>JALMGF010000028.1:22500-2422500 GCA_023333645.1 Sceloporus occidentalis
CTGAATGCTGAATTTTTTAGGGCTCACCAACAACCTAGTCTCAAAGGTCAGAAAAAACATCAAAGCCTGATCTACACAGTGACCCCAAACTGCTACGCCAACCTACATAACAACAAAAAAGCATACCACCCATCTCCGGTGAATGAGCACACTGGAAGGCAAAGATTAGGACGTCCCATGTTGCCGAAATCAAAAGGTGGCAGACTATCAACCCTCCACTTTTAACAACCCAATTAATCATTACCTCCAGGGATTTGTACGGCCTGGACACAAATTTTAAGCAGTAAACACAGAAACATGTCTGGGCATAATGTAATTGCTTGATGGGAAAACGTCTTAATTGTGTATATTGATAGAGAACATGATGAGACTGAGCTGGACCCAAATATAAGAAATTGTAGGGGATCACTGACTAACCCAATAGATCCTTAATCCAGGGTTTGACTAATTTGGTTTGGATCTAGGAGCCAGACAGAAAAATAGTTGCCAACTTTTTTCCTCCCCAGTCTTGTTTTTATTTTCATATACTTCCATACCTGGAAGTCCCGCTGACGTCATGGGAGTTCCCGCTGATGTCGGGGGGAAACACCCCCATGTAAAGGACAAAAATGGGCGGGGAGTGGGGCGTGTCAAGACCCCGCTCCCCGGAGGATTCGGGTCTTGAACCGGAGGAGCAGTGCTCACCTGGCAATCTCCGGGTCAAACCCGGAGAGTTCCCAGGTATGTATACTTCCCCCTGGTCTGCAGATAAAGGATGTGTATTAGGGCAATACAACATAAAACACACCTTTCTTTAGAGCTGCACCACATGAAGCAGTACTGCAGTTAACCGCTTCATGACAAGTGGTATCTTACAACATAAAGACTTGTATGTTTAACCATTATTTTTACACGCACTAACACCATGTAGTAACAGACACATACATGCTAAAGTCTCATGCTCACAAACACCTTACAGGAACACACATGCGAACATTCTAGACTCATGTACATACATACTAACACTATACGCTACACTCATATACACATGCACACACTATCCAACAACACACACACACACTGGCTAACACTAAACATATATAAAAACACACACACACACTTAATCTGGCACTGCAATACAGTAGACATACTGTCTCTAGCACTATACATTCGTACACATACATACACTGACTATACATATATACACGTACACATTGACTCTGACACAACTGTAAACACACATTCACAGACTAACTCCAGCACTATACATATACACACTGACTGACACTAGAGTATACACATACATACATTAACCCCCACCTCATATAAACCTGCCACACCAATGCCTATCTTCTCCTATATGGAGGAGCCCATGGGGAGGCAAAGATCCATATTGTAAACAATCCAGATGAATATGAAGGAGCCAAAAGGGCTCCACGCTGCACTGCACAGCATAGCCCTGTTGGGAGCGGGGGCATAACACAGGACTCAGATGCAGGGGACCTGGATCCTCCTGTGTTATGCCCCCCCAACTTACCGGTGCTTCTGAGCCCTCCTCTCATTCAGACAATTCATCCACATATTAACTCATGCTCTCCTTCATTCAGACAATTCATCTCACTCATTCACACTCCAATTCAATATTCTTACTACCCTCTTTCTCACTATGTACCCCCACTCCCTCCTTATCACTTTCTACCCCAACTCCCTCCCTTATCACTTTAATGATTAGTTGCAGCCCTAATGTTCTCCAGTTTGTCTATTTATTCATTTTCATTGAAACTAACCAGTCTTCAGGAAGATGACTAACCCCAGGCTACCTTTTTGCCCTTGGACTTGTCTACATGTGTTCATTAAACTCAACTGCTGCAGCCATAAAATAGGACAAAAAAAGCCATCACGAGTGCTCAAAGAACACCAGCTAAGGTATCAAACAATGGTCAACAGAATTATAGAAAACCAGTGGGAATAACAAATTAAACGCATTGATTTTGCAGCCTCACACTAATATAAAATACAGAACAAGGCATCAAGCATTTCTTAACGCCTTTAAATGATACACACTTACTGCCCGATGATATCACAACAGGCCACACCATAGAAACGTACTAAATTCCCCAAAATAGTGATATATTTAACCCCTTCAATCCCCTATAGACGTACCGGGACATCCAAAAAACGCCTATTAAGAAACCCCTATGGACGTCCCGGTACATCCCTGCCGCTGCACGGGAGATCAGGCTGTCGTTTGACAGCCTGGACTCCCCACTGACAGCTGAAGCCGGCATTGCCGGCTTTCTGCTGTCCGATCTCCTGTAACAGCTTCCGGCATGAAAGCCGGTAAGCTGTTACATTGCAAACTGCCCGATCGCGCAGAGACGCTGCGATCTCTATGCAGGTCTGTGAGGAACCATGTCTCTCACTCCCCCTCCCAACCTGAAACAGAAAAGCAGGAAAAAAAAAAGTTAATTCATTTAAAAAATATTAAAAAAATCATTAAAATAATAATATAAATACTAAAAAAAATTATATTGTGAGCTGTGATGTCATTGTGACATCACTGGCATGTTCAGGGGGTCCCTAGGACATTTCTGTGTAAAAAAAATATATTAAAAATACAAAAAAAATTGTAAAAAAATTTAAATGAAAAATAATTAAAAATAAATATTTTTTTTTTAATTTTTTTAAAAAAACCTTACTTTCCATTGCCCTAGCATAACATCTAGCCAATATAACCCTCCTGCCCCCGTTCACAACCCCCAAACCCGTTAAGCCATAGGCATAAAAATTATACAAAATTGTACACCTTATAGTATGCTCCCTGGTGCTGGGAAAGTCTGGAAAATCTATATAAATTAGGTATTTCGGAAATCAGGACACCTGAATTGATAAACTTGGAGGGGATTTTCCATCACTTTAC
Organism: Sceloporus occidentalis; assembly: GCA_023333645.1. Classification (NCBI taxonomy): domain Eukaryota; kingdom Metazoa; phylum Chordata; class Lepidosauria; order Squamata; family Phrynosomatidae; genus Sceloporus; species Sceloporus occidentalis. The sequence continues at coordinate 25,400 of JALMGF010000028.1, forward strand.
CAAATGTAAAACAAATTTGTTTTTTTTTCTAATCTTCGCTAGTTTTTACTAAATTTCTCATTCTAAATTTTCAGCTAATCATCCAACTATGGTATCAAAAGAAAGCTCTATCGCTCCTTGAAAAAACAATATATAGTTTACATGGGTACACTATTCACAGGAAAGGAGAATAATCGCTAAACCGACATACCGCAAAAATGGCAAAATTGCTCCGGGCTTTGAGGTACCAAAAACCCCTGGGATTGAAGGGGTTAAAGGCCCTCTCTTGTATATGAAGTTTCATTTTTGTTTTTGATAGTTCCCTTTAACACTCAAGCTTATAGACAGCTATAGATGAAATAGGTAATGTATGAGTAGACTTGCAATATTTAACTAAACTCAGCTAATGATGATCTAGCATTTATATCGCTTTTGTGATATATCACTTGTCCAGACGTTATTGCTTCCAGTGCATGCAGGTAAAGGAGAAGCTCTAGTCTGTAGAATCAAATATTTTTATACTATGTTTGTCGGAGAACCATGTTTCAAGCCGGAAGGTGATCCTGATGCAATCGTACCTCACATACCTGTAGTGTTAAGGGGCTGTTTTGAGAGAGGCATTAACCCTTTAAAGTGCTTTGCATTGTAACACATTACCCCCAGTGGCGTCTCCAACTTTCATATTTAGGGGGGGGCACATGGGGGGCCAGGGACCAAAGTAGGGGGGCCGATTATAAAACGGTACATATACACTATATATATATATATATATATATATACACACACATACATACACACGTTAGACGTGCATTTTTAAACTACATAATATGTACTTAGTTATTTTTCATTCTTTATTATTAGCCCGTGCTGACTATATATATAGTCCCTGCTGCCGATATATAGAAATATTACACCCTGCTTCCGATATATATTAATATTAACCCCTGCTGCGGATATATACTTATATTATGCTGATGCTGATATACATAAAAATTATATCCTGCTGCCGATATATATTAATATTTGACCCTGCTGCCAATATATATTAATATTAGCCCCTACTGCCGATATATATTAGTCCCTGCAGCCAATATATTAAAATATTAGCCCCTACAGCCAATATATATTAATATTAGCCCCCGCAGCAAATATATATTAATATTAGCCCCTGCTGCCAATATGAATATAAATACTAGACCCTGCTGCCAATAAATATTATGGTCGTGGCCTGTTTTATGCAAAATTATGCTAATATTTAAATACACAATTTAGACAAAACACATCTAACAATACAACAATAAATTTGATTCAGGAATACAGTTAAATTATGTAAAGACGAATACCAACAGATGTTATGATGTATAATGATATACTTTATTAATACCTCTAGCGGTAAAAACAATATATCGAAAAAGGTTACCATAACAAAGTTACAGACAGTCAACAATTATATTCTAATAACATTGTAATAACATATGTACTTAACTTCAGAGAGTATCAGCATATCAAATCACTCCTTTGGTGTTCAGTTTCCAAAATGGCTCTAGATACCAGGATCATATAGAAGACTTTAAAGGATTCTTTCAGTAGTTGTTTTCTAATTCTTAGTTACAATACTAGGCACTTAACTAGTCCTAGCTTCTTGGCACTTAACTAGCCCAAGATCGAAGAGCAGCTTTCTATTTCATACTTTTCTCTGGCAAACTTTTACAGCTCCCTTAGCTTCTGCCATGCTGCTTCCTTCCTGTCCTTCCAGTCTCCTCTGCTCCTCCCCCTTCTTCCTGGAGTTCCTGATATCCCATTGTTCCTGGCATAGCCCACATGGCTTTTCATGTAGGTAGCCATTATCTATGGTCTTAGATAAACAATAGATGTACACATCACTCACTCTCTAGTGCTACCTGGTGGTAGAGGTAAGGCACTTCTTAAACAATAGAACTAAATGGTATTGTAATGTATGCCACAGTTAGGGGAGTGGTTTATCCAAAGGGAGATACAGATATTGCATCTGTGACGTGAATCACTAATAATGGACGATGCAATCCATGTCCACAACATTCCACCTCTTGATTCACATCATATAGCAATAATACATAAATGTATCTCTCCAGAAAATAATCCCCCCACCATGGCACTCATTTCACAGATATCTTGTACATACAAACATATAAAAAACATAACAGTTATAATAACCCTAAATGTTATTCCCAAAAGATTGTCCAACTGAATCTTTCCCTCGTGTGACACTCCTCTTGATCTTGATCGATCTTGATCCTGTCAAGACAGCAATTCCAATAAAATCCCTGGAAGTGGAACTCCATGCTCCCATCTGCGTGAAGTGTATTATCCTCAATAGAAAGCCAGGATCTCTTAAAAAGGACACCAATCTGCTAAAGAGAAAAGAGGACACGGTGAAGCATCACACTTATCATTGCACTACAAATCATGCACAACAGTACATTTGCTGCCTTCCTGACTAAAGCCTAGTCCTCCATCTTCCTAGAACAGCATTATCCCTCGGTCATCCTTATACTACCAGGGCTGATTTGGATATCCAAATGCATTTCTAATCCAATTCAGTTCCCGGGGTTCTGAAAACAATACAACCCTCTTCCACAAAGCAAACATCAATGTTTCATTTCTTTACATCAACCCCTCATGTTTCATACTCGGACATCCTCTTCAACCCAAATTCCCACACTATAATATTTTGTAGTCAGTACTTTACTAAAGAATAATGGTTGCAAACCCATTCCCACTCTCAATCTATCACTACTGGGGACAGTACTCGAATGAGCTCTCCTAAAAACTCTTTGCACCACTCTACCATCCTAGTAGCTTTAGGTGGTAGGCAAGGGACCACTATATGCTTAGTGGTAATTGGATAATACAAAAGTCCATATATGCAAACGTTCATCTCTTTTGGTTCTTCCTTGAATTCTTTTAACAGTCTCTTCTTGCTGGATCCACAACAAGCCACAACTCTTCATGAGGAATCAACTACTCATTCTCTTTCTCTGAGTAAATTCACATGTTCTGTGAGCCATTTTTTAACAGGTTTGCAGCTGCAGGAGTACGGAATTACAATGTACTCTGTGACTGGCAACCTTGCTCGATGTTTCTTCTTTGTATCTTTATAATCTGCCACTGTTAATTGTTCTTGCATTATGCTCAAATATACTCAGTCCACTGTGTCTTGATGCACTACCTGTATGTATACAACTTCTTCTTCCAGGCAGAGCCAACTTGTTTGTTCACCACTGGTGCAATGAGAATTAAAGAGAGCATTCGCTTATTCAATCCCAGCCTGCCACGTGTCTGCCTGTTTACATATACATTCATCTGCATTGACTTACTCTGAACCGCAGCACTCACTAATGGTGCTGCTGCATCCACATCCAGATTGTCAGCAGTCAACCCAGAGTCATCCGACTTTTAAAACAGGCAAGACAAACGTGTTAATAGAGCTGTCAGCTGGTCGAATATCTACCTCTTTTCTGTCCTCCAGGCTGTCGGTTCTGCACATGGCAAACCGGCATGGCTGAGGAAGAAACATTTACAGGTTTTACATGTTCCCTTAAGTGGTTTTTACAAGGGACGCATGAAAACAAACACCCCTCACTAATAGTTTCCGTACTGTCCCGTTTCATATGATTAACCCCTGACTTCTGACTTGCAAATTTGGAAAGAGTTAAAACACCTGCAGGGACTTCAATTGTCAAAGGGCTGTCCTGCAACACCTCTTTAGTTTCTGCCCCCCTTATCCATACCCCATTCTGTTTCCTTGCCTTATCCCTCCCCCCAGCAACCTGTTGGCACCGATCTCTAGTTGATACTGTTGCCACATTTACCACTGGGAGCACACCATCTTGTAATAATGGGGAGGTCATGGACCTGTTAATCGTCCTGCCATCTTTATCATTAGGTGGGGGTGGCTCTTCTAAATGTACATTGGTATGTATGTTTAAATGTGGAGAAGTCTTTGTCAGTGACTCACTAATACTACAAGGGTTGTAAGCAACTTTGTGTACCTGCCTAAGCCTTCTCACTACCGATTTCCACTTTTTAAACATCTCTGCAGTAGAAATACCATTTATCTCTTCTCTGGGTACACCATTCTGTAACAAGTCATGCCACATTTGCCTTCTAGTCATCCTACTCGGATTTCCATCCGACTTTTGTGCTGAAAATTGCACTCTAGCCTTTTCTGCTGTATAAACCCTCTTAGTGTCCTTGGTTTCCATGTTTAACTCTTCTATCTCAGCCAATAGGGTGGTTACATGGTGTATGTTTCTATTGTTTCCCATTCCATAGAGCAGAGATAGCAGGGGAACTTTTAGATATGTCGGTGCAGTCTTTAGAAGCTTTGACCGCATGCTAGCTGTAAAATCCTCCATATCAGGGCCTTCCCAATTACCCTTGTTCAATCCTGCAACACAACCCATAATCCTTACATGATTTATGGCATCTTTAATTGTTACCCATGGGGTCGATGGCTCAATATCTGAGTGTGATGGATAAACTTGTAATAAAGCATGGCGAACCATGTCTACCAATGAAAAGTTCCCCCTAATCTCTCTCACCCTCCGTAATGCCTGCATGAGCTGCAGATTAAGTGTCAGCTGCCCCATACTTATGGCTTCCCTTGCACTCAACAGCACACTGTCAGCTCCTCCATCCCACATGCGTAGTAACCACTCGCCCACATTTTCACCCACTTGCTGTTTATGTGTCTTAGCCAGCTCAATGAGCTCCATATGTGTGTAACTCTTTACCACTTCCTTCATCTCATCACGTGCACCATTTCTCCTTTTCTGCTGTGGTATAATGATAGGACAGGCCTGTCGTCGGTCCAGTTCATTATCATCTTCAGAAAAGGACACATAAGCATCATCGGATGACCGGAGAGTCTCTGCAGGATCCCATGTGGGATCTGCCACCATTGCTCGCACCTTACTTACAGGCTCTAGTTTTCTACATCTCTGCAACCTCCTGTGCTTGATCTTGCTTACCATTAAGTTAGTACATTTCTCTTCTAGAGCAGCCAAATGGCACGCATTACTACGCATACATTCTTTGGTCATAACTAAAGAATCTTTGACTTCCTGCAACTCTCTCTTCAATGCTTCATTTCTCTGCACCTCGTGGCTAAGGGCCTGCACAACTATCCAGCCTGTGGTGGCAGCGGCTTTCCGCTCTTTCTTGGAGTAAACTCCTAGGTCTAAACGTAATGCCTGCACACCAAGTTCAGTACCAGCATCAGGATAGACTGGAGCTGCATATTTTATCAGTTCCTCAGCAATGGCTTTCCAACTACCAAATTCTGCCCATACAGGAATTGTTCCATATTTTGATCTTTCTTGCCCTGCTACAGCTGCTTTCTGTTTGAGTGTTCTGAACATCTTTACACACTATTACAAGCGAGTTCAATGCACTAGACTCTCTACTGTAATATAGGGGTTATGCACTAGAGTTTAAACACACAAACACATGGCTTTAGAGCACTAGAGCGTAAACATACAAATCTGTAACTTTATGCGATAAATGCAGAGTAAATACACGGTATTCTCATTAATAATCTTTACTGTATCCTGCCGACTACGCCAATTGTTGTGGTCGTGGCCTGTTTTATGCAAAATTATGCTAATATTTAAATACACAATTTAGACAAAACACATCTAACAATACAACAATAAATTTGATTCAGGAATACAGTTAAATTATGTAAAGACGAATACCAACAGATGTTATGATGTATAATGATATACTTTATTAATACCTCTAGCGGTAAAAACAATATATCGAAAAAGGTTACCATAACAAAGTTACAGACAGTCAACAATTTTAAGGCAAGACAGGAGGCTTCCTATTTTGCATATCTTCCTTTACTTCTCACCAATAGCAGCAAAGAAAGAAACATTGAAAAAGAAAAAACAACCAATAGGCATACACCACAAGGTATATAAACCCTAGCCAGTCCTTCCACTTCCTCTTTCTTTGCTGCTCACCGATAGTGACAGGTCAGATTCGTTTATTACAGATTCTGTGTTATTACTCTATTTTGTCTATTGCGCTTTGTTGTTTTTCAGTATGTTTCTGCCTTTTAGGGAATGCTCCCCTAGGCTAATATTTTTCTATCTTAGTCCTCTCCTGAGGGCTTTCCCGTTTCTCCACTAGCACCCCCCCCCCCCCCGGTCTGTTCCGCACTTTCAGTACCTCGTTTTACTCTCTTCTGCCGGCGTTCTTACTGCCGGCGTTTTCGTTGTGCTGGTGGTGCTGTTGCCGGTTTTCGTGGGTTTCTGTCCCTCGTTGCCGCTCGGCGGCCATGTTGGTTTGACGGGGAGGTCTCGCCTCGCGAGATTTCGCCGCCATTTTTGTTATTTCGCGTTTTTTTCAGTGGCGGCGGCCATCTTGGTTTCTTTTTTGTCTCCTTGCTGCCGTTTTCGGCGGCCATGTTTTTGGTGGCGTCCGGATCTCGGGTTTTTCCGTGATTTGGTCGCCATTTGTGATTTGTTTTAGTCTATTTATATTTCTACTCGTTTTTCATTTCAATTCATTTGTTTTTTATTGCAGGTCCCTCTATTTCAGAGCCCCTGAATTTATTCTATTCTCTGTGTGCCTCGGAGTTTATTGTTGGAGCCTTTATTGCTTCTGGCTTCAGACAGGCTGAGCCCCTGTCACACTATACAGGCTGAGCCCCTGTTTGCGCATATATATTGAGGGCCATTATCGCATTGGCTTTCGGCAGGCTGAGTCCCTGTCTCATATCCTCATATACATCAGGCTGAGCCCCTGTGATTATATCATGTCTCAGGACAATGCCCCGAGCCAGGACGCTTTCATGGCATGGCTAGATTCCAAATTCTCCTCCTCTGTGGAGTCATTCATTTCTAAAATGTCGGCATCTATGCCCCAGTCGGCCCTTCCTCCACCTCCAGCCCCGGTGGCTCCTTCTAATGTCATTTCAGATTCTGGGTCTGAAAAGTCCGAGGAGGAGACTAGATCTTCTAAACGCCCCTGGAAGGGCAACAGTGCCTCGGCGGGCAAGGGCAAGGCTCCGGCCAAACGCCCAAAAATTCCTGCCCCTTCCCTGCTCTCCGTGCACCATACGGCTGGGGATGAGGATTCCCTCCAACTCCCCCTCTCCATCTTAGATGAATGGCAGGCAGAGGGTTCTGATAATTCTGAGGCTTCACTTAACCTGGCTTCGTCCAGGACTCTAGACTCACGATATGTACGTGAGTGTTTGGTGGAGGAACCCCTTCTTAATGAACCCCATCGTTCCGGAGGCCCCTCGGTTACCCCCCACTCTGCCTCTACTTCTACGGACCTACCGGTCGTAGACCCCTCCGGTTTTGCCCTATTTGACCCCACCACAATGCGCCATCCCAGAGCCACGGAATGGGCTCCTCCTGAGCACATTGCTTTATATATTCACAAATGGCTGCGCAAACCGTTATCTAAAGAGGTACGCAATAAGCTATGGGCGGAATGTCCCCGTCCCTGCATTCCCGATAAGGTGGCGCTCACTCCTGAGCTTGATCCTAATGTGGTCGCCCTTTTGTCTGCTTCGCGCTACCCTAGAAAGGGCTTAGAACAGGGTCTTAAATCCGCCCAGGATAAGATCCTGGATCTTGTTGGCCCCATTACCCAAATTTTGTCTTTAGCAGACAAGGCTTATCTCCAGGCCTCTCCCCTTGATTCCAAGCTTGTCCGGGAATGGGCTCTCCGGACTGTTTGCCTTCTGGGTAACGCCAACGTCGCCGTTGCCACAGAACGGCGTAAGGCGGTCCTGCTCCGTATGGATCCTCGGCTGGCAGAACTGGGCTCCAAAGATTTGGGGGCAGCCGCCAACGGTATGCTCTTTGGCGACGCCTTTGCCAAGGAGCTCAATCGTCATGTTTCCCTCCTGTCTTCGTGGAATAAAGCGAAGCTCTCCATGAGGAAGGTTTTCCAGCCAGCCCCTCGTTTTTCCTCCAGGGCTGGACGACCGCGGGGCCGGGTCGCCAGCCGTTACTCTTTCCAAGGCTCCAGATACCCCCAGCAGCCTCAACCGTCATACCGTGGGGCTTTCCAGCAGCGACCCTTTCCACAACGTGGAGGCAGCAGAGGCAGAGCTTCTACCGGCTTCCCCAGAGGACGCTCAGGGCTCGGTGAGTACAGATGTTTCCTGTCTCTCTTCCCATCCACAGGTTGCTGGCAGGATCTCCCGTTTTTTCCGCAACTGGGTGCGGATTACGTCAGACCCTTGGATCCTCCAAACGGTTCGCGGGTATCTGATAGACTTCGTGTCTCCCCCCTTCCAGGTAAGCAAACCTCCTCCGGCGGTCAGATCCGTGTCCGACCAACATCTCATAGAGTCAGAGCTCCGGTCTCTGAAGGCCAAGGGGGCTATCGAACGGTCCAGGGGTCCCGTCTCTTTCCTCAGCTCTGTGTTCCTAGTCCGGAAACGCTCCGGAGAATTTCGCCCCGTAATAAATCTCCGGTCCCTCAACGCATTCGTGGCTTACCGTCACTTCAAAATGGAGGGTATTCACCTCTTACGGGACCTTATGTCCGAAGGGGATTGGTTCACGAGGTTGGACCTCAAGGACGCCTATCTCTCGGTCCCTATCCACCCGGATCACAGGCAGTTCCTTCAGTTTCTCTGGGGCGATCAACTTTGGCAACTCCGCTCTCTTCCGTTCGGCCTCAGTTCGGCCCCCTGGTGCTTCACGAAGCTCCTCAAGCCGGTGATGGCTTTCTTCCGCTCTCGGGGGATTACGTGTATTGTTTACCTCGACGACATTCTTCTTTTCTCCAGGTGTCGGACTCTCCTCCAGGGACAGACGGATTTCGTGGTCCGGTCGCTACATCAGTTGGGCTTCATCGTCAACACGCTCAAGTCCGAGTTAGTTCCTCGTCAGCGGATTCAGTTCCTGGGGTTCATCATAGATTCCAAGGCGGCTATGCTGCGTCTGCCCAGATCAAAGATGGTGACTATTCGGAAGGAGATCCGCGTCCTTTTGCGGAGGGAGGTTTGCTCACTTCGCATGCTAGCTCGAGTGGTGGGTCTGCTTTCGGCGTCCATCCAGGCAATTTTTCCAGCCCCTTTGCACTACCGGGCTCTCCAGCGCTTGAAGGCGCGACACCTCCGCTCTCTCCCTTCCTACGATCAGCCGATCCGGCTCGATCGAGAAGCTCGTCAGGAGTTGAACTGGTGGCTTCGCCATATGGAGGCCTGGAACGGCCGGGCCATTTTCGGGTCCCAGCCCGATTTCATCCTGGAGTCCGACGCCAGTTCCCTAGGCTGGGGTGCAGCTTCCCTCACCGAGGCAACGGGAGGCTCCTGGTCGCTGGAGGAGCGATCCCTCCATATCAACTGTCTGGAGCTGATTGCGGGGTCGTTCGCTATCCGCAGCTTGGCAAGGGACCGTTCCGATTGCTGTCTCCTTCTCCGTATGGACAACATCTCGGCGGTGCGGTACATCAACCGCCTAGGAGGTACGCGCTCCAAGCTTCTCGCAGATCTGACGAAAGGCATCTTCGATTTTTGTCTCCCTCGCAACATCACCTTGCAGGCAGAATACCTCCCGGGTCCGGAGAACCTGTTAGCAGACTGGTTCTCGAGACATTGGAGAGATGCAAGCGACTGGAGGCTTCACCCGAGGGTCTTCCAGGACATCCTGCGTCTCCGAGGGCCTCTACACCTAGACCTCTTCGCGTCGAGGACGAACCGCCAGCTCCGGGAGTTCTTCAGCTGGCTTCCAGATCCGGAGGCCCTGGCGACGGACGCCTTCACTCAGGTTTGGCCGGTGTCCGGCGCTTATGCCTTTCCCCCCTTCGCCCTGATTCCTCGGGTCGTCCACTTTCTTCGGCGTGCAGGAGGCTCCTTGGTTCTAGTGACTCCGCTCTGGCACGCACAGCCCTGGTTTCCGGCTCTGCTGGAACTGCCGGTTCAGGATCCGTTGGCCATTCCGGTGTTTCCGTCTCTTCTGATGGACCCGGAGGGGCAGTGTCACCCTCTCCTCCTAGAAGGGCGCCTATCTCTGGTCCTGTGGTCGATCTCGGGGGACCCCAGCTTGTCCAGGGCCTATCGGAGGTCACTCAGTCCCTGCTCCGAGAGTCTTGGGCTCCAGGCACCCGGAAGTCTTACCGGGCGGCTTGGGGACGTTGGGTTTCTTGGTGTTTGGGACAACACATGGATCCCTATTCGGCCCCTTTAGAGGGTGTTCTTAATTTCCTGGCCGGCTTGTTTCAGGAGGGTAAGTCTTATAGGACTATTAACCTTTTTCGGTCAGCCGTTTCTGTTGGCCATGTGGGTTTCTCGGGTGAGCCTGTGGGTAAGGCTCCTTTGGTGTGCCGTTTGCTACGGGGCATTCGATTGTCCAGGCCTCCGGCCCCTCGGTATGATTCCCTGTGGGATGTGGCCCTGGTCCTGGATTTCCTTCGGGCCTGGCCCGGTAACGATTCCCTGTCTTTATGTCAGTTGTCAGCTAAACTTACCTTGCTCTTATGTCTTTTGTCTTTTCGCAGGGTCTCTGACGTTCGGGCTTTTGATGCCTCGGCTATCTCCTTTTCGCCTGACGGTATTCGCTTCTCCATTCACAGGAGGACTAAGTCTCTGTCCTCTTCGGTAGCCTACCCTTACCTGTCCGACGATCCTAAACTTTGCGTTGCCAGATGCGTTCAGGCTTACCTGGCTCGTACGTCGGCCTTTCGGTCTCCCTCTTCTTCACAGTTGCTCATCTCGTATGTTCGGCCTTTTCGGCCGGTTTCGAGCCCTACCTTAGCCAGGTGGGTTCGTTGGTTGCTCTCCCTGGCGGGTATAGCGACCTCTTTTGGGGCCCACTCGGTCCGGGGTGCGGCGGCTTCGGGCGCCCTTCGGGCTGGGGGGGCCTTGAGCGATATTTTGTCGGCAGCGGATTGGTCTCGTGCTGCTACCTTTCGCACCTTTTACTTTCGTCCGCTATCCTCTGCAGTTCCCGCGCTGGTGTCGGGCGTTAAAACTGCAAAGTAGGAAGCCTCCTGTCTTGCCTTAAAATTGGAAATTATTCTAGCCTGGGTGCCCGAATAATTATAATTTTAATAAAGACAGGAGGCGAGTATTTTCCCTCCCTTCCCTCCCGTTTAGCTTCGAGATCCATGGTGAGGTAATTTTTGTTTGTGGAGTCTTTTACTCCTGTTATTGTCATTGGTGCATTTCGGCGTTCTTCTGATGGTTGTTGCCTGTGCTGTTACGGCTTCTGTGTACCTGTGTTCTCCCTTACCGTATCGTTGGTATCTGGTACTGTTACGTGTTCTCTTTGCTTTTCAGCTTGATGCCCTGTCCGGGTGGTTCCCCTCCGGGTTGAGATCCTTCGTTACCTGCTGTTGAGGTTCTTTCCCATGCGGACTCCACTGTTCCGGTTTGGAGCCTGCTATGGATCCGGTCTTCTCGTTGTCGGAGGTCGTCGGCTGTTCTTCGTCTTCTTTCAACTTCTGGTTGGAGTTCAAGTTCGTGTCCGGTGTTCGTCGCCGGTGTTTGGCTGTTCTTCGTTGGTTCCGGTTCGCAGCAGTCGCAAGAGGAAGTGGAAGGACTGGCTAGGGTTTATATACCTTGTGGTATATGCCTATTGGTTGTTTTTTCTTTTTCAATGTTTCTTTCTTTGCTGCTATTGGTGAGAAGTAAAGGAAGATATGCAAAATACTCGCCTCCTGTCTTTATTAAAATTATAATTATTCGGGCACCCAGGCTAGAATAATTTCCAATTATATTCTAATAACATTGTAATAACATATGTACTTAACTTCAGAGAGTATCAGCATATCAAATCACTCCTTTGGTGTTCAGTTTCCAAAATGGCTCTAGATACCAGGATCATATAGAAGACTTTAAAGGATTCTTTCAGTAGTTGTTTTCTAATTCTTAGTTACAATACTAGGCACTTAACTAGTCCTAGCTTCTTGGCACTTAACTAGCCCAAGATCGAAGAGCAGCTTTCTATTTCATACTTTTCTCTGGCAAACTTTTACAGCTCCCTTAGCTTCTGCCATGCTGCTTCCTTCCTGTCCTTCCAGTCTCCTCTGCTCCTCCCCCTTCTTCCTGGAGTTCCTGATATCCCATTGTTCCTGGCATAGCCCACATGGCTTTTCATGTAGGTAGCCATTATCTATGGTCTTAGATAAACAATAGATGTACACATCACTCACTCTCTAGTGCTACCTGGTGGTAGAGGTAAGGCACTTCTTAAACAATAGAACTAAATGGTATTGTAATGTATGCCACAGTTAGGGGAGTGGTTTATCCAAAGGGAGATACAGATATTGCATCTGTGACGTGAATCACTAATAATGGACGATGCAATCCATGTCCACAACACCCCTGCTGCCAATATATGTTAATATTAGCTCCTGCTGCCAATATATGTTAATATTAGCTCCTGCTGCCAATATATATATATATATTAGCCCCTGCTGCCGATATATATTAATATTATCACCTGCTGCTGATATATCTTAATATTAGGCCCTGCTGCCAATATATAAATAAATATTAGCCCCTGCTGCCAAAACATATATAAATATTTGCCCCTGCTGCCAATATATATAAATATTAGACCCTGTTGCCAATATATTTTATAGTGAAAAAATTGGACCCAAGCATTTCCTTGGGCCCCGCTCAACGCTTCCTTGCATGCAATCACTCCCACTGCTATTACACCAAAAAAAAAAATTTGCCACGCTGACTGCAGATCAGGGGAAGACTGTGAGAGTCAGTCCTGCACCGAGAGGTCCTCTCCGCTGTAATCATCCCCAGAGTCCCTTTGTCCCCTCATTCACTAAACCATGCCGCTCTTTTACTTACACCCTGTAGTTCAGGTATAGATCAAATAAACAACACATGGAAACAGCACATGCAACTGAATCAGATAAAAAAAAAACAGACTTGTATTTGCAGGTATAAATACCGAATTTGCTCGATTATAAGACGACCCTGATTATAAGACGACCCCCCAAAATCTGAATATTAATTTAGGAAAAAAAGAAAAAGCCTGAATATAAGACGACCCTATAGGAAAAAAGTTTTACCAGTAAATATTAATTCATGTAAACGATGCGAACAATTGTTTGTTAATAAAAGCTATGATTGAGAAAAATATTTTGTTTTTATTTCCTTTTTTTACAACCTGCCCCCCCAGTTATGCACATCTGCCCCCTGGCTTGCCACGCTGCCCCATAAATGCCTTATACCCCCTATATGCCACTGTGCCCATGATATGCCTTTTAACCCTCTATATGCCACTGTGCCCCATTATATGCCTTTTGACCCCCCTATGTGCCACTCTGCCTCCAGAATTGCCTTATACCCCTATATGTCACTCTGGCATTTAGGGGGTTAAAAGGCATATTATGGGGCAGAGTGGCATATAGGGAGGTATAAGTCATTTCAGGAGGCAGAGTGGCGTATAGAGGGTTAAAAGGCATTTCTGGAGGCAGAGTGGAATTAAGGGGGTTAAAAGGCATTTCACGGAGCACTCTGCCTCCAGAAATGCCTTATGCCCCCATTTAACGCTCCCTCCCCCAGACTTACCGGTGCTTCTGAGTCCCCGGTGCTTAGTCCGGACAGCGTATTCGCGTACACAACTTCCGCTGCAACATCAGACCTCAAATAGGTCTGCAGTGGAAGTTGTCTACGCGAATCGGGTAGAGCTCTACACACTGCCCGGACTAAACACCGGGGACTCAGATGTACTGGTAAGTGGGGGGGGGGCATAACACAGGAGGATCCAGGTCCCCTGCATCGCTGTAGAGGATCTAGATCTTAGTCTCATAGTCAGACCTATTTGAGGTCTGATTATAAGACGACCCCGATTATAAAATTAAAATGTATAAACCCCCCTAAATTACAGGCATAGATCACTGGTCGCACACCCCAAAGCCAACCCTGGTGTCCACATTGCCCACACAGAACCTGACCAGCACCTAAATTACACATACATAGGACGTGCCATCTTTGTTGCCAAACAGCCCAGCATGAGTCAATATTGTCCCCAAACAGCTGAACGTACGCCATGTTTGTCCCATAAACACACTACCTGTGCCATCTTTGTCCCCAGTGCTTAAACACCCTGCTTATACCATCTTTGCTTTTTTGACAAATCAATAATACACCTATGATTCACACAAACACTTTAACAGTCACTCACTTATTCATTCAATCATTTATTCTTTCACTCAAATTATTTACACATATTCATTAATACATCCACACATTAATCCATTCATTCTCTCTCCCATTCTGACTCTTTATTTCAATATTCTTGCCACCCTCCCTTCTCCCTATCTACCCCCTCTCCCTCCCTCCCTATCTACCCCCTCTCCCTCCCTATCTAGGGAATTTAGAGTTTACTTCTTAGAATTTAGAGTTTGTATGACCTGCACTAAGGGCAGGGGAGGGCTGGCAGCCTAAGGCCTGAGGGGCAAGTCTAGTCAACTGGCCCATTGCGCCATCAAAGCGGCTGCGAGCGGCAGTCACTTCACCAGCGCCTAATGAAATTAAAGCGGCCGGCGTGCACGCACCGCGCCACCCAATGGCCGTGCCTCAGCTCTTCATCCCACCCCTTTTAAGACGTGGGACGAAGAGCACAGTCATTGGGTCTGTCTGCCGCACGATGCAGGGGCGTACCTTGAGTATTTGGCACCTGTGGCAGATCCTGTATGTGGCACCCCCACACACACACATACACTTTAAAACTGCATAGTTTCTATGGTTAGGCAAACATTGACAGGGGTACAGCATAATTATCACCAAAATTAGACAAAAAAATCAATAACAATTTTAATATATATATATATATATATATATATATATATGTATATATATATACATATATATGTATATATATATACATATATATAACAATCACAATCCTATCATGCGCTGGCTGACTTAGCATGATAGGAGTGTGATTGCTGTTTGCAATTATATATACCGTATTGGCTCGGATATAGGCCGCCCCCGTATATAGGCCGCACCCTAAAAGTTTGGTGCTTTTTTAAAGAAAACGTTTAAACTGGGGGGCACAGCATGATGTAGGGGGGGGGGGCATTTACTGTTAACTAAAACTCCTAAGTCCTTTTCCATGTCAGTCGTCCCCAGTGTTTTCCCATTTAATACATATTCCCAGCCTGGATTTTTCTTCCCCATGTGCATAACCTTACATTTATCTGTGTTGAACCTCATCTGCCACATCCCAGCCCAAGCCTCCAACCTATGCAGATCCATTTGTAATCGTGCACTGTCCTCTATTGTGTTAACCATGTTACAGAGCTTAGTATCGTCTGCAAAGATTGATACTTTACTATACAATCCCTCTACAAGGTCATTAATAAATATATTAAAAAGAATAGGACCCAAAACTGACCCCTGTGGTACCCCACTAGCAACAGTAACCCACTCAGAGTATGTACCATTAATAACCACCCTCTGTTTCCTATCACTGAGCCAGTTACTTACCCACATACACACATTCTCCCCCAGCCCAAGCATTCTCATTTTATGTACCAGCCTTTTATGTGGCACCGTATCAAATGCTTTGGAAAAATCAAGATATACGACATCCAGCGATTCACCCCGATCCAGTCTTGAGCTCACCTCCTCATAAAAGCTGATCAGGTTATTTTGACAGGACCGATCCCTTGTAAACCCATGCTGATATGGAGTCATACACTTATTTTCATTGAGATACTCCAAAATAGCATCTCTTAGGAAACCCTCAAACAGTTTACACACAACAGAAGTTAAACTAACAGGCCTATAATTCCCCGGGTCACTTTTTGTCCCCTTTTTGAATATTGGCACAACATTTGCTATGTGCCAGTCCTGGGGAACAGACCCTGTCACTATAGAGTCCTTGAATATTAGAAATAGGGGTCTGTCTATTACATTACTTAACTCCCTTAGAACGCGGGGGAGAATGCCATCTGGACCTGGTGATTTGTCTATTTTGATTTTTTTTAGGCCGGCACTGCACTTCTTCCTGGGTTAGACAGGCGACATGCACTGGGGCAGTTATCTCATCCTGCTGTATATTACCTGGCATTTCATTTTCCTCTGTGAATACAGCAGAGAAGAATATATTTAATAGATTAGCTTTTTCCTGATCCCTGTCTATAACTTCTCCCTCATTACTTTTTAAGGGGCCAACGCTTTCATTTTTAACCTTTTTACTATTTATATAGTTAAAGAACATTTTGGGGTTTGTCTTACTCTCTTTGGCAATGAGTCTTTCTGTCTCCACTTTTGCTGCTTTTATCTGATTTTTACATATTTTATTTTTTTCCCGATAGCTTTTTAGTGCCTTCCTCACTGCCTTCCTGTTTTAGTAGCTTAAATGCCTTTGTTTGCCATTTATTACCCCCTTTACATTTTTATTTATCCACATTGGTTTTCTCTTGTTCCTGACTCTTTTATTCCCATACGGTATGTACCTTTCACAGTGAGAATTTAAGATATCCTTAAAAATCTCCCATTGAGTGTCTGTACTCTTGTTTTTGAGGACATTTTCCCAATTTACAGTGTTAAGGGCTTCTCTTAGTTGATCAAACTTTGCCTTCCTAAAGTTCATGGTTCTTGTGGCTCCTCTAAGAGTTCCCTTATTGAAGGACAAGTTATAATGTATCATATTGTGATCACTATTTCCTAGATGCCCCCTGACCTGCACATTAGTTACTCTGTCAGGTCTGTTGGTTAATATTAAGTCCAGTAGGGCGCCCCCTCTGGTCGGGTCCTGTACCATTTGGGACAGATAATTATCCTTACTTATAGTCAGAAACCGGTTTCCTTTATGAGATTCACAGGTCTCTGTTTCCCAGTTTATGTCGGGATAGTTAAAGTCCCCCATAATAACCATCACCTCATTGTGATTTGCTGCCTTGTTTATTTGCTTTAATAATTGATCTTCTGCTGCTTCCATTATATTTGGTGGCTTATAGCAAACCCCGATCAGTATTTTATTATTTTTCTTTCCATATATTTCTACCCATAATGACTCCACATTATCATTTCCCTCACATATATTCTCCCGCAGTGTGGCCTTTAGGCTGGACTTTACATAAAGGCAAACTCCTCCCCCTTTTCGTTTTTTCGATCCTTCCTGAATAGACTATAACCCTGTATGTTAACCGCCCAGTCATAGCTATCATCCAACCATGTCTCTGTTATACCCACTATGTCATAGTTTTCTTCAGACATTATTGTCACGGAGCTGGTTAGTCTGACCGACTACCTCCGCTGTCTTGTGCTCCCTTAGCCTGGGACAACACACACTTTCCCCGTTTTCCCAGTCACTAGCCGAGACTCAGTGTAGGGTATAACATTCAGAACCTTTATTGTCCACAGGCACAGGTATATATATCCATATAAACACACAGAATGAGACGTCTGAGTAACATAACCACCCCCTTTAGCTGGGGATTCAGGTCTCCCAGGAACAATAGGGGAGATAACGGGATTAGCCTCTGATATCTTCCACCGATAGTCAGGCAGGAGCCCTGGCTGGGCACCCTGTGGAGATAATCCTGTCTGGTACACATAGTGGGGCAGGAGGCTATTCTAGCTGCCCAGCAGTTCCAAAAGTAGAACCTGTATGTCCTGGTACTGGGCCTGGCGGTGTGGGGGTAAACATAGAAACTGGGTTCCAGGGGAACGGGTGGTTGGGCTGTATAATATCCACAGCGGTGTGCCTGAAGGGACGAGTCCGTCACAATGCTCCCCCTTGTGGAACACCTCGACCTACCCAGCGCGACCCCAATCGGGTCCGCTTGGGATGGTTCGAAGCCCTGGCACCCATCGCCTCCCAAACACAATCACCCCGTTAGCTCCGTTTGTCTGGACAGCCCATCCGCATTCCCGTTGAGCCTCCCTGGACGGTACTGAATGGTGAAGTTGAAGGGCTGTAGAGCTAGGCTCCACCGTAATAACCTGCCATTGTCCCCGGCTACCCTGTTCAGCCATACTAAGGGGTTATGATCCGTAAGGACGGTGAAGGATCGTCCATACAAATAAGGTTGAAACTTGCGGAGAGCCCAAACCAAAGCCAGGCATTCTTTTTCAATGGCGGCGTAGCTCACCTCCCGGGGAAGTAGTTTGCGGCTGATGTATGCCACTGGGTGTTCGTCGCCATCGTCTCCGACCTGGGTTAGTACTGCTCCCAACCCGAACGTAGAAGCGTCTGTATGGACGACAAAGCGTTTGGATGCGTCTGGTGCAGCTAGTACAGGAGCTTGCACTAAAGCCTGTTTGAGTTGTTTGAACGCCGCCTCGCACTCCGGAGACCACAGGACTTGTCGGGGCAAATTCTTTTTGGTCAGGTCAGTCAAGGGTTTCGCAATAGTGCTATAGTTGGGGACAAACTTACGATAATAACCCGCAGTCCCTAGGAACGCTAGGACCTGTGTTTTAGTACGGGGTACTGGCCAGTTGGCAACCGCCTCTACTTTAGCGGGCTCTGGTCTCTGTCTCCCACACCCCACCCGGTGTCCTAGATATTGGACTTCAGACAGACCAATGTGGCACTTGTCTGGCTTAATTGTCAGCCCTGCATCGCGGATTCTGTCTAGCACTGTCCGTAGATGCTGGAGATGTTCCCCCCAGGTGGCACTATGGATGGCTATGTCATCTAGATAGGCGCAGGCATACTCCTGCAACCCATCCAGCAGTCGGTCTATCATCCGCTGGAAGGTAGCCGGTGCATTCTTCATCCCAAACGGCATGACTTTGAACTGATACAAGCCATATGGGGTGATGAATGCAGACTTCGGCCTAGCCTCCGCGTCCAGAGGTATCTGCCAATAGCCCTTACATAAGTCGATAGTGGTGAGGAACCTTCCCCCTGCGATCCGGTCTAATAATTCGTCTACCCGGGGCATCGGGTACGCATCAGTCACGGTGCGGTCATTCAGTCGCCTATAGTCAACACAGAATCTGGTGGTGCCATCCTTCTTAGGGACGAGAACGACTGGGGAAGCCCAGGGGCTTACGGAGGGTTCGATGACCCCGAGATCTAGCATCTCCCTGATCTCCTGACGCATGCTTTCTCGGACAGCATCAGGGACGCGATAAGCGGGTTGCCTTAAGGGATGGGGGTCTGTGGTCTCCACTTTATGAACCGCAAGGGGGGTGTAGCCAGGTAGCGATGAGAACATTGCTCGTCGTTCCTCTAAGATCTGGGTGACCTGGTCCCTTTCTGAGCGGCCCAGCCCTTCTCCTAGCCTAACACTCTCTATACTTTTCTGGGTTTCAATATCCCCTGGTAAGCCGGGCAGGGGCAGACCCTCCCATTCCCCTACAGCGGGGCTGCATATGGCGACCACCGCCTCCTCCCTTTCCAAGTACGGCTTCAGCATGTTCACATGGAAGGTCCGCTGGACCCGCTCATCTGAACATCTGGCCACAATATAGGTGGTGTCACAGAGTCGTTGCGTTATCTTGTAAGGACCCTGCCAGGCTGCCTGCAGTTTGTTTTGCTTGACCGGACAGAGAGCCAATACTTTTTGCCCTATCTGAAAGGTGCGATCCCTAGCCGTCCGGTCATACCACCTCTTCTGTCTGCCCTGAGCTCTCTGGAGATTGTCCTTCACTAGGGTCGTGTATCTCTGGAGCCTATCTCGGAGCCCCAATACATAGGTAACTACGGACGGGTCGTCCGTTGGTACCGTGCCTTCCCAGTGCTCCCGCAGGAGATCTAAGGGGCCTCGAACCCTCCGGCCATATAACAGCTCGAAGGGGGAGAACCCTGTGGACTCCTGCGGGACTTCCCGGTAGGCAAAGAGATGGGGCAGGTGGCGCTCCCAGTTCTTGTGCTCTGCGGCAAAGGTCCGAAGCATCTGCTTCAGAGTGCCATTAAATCTCTCACATAACCCATTGGTTTGCGGATGGTACGGGGAGCTATAAAGGGGTTTAATACCGCACAACTTCCAGAGCTGTTGGGTTACCTCGGCGGTGAACTGTGTCCCTTGATCGGACAGCAGCTCCTGGGGAAACCCCACCCGGGAGAATATTTGCAACAGCGCCTCCGCTATGGTTTCGGCTTGGATGTTGCTTAATGCTACAGCCTCAGGATACCGGGTGGCATAGTCTACCACGGTAAGTATATATTTCTTCCCCGTTGGGCTTGGCTTAGCTAACGGGCCAATAAGATCTACTGCAACCCGGCTGAAGGGTTCTTGCACTATGGGCAGGGGTCGTAATTTAGCTTTCAGATGATCCCCTCTCTTGCCTACCCGCTGGCAGATCTCGCAAGTGCGGCAGTAGTCCCTAATGTCCCCGGAGATACCAGGCCAAAAAAAGTTCTGGGTGATTCTATACCTCGTTTTTCTCTGTCCTAAATGTCCGGCCAAGGGAATGACATGTCCAATGCGTAGTATGTCTGCCCTATATTTCTGGGTTATCACTAGCTGCGGCCTGGGTGCTTTACCAGTCTGTTTCCCCCCACCCGAGGCACTACGATAGAGTCTGTCCCCTTCCCAATGGAACCAGTAGTCGTCCATCCCCCCAGGCTTACTGAGAGCCTTCTGTCGGTACGCTGCTAGAGAGTCGTCCTGTTGTACTTCCTTACTGAAGTCTGTCGGGGAGTCCCAGGTGAGGAGGTCGGGGCCAGAGTCAAGGTCAGTGGGTCTTACCTGGGTCTCTTCGGAGGGAGGTGGCTTGGTTTGTTGGGCTTGTAGCCGGGTGGTTACAGGGTGTGCTTCCGCAGGCTTGGAGGGGCCAAATGTGGAGGTGAGATGGCCTAAGTCGTTGCCCAGTAGAATTTCCTCTGGAAGCCCAGTCATGAGTCCCACTTCTAGGGTGCGGGCAGCTGCCCCCCAGTCCAGATGCACCTGAGCCATGGGGATTCTATATACTTTGCCCCCTGCGACTCGTACTGCCACAAATTTTCCAGTTGTTACCGGGACTGGTACCCTCTGGGGATCCACCATGGTTAAGGTGGCTCCGGAATCACGGAGCCCCCTGGCCGCTTTTCCATTGAGTAACACAGGCTGGCAGTGATGATGGCGGTTGTCCCCCGCAATGGCTTGTACGATGTCAGCCTCGTGTAAAATTCCCCAGTCCTCTTCCTGACCAACACATTGAACCACTGTGCGCCGGGGCCTTCCTCGATATGGTCCTGACGGCTGGGGTTGCTGGGGACAGTTCAACTTAATGTGTCCCGTTTGGTTGCACGAGAAACACCTCCGAGCGTCGGCTGGTGGGGGGTAGCGAGGACTTCCCATGGCTGTAGCTTGCGGTGGGGAATGGGCTGGCAGATACCGAGGGGCTGGCCGGGTGTTGGTCGAGTTAGCCCGGCGCGTGTCCTGGTACTCATCTGCCAAGCTGGCGGCTTGGGCTAGGTCTCGGGGATGACGGTCCCGGACCCAGTCCCGGACATCAGGGGGAGTGTGGTTAAAAAACTGCTCCAGAAGGAACAACTGAGTCACCTCTTGAGCGGTCACTGCTCGGCTCCCTGTGAGCCAGTTTTGCACTGCTTTCTGCATCCGATGCCCCCATTCTTGGTACGTGTCTTTCTCCATCCTCCGCAGGCTACGGAACTTGAGTCTTTGTGCCTCCGGGGTGATGGCGAAACGAGCTAGTAATTGTTCTCGTACTCGCTCATAGCTGTTACAGTCCTCGTCGGCCACTGCTCGGTAGGCTTCAGCCGCACGGCCAGTGAGCTTGCTGGCAAGGATGGTTACCTTATCTGCGTCTCTCACTTGTTGCAACAGACATTGCCGCTCGAAGTCTTGGAGATATCCTTCGATGTCCCCCTCCGCCTCGATGAAGGATTTGAAGGCTGCATAGGGGAGCTTTCGGCGGTTACTCGCCTCAAAGTGGGCAATTTCATCTCTTTCCCCTGAAGAACGTGCTTGTTGGGGAAACCTTAGCGCAGTCACCTCTGCTATCACCCGGTTCACTATCTCTGCGGGTGGATGGGGCCCGTAGCAGGACAGGCGGAACAGAACATCCCTCTGGAACTCATCCTGGTCTGCTGGGGTAACAGGGTCGGCTTGAGCCTGGTCGTCCGCCATAAGTTCCACAATGAGGGTATCCCGGGTTTTGTTGCTGGCAACCTTTCCACGAGCCTCCAGGAGGTCTTTCAAAGTATTCCGCTTAAGTTTAGCATACCGCTGGTCCATGCACTCGTAGGGTGCTCTCCGTCTCGGCTTCTTGGTCCTGGTAGTGGTTTGGATGTCCCGTTTAGCTAGGAGCAAATCCCACCGCTGCCACCAATGTCACGGAGCTGGTTAGTCTGACCGACTACCTCCGCTGTCTTGTGCTCCCTTAGCCTGGGACAACACACACTTTCCCCGTTTTCCCAGTCACTAGCCGAGACTCAGTGTAGGGTATAACATTCAGAACCTTTATTGTCCACAGGCACAGGTATATATATCCATATAAACACACAGAATGAGACGTCTGAGTAACATAACCGCCCCCTTTAGCTGGGGATTCAGGTCTCCCAGGAACAATAGGGGAGATAACGGGATTAGCCTCTGATATCTTCCACCGATAGTCAGGCAGGAGCCCTGGCTGGGCACCCTGTGGAGATAATCCTGTCTGGTACACATAGTGGGGCAGGAGGCTATTCTAGCTGCCCAGCAGTTCCAAAAGTAGAACCTGTATGTCCTGGTACTGGGCCTGGCGGTGTGGGGGTAAACATAGAAACTGGGTTCCAGGGGAACGGGTGGTTGGGCTGTATAATATCCACAGCGGTGTGCCTGAAGGGACGAGTCCGTCACAATTATTAACTCCAGTTCGTCAGTTTTATTGGTCAGACTTCTGGCATTAGTAAGCATACAATTTAGAGGTGTAAGGTTTTTTTCCCTATGAAGCCTATCCCTATTGACTATTCTAACCCCTCCCTCCGCTCCACCCCCAGGTACATTTATAAGCCCCAGCTTTCTATCTACACTATCTTCCCCTTCTATATTGTAGTTTCCCTCCCCCCTTTACCTAGTTTAAACACTCCTCCACCCTTCTGGCCATCTTCTCCCCGAGCACAGCTGAACCCTCCCCATTGAGGTGCAGCCCGTCCCTACCGTAGAGCCTGTATCCGACAGAGAAGTCGGCCCAGTTCTCCATTAACCCAAACCCCTCCTTCCTACACCAGCTTCTGAGCCACTTGTTTAGCTCCCTAATCTCCTGCTGCCTCTCTGGTGTGGCACGTGGTACAGGTAATATTTCAGAAAATACTACCTTGGAGGTCCTTGCCTTAAGCTTGCTACCTAAGTCCCTGAAATCATTTTTAAGGACACTCCGCCTACCTCTCACTTTGTCATTGGTCCTGGAGCTGCAATCTATCCGGCAGGCTACAATTCCCGTGACAGCTGGCTGAAAATGGTGATGGTGTTTGCCTGATGCAAAGCAGAGATGCTGCCATTACCTACCGCTTTACCTGCTTGAATTACTCAATATGCTCAATTAGCATGTGATAAAAGATTAGCAGTCCATGGCTGGTGGGATACTACAACTTTCCTGTTCCTACCAGGCCATCAAAAAAGACCACTAGGGGGCGCTCGTGTATACCGGTTTGGAAAACAAATGAATAAAAAAGAAAAGAAACCAATAGTGTAGTAGTACACACAAATAGTCTCACATTAAGTCTATTGTATGCACTCACAATGTATATATGTGTATTCAAGCCTCATAAGCATCAAATCCTCCGGGTAGGTGTATGGGATATATATGGAAAGAAGCAAAAACACATAGGAACACAACGGTGTGATATCAACATGTGCTGGAACACGCCAGAGTGGATGTACACTTACAATTTGTGTAGGTATATCGTGCCTGTGTTAATTAGTTGCTTCTCCTCTGTTCTCCTCCAGATTCCCAGGATATTTCTCGACCTTCAGCTGGTGTGGATGTACACCAAACAGGTGAATTGAAGAGAATCCAGAGAGGGATAGTATAAAGTAAATAATATTTATTCCGGGCTTATGCCCAAACTAAAAGTAATAACATGTATCCAACAATGGATCTTTAAAAGTGATTAAAAAGTCTGATAAAATAAAGTAAAAAGAGCTCTAAAAAATGTCCTACCAGGCCATCAGCAGATGGAATATCACATTCGGCAAATGTGCATGAATGAACAAATACCTGAGTTGGGTTTCCTTTGCTTTTTCAGTGCTCAGCCGCTTCCCACAGGGATATTCTGTATTCTCCATTCCCAGTGTGCGGTCTTGTTGGAGTTGAATGTAGACATTCTTGTTTTCTGGGTTTTTACCGTACTCTGTGTGCTACATGACCAGAAAAATGTGTTATTTGATTGACTGCATCTCCCAAAGAATAAATCTGAAAATACACGCCATTCTTCAAAGTACTTTTTGGCTATTAGAAAGACACGATCAGCTCCTTACAAAATGCATTCTGTACCTGTTATGATTTAATAACTTTAATTAGTTAAATTTCATATTAACATCCTCTAGTCCAGACACTAAGTACGCAAGCAGAATTTAGCTCCACCACTTATATAAGGTATAGAAACTAGCAAAACATTCATTTTTTATCCTCTATCTGCACGTTTGGATATGGTATGATATATTTGTGCAGCCAAATATTTAGTAAGCTTGTTGATCTATTTACAGTAACACAGAAATTTGTGGGTAATATAATGTGCATAACACCAACATTTTGTGCAATAGGCCGTGTGCCTGTGTATTTGAGTTCCTGTGTAATTGGGGCACAAACTTTAACCTTTTCAATTCATTCACTTCTGGGTCAAAATAAAGACCCCGAACCAGCTCAGCTTTGGTGATTAAAAACCTGCTCAATGGCACGCAGGTGAGCTACCTTATACTGGAGTGAGGTGGAACCCAGAAATGGGGATTGTATGAGAAGTGCAGTACAGACTGGGCATACTGCCATTATAGGGGGGATATATATATATATATATATACACAAACACACATGATTCAAAAGTTTGGGGTCACTTAGCTGTTTTCATGGAAAACAAGGACATTTCTAGCTGTAACAATCACAAAAGGGCTTTCTGATGATCAATTAGCCTTTTAACGTTAAACAGATTAGCGAATACAACGTGCCATTGGAACACAGGAGTGATGGCTGCTGATTAAGGGTCTCTGTACGACTATGAAGATATTCCATTAAAAATCAGCTGTTTCCAACTACAACAGTCATTTACAGCATTAACATGGTCTGCACTGTATTTATTATTCATTCGATGCTATTTTAAGCAAAAAGACAAAAGATTTTATTTAAAAAACAAGGACAGAGTCTGAGTGACCTCAAACGTTTAAACAGTAGTGTATCAGTACAGAGCCATCATAGACACATTGAACATGTTTTAAAGCGGTGCAACATATTGTCGATCACTGAAGCAAGACGTGTGAGAGGACAGCACCTGAGAAATATATTAAAACATGCTCACATGTACAATAATTCCCTTCCCTACTTTTTTAACCCCTTAACGTCCATTGACAGGTCAGGAACGTCACGCAAAAATGTGACGACCAAAGACATGCCCGGCACGTCATTTCATTAAACAAGCTTAGAAAGTGAAAACTTTCTTTGCTTAACCCCTTCAGTCCCCAAAAAACGCATCCCAAGAATCCCCTATGGACGTACCGTTACGTCCTGCCCTACTTGCAGCGGCAGGGACACATCCCTGACTCCCCCTGACAGCAGAAGCCAGCATCGACGGAAGCCAGAAAGCTGTTACATTTTTAAATGCCGATCGCACGATCGGGCATTCCCTTCCGGGTTGCTTCACTGCTGACGTCACCCGGAAGTTCACCGGAGGACAGGATATCCCCTGCAGGGGATATCCTGTCCTCTGATGAGGCACAGGCGTTGCGGTCTCTATGCAAGTCTGTGGAGACTCGCATAGAGATTACAGTGTGATCGGTGCAGGGGACCGCGGGGAGGAGAGTGAGAAACCATGTCTCTCACCCTCCTCCCATGCTGAAAAAAGAAAAGGAAAAAAAAAAAATGGTTAGTCATTTAAAAAAATGAATACAAAAAAATCATTAAAATAATACAATAAATAACAATTAAAAAAAAAAAAATAAAGTGAGCTAAGTGATGTCATTGTGACATCACTGGCATTAATAACATGTTCAAGAGGACTTCTAATCAAAATATATATATATATGTAAAAAAATACAAAAAATAAAAACATAAAAAAATATATAAAAAAGATAATAAAAAAAAATAAAAAAACCTTACATCCCATTGCCAGTGGCGGAACTACCGGGGTCGCGACTGCGACCGGGCCCTGGAGTTCTGCCAGTCAGGGGGGCCCAAGGGGAGCCGAGCAGTCGTTTTCAGCAACCGCTCGGCACCCTTCTGTCTCCTCTGCTCCCTACCCCGGCTGCAGTGGTGGGAGCGCGTCTGTCTTGGGTGCCGGCACTTCACGCTGAGCGCCTGCATATGACGTCATATGCCAGCGCTCAGCAGTGAAGCCGTGTGCACGGCGGCAGAGGAGAGAGACAGAGGCCTCGCGCCCCCACCACAGGACTGTACGGTAAGTGACCTACAAAGGGGGGTAGGGAGAGGGTAGACAGTGAGAAGGGGGGTGGGGTAGATAGTAAGAAGGGGGGTAGGGAGAGGGTAGATAGTGAGAAGGGAGGGGGTACATAGTGTGAGAAGGGGGTAGATTGGGTTGGGGGGGCACCGGGGCCCTGAGGCTTCTAGTTACGCCCCTTCCCATTGCCCTAGCACATCTACCAAGTATTACCCCCCTGACCCCGTTCACAACCCCCAAACCCGTTAACCTTATAGTAGATTCCCTATAAGTGCTGGGAAAGTATGGAAAATCTACATAAATCAGGTATTTCTGAAATCAGGACACGTGAATTGATAAACTTGGAGTGGATTTTCCATCACTTTACCTAATTTTGTGAGCATTCAGAGGGAAAAATTTAAAAAGATTAGGTTTTTCTGGTTTTTTTTTTCAAATTTTCACTAGTTTTTACTAAATTTCTGATTCTAAATTTTCAGCTAATCATCTAACTATGGTATCAAAAGAAAGCTCTACCTCTCCTTGAAAAAACAATATATAGTTTACATGGGTACACTATTCACAGGAAAAGAGAATAATCGCTGAACCGACATATCGCAAAAATGGCAAAATTGCTCCAGGACTTGAGGTACCAAAAACCCCTGAGATTTAAGGAGTTAAACGGTGTTGCTGTAATGCCTGGATGTTGAGGCATTCAGCAACACCGTGATCGGCATCAGGGGCCATCTCTGGTGGACGCCGGTTTCAAACTTCAATGGTGTCGCTGAAATGCCTCGATTGCAAGGCATTCAGCAAAACTGAACACTCACCCCAGGACATGCTGTGACCACTCCAGAGAGCGGACACAACCGCGAGTGATTTTGCCACTCGCAAGACGGCGGCACGTCCTTTCAAAAAAATTAAGTTGGAAACGTTCGCCAGAGGGTCTCCAGTGCTAAAACTAACGCTGTATCTTCCCAAAAATCTTGACATGGAAAGAGTGAAAATAAAAGCATTTCAAATACCGAAGGGGTGTCTGATTTAAAAAAAAAAATGGTTTGGTGCGGTAAATTGGAGTGGCCGGGCTCAAAGATAGGGCATAAGCACAGACTGACCAAAATGGGGTCGTCCCAAATGTGGCCTTTTAGCCCCCAAGCATCAGACAGAACCATGCATGTGGGGTATCACTGTACTCAGGAAAGGTTGCTGAACACATTTTGGGGTGTTTGATAGTGATGTATACATGGAGCTATAAATGTATTCCTCAAGTACAAAAAAATAAAAAATACTACCACAAACTTTGGCAAAGGCTGGTGGTAGAATTAGTGCATGGAAAGGGTTAAATACCAGCATTTGAAATATCTTGGGGTGTCTAGATTTCAAAAATATATGGTTTGATGGGGTAAATTGCATTGGCCAGCCTCAAAGATACCTGAAATTGCACATGAGGCAGAATGACCAGCTTTGGGGAAAAAATTATTTTAAAATAGCAAAACGCTTCTTGTACTTATTGTCCAATAACTAGCAGAAAAAAGTAAACAAAAAACAGGTGTTTCTAAACTCAGGACAAATAGTTTAATCGATTTAGCAGGTTTTTTCATTAGCTTTTTTGGATGAGTAAAAAAATTTTTTTTTTAGGTAAAAGCCAGAAAATGTTTTTTTTTTTAAAATTTTTCATCATATTTTTTTTTTTTTTATATAGGAAATTAGATAACATGATCAACAAAATGGTATCTGAAGAAAGGCCTTCTTGTCCTGAAAAAAAAAAGACTATTTAACTTGCGTTATATAAAGGTACAAAAAGTAAAAAACAGTCTGGCCCTTAAGGCGTTAAGAGAGATATTTACCAAATTGTCGGTGTCCGTTTACCGAAGATGCATGAGACAGCGTTAGCGTATTATTCATGTTTAGGACACACATTTGACATGTAAAGTGCTGTCCCGCCGTATGTGTGATGTATAACTAAGTGACAGAGTTTATAATGGAGGTGCGATAATAACTAGTTGTTGTTACCTAAGCGTGTAACTAGAAGGCAAAGCTGAATGGGATGCTTGCTGTGCCGCTCATTTGGGGAAAGCAGGGATTCATATATCTCGGTGCCACTACCACCATTACAAAAAACGGGAAAAGTCCAACACAAGCACCTTACAAGCCTAACAAGCTCATTCCCGTGAGTGACACAAAAATCACGTCTGGAAGCTACCGGCCCTGGTCATCTCGCAAACGCACTGCGCATGCACCCGCGCACAACCGCCGCTACCGTAATGCGCATGTGCAGTTCACCTGCCGCAGACGTTCCGTCGCATTTTTTTTTAATTCGCTTTTTCGAATTCCCTTTAGAATTATGGAACGCTATGCTTTCCGTTGGAAGGATGAGACAACGAGCGCTTGCTCAGTCTCACTGCCTATTGTCATTTGGTTACCAGAGGATGGAAATAGTTTCAAACCCCTGTAATGGTAATCATTTAGTGCAATCCAATTGTACAACAGCTGCAAACGAATAGTGCATGTGCAGTAATGGGTTAAACTGGCCGATGTGTACATCTGCTTAACCCTGCTGCAGCAAACTGACATAAGAAAACGATTTAAAAAGTGTTACACTCTAAAAAATAAAATATCAAATCTCATCATAAGCAAATTAACTATTGCTTCATATATGGGAGGACTAACAAGGTAGAATACCTATAAAAGGAATGTGGATCCAGTCAGGGGGGAAATGTTATTGCATTTACTCTGTTGGTCATATATGGAATTGTAAGTAAAACAAGTGAAAAACCTCAGGCAGTGGCCCAAGACAAGTAAATTAAAGCCACCCAGGGGGCAATTGCTCCCTCTCTTACCAGTCTTCCACTTGTCACACATTATGCTTCATCTCCTTGGATTTGTCAATGTCAATGCCCTGAACACTGTGCCCCTGTGGTCCAGAGTGAAGTTATATCCAAACGATATGTTCTTTTCTGTAGTTTTGTGTTTTTGGTTAATTTATTGTTATAGGTGCACAAAATACTAATTCAGTTCTCTCCCAAGAAACAGCAGAAATGCCCGCTTGCATGTGCCACTCACCATCACATGAAGAGGGGTCCATAACTGAAGGACCATTGCCATGCTGCAATCACCTCCCCACTATAACACGCCTGTAGGTGGTCTGTGGTATCATTCTTCATGGGTTTTCACAGTCACTGCAGCTCAGACGAATATGAAAGTACTTGCAAACCTGGAGATAGTTAAATTGTTTGCAATTTTTTTATGTATTTTTGTTACACAACTTTTGCTGTTTCTATACATATTATTGTAAATTCAGAAGCCTATAATCTATATAATTCTGCATTGTTGATATGCATGAACAAGGGCAGGCTGGCCGGTCCATGGATGTGTATTTGTAAGTGTTTGTGTGATAGCATAGATATGTGTGTGTTAGCATGAATGTGTAAGTGTGCGAGTATGAAAAGTGTATGTGTAAGTATGCGTGAGAGGGAGTGTGTGTTAGCATGAATGTGTATGTGTGCAAGCATGAAAAATGTATGTGTAAGTATGTGTGAGTGTGTATGTATGATTAAGTATATGTTAGTGTAAACATATGTAAGCATGTGTATGTGTGTTAGTATGCATGTGTAAATTTGTGTGTGTACATACGTGTGCTAGTCCATATGGGGGATGCAATGGGGCTTTACTTGCACCCACATAGCCAGAAAGTGGCAACCCTCTTCTGTACATCAAGATTACTATGCATTTCAGTTATGTATTGAGGAGGAAAACATACTATTTATATTACACAGGGCTTCAATCAGTATGTAATCAGTGCTCATGTAATCAGTACATTCCAACAGTTACGCTACAGGTCATAAACAGCTAATGATTTTTCCAGCGTATTTCAGCAATCAATATATCTTTGTCCAAATAGGTCTTATAGCTTTAAAATTAAACAATAACTAAGGTTACCTCGTTGCGCATGCGCATTACTTTGCGCTCAGTTCCCCCTAGTAATAGTTTACAGAGCGCTTGCGTTCCGGCCCTCAGTTTCGTCCGTATGGCCGCGCCTTGTTTCGTATAGCTGATTGGACCGTGGTGATGTCAGGAGCGTGGTCCGAATTGTAGTCTGCATATTCAGCATGGCTCTTCTCCTGTTATTGACAGCTCATTTTATCTGGCTCTGCTCAGGGCACCAAGGGGCCCCAGACCTCCCGGGGAGGATCGGTAATGAAAAAATGGAGCAGGGGGAGATATCTTTTCAATGCATGATCTCCTTTATTGGAGAGATGCTGTCCATGTTAGCCCTATGTGTACCATGCTGTAATCAGTGGCTCGTGTGTTTATATCCGTAACTGTCATTCATTCACACTCTCATTCATGCGTGTTACATGTTTGTGGGATATACAGATTGTTGCTTTTTTTTACACTGAAAGGTGCTCAGTGGCTTTTGTCCCACTCCTCACCGTAGTGCTTAAAAGGTTATCTGCTTTAAGATATCCAGATCTCCCACTTAAGGAATGTATGGATATAGGATATGTAAAGGGAGCTCCATTCACATCAGCATTGCCCCATATCCCTTTATATCAACTTGCTGCATAAAATCATGGTCCCTCTGATATGCCAGAATTCTGATAGTCCTCCTTTTCTCATATGCCATTTATGGGCAACAATTTCCATCGTGTTTTCTCTCTCCCTCTCCAGCTGTAGTAGGTGCTGGAGTTGGAGGATCAGCTGTCACCTACTTTCTACAGCAGCAGTTTGGCCCCCAGGTGCAGATCGATGTATTTGAAGCTGATCGTGTTGGGGGCCGATTGGCCACGCTAACAGTCAATAACCAGCAGTATGAATCCGGAAGCCTGTCAATCCATTCGCTGAACCTTCACATGCAGGACTTTGTTAAACTTCTGGGTGAGTGTCAGGCAATGCGCTTCATGTTTGGGTCTCATTTAGTGATTTCCTGGGTGCATCTGGTTTTGTTGTATATGACAAAAAAGATAATTCTGGACCTCAGTCTGTGTTCATATTAAGATTTATAACTCCTGTTCTTTAACTCCAGCTTCATGGAAAGTTCTTGTGACTTTTGTGCAACTTTGATTATGAGCAAGTTTTGACTTGACCTTGGATATATTTCTTTACAACCACCCTTGCCAACTGTTCTTCTTTACAGTTATTTATTAGGATTATAATGAAGCATGCTTGACATGCCTAGGACTGTGTATCCCTGGGTTATACAGCAAAGCAATATATATATATATATATATATATATATATATATATATATATATATAATTTCATCTTTTGGTACTCATTGTGGAAGCCATTCTAGAACTTTCAAAGATGGTTTCTGCCTGATTAAAGAAGGTGATTGCTGCCATTATGACTTACTTGGAATTCCCATGGAATTATTGTGTCTTTTCTGATCAGGACTCAGGCACCGCAGAGAGGTTGCTGGGAAGAGTGCCATATACAGTGGAGACCAGCTAGTTTTGGAGGAGACGGACTGGTACCTCTTGAACCTTTTCCGACTATGGTGGCACTATGGGATCAGTTTCCTCAGGCTACAGATGTGGGTGGAGGAAGTCATGGAAAAGTTCATGCGGTATGAGGAAAGACAAAAATGACCTCAAGCCATCTTGGGGTTTATATAGGTTTTCTCCAACTGAGGTAGAGCTCTTTAGTTAAACCTGTTTGTTGTCATGTTTGCAGGGTATATAAGTATCAGGCACATGAATATGCATTCTCCAGCATTGAGGAGCTTCTGCGTTCACTTGGAGGAGAGCATTTTGTGAACATGACACAAAAATCTGTTGCAGAATCTCTACTGGGTATTGGTGTGTCACAGCGATTCATTGATGATGTCATCGGCGCAGTAATGAGAGCCAGCTATGGGCAAACAGTGGCCATCCCAGCCTTAGTGGGTGTGTAATTGTTACTGGAATTTAAACATTCCTTCTCATGTCTTGATAATGAGGGAGCTCCCTCTCATTTTAGTGAATACACTCTACAGATAACACATGAACCAAGAATTTTCTTTTCACTGCTAAAATGTTCTTACTTGAACGTGCAGTGATTTTCTACTATTGCTGTTACCTTGTACAACTGTGATAGGAAATCACTAAAACCAGCTCGATTTGCACCAGATCTTTTATTCCCTTATCCTCCAGATTGTCGGTAATCCATATGGGATCTGTGCTGTAATTGGAATAATTAATCAAATCCTGCTTGTGCTACTCGAGCTAGTCCGAGATGAAAAGGCTAAACGTACTGAGTGTTACGGATAAAAAAAATTACTATGGTGCAAAGTTTGAAAAGTGGTCTTATTGCCGTAGAATGTTTGTGCTACTTGGACCCATTGCATTGGTTGCTATAGTGATAAGACCATTAATATTTTTTATTTTTTTTAATCACTCTCTATTCCTAACCTCTCACAATCTCACTGGGTGATCCGTGATATAGATTCCAGACCTCTATGTCAAATTTTTTTTTCTACTTTCACATCGTTAATATGTATGATTGGAGAACAGTGTCCGTTGATAATAACCTAATTCCCCCAACAGGGGCCATGTCTTTGGCAGGAGCTCAGGGGAATATGTGGGCTGTGGAAGGAGGTAACAAACTGGTGTGCTCGGGCCTGCTGAAACTCACGAAAGCCAATGTTATTCATGCCAGGGTGACGGCCGTGTCTCTGCACAAGTCAGGTACAGTGTATATACAAAGTATCCTCATAGTTGCATATTTACGTTTAATTATCTGTGTCTATTTTTATGTAAAAACAGGCGACGAGGTATGTTAAAGTCACATTACTTTCTAAAGTACTACTTGACCATGGCAGTGTACTTGATGCACTTACACTGGTCAGCGACCACTAGCCAGCTGAAAACCTAAACATAGAACAACAAATACAGACGAATAAGCAGGGATAAAACATACACTTTACTAGGCCCATCTTGATATCCTAGTGCTGAAGCACAAGTTAGCAGTAGTTCCACAGCACACAATAAGGCTGCATTGGTACACAATAAGGCCACAGTGTGAGCACCAGCAGTAGCACATTTACTGGGTGCTGCCAGATTCTTCTTTGCACCTTGTTTCTGAAGCTTGAGTGGATGGTACTCATCCATTAGATAACCCACAGTGTACTTTCCTTAGCCGCAGCCACCAAAGCTTGGATAAACTCAGAAGATCAGGGTATTTTCTGTGGGCTGACAAGGTTTGGCCTCACAATCCACAACTGGAAAAGTGAAATCAAAGTCCCAGCTTCCCCACGTGCTACCATAACAAACACATATTCCTTACCAGTCAGGATCCAGACTGACAAACAGGCCCTTCTCTGTAGAACCCTACTCTGCTCCTACAACTTCACCCTCTATGTAGGATATCATGCCCCAGTTACAATGCATATTGTGGAATAACCTCAGTGTTGGGAAGGAACACACATAACATAGATTGTCTATCTTCATAGGTGTTAAATAAACACAGCACATCTCTTGAGTATATCCTTTGAAACAACAGGGGATGATTTGGTTAACACTACAGTCAGCTAAAGTAGACTTCCTGGCACCATATGTTGATCTGGAAGAATGTAGCACATAAACATTTTGATGTCAGTAAAAAAGGCAAGCACTAGTAAGTCACAGAGAACATTAATCATTGCAATAAGGGTACTTCATTGTGACAACAAGGTGGTCACAAAAAACCATCATGGTTCATTCTCATGGTGACTGTCGGAATCACTTCTGTAGCTAGAGTAATGTTCACCTTGACAGCCATGCCAGTTTGGTTGCTTAATCCTCTGACGCATTGCTTAAATACCTCCATGCACACCAGAACGGAGAATATCGAATTGACACTGTCTCAAACCAACCACTTTTACTAACGGCTGCATTACTGTTTACTTATTTCTGAAACATTTTCACTTCACTGTTTCGGGGAAATGCAAATTCATGTCTGTTCCCTAGGCCCATATTTATCAATTAAATCTACTGTAGTTAACATTCTCAGTTTCACAAGCTGCAACATAATGACAAGGATTTGATTACAATAATAATGATATAACTTTAACTGAACAAATTAAGGGGGTTTTGCGTGGCGGATTTGAGGTGATCACCTATTATTTCAGCATCATAAGGCTCATTATGTAGAGGATACTTACTCAAAGTGTCACCTCACCTTCACCGTATTACGCTGCTCTTGGAAAATGTTAAAAAGCAAACACGCACTGACCATTTCTTCCCCCTTCTTCATGTGCCATTTATGCATTTATGTGTAGTTTTGAGGATCTGTTGGTTTATATAAAAAAATAATAATAATGTAAAGAGTGCAATTTTAAAATCACACAGCAGAGAGCGCTGTAAGCTTGAGCTAATATAACATGTTAAAGGCAACAAAATATGCACAAAGCCACTTTAGCATGAACTGTCATTACTTTGTAGAAATTATATATATATATATATATATATATATATATATATATATATATATATAATTATATAGAGTGCTTCCCCGCCACCAAGTATGCACAAGATAAACAGTTTTCTTCGGATTAGTTAAATTGTCATTATTTCTAAATCTAATAAGATTATAGCTCTGTCCGCCTAGACTCCCTGTTTAACAGGTGCAAACAACTCACCTGTGTATAATATGCCAAGGGAATATATATATATATATTTATAATAGAGATATATTTATAATAGATATATAACACATTCTGTAGCTCCCTACAATGGGAACAAGATACATATTTACATTTTAACTCATAGAAGCCACAGATGAACTTGTTCTCTATGACATCGAAGCATGACTTCTGTTCTCTTTTCTGCCAGTCAAGGATGGTAATTTGTACTGTGTTATTCCTGCACCTTGTAACCAGTGGGTACTCATTTGTACAACTATGCAGTAACTGTTCAGGGCTGTTGCTAAATAGCTTGCATAAGAATGACATTTTCACCGATGTACAACTGATCTTGATTCTGATATTGCTTGATTTTTTTCACAGCATTATTATTTAGTGATCATGTTTTTCATCTTTTTCTGATACAGGAAAGAGGCCCCTGTATGAAGTACGGTACGACCAGGATGGGACACTTGGCTCAGAATATTATGATCTAGTAATTGTGGCCACACCGCTTCATAAGGGTGGTTACCCCATCTCATTTTTAAACTTTCAGCCTCCTATCCAGGAGCCTACGGCCCCTTATCATCGAGTAGTGTCCTCCATTGTGCACGGTTATCTAAATTCTTCCTATTTTGGCTTCACAGATCCCAAACTCTTCCCATTCTCTAGTATCCTATCCACAGACAGTCCAGACTCATTCTTCCACGGTCTAGAAAATCTCTGCCCGGTCAACATATCAGTTGGCTACAGAAGAAAGCCACCGCACGAAGCAGCGGTTTGGAGGGTGTTATCATCTCGTCCTTTAGACCGACGCGAGCTGAAAACCATATTTAAGTCCTACTACTCTGTACAAGTAATAGAATGGCAGGCGTTCCCCAGCTATGGAGCCACAGGCTCTTTCCGATCGTTGCCCCCAATTGTGCTGCACGATGGCCTTTATTACCTGAGTGGCGTGGAGTTGGCTGCTGCCTCGGTGGAAATGAGCTCAGTGGCAGCTAAAAACGTGGCCTTGTTAGCCTTCAATCGCTGGTTTGAACTGACAGAGAAAATAGACCAGCCAGATTTACTGCACAAACTGAAGACTGAGTTATAAGATTTGGATTTCACATCACAATGTTCCCAATGGGATTCTGTAGGTGAAACTGACAAAGCATGAAGCACAGTGGCTCCCCATCTCAGTCTGTATAAAAGCATATCATTGCCTGGACTCAATTCGCACTGAGACAATGGAAGTGTTTCTTAAATATTACCATTGGTCAACCATACACATTTTGTTAACTCAAAACCATATTTATTTGCTGTAATTGACTTCATTATGGATGCAAATTTGTACATTTTTTTAAACCAAACCTGATTGAATTGGAAAAAAATAAAGAATCAGGAGGGCAATATTATTTATGTCCTATGTGAACTGAAATTCCACAAAATGTTTAAAGGCCAGGTATGTGGTATTGGCACTAGCTGGTGGCAGGAAAATGAAGATCAAAACCACCTTAGGCTGTCCAGCCTAAGAAACATGACAAAGAATACAATGTATATACACAATGAACAGAAAAAAATTATTCTTTGCAATAAAATAAAATTCAGCAAGCGTCTTCATAAAAAAGATTTCCTGTAGCATATGAATTCTTAAACTGCTCGGGTGTCGCTAGTTCATGTCTGCATGTTAGCAATTCACTTTTACTATGACGAGCCTGTAAAACTGCCTGCGTTGTTCCCATAAATGCACGAGCAGTGTGAGCTTCATAGTACGCCAGGAAAAATGCCCACCAGAGAAGGGTCTGGCACATCTGGGCTGGGGGGCAAGTA
The DNA here is from genome assembly GCA_023333645.1 of Sceloporus occidentalis. Taxonomy (NCBI): domain Eukaryota; kingdom Metazoa; phylum Chordata; class Lepidosauria; order Squamata; family Phrynosomatidae; genus Sceloporus; species Sceloporus occidentalis. Next base: position 62,231 of record JALMGF010000028.1, read on the forward strand.
AAGCTGAGTGCACCCCCCAATTAACACACTCTAACATACCGGAAGTGTTTGTTAAAAACCCCATCTGTTACGCACTTATTTTTGTTTACGCTATAGCACCACGGAAGACTTATAAAAACTCTTTTTCTACCTTATTGTTAGCCAGCATATGCATGAGATTGTATGCATTAGAATTCTGGATCTTTATTTTTTGTCATCTTTATATTTGATTATATATTTCTTGGAACTCCTCACATGTCCAGGCTTTATAACTAGCAGCTGCACAGTCAATCTGTATGGGTAATTATCATGTTTATATTTTTATAGTGCCAACAATTTAGGTAGAGATTCTTGAGGTACATACATTCAAAGGGTATTACGAAACTAGAACTGACAAATTCATACTAAACATTAGGTAAAGAGGGCCCTGCTTAAAAGCTTAAAAATCACAACAAAGTTCACTGTAATACTGACCTGTCCCCAGTTTTTTCCATCCTGGTCGCAGGTTCCTGTTTTACAACAAATACGTGTATGACTTCACTTGTTGATTGAAGCCAACATATCCTTTGCAGATGATTTGTTCCAATTCTAGACTGTGTCTGCGATACGTCAATGGGCTTCTTTTTCCTGTTTCATACAATTATTTACACACCGGAACAAATACACAGCTATCCCTTTCACTCTCGCTGACAAATTGATTTTGCACCAAAATGGCTCATGCAGTATGACAACTAGAGTAATGGAGTATTTCTGCTCTAAGTATTTTGCACATCTGCTCCTATGAACTCTTTAGGGTCAGCTGCACACCGTATCCCTTAAAAAAAATAAATTGTGACCCTGGATGATATGGCTTCACCAGTCCTCTCCTGCTTATCTTGAGTGACTGTAAGAATTAAGAAAAATTATTCTAATCAAATAAATTCTCAAAAAACAAAATCGGGGGGGGGGCAGAGTGGCCCATGAGCTTGTAGCTTGGAAGAAAGAATACAAGATGGAATGTGGTAGAGGGAAGTATAATTCAGAGGAGAAGAAGTGCTAGGACAAAAGCTCATAGTCAAAATCTAGCGGCTTAGATGTAATGCATGGAAGTTTTACTTCCTTTAGGATGTAAGTGAAAACCTTCCAGCAGAAGTTGTAGAGGTTAAATACAGTGAGGGGATTTAAACATCCTAGGAAAGGAATATGGCCAGTGGCGGAACTACCGGGGTAGCAGGGGTTGCGGCTGCGACCGGGCCCCGGCGGCAGGGGGGCCCAAGCCAAATGCGGCCCGCGAGACCTCGAGGTGCGGCCCACATAAGATCGGCAGCCAGGGCAACCGATCTTACGCGAGCCGCACCTCAAGCCCTGCTACTTACTTGTGGGAGGGTCTTCTGGACTGCACAGAGGAAGCGGAGTTCACGTGACATCCTACTTCCTCTGTGCTTTAGCAGAGAAGGCAGAGGGAGGCCGCGCCCCCTGCTGAAGTCTGTGAGCGGCATCGAGGAGCTGCAGTGCAGGTAAGGGGGTGGGCAGGGTGTTTGAATGAGTGTGTGTGATTGAGGGAATGAATCTGTGAATTAATGATTATATGAATAAATGAGTGTGTGATTGAGGGAATGAATCTGTGAATTAATGATTATATGAATAAATGAGTGTGTGTGTGTGTGTGATAGCATGGATGTGTAAGTGCTGGAACCTAGGCATGATGGGACTGTGATTGCTGTTAGCAATCACACTCCTATCATGCCAAGTCAGCCAGTACATGCTGAAACCTGGCCAGCTGCCCCCTTGTGTAGTGATGCTGCCAGCAGTATGGGGTCTGCACTTACAGCCACCCTGTACCAGCATGTACTGGCTGACTTGGCATGATAGGAGTGTGATTGCTAACAGCAATCACAGCGAGCACAGTCCCATCATGCCTAGGTACCAGCATTCACTGGTTGCCTGGGTATGATAGGAGTGTGATTGCTGTTAGCAATCACACTCCTATCATGCCAAGTCATATTGCTAATTTTGTCCAATTGTGTGTTACCTACTTTTATTAAACATATGAGTTTTTATTATTATTTTTAAAGGTGGGGGTCATTTTCGGTTTTGGCTAAGTGAACCCTGAATGTTTTGGTCCAGAATTTTCATTTTAGTTCATCCCTAGAATAAATCTAGGAAATCCTGAATTTGTAGTCGCAAAACTTTCAAGGCCCAGAAATCAGTGAGAGGAAGAGTAAAGGTTTTGTGTTATTTACTTTATTTTAATCTGCATATTTTATCAAAGGCCATATTTTTTGTCACAGTGAAAAATGAGTGCGGCCCGCGCATGTATACAATTCTGATGAAGGGGCCCACTGCAGAAAAAACTTGGACACCCCTGGATTATGCCCTTTGTACATGCGCCCCTTTTTCTTTGATTTTTTTACATTTATGATTCAATATGTAAATTGAATTTGTTGAATTAGTTGAAAAAAAATTGTTGGGTAAAAATCATGTTTTTTGGGGGGGGGGTGAGGGGGTGGGGGGGCCCTTAACAGATTCTCGCACCCGGGCCCTGAGGCGTCTAGTTACGCCCCTGAATATGGCTATGCTGAGAACAAAACAAGATCGAGGACTTTTTTCGTCTTTACACAGAAATAGTGGGCAGATGTTACGGTTCGATTTCTTAGCCAATGCCAGACACTATATTTCTATGCTCTTCTGATTTAAATAAATATTTGGACAGGACTAATTCTGCCAATGAAATAAATGAAATTGCACCACAATAAGCTTCCCTTGTCCAGTACTGACCATTTCAATTCTCCATAGTGGCTAGACCGATACTTTCCCTGTTGAGACTAAATTAATGAAACTTAACCTTGCTATTTTCAGGGTCAGCAATAAGGTGGCTGGGATAGAGACATAACTTGTTGGACTTTTGTGATTATATAACAATAATTTCCTCTGGACTGTGAGAACATTCTCAGGTTGCCTAGTAAAACTGTGACCTCTTTACAGCCAAAAGGTCTTTAGGGAATGTTGAGGCACCAGATGTTTCAGGGAAAGCATAGGTTAACCAGGACATGATAACAGAATCCTGAGAATGGGAACCAATATTTCACTAAATCACATAATAAACATATCTTCCTGGAGTCCCACACACCAAGGAAAATCCCATATTAGTGGCTTGTCCAACTGACCGCTGCACCTTTTACTTTTAGACTGAATATGTACTTGATAGTAAAGAGCTACTCTTCCTAGAGTATATTTAAAGGTACTGTTCCACCTACAAAATGTACATGATAGGCATCATATACACTTTAATGTGTGTCATCTTATATTTTACCCTTTTTGCATCCAAATCTATAGAAATCATCAGACTCCTATGAAGGTTTAGTGTGTTTCCTCAGCCACCAGCTGTGTAGAGTGTTGGCTGAGTGCAAATGAGGAACTGAGCTGTAGCATTTAAGTAAGGTAAGTAGTTTGTTCCATGTAAAAATGCATATTAAAGTACTTACAAAGTGAGTGAAGTCCAGTCAGGATACAGGTGGTAGAGTGCAAATAGACATTGCAATCTACTCAACCAGGGGTAAATGGTAAATGTCACGGTGATCTGCCAGCGTAGGTGAGTGTATGCATGCAGGTGGAGATGAGAAAGGGAGGCTAGGTATGTAGATTATGATGGACCTGGGTAAAAATTTAATTGGAGATTTGGAAAGGAGGCAGTGGTGGATATAAATCGTGAGAAAGGGGGAAGAGACAGGGATAGTGATGTATTACATGGACAATGCAGAGGAGAGGTAGTAAACGGTAAGAGAAGAAGGTTGGATAGTGGATAGCATTGTTTGTCGGGGATGGGGGACTGGATAGTGTTGTGTGAGAGATGTCATTTGGTGGTGAAGAGATGCTAGGCCATGCTATGGTGGGGGCTGCTGGATAGTTGAGAAGGGTGAATGACTCTTTGATAATGTAATATGTGGGTGGCATGTGCATTTTGGGTTATATGTAGACAGATAGAGACAAGCAAAAAATACACATACAGGGCTTAACTAACTGTCTATAAAGTATCTCACTAATCTAACCATACATTATACAGGGCCAGACAAGCTCTTCTTGCGGCAGAAGCTCACTGGGGTTGACTCTTCACAATGTATAGTGTAGTGAAGGAGCTGAAAACACAACTTCCCTGCAAACTCTCCTGTCAATACCCTCTAAAGTGGATAGATTCCATTGAGAGAGTAAATAGAGAGATGGTAATGCACGTTTAATTCCAAAAGTGCAGATACCCTAATATATGAGCAGGTGATGTTCATTCATACACTAACAATTTCTAAATTCACTTAGTTATATGGTAACTGTAACAAAATGCGATAAAATAAATACAATTTCCCACCATGCTCGTTTGCGTACGGTGTACAGTGGTATAAACATTATGCGTATCCCAGGCTCAGTTTGCATCATGATATAAAACAATACTCAGACGCAAAGCACACAAGAATATTACGGAAAGTGACTTATCTTTGATTGCTACACGTCGCCATAGATATGTTTATCAGCTCAACCATAACTGATACCAGGATCCGGCTGGAAACCGGTACCCAGTATCCTGAAATTATAGAGCTTACACTCAAATAAAAATATAGTATATAATTGAAATTGCACAGAAACAAGCAACAACAAGGAAACCAATAGCATAAAAAGACAAGGGAAGGGGTTGCGTTTGTTTACAAAAAAGAAAAGTGGTGACTACGGGGGTTATGATAACTTATTTTCTGAGGAAGTCTTTAAGGAGTACAATGCAGACACCCATTCAAAGTTATTCATATAAAGGCATGTTAGATTACCTGGCAAAATTTGAGTGTCAGAGAAACCAATATATTGAAGAGGAAAAACCTTATATATATATGGAAAGAACTGGCGATTCGAAATAACGCCAACCTTGGCCTAGCTAAGCCTAAGCAAGGGTTTTCTGTGATGTATTCTCAGAAAGCTAAGTTAGAATTTAGGGCAGCTTAAGTACAACTACATTTTTGGTTGGAAGATCCAATCAGGTCGAGCCAAGACAATGGCACCAGGTTCATATTTATGATAGTAAAGAGTGACATCTTTTTATCCAACAATTTTAACTTCCAAAGTGGTGGTTTATCAATCAACCCCTACTGCAATTTGTATAAGGACGATTAAATAACTAGATGATTCTGAAGTTTAAGCATATACACTATTTAAGAAACCAAACACTAACCTGTATACTAATATATAATTAATATGTTTTATTTGAAAAGCACCATCACGTTGTACAATGGAAAAAGACAGGCAAGACATACCCCTGTTTTAAAGTGGAGTCCTAGAGACACCATTGTATAGCAGGCCTCCACAGTAGATATGGATAATTTACAGGTAATCTCCCCCTTAAGACTTCCGAAGGTTACTGTAATTTTGTCAGATGCATGTTAGCATAATGATATTTGTTCAGAATGTGGTCAATATAGAAGGCAGTCTAAAGTGAAAAAGGAGAATTAACTTCTTGGTGTTCTGTTATTGAGCACCCCCCAAATGGATTTGTGTGATGAATGGAGAGGTAAGGGATGCTTTCAGAAAATACAGGTGCAACCGACTGCTATATTCTCCATGACTGCTACATACTCCTTGTGGCACTTCTTCCTTCTGCGTGCTCTGAGTCCTTGAGAGGTTGGCTCACACATCCTTCTCCTTACAGGGATCTTGCTGTAGATTGGAATACTGGACATGCTGTGATCCTCCTGCATGGTGAAAGGGTTAACGCACCCGTTGCACAAGCACCGTGCTTCTGGTATATCCATTGGAATTCGGTTTTCATCATGATTTATGCTAGGGAAAAGTAGACAGTACAGTGTCATATTTATGCATAGACTTCTCCCTATTAAGGTGGTGGCTTTTTTTTTTTTAAAGTGACAAAAAAAAGTTTTTTTGCATGCAAAAATACCTTTGCTTTCTGAAATCTTTCAAAAATTTTAAATTACTGGTAAACCAGAAGTAAATATCTCACAACAGTGTTTCTTCATACAATAATATGTTCATTTGCAGCCATGATGGAATGTCACATATAAGGGTTTGCATGCATTAATTACTTTCACATACAAATCCATTTGAATTGAGGAAACATTTACATATTAAGGAATATCCTCTCATATTGTTGTAATGTCAACAATATTCAATTGTATCTGTCACTCACACATTTGCGTATATATCAAACTTACATTTTATTGTTTAATCAGACTGTTTCAAATATATTATGTCAGGGATACCCAATATGACAATGAACTACAGCTATGTTCAATTCTACTAAAAAAATATATTTTTATTTAAGAGAAACAGACATATAATTCATAAACTCTTCAAGAGAACAAACCACTGTTTACCAATTGGACATCTCAACGATGTTCCTAAAGTGTTATCTATGACGTTCTTTTTTTTGGTATGCCTCATGTACTTAGATTTCCTTTTCTGTTCTGTACTCATATAAGCAACTCTCAAATGTGTCTGGGTGTTTTTGTGACATAAATGAATGAATGGCTAAGGTATTAGTTAAGAACAATGTAGACAGTAAAAAATGTACATTCTATCTTTAAAGAAGAGGACATACTCACATATAGGTCCACGGAGATAGACTTCTTCTGTTTGAGAGCCATAGTCTCAGGCTCACCTCACAGTGGTTTCCTGACAGGTCAGAGGTGTTTCTCAGCTGGTTGACCATCTCAATCAGACTCTTCTCATAATCCTCCACCAGGCTATAAAACTGAGATGGAGCAAAGGAGTTTCCTCCAAGCACAGGATCTGGAGAAGCTTTTCCTTTTTGACCTTTCTTTCGTCCTTTTAAAGCCTTGGAAGAGTCTGAGCTGAAGGCTACAGTCAGGAACAGTGAGATGGCGAACATCATCAACTGAGGATAAAAATAAACCCAGATCAGCGAATGGCACTATGTCAAAACTATGATGTGTGAACCAAAATTGTGATAAATGTAAATACTGTGCTAGTTCTCAGTAAGTATGAACAGTACTTTATATATGGTCAGGTTACCAAATTTAAAGATTTATATATAAAAAAAGCCTGTAAAACACCTATAGTTACATATTTTCTACAGAGGATATATACCGGTACATATGATGTAGATGATTATGATCCATGCAACAATATCAATAATGCTGTTCCTCAAAATACTAATTGCACTCTCTGGTATGTTAAGCAAAAAAAAAAAAAAACATAAAAAATTGTAATTAAGTCAAAACACACACAAAAAAGCTTGGTTCATTTTTGCAAAATTTACTAACAAGGGAAAATTTCAATTGGTTAAAAAAAATGATTTGGGATAAAAAAACTAGTTATACTACCTCAAAGCATTCTGGAGGAGGTTAAAAGTACAAACCTTTGTTTATGATTCAGGGAATGTTTTTGTTATATTCTTTCCTGCTCTCAGGTGTAAATGGAAGTTGTCGGGCCGGGAAAAACGGCAGACAAGCAGTTTAACAGACTTACATCTAGAGTCCTGAATAAACCATATGGTGACATTTCCCATGTGTGAACTGGTTAATGTAAACATCCTTCACAAAGACATTTACAAAAAAAAAAACCATACACCCCATTACCTTCTGTCGTCCTTTCAGAAATTACACTCTAAGCACTATCGTTAAAAAAAAAAAATCAGGCACAGGAAGAAGCTGACAGTTACGCAAGGTATTGGAATAAGATGGGATAATGCTGACTCTACACTGTCTTGGAAGACCCCTTTCAATGATCATAGTACCTTAGGCTTCGCGCTACTGTCTTGTTTTGGGCAATCATTATAACACATTCCAAGCAGAGGTGTAGCCCTCAATGTAAAAGGTCTCATTGTCCTCCTACATTTACCAACCAGTGCCTACATGTCAGTAAAATGACTAATAGTTATTACTTTTCATGCAAGTTGGTCAGCCCATCATGAACTGCTGCTTGCCACCACAAGTGGGCCAGTTTTGTGCCAGATTAGGAATCTCTACATCAAGGGGTCCTGGAGCACCCATATCTGTATCTGTTAATCCATTCCTTATTATCCTAAACTGTGGTAAAACAAGCTTAATTCAAATGATGAAGACCAAAATTTGTCCTTGTGCCTGGAAATACCTCACCATGACACAGAAAGAAGTAAACTCATAGAGATTAATATACAATGGCAAAAAAGTCTAATAGGCATGGCTACTTATCTCCTGGGCTTTGTCAAACCTTGCTCTTGAGGTAGTAATAATCCCATGAAATTCCAATCATAATCCCTCTTAGTCACTAAAGGGAATCCAGTCACACCAACTGAATTCGGCAGGATCTCTTGGCTCCTGGGATGCTGCCAAGTTCCTTGAAAAATCCATTGATGGATGCTGAGTGCAGCTGGACTCGAGAGTTCATACCAAGTTCAGCTATACAGTTCAACCCCCACTGAAGTTAATGGAGGACTCGGTTCAGTGTCTGCAGCTCTTTATTTGGCCAATTGAAGTGTTTTCCTTTTGGGCAGAATATGCCGAGAGCAGCCAGGTGGCAATTCACCTGCTATATAGACACTTAATTTCAATTGAAATTATGGCACTTGATTTAACTTATCAAGTAATTTTGGAGTTTGATATAAATATAAATACAGCTGTTATTGTAGAATTGCTAACTTTGACCTCAACCCCACTAATGCCTGGAAACAAACTCAGGCCAAATACAACTCTACCGCAAATGTCTATTTCCAAGGGTATTTTCATAGTAAGCTTACTGAGTTTACTTAATTTTTTTGTGGCATGGAGCTGGGAAACGATTCAGTCCCAGGATGGCTAAAGATCATAGGATAACCCATTAAACAGAATATGATGGTGCTATATAAATCGGTAAATAGCAATAATCAACTCATTGTTATTCTTGGCTTTAGTAACCCTAATAGAGGAGTATTTACGTATGATGGTAAAAGTATTGAAGACCCTTGTTAATATGTAGTCTACTACACAACACATTAAATTAGCTCATATATTTTAATATACAAATTTTATATACAAATACATATACTACACTACAAGGCCAGTGCAACAATACACATTCATACCTCAATATTTAGGTATATCCTGCTAATAGACTGAGATAACCACTACACGGTGAACTAATAGCATATGGATATAGCCATTGCTAACATATATAAGTATACCCACAGTAAGCATAACATCACATTACATTACAGTATTTTATATAGTACCAGCAGATTCCATAGCGCTGTTACAACAGAGTCAGTAAAAAAATTTAAGATCACACACAATAACAAACTGGTACAAACGGACAAGAGAGCCCTGATCTTGTGAGCTTACAATCTAGTCGGTGGTTGATGGGAAAGTATATATATATATATATATATATATATATATATACTAACTGCTAGCTGGTAACATAAGGAGAGTATAATAGGTAAGCAAAGTCTCTATAGACCAATTTCTGGAAACTTACCAGTCTACGACAGCCATGCATTGTTCCTAGAGACAGGGACTAGTAATTGCAACTGGAGGCTTCTCAGAGGGGACGATCTCAGTGCCAATGGGGACTTGAGCTGCACCCACTTCCAGTTCCTATAACAGGGACCTGATCCACCGTACAATCCTTTTGTACAGGTGCAGAGCACAATGTTAACAAAGGCCCGGCTTGTCCCTTTCTCTTTCTGTTGCGTGTCTCTTGTTTTATCCCAGACTGTACATGCAGGGACAGTGTTTGCACACAGGGAATGCAGTGCACAGCGGCTCTGTTCTCACACTCAGCACACACAGACCTGGCTGATATGCGCTGTTTGTTTGCTTGTGTTTCTTAAACTGACTTGGAGATGGAATCCCCCAATTAACAGAGTTAGATGGAGAATTGGTAAAATGTAGTATTACCAGCTGCAGAGAAAGGGCAGGGTATCCCTTTACACAATCTGTTCTGTCGCGGCTAATTTAGGAATAAGCATGAAGATGATTGTCAGCAAGTTAATGCTATGTGTGAATTACTAGTGGCCTCACCATGCATGTGGATGACAGAGGCATTAGTGCTGGATTTCAGCTGGGCTTATACACAGGGACTTATACTAAGCTCTGCATTAATGCGCTGCCTTGTTAAAAAATTATGATTTGATTCTGCACACATACAAAAGCAAAATATTGTAACTACAGCCCCATACATCACAGTTAATATGATAGCTACTAATATGTCTATTATTATTCCATGGCAGCTTCACCCAATACAGAAACTTTGTCTACATAGGCCACAAGCCTCAGTGAAACAACTTAGTGCATTCAGTAATGTTACATATAGCCAGTGTGTTTGGTTCTGTGACAGCATAGCTTGAACACTACCATCTAAACAGTAATTTTAGTGATTGTCATCACTCCCAAGAGTCATAGTCCCTCTTTTGGCCCCAAATCTTCCCATCCCTCTTTCATTCCCTAATGTTCCTCTTTTCTGTTATCTTGAAATGTTTAGTGAGCGTGGGTATATACCAGTGGTTACAGTGGTTATTTGTATAGAAACAGCAGAAAATGTGTTTATATATAAAATTGTATAAATAAGACATTATTCTTCTAAATATCATACTTGATTACATAAATAACTATCTAAAGGTCACAAAGAAAAAGTCTTGATAAAGTCCCGCTCATAGTCCTACCTAGTAGGCAAGGCATCCTGGAGGGCCAGTAACACAGACAACACCTTTAATACTAACTTCCTCCCTAACTCCCTTATCATTTTTCTCTCTCCCTTCCTGCCTTTCTCACTCATTCACTCTTACCCTTTCTCTCTCTCACTCACTCATCCCCTCACCCTCTCTCTCTCTCCTTAATTTCCCAGAGGCTTCTTTCTCACACAGTGTATGAGAGCAGCAGTGCTTTCACTGCAGGGTAACTTAACATTGCGTTCCTGCTTAGGTCCTTATTTGAGAATTTTGGAGCCGTCTGGGGGGCAACTGTCCCACTGCCCAGCCCACAAGAGGGGAGCTGATGGGGAGAGATTAGTGTAGAGGGGCAGAGCAGAGGGGCACTAGTGGGAGTGGGTCAGAGCAAAGGAGCCAGGAGAGGTTTGGGAGGATTAGAGGAAAGGTGTAGGGGGAAAGGAGAGGCAGGTGGGAGCCCTAGGCAGCAGAGGGACAGTTAGGACAACAAAGGTCATTCGTCTTTGAGGGATACCAAGAGCTGAGCATGTGTATTCTCATTGAGCCTTACATTAAGCACCAAGTGTGACTGACAACTCCCATGGTGACAGTGCTATTATATGTAAATATATGTAGTCCATACTCTAGCTCTCCTGAGGGTTTCACACAAGAAAACTTGAAGTGAAGACAGAAAATGTGCTGAGTGGGAAGCTCTAATGACACAGGGCGCTATCTACATGGAATGGTTGTTTATTTATGACAGCTGCTTCCTTATCATACCTTTAGGACTCCACAGACAGCCTTCTTTACTGTATGGTAATCAAAGGAACAAGGAAGTTCAGCTCTTTATAATATGTGAATGTAATATAATATGTAAGTATAATTGTTTTACTTACGGATTATGGGAGTGCATTGGAGTCCTTGAAATATGTTACCGTTTGACCTGATTACATATCTTCTTTGGATCATGTTAGAAGAGGAAATCAATATAAGTGTTTGGGTCTACATCTGGTCCATCTATTATTCCATACAAATGGTTTCTCAAACATGTGTTTCGTTAGAAGTAGTACATCTGCTGTATCCAGAACAGCTAAGGCCTGTTGACAGACAGATACATTGTGAGTGATATAGAACATCTCATCACTGTTTATACAGCAAACGGAGGCAGGTGAACACTGCCTCAAACAGGTGGTAATAATCCAAACATAACCTTATAGACATGACTGGTTGGAGCTGATGAAAATCTACCTCCGGTGAATGTTAAATAGCTACAGGAACATGTCTCCTCTATTGCTTTAATGTGTTTACCTTTAGTAACACATTATCCAATCAACAGAACACAGAAATGCTATATTATATAGCATTTACTAACATACACCTGATTCCACAATAGAACCGTAGATGATATAACAAATTTAAACCTGTAATTCAGAGTCCTTGTGTTTTCTCTCTCTCTCTCTCGCTTTCTCTCTCTCTATCGCCCCCCCCCTCTCTATGCAGGCCTTTTTTGAGAATTGGTAAAGACTGCAATTTATGTGTCCTATCTTCATGATCCTGCACTCCTTTGCCTTCCTTAAATGTCAGACTTCTCAGCCCCAGTGATTAACTGCCTGGTCAGAAAAACCTAACCCTGTTTTTTACATAGAGGCCACATCTTAAATGGTGCTAACAAGCATCACCCATGCTTACTGTTCAGTACCTGAACCCACACAATACTCCAGGAGTCATTTGTTTTCCTAAATGCAACAAAGGCAATACATATTGTATAAAAACACAGAAAGGGTCCCAAGTTAGATAAGAAAGCCACCATATTCAAAGTATTCAATATTAGCTATTTATTAAGACAGAATAACAGGTAATGTCATGGAACTAAAAATCCCCTGATACCCAGTCATAGACAAACTCCTTCTTTAGGTTATTAGTTGAGCACAGAAACTCAATTTACTCAACATAGAGCATATACTGTATGCATATACTTTATTGTTTTTCATTGTTACCTTTTTCAATTAATTACTTTTTTTAAATTACAGAGAAATATTGGTATACTTTTCAAATCAATGTATAACAAAGGATAAGCACAAAATATATATTATGAGACATATTAAGACTTGATTGAATGATCCATACTATAACAACACAAATAGTTACAATGAAATAGAATGACAAAAACTTCTACTAAGCAACAGTGGTATATTTACCTTAGATGTTGCCCTAGGCCTGACCCACCTCCTGCCACATCCACAGCCACCATCTTCATCACCTTCTACTGCATCCTATGGAGGCTATGCCAGGTCAACAGAGTCTTCCGTAGTGTAAATGGGCCACTTGGGGAGATCAGAGATCTTCCTTGTAATCAGCCCATTGAGTAGTGGCACAACTGGTGGTCTGATTATACAACAATATGTCACTACTAAGCAATTCTGTGGGGAGCACAGAGTAGAGCGACAGTGTACCAGTGATGGCTTGGCCTTTGAACACTAACAACGCAGCATAAAAAAATAAACTACAATGCTACTCCTACTGTAAATTTTACAGTGAATTATGAGTTACATAGTCTATTTTATTACCAAATCCCACTTCCCACAAATGTTGTTACTGCAAGGCCCCGATATCGAGGCATTTAGTAACACCGAAAAAAGTGGTCGCTCTCAAGAGCGGTAACATTCGCCATATTCAATATGGAAGCGATCAGCTCAACTGAATCACCTCAACTGGATAGATATGTTGGTGCGAGTGTGAAATGGGGCAAATGTATTATTTATTGTGGGCTCATGGGCGGATCTCAGTGGCATTGGAGCCATTGCCCCACCGAGAAAGTATTGTTATTCTCCTAATTCCTTGGAGGAGGCGGATTGAGCAGGGTCATTACGCATTTTTTTACTTTGCGTGGGTAGCACAGCAGGCTTCCCAATGGTAAGTGAGTTGTGTGTGGTTGTGTATGTCCGTATATGTTAGTGTGTGTGTTTCTGGGTAAGGTAATGTTTGAAAAAACACACAGAAAAAAAAACGGTTTCTGTTTCTCTCTTTGCAGTATACAGTAGATGCTCATATAGGTACAGTATGTACAGCTGCCTAACTATAGCCCAGTGGTTGCCACCCCTGTCCTCAAGGCACACAAACAGCACATCATTTAGTAATTACCACATTCTATTGCAAGAGGGAGATCAAAAAAACCTGAACCTGAGTGTGCCTCAAGGTCTGGGTTTGGGAGCTTCTGCAAATACACGCAAGACATGAAAGAGGGAGAGGACATTTTTCTCTGGCTCCCTGACTGCCTCCTGACCCTTGTATTTCATTGTTGCCCATTATTCTGCAGGAGTCGGTGTCAGAGTGCTTGATAGCGCCTATAATTATTGACTTCTGCTTCAATGTCAACAACAAATTGCAAACGAAAAACAGTATTATAGACCTACAATGACTGTATTTCTCTTCTTGCTTTTGGTATGTCCACAAAAGGTGACATGGTAAATGAATTAAATAAATAAAGGCTCCAGGCACTCAAGGGTTCCAGCTCAGGCAGATTTATTGAAGGACAACACCAACAACGTTTCGACCTCACAATGAGGTCTTTATCAAGTTTGATAAAGACCTCATTGTGAGGTCGAAACGTTGTTGGAGCCTTTATTTATTTTCATCTACTGGGGAGCTGGCCCTTCCTGGCACAGTTAAGCACCTGAGTTCCTTTGGTGTGTGTGCAGATTCCTCATTCTGGTGACATGGTAAATGAATGAGTCTTTGTCGTCAGTAGTTTGCATTGGGGTTAAATTGGTTAAAATTGCATTTCAAATCCAGCAGAACCGAGCAGCTCACTTACATACTAGTATCATTTTGTCTCAATTAAATTCTGAAATATATCTTTTTTTTCTAAGGTTATTTTCAGCTGCCAGCAGGGAGCAATATACTATGGAATGCTTCTCGTGTGCTCTCATCTTGCCTATGAAAATGCACATTGTTGTTATATTAGACCAAAAGAAAATGCTATATTGTATCACTTTTTAAATGTACCATCACTTATCCTTTACCTCAGTTATATAGATACTTACACCTCAAAACCTTGGCCATTACATTCTTCTATGCCAGTTTACATTCTTCAGTTTGCCAGGTGTGGCATATCAAAACCTCAAAACTTCTTAACTCGTCAATTTTAGAAGTTATGAAAACATCACTTTCCCATGCTAAAGAAGCATCATCTATCATCTATACGCTTGTGCTATATGTTTATTTCATTATTATTCATCCTCTTTTTGTCACAACCCTGCATAATCTTGTGGAAAACATCTGAATATAATCCACCTGAAATTAAAATGAGCATATGACCCCAGATCAAATACACCTGTTGCTGGAAGGCACTTGTGTTTGTTCATAAACAAACAGCATCATGACTAGTTTGCGACACGTTTCAGTAAACATTCCCTTGACCAATTATGAAAAAAAATCAAAAGAATAAGCAATGACCTAAGTCTGGAAAAGGCCATATATTGGATATTATTGTTTGACCTGTTAAAGAGGATCTGAATCAGAAAAGCAACTAGGAGGACAGAAGTGGAGCGGTCCATATCTAAGATGGGACATCTCTCCATGAGACATCACCCAGATAGTCTGCAAAGCAAGACTTTATGGAAAAATGGTTTAAGAAACATGGGAAAAGAAATACTATAATGAAACCAGAAACTGGGCTTCTTGGCTTTGGCCATAACATTTTGTAGGGTACAAAATCACTGCTCATCCTCATCTTGAAATATAGTAGTAGTCCCATCATCTTTCTTCGGTAGCAACTAGGAAAGTAATAGGATTAAGAGTTTAATGAATGGAGCAAAACTCAGCCGTTTTACAGAAAAAAAACTTCTTCCAATTTCCAGGGGACTTGGGGCAGTGGTGGAGGTTCATCTTCCAGTAGGACAATTGTCCTAATTACATAGTCAAGAGTCACAAGAGTGTCTGAAAAGCATTGTGGCCATAGCAGCAAGAAACAAATTTTGTTTAAACATTTTAAACAAAGAATAAAACAGAAAAGGGAAGACCATCAACCTGGAGAGGCAGAACAGCTAAACGCTCCAGTAAAATAATGTCTGAAAAAGAATGACACCAAAATATCAGTATACCTAATAACCTGCTTTGGGGCATTGCTCAGTGTTGTGTACTTTTATATTCCCAATGCTACTTTTTTCCTACTTAATGTTTTACACAACCTTTGCTATGTTGTTAAGTTATGTATGTGTACTTTAGAATCATGTGTATATTGTATTCTGCAGTTGTGAATTTATACATTTTAGAAAGGCATTGAGATTGTTTTGGTACTGTATATATATGTTAAATGTTAAAGTAACCTAAGACTGTGTAATAAATCAGCGCGAGTTGTTTATTAGGAGCAGGTATGTGTCATTTTTAAACACTGAGAGTACACTGTATATTCCCACTGTTTGTGGCCTCCCAATCCAGCCAGCCAGTGTTGGATGGTTCTACTGGCCAGCTGCCCTCATTATATCAACATTTGGAAGCAATGTTTAGACATGAGGGGAAGGAAAGATAGTCTGTGGCCACAACCAATTACAAGGTTTTGATCTTTTTTGGTGAGATGGAAATTCAGCCTCGAAAATACTGCCAAATTCGATAAGCCCCAAGGAAAGAGCAAGCAAGGGAGGGGGATCAGATCGGAATGCATTATTGGGCGGTGGAGGGTGGAAAGGTTCATATAAACTTTGTTTCCAGCTAAAGGAAGTATATAAGAAAGTATAAAATGAGAAGGGGCCGGGAGGATTTCTTCTTAAAAGCGTACATTGTGTCCCATGCTTAAAAATTTGCCGCATACGGGAGGGAAATATTTTGCGGGTGGTACATTAATAGCTACCATTAGAGGTTGAAATAATTTATTCATTTTAGCTCCATAAGCTAAAAACGCATATTCTTCATAGGTCAACAGACAATAAGCTAGCCAATACCGTTGCATGTTTGCAGATGTCTAGGGGTAGGAAACAGTTAAATATCCCGCCAAGTAAGTTCAACTTCTAAATTTAGCAGGATGTGAAATAATTTAACAGAGAATATTAAATATAGCATTTGTTTTCATTGTGGGCCCAATGCCTGTAGGGTGTTTGCATGATATATATCTCTAAGGCCAAGGGCTGCTTTCACTACAGATACAATTACTTTTTAGTGGAACAACGACTAAAGCTGACCTAAATTTTAAATTTGATCCTATGCGTGGGGGAGACAATACAATCAGTATATAAAAAAACACTCATTATATACTGACTTAAAATAAAGGGGATGAAATCAAAACTAACAGATAAAGCTCTCATTGAATGATAAAGCGAGAAGCTAGTTTCTGTGTTCTATAAAGTGTCTACCTCGCTATAGGGAAACTAAATCACTAACTACACACGGTAGCCTACCTAAAAAGTTAGTTAGTTGAAAAAATATGTTTTATATTTAATTGTAGGCTTTCCACACCTTTTCTAGTTTTTCGTTAAAAATGCAATATAAACTCTGAATCTTCTAGCACTGTGCCTGTACTGCAGATTTACAACATTTACCCCGTTCTAATCTCACCAAAGTTTCACTTGCACACCACCAGTTGTTCTAACTGGACCCTTCACAGAACCTGCTACGTTAAAAACATTCTCTACGTAAAAACGTAACCTCCCCAAGCAGCCTTTAAGGTATCTGACCCAACCCTATATGTAAAGTTTAAGATAAATGAATATTTTCACGTTTCCTTTATTGCAATCTACAGAATCAGGGAAGTGCATAAATAGTATAATTTACAAATTGAGATGAATGTGGGTCATAATAATATTTTATGATACACATAACTCATTCTCCCAATACACACACCCCTGGCCCAAATTACCTCCTCTAACAAACACTGCTCTTCTCTGTTCTACCTCTAAACATAACACTCTTGTATTCTCTTATATCCTAGTTAACACTTTTCCATCTGCCTGCCAAGCTCAGTGCCTGGACAATGATGTTCTGTATAGTGTTGAGCTGAACTTGCTAAAGAGCACCACCAGGCTCTGCCACCCATAGCCCAAACTTCCATTAGAGTCACCATCTTTATATTTCCTAGCAAGTCGGGACATTTGCTCTGAAATGTGTCTAAGTTTGAACAAACTGCTGCTTCTTTGGGCTGGGTCGCCGAGTCTCTATGCATGATGAATACATGAACTCTTATATCGCGGGTCCTGGGAACTTTAGTTTGATTGAGCACCATTGGTGTAAACGACATGCTCTTTGATTTGTTTCGATTGTTGTTTTACATTCCATTGATTGTACGCTGTTTGCTTGACCCTGTGGTAATTTCATTATAAATATTTTTAGAATTTGGATGCGCTACTACATAGCTGGTATGTCTATAGGCAGTCTATGCTGTGAAACTTGACTTGGAGCATCAAAGCATTCCTGTCTCCACTCTGCTGTATGCCAGTATGTAACTTTGCTTCTCGCAAATGAAGTCATAATCTTAAGGTTTCTAGCTGCCATTCTCCATGACTTTCTTCTTATTAGACTTCTATTATAGTTTGCATCTTAATGGAAGGCAAGTAACTGTCATGTACTTCAAAGAATGAAACGTGGACTATAAATGACAAGGTGTTTCATAAAAAAAATGCTGTCCTGTATAAAGCGGAAAAATGTCTTCCATTCATCTTCTTAAATGCCATACAAAGTTTCCAGCTATTCTGTGTATTGCTAACAGACCTCTAGTTATTCAAAATTTCAGAGATTTAAAAAAATAAATTGTTTTCATTTTAATGATTAACATCAATTAATTCTATTAAGCATTCAATTAATCCTGGGCTTTCAGGACAAATGTATCTTTAAATTCTTGGATACAAGATTTAGTTGGTAAGAATGCCATCAAGTTTGGTTGAAGTCATAAGAACCATAAACGGAAAAGCACTATACAACAAGCGCTGCACTTTTTAAATGCATCTGGAAAGCGGGGAAGGGGTTAAGCTGTTCCATAAATATGTAATGTTTAACATCATGGTAGGATTAAGCACTCCTCACTGGCACTTAGCTGAGCTCAGTAGGGAGGGGATAAGGAACTTTATTTTGATGTCTTATTGACTAGACTACAGAAAACGATCCAAATTTGGGCACATGTGCTTGATTTAAGCGTCTGGAGGTCTGTAAGGCAAATATTGGGCAGCACAACAGTGTAGGGGGCTGGGAAGCATAGATTTAGAGGCCAGGCTTCTTGGCTCTTATGTTAAAAATGTGTATGGTGTATATTGTATACACTGAGCAGGACATTATTAGTCTATCCTCACCAAGAAGTATATGTTTCAACACATAGAAATGTTTTTTTCATACACAGGTAATGATAATTATTTGGACATTTCCAGGTCTGCGTCATGGATACATTGAACACGCCAGTAAGAAATTGCTGCATTTGAATAGATAATAGCGATAAAAAGCTTTGGTGATCTAGTGGCTGGATCGTCATCCTCTGCTGGATCTCAACCACCGTGGTTCAGCTTTGGACAGCAGTGCAATGTGCCAACTCTATGGAGGTGATTTAATTACTGTCAATATCCTATTATAGTCAGGAGTAACTATAATTCTCACTGATCTTCTAGATTGTACACTGGTTTGAGCAGAGCCTTCCTTACCTTTTTTTGGCAAAATTGTTATGTTCTGCACTACTTGTTATGTCCTTTTCACCCTTGTACAAGAGTGTGGAATATGATGGCACTATATACAACAATAAATAGTTATATTCCACCACCGATATCTCATCACCAGTAGTCAAAAGCGCACAGAAGGCCCTACACAATGAAACAATTCCCTCTATATGCGGACATACTTTAGGTAACAATGAAGTTATCTCTATGCAGATAGTTTAGTGTTACTATGTAGATGGATGAGGGGTAGATGGATGAGGATAGGCCTGTCATGGCACACTTTAAAAGCATGTAAATGGTTGTGAACACACCAAAATGGTCATCCAGATAAGAAAATTCCACCGATTTAAATCTCACTCAAAGAGTATATCACTGCCTTCGCAAAATAGTAGTAGGAATAGTAGTAGCACCAGAGTATCTATTACTTATAGCCAGGGCTGGTGCAAGGATTTCTGCCTCCTGGCTTTACCCCCACAAGTCCCTCCCCCTTTACCACACCCTCTGCGCTGACTTGCTGACTCGCTCGCACTCCTCCCCATAGTGATCGCGAGCCGCGGCCGTGCTTACTGAATGACCACGGCCGGCGGCTGCAGCCTGCACTACCTGCACGGCTGCCTGACTCCAATCGAGTGACTGCAAGCCGCGGACACGCTTCTAATGAATGAACGTGGCCGGCGGTTCACGGCTGCAGGCTGTGCGGCTGCCGGCGCAACCTATATGCAAAGGTTGCCCTGCTTATAGCCAACATCTCCTATTAATGCATACCTCCCAACATTTCAAAATGTGAAAGAGGGACACTCACAGAACTCATCAATACAATTGCACTTTACAATGCCGTGCTTGCTTCGCTACTTAAAACACTCTACATTTTTGTCAGCACAGTCATGCATATTAAAAAAAAGAACAGATCAAATTCCCATGAGGCTCAGCCAGACATACTACTTCCATGATGCTGGCTGAGCATCATGGTTAGTGCAGTCAACAGTAAAGCTGCAGATGATAGCTGTGAACTACAATTCCTATGATTCTCAGCCAGCCAGGTGTCCACCATAATGCTGACTGAGTATCATTGGAAGAGAGGAGTCAACAACAGCAGAATTTTTTTTGAAGTGACAGACCTCACACTCCCTAATGTTGAGCAGACTAGAGGGAGATTGTGATCTCCCAACTAGTCCTGCAGGCTGCAGCTGCTGATCGGACGGCTGTGTGCCCCCCCCCGCCACAGCTGCACCTGAGGTGAGAACGGCTCTCGCCTCACCCTACCTCTGCCCCTACAAAGCGGGACAAAGGTAGGGATAGGCGGGACAGCGGGGAAGAGACCCAAAATCGGGACTGTCCTGCCCAAATCGGGACAGTTGGGTGGCATGTTAATGATATATTTAAAGACCATATGTGAGATCAGTTGACCACGTTTATTTTATTCTGTTATGCAGCATGGTCTATAACATATGAACAGCTGTGTATATCATCAGTTTATACCCGTGGTTTGACATAGTTGTTGTGTAACTTTGTTCTGGGATTGTTGAGAATTATAAGCTTCTGATTATAGCTCTTTCCTATATTTTCGATATTTCCTAGCTGATATATATTCTTTTCAGAGTTTACTTAGCCTACCATATTTAAATATTTTTGTTTGTGAACATATTTTTATAGGAAAAGAAAAATGCAATGCTTTTTTGAAGTAAGCTTTATTATTTTCTTCGACTGAGCCTCACAGCCCACCATGCAGAGTTGAAATAGTATGTACCTATGGACATCAAAGGGCTAATTTTAAGACTATCCAGTAGTTATCAGCGCTGCCGTGTACAAACTGTATAAGACGGATCCGTATTACATCTGAGAAATTGGTCTGGCAGGGCTTTTCTCACACTTCTTCCCTCCACTCCTTCCTTACTCAGACTTCACTCTCCTGGGAGGATCTCTTTTTTCCCATATCTACATTTTCCTCCAAGCCATATTTGCACAAACCCACAATCTTGGGTTGGGGTCAGCCAGAAAATGTATTTTAAGTTTCTTGAACTCAAGAAGCAGGCTGTTTTGAAGGAGGAAACGTGAACCCTTGGGGTCATTTCTGCCAAAGAAAACAAGAAAAAAAATCGCCAGATTCGTGCAGATTGCTCATTACTGCAAATCGTTAATAACCATGTGATGTGATAGAGTAAAGTTTCCATTTAATGATTTGTTGCTCACATCCTAGTTTCCTAATTCCACTAAACTTTTACAGTTTTCGAGTGGCTAAGTGATGCCGAATACATACAACACATCAGAAATGTTGAACCAAAATTTGCCTTTGATCATTTACTTCTGCAGCTGCAATTAAAGCAACAGTAATATCTCACTCTTAATCATCATATTAATGCGAGCATTGAGGGCATCCACATGTAGACCTCCTCCTAACTCAAGTCTATACAAATATGAATATGATTTGACCACCATCAGAATCTAAAACTTCAAAAGACAAGAAAACTATTAAGAAGCTTTTTTGACATTTAAAAAAAAACCATAATTGTTACTTATTACATTAAATTAGGGAACTAATGGTTAATTGCTTACATTCACTTACTCCCTTTTTAACAAAAAAATGAAACTGTCATACAGACAGATTATGCCTGGTAAATCTGCTCAAATGAAAAATCCAAACAGGCCATGCCTGTTCTAGCGGCACAATAAACGCCACACTATGACCAAGTGTAGAGGCTGATTGATATTCATACCTCCATGATATACGTCTGGACCTCGGCAGAGATATAGTGATCAACAGCAAAGATCTACACAGATTATAGAGACGAAACATTGATATGACTATTCAAGGCATGAAAAACTAGATGGATGCCACAGAAAGGACAAAAAAAGAGACCAAGATCGAGGCATAAAATGTATGTGATGTAATTATTTATCATCCAACCAATCACTGCCTGATGTAAAATCCTTGCTCTAAGGATTGTTGAACATGATACGATTCACGCAGCCGCAAATAGCAGCCCGCTCTCTGGAATAGGATTTGTAACTGATTTGTGGCTTGTGGTATAAAACAAGCAAATAGCTTCAGCTTTGGATCAGAATAGTGATGTCTCATCAATGCCTCATTGAAATATACAGTATTTATCTAGCTGACAACATAGCAGATGTCAACCTAATTTTGAAGCCAATTGACTTCAATATCATAAACAATGGATAATAATAATAATAATTTATAACACAGACACATCTATACTGTATATTTTCTTTTTTTTCTTGTTTGCCTTTGCATTTGACTATATATACTGTATATAAACCAAGTAGTGAAACAATTAATAATAATATATACTGGTAATAATACAGAGCCAAAATGTAATGCTTGGCTTATAACTTCTGCAGTATATAGGCAGTCCTTTTAATGTTAAAATTGCTATCTCTGTCTCTTAATGAGCACTATTACTTTTCAGGGTTTTCCCTTATCCAATATCCATTATCCATTACATTCTGGAAGTGACCTGAAATCTCAGTATTTTTATACCAATGTCAGGTTTAATAGCAAAGCTGGACTGGGGATGACTTGATGGCCCCGGTACTTTAAGGCCAATGGCCCCCAAAGGATGTAAGTATGGCTGCTAGCTTGATACATGTGGCTAAAGCAAGTGTGATAATGAACATTTTTAATAAAAACATAGAAAAAAAAATAAGAAGAAAATATATCAATATATATATGTACAATCAGTCTGAAACCCAGTCCAAGGCAAATGTCGGCATACCAAAACAGTTCAATACGGGGAATATATCGGAACTCATCCTATTAGAATGATCCTTAAGGTGTCAGATTTGCTCACAGTATAGTCCTTTAACTAAATCCAATTTTGTATTTGGTATAAAAATAAATGTATTCCTTTAACACTTGAATACTTAAAAACATGTTGTGGGAAACAATACCGATTGTGACCACAAACTAGAGAGGGCAACAATAGTGTAATATTGCAAACAGACTAACTAATATAAATAATAAATAATATAAATACAACAAATATCAGTCACAAGAAAAGCTCAGTTTTACCAGAAAATACAGAGCATTAAAATTACATGAATCCCACCTCCATGGATGTCTAGAAACCCATACTTGACTCCTCCAACATAGATTTGAAAGAAGTTCCCGCTTCCAGCACAGGGCACTTTTTTTCTTATTTTTTAATATAATTTGTTTTCTGTTCTGTGTTTTGGGTGCAGTTCAGGTTCATTGCAGCTGGCACTGGAGATCATCTTAATTGTTTATTTAGTACGTCGTATGGCTGCATGGTACGCTTTTATACTCATGCAACATATCCAGCCGGCGGCTGCATTGCGGCACCCAACCCGCCACTCCAGGAGATGAGTATGGGGTACTGTCAGCCAGATGGCCAATAGTCGCAGTCTGGATCTGATTCCTTCAAATTCTACTTTGATTTAATGATATCTGAGCATCCCTGGTGGTTCTTTTCTTTTTGTATATAGCAGACAAAACCTCTTTTTGGTATACAATGGTCATTTACAGAAACAAATACTGTTCATTTTTCTTTCAATAACCCTTAACTAGTACATGGAATGGGTTCAAAAGTTTAACAAACATACAAAGTGACGGCAGATAAGACCCATTCGGCCCATCTAGTCTGCCCAAGGGTTCCTTGTACTTTGAACTCTGACTATGACACATGACTATGTTTATATATATATATATATTGATTTGGTTTTCTTTTCAAGCTTTCTGACTTTTGGCATTGGCAGTTGAATGGGTTATACTGAAGCGCTCAGTAAATTTACTAGGATCCCTCCTTTGCCAAGTCAGTTCATGAAATTTGTGCCCTGCTAGATTTGTCCGGGTCCACTGTCGGTGCTAATATTGTTTATAACAGTTTGGTGTGGAGGAACTTGAGTAGCCTGCACAAAGCCCTGGTCTTAACCCCACTGAATACCTTTTGGGATGAATTGGAACGACTATTGCAAGCCAGGCTTTTTCATTCAACATCAGTGCCTGATCGCACAAATACTCTTTTGGTTGAATGGGGTCAAATTCCCACCGACACACTCCAAAATCTTGTAGAAAGGCTTCCCAGAAGAGTGGAAGCTGTTAAAGCCGCAGAGGGGTAGTGGCGGTGCTGGGGTCAACTACGTATTAATGATTAAGGTTTTGGAATAGGATGTCTCATATAGGTGTGATGGTCAGGTGCCCAAATACCTTTGGTCATATTATCTATTTATATACCCTGTACCTCTTCAAATCTAGTGAGCTGGTTTATCCAGTGAGACATTGCTGTGCTCTGTACAGTGGTGGCTTTTGTTGCTGTTGACCCACCATAAGCATACAGAATTGTTGGTTGTTAGGCCAGTAGATACCTAGATTTAGGGTAAGCCCCCACTAAAAAATCCAATAATGGTTGCCTAAGTATGAAAGATGGAAGACTTCCAGTTAACTCCCTTTCACTTTTTGGTCAAGAAGGGAGTAAGTGGTACCTTTGGGTGAACAGCTTTTTACTTACATTAACACTAGTATGTGATAACGCAGATAAAACATAATCTTTTTGTGGGGGTTTAGTGTTAGGTAAAGTAGATATATTTGGTAATTGTTTTGAGATTTTCTTTAAAAAATAAAATTTTAAATATATATAATTAGTCTTACAGTGGGGTGATTAGGTAGAATTAATTAAAATTTGTGTGGGTGTCTCAGCTCTCAAGTGCAGACTGTCACCTGTGATCACATACTGTAAGATTTTAAGCAAGCCTTTAGGTTTCATGACAAAAATTCCCAAACTTAGTGTTCAATTATGTCAAATTATTGCGTGCTAAAATTGTATATTAATGAAATTAACACAATTTTTTTTTTGCAAATGGATTGCAAGCTTTTCGGGACAAAGGTTAGCTGTGCGTGCAAAGATCGCGGTGCTTGTGAACTTTTTACAAGAAGCATTTACAGACCTGGGTTATATAATTCTCCCCTCACCCCACAGGCTATACCCCGAACAATACTTCTAAAATAGTTTCAAATTGCTGTTGAAAATAAAAGTTCATGGCAAGTGTTTATGTGACAGGACAGGAGCAGTAATGCTGGGATCCATCTAAACATTGCCTTATTAAGCCTGATCTGGAAGGTGGGGTCACGCCCGCTGGGTCATGAAACATGATTTTACCATCCCAAGAACAAACAAAGGCTGACATAAGGATTTTCATCTCATAAAGTCTAACAGCCTATTTATAGGATTGAGTTTAAAACTGGCTTATTATTGTTTCACAGCTTTAGTTGAGATGAGTGTATTCCAGAGAAGGAACACATAAAACTTAGCAGTTTAACTTTTGAAAAAAGTGTAAAAAAATATGCCGCAACTGCTTTAAGATGAACATTTGTTAAACTTATATGCTTTATTTTTTTGTAGATATTTTGTACTTTGTACGGAATATGTGGGCTGGTTCTCATTTGCTGTCACAGTCTATTCTGTTACAATTACAGTTGTCAGCTAACCTGAACACTTAATATGGATGCTGCCCGTTCCTTGCCCCTAAAAAGTAGACGAGCTTCATCTGGACATCACACCTGTCTTGTCCATAATGGCCGCCGTCTCTGTCTGTTCGAGGCATGAGTACAGTCACATTGCATACGTGCTGTCTTCTTCTTTTTTTCAGTCATGACACTGTTTGGGACATGGAAAGTTGAGGACGTACATTGTGCTGTTGTTCCTATTCTGGCCAAATCCAGATAGAAGCAACTATAACAGTGTTTCCCTGAAACAAGCAAAGTAACGAATACAATAATGGTTTGACACATTGTTCTAATGTGTGGGTACTTTCTTATACATTGTACTTGCATTTATACAACTACTGAACATGTGTGTTCTTATCATGAACATGTAGAACTGTGTTCTCATGGCACTGACTGGGCCAGTTTATGAGCCTGCCATATAGCCATTTTTAGTCTGACATCACAAAGGTGATCACAAAAATAACAGCTTGTTATTTACTTCATTGATGGCCTAAATGAAATATATATAAAATAATATTCTCTACTTTTTTGTAGAGAAGTTTGGCGACATGGAGCTTAGAAGCACAATTTTCCTTCTCAGCTCTGCGTCTTTGGCCTAATTTGCACTGGTTAAAACTTGTTGCTTCGTTCTAAGCAATATAATCAAAATCCAACTCATCCTGAAAGAAGCCAGAAACTAAGAACCTTGTGTATGGCCTCATTGTATCCTAGCTGAGTTATGGCAAACGTCTCTTAACCGTTCTTCCTGTTCTTTTTCCATTGTATTCTAAAGTCTGTGGTTTGAATAATTCCCCCTGTTCTTTTGCTCACGCCCTTATATCTATTCCTTGGCATTCTATCAAGCAGTACAATACCTACAAATACCTTTTTTGTCACCCCCTCCTTCTCTAAATATTCCTATACCTCCCATTTGCTCTACAAACCACTGTTTTATGGATAACATCTACATCGTCTACTTTGCACTACATTCTGTGGTGTCACTTACCTCAGAGTTTCGTTCTGATTTGACCTGCTCTCTTCTTTATTTTCAGTACTTTGACAATTTTTTGATTATTTTTTTCCAAACATTGTTTTTTATTTATTTGCCTCTCCCTTGTTACAAAAGTACAAAAGCAGATTCTGTAGCACTTTATAATCATTGAAGTAATTTCAAATCACACACATAAGTACCCATATACCTTTGCATATAAGTATCGAAATGCACCTGCCAAGTTATTTTTGGGAGGGAGGTAGCCTTTCACCTATATATTTTAGTAGCCAAATGGCTAGGAAATGGACAGGAGACAATATTGTTCAGATCTTAAATCCTCCACCCTCTGCCATTTGCTTATCTTACTGAATAGCGTAATTAATGTTTTGTGTGGAAGTGGAACAGTATCTTTGATATTCAAATCTACATCAGTATATTATGTGTTCAAGAAAACTGGAATGATATGAGGTAATTTTAGTAGAATTTAGGAGCCAGACAGAAAAACGTTGGAGCTTTGATTTTTTAAGCGCAAGGAAGGAAGGAGATCAATATAAAACAGCACAAAAATAGAAGTACCATTTTCGGAGCCATTGCTACCACTCTTCTTTGAATTGTCCAGCTGTGGCCATATACATAATTGCAATAAAATGCTTTGTGCTTTATTTGCTGCTGCCAAGGAAAACCATAACCCATATCCAAAGTATGTTAAAATAGTGTTTATGCTTTTAGGATGTTATGGTTTGTTCTTTCTTGATTAAAATAAAATTTCAAAGGGGTTTTTGAGGTCCTGTGTAAATGAAACAGAGGGAATTCTGTTTGTATATCTGTTCTTGAGTGCACATTTAAATGAATGTAAATACCAACACATTTGCTAGTGTAAAATATTTTTGTGTTACCTAAAGTGTGAGCTACTCTCATACGTCGATGTTTCTTTGTTCTGCCAGTGAGTCCAGACATGGACCTCCTTGCTCACTTGTGCACAGGGGGATATCAATCACACCCCACTGGTGAGGTCCATAAAGAATGAAAAGTATGGTCTTCTTGGCCATTCGTCTAAGATGAAGTGAGTACCTGTGAGAGAGGGAAAGCTTGGTCCACTGGCCTTAATGCTGAGCAGGTTTCAAGAAGCCAGAGGTATGCTTTGGAGCCCCCTTGTTTGGTCCACTCTACACACGTTGTGTGGATGTGCAGCAGCAAATCTTTTACAGTCTTAGCAAAAAAAAGTCCCACTTTTTTTTTACCCCAACCCCATGCTTAAAATGCCCTGGTCTGTAGTTGATGGTGGAGGGGTAAGCTATGAGCTGGGGCCAGATATTTCACCCGAAGATATTTTCACCTTTGTTTTAGTACATGTATGGTTTGATTTGACATAGTATTTTTGTTTTGTCACTGGGGGCTACAAGACTCGGCCATCCCTTGGCTTCAGCCAGGGAGGGAGAAAGGGGCTGCATATTCCCTTGCAGGGAGTGAAGCCCCAAAAGAAGATTGGAGGCCTGGTTTCCATTGTGGCACTACCACTAGTCCACTTGATGATGGGAAGCACGAGTACCAAAAAAAAAAGTATGACTGCGGTCTTTTGTTCCCTTGAGCAAAGGAAATTTTACTTGCATTTTGGTTTTGGACTGACATTGTGAGCAGGATTATACTGATGTGATGACGGTGATTTTCCCTCTAACGGCAACAGTAAGCTAAAGTTTGAGACTAGGTGGAACGCACTGTAGGTCAGGCTACCCAGGTGCCTGTTCTTAGTTGAGCTAGTCTATACCTATCTATGTATATAAAAGTAACAGATAGTATAATGTGTCTAAATATGTATTATTCGAAAAACAATTGATATGCTGATAGCAAAAGAGATCCTGCTTTGATTGCAGCATTATATGCGTATTTGTGTTACTACTGATTTTGTGTATTACATCAATGTATGTATGTGTGTTTCTGATATAGACTTTTATTATGTACACATGGGCACTGTTTGTTTGCTGCTCTCATTGAAGCAATACTGGGAGGAGGGAACACAAACCCTCACAATTTAGGGCACCCAGTGATGTATATCTGTAATATAAAATTAATTGTGTGATATATCTGCATGTTGTTTACACATTGTATGTATACAAGATAGTCATTCAAATATATATACTTCACTTATTCTCAGTACTGACAATGAGGCACATACAAATAGGCACAGTGTGGATACAAGAAATGTGTGAGGTAATGATGAAGACATAATCAGTACACTGAGTTTTCTTCATATGAGTCCAAACTCATCCTATCACTTGAAAAGTGTCTGGTACCAGGCCCACATTCCCACATGATATAAAACTATCCCTTGGTGGTTTATTTCACAGATTAGGTATAAATTATAATAATGGGTGTCCCGAAAATTGGTTGAGTTGATCACAAGTTCACCGTTGAGAGTAGTAGAGACAATAATGCTCTGGCCAAATCAGTCTATACTGTTGGATAGTTGTTTAAAGTAACTATAACATCTACATTCACCTATCCTGACCTTGATACAACAGCTGTCCCATACCTTCTTATTGTCAGACTGGATTTCACAGGATTTAAATAGTAATGTTTTTATTTAATATTTATTTAACTTTTGTGTGCTGCAGTTAATACATTAGAACCCTTTTCAAAGGATTCTTCAAAGTGTTATTAATTATTTGGGTACACAAATATTTGTGGTAAGTGGAATATTGAAAGAGATGAGTGTATTTGTCGAAACAAGTTCGCTTTGTGAACCTGGATAAAAGGGGACAGAAACTATGGTATTGGAATCTCTAGGGTTGCATTTCTGATCAAGTGACAAAGAATTTATATACTTGCTAGATGTATTTCTACTACCGTGGCATGTCTATTGTGTATATTTCTATAAGTAAAGTTCAAATTAACTATGTGTACTGAATAGGGTAAAATATAATGTATATACTGGGCTGCTCAATTTGAAACCAAAATGTATCAAAGAGAAGTTTTCCCATGATGGTTTTAGCATCTATTCTGTATGCTGTCAGCATGTCTGCATAGTCCCCAAGTGGGCCCACAATAATAGTCGTGCACTGTCACAGAGTGCATTGTAGAGTGTAACAGCTGGCAGCGTAACGTAGAGTGTAACGATTCTGTTTTTTTTTTACTTACCCAGATCCCCATGAATGATAGGTCCACTTTAAATGGACACTTCTCATGGTGGACATTTACTGGGGTCTGTGGTGGACAATTAAATGATGTTCTATTGACCTTCACTGACCTTGCTATGGACACTGGTATCCTTGTACGGACACTTTGCCTATCCCTGAACAATACCAACTAGATTGCAACACTGTGGGTGCTAAGGGACCTTAGCTTTTACCCAGATTTACTCTACTAAATACGCAACGTGACAAATATCACATGGAAAATGCAGAGGCCTCATACCACTGGTAGCTATAAAAATAAAAACAGAGAAACATTATTGGAACAGTTGCGCTGTTTCATATATATTTTATATGTAACATGGCAAGCATGAGAAAAAAATCTGTAAAAACGTTGGGAAATAAACATTAACAGTACATAAACAAATATCATTGTCCATACGGCCATTTCGACTAACTGCAAAATAGTCAGTGTCCAGCTTTAACAAAATAGCCCTTGTATGCTTTTTTTTTCTTCTTGTAAACACTGGGGTTCATGGCTTTGACTTTTAAAGGTTGGATCACATATTATAGAAATGCGAAGCAAACAAAATTAAGGACTGTTTGTAGTATTGTCACTTTTTCTCAAGTAACCCCCATTTATTGAGTACCTTATTGCCCTTGAGGTCCTGGGCCTAGCTATAATATTAAGATATTTGTGGAAAAATATATTCCCGGTGGAGTTGTCTCTATTTTTATAGGACAGAGGAGGGGGGGGTTGTTTTTGTGTAACCCTCATTCCCTTTTCTCATGCATACTGAGGGAAAATTCCCACACTCGAAAGGAGCAAACAGGAAGTTGCGTTAACCTTTCCGTTGCCTTGTGGGATGCCTGGGAATGAATGGGTTAATAGAGGCAAAGCCACTAAACATTTGGTTCCTTAGTGTTCACAGACAACTTACTGGCACAAAGATTGGTCTCACTCAGTCCTCAGTTCTCTGAGTCCCTCCCTCTGCTATGTCCCCCCCTTCTCCCTCTCTGAAAACTAATGATTCCCACATGGTTCTTGGTATCTCAGCCAAGCCTCCTAGCATTGTCTGAAAACTCCAAATTTAGAAGAAATATGAAAATTGTCAAACAGTCAGTCCTTAGTGGGTAAAACTGAAAGCCTCCTAAACTGTCACAGGTCAAGGCAAGAGAAGGAGGGGGTACCACGTGACTGTACACCCAGCCAATGGCATCCCATACTGGCCTGACAGATGTGCCTTATAACAGGCCAGCCTCGCTTCCCTCCAGCTCATATAAGGTAAAAGAAAAAAGGTCTTTTCCCCCAGATGGCTTGAGTCTTGTTGCAGGGGAAGCCCCGCATCATAGGACCTGCAGACAAGAGATCTTTAGGGACTCACACAGCCTCAGCCACTGCTTTCCCAGCAACAGAGGGGTTAAAGGGCAGAGTGGAGACAAATGCTTATATGCGAGAAGGCTCTGGAGGAGAAGGTGAGTGATTACCCTGTGAGTTCTACCTACAACTCCACACCTGAAGCCATATAATGGGCCTATTTACACATTTATGAATAAATAAGTGCTTTTATTGTAACTCACTTGCAAGCCCACAGTGTATTCCGCTGTTTGCTAAATTTCATATACATTGGATTGCTATGTATATTCATGTACGGGAATTGTTAAAGCTACAAAAAAAAGGGAACACTTTTGTTATTGTTATCGCAACCTCATTAATAGACACATTCAGATACTTACACAATGACAACCACAATGACAATATCTAACTGAACATTTGATGATGTCGTACGTCAGATCATTGTTTTGTTTTAAACTTTTAGAATGTGTGAACTGGCAATATTTTGACATGGTGGTGGCAATGGTTTAATGTTATTTTGACATGATATTTCAAAGGACGTAGAGGTTTACAAATGATAAAAAATATATATGCGTGAGCCTGTATGTGTGTGCACAAGAGAGAGAGAGAATAAAATATAAAACTGATCTACAACTGATATGAAAGAAAAATACTGGGTGAAATATGCACCTAAGCATGGTACACATGTGAAATTTAGGTCCAAATACGCACAAAGGCATTTTCATTGTTGAAGAATTCTAAAATAAAAAAATGTGAGGTTTTTTTGTTTGAGATTTTACAGTAATTTTGTATGTTACCATTTAACAGAATAGACAGCCCAGGATAACTGAATTACGTGACCCTGCGTGAGCTTGTAATTAATCAGCTAATTAAAGTATCACATTTACTTTTTTATTGATTATTTTTCCATAGTACGTACTTTCTTAATTTCTTATACAGCAGCATGATAATCCTCTTCTGAAGGGTTTGCTCTTCACACTCCTTAGAAAACCTTACAGCACCTCTAACAATTCCGCTCACAAGTCCAGTGTGTTCTCCGCTCCTTCTCTGTGACCACATAAAGAACCATCCTCTCTCATCCTTGCCATGTATTGTCTAGACATTCTCTGTTCCAAACCCCAGCATCGCTGAAGTCCTTCCCCTTTAACTGTCTGGAAGCCATCAAAAAGATTTGTTTATTCTGTATGTTTCCCAACTATGTTGAGTGTTCCAGTATGTCCTAGCTGCGCTTGGGTACTCTCTATTAGAATGAGGTGTATCGGACAATGACACTGGCTTTTATCAGTGTTTATTGATGCTTTGATATGATAAAAAAACAGGGGATCTAAGGTGTTTACCCTGGTCTACCTAGGTTTATTTGGGGATAGATGTGAATGTGTGGAGAGCTGTGTGTTTAATCCAAAATAAACCAGTAGTATGTCTGTTTGCTGAAAGGAAATAAGGAAACCCTAGTTTAGTATCGGTAAGTCAAACTAATCAGTCTTAGCATAGGTAGGTAAGACAATGACCTTATTAACTAAACCATGTGTTTGTACGTGGGTTATGGAATGGTGCAGTATATTTAATTATGTATTTAACGTTGCATTTTGAAGAGTAAACTTTAAACTAAAGCCAAGCTGGTCCTGCAGAATGTATGGTCTTGAAAGTTACTTCACCAAGGTAAATATGCATTAAACCAGATCTGCTTAGCCATTTTTACAGAAGAAAGTTAGAGAGCTTCCCTCCATAATGCAAAGAGTTAAATTATTTAAGTAGATCGCAAACCACTCAAGCCGTATTACTTCATAATCAGCAAATTTATTAAAACCTATTATTTTTTTAAATAAGGAGGCTAAAGTGGAGAATATTGTCTTAATGAATGCAAATGACTTTCAAAGTATTAAATCACCACAGGTAAAACATATATTAACCCTTTTGACTTTCCTATGGATTGCTAAACATTTTAGAGGTGAAAGGTTACTGCTGGGGTGACCGGTTCTACAGGGGATTGTCGTCTAGAATTTAAAAAAGTAAACCAAGGAAGGCCCTGGCAATATTAATATTAATTATAATAATATTGCTCTCCTTTCCAATGAGTGTGGCCTGTTGAGCCTGCCAAACCTCACAACTACTTCCTGTCAGGAATGGGACACGGCTCTTGGCAGCCAAGGACTCAGGCAGCTGCTCCAGATGTGACCACTTAAACCGCTGGAAAAACCCCGAGGCTCCCACTGTCATGCTACGACTAGCTGAAACTTCCTCTTGTACCACACATTAGTCCCAAAGCTCCTTGTAGCAAGGCTTATTATGTCTTATTCATAAAGCACCAGTATCCAAGTCTGTAGCGGTTTACTGCATTACTGAGCTATAGTGAATATAGTTTATATAGTGACTATTAAAGCTTTAAGCTGTGGTTATGCCTAAATCAGCAATAACACAACCCAATTATGCTGCTTTGCATGGATTACTGTAGCCATCTAAATAATATAACAATCTGAGGTTTCAAATTAAGTAAGAGATTTAAAATTGTCACTCAAGGCCACTAAAAAGTCAAGATTTAAATGATAACCCACATCGGTCACATGTAGAGTAACACAAACAATAAAGCAAATAACTTGTGTTATATACTCCAAACTACTACTCCCGGGCATCAAATGAACTGTAGTTTAATCCCTGTTAGAGGGTTTTTTTTCTCAAGTCTGGCAATAGTTGGTGGGTCTTCTTTTAACACACAATTAATTTTCAGCCTTGATTCAATTGGAGATTTTAGATGTGTCCTTATCACCATAGCAACCAATGAGCTGGTCCTAGGTAACTGTAGCATTTCATTGGTTGCTAGGATGACAAACACACTTTTCAAGATTTGCACCAGAATCACTTTTTATCTATACCTCCTTCTTTGTCAAATCATCTGTAGTCCCAATTTACTATGAGAGGTAAAAGTTGCCTTTGTAATCTATACATATATATTTCATACCGCTTCTATTCCATGATGCATGAATCAAATTGATCTATGCAAAGGAGAACTGTTATCTGTAGACTTTGGGTCCATGCTAAATATATAAACAAAATATGGAAACATATTTGTATTATTTATCAGAGTTTGTAACCGCTATCATCTCTGCTTACTAACGGCAAGTTTACTTGACACAACCCTCCTGTGAATAAGCTTTACCTTAGGTGACTTCAACATATGATTTTGTGTATGTCCATATGGCATCATATGAATTTCAGTTTGATGTTTTGTATTTCGTAAGGTTTAAAATATGGGAGGAAAATCATATGTTGTGTAGGATACGAGAAAAAAATTGCTCAATTACCTTTGTAAGTCAGAAAAAATACAGTAGTACAAAGGAGGCAGGAGTTATGAAGTTTATTTTGTCAGGAATGGTTCAGTTTTGGCATAATCCAATAAAATTAGGTTCCCAGATGTCACCGAATTAATGGAGTAAGAGTATAAAAATGCATCTTGCAAGGCAGTATGTATATTATCTCCATATATGTTCCTGGTCATGGGGGAAATCAAACCTCTGGTCTTCATCTGGACATAGGAAAAATGATGTATGCAATATGAATGCTATATGAATATGAAGCAATGGTATTTATCAGTACCTTCAGGGCTGTCTTTACGATATAGTGAAATGGGAAGCTGTGTACAACCTAAAATTGCCTGCTTTTCTCATATAGACTAACTACACCTCTGCTATCACCTCATCCCTTCCCTCAAAGCGATTCATATTAAAGTAAACACTTATGTTGCCTAAAGTACAGTGTCTTAATGTTCCCTTGGACTGATTTATTTTGTGGTGTTAAGAGCGCCCTGACATCACACTTGAAGTGTGTACGCCACTAAAAATGTAAGGAAAACATTAATGCCGCTCATTTATTTCTACAGATGTCAATGTGTCATTAATGTAATATCAGCAAGGCAGATAAGTGTAAAACAGCGACTCTTCCATGGAATTCACTGTATACATTGTCATGGGTGGCCATGTATAGTTGGAATACTTGTTTACGACATTACCATACATAGCTAAAGTGTAAGCGCTGCGTACACGATGCCTTGTTATTCATCTACAAGGGTGACTTGTATAATAGAAGGGAAATATTTCTGGGATCTGCAACTAGTCAATCCTCATTGCTTACATTATACATAGAATGCCTCTGGAGCTTATTCATTTAAACAGAGAGTTGAGGTGTTTTATAGCAGTTCATCTCCCCAACTCGACTGTAAATTATGGCTCTAACAATGCATTGTTAAATTAGCAAAGTTTCAGACTTTGAATATACATTATACAGGGCAACTTTGTTCCCTGTATGTAGCATTGAATAAGATGAAACGTTACATCTCCGCTAAACTCACCCGCAACACAGTATTCTTTTTTTCTTCTTCTTTTTTTCACATAAAAAGCTATTCTTGTGGACATTTATAGCTGAGCGTGCAGATAGTAAATATATTTCAGTAATGAGACCTCGGTTTGAAATGGAAGTTTATGTCAAATCCATGCAGCTGGACTGTATAAAAATCATTCTAGATGCACTTTTGTAAGTCGCCCAAGTTAAAGAAGTCTGATTACTCTACAATACATTAAGCAGAATACTGATTTTTTTAATATGAGGAGTGATGAGGTCATTTGCGTGATCACATGCAGCAGTTGAGTTAAATTGCAAACAAACAAACATTTTAAGTACAAAACATTTATAGCATAAAACTCTAGCAGCAGAGGGGAAAATGTCTAGAATTCCCTTAGTTTGAGCGTTGTAGCATACTGGGTAAACACAAAATGCATTTTTTGGGATGTGAGGTTTTGTATATCAATCATTTCCTGCCATCGCCATTGCTCACTAATGACCCCTCCATTCCATAGCCTATGATATGTCCCTTTCTTAAATGCTCACTGACCCAACTGATTTCTATTCTGTTTTTAACCAACAAGAATGCTACATGTAAACAGATCAGTCTGTGTCACACGCTCTTCATTTCCTTCAGGGATTAACCCTTTACTGGTAGCACAAGCATATGAGCACTTGGGTAGTCTCCCTTGTAGCAAAAGTAGCCTCCCTGTAGCAAAATAGTTGAACAAATCAATATTTAACGGGGGCCCTGTGTTGCATAAGATAGAGTTTAACAGAGGACTTTTATATTGTTGCGACGTTGTAGGTTTATTCTCCTTATTTTGGTGATATATTAAGTAATTAGTATACATACTGAGTTGCTTGTGAGTTGAGGCTAGATTTAACATTTCTTCTAACTACAATTGGGGGTTAAGTATAAAAAGTGATTCTGGTGTGACAGCAACCACTTTTTATATGTAACTCAATTTGTTTCATAAATATTTTACTGGTTAGCAAAGCATTGGTGTTGCATTCTGATGTCATACTTACACAGGTATATGCTACAACCTGACAGTAACTGTAAGCTTAGGTGGTTCTATTGGGACCACCAAACACACAAAAAGGCTGATCAATGGAGAAACATGGAGGTGCTTAGAGTCATTCTAATGGAAACTTCTACAATTAAATATTGCAATACCTTTTTGGAAAGTACATTCAAAATGTGGGGTCTTCCCCTAACAATGCAACCCACATCTTCTTGGCATGCCCAAAGCTGCCTTAGGGTTTAAATAATAATGTATCCCAGGATAAACCACAGAAAAAACAGCACATGCCCCCAGCAGGTTGGCTAACTGCCGGAGGGGGGGATCTGAGCTGTTTGAAGTACCAGGAATCTGCCTCGGACCATAAAAGGAAGAGACATTTTTCGTCAGTCCAGATCATGGAAAAAAGAAAAAGCTATTTTTAGTGGCAGGTCTGGCTGCCTGTAAGGAAAGCTGCACATTGTGATATTGATCTATACACTGTGTTCTTGCACATTAACACATACACATTATCAGATTAATTGAGGTACTATTCTTGTCCCTCGATTTATAGTATAACAGACAGCCATAAAAACCATATTGTGTTATCAGATTAGATAAATTATTAATCCTCCATAGAAAATTATCTATGAATTCTCAATAAAAGTATATTAGAGATCTTGTACTTGTTTTCACGTTTACATTAAACATTGTACACATATTACTTTTTTATATAGCACCATCATTTTCCACAGCCCTGTACACTTACCATTCATGATGATATTTCTGCTCACATACGTGTTGTTCATAGCTTTGTATCTGTGTACTCACTGATTTCCTTCAATCTTTATTTATTGGATGTACGCATCCACAGTTTGTATAATTCTTCTTGAAGTTAAATACAATAATTTGTCAGTAAGCTGTAACTATGTGTCAGTGTGGCAAAGGCACAAAGCTCAATGACAGCATGTCAGTATATGGAATACATATACGTGAGGATAAGATCTGCATAAAAATACTTGTTAATATATTAAAACCAAAGGTTTTTTTGACAGCTGGAGTGCTCAGTCTTTGAAATTTATAATAACTGTGTCACTGGTCTACATGCCTACCGTGACACCCACCTTTATTACTTTGATCCATTGCTGTCATTAGCAACCAAGATTTAATATGATGTTGTTCTATCACCCCACAATGGATATGTAAGTTTTGGGGTGGGAAAGGAAAGTCCAGCAATGCCACCGATACTGTTTAACATATAGTTACTTCAACCACTCCAACCCGTCATGAAATGACACACATTGTATTATATAAAGATACAGTATTTTGGAACTTGGGAACATTTGCAACATATTGGTGTTCATGTGACATAATGAGAAACAGAAGCTTACAGTAAATAAAATATACAAATGCTGAGAGTTCTAACTGGTGAGAATGTTTGACCCTAGAACTGTAGTTGTCTTGAAGCAGCTGTTGTCCATCTGCTAGTCCCTTATTTTTCTTCTAAAACTTTAAAATTGGTTAAAAAAAGTGCACGTGAGAACAATCCCTTTCTAGAACTCCCCCTTTTATCCAAAATAAAAGCACTGGTCATGGGGTCAAACCTCCAGGAAAACACTCATCATCCCGTGAGACAAGAGTTGGAAGAGGTCCAAAACTTGAAGTCAAGTCCACAGCAACAAATGTCTGGTGAGATTGCGCCTATAAATTCCAGTCATACTATGAAACTGTAATTGCCCCTGGTAACGCGTACAGAGCTATTCTAATTATGCTAAAAAAAGAGCTAATTGGCCTAATACAATTATTTTTATTACCGCAGAGGTTCTGATCTTAGAATTTAAGGGGTGTTGATCATTCTAGCAACACGGTTGCTTGTTAAATATTTACGATGAATAAAAACCTGCCAGTGTTCCATAACACCTAACACAAAACCAAATTCTACAGGGCAATCAATGTTTTGTTACCACTACCCCATTAGCTTATATGTACTAGTTTTTAATATGAAGCACAGATTGAAGTGTATGAACTACCCCCCTTATTAGTTAACATTTGTTTTAAAATATTGTAAAGCCATTTTGTTCAGAACTTGAAGTTTTAAAGAGACACTCCAGCCATTGTATGTGCTTTAATGCATAGAATAGGGTCACGGTCCCTTTTCGTGTGATCCTTACTCCCCAGCTAAGTGCCCTTCAGGAGATGCATTTGGAAAACATCTTCTGGCACATGATGTACTCACCTCCAGCACTAGTTCTGGTCAACACTGCATGGAGGTGTCCATTTAGAATGCAGTGCGCATGTGTTAAGTGTTTTTTCTTGATTTCAAGAACTTTCCTGCTTAAGCAGTCAGGGACATTAGACTGTACCTTTCAGATCTGCTCATAAAGTCGCACTCTCTATGCAAGTACAGGGTTTCATGTGTTGACCATTCTTTGCTTAAGAAATGTATATTAGAAATTATTTCTGAAAAATTGGTCTTTTTTGTAAGGTAAACTTTTATTTACCTATTAATGTCAATAGCAGCATACATGTACATAACACTTGTGATATCAATCGGTGAGGATTTTCAGTAGAGTCATTCTAGCTTACAAAACCTGGCTTTTTTTTAGATGCAACCTGACAATGGTCTTACTTGAAGTACATGATTGCCTTTTCCTGCAACCCTAATGAGTCATTTGTACTGCTTAGCATACAACAGGCCTAATGACCTTAAGACTAAAGTTGGGTGTTCTGGTAACTAAAGTTTTAGAAAATCAGCTCTGGTATTAATATATTCTAGTAATAACAAACTAAGCTACTTTGATTCTTGGATGTTTATAGGGAAGACATGTTGAAGATTCCAAAACTATATTGGGGTAATGTTTAAATATTTCACTTTAAGTATAGTACTCCATGAAGGTAACCAATAGAGTGACCAATATAATTAATTCTATAATGCTGCTTTAGCCTCACCTGATGACCTTACCTCATATTTATCTCTAAGGAAATTATTTTTGACACATGGATGAAATAATTGCTCACAACTCAGGGGAAACTACAACATATCACAGAGTGTCTCAGAAGGAAAACGAACATAAGTGGGAGCTTGAAGAAAACTTGTGAATTATTTCATCCTTGGAAATGATCCAACATAAGATTTATTGAAAACTCTAATAGGTTACAATGGTCCCTGATAGGATTATAATATGTATTCAACATATTCTTGCTATGTATGTGGGCTTGAAAGTCAACATGGTAGATGTGATACCTGATGCTATATTTCAAGTAGGGCGTAAGGACTTATGAAGGTCTGAGTCCTTATATCAGGAAAAACAGCCAGACTAAATGGGAAGAATGAAAAGTAGTTATCTACTGTCTATGTTTCTAAGCAAAGTAAACGCATTGTAGTTTAAGGTACCAAATCTCCGTCTTCTTTACAATACAAGTCTCAGTTTTTTTAATACAGTAACATCAAATATCTGTACCATATGTTTAGAATCTGCATGTGCCTCTTGAATACAGGTTAGCTTTGCAAACACAATACATTCAGCATTGTTTGATTCCTGCTGTAATGCAAGACCACTTGCACCATCTTGTATGGTGTCACGATGGTGAAGGGGGCATTTATTGTGTGTCCTATAGATGCAAAACTTCAATCTAAAATTTGATAATTATGGGAAGCGATTATATATACATTTCATTTATTTTTGTACTGCAAATTTCCTTTTACTCACTACAAGTAATGAATTACTCTTTCCAACTTTTCATTTGTTATATATTATGAAAAATAAAAATCATGACCGTATTGAGAATATTATCTCCTTCATGTGATTTCTTGCAGATATTATTTCCAAGAAGGATGTCAGTGCCTACAGCTGCAGAAAATAGCAAGTGGTGTTAATTTTCTAAGGAGAAGCAATGGAGAAGAGGACTTGCCCCTAACAGTTGTAACATTCATGTAACTCTTACATGGGCAGGTGGGAGGGGAGGACACTGCTCGGAATTCATATTTTTTTGGTTTTAAATGTTTCCCTAGCATCGTGTCCAAACCTCATATTAACAGCTGGCGGGATAAAGGAAATTGCTTGCACAGTTGTATACGAAAGTGCCTGTCTGAAAAAGCAGCCGCTTTAAATCACCACTAATACTCTCGCCAGGATAGCAGCCATGCAAGAATTATACTTTGATTTCAGCTACTGAGGTTTTACACATTAATACTGTAACTTCCAAAGGAACTGACATGTTTTAACACAGTTTGTTAATACTAACAATAATGAACGTTTTACATTTTCATTTTACACTTTATCTAACAATGCAAAAAAGTGCCCTTTTTTAAATC
Organism: Sceloporus occidentalis; assembly: GCA_023333645.1. Lineage (NCBI taxonomy): Eukaryota > Metazoa > Chordata > Lepidosauria > Squamata > Phrynosomatidae > Sceloporus > Sceloporus occidentalis. Next base: position 103,012 of record JALMGF010000028.1, read on the forward strand.
TATATATGCTGTGTCTTTGTATTAGTATTTATGCCAGGCTTGCCATTGTGGATTTTCTTTCACAACCTTTTTGATGACTATCTAGGTGGAATGTGCTTTTGGTACCCATTATCTCCCAGCCCAAGGTGCAGTGCTGCATCTCTGGTCAGCTGTGAGTCTGAGATGAAGCACTGTAGCTCGGGAAGGCAGAATTGTGCTACATCGCAGAAGAGCGTAAGGAAACCACTCAACAGACCCACTGATCTGGAGGAAAAGATTGGGAAATATAACAATGTAAGACCGTGGTTTATTGTAATGTAGGTATAAATCTGCAAAAAAAGACAAAGGCCATGACTGTTCATACATCTCTTAACACATATTTACTTATAGATATAGCACACACAATATACATTGAATATACATTGAACATTAAACTTGAATCATTTTACAACTTAATCCTAAATTTTGAGTATGAGAAGTGATTAGATTGTAGTGTGAGTTACAACATATATGCACAAATTCTACAGATTTAACACTTTACATTAGTGAACAAAAAAGTTGAGTTGCTCCAAGGATTATTGCCCATCAATAATAACAATAACAATGCTTTATGGATTTGGAACAGTCACACAATATTTCATCACAGCTATGTTTTAGAAACCCTATCTAAACATGGGAAACCCTTTCCAGTACATATGTCCAGGCCAGACTGTAAGGAATATTGCTGTGGATTACTAGACATACCAGAAAGGCAACAGCCCAGCAGCACATTTTCCATTCTGTCAGTATTTCTTAGTCATCAAAGGCAAGTGGATTAATGGTTCTGTTCTTATCTACCTAGGAACTCTCCAAGAACACAGACTAAAGATAGAACAGTGACATGGTCTAGTTGGCACAGATAATCAGTGTTCACAAGAAAACAGCGAATTATAACCTTTTGTGATAGTCCAGCATGGCTAACCCGTTTGACGTGGTGAAGCAGACTCATCTGACCTAGTCCTCAAGGTCCAGTTTTCCCAGGAATCCCTTGGGTGCTGTGGTGGGGATTCCTGGAAATACTGTTCTTGGGGTCTAGGTTTTGCAGCTGACGTTATCTACTGTATGCTTGGTCTCATGATGTGCACTGTGTGAGGCATTCACAGTGCCCACGGCAGTGTGTTAATTTAATACTGTATATAATTAAATACGCCATGCTTCTATTCAACCCTGTGTAAGTAAGGGTCCACTGAAGATTATCCTGCAAGTGATAAGTGTTTTTTTAAGTTCTAAACTAAGCATATATTTGTTGGATGATACTAAAATCATTTTTCTTAATAAATACATTGATTACAAATATATCAGTTGTGTACTTCTTGCTCAAGTTTCCATATGGCAAAACATTTAGTACAGATTGCCACAATTTCAGACTGATTACTGACCTACACAATCTCTCTTCACAGTATCTGAAATCTAAAGCTTTAACATAGGACATTGTTTTTTTAACACTTCTTTTTATTTCAGTTTTTTCAGTTGGTTTCCCACATTGAGGATACAGAAAGAAAAAAATGGAGAGGGATGGGGGGGTGACATACAGTGTACCTTCAAATCCATATCAGATCTTTGTTTACAATTCCATTGTCACATTTTACAGGAAAGTGTATAGAGTTGTTACAACATGACCTCCGTAGAATGATCACAACTAAGAGCACATGTGCGTTGAGGATGTATAATAAAGACAACAATGGTGTAATATGTCTTCCGTGTCATGATTAATTCCTGATACTCGAGATCTGACTACATGTTATATAACATTGTTTTAATCAGAAACAGTAAAACTCAGGTTGACAAAAAGATATGGGTAATCCAAATTCAGTAGCAAAACACTCTCTACCAAATACATTTCTACCTCTGTGATTTGTGAATTCCATAACTTACTCTACATATTTTATTCTGCCAAGGCATCTACTTTCCATGTGTATTGACATGTATAGAAATTATTATATCCCACCTGAGTACAATGTTTTTTGGCATATTTCTTCAAAATAAGTACCTCTATTCCCTTTATAAGTTTTGTATCAACATCGTTTATTGACAAAGCAGATAATAAAATGACAGTGGACATATCAAGTATATCGGTACAAAGCAAGTCAAAAGTAACATGAGTATACAGTTTCACAGGAGCATATAAGTATGGGTCACATAGCGCCAGAGAATACATCGAAAACTGCAATAGGCAGAGGTAAAGAAACCGAGCCACCATTATCTGTAACAACAATACAACCCACAATAGTGAGCATTAAAGTATCATTATAGCAATACACATGTTACAATGTTGTTAATCCAAAATAAACAGTGAGTGGAAAAAACAAAAACAAAAAACAAACAAACAAAAGAACATAACCATGCTCCAAGGAAACAACACATCTGGAAACAAAATGTAGATTCGCGCAGAAAGCCCGAAAGCAGAAGACTAGGAGAATCCCGAGCGTAGCATCGATCCACCAGCCACATCGTGAGGCGGTCGCAGCTAGTGCGGAAAATAGAGGTCCAATATACGAGGAGAGGAGACGAAAGTCGACCATGGGAGCCATTTAAGCCCATTGGCATATTCACGGCCCTGAGCAGAGGCCACCAGGTCCTCCATGTGAGAGAGAAAGTTAACCCTCGCTACCCAAGCAGATAGTGGGGGGGAGCCGCAAGTTTTCCAGAATCGGGGGATAACGGCCTTCGCCGCCTGGAGCAGGTGTATGGCCAATGATTTTTTATAGGAGGTGAAGGAGGAGTGCGTGTGGTGTAAGAGGAGACCCTGGGGAGAGGCCACGCAGTCGGGATCTATAATATCCTGAATGACCTTCACTACAGCCTGCCAAAAGGGACGGATATCAGCGCAGTCCCACCATATGTGTCTATAGGTGCCGTCCTCGACCCCGCATCTCCAGCAAAGAGGGGAAACCTGGGGGATAAAACGATGCAATTCAGCCGGAACTTTGTACCAGCGAGACAGGAGCTTGTAGTTACACTCCTGGACCAGACTGGCAATGGCACCTTTGTGAGTGAGCTGCAGTATTTTGTCCCATTCAGCATCAGACAAGGATATTTGTAAGTCCCGTTCCCACAGACTTAAATAAAAGGGCTTAGAGTGCCCATAGGCCTCCTGCAACAGAGCGTATAGCCGAGATAACAAATGAGCGGGTTCAGAACCCAACAGGCAAAGTTGCTCAAAGCCCGATAAAGGCCTAGTGAGCCGGGTGTCAGGCAATAAAGAAGAAATATAGTGCTTGAGCCCATGGTATGCTAAGGACAACTGGAAGGACGGTGCGCGAGGGTGTAAGAGGTCTGCAAGGGAGCGGAACGTGCCCGACTGCAAGACGTGGCAAAGCCGCAAGGTCCCTGTCCGTGTGGAAGTAATTAACCGAAGCACGTCCTGAGGGATATGTATAGGCAAATCAGGGTTGTGTGTCAGTGGGAGAAGCGGGCTCGGGACGGAGGTGAGGGCAGTCCCCTTCGCTACTCTACGAAAGGCCTTCAAGGTGGCCGAAATAGTGGGGTGATAAGGGAGCGTGCAACCCCCGGAGCCATGTGACAACCAAGGGGCCGCCGAGATATCGGCGACAAAAAAAGAGTTTTCCAGTCGGGTCCAGAGCTTGGGGACCGCTATCGACCATTCCACCACTCTACGTAAGTGGGACGCCAACCAATACCACTCTAGGTTCGGGAGGGCCATACCTCCGTGCATTTTGGACCGAGACAGGTGATTAAAGGACAGACGAGGAATCCTCTCCCCCCATACAAAGCGCATAAAAACCCTATGGCAGGCACGGAAAAAGCTCCTGGGTAAAAATACTGGCAAACATTGAAAGAGATACAGAAATCTTGGAAGGATGTTCATTTTGATTACCGCTATACGGCCAAACCAGGAAATATGGGGTACGGACCACCTGCGTAAGTCTTGGGTTATGGTAGCCAATAATGTGGAAAAATTTAGTGGAATAACCTGGGAAAGATCGGACGGGATCCATAAACCCAAGTATTTAAAGGCCACGTCCTTCCATTTAAAAGGAAAAGAACGGGACAGGTGCGAACGCAAATCGTCAGGAATGTTGACGCCAAGAATTTCCGATTTCTGTAAATTAATTTGGTAATTAGAAAGAGTATTAAAACGTTTTAATTCCGAAATGATGTGGGGCAAAGAAACAGAGGGGTTGGTGATCATACACAGCATGTCATCAGCATAGATGGCAATTTTGTGGGTGGTGGAAGCAATGGTTAATCCAGTGATCAAATCATTATCCCGTAGCGCCTGAGCCAGGGGCTCCATCGCCAAAATAAACAATAATGGGGAGAGAGGACACCCCTGTCGCGTGCCATTCCGCAGGGTAAAGTGCTCCGAAAGGATGCCATTAATTTTTATGTGAGCAGAGGGGTTAGCATACAAGGCGGTGAGTACGTTGAGGAAAGGGCCCTGGATGCCCAACTTCCGCAATACCCTAAACAGGAACACCCAGGAAACCCTATCAAACGCCTTTTCGGCGTCCATAGAGACCAAGGCGTAAGGTACGTTGTGGGCGCGTGCATACGCGATGAGATTAAGTGTGCGGATCGAATTGTCTCTGGCCTCCCTGCCCGGCACAAAACCGACCTGATCCCTATGAATAAGGGAGGGGATGTAGCGTTGCAAACGAAGAGCCATCACCTTAGCTAAAAGTTTTATGTCCGTATTAATCAAGGATATGGGGCGGTAATTAGCACACAATTCCGGATCCTTGTCCGGTTTGAGGATGACCGAAATGTGGGCGACATTGGACTGGGGGTCAAGCTGCGCTCCAGCGGCCAAAGTATTGAAGAGAGTGACTAAATGCGGGCCCAGAACGGGAAAAAACTTTCGGTAGTACCCAGTGGTAAAGCCATCTGGGCCAGGGCATTTGCCACGGGGGGTGGATTTTAACGCTGTCTGAATCTCATCCCCAGTAACAGTAGCGTTTAAAAAAGCTGACGCGTCCCCGTCCAAACGCTGGGGTAAAAATTCCCTTAAATAATCCTCAATGCGACGTAAGTGGTCAGGGGTACCGGCGGCCGGGGGTGTTAAACCGTAAAGGGCCGTGTAATAGGAGTGAAAACATTTGGCAATGTCATGGGATTCATAGTGAAGAGATCCGTCTGGGGATCTAATTTTGGGGATATAAGTGGAGGCTCTTTGGGCACGCAAAGCTCTGGCCAGCAATTTACCTGATTTGTTCCCCCATTCATAGAACAATTTTCTAGTCAAAAGAAAATGGCGTTTTGTAGTGCTATCTAGAAGGGAGGCCAGTTGTTCCCGCAGAGCACGCAATTGGGTCAGAATCTCAGGGGCCAATGTGAGTTTGTGCGAGTGTTCCAATCGGTGAATCTTACGTGTGATGTCGAGGATAGAGGCCAATTTTAACCTCTTGAGAGTGGCACCAAGTTTAATCAGGTGACCACGTATTACCGGTTTGTGGGCCTCCCACACCACGGGGAAGGGAAGCTCATCTGTAACATTATCCTGGAAATAATTGCGGAGATGCGTTGTAAGATCCGCAACATGGTGGGGATTATCTATTAAATTATCATTCAATCTCCAACACCAGTGTTTGGGTGAACGAACCCGGAGGCGTAGTGTGAAGTGTGTCGGGGCGTGATCACTGAGGGTTTGTAAGCCGATGTCAGAATCGTGTATATGTAGAAGGTGGTGGTGGGAGAGAAAAAGGCTGTCAATCCTTGTGTAACGGTCATGAATGTGCGAATAATAGGTATAGTCCCTAGCTGTCGGATGCTGTGACCGCCACGTATCAATCAACTGGTGGAGGTGCAGGGCCCGTTTAACTTTCGTAATGTTGGAGTAGGGAATGGATGAGGTGCGTGCGGAGGAGTCCCTATGCGGATCTAAAATCATATTTAAGTCCCCCCCAAAGACATTCAGACCATCCTGAAATGAACCAAACCGATTCAACATGCCACAAAGGAAAGAAGACTGATTACGATTAGGTGCGTAAACATTACCGATCGTGACCTTTTGGGTACCAATGTAACATTTCAGGAATATAGCCCTACCCTCAGGATCCCTCCAGACGTCCAGGAGTTGGAACGGAATGGATTTATGGATAAGAATAGCAACCCCTTTAGTTTTCGAGTCAGGGGCACTTGCCAAAAAAGCGTGTTGGTAATATCTATTGGTCAGACGAAACTCCCTGTTAGCTTTGAAGTGAGTCTCCTGAAGGAGAGCAACATGAGTTTTTTGGAGTTGTAAAGTGTATAAGACTTTCGATCTCTGTTGGGGTTTATTCAAACCTCTAACATTGAGAGAGGTAAATTTGAGTATGTCAGGTACCATAAGGCGAACGTCTGGAGGAACCCCGCTGGCACAGTGTCATCCCTGGAGCCAAAAAGAAAAGTAAGAAATAATAAAAGAAAACAAGAAAAACCAACCACAAAAAAACAAAACATAACAGTAAATGTATGCAACGATATTAGATGCCGTAGCATCGAGTATTGAGCCAGACGACCTTGGGAAAGGTCGAAATCCTGTGCCTGAACCCAACGAACGGGTCAAGCCAGTAGACTCTCGGGGGGTGGGCAGAACTGCCCGTTAGGAGACACCGCCAAAGGCGAGTACGGGAAAGGGTGGTAAAGGGAGATAGAGGAGAAGTATCCCGCTCCATCTAGCCCTAGGAAGACAAGCCCCCCGTAATATGAACAGAACATGGCAAAAAAACACAAATCTATGTGTGCGAGTATACCCCACTGGGGACCGCAATAACGGGCGGTAAACGAGGTAGAAACAGCTACCATGCGGCGATGGGAGTGAAACACCCGTGTACAGGTAAGTGAAAGTGTAATAAGGCGGTGAAACGGCAGAAAAAACAAAAGCCGACGAGCAAAGGAAAAGAAAAAATACCCTGGTTAGACGACGAGTCAACAGTAGGATGAGACCGCACTGCATAGCGTCCGTGGGTCCCAAGAACAGTCAAACCACAGCCGAAACACCGACGAGGATCCTGAGGAGCAAAAAGATAGTAGAGTACCGTAATCAAGGGGTGTCCTGATGCTTGTGCTTCTTACGCCTTTGCGGTCTGGGAGACCAATCTTGTGAAGGGTCCAGCAGAGTCTCCGGTGCAGAAAATGACGGCTCCCAGTCGGTGACCTCGCACGCCGGTAGACCAAGGTCCTCTGTGAACTGGCGGACATCACTGGCGTGCCGGATGACATGGGTAGCGTTGCCACGGCGGACCAGAAGGGCAAACGGAAAACCCCACTGATAGGGGATATTAGCCTCGTGCAGGGCCTGTGTGACGGGACGGAGCAGTCTCCGAGCCTGCAGCGTGAGTGGCGAAAGATCCTGAAAAATGGTGATAGGGTGCGAGTCCCATAAGCAAGTTGCGTTACTCCTGTAATGGCGCATGATCTCTTCCTTCAGGGGATAACTTTGGAGGCAACAAACAACATCCCTTGGGGGTGCGGATCCCGTAGGTTTCTGACGGAGAGCCCTATGAGCCCTGTCAAGATGGATGAGTGTGTCAGTAGGCCTGTTGAGAATCTTATTAAAGATAATTTGTAGCGTCGGGGCAATCTCCTCATGAGTAACCGATTCCGGTATACCATGGACCCTCAGGTTATTTCGCCGGCCTCGGTTATCGAGGTCTTCCAATTTCCTGGTGAGTTGCACTAGAGCATCTGCCTGGCCCCGTAGCTGGGAAGTCAGAGCGTCAACGGTTTTACAAATCTTTGGCTGCGCGTCTTCCAGAGAGGCCACGCGGTCGCCAATATGTCGTATGTCTGCTTGTATAGCAGAAAGACTCACGTGGATGCCTTGCGTAGCCCTGTCGACAATCGCCGCTATATCATCCTTAGAGGGAAGAGAGTCGAGCTTGTCGTGCCATAGGCGATCTGCCCGGTGAGTGTGAGGTGTCTGCGAGGTAGCGCAATCCTCGTCGGCTGGTTCACTTGCCGGACTCGCGGGAGAAGATGGCGGCCGTTGCGAGGAATCGCGGGAGTCCTGGTCGGACGGCGCGGTGAAGAAGGAGCGCACGGAGGTAAGAGTGGTCCTGTCCTTGGACCCCGATGGCTTCGGGGTATTTAGCTTAGAGTGTTTGCCCATCTCGGGGGGTTTAGCGAAAAACCGAAGCCTATTAACGAGCGTGATGCGCGGGAGCTCAGGACTTATGCGTCCATCTTGTTCGCTGGTCGGCCACGCCCCCCCCCCTTTATAAGTTTTGTAACCTAGTTCCATAAGGCATTTCGAGGACTGTTGCCCAAGCCAACTCTGCATGTCAAGTATATTTATATATAGCACATGACAAACACTTGGAGAGATTACACTTCAGTGGGAATGTCTACATTGTATTATAGTCTCTCAATTTCTAGCTTATGAGATGGTTCCAAGTAACTTAGTTCATTGCACAGAAGAGTTGGTTTTATAGGCAACCCTACTTTTGGCATGAATTGTTTATAATGTTAACTACTATTGCACCTCTTTCCCGAGCGGATATTTGCTCTCAAGGGATAAATGTAAAAAGTGGATATAAGAGGCGAAAGGTGATCATTGCTGACCTTATTTGCATCCGCCTACCCAGAATCCTAGAGTGGATATATTAGAAACTGTGACAGTGTAAATCCCTAAGGCTCCTAACGTCACATTTTAATGGGTTAATGTAATGAGCCATTGTAGCTCCACCAGTACCAAGTTGAGTGTGTGGGTCAGTTGCACCGAAAAAAAGGACCGTCCTTCTAGTTAGTGGTTTAGAGGTAGGGCTGCAAAATACTTACCTTTCTTTTGGCAGATCTTTTGGTTATTTATTTGAAAACACATGATAAGGTCAGTTTCTATATACCTGTCCTTGCTTACCCTGCAGCAGTCAGTTGACTTAAAAGAGTACAACAAGAACAAGGAAGATGCTGGATAACTGGTCAACCGGTAGCAGTGTATTATGAAATTGCTAACTTAAAGGCCAAATACTAATCAAACCAAAGGAGTAACCATTATAGGTTTCCCCTTTACCATGCCATGGTCAATGCAGGTCATAGTACTTGACTTTGAGCTAAATCTACACCCATTTATAGCTATACTTCATCCAAACATCACTTATATAGAGTTTCCATTAGACATAATGCCATAAAACAGCAGGAACATTAACTTGCAACACATACATATACTGAACCACTAGTTCTCAAACAAGCGGATTCTAGGGGTGACATGCACATTGTGATGGGTGAAAGTGGGTGATTGTATAAAATGCATATGGGTGTGAACATTTTCAGGTAAAATAATAACCTTGATAAATGAATTAATCACTGTTTATGGAGATGCATTTTTCTTTGGACAGTGTCAAAAATCCTCAGTCCTCATAATATGAGTTTTACATTCAATGCAATCCAACCAAGTAATAAAAGTTGACATTTGGTTGGAAAAGCAACACAATTGTTGAATAACATATACTAAGGAGATGACACTGCAGTAGACTGGTGTAGAGTTATGTAAGCTTTCAAAATCTCAATAATCCCTTTTCTAGATGGAATGGAATTTTAAGGGGCGAGGAGACCTAAATACGTGAAGCAAGAAAAGAATGACAATCGGTGCCAGTAGTTGGGAAAATAAACATTTATTGTTATGCCCAAATTACAGATAGGACTAAGGTAGTCTAAGATGTCAACTGGAAAGCAATAAGATTTATGACCAGCAGTGGTGTAGCTCATAGTATTTCACAAACAGGCCTAGACTGACCATTTGGCACACTGGGCAAATGCCTAAAGGTCCTCTTTTTATAACATTGCACTTTCCTCACCACTCAAAAGCAATGTCCCTGTTACCCTATGCTACCCCTGACAACTTAGATGCCAACCATGGTATACTAAAAACATACTATTCCTTCAGAGGTCCTGCCACACTGCTGAAAGGTACTTCAGGGAATACAAATCTAGCAATGACTTTATTCACTATAAACAACTTAAATTCTCCACTTTCATGTCCTCACTTTCTTCCAACCCACAATGCCTTTTTTCGACCTTCAACTCCCTTGACACCCACACCACAAAACTCTCTCATTGCCTAAGATCTTGCCACCCATTTCTAAGACTACATTAAAACTATCAGACAATACTTCTCTTCTCTGAAAGCCCCATCTATAGTACAATCTTCTCCTGATTTCTCCCCTTCATTCGTGTCCCGTATTATCAACTGCTTGTCTGCTATTTCCTCCTCTACCTGAAACTTAATCTATACCGAATACATAATGCCTCCTTCCATCTGCACCCCAATACCTGGATTCTCAATCTTCATTCACACAACTATCTGTCATACTAACCAGGCTCAATGCCTTGGGGACATCTTTAACTCAACCCTCTTTCATTCCTCACATTTTATCCCTCGCCAGATCCTGTCACTCACACCCTATAAAAAAAATCTCTCGCATTCACCCATTCCTCACCCAAGAAGCTATAAAAACCGTGGTATTGCCACACTCTTCTGGCTGGCTTAACTATCTCCTCTGTCTATCCAAAAGGATTATCTTCCTTACACAATGCCCTTTTCTGCTTTCCAACTCTGCAAAGCCCACCCCTGGCTCCATATAACTTTAAAAGAATTACATAAATTTCTTCAACTAGCATAGTAGCATTCCATAATACTGTTGCCCATAAGTTTCTGCCCTCATGACAAAATACTCCCCTACTCAATCCTTACAAGACTTCAACTGTGCTGCCACATAACTCTGGAACTCACTTCCACCTAACCTCCAGCTTTTACCATTCCTCTCAATATTCAAGAAAAAAATTTAAAAGCCACTTCTTCAGAGAATTGTACAATCGTTGCAGCAAGAACTTATCTGCCACTAATACAAGCCATACATTCATCTGCGACACTCTCTCTCCCCTTTAGCCATGGTTGCTTAGTCATCCCCAGTACGGCCCTGGTCACAAATCCACCTTCTTGAGTCAAACAGTCTAAAATAGTAATAGATTTTAATTCCCACTTTCTCTTCCCTTACCTAAAATGCAAAAAATGAGCATTGGACTTCATTACAATGTTACAAGTTTACAATGTCAGTCGTATTACTTACTGCACTAGGGAAAAGTACATAATCTTGTTTTCTGTACAAAGAATGTGTACTTGTGAGAATGTGTATAGCAACATGTGGTGGTGATGCAATAATGTTCAGGGAAAGGTCGACATAATACTGACACTATACATAGTTTTCTTTCAACTTTGGAGATATACATAGTCATATACCCAAATTACGTATTTGCTGTGTAAGAGAAAAGTGATAAATAAAATGAAAAAATACTGTCCATTCTTGGTTTCACAAGCACGGATGGATTTGTGTCTTGTGTAATTACCCCTGATATGAGCTTTTCTGTTTATTTATTTTGACACTTTATACCAGTTTGACCATGGAATGTATCACTTGTACTTTTTATAGAAATTAATAAATGACGATCTTGTGTTACCATGTTCTGGTACAAATTTAGAAAAGATATACTTAAATCTGCATGTATTCAATTAAAATATTCTCAATGGATGTTGTTCTTCCAAAAAAACCCCCCAAAAAACAAAACCCAAACATTTTAGGTGTAAGGTTTTTTTTTTGGAATGTTCTATTTAAGGCTTCATATCTCATGATTCAAAACTCACCTAATGTTAGCTAAGAATTAAAAGTTTGACTTCTGCTGAAAAATTCCCCAACATACCATAAATATGGTTTTCCATGGGTAAAGCAAAAACTTTTACCAGGAATCGTGATAAAATGATGCAAATGTTGTTGACCTCCCAGGTGGGAAATATTTGGCCAGACCTCTGGCTTTCGGAAGGTTAATCTATAAACATGTACTATGAATATTAAGGTAAGTTTAAGTATCATCAGCTCTAAAATTGTTAAATTGTTGCAATACTTTTACATTTTAGCTTAATAACACAAAGTAACTATAAGCACGTTGCTTTTTGTGAAATGCTACTGATTTATTTTTACAAAGTTATCGAAAATTTTGAAATTGGACAATTTAGCTTTTCTCTGCACCACATGATGGGTGTATGCTTGTCTCCACCTGCTGGCCAGCAGAAGAGGAGCAGAAATGATAAAAATGTGAATACATATATCTCTCCATTAACTTACAACCAATACAGCTGATGACATTTTACAAAATGAAATGTATGAATCTAGTCTGTCCCTAACCCTTCCGAGCAATTTTCCTATTACCAGTTGTGTATTGCTACTAATTTGTAAAGGTAACTTGTCCAAAATGTCTTGGAATGCTGAAGGAGCCCTTTTCTATTCCAGGATGACTGTGCCCCAGTGCACAAAGCAAGCTCCATACAGACATGGTTGGATGAGTTAAGTGTGGAAGAACTTGACTTGCGTGCACAGAGCCCTGACCTCAACCCCATCAAACACCTTTGGGATGAACTGGAATGGAGATTGCGAGCCAGGCCTTCTCACCCAACGTCAGTTCCTGACCTCACAAATCCTCTACTGGATGAACGGGTAAAAATTCCAAAGAAACACTCCAAAATCTTGTGGGAAGACTTCCCAGAATAGTGGAAGCTGTGGTAGTGGCAACTGGGTAGGATTCATAGGAACAGAGAATACAGGGGAAAAGATGGTTCATTCAGTCTAAGGTGTGCCAAAATCAGGTAGCAGGTAGGCCTAGAAGAGGGCCCCCAAGTCTAAAGAAAAATAAAGGGACGAAGACAAGGGAGGGCAACTGCGAGATGCTCCAATGTAGCTGTGGGAGGACCAAAATTCGCTGTTGGCATAATGGTCAGGTGTCCCAATACCTTGCTAACCTTCTGTATTATGACAATTTACTCAATCATCACAGTAACAGTGGTGGATTTTGTGGTATTCTGATTTAATACAGTCATGTTAATCATTCCAGTAGACACTTTTAAGCAAGTCTGCATGGTGACACCTAATTAATGTATCATGGGCTGTGCTCCATCACATTCACTTAACTATGGCAACTATCCCAAGCTTGCCTCTGAAATGCAATACTGGCTAAATGATACCAATGACTCTTAAGCCACTTAGAGGGAGTGTCAGCCCTCTTCTTCTTTAATTTGGAAGTGTTTTATGTGCATCTGCCATCACTACACCACTGGAAAAAAATCGGATAAACTTATGGTGAGTGGAAAACTCAGAGTTACTGCTGCCTGGATGGGTATTGATACACACACACTGACTCTTTGCCGTCCCCCAAAAATAACATGCATACATACTAACATGCAAAACCATCTCTAAGACGCATTTACTCACTCTGTGTACACTTAGACATACATATATATATATATATATGCACATTCTTTCTACTCCTCTTCATCTACGAGGCGCCACAAACCATAGCACACAGCACACCCCTGACACTCCAACACCATAAACTGACAAACACACACATATGCTAATACCATATTCTGACACACACACGCTAACACCAGATACTAAAAGATAACACACTCATACTGACACCATACACTAACATACACTCTACCACCATACAGTAACAGATACACATATGCCAACACCATATGCGCCCAAACACTAACTACTTACAGTAACACAGAGACTAACACCATACATTCATCAAGGCTAACAAATCACCAGATGCTGACACACAGTGGGATCGCTACAGGGGGGCAATGGGACTTTAAGTCCTGGGCAGCCTCAAACGCTTTTTTTTTTTTTACGCGGAGGAGAGAGAGGGGCGACTAGCAACTGCTCGGCTCCCCACAGTCTCCTCCACGAGGCCTCTACCTCTGTCACGGTGCCGGCGTTTCATGCTGAGTGCCGGAATATGACATCATATCCGGCGCTCAGCAGTGAAGCAGCACACGCCACGGAAGAGCAGGAAGACGGAAGCCTTATTTTTCGGGCGTAGGACTTAAAGGTGAGTGAACTACAAAGGGGGAGAGGGTAGATAGTGAGTAGGGAAAGAGGAGGGAGCGGGGTTAAAAAGTGATAAGGGAGGGAGAGGGGGTACATAGTGAGAAAGAGGGTGGTAAGAATATTGAAATAAGTAAAGTGTGAATGAGTGAGTATGAATTAATGTGTCGATGCATTGTGTGAATGAGTCAGAGTATGAATTAATGTGTGAATGAATTGTCTGAATGAGGGCGAGCATGAGTTAATGTGTTTGTGTGTATCATAGATAGATAGATATAATTGCTAGATGGCACTAGCAGGATGTTTGAGCCTTGGGGACCAAGATGGCACAGGCAGGGTGTATATGGGACAAAGATGGCACAGGCCAGGGTGTTTGGGAACAAAGTTGACTTGTGCTGGGCTATTTGGGGACAAAGATGGCAAATCTTGTGTGTGTTATCTGAGTGCTGGTCAGGTTCTATGTGGGCAATGTGGACGCCAGGGCTGACTTTGGGGTGTGCAACCTGTGATCTAAGCCTGTAATTTAGGGGTTTTTAAATATACCTTTAATGCCGTGTTTTTATGTGAATACCAATTGCTCTATACCTGCAAAGCTGGGTTTGTGTGTTATTCTTTTGTAACGTTCACCCTTCGCTGTATGGACTTGTTTAAACTTGGTGCTACTCATTTTACGTTTCCAGCCACTAGTGGCCGCCCTTGCCACTCAGAACCACTCAGACTGATTATCAGGTCCAGCTGCGGTTGATTACCTGATCAAGACAGCCTTTATAAACCTGCCCAGCCCTGCAGTCTGGGCCTTGACATTGATGTTATAGGACTGCCTGATTTGGTTCCTGATTTGGTTCCTGATTTGGTTCCTGATTTGGTTCCTGATTTGGTTCCTGAGTTGCGGCCAGCGCCCCACTAAGTGGACTCCCAAGTTGAGTGCCCTGCAAGTGGGCAACCTGCCGTGTGCCCTGCAAGTGGGCAACCTGCCGTGTGCCCTGGAAGAGGGCTTCTAGTCGTGTGCCCTACAAGAGGGCTTCTAGCCGTGTCATGTGCCCTGCAAGAGGGCTTCCTGCCGTGTGTGCCCCATCCCGAGGGCTTCCTGCCGTGTGTGCCCCATCCCGAGGGCTTCCTGCCATGTGTGTCCCATCCAGAGGGCATCTAGTCGTGTGCCCTGCAAGAGGGCTTCCTGCCGTGTGTGCCCTGCAAGAGGGCTTCCTTCCGTGTGTGCCCCATCCCGAGGGCTTCCTGCCGTGTGTGCCCCATCCCGAGGGCTTCCTGCAGTGTGTGCCCCATCCCGAGGGCTTCCTGCAGTGTGTGCCCCATCCCGAGGGCTTCCTGCCGTGTGTGCCCCATCCCAAGGGCTTCCTGCCAAGTGACTTTCCTTGTTGATATATTGTTGTACCATCATATACAATACAACTCTTAATCGGCATCTTCTGTCTTTGATTTATATCCTGCGCCTGTCTGTACCAACCCCAACCCATCATGCATCATGGGGTACAGACAGAGCCCCTTGTATCCCCTGCACCTGGGCTCCTATCAGACCTGCTCACCCGGTTCGTGACATCTGTAGATCCATATCTGCTATGCTATGTTTCCATACATTATTTATGTATACCTGCAAATACAGGGTTTGTATGTCTTGTTCAGTTGATTAATACCTGCAATGCTGTTTCCATGTATTTATTTGATCTATACCTGCAATGCTACCTTTCATATATTATTATTGTATACCTTCAAATACAGGATTTGCATGTCTGATTCTGTTTATTTGATATATACTTTCAGTGCTGAGATCACAAGTGAATTTCAGTTGATCTATACATGCAAAGCTGGGTTTGTGTGTTAATGTGTTGATCTATACCTGCTATTTGCAGCAGGGTCTAATATATATATATATATATATATATATATATATATATATATATATATATATATATATATATATATATCGGCAACTGGGGCTAATATTAACGAAACTGCCAGTTCAGCTGTAATTTTGAAATCATGTTTCAATCATAGCCTTTACTTCAAAGAGATAAGTACTCATTATGTAGTTGAAAATGCATGTCTAACACATATATGTGATGGGTCCATCACATAAATCAATAATAAAGGGAGGGGCTTGCTGGGGGCATTAATACAAATAGTGGTGGCTGGAGGCGAGCATACAAGGGTGTGGGGGCACCACATTAATCTATACTAAAAGGGTGCTGGCTGGGGCATCAATATACAATGGCCAAAAACACTAAGGGGGTATAAACGACAATGCAGTGTGAAAAATACATCCTGATGTAGATGTCTGTGAAGTAGATTGTGTCCTGCTGTTTGTGTGTTTTTGGTTATCATTGTAGCAGAGCCTTTCCTGAGGTGAGTTTGGGTGTTGGTGTGGCAGAGCCTGTCCTGGTATGTGTGTTTGGATGTGGGTGTGGCAGAGCCTGTCCTGGGGTGTGTGTTTGGGCGTCCGTGTGGCAGAGCCTGTCCTGTGTGTGTGTGTGTTTGGGTGTCAGTGTGGCAGAGCCTGTCCTGGTGTGTGTGTTTGGGTGTTGGTGTGGCAGAGCCTGTCCTGGTGTGTGTGTCTGGGTGTCGGTGTGACAGAGCCTGTGTTGGTGTGTGTGTTTGGTCATCTGGGTTCCTGGCACTTAACTTACAATATGAATTATTTGATTTATACTTATCCAGAGATAAAATGCCCTCCTGAAGTTGTAGTGACAAAACGTTCAAGGCCCTGAAATCATTTAGTGGAAAAGTTAAGGTATTGTGTTATTTACTCTATAATATTTATTTCAAGGATTAGTCGTACTAAATTGTGGCTTCAGGCTTCCCATGTTGAATGATCAAGTGTTCTGTTAGTCCAATAACAAAAGTATCATTCCATAGCACATTACTTTTGCCAATATATATATATATATGCCCCCCAGTTTGACTGTGGTATCTTGTGTGCCCCCCTATATAGTGTTTCTAGAGTCGCCACTGCATACACACCCACAATAGCGACATACAGTAGTGTACACAACACCATACAATCACTACAATCTAATTTACATGCACAAATTAAACACCATACACTTGCACATACACTATCCAACAACATATGCTTACACACACACATATATATATATATATATATGCACACGGTGTTTACATAACACACACAACAATTCAAAAGTTTGGGGTCACTTAGAAATGTCCATTAAAATAATGTCAAATGTATCAGAAATACAGTATAGACGTTGTTAATGCCGTAAATTACTATTGTAACACCGTATTTTTTATAGAATTTCTTTATAGGCGTACAGAAGCCATTTATCAGCAACCTTCACTCCAGGGTTCCAATGGCATGTTTAAATGACTAATTGATCATTAGAACATCCTTTTGCAAATATGCCAGAACATATAGAAATGAAAACAGCTACACTGTATATATATATATATATACCGTATTGGCTCGAATATAGGCCGCACTTTTCCCCCCCACTTTAAGTCTTTAAAGTGGGGGTGCTGCCTATATTCGGGGTCTAGGACCCGATGCCCGGGACATGCAGTCCCGGGCGCCGGGCAGGCAGCGGGTTTAGGATACAGATCCCCCGCAGCGGTGCAGGGGACCTGCATCCTACTCTCCGATACGCTCAGACAGCCTCCCCTGCCAGCACTTTCCACGGGGGGGGAGTGCCGGCACGGGAGGTTTTCTAAGCGCATCGTGCGGACGGTCACCGGCTGCGGAGGTTGTTTACCCGCATCGCCGCAGCCGGTGACCGTCCGCAAGATGCGTTTTACCTCTGCCCCCAAGACTTACCAGAGCAGACTCCCGGGTGTCTTGCGGGGCCGGCGGGGGACATCCGCTGAGTGCCGGCACCGGAAGTTGTATACGTGTATTGCGTAGATGTCCCCTGCCGGCCCCGCAAGACAACCGGGAGTCTGCTCTGGTAAGTCGGGGGGGCAGAGTGGCAGCATATCTCGGGGGGAGAGGAGGAGGACAGTGTCAGCATATTTCGGGGGGGGGAAGTGGCAGCATATCTCGGGGGGGAGGAGGACAGTGGCAGCATATCTCGGGGGGGAGGACAGTGGCAGCATGTTTTTTTGCTTTTTAGGGTGCGGCCTATATACGGGGGCGGCCTATATCCGAGCCAATACGGTATATATATATATATATATATATAACAGCCCATCTGTTAGTCCCATATGTTATTTTGGCCCCAATCCTGTTTTCATGTATTGCACCTCCATCCCTGTGTTACCCCTCACTCAAAGGAGTATGTTCACAGACTTTCTCAAGGATTAAGGATTTCACTTTCCCCTGCTTGGTACCTGACTGAGACCTAGCCACGATGTTGGGACCCTGAGCGTCAGAAACTTCCCTGGGAACACTTCCCGAGGCAGCTGGGCCAGAGTTCCACAGCCAACTATTATTTCCAACTATTTTAATATCATATTAGCAAGCTTCCATTCGGGTAAATTGTAAATACAAAGAGAGAACATAAATGATCCATCACAATAATAACAGTCCGGTCAACGGAAAGCCAATAGACTTCCAGGAAATATATTGCAGCTGGACTGCCCGCTTGTCTGTGTCAAATAAGATCTGCCAAGTTCACAGATTCATTCTTGGAGCATAATTTTTACACCCAGAGTCTGCTCTTCATTTCATGGACACCATGTATCATGTGCAGGCTGATCTTTGAATCTCCACCTAAAACTATCCTTGGAGCAACGTTGTGCAGAACCCTGCCAGGATTCTGAGATGGCATTCCACAGAATGTGACCCAGAATGACCCCTTTCAACTGATGGTGTGCTTGGCAGCCATGCTAGTGCCTTCGACATTTAGTGTCATAAACAGTATTGGTGTGTTTGTCAAAGCACATTACTGGATTATAAAATAGAAGAGCACGCAGGCTTCTGAAGTAGGCCATTAAAATGATGGATGCAGCCTGTTAGAGTCATCCAATTTCACTACTTAAACATAACAAGGCAGTGGTCTGACAACGAATTTCACTTGTCACTGCTGGTGTCTAAACATTACTGAAAATGCATTATTATTTAATTAAGTACCCATTATAAATAAGCATTAACCTTTCATTTGCACAACATTATCAGTGAAGTTATTATACATACAGTGTCCTTGACTCTATTAACCAAAATAATAGACTGATATTTAGGGATGCCCACTGGGCTGAATGATTTCATATGTGGCCACATAGTAAAACGATGGGGAAAAGCAATAAACTGCAAATATTTTAGGGCATTATTAGAATTATGCCAAGGGAGAATAAATTATTATACTGTTCATTGATAGAGTATTTAATTGTCCTTTGGAGGACTCGGGGTATTCAACTATGTACGCAATTTTCACAATCCTTGCCCTTGATGACAAGGTCACCAATATCTAGTGTGGCTCAAAATAGATTTTCTTATCCTGGTAAGGGCAGAGGGCGATCGAGGCCAAGACAAAAATGAAACACGCAAACCACATGGCTCATTCTTTCTAACCATCAGAACATCAACAAAAAACCAACAACACAACTGGATCAAATAACAGTTCTTTTAAATGATTAATTATGACCCAGTAACTTTATTCCAATACCTTATTTATTTCAGCAGATATTGGTATTTATAGGAATAAATTATATTCTGGGTAGTTGTTATAAAAAGGTGGCATGGAAGGGAGATATAGGCAACCAGCTATGAGATTACATCCACGCTGACAGATACATACTAGCAGACTATGTCTACCAATGTTTTGCCAATGTATTTCAGTTAATTACAGGCCACAGGTCTAATGACTGCAGTTTCCATATTAAGAGTGAGATGCCCCTTACTTCCATCCTCTAGCTCCATATATCCTCTACTCTCCCCATTGCAAGTTTCTTCCACTTGCTCATACACCCATAGGATATAGAGAAATAGTAGCATTAAAATGCTTTTGATTGGTGTTGTCTATGTATAGTTAATTTTTTTTTTTACACTACTAGTAGGCCCTTTATTATAGGGAAGATAAAATGGTGGGGAAATCTTTATGGCTTTTGTAAGTATTCTCTGTTTTGACTGCAACGATAACTAGAAATCTAACTTAAAATGGCATAATGCTATAAAAGTATTTCGTGTATTTGGTTTCCATTATTTGCCATAAAGAGAGGATGGTAAGTTCATCCATTCATCCATACTATGTGTTTCTCTTAAATTAGTTAAAATACTCTGAGCCCTTAAGAGTACATGAAATAGAGAGTATATTAATTTTTACAGTTTTTTTAATGGGTAGGCACGGCTGTGCAACCTCCTTTATGCATTCTACAAAACAGAATATAATACAACGAACAAATACTATAATAAAAACTAAGTAATCTCCGCCAGCAAAAAACATGTGGAATACTCAGTTCTAAGTTCAGACTGATCCTTCTGGGAAGGCTTTCCATGAGATTTTGGGAGTGTGTATTTGAGAATTTGCGCCCGTTCAGCTAAAAGAACATTCCTTAAGTTAGGCACTGATGTTAGAAGAGAATGCCTGGCTCACAATTGGAATGCCAATTCATCACAAACGTGCTGAATGGGGTTAAGGTCAGGACACTGTGCAGGCCACTCGAGTTTGTCCTCCGTAATCTCATCAAACTGTGTCTTTATGGCCTCTTGGAGCACTTCCTCAAAATGGCGGAGATTTCACTCACACACCCTCTCTCCTGATTGGAGGAGTGAAGAAGCCAGAATATTGCAGACGGATTTGAGGAGAAAGAGAGATGCAGAAATGCTTCTGTTTCTCTGAGAACACATCTGCAATATTGCAATACTCTGGTCTCTGGAGTATTTCCGGAAAAAAATGTGGCGCAAGAACGTGCTCCACAGAGACAGCCGTAGAGCCCCGGGGTAGCTGGTTGACAGAGCTGATACTGGGAGAAGCCGACAAAGAAAGGAGAAAAAGACAAAAGAATAAGAAGAGGCAAGTGGAGATGTATAAAAGCAGATGAGACACGGATGCATTCGGCGGAGCATTTAGGGAGACATTGAAATAGAGCTTGCACCAGGAATATTCTTGCGGGCGTCGGGGAGAGGAACAATGTGTTGTGCTGACATCATTGGTGCTCCGTCTACTCGTTTGTTTCCCCCAAACCTTACTAACTACTTAAATGATTACAGTCCACTTTTGTATTAGCTTATCTCTATTTCGAAAAAATACTGCTGTTTTCCTGTAATTTGCTGTTAAATCAACAATGAACCCAACCAGCAATAACCCGTCTGCTTAGCATATCCAGTTCTGACATCACAGAAGCGTGCTTAGATTTCAGGGAAGCTTGTTCAGGCAATGCAATATACAAGGCAGGACTCGATAGCTGGGCAATACTTGCCTTCTAATGCTGTTTGGTACAGGAATCATCAAGAAACAAAAATTATGTTTCTATTTACTTTCCTTTTCTCTGAATGACACAGCACGTCTCTAGCGATATTCTATTCTAGGTGGAAAAGCACCCTTAATTGTGCATACTATTTACCAATGTAAAACCATTTTAAAACAGTGCAGATGCCAAATGTACATATTTATTTTTTGTATTTTTAGACACTTTATAAACATGGGATGTGCTTTTTCCTTTTTTAGGGACATTACCCAGTGCTTTACTTCAAACAATTTGAACATATACTGCTGTTCTTGTTATTGTTCTCTCATAGAGGAAAAACATTACTAAACTACTCCATCAGGGGGCGTCCAATTTCTCCTTGTTAGCCCAGAGGAAGGTGTGCTCAGTGTGTAGAAGGTGGGGAGGAAGAGAGATTAACCTCTGTAGGCAATGACTCATCCGGAAACCTCTCTGTTTTTCCCAACTTGGGAATGATATATCCTTTCTCTGGTGAATCAGTAGCTATACGATTAACCCTTCTCCTGTCACATTGCTTGGTCTCATTGTTCTGTGTATAATTTCCACTATGTTGTCACAGCAAGATTTGACCAAAGAACCTATGGTTTTGCAAGATAAAATGCTGTGAAATCTTTCTTCAAGAAAATATTTTTTAAACATCCAATTTAATTTTTTTTGCCGTTTTCGTCTGAGCAGTTTTGCATCTCTGTTCAATTTGAATTTAGAAGGATTAATCCTATTGAGAGATGAGTTTTTTTTTAAATATGCTGTAACTAATCCAGCATTCCAAGGTGAAATATATAGAGTGATGACATTAGGAGCATTATTATGGGTGACAACCAACACTCAAATGTGTTAAGTAACTCATGGCCTCATTTATATATTTCCTTCTCTGTGTCCTTCCTACATTCTCATCAATACACCAGTTCGTTCTCATGTTAAATTTAATGTCTGTTGCCCTTTTCTCTTCTGTCAGTGACTCCTCTCAGTCACACCTGCTTTCTGACCTATTTCTCTTTCTATAACATGAGCAACACAGTACCTGTTATTCCACCCCGTGCATAGCTTGCGAAAGTGAATATATGGCAAATTACACAGAAGAATTCTTCCCTACGTTGTATTACCAGAAACTGAAGAAACTCCAGAGAAGAGAAAAAATAACACTTACATTCCCTACCTGCATAGGCATTGAAAACACTTGGTTTACCAGTGCTCATGGGTACTGTGAAGGTATGAGATACAGATACTAATTTTGTCAGAAAGTAATCTGTTGCAACAATGTGATCAAGGGGAAGCGTTTCCAACAAAGCTTCTTTGTACGTGTTACAGTACTACTAATGATTTCATGCAATAGGAAATTGATATTGAAAATAAGGTGGTCAAAGTAGATTAAAAATGGTATTGCATTGAAAGAAGTTGCAGGAATAACACATAGGGATGTGGTGGGGAGTTATGGAAATTGAGGTGTAGGAGAAAAGCGATATCGCAAAAGTCCAAGGGTTAAGGTAATTGCGAAATAGGGGGTTAGTCCGCCTCTTCTAGACTGTCAATGATGACGTTTAGTATTTAAGCCTGTCTTGGACAGTTGCAAACTGTGTCTTTACTACAACACATTAGGCAATAGGCACCCAGTTTCTTCAATTACCCTCTGTGTAAGTTCCTGGAAAAAAAACAAAAACATACACAACAGAATGGTAGGAGAAGAAATTCCACTCCACAGACTATTTGAGTTTGTTTCCTGTGCAAATGGAAACTGCCAGAAGAATGTAGTGAAGTCCTCTGCAACAACGCACTGCGGGTAGTATCTGTATCTACGCAGCCCCCTAGCATGCATGAATATTCTTAGTGGGAGGCCTCTCTGGATGGCCATGCATTTAATGTCCTTGTGTGTATTGGCCAACCTACTTGGTCACATTAGTCAAAACAGTCTCTGCTGAGGCATCCTATGGTCATAGGATCCCACCTTTCCCACAAGTCAGTTTGTGAAATTTCTGTCCTGCTATATCTGCCCCTGTCCACTTCAAGTGCTATTATTGTGAAGTGTCTAAAAGTAACAACAGCTCATCCACGAAGGGGTAGACCACAAACACTCACAGAACTGGGCCGCCAAGTGCTGAAACACGTAAAAAATGCCTTTCCTCTGTAGCATCACTCATTACAGAATTCCAAACAGCCTCAGGAAGCAATTTCATCACAAGCACTGCATGTCGGGAGCTTCATTGAACAGATTTCCATTGCTGACCAGCTGCACAAAAGATGAAGATGACTATGCACGCTGCCAGGCTTCGGCTGGGGTAATATAAAGCACACTCGGGGTCTTCTTTTTTCCTGTTCTGTTTTGCCTTTTTTCTGTCTATTTTCATTTGCCATACCCCCTATACTAACCTTTGTAAAACAAAGATATATATTATGAAGCACACTGTAATGCAGTTGCAACACAGCTCCTAAAGTGATATACAAATATGCACAAGGGAAAATGCATCCACGCATGTGTACATGCATCCACGCATGTGTACATGCATCCACGCATACACAGATATGTGCAATAGACACAACCACATCAGACAAGGATATCCCCAACATAGATACGCACAAACCTTCATACACACTGGCTGCCATAAATACAGATCCACGTCACTACCTGCACAGTATCTCTGCTCAGGAGATCCTGTCAGCTCACTCTGCAAATACCTCTGCTGCAGGAAAGGAGCGCCATGTTCCAAGTGGGCCCTCACATCACCCAACATAACAAGTACTGTATTCATGTGCAGACACTGCATACATCTTTTCCAAATGCAGCAGGTAAGCAGCAATTGGGGGGCCCATGCCACTAAGAGCCGTGGGGCAAATGGCCCATTTACCACATTGTTTACCTGACCCTGCTGTAGCCAAACATTGCAACATTATTATTGTTTCTTTTTTTATATAGTGCCATCAAATTCCATAGAGCTGTATTATCCTGTTGTCCACCAGAGATTTATTATTGTATACATCACATCCTATTTTATAAGCATTTGCCAGTAGTCCAGCTAATATAAGGATTCTGTTCACATACAATACACCAATATGGTTACATATACCCTGCCTGTGTGTCTCATCTGCCGTGAATGTGCTCGTCAGAACACGTCAGGAACTAAACACGCCTTAGGTGTAAACTTAGTGAAATCTTCCTCACGTGTATCACGTGTTGTGATCCAATGGGCTCATTGTTATAGTGCAGCATTTTTACTTTTTCCATGATCCTGCCCAGGTAATAAGCATTGTGTCTGCTGAGCGTGTAGGCATATTAGATACCAAGGAGGCTTATACATCTATAATAATATGCTGCAGATGGAGCTATATCTCCCACCTATACTTAGATGTCATTCCTTTCCATACTTATCAAGTAGATGTTTATGAATGGCACCATTATAATCAATAGAGCCGTACCGCAGCCTAAATCATTGCTTGCATCTTTAGAGTTTTATCACCTACTTAGATGAATTAATAATTTTTTATTTTTTTTTTAAAATAAATTACTCTACTTTATGGGATATTTCCTTTATTTTGAATTCCCAAACCCTATCCAGGCAATTATTTAATCACATGAAAATATGGAGCATTCTTTTTTTAAAGTCTTATTTAATGTAATGTTAGACTAGTGTAACAGATCTTGGGTTATAATGCAGCAACAATACTCTGTGTTTTTTTACTGTTTAAAAGGAAAGAATAAAATTATAAATCTGCTTGATATCTTAACTTTAAGCACATTCAGTTCATGTTTTGCCTAAACACATACAACATACTGGCCTTCATTCAAAAGGCCAGAGGATCACCTTCGTTTTAGAGGCAGTGGTTAGAGGCAATGGTGTATTTTGGTCGGGTGCTGGCCTGGGTCACCACTTACCTACATGACCACTGTCCTGTCCGCTGAGTGCCAGGACTCCAGACGTTCAGCCTCAGAGGATATGCGGTGGCAAGTAAGGTTACCATAGAGACTGTGCTGGCTTGGCATAGACCTCCATCGTGTAGCAGGGCCAACCAGCACGAAGTGGCGCTTTATTTGGAGCCTACAGTGAAAACTGGAAAGTTCCCTGGTATGTTCATGACCTTTTAATACGGTAACTATTTTGGTAACAAGTTATATCCTTAGCGTTCAAGGAGGTTTTGGATCAAGACCATTGCATTATTCCACAAAGTTTATCAACAGTGCTGTAAAGTGTTCAACTTTGAGCAATTTCAACCGATGGAATGTTAGTGCTGTTTCAGAAAAGCTCCAGGTCCTGATAAACATTGTGTCATATTTATAATGAACAAAGCACTGACAAAGGGCTACTTCTGGAGCAGTCCACAGCAACTGCCTTACAGTATGGTTAAATGCTTCACATTTAGAATTGCTGTTAATAAACATAGCCAACAACTTATGTGTATGCCTACCCACCACGCACAGCTTTTAATTGGTTTAATCAATACCTATTTGGTGAAGCATTTACATAGATCAAATCATGAATGATTCTGCATTCAAAAACCTCAAAAGAACAAGATAATGTGTGTTTCATTCAAAGCTGCTACGTATGAAATAGCTTATAATAGCGGTTCAGTGTATATATAGTTTCTCCTGAAAGGGAACTACAATACAACATTATAATAGAAGTCATACTGGCACAGAACAATGGCACTGATTAACGTGTAGACAATCTTTCTGAGGTTAAATTTAACTGTCATTAGTTGACATGAAAAATCTAAACCCGTAGATGAGACCTGCTAAAGCAAAAGGTGTAGGGGACGTTGTGTAGACAAATAAAGGTGTAATGAGAAGAACATCATAGCATTTATGTGTGTCTGTATAATAGTAATAGTTTATTTTTATCATTGAACAAAATCCAAAGTGAGCGAACAGAAGAAAAAAATCTAAATTAAATCAATATTTGATGTGACCACCCTTTGCCATCAAAAGAACATGAATTCTTCTGGGTACACTTGCACACAATATTGTTCACAGGTAGGTTGTTCTAAACATCTTGGAGAACTAACCACAGTTCTTCTGTGGATTTAGGCGGCCTCAGTTGCTCTCTTTATTCATGTAATCCCATACAGACTTGATGATGTTAAGATCAGAGCTCCGTGGGTGCCATGCCATCACTTTTGTCCATGTAGTGTATTTCTGTTGAAGCCTGTGGAAGGATAATATTACTGGTTCCTAAGGAAATCAGGTTGCCATCTAAATACGTCTGCCTGGCTTTTAAGTTAAGCACAGGTTTATCAACCCTGAGCAAATACTGTGCTGTACTCTGCCTTTCCGATAGTCAACATAGGGACAGCTCTGATGGTTTATCTTAATTATATTTTGATTTAAAATTAGTAACCATTTGGCTACAATGTAATTCACAGTCCTGAAAAAAGAGGCAAATGATCACAATCAAGTAAATGAAGTTGCTTTGTAAAACGCATCCAGTAGTGTCATTAATATGTTTTGTATTGTTTTGTACTGTTTATTTTCCATTTGGTTGTATTGTGATTTGTAAGCAGAAATAGCGTGTAATGATAACACAATATCAGCTGTGAAAGATTACCACTGCACTGCTGCAAAGTGCTTTCTAAATTTCTTCCTGCAATCTCATTCCCTACCTATAAAATTGGAAATTACAGGAGCTACTGGGTCATGAGTCTCAATGAGTCATTGCTTGCTGGGTGACAAATCTTTGAGGTGTGCTAAATTCCCCATAAAACCTCATGACTGGAGCGTCATGTAGCTACATGCGAAGTTAATGGAACGTAAGAGATTTGCTTATGAAATTATTTTGTGTGATCACACAAAAAGCACTAGAAAAAAATAAGCCCCAGACAGAAGCAGTGTTTAGCCGAGACAAGGAGATATCTTATTCTATCCAAAAGTGGGTTATATATAGCATTAAATTAAACAGATGGCCACAAAAATACCAATGACTGGATGGCACCAAAATGCTCTTATCACTATAGCAACCAACAGACAGGTACAATCAAATGAATGTAATTATTATACTAATAATACCATTTTTTTCAAACTTTGCACCAGTCATTTTTTTTACATATACCATAAAATCTTAAATAGAATCCACATGCGTAAAAGGGAAGTCCTGTGGAAAAGTATTTTTTTCCAAGAGCATAAAGTACAGTGCTGTGTACAGTAATGTAAACTAGCACTAATAAAAACTAGGCGTTATTTTATTTCGTTCCAATATACATCTGTTATCTGCATACCTCAAGGCTGGCATTCTTTTCAGTCGTGTGCAATTTTGGGTGACAGTTCCTGCTCAAGCACCACATCGAGCTGATTCTTTATGGCAATTCTTATGAAGTCTATTCTTTCGTAGGTTTTCATTAGTCAATGTTCAGCCGGGTGATTAAGACTGAGACATTCTATTGTTTACCAAAGGCAGTGTGATAACAGGTCAGGGTGTTTGCCTAGTGGATTGAGCTAAGATAACAGAGCTAGAACACATATAAATGGCTATTATGCAGCTGCTGAAAAGCATTATACAAAAACTTGAAAGCAGGATTTTTTTTTTGAAAATGTTTGTAATCTGATACTAGTAACTAAAGTTAGGCTGTCCAAACTTCAATTATTTTGCGAATATCAATTGTCATGAATGGAATGCTTTTCTGTGACATGCCTCACAAAGGAGTTAATGCATACTCACATCACTACTTTATTAACGCATAACACCATTCGCAAACGTTGTGGGGCTACAACCGCAACTTGTCCAATGCGAAAGGTTTTCAGATGCTGTTATGCATTAGTAAGGTGGTACTGTCAGTATATACTATTAGTTGGAGTGCCTGGTACCGATTATTTATTTATGGAGATATGTGCAGTGGTGGTTCAGCAGCGTTATATGATACACACTGTACCTGGAAAGAAGTCACTTTAGAAGTGGTGAGTCCTCCAGTCTCTATAATATCCCTTGAAGACTTCAGTGCTCTACCCTAAGGGAGGGAGGACAAGCAGATATGGTCCTCTTTTTGTTTTAACAGGGAGGGGGTAAAGGGGTTACATATCCCTTTGGGGATTATGGCAAAGAAGATTGGGGACCCAGGCGTTACTCTGTTGCTCTTCAATTGCAAGGCTCCATGGCCACCTTCGCCTGACGTAATTAAAGCACGACAGCACAGGCTTTCAACTTAAATCACATCATATGCACTTTAGAGAATACGCAATTAGAGTATCATTGTGATCTTAAGTTTTATTTTCCCTCTATCCATTTTTTCCTTTCCTCAAACCCCAGCTATTTGGACTCCAGGAGATGCGCCGTGTTGAGTAGATCCCGGGGCAGTCATATGCCTATGCCCACACTCATCACCAGTCAGATCCAGGGCAGCGGAGACAAGAGCAGTGCAGTGCAGCACTGTAGCCACAACATATTTCACCAGGAAAATGTTTTTTTATTTATTTTTTACAGGAAAGGAATACATATTAAAGTAGTTTAAAAAGAAAGCTTGTGCACTCGTACAACAATCAGCAGCGGCCAAGAGGAACTCTGTGAGGTGCAGGCCTCCCAAACCCTATTCCTCTATATAAATCAATAAATATTACAGATTTATCTTTGCAATTACTCTACTGAACAACACGTAATCAGAAGTTTGCCTTTATTCTAATTACTACTTCCCAGACCCAGATGACACTTCCTGGTAATGGCTAACTAATTTATCAGAACATTGGTTGCCTTTTGTACAAGATAGGGGTGTAGAAGAGCACAATAAGGAAAATGTTTACCATTATCCATACCTACCTTTGCAATCATACACCACACCTTGTGACAAGCTACCTTTCTGATGCTTACAGCTTACAAGAAGACTAGACCTTCAGGTTTCCAGTATATGTTAAACATACAAGAACATAATGTATAAAAATGAAAGGTAGGTTGTAATGTAGAAGGTCTGTTATGTAATGTAATAAAACCATTATTTTAATCATATCACTGACTTTTTCACATCACACTTGCTACAGTGAAACCATCCTTGTCCAAGCAGTCTCTTGCCTTCTGTCTCATTCCCCTGAGCCTCCTAATAGATTTTAAGCAGACAAGAGCAGGTCCCTCTTCTTCTTCTTATGTCTCATATGTGTGTTTGTGTTGGAATATGAAGGGCTCACACAGCTCCAGACAATTTGCCCATTCGCCTGAGATTGGATTAATAAGTCTGAGTAAGGTCCAGTGGCGACTCTAGAAACAATATATAGGGTGGCACACAAGATACCACAGTCAAACTGGGGGGGCATTAATAATTTCCACCATTAAATCATACCACTGAAAAAACACACACACACACACATATATATTATATATATATATATATATAGCTAAAAGTAATGTGCTATGGAATGATACTTTTGTTATTGGACAATACAATACTTGATCATTCAACATGGGAAGCCTGAAGCCACAATTTAGTACGACTAATCATTGAAATCCTTTAAACAACACAATACCTTAACTTTTCCACTAAATGATTTCAGGGCCTAATATTAGTCCCTGCTGCCGATATATAGATAAATATATATATATAAATATTAGACCCTGCTGCCGATAGCAGGTATAGATCAACACATTAACACACAAACCCAGCTTTGCATGTATAGATCAATTGAAATTCACTTGTGATCTCAGCACTGAAGGTATATATCAAATAAACAGAATCAGACATACAAATCCTGTATTTGCAGGTATACAATAATAATATATGAAATGTAGCATTGCAGGTATAGATCAAATCAATACATGGAAACAGCATTGCAGGTATTAATCAACTGAACAAGACATACAAACCCTGTATTTGCAGGTATACATAAATAATGTATGGAAACATAGCATAGCAGATATGGATCTACAGAAGAACACACAAACCAAGCTTTGCAGGTACAGATCAATTGGAATTCACATAAAAACACAGCATTAAAGGTATATTTAAAACCCCTAAATTACAGGCATAGATCACAGGTTGCACACCCCAACCACGCTGCCCACATAGAACCTGGCCAGCACCCAGATAACACACATAAGATTTGCCATCTTTTTCCCATATACACCCTGCCTGTGCCATCCTGTCCCCCAAGGCTCAAACATCCTGCTAGTGCCATCTTTGCCCTTCCACAATTATACATCTATGATACACACAAACACATTAAATCATGCTCTCCCTCATTCAGACAATTCATCCATTTTAAGAAACTACACCCCTTGGAGCTTCAAATGAAGGGCTACATGTATTTCTAGGACAAAAGTTGAGTGCACAAATAATGATGGAATATGTCGCTTTGGCTTGAAAATATGTTTTTTCTAACCATAACATGTTCATTTGTGTCTTGCGCACTCCAGGTTTGTACTAGAAACACATGCAGCCCCTCATTTGATGCGCCAAGGGATGTCGTTTTTGCAAATGTGTATTTTTTGTGCCATAATTTAACTTCCTACGTGAGCAGTAATGCCACGTCAAGGCTTAAACCCTAATTACTGATCATTCACACGCCTTTCATATCTCCATTCACTCACAGAAGCACACGCCATTCTTTCCATACATTTAGTCACAGTAGCACACACCATTCTTTCCCCTTACAATCCCAAAGAAATGATGGTAAAGGGAGAAAAAAAAAATCACGTTTACAGCTAAAATAAGTTTTGCCGTAAAAATGCAAGGCGCTCCAGGGATGATATGGTTACTCACGTACCGCACAGGGTAAATGGCTGATTTTAATAATATTTGCAGTTCATCAGGATTTCAAAAATTGCCTCCCTCTACCGTTGGCTAAATTTAACCCCATGATCAAAGGGATCATAGGATTAAAAATTAGTATCGGCCATTTTTAAAAAGGGAATGTGACTTTTTATAGCTATATGATCGCTTTGGTAACATTGGCTACCACAGTGATCATTTAGCTAGAATACTTAAACTTATTTTTTTTTTTAAAGTGAAACTACTTTATGTTTAAATAATTTAATTATTTTTTTTACATTTTTATTTTTTTTAACTTAATATTTTGTATTCTTTTTTTACAGTACATTACCTTTCCAATGGTATATGTTGGGGGTATGTAACTGCTTAGATGCCTGAGATACAGGCATCTAAGCAGCATGCCCCCATACCTCTTTAACTGACAATTGTCAGTTGTTAATAAAGTTGCGCGGTGACGTCATCGCGTAATTGCGCGAGACGTCACCGGGCACATCGGGTGGCCCCGGTGATGCCCTTCAGTGTGAGGGGCAGATCGCCGGGGTAGGTGGTGATGGAGGTCCACAGACCTCCATCAAGGTAAGATAGTGCTAGTGACGGCATGGTGCCGTTGTTAGCACCTGACTGGGACTGCTAGCGACGGCACCATGCCGTCGTTAGCAGTCAAGGACTTTCCTGGGTGGTTTCAACTTCGGCGGGGGGGCAACACGGGGGGGGGGGGCAATTGCCTGAGACTAACCCTGAGACTTCCCAGGCTTGTTGCATTAGATCAGCATTTCCATAAGGTTAAGGTAATACAAGTATGAGGGCTGTGCAAACCGTTATTTTTATATTTTACCATGACCATCTTTGATGATAACGAGACCCTGTATAAAGGCTATTTTTTCCTCAATCACAGCCTGCAGTGACAGCAGCTCATATACACACGGGGATATTCTAAGCCATGATAGGCAATAAAAGGCTACTAAGTGCACATTGTATTTTGTAATTACATCATCTATTTAGGACATAATTCAAATATGGTAATTACGCAAACTACACACTCCGCTAAACCTAAAACTTAAAAACAAGGCTTCATGTCATATGAAAAACCGTTTTGGCATATCTGAAGAATTACAATAAATATTTATTTCTACAGTTGTAAGAAATGAAGGGTGCCTTTAAAATGGGACATTATGCATACTGTTTTTGGGAAGATTTGGGTTTCTGTAAGGGGGGATATCTGGTTTAACAATGTAAGGTCATTTGCACAAAGGCTCCAACAGAGGTGGGAACCCCCCCCCCAGGGGGTTAGACACCTGAAGAAGAAGATGTATTAGATGTATGTATTTTCACATAGATTGTCTACCTCCTCCATAATTGGGTCATACAGAAAATATCTCTGGAAAGAGGGGTCGGGTGAACCACTTTCTGGGAGGTACAAGGAATTCTGGAATGACTAGTTAGGAGCTGCAATAGTCAGAAGAGTCTAAGAAAAGGAGAGCGCAGTGAACAGAAGTGCTGGGTCAAGAGACTCAGAACGAAGCTGCGCAAGATGCCGTTTGGGAGAAGCCTGTGAGCTGAGAGAGGTTTCCCAAGAATGTGCTTAAGTATCCCTTTTGTTTTGTATTATTATCAAATGTTTTGTATGTATGTTATATGTTTTACAACCTGTAACGGTGACCTTATTCAAAATAAATATCTATTTTTCTATACGCTTGCATTTCTGCTTTATTCGTCACACATTCCCTAAAAGAATAACCCTGTAAGAGGGTCATTCTTTCTTACACAGTTATCTTACGAAAAGTTTGCTTAAAAAGAAATTCCCTCAAGGACTTTCTTTCTTTAGAAAGGTGTCAGGAAGAACATCTATCGATCAAATTGAATAAATGGATCGTATAAAAAATGCATAATGCAGAAAGCAACACTAGGTTATTCAGATTCCTGGTTCTTGACTTTGGCATATAGATGATGAGGAGTCTTAAGCACGATCCTTACATGCTCCTACGTTCGGCAAGAGACAGAGTGCTCTAGAATCTCATCTACATAAATGAAGAGCCATGAAAGGAGCAGGTGCCAAAAACGATCATTGAAGAAAACTAGGAATATTGCTGGGGAATTACAAAAACCAAAGACCATTACCAGATACTCATAATGCTCACATCTAGTGTTGAAAGTTGTCTTCCATTCAGGCGGTACTTATTCTTACACAATTCAGTCCTCAATAAGTCAATAATGCGCCTCAAAGAACCTCCTTTTTTTTTCTCTTTTTAGACACCTATAACTCAGTTTCAGCAGGAGAATAAGGGTGGATACAGCCATGTATGTTTCAAATTGGAACAAATGTTTTAGGCACCTCAGTATTTCTTAAGGAGCACATTGACATTTGAATTTGTTCTTTGTTCCACATTGGCATTTGCCCGCTTAATTCATTATAGTGTAAACCTACAGGGATATGAAGATGCACATAATAAATAGAACTACAAAGTAGAGTCTGTTGGTACTTAAAAATGAAAGATAATAAAAGCCAATAAAATGATGCTGTTAAATAGTTTAGTTCCTTGTAAAAGCATGGGCTACAAATCTACATGACTTTTTATCCTGTTCACATCAATGCCCTATGTATTGACTATAATCTATATTGACTTGTGGTATGATACAGTGTGTTCTGGATCTCTTCTAGAGCAATGATGTGCACCCTTCTATAATAGCCTTGCTAGGTGCTACATTGTCATATTCTGAGCCAATAATATAATTTTTGATTTGTTTGTGATCTACACCAGCATAAAGGCATTTCTTGAATAAAAACATGAACTAAAACAAAACATACTATGATTTGCTTAATTTTATCCTCTTGTTTTCTTTGGCTCATTTTATAATCAAAGTATGCATATGGGAAAAGAAATTAAACTGCCATGCTAATCCCTTTAGGCAGACAGCATCTCACACTTAAGAATTATTCGCTGGAGAGGGTGTCCCCCAAGAGGTAGGCCCAAGGTAGCCCCAAGTTTATGGAGACACCCAATGAATGGAAACACGAACTCAATGTTGTAGAACAAGCTGAGGTTGAGAGATTGGAGATATAAGTTAAAAAAAAACAAAAAAACTAGCATCAAACAGGAAAGAAAGACAAGCAAGCTGGGCAACATGGGATCAAACAAATATCAGAAGTGCATTCGGAGGAATAGGCTAGATGGAACCATGCATGGTCCAAGAATTCGTGGCCAAAATAAAGCTATATAAAGGGAAATAAGTTCAAGGCACAGCTATGCCAGGTACGTATGCTATGTGTGTGAGGTTAACGCGAAGAGGGTTACACAGGTGTCCATGGCTGTGTCCATGCCTATGTCCACGGAAAGCCAAGGACCTCCTTAGCACAACATCTTGTTATAGTAAACACAGACACACACACACACAAGTGGTGTTAAATCCACAGTTCTCTAAGTCAAGAACAGACCAGGAATTTTGTAAAACCTTGATTTGAACATTTTCCTTATATAGTGGATGAGGTGTAAATATTTGAATGAAAAAGGTACATAATGAGATAATCTGTTTCCCTGTTAGAATAAAACACAGAATGACTGCATCTAAAGTTAAGTGTTAAATATTTGCCCCCTTCGGCAATGAACGTGTTAACGGTTACTGTGTATTAAGCGTCTTTGGAAAACCTGCTCAGCAGGTAAAAGCTCATCATTATCATAGGGTGGGGCATTGCATTTGCCTGCAAGGGAAAGCTTAGTTGTATCAATGCAAGCCAAAGGCTTCCTACACCTGAGTATATAAGCGATGACACACTGTGTGGGGGAAGGGCATTAGCACTGCATTGCAGGTTTCTTCACTGCCAATTCACTCCAAGTCTAGAGAGAAGCTCTCTCTTTCCACTTATATTGTCCCCCTAGTGTATCCCCTTTAGGACAATGGGCGGTCCCTAAACCCATTGAAAACAATGTATTTTGAGCCGGTACATGTACGGGCTTTGTCATTTAGGGGGTATTGTCTGACAGATTTCAAATGATTGTTGAACCCTGCCCTTTAGGCGAGCTGCTATATTCCTTCCAACACATTTCTGTTTATCGTTGGCAATACATGAAAATACTTTTTTTTTTTGTTTCCTTGAACACACTGCCTTCTACCCTACTTCTATATTGCTTTGTGTTCTTTGGCCAGAAGGATGAAATGCCACTTTATCGCAACATGCCTTTGACTCTCTGCAAAGCAGGATTTTTGACAATTGAATAGCGAAGAAACATATTTCTTTTTCAATAAAGCCTGGAGTTAGTGGCGTTGTGTGCAGTATTTCTTTACACCCAAGCGCAACTAACCCTCATATTTTATTTCCATTGAAATAGTTTTCAGCTCTCACATTGCCTAATCCACAGATGTCTGAAATATAAGATCTCTTTGCAACTGCGAGTCTTCAAGCAGTCAAGAGACTTGATCACCTGAAGGGGTACATATCCAGTACATGCATCAATATGACAACAGAAGGACTCCTTCAAGATTATCTTGGATGCTTGAGTTCCCCATAAAATCAGATGTCCCGACCTGGATAGATGGCTTTTACCCAGCTGGGGACATCTTATCTTCTTGGGAAGCCCAGTTAACTAAATACTTTATCCAATAAACTGGCCCTTGTTAAGCTAACCCTACTTGTTTTTATACTCCTACTCTGATAGAGACAATAAGCTTTTGCATATGGAGGAACATATACCTGTGACCAAGGAACCTTATACCACAGTCTGCCTGTACTACGTTTCCTTGGTATGTATAAGTGAATTATCTAAGTGCGACCATCAAAAATTATTTTCCGATAAGAAATGGAACGGGGCATGAACTACATTTAATGAATACAGATTTTCGCATCCCGTATTTATTCCTTAAAGAATGCCGTCATTGATTTCACCAGTATAAGAATATGGATTATAATAGCTCACATTTCCTGCATGAATTCTCAATAAGCCTAATTTACATCCAACCACATTCAAAGTATAGAGAATACATATAAATAGATTCTGTTCTGTCTGAGAACTGTGTAATCATTCCACTTGCTAGCAAAGTATCACATTGACCCCTTTAACGATGGCCATTTAGTGTGTTTGTTGTCAAGGTCATTCAAGGACAGAGCTAGCTGCCAAACTGAATTTGGCTTGCATTTTATGATAGCCACCCATTATGCTGTCCAAACAAAGACGCCTTTCTTTTTCATTTATTGTAAACTATTTTGTCTATTCTTACAAACGCAAATCTACTGCACCACCTGTATGTCACCCCTCGGATGCACCTGAAATTATCCATTGTAGTGACTGTAATTGTATTAGACTCCCAACACTCCTTAAAACAAAACAGTGTTAAAAGGTGAACCAATACAAATTACAAAGCTTACAGGCTTCATTTATTTTCCTCTTGGACAATCAGAATGTTAAAGGAATAGATCAGAATTTGCATCTCAGGTTGTTTTGCTTACAAACAATATTTGCAATAATAGAGGTTGCTTCTCAGTTTGCATGTATGTGGAGTTGGCATGCGCTATGGTGCAGGGGCAGGTAATATATTTAAGTATGCTTCCTGTATCAGTAGAAGCAGAGAGAGGGAAAGGACAATGAGACAGAGGTACGGGAAAAAAAAAAAGCATTGATTTGCTTTACTGGAATCCATGAAAAATGCAATAATTAATTAAGGGTAAATCATTGTTTATTTATGTATTATCGAAGGACAATGTACAGGATAGTAAACACAACAGAAAAATAGAGGATACACTTTAAATATAGCCGAGCCCATTGATTTATTTAATCAAAGCATGTCAGATAGGTATACTATACACAACTGGCAAACTTGGCTCAAAATGCCAACTGCATATAGTGTATATGGCAGTATTATGATGTATATAGGACAAATATAGGGTCTATATAGCACTTGCCATTGCCTTCCCCCAGAGGCTAAAAGGCCACATTTGATAGGTGCGCATTTTTCAATTTGGAATTTTGACATCTGGCCATCCTGCACCAATACTCTATTTGGGACATCTTTGAAGCCTGACAATTCACTTAACCCCATGACGTGCCAGGGACACTATTGGTCGTTAACTGTGTATCAAAGAAACATTTGGTAAAAATGACCAAAAAAAAAAGTCATTAGGATATGAAAACCACCTGGTCCTAAAAGGGATGTGTGTGTGTGTGTAAAATAATTTGTAAGTGAAAGAAAACTAATTCTGTATTAACACATGTATATATACGTCACATTTCCACCATGTGTACTTTCATAAAGTTGTGTGTATGCATTTGAGTAATCTAATGCAAATTAAGTATAAAGGAAAGTAATGAGCAGATGCAAAGGCCAGGAGGATGCCCAACAGACCACTGCCTTGATATAGCCCCAGGCCAGTGATTTCCAGCCCTCCTTTTGGTTATATACAATGTTATAAGATTGTTGTATTCCCTAAAATATGAGTTTGATTGATGATGAAATTATTGCATTGAAAATTAAACTATTTATGGGCTTATCATGGCAATCTTCTTCAGCAAGTGGCAGTGTGCTCACTGTATAATGCATAGTATAGCCTGGGAGGGGGCTTTAAAAACATTTCAATTATTTTACTATCCATTATAGAGGTAACCAACATTTTCTTGCAGGACAAACCTGACCAGGACTGACCTCTGACAATGCCCAATGTCAAGGATTTGAAAAAGTAACTCTCTTGCTTTAGCGAGTTAACTTGAAACAATTGCAGCAGGATTGGTGTCAAACAAATATATTTGAGGGCCTCCTGGAGACCCACAACATTATGACAAAATGTGTCTTAAACAATAGAAACACCATTTAGAAATACCGGTATTTGGTTATTTAACTACACAGGACGAGATCTGCCAAAACATTGTTATAATGTAACAACTATCAAGTGTTAAAAGTTCTAAGAATAGTTTTACTGTAAAATATTGGAGATAGACAATTTTCTCTAAGTAAATATTGATGCAAGTACTTGCCTCTGTGCTCCAAATAAGCACAAAGATCCCTGAGATAGTTCTGGAACATTTAATTATAATGTAGCCAATTGATCTGGTTCATGAAAAAGTACAGTAAATACGTATTGTAATAAGACACAGCAAAACAATATGGAACAGAATGTTTTCAATGCTCTTGATGCTTGCCAGATGACCACCAGTGCCCCTTACACTTGCAGCTCTGTAGTTATTAATGGTTCTCCTGTCCCATATTTTCTCAACTAGGTCTTAATTTTACACAAAAATGAAAGGGAACCTTTCAGCACCCCCTTTGTGTTGTATAACTTCAAAACAATTTCACCAATGTGTTTTTGCCAAATATGTTTCCAGCAGCTGTATAGTGATTTCTTACATGGGGCTTACATGGGGCTCTGCTTTCAATTTGCTAGACAAATGTACCGACTTATAGTAGTGCCTTATGGAGAACATTTTTTTTTTTTATATATACATTACCAAGATGGTGGCAGATAAATACTTCCCATCAGAAGTGGCAGAGGCTTCTTACAGTAAAGGCAATTAGACATACATAAGCAAGGCATACAACTATCCTGAATCTAAGACAAGACCAAGGACGGATTGTCTTTACAATATGGGCAAGGTAGGTAGGCCGGATGGTTCTTATCTGCCATCAAATTCGGTTAGTGTAAAAGTAGACCAAAAAAAATACCTGAGCTAGAGGCTTCAGATCGGCTGCACATTTTAACACATACACTCACATCTATAATCACTCCCTTACTGAGTTACATAAGCTAACGAGGGGCCTATGTAGCTGTTCTGAAAACTGAGTTTGTTGCAAACCAGTGGCATCGGCAGGGGGGCCAGAGGGGGCCATGGCCTCCCTACATCATGCTGTGCCCCCCCCCCAATTGAAACGCCGTCTTTTTTTTTGTAATAGACACTGAGGAAAGAGAGAGGCACCGGTCGCTGAGGAATAAGTTTTCAGAAACCGTTCGGCGCCTCTCACTCTTCTCCGTGAGGCCTCTGCCTTGGTCGCAGTGCCGGCATTTCAAGTTGAGCGCCGGTATATGATGCCATATCCTGCGCTCAAAAGTGAAGCCGCGCACACTGCGGCAGAACCAGGGAGACAGGGACTTCGCGATCGCAACCGCTGGACTTCTACAAGCCCAAGGTAAGTGAACTTCGA
This sequence comes from Sceloporus occidentalis, assembly GCA_023333645.1. Taxonomy (NCBI): domain Eukaryota; kingdom Metazoa; phylum Chordata; class Lepidosauria; order Squamata; family Phrynosomatidae; genus Sceloporus; species Sceloporus occidentalis. Next base: position 141,990 of record JALMGF010000028.1, read on the forward strand.
AGGGGGGAGAGGATAGAAAGTTAGGAGGGGGTCAGAGAGTGAGAAGAGGTAGATTGGGAGGGAGAGGGGATAGATAGGTTAGATTGGTAGGGAGAGGGGATAGAAAGGATAGATTCGGAGGGAGAGGGGAGAGATAGGGTAGGGACGGAGAGGGGTTAGATAGGGTAGATAGGATAGATTGGGAGAGAGAGAGGGGGTAGCTAGGATAGATAGGGAGGGAGAGGGGTTAGATAGGGAGGGATAGGGGGTAGCTAGGAAAGATAGGGAGGGAGAGGGGTTAGATAGGGAGGGAGAGGGGTTAGATAGGGAGGGAGAGGGTGTAGATAGGGAGAAAGGAGGGTGGCAAGAATATTGAAATAAAGAGTCAGAATGAGAGAGAGAATGAATGGATTAATGTGTGGATGCATTAATGAATATGTGTAAATAATTTGTGTGAAAGAATGAATGATTGTGTGAATTAGTGAGTGACTGTAAAAGTGTTTGTGAATCATAGGTGTATTATTGATTTGTCAAAAAAGCAAAGATTGTATAAGCAGGGTGTTTAGGCAATGGGGACAAAGATGGCACAGATAGTGTGTTTATTGGACAAACATGGCGGACGTTCAGCTGTTTGGGGACAATGTTGACTCATGCTGGGCTGTTTGGCGACAAAGATGGCACACCCTATGTGTGTGTGTAATTTGTATGCTTGTCAGGTTCTATGTGGGCAATGTGGATACCAGGGTTGGCTTTGGGGTGTGTGACCAGTGATTTATGCCTGTAATTTAGGGGGGTTTATCTATACCTTTAATGCAGAGTTTATATGTAATTTCCAATTGATATATACCTGCAAAGCTGGGTTTTGCGTTATTCTTTTGATCTGTATCGGCTATATTTCCATACGTTGTTTAGGTTAACCTGCAAATATAGGATTTGTATGTCTTATTTAGTTGATCAATACCTGGAGTGCTGTTTCCATGTGTTGTTTATTTGATCTATACCTTCAGTGCTGAGTGTACATGTGATTTCCAGTTGATATATACCTGCAATGCTGGGTTTGTGTGTTCTGTTGGTTTATACCTGCAATGCTATGTTTCCATACATTATTTATGTATACCTGCAAATACAAGGTTTTTTTTTCATCTCATTCAGTTGCATGTGCTGTTTCCATGTGTTGTTTATTTGATCTATACCTGAACTACAGGGTGTAAGTAAAAGAGCGCTATGGTTTAGTGAATGAGGGGACAAAGGGACTCTGGGGATGATTACAGGGGAGAGGACCTCTCAATGTCACGTGCAGGACTGACTCTCAAGGTCTTCCTCTGATCTGCAGTCAGAGTGGCAAGTTTGTTTTTTTTGGTATGGTAGCAGAGGGAGTGATTGCATGCAAGGAAGCGTTGAGCGGGGCTAAAGGAAATGCTTGGGTAGGGTCCAATTTTTTCACTATAAAATATATTGGCAGCAGGTTCTAATATTTATATATATATTGGCAGCAGGGGCAAATATCTATATATGTTTTGGCAGCAGGGGCTAATATTTATATATTGACAGCAGCGTTTAATATTTATATATATTGGCAGCAGCGTCTAATAATATATATTGGTTGCAGGGGCTAATATATATAGGATGCAGGAACTAATACTATATATATCCGCAGCAGGGTGTAATATTTCTATATAACGGCAGCAGGGTCTAATATTTATATATATATATATATTGGCAGCAGGGGATAATATTAAAGAATGAAAACTAACTGCCAGTTTAGCTGTTATTTTGAAATCATATTTCAATCACGGTCTTTACTATTATGTAGTTCAAAATGCACGTCTAACATACATGTATATATATTGTATATGTGCCGTTTTATAATTGGCCCCCTACTTTGATCCCTGGCCCCCCATAAATATGAAAGCTGGAGACGCCACTGTTGCAAACTAACCTCAACAACTTATCATTGGAGGTACCATAAATTCTTCTTTGCATCAAAAGTGCCCCCCCAGCAGAAGATGAGTCCACCCTCATTTCATTCAGAAATACATTTCTAAAGCTCTAGAATGGCCTAGCCATAATGCATACCTAAATCACATTGTGATTAGGCATAATCTGAAACAAAGCTCTTGTGCTTGAAAGCCAACTAATAGTTGGAGTTCTTCAGAGAGCAGGCCCAATTGATTTTGATTGATTCCATGATTCTATGAATCCATTTCAGAAGGCATTTTATTACGGTAATTAATGATAGAACCAGTTTTTGTGCTGAAGGGGATCATTACATTGAGCATTGGATGTTGCAGAGATTTCTTAAAACAAAATAACCCTCAGTGATAAAATATGCAAAACCAGACAGGGACAGATACCCTTTGGCCTTACTGGACGTAACAGTCAGTTTAGACTTGCTTCAATTTATTCACATAAGCTTTCATACAGATTGATCTACACATGGTAGTTATTTTTTGTTTAATTTCATAATTCAGAACACTTACCTTGGAGCATTTAAAACTCAAATTGCACTTGATTAACCAGCTCAATATTTACAACCAATAAACACAATCTATGCATGTGGACATACGAGCTTGACGAACATCCTATTCCAAAACCATGGGCATTAATATGGAGTTGCCCCCCAAACCCCTGAAATTGCAGCCTTCTGGGAAGCCTTTCTACAATATGTTGAAATGTGTCTGGAAATTCAAACCCATTCATCAAAAAGGGACATCAGTCTCTGTTTGTGAAATCAGGGACTGATGTTTGACCAAGTCTGGCTCGCACTCAGCATTCCAATTCTTCCCAAAGGTGTTCAATGGGGTCGAGGTCAGGGCTCTGTGCAGGCCACTTGGGTTCCTTCCAATCAAACCATACCTTTGTGCACATGGGCATCCTCATGCTGGAATAGAAAAGGGACATTTCCGTCCACTGGAACTAAGAGCTTAGCCCCAAACCTAAAAACAGCCTCAGATTTTTATTCCTCCTCCACCAAACATTAGAATTTGTGCCCCTTCAGCCAAATGGAGGATTTGTGAGGAATGGAGATTGCAAGTCAGGCCTTCTTATCCACCATCAGTGCCTGACCTCACAAATGATCTACTGGATGAACGGGTAATAATTCCCATAGAAACACTACAAAATCTTGTGCAAAGCCTTCCTAGAAGAGTTGAGTTGCTACTACATATTAATGTTTGTATTTATAATGCAAAGGCATAACATTCCCTGTTGGTGTAGCGGTCAGGGGCTCCAAAACTTTTGCGTATGTGCGCACACATACACTCACACGACTTAGTCTCCTTAGCATGCATACATTTCTGCCATGTGGTGTACAGCCATAATCATTTTTGGCTCAAGGCTGTTAACTGACAAACTTACCAATATCCATCATGGTTTAGATTGGTTACTTGTCTCCAGGATCACACATTATGAACGATGCGTAACTTATCAGGGGAAGACTAGCAAACTACACTACAGAAACAAGGCCATTTAGAGATTTCATGTAAATTGAGAGCAAAAATATAAAAGAATGTACATCCTCATCTTAAGGTTTATCCCATGTATACATTGAGGATCCAGCTGACCATGGTTACAAGTTTACATTGCCACAAAAACACAACAACCCCCCCTGCCAAAAAAACCCCAAACATGTAAAGGATAGTTTTTATGTAGTTTCATAAAAATTACAATGAGGTCTTACTCAGCATTTGTTCTTTATTTTGAGCTAGGAAAACAAAAATAGTAACCGGCTAAAGGGGATCAGGATACTGCTCAGCCGCTTATATTGTAAAGAGTTGAATAATTAAGGGTCCCAGGGGTAAGAAGTTTTCAAACAAATAAAGGTCTTGATAACTAGCTGCATGCACCTGAAAGCACATACTTTAGCTCCAGTTTTGGAATGATCATCTCCTGAGCTTAAGAAACCATAATTAAGTGGTCAAGCACTCCATGGCACAAGGGAAAAAAAATGGCGTCTCTCTTGATTAAGCAGTGTCTTCAGTTTGAAAAATACTTAACAGATTCTATGAGAATGTTTTTGCTTATCGAAACCATTATTGTTAAAATATTGTTAAGCTTTCCTATATTAAATATTTCAACTTTCATGAGTTATGACGTATACACAGGAGATTCTTCGGACGTCCAATGTAAAAATTGCATTCATAAAATTCAAGTCAGAATGAAAATAACCCACTTCTATTTTTAAAACCTTTAATAAACAAGTGTTATCAATGGCTTTGAACTTATCTGAGAATGCGAAAAATCTAAGTCTTACAGAAACGGGATCAATTTCAGTTTTTAATGAACTTGTAAACAAACAGAACGAAAAAAATAAAATAAAAACATATCCCAGATCGTGTTTACAGTGATTAAGTTTCCTAAGCCACTTAAACAAGCTTTTAAGGTGTTAACTAGTTTATGACAAATGCTGCAGTTTATTTTTTTTTTTACAAAAAAAAAAGAAAAAAAATGAATGAAACTGACACAGGTCCTGCACTGTCAAGGATGTCGTTATAAAATACACAAACACAGGAATCAGTTGTACTGTTTGCCTAAAATTGGTATCTTTGGTTATATTAGGGGGATTTGACGGTTTCAGATTATAATGATAGGCATAGATTATGGGTATATTACACAATATTTCTATAACAATCCTGTAAAGACTGAGCTGTGAAGCCAGACAGTCCTAATAATCTGGAACCACATGGTCACCATAATACCCAAGGTGACAAACATGAAGAATATCAAATTTACTCACTGTTATACCTGCAGCGCATACCCTAGAGGAGGTCTACAATGAAATGGTTAAGAATGTTCTAAGGTGTACAGTTAAAACATGTTGATGTGATAAGTGAAGGAAAGAAAAAAAACTCGGGGGGGGGGTGCAGTTCTTTTATACATGGGCCATCACAACAATCTGTAGGAAATCATGTCATGCTTTTTCTGGCGCAGGGGAAGCTGTAAGCAGTGTACAGTCAAGGATTAACCATAGGGGGGAAAAAAAAAAGTTGGCATATGCACAATTTCTTCCACCACTATGTCAAATGCCGAATATATCAGAACCACCAGCCCCTCACTTTCAGGGGAGAGGAGAGAAAAAAAAAATAAAAAAAATAGGATGCAATAGAAAAAAACTGGACACCATGTTTCACTAATCTTCGTGATATTCACAAATACCAGCGGCTACAAGTCGACATGGCGGACGTCACCGGTAGCCAGACTGAAATTAAGTTCCGCTTTACACCGAGTAAATGGTCTCCCACAACAACTGTCAAGTGTACATATGAACTAAAAATCTCTATGTTTTAAGGGAGTGACGGGTCCAGCTCGTGCCAGGATCTTCAATATTTGCTTCTTGAGTTCTCAAAATCCTGTTGGGAAAAGGGAAAAGCAAACAAAACAAAAAAAAGAAAAACAGGTTTTACATTATTCTCAGTCTGGGTAGTATGTTGCTAGGAAATAAAGACCAGAGGAAATAGAGGAGGTGGGGGGAGGGGTGGAGAGGGTAGATGTCTACATACTGAATAAACTAGATGTTGTATAAAGATTTACCCCAGGACATTAATGTAGGTGTATGGAATTGACAAACCAGTCCATTTAACAGGTTCGTAACAAATGCTTAGCAGCCCCCCCCCCCCCCAAAAAAAAAATCCAAAACATGTAACAGGCAAACCGGGTTCCTCAAAGTATTTATTCACTAAGGAAGACAAAATTAGTGTCTTGGCAGTGTCCACCCTTTAACTACTTTCTGCATTAACATGACTGTATAACCTACGAACTATATCTGTTGGGTGTACGTAGACCATAAGCTTCCAGTGAAATGTTGCTCACTGTTCACATATATAGAACCTGTTGCTTGTCAATAAATGCTTGTGAAACCGACAGAGGGTATATGGCGCAGAGAATGCATGCAGTCATGTTGGCATGAATATTGACACAGTATCCTCAACTTTCCTAAAACTTAAGTGGTGCGCAACTGCTGTATCCAAGCTTAGCAACCGTCTGGGGAACATGTTGGTACTCAGACCAAAGAAACATACCTAATCTACTACCTTCAGGCCTTTACTTATTGAATCCTATCAATATATATTGAATAGCATCAATAGCATAGCGTCAAGCGCATTATGTTCAATACTGGAATTCTTGACCTCGTCACTCGAGCTTCTTGATTCACTTATATCAATTAGGTAAGCTTAAAGAGATCTAGTCCAAACGAAAATCTTAGATGAAACATTACAATCTAAAGATATAGCTCCAACACAGTTTTACAAACCGTGCCAAGCACAAAACAGACTTGCTTGATAAACCGACACCTACCTTAAAGATATTTTATTACAACAGTGGAGCTATCAAGAAAATATGTCAACAGGTCATGGATTATGTGCTGTGTGTACTCCTAACAGAGGTAATATAAAAATGCCAGGCATCTAAATAAAAGACTACACCAAGTGATCACAGGAAGTTATAGTAACCGCTTAGAACGATAAAATACTTTGGTGCCATATCGTTTCTGAAGCGCAAATAGTTCATGAGCCGCTTAGGTTGCTTTAAAATGTGTTGAAATGATTTGCCTGGCATCTTTGAAACAAAATGCTAAGTTCCACTACAACATACCGTACTCATACCCAACACATTCTAGTGATATAAGTACAACGGGCGTGTAAATGTAATGACTTGTATTCAACGGTATTCTACATGTTGTATGTTTCTAGTGTAGAAAATGAATGTAGTTTACAGGCAATGTTCCATCTAATTTTTCTTAGTCGGTGTGCGCAGAGAATTTCTCTTGTGCAAAAATTTTCACAGAGCAAAAATTGTGCGCACAATATCCGTGCCGCATAAAGTTTCAAAAAATTATTTTTTTCGGGAAAAACTACTGTGCGCACAATTTTTGGACGTGTGCGCTCTCTAAAAAAGCTATGTGCGCGCGCACAAGCGCACAGCTTAGAGGGAACACTGTTTACAGGTATTTAATAAAAATACTGCATGATCTTCATAGCAGACCTAAGTAAATCTATCACAAAGCATTGTTTGCACCCTTGGACACAAGAACCAAACATGGTAGCTGGGATACAACGTTCTGGTTCTACTAGATTCAATACACATGGCAAGGCAAGGGGTGGACACTGAATCAATACTTCTCACAGAGCTTCAGTTGGTTTTCAGTAGCTCTGCTGGGGTTTGTAAACCGGTCAAACTCCTAGTATAATGCGTGCGTGTGAGATTTTTTTGGCAAACCTGTTTGGATAGAAGTTCTATAGGGGAAAACTTGGTGCTATGATGGCAGTGTCTCTAAAAACAGCCAGACCTAGAAAGTGCTATAAGATACAGCACTCAAGTTTAAAATAAACCTTCCAGAGCCAAGGACTGCTTTAACCTCTCGTACAAGCTTCTACACTGGCTAAGAATAGCAGCTCTCCAGTGGAGTGATTGTTTAACACCACAGAGACAGCACGTCGAGTTAATAGTTTATTTTTCTACAGGTCCAGCAACCATTAATGTTTGAATAGACCATTACCTGCGAAATGTGGCAAGCCACACAGAAAGACACTTAATATTTGCTGCAGCCTTTCACAAGGGCCTCCCAACAAAGTTGAACAATATAAAACTCATCTAAATCAAGTTTTCTAAATGTTTGTTTCTGGGTCTATTAGTCTGAGACTGTCTTAGCTTAATAACCATATAGGGACACCCTGTCAAACCCCACAAGAGGCATGCTCCAGTTCCAAACTAGAGGTTCCCGCTCTTCACATGTGCAGCATATATCCCCTGCGTTCTCAGACTGGTGTTTGCCCCTTCACCTGCTGAGCACAGTTCTGCATTATTCCCAGCCCTGCTCAGATTTCCATATCCTCCCACCACGTAGAAGCTTCCACTGTACTTCACTGGCTGGCCGACCTGTGGATAGCAACATGTTTAATAAGGTGTTCCAAGCTAGCTATGATCCTCAACTTGATGCCAACTGACTCAAGGAACTGGGGGGGGGGGGGCGCTTGGAGAAATAACATGGTCTTACTTCAGGGGAAAGGAAAAACAAAAAAATCAATACAAATCCAAGAACAATTAAACGCAGTGCAGTAGAATCTGATTTAGCGAAGCATGCCAATTACTGGACAAAACTAATGAAAAATTGTGACCATTAAAGAAACACATCTTACTAATAAAGGGCTTATCCGTTTTCATTGGTAGACAATGAGGGATTTACTCGTCTGACATACATTAGGTAATGAACTGCAGGATTGTCACAATTTTCCAGGAAGAATAAAACAAACACCACCACACCACACCCAAAGCCTTCTGATATTAAAGGGACCTGCAGGTTGTTACAGATCTCTTTGCCAACAGAAGAATTTAAGAGGAAAGAGCAAGATGTCAGTCAAGAGAAGACTAGGCCTCTCGTAAAACTTCAAGTGTTAGGTCCAGGAATGGGAACAGACGATTCCACATTCACACCACTGGAAACAGTTTCCCCAGATTTGGAAGAGGGAGTTAATGCCATGAGAAAGATGCAGTTAAGATGACCAGATATCCCATAAAATGAAATTACCATAAGTATACATAAGGGTATTCAAATTTAAAGTTAGTAGTCAAATTTTCCAAGGACGTATTTTTGGGTTTTATTTTTGTGCTATTTTTGTTTTGTTTTAGCCAAATTAGCTTTTGTCTCCTCCTTGATCTAACACTCTATTATTAATGACCGAATTGTTTGAATATATTTTTTCTGCAACGTCCCTTGGTTGTTGCCTACTAACCTTTCATGTTACTCTTGGATTTGTCAGTTTGCTTGCCTGTGGGGGTTTGGGCTTGTTGGCCCTGCCCACTTGAGGTGGCTGCTTGCTGGGCTGCCTTCTGCTTTAACATTGTCCAGTCAAATGTGTAGTCGTATTGGTGGTTCAAAGTCCTGGAAGAAGAGAGGTATATTGCACATCAGCAACAATTTGATGATTAAAACTACAATGATATCTTCTTAAAGACCAAATATTATAGTTCTAAAGACAAAATGTATGTACATATATGAATGGACAAATTAGCCATTGATACGACATCTCATAAGAAGAAACCATTTTATTTTATAAACTTTGATCATGGTTAATGTTTTAGTGGCTTCAGATCTCAATCTAAGCCAAGTATTTGAATTAGCTTTTTTAGGAGAATGAAAAGTCTAACTAAAGTCCAGAGTTATTTACAATGTCCATGAGCCATAATGTATAAAGCTCTTAATCACTTGAGAGATGGATTACTGTTCCATACATACAGATCTTAAATCACACATGTAACACTGACCTGAAGAGAATCCTGAACAGTTGCCTCAGATACATGTAGTCTGGTGCCTCCTCAAAGCGAAGGCCGCGGCAGTAATTCAGATACATCGCAAATTCTGCTGGAAACCCCTGTAAAATAAGAAATTGCTGCCGTGTATGATCCGCTTACATGACATTCCAGCCGTGCTCAACACATCCACCTGTGTAATGTGTTCCATTCTCTCACTTTAAAGGGATGGTATGCTGCCTCAAACAGCCTCGATAAATGAAGAGCCAAGTATAAGTAAACTGCGTGTTACATAATAGGACACGTGAGTGATAACCAGTTTACACGTCTACCACTAGTCTGCAGAACTGTAAACTAATCTGTCACTCACCTTACACAGCACCTCGACAGGGGTGGACATTTTCTTTTCACTGATCTTTTCGTACTTTTGTTTCTTTGTTGCAGCCTGTGGAACATGTGGTACACAATATAAAGATGTTGTACAATACAAGCGTAAACCGGCAGACATGGAAAAACAGACAAATGGATTTATGGTGAATTGATGTTTTCACATAAACATGGGGATTAAAACTGATGAGCGGACAGAAAGGTCAGCTCGGTATCGGGACCAGTAAAAAAAAAAAGCCAGTGCGCTGCACAGACATTCATCTGAAAGGCAGCGGTGTATACAATGTGTAACATAAAAGATTGTGTTCTAACTCAGTGCTGGACAATATAATGTGTTAATATAAGAAACGCACCAACCCTGGCTGTCCTGGAGACTATTTGGGTGATGCCTAATCAGAAGATCGTGTAGTAGTGTATGACCTACCTTCAATCCCTGCCAAGGAAGGCTGGTTCTGTTGAAGTACATTAGCACATATCCTAGAGACTCCATATCATCACGACGACTAAAAAATACAGTTAAAATGGATATCTATATGAACTAGTCATGCACTGGAAATTGTATCAATACACTTAAAACATGTTAAGTGTATATAATAGAAAAAAATAAATAAAACCCCCAACATTTACAAACCAAAGTGCTTTCCCGGAGAAACTTAAGATATAGGAGTTAATCCATATAAATACATGGGTATATAGCCAACGCTTGGTAACAAGACAAATTCAAAGTAGCCAAAAGATGGTGTGAGCCTTCACTGAAGCATTTATTGATTAAAAGGTAGGATATTTTTAAGCTGGGACTGCATGGCTTGGAACAGTGTTTTTAGGAACAGAGGTTTCAGCCCTAGAGCTAGCACAGAAAGACTTCTGGGAAGTCCTTGGCAGGCTTTTGTGATGTGGTTTGTGAGGGAGGAGAAACTCCATACTACTAAAAGAAGCATTCCTTTAAGAACAGCTGCCCACGGCAACATAAGCAACTGTGCGAACCCCTACAACCACTCACTGCATACTTATGCGCTCACTTACATGCAGCAAGACTTCTATTAATAAACCAAATTACTCGGGAACGGGCTGGTATTTTAGTAAACAGGCATTCGGAAGGCGGGCAAGGCAGCTTCCATTACCACAAAAACCTTTTTTAGTGCACACAGTCTGAAACATACTAGAACTAGGCCAGGATTAGCTAGAAAGGCAACTGGAAATTCACCAACAATCTGGGGTTATTTAAGAAGCAATTCCGAATCAAAGTTGGAGGGTCACGGGAGTGACAAAACAAAGGAGAGATTCAATAATGGGCATGTATCTAAAGGATAAATCAAGATGCCAATCTGGAGCAAGGAACTAAGCTTTAATTTATTCATGCAAGGATAGAACTGCCTTATATAAAATAATGCGGATCCAAAGCGGAAAAAAAATCGGTGGTCCCTATAGCTCTGAAAACTTAAAATGTGAAGGATCAGTTCCAGAAATTTCATGTATATGCCCATTTTTTTATGCTTTGCTACATATAGTCCAATAGGATATATAGTTCTGAAAGTCATCTGCTTCTTTACCTCTGTTCAATTCCTAGGTGAGCGTTGATACTAGCATAGCGGGCTGTTCCGGTTAGATTTTTGTCTTCTCTGTAGGGTATGTGCTGCCTCGTCCTGTTGTCTCTGTACTTTTTGGCCAAACCGAAGTCTATAAGGAATAACTTGGGAAGAAAAGTAAATTATATTAGAAAAATATAAGCGACGGTGTTCTTACACATATTCTGCATCACAGGTGTGGAGCAGTAGCCATGAATATTCAAAACACATAAATCCACAAAAAAGCAGGGACGATCTGGTTAGTTTGATCACAACGGTTCCAAAATGACTAACAGAAAACACACTTCCAATGAGGGCCTATATAAAACAATCCGTTGATGGTTCTTGAGAACTGTCAGTATCCGCATGACAGTACAGTTGTGCAACACACTAAATGTGAGCAAAAATGTACTTTTGGTACCCGTCTTTAAGGCCTAATGCTACTTCCCATTTAAACAGTTACGATGTACAGGTTGTGTACAGATGTCAGTGGCCCACAAACCCACTACTACACTGCGCTTGTAAATAGAGACACACATTTTAAGATTAAAACAGATCACATTCTATCTACAGGTAAAAGTTTTAAGGCGTAGCCTCAATGAAATATATGCTCCACAATACAAGTGTTTATGCCAAGAGAACAACTTCAAAATATGCACACGGAAGAACAGGCTGTCGTCCTAAAAACGCCAACATTATTTCCCAGTGAAAGCTGGCAACTAAGCATTTCACCACAGAAATTTCCCTAAGGCTGCGGGATGAGCTGACACAGGAGAAAGCTTTGACAACGTCATGCGGCCCTGCCTCGCTGCCACAGCCAATGGTTCAAGGGCAATTTAGCAAAATGCTGACTCTGAAGGTCCTCTACAAGCCAGCTGCCAAAGAATACAGTACATCTGTAACAGTTTCCATGCCAGACAATTGATACATAAACCTGACAAGCTGGATGAAATCCATAGTATTGCTTTTGTTAGATACAGAATTATTCAAATTCTATTCTGTGAGGGCTGTGGCTTTCCCACAGAGCTGGCTGGGCCTTGCATTTCATGGTCAGTGATATTAGGAAACCAAAACGCTCAGCAACTGCTAGCGAACACTACCTAAAAGCTCACGGCAATAGCACTAGGATGGTGGCTACCATCACTGAGCCGTCAATGTTTCAGTAGGGAAGTAAACTTTTAGACATATCTGATAAACTGGTGAACTAAATGAATTTACCGTACAATGCATTTGGAGGGGGGGGGGGGGGTCGTCAGTGAAGAGGACCACTACTTGTGAACGAGCCACATGCACAAAAGGCTACTCGCTTGATTTATACAACAAAGCAATTCTTCTCTCAAGAGATCGGTCCATTCCAAATATAGGACAAGCACGACAACATCTGCACTAAGAAGCTGTACTAGATAATGAATGGGCCTTAAAACTAATCTGGACCCTAATTCAAGCTATCCGGTCACATTTTAATTCAACACCACCCATAACTACTCAAAACTCCATTATCATATCACAATACGTTACACGACTGGTTTATTTATATTCGCTCCTGTTGACTATAGGAAAATATGGCAAGCAGTGGGGGTGGTGGAGTTAAAACAAGCCCTGAGAAGAGCAGGTGACCTAGACAACAGGTGACACCAAAGAGACAAAGGAAGATGATTCTTATAAGAACAGTCACTGTTCTATGTCTGACATCTGGAGATCCCACGGATTATTGCAGTTTAAGTTTTCTGTGTTCTATGCCTGTTTAATTTAAGACTGTTCTCTCCTGTTATTGCACCGACTACCATACTCACATTAAACACAATCAGTTCTGTCTGTGTGCTAAATGCAAACTAATTTTGGTGCTAATACTGTTTTTCTAATTCGTTGTTTATCCTTTTTTGGGGTTATCGAAGCCTCCTTAGGTATTTTTAAAACCCAAGAGCTTTGTGGCAATTAATGAAGATTTGGAGTAGTTAGGTGAGCAGGTCTGGGGTTATGGTGAAGTTACTCTGGGCTCAGCGGAAAGAGTGGCGAGTGAGCATGAAGGCTGGGGTTTCCATTAAACCTTCCAGGTCCACGCTCCTATTGATGTCACGGTAGTGGTTCCTCTTGTTTTTGTGGTCTCCGTGACACTCGAACTATGTATTTGCACAATACTATCTTGGGGTCTGAATATATGTTGGCTTAAAAGCCAAAACATTATTTCCACTACACATAGCATAGATGCCACCGTCGTCTGTGGGTGCAGGTGAGAATGCGAATGTCCATCAAAGTATTTATGGAAACGTCTGCTGGGAACCATTGGGATGATTTTGCATCAGGGTGCACAGGATTTTAAAGTACATACACAGCTTGTGTGTGTGAGACTTGTGTCTCAAGACATACATTGTTTATTTGCCTGATCTCTAGGCACGCTCTCGTCCAAGTAAGACACATGACAATTAACCCACACACAAAAACAAAGCTCTATACAAACATCCAGCATTAAAATGAGCAAAAAGTTGGAGAAAAACATCTTAGTAATGTTACATGTTTGCCAAGTATGTCTGAATAATGCCAACGTAAGAGGTGCTTGTGCAAGGCCTGAATTATTTGATTGTAAAGAGAAAATAAAATAGGGGGGAAAGGTGCAAGAAAAAAAAAATACACAAGGATAAAAAAAAAAGCACATGAGTTGGGGGTGGAGTTTGGAGAAGGAGACAGTTTTCAGACCTGGTTTAATCCTGAGAAAGATGGGTCCTGAGAAGTACTAACAGTCATGCTTCTTTTCCTCTTCCCCACTGGAGATTCTAAACACTGGACAGACAATAGAGGGTGGCAGTGCATCAAACAGTATTGCTTACATTGCAACAATGGCCGGCGCAGACAGGCAACACCGAGGCGGTAAAGAGCAGGGGAGTCAAATGCCATCCTCCTTCCACCAAGCAGCTACAGTGACTAGATTTAAGCCCCAACCAATTCAGATTTTATTCACCAGAATAGTTTGCAAACACAAGGAAGGGTCATTTGAGGTTATGATACTCCAAGCTGACTTATCACCAGAAAGCAAGATTCAGACGGTTTTCATCTGACTGGTGAAGGGCCAACTGTGACAGAACAAAACTGGACTCCAAAATGACCTTCCTTGAGTTACCCTCCCCCAACCAATTTAAGAAAGTAGGAAATCTTCAGTAAGGAAGAGGTGTAAGGCATTTAGTCACCTGAGAAGATTAGTGATAAGCATGCGGGGCTTTTTATTTTGTTTTTTGTGGAACATCTGGCATTTGAAGTCATCCCTCCTGAAGGCCAAATAGTTAGGGACACAAATATGCATTTTAACGCTACTGGAACAAGATTACCAGAAATTGTTAACCGAAATCTACAAAACAATTTAAAAACGCTAGAGTTACAGAAAGGTGATTAAAATTAACTATGGTAATTAAAATAGGGAGTACAACGGTGTTTAGAATCACCTGAAATTAAGAATACGGGGGAATGCAGGTCTCTGACATTAATGCACATGATTCAATACCAGGTCCTGGATGATTTTGCAGGGGAGGAAAAGGGAGAATGCCAGGAAAATAAGGGAATGTATACATGTTTTAACAGAGTAATATATAAATTAGGATTGAAGAAAAACTAAACCCTAAACCCGTTGCAATGTCACCAAAGGCGTAGCGTTTAGAGAACATGAATGAACTGCAATGCATTTTGAAGTAAGATCCTCTCACTGCGTAAGATCTGCCTCAAACATCTTCTAATCATCTCACCCCCCCCAAATAAACAGAGGAGCTTTATAGAATGGGGGGGGGGGACTATAATTACTATTAAGATTATTATGGGATATGCTTGTATACTCTAGGGGCGACTATGAAAAATTTAAATCAATGTAAAAACAAAATGGAGGTATAAGATTTTATTGAATACTAGTTCGCCAATGGGGCTCTTTGGGCCAGTCTAAAGGCACTATTCCATTCTAGGGTTTATAACCTGGATTGTGAAAAAATATTTACGATTTCCTGTGACTACTATCTGGCATTTACCATACAACAGAATAACTGGTTATAATATATCTGAGGTATGGATCCTATGCTATTACAAGAGCCCGTGTGCAATAAACAAGTTTACATTACATTGAGAGACACGGCCACCGGCCACTTTGGATTCGCCTTGTCCCGATGGAGCTGGTTGATATACTGAACATACCCAAAAATATGCTAGAACATTAGTTTGTCATCACAAAAGGCGTCAATACGGTTTAAATGATTAGAAGCGTGGAATTGTTTGAGGCAGTTCTGTGTACAGTAAGTGAGTGGGTCTACCCAATCGATGCAATAACAAAGATTCCAAGCGTACATAGCCAAAAGGAAAGTGTGAAATGTGCAACAAGGCATCTATAAGGGGATTGGCTTCACCTGTCAACTCAAGGCTAGGCCAGCTGTGCCACGGTTCTTAAAGAAAATCAAAAGGGGGGGGAAAATAAATAAAAATACTGTGTTTTAAAGGTGGGCCAAGCACCTTGGTTAGAATTCCAATTGACTTATCAAGTTCTGGCCTCATGTTGGCATTCATACAGGCAAACGAAGGTAAACATATGTTACAAATCAAAGAATAGTTCACAGTGAAATCAATTGGCAATCTTGCTTCCAATAAGGTGGCGTACATTTTGTTCCCTAGTCAGACCGTTTACTAGAAATGTCCCCATGTGAATTATTGGTAAAAACAATTACAACGCACGGCATGCTTATTGATTTGCCAATTGCTGCCTGTCTGCCCGATTTATACAAAGACACTGTCAAGGAAGCATGTTATGTTAACTCAGTAAACGTAATGCTACAGAGCAAGGTGTAAAAATACAAAACAAATTGTAAATTCATGCAAAACCAATGGCACCAAACCCTGTAGCCATGTTTCACTGGAGATGCTGCAATTTAGAGGTATACGTTAGGCCATTATTACATGTAGAGAAGCCCTTCTACCCCTTGAAGATATTATCACAATAGAACTAAATGAAATGGACTAAGTAACCGTGCCAATGGTAAAATTAACCCCTTAATGACAAAGCCCGTACATGACTGATTTGTATAACGCCATCCATGTCTTGTTACATGCAGAAAATGAAAAATTCTAGAGAAAGCCAATTATGTGGAATTAGTGAGAATTCTGATTATCTAAAACTTGAATGCAGACCAGTCGTGAGGTGTTCATATCCATGTTACATTCTGAATTTCTAATACACAAATCAAAAGCACACAAAATAAACGCCTATTTTAATAAGCTCATTTCTAAGTGAATTACAAGCACAAGAGAAAAATATTTAAAACCAACCTTATTACAGTGACGTCCAATGCCCATTAGGAAATTGTCTGGTTTAATGTCTCTGTGTATAAAATTCTTAGTGTGAACGTATTCAATTCTACTGATCATCTACAAAAAAGAAAAAAAACACAAAAGAATTGTGATCACAAAGGTTAATGCTGTCCAGGGTAGACTGACAAATTGTTTTGGAGAGGGACAAGTCAAGTGTTTACTTGCCTCTAACATGTTTAAGCACAAATGGGACAGGGGTTTTCTTTACAGGATTAGTAGACAGGATTAGTGTCACACATGTGACAAGGCTATGTACCTGGTCCGCTAACATTAGTACAGTCTTCATTGTGAATCTGCGGGAGCAAAAGTTGAAGAGGTCTTCAAGACTAGGTCCAAGCAGATCCATGACTAGGACGTTGTAGTCTTTTTCTTGTCCATACCACCTAAAAAAAACAAAGAAAAGATAAATAAAAAGCCCCATTGAGCTACACAAACATTAGACATATGAACGTTAAGGGGTTTGTTTTAGACACCTAAGAGTTACATTGAAAAAGGACACAGAAGGCCTAAAGCATTTGCTTAAATAACAAAAAAGACGGCAAAACTTAAAATCATTGTCCTTCTGCTTCAAGATTATTGGGCTAACCTGGAGATTGTATTACAACAACCAGTGATTCAATTATGTGTAAATCTGCTTAAAATGCAAGGCACAGCAGACACAGGAAGTCCTAATCTTCATATAAAGAGTCCCAAAAACTAATTATGGTATTCCTACCCTTCAAATTACCAAAGGTTCACAGGATCTACCCACCTATTCACTTGTACAATAAAAGCAGCCATTAGTCACTACTGAAACAATCATATTACAAGTGGAAGTGGGGGGAGGGGAGATACAAACTAGATCCATATTAGTCACCCAGCACGGTCCAAAGAACTTGCTGCACAAAGTACAGCCTCAACTAAATGTGTTGATCCGAATTACAATAGTGTTAACCAAAAACACAGACACTACCATCTTTAATAGAAAGCCTTTTCCAAGTGAAAGATAAATGGAACAGTCTCCCATTAGAAGTGGCAAAAGCAAATACAGTGAGGGAAAGACCAACAAGGACAGATTACGGTCAGGGTCCATGGGCAGACCAGATGGTTCTCATCTGCCGGCAAATTCTGTGTTTCTATTTCCGGATATACATACGATGGAGCAAAAGTCAGAACCCACTGACAAGATGTTAGACTCATTGAGGAATTTCCTCAGGCTTATGCTTGAAAAGTTTGTGGTCAATGCAATAAGGAATCTCTTAGAGTAAGTGAATTTAGTGGACTAGCGTCTTTGTAAACTTATGTAGTCTAACACCTGGAAACCTTTAGTACAAGCAATTTTAAAATATATACTCACTATGTATCAGGATTGCGTGCCTTTAAAAATACAAGATGTGTTAAGCAGGGGTGCCCCTTACATATGAATAGGTAGATCAGCAACTAGTGGGGGGTGCTGGGGTGTCTAATTGTACATTTACAGCAGAAGCCTGCACATAGGAGAATCAATATGGTGCCAGGGAAGCCTACCTTTTGTCAATTTTGACAAAAATCCAACATTTTGCAGTTCTACACACCAACTCATGTTCACAGATTAAAGTAAGCGGTGAACATGTATTGACACATTATGTGTGAACAAAAGTAACCCGTCTCCTTAACACAACTGGGGCAATGATCGTAGTGATCTCAGCCCTATGGCTCACTTGCCGCTGGTTGGTTCAGGCAGCCTTTGTAAGGGTGGGCAGACAGGAAACTGAAAAGAATGCTCAACCCAAACTCAGCTTCCATGAGCCCAGCACTTAATGTAAAAACCTCTAAAGGAATCACAATGATTACAGGTCAGCATTGATTCAGACATCTAGTTCTGCTCGAAGCTCCCACAGAAGCCGCTCAGACTTTCTGGTATCGGTAGGATGTTGCCTCAGCAGCAAGTGTCGTAACAACTTACATGTAAGATCGAAAAAAGCCACAGACGGGATGTGACGCTACATTACGTTCTAACGCCAGGCTGCGGGAAGTTTATGTTTGAATTGGCACAGGGTGGCTAACCCTCAGAGTGAAAACCTTATGAAAGTATCCGGATAACCACATTTTCACTGTTCTGACATTTCACCCGTGGCTAAAACCTATTGATAGTTACCGGAAAGGTTTAAAATGTTCTAAATAAGTAGAAAAAGAAATGTGCATTATCACAAAAAGCAGATGAAACTTAAAAACGTGGCACTCATTTATTGCACGGATATTCACAGGATTCAGTTTGTATCACACGCATTAAGCAATATGATAAACGAGAATATGGACCACAAGACATTGGAGTAACTCATCTAGCATTACCCAACGTGTCTTCGCCGGAGTAGGAATTAAAATAGCATATTTTTAAAAAGGCAGATACTTCCCTCCGAAAAAAAATAAAATTGTATACAATTCTAGCAACCCACAGCGACTGGAAGCAGCTCAATGAGCCTCATGACTAGATACCAGTACAGCGGGCACAGTCTTGGCACAGGACCAATTCCGAATCCTAAACTAAACTACATGCTTGGTGGTGGGTCATTTGCCCCCCAAACTTGCCTCAGGACTTGGAATGCACACATTATATACAATATATCCTCCGCACACTTAGTGGAAGTGGCAGGTACCAATGTGACCATCTGGCTTTAACAGCAGCCACCATGAAAGCATTTAAATCCTGACACTGGCGAGATTCCTTTCCAAAACATTAAATCAAACGAACAACGCTAAACATCAGAGATACTCGGCAAACACTGAATGGATGTCAGCGCTGTGCATGAGTGCGGGTGCGAGTACGCAGTGTTTGTGGGAGCTGGGTATCGAGGGCATGCACGTGATAACGATAGTCTAAGCTAACTGAACAGACCCAGTCCTACAAATAAAGCTTCGGACAAGTTTAACATTCAAAGAAATATCATCGGAACAGAGTCAGTAATCACCAAGAGACAACAACTTAATTCAACACAGATTCATAAGCATGGAATCCTAGAGAATGTCTATTTTCATATATTTTGCAATACAGTTATTATATTAATGATTCCAATGAAAATCGGCTTTACAGTTACTA
The DNA here is from genome assembly GCA_023333645.1 of Sceloporus occidentalis. Lineage (NCBI taxonomy): Eukaryota > Metazoa > Chordata > Lepidosauria > Squamata > Phrynosomatidae > Sceloporus > Sceloporus occidentalis. The sequence continues at coordinate 161,553 of JALMGF010000028.1, forward strand.
ACCTTTACTAATCAGAAACATTGCATATTATATGTAAATAAGCATATGGCAAAAATGAAAAAAGCACAAGCGTGATAGAGAACAGACTTGGATATTTGCTAATATAAAGTAGTTCCCCAGTGTAACACCGAGGCCACAGCTCGGATAACACTCTCACGCATGGAAGGCATCACAGGGCATTTTGTTTGCTTGCTGCATTGTTAACAAATTAATGGCTTTTCAAGTAAAGGCCCCACTAGCTGACTCATTGCCTAACGCAGCGTGCATATAATCCCGGGGGAGCAAAGATCAGACACACGGGAGACAGTCATGAAACGGTGGTCACTCAAACCCAAAAGGCTTCCTGCAATCTATTTACCGGCTGGATTCAAACCGTATCAAAGGACAGTTTTTAATTGAGAAATTTAAATTACATAGCAAATCAAGCTCTCGAAATCAGCAGACGCCTGGAGATGCCAACATCAATGCTATCATTCATAAAGATTTTGTATGCTTATTCAAAAAAGAAAAAAAACGAAAAAAAAACCAAACACCCCGCCGTACCTTGCTCATGGAATCAAGCCGACTTAGCTATGCTTTAGAGAAAGCCAACACTGCCATTCTTTTGAAGTTAAACATGTCAGGGCATGCCCTTCTTAATGAATAGCGGAATTTAAATATTTAATAATTGACACTGGAATTACTTAACCATGTTATCCGATTCTAGCATTGGGGGAGCTGTGTGTCTAAAATAAAGGGCCTATATACCAAGCCCTGGTCAGGATACACAGCCAGGTACCAGAGAGAATTATACAATTAAATAGCTAAGCTACCGTGCAAACTAATGGAGAAACCATACAATGACAGGAATTTATCATAAAAACAGTGTCGAAAAGAGCAAAAAAAGGGCCAATAATCGTTATCTCTTAAACTGTCCAAACATTTGTTCAGTCCAGACAGCTGTGAAAGAGTAACTATAAACATGGGCCAAAGTAATTTAAGGGGAAAGCTATTCCTCACCGGATGTGTGGGATGCCAACTCCCCCTTGCAAGATCTTGTAGAGTTTACTTTCGTAGAGCAACTGAGGATGACGGGCTTTCTGCGACTCCAGCTTCACAGCAACCTCCTGTAGGAACGAGATGGAGAATAGTCAGCAAAGCAAGATTATATGCAGGTGATCGTGCAGATACTTCAGTTATGATAAAGGTTCCAGGTCTGGGTGGGTTTCTTCTGGAAAGCTATAAGCATACTTTACAACAGAACAGTAACACTACACACTCTGGTGTGAACATAGAGCAAGCTGATCTAGTTTCATTAATGGTCATGGTCTACACAGGTTGGAAACAAGCCATGCGGTCATCCAGAGAGTAAATACAAACTCACACGGCCGAACACCATACTTCACTTAAAAATCCATTGCAGGCTGGACTGGAAGATCCCTACTTGAAATAGCGATTTTTTGTATTTTTTTTTTTAAGGCGCTTATTCAGCAGAGCTGAACAAGTTCTGGCTCGCCCTATGCTTCCTAGGAGTTTATTACATCAAGCGTTGCACCATCGGGACGGCTAATGAGGCAGCTGAAGACATTTTGAGACGCAAGAGATTCAGATATATCCTGATGTCCTCTTAATACGCTGTATGGATTACGCACATTCCAATACCCAGCAACAGCTTTAGGACATCCCATCTCCGGGCAGATATGATGTACGGTCAGAGGGGGTACTTAAAGGAGTATAGATCTAGTGGTGACGTGTGTGTATGCGCATTGTCAGTTATCAAAGCTTCTTTGTCTGCTGCCACAATCCATCCGCGGCCTGAAAGTCAAGATTGAACGCGCACCTTCTTTGTGGGGAAGGAGAGATGAGAAGCCTCAAAACCTGGAAACTAATGGACAAACAGACCTGAGAATATCGGGTCTGTGAAACCTGCCGAGTTACATCTAGTGACTCCTACAGAGATGTTTTCATTCAACACTCAAAATATGAGAACCTTTCTGTAGTCCAAGACAGTGCCACATAAAATAAACTGGGCGGCACTGTAAAGAAGCCAGGAGTTGCTGAGTGAATTGTGGATTTGTTGATTAACTTCTGCTGTGCATTAGTAGGCTAGCCCCAGAGTTAGCATAGGTTAGAAGGTGGCCCTAGGGATGTATTTCTGCCATACTCATCTCAGGTTAGAGAACGAAACCCTGCATATTCTTAATGTTGCATCTCCCAGGCATGGCAACACTTCCTAACAGGAAAGTTAAATAAAGACACATAATTGCAAGTCCAAACGGGTTAGATGACTTCACACAGAAAGCCCCCTGGCTGATGAGTACCTTGCACTGCCAGGTCTATCTACACATTAAGGTTAAAGTGTGTGGCACGCCAATTCCTAAACACCATTATTTCATTACTTTTTTGCCGCAGTGCTGAAATATTAAAATTGTAAGCTGGCGGGAGATCCTCACTCGTAGGGTTAGCACGTGCGCACAATGGGGTGAATGACCCCATTAGCGATCTGTCAGATGCCAATGTATAATAGCTGTCCATTTTTTTTTTTTTTTTTTTAATAAACAGAACAGGTTAATAAAGTTAGCAGAACTTCTGCCACCCTGACAGAAGTTTGGGCTTGTGCCTCCATTATCATTTACTGCAGGTATCCTTTGGAAGTTCTTCTGAACCAGCGCTCTCCCTTGTAGCTAATCACACAAACCCTACCTGAGCCAACCTGTGATCAAAAGCTATTCCGGCACCTTAAGGTAACCCTAGAGATTGCTTCCTACACAACCAGACAAACACTGATAGTTTGTTCATTAACAGATCTTCAATGACAAACACAGCAGCACAGCAAAAAGTGTGAAATGGTTTGGAGGATTAGGTTGTTTTGGAATAAACCAACATGGCAGGCAGAGTATGTTTCGCCACATATAGCTATAGGGGAGTCCCATATAAGAGCGGCTGCTTCGGAATACAGAGCTTTATATGGTAATACAGATTAGAAAAAGCTTGGTTTTGGCTCATATTGTTCCAATAAACGTCACTAAGCCATGGAGATACATTGGATGCCATTCAGCGATTTTATTACTTATGGCAATGCTAACGAAGCCCTGCTTATACAAGTTAAATAATTTCCTCCATAGCCATCCACTAGTCAGTGTCAGGCTGGATTACCGAGACTGAGCCATTACATGGTTACCACAAGGCAGTATGATATAGCAGCCCAATATCCTGGCTCCTTATCGAGTCAAGTCAAAAGAAAAACTAGAACTGTTCAATGTGTGTGAAGACATAAAACCCAGAAGTGTGTGGCTGGAGTTCCACTACAAGCGTGTTCCTCTGTCCCATTCCCTTGAAAGGAGATGTGGAATGCTTGGGTAAACGTTCGTAGATGCGTATGAATGATGCATAATATATTTGCAAATCCATTCAATAGGGAAAAGCAATTACAACACTAAGGCTAGAAAAATCTAATGGAAGCCTGGCATAAAGACAAAGCGGCCACCTGAAAGACATGGTTGACAACGAGAGCCTCTAATGGTTTGGTGGAGAGCAGCTCCACGCAGAAGACATTTTCTGATTAAAGAAACGGGTAAAGCTTCAGGCTCCAATATGAGCCTACAAGAAGGGCTAATGCGGTTAAGCCTCAACGTTAGAAAGTTCAAGTGTTTATCAATATGCTCTCTCGCCTGCGGCATGGATGAGACTACATTCCAAGCCCATGAAACGGCATAGGTGAAAACCTTGCAGCAAAGTTACTTCACCTACGCAGATAACCCAAAGTGTGTAATACGTGAAGGATGTAAAGATCATCAGCGTTCCAAAGCATGCAATATACATAACTTATAGTTAACAGTAGCAGCAAGACGAGGCTGCGCTTAACTACGAAGAATGGCTATTATTAAACGTCAGGGGTCTATTCACTAACTCACATCACTATTCGTTACAAAGGACCAACACGGCAGGTTTTTCCAGCTAGGGCTGAGCTGACCCTGCATAGTGTATAATTAATGTGTGACGAGACAGGCGCAACCTTGCTGGTTTAACTATACATGGGTCAGCCAGGCTTATCCTACAGTAAAGGCTCGTTATGGGTTAGATAGGAGCTGAAACAAGTGAATAGAGCCCAATGCGTTTCTATGTAAGAAAGTGTGGGTAGTAATAAGGATAGCAATTCTCAGCGCTAAGGAATTTGATGGCGCTATATAAAACAATAGATCAATAATACACGACTGGGCACATTCCATTAGCCAGGTAGCCATGGCTCTTACCGCCTTCATAATGGCTCCGGCTCTCAGGATATATTCCTGCCCAGATTAGCACATTAAAATATACAATACTATGCACGGCTAGAACCACTAGCCCATGCGGCAATAAAACAATCCTTTCCGCTTCGGAAAGCGGAGGGCCGCGGGCCCCTGCGGGATATTACCTCGCCATTCGTGATGTTGATTGCCAAATAGATATCGCCGAAGGATCCAGAGCCGATCTTCCGCACCAACTTGTATTTTCCTCCAACGATGAACTCGGCTTTGGAGCCGCTGCTGCTTGCCATGATCCCGGGCAGGACGAGGTATCGAGACCCCAGATATCAAGAAAACCGAGCCTAAGAAGGGTAGATACCCAGAGAAGAGAGCACTGTACACGGCTAGGGCAGGAGGGGAAAAGCCCGTACGTCGGCCGCCCCGCTCCTATAAACGGGGTCCTTTGTTCGGTCCGAGGTCACGGGGGAACCTCTATCGTGTAACGCACACTCCCTTCACTCTCGCTGGCCCGGGACCCAATATAGAAGCGGAGTGTGAATCAATAGAGCCCAGAATACCCCAAGCTCTCCCGGGCTCTACCTAGTATTTTCCCTTCCTAACAGCCGCAGCCCCTCCGTTCCTCCTCAGGCCGCCATCTTGTGATATCTCCTTCCTGCTCCCCCCGTTTAGTCTTCCTCGCCACAAAATGCCCTCCTCCGCAAGCGCGGTGCAGACTGGGTACAGAGCTAGCGTGGAGACAATCATAGAGGGTGGAACTATCGCGTCACAGGCCGTTACTAAACAGCCGATCTCTCATGTGACTTCCAACTGGCTCTCTACAATTAAAGAGACCCAATGTAAACAAATCACCGATCTACCTGCGTCGCCGCAAAAGAGCGGTATAAATGGAGCCAAATAAGGTAGAGTAACACGGCTCACAAGACTCCCAGAAAATGGGCGTCACGCTATAATTGTGGAGACGCGTTGTAGAACATGAGTCTGTGTGCGATTCTGTATCTAGTGTTTAGAACTTCAGACTGATCGCTGGCCCGAATCCTACGTATGCGCCATCTTTTAGTGGGGCACCCTCGATTAAAGTATCCTGAAGTAAATATTAACCCCACTTATTTAATAGCTTTAGTTGAATACTTTGAGGCGTAATACACGCAATTATGATTTATATATGTCGATTTAAACACTACATCATTATTTGGTTTGGTCACGCCTTTGGCGCTGTTAATTTTTATTCAGAAACAACAAACTATATGGTAGGTGTTAGACGCGATCGGGTATCGTAGCCGCAGTCAGCGGACCGTCCGGTGACGCGGGAATGAAACAAAATGGCTTCTTGTTTTGTAAATTCACCACAGCTTCCCGAGGACAAGATGGCGGCGCGTTGCTAGCAAGGGAGGGGAACCTGTAGCTGCAGCTCACAGGTGTAACCAGGCGTTGACGCTTGGTAACCAGCCGCTCCTTGTCCTCCGGGCAACTGGGTTGGGCCGTATTGTATTGTGACGCATGCTTGGAAACGTCATTCAGTCAGCTTACAAAAGGATTACAGCAGCGTCCTTTTTATCTGCCTATAATGAGAGGCCTGGAGATGTTGGTACTCGGGGCATTTATCTGCAAGGCTTCCTATGTTTACCCCCTAGGAGAAGGGGCAGCATTGGACAATCCCAAGCATTAGTGGTCCAGGGCATGGTCACTGATGGTACTTGTGTTAGGCTTTAAGAGACCCTAATTTGTCACCTTCTCCTAGTTTCAAGTAAATTAAATCACCTCCACTAATACAAAAGTGCTTTATTGTCCATTAAACCACTGTTTATTTTCCATTGATATTCAAAAATAAAGAGAACGGTTTCTAAACCTTCAAATAAAGACATTCTGCTAGCCATAGGTAAGAGCTTGACAAGCCACCTAGAAGTATGGGAAGTTCACACTCAGGTGTAGGAATGGCACCATCCATCGGGCAACAAGCAAAACTAATCAGAAGCCTGACATATCGTGCTTTGCCAATGTTGAATGATGAAGGTGACTGAATAGTTTAATGCCACTGAGGATCACCTGGTCCATAGTATTCTTCTGGAGCCACACTCCCTTAAGGAGCCAAAAGGCCAAGGGAGGGCTGGATCTTCTTGGTCTAACTCAGGAGAGGGGAGATAATGGCCATAACGCCAGCCAACATACATCAAAAAGCCTAGTCTTTAGGGACCCCCCCCCTACTATGGCATTTCTGTTAAGGATACTCAGTGATGTTGATCTTGAGAAGGCAGCCCACATATTTTGCTACAAATGGCCATGGCATCTATTCAATTAAGTCCAGCAGGATGCATTTCCATGAATGTCCCAACTTAAAGGCAGACCTGTTCACTCTAGTGATTAGGACAACAATAGCGCCAATATAACATGATATATTGCACTTGCGGCCTTGTATTGAGACATATTGTCTCTCTCGATAGGACATGTGCATGTTTTCTGTTGCCAAAGATCAGGCATGACTTCAAATAAGAAAAATACACTTCTTCGGTTTTGCAAAGCAAACAAAAGTTTCATTTCTGAGCACCTATCTTTTTTTTTTTTAAGAATAGTACACGGGGTGATTTTCTGGATGCAGCTGCTCACTATACTAAAATAACTCACGAGGAAATAAAAAATAAAGCTTTTCATTGCTCTCTGGTCAACAACGTATTTTGTTGTATTACATCCGCAATGATTTTGGGTTGCGTTTTCCCTTTCTCGTGTGCCAGATAACTTCGTACACTACACAAACAGGTTTGTTAATTAGAAGTCTCCAGTGTATCCCACACATTCTGCATTCCTTAGCAGTGCTGCGTCATCACTTCCGCTGGATATTATAGGTTGATAATGGTAAATTAATGCACATATTGTAATTATACAATATTACTGGTTTGTAGCATACGAAGTTGTTTGTATATGCCAAGGCCTATATATATATATATATATATATATATATATATATATATATACTGCTCAAAATAATAAAGGGAACACTTGGACAATCAATTTCACATGCTGTTGTGCAAATGGAACAGACAACAGGTGGAAATTATAGGCAATTAGCAAGATACCCCCAATAAAGGAGTGGTTCTGCAGGTGGTGACCACAGACCACTTCTCAGTTCCTATGCTTCCTGGCTGATGTTTTGGTCACTTTTAAATGCTGGTGGTGCTTTTACTCCAGTGGTAGCATGAGACGGAGTCTACAACCCACACAAGTGGCTTAGGTAGTGCAGCTCATCCAGGATGGCACATCAATGCAAGCTGTGGCAAGAAGGTTTGCTGTGTCTGTCAGCGTAGTGTCCAGAGCATGGAGGCACTACCAGGAGACAGGCCAGTACATCAGGAGACGTGGAGGAGGCCGTAGGAGGGCAACAACCCAGCAGCAGGACCGCTACCTCCGCCTTTGTGCAAGGAGGAGCACTGCCAGAGCCCTGCAAAATGACCTCCAGCAGACCACAAATGTGCATGTGTCCACTCAAACGGTCAGAAACAGACTCCATGAGGGTGGTATGAGGGCCTGGCGTCCACAGGTGGGCGTTGTGCTTACAGCCCAACACCGTGCAGGATGTTTGGCATTTGCCAGAGAACACCAGGATTGGCATATTCGCCACTGGCGCCCTGTGCTCTTCACAGATGAAAGCAGGTTCACACTGAGCACATGTGACAGACGTGACAGAGTCGAGACGCTGTGGAGAATGTTCTGCTGCCTGCAACATCCTCCAGCATGACCGGTTTGGCATTTCTTTGGGGGGGCCGCACGGCCCTCCATGTGCTTGCCAGAGGTAGCCTGACTGCCATTAGGTACCGAGATGAGATCTTCAGACCCCTTGTGAGACCATATGCTGTTGCGGATGGCCCTGGGTTCTTCCTAATGCAAGACAATGTCCATAGACCCCATGTGGCTGGAGTGTGTCAGCAGTTCCTGCAAGAGGAAGGCATTGATGCTATGGACTGGCCCGCCCGTTCCCCAGACCTGAATCCGATTGAGCACATCTGGGACTTAATGTTTCGCTCCATCCACCGAGGCCACGTTGCACCACAGACTGTCCAGGAGTTGGCGGATGCTTTAGTCCAGGTCTGGGAGGACATCCCTCAGGAGACCATCCGCAACCTCATCAGGAGCATGCCCAGGCATTGTAGGGAGGTCATACGGGCACGTGGAGGCCACACACACTACTGAGCCTCATTGTGACTTGTTTTAAGGACATTGCATCAAAGTTAGATCAGCCTGTAGTGTGGTTTTCCATTTTGATTTTGAGTGTGACTCCATATCCAGACATCCATGGATTGATAAATTTTATTTCCATTGAGGATTTTTGTGTGATTTTGTTGTCAGCACATTCAACTATGTAAAGACGCAAGTATGTCATACGATTAGTTCATTCATTCAGATCTAGGATGTGTAATCTTAGTGTTCCCTTTATTATTTTGAGCAGTGTATGTGTGTGTGTATATATATATATATATATATTTTTTTATTTATTTATTTTTTTTTTTTTATAAAAAAAAAAAAGGAAAAATTAGCATTGCAATATAAAATAATACGTTTTGATTGGACTAGCATTCTTTTTAAGGACATGCTTTCGAGATTATACACCTCCCTTTGTGAAGTCAGATAGAGACTCATAAGGTATAGGTCACAGCAGGTTAAGCAATTTAAGCGGGTCTAGCGCATGTCCCGGCGCCGGGCAGGCAGCGGGGTTAGGATACAGATCCCCCGCAGCGGTGCAGGGTACCTGCATCCTACTCCCCGATACGCTTAGACAGCCTCCCCAGCAAACTAGGTCCCCGTCGCTTCGGTATTGGGTGTCCCGCGTGGAGGAGATTAGGATCATTGAGGACCTCACTGCTGTCTCATTGAAGCAGAGAGAGAGATACATGGCCACGTGGTTCCACTGGCTCGCTTATGTGGCCAGGGGCGCCTTTTAGGCTTCCTTCAGTGTCGCTTCCGCATTGTGCCTTGTTTCCTCGCGGTCCGGCCCCCGAGCCGCCTCGTCTAGTTCTTTGATGCGTCTCATTTGCTCCTTGGATGCATGCCTTTTACTTTCATCATTTTGCCTCTATAACTGTATGATGTGCAATGTCTTGTTCTGTACACTGACTGCTATGGATGGTTCCGTGTTTCCCTCCCCTGCCCCTACTCCCCCTCTCCCCTATTTTTCTTCTGTACCCCGTCCTCTTTCCTCCTCCTTTTGAAATTTTGAAAAACCCTCAATAAAACCCGATTTCGAAAAAAAAAAAAAAAAAAGACAGCCTCCCCTGCCAGCACTTTCCACGGGGGGGGGGGTGCCGGCACGGGAGGTTGTCTAAGCGCATCGTGCGGATGGTCACCGGCTGCTGGGGGGAGACAGAGTGGCAGCATGTTTTTTTGGTGCTTTTTTAAAGAAAAAAACTTTTTCTTTAAAAAAGCACCAAACTTTTAGGGTGCAGCCTATATACGGGGGCGGCCTATATCCGAGCCAATACAGTATATATATATATATATATATATAGTCTAAGGTTCTAAATGTTGGGCAGTTACTATGTAACTAGTGGACTCTCCCTGCTGGTTGTTTCATACCAACCCATGATCCCACTCACTTTAACTTACTTGTATAATATATAATACAATTGCCATTTCATTATGAGTCTATTAACCTAGTGCAAACTCTTAGCTTGAACCTATTGTATCTACAGCCCCTTTCTCAATGAGGAACTCCATGGACTGTTAACATGTAATACTATATCTAGGCTTTCCATCGAGGTGGTGATAGAAATAGCACTGCCATAATTAAAGTCACAGTGGAGACTAAGTAGGTCAAATATTTTGTTTTATTACTACCATATTTACGTTCAGGTGCTTGTGTGTAGTAAGTCTCTGGCATGTACTAAAAAAGTGGTATATTTCTATAAATAAATGTATTTTTACCAGATTAGACAAACCTTTTCAGTCTTCTGTAGATGGTGCCAGAATCGTTTTTTACACATAACCCCACTGTGGTTACAGCATAGAAAGCAGTCATTAACACACGTTCCCAATATGGGATTCTGTACCTGCTATTCTATCAGTTGCGTAGCATAAACCTGAGAATGCCATGTTGTTGTTGACAACCCCCCCCCCCCCATTTTGGGCATGTGAAACAAAGAGTTGGGTATGGAGTTGTGATGTTTGGAGAAGTGGGCATTAGAAAAGGGAGAGGGGGGTAGAGTGTAGAGATTTTTGCCCGCATACTTCAATGTCGGCAACATAAGCTAGTGTATGTATGTATGTATGTATGTGTGTGCGCTGATTTAGAGATTGTATATGTATATGTATGTGTATATATATAATATATATATATATATATATATAAAATGTTTCAGTGGCTCTGTCTATAACACAGAAATCATTTGGTTGCTCTTTGCAACTTCCCATGCTTGGGTTTTAGCTTTGTGCTTCCTTGTTCACTAGTGTCCATATATATATATATATATATATATATATATATATATAATCTTTTAGATCTTTTTTTTTAACAAACAGTCCAGATATAAAAAAAAATTTAAAGCTGGTGTTTTCATAATAGAGGTTCAATAGATACAGCAGGGTCCCAGTTGATATTTATTTTTTTCCAGTAAATCTTCCTGGAAAATGTTGAAGCCACGCCTGGATTGAGTTTCTCAGATGGCCGTATATGGGTATGGAGTCTGTTGTCACGTTTACTGCTGCAAAAAAAGTGCCCTAGAATTCTAATGGTGACATCTGCTGGTAAAGTGATTGAAAGACACGATTTGTTAACTGAACTGCCTTCGTACATACAAGTAGCTACCATAGGTTAAATGGTTAAATGCTAAGTTTCTAACAGGAGCATATTTTTTAAGCCTCTCGCTTTACTACTTTAGTTACCATTATAGAGGTCTCTACATTCTCTATGCCACACAATAGAGAAACAAAGTGGATTCCTCTGTTTCAATGTCACTACTACTAACCCTTAAGGATGAAGGATCTTCACTAAGTCTTTCTCATTTAGTATACCTACTGTGACAAACCCTGTAGCATGAGGGCCATAAATGTCCCAGTAAGGGGTCTTAAGCACAGCCCTCTAGGGCAATCAGATTCAGGAACACCAACTTGTAGCACTTTATTTTTAACTGTTTAAACGCAACACCCCAAAACAAATCATAAAAAGCTAGCTCCCAATTGGAGCCCTCTCTAACTAAGCCAGGCTCTTGAAAACATCCCTCCGATAGCACACAAAAGGTCCAGGTAGGTAATGCCTCACAATCATAAAAAGCTAGCTCCCAATTGGAGCCCTCTCTAACTAAGCCAGGCTCTTGAAAACATCCCTCCGATAGCACACAAAAGGTCCAGGTAGGTAATGCCTCACAATCATAAAAAGCTAGCTCCCAATTGGAGCCCTCTCTAAGTAAGCCAGGCTCTTGAAAACCTCCCCCCGACAGCACACAAAAGGTCCAGGTAGGTAATGCCTCACTTGGCTTCAGGGCCTCTCCTTGCCCTGGGAACACAGGTAAACGTCCTCTTCCCCTAACAGTCGCTTTGATTATCAGGCTCCAGGGGATTTAAATGCCCAGCACCTGTACCTGATGCAGGCCCCATAGAAATCCCTGACCTGCAGACCTCTAGCCTCCTGGAAAAGCCAGCATAGATTTTCCACAGAATGGGGGAAAGGCGCATTGGCCCACCCTGCTCTCCAATTGCTCCGCCCCAGGGACCCATATTTATGAACTGGATAGCACCTGTACCAAAATGCCAAACTAAGCATCTTCCTTGGGTTTACAGCATTACACTACATAAATCATGTATTGGTTTTTAATATCATGTAGTAATGTATTTAGCATGAAAGGAATATAAACTTTTTTAGAAAATATGTTAGCCATTATTAGTTGTACACACATAATGCAAACTTTAAAGTCGAACTGTATTTACTTGTGTTTGGAGACACTTCACATGACTGGTGTTTTTGCTTATCATTGGCATTTACAGGCAAATATTAGAATGTGTTCACTCTTATCTCCCTTACTGCTGGTCACACAGTGATCTGGAAGCAGGTCTGTGTAGTCTTCTTTTCTGATAACAATATGTGTCTTCAAAGCAAGGAGAGTTGGTGGAGGCCCCATCAGGGTCTTTATCATGCTAATGATTGTGTCCTGCATTATCAGCACTGACACATTTTTAAGTGAATCCAAAACTTCAAACCAGTGTTCAGTTGTTCTTAATGTAACCATTTCCACTGAAATGGCCAACGTTGTCCTTTTGGCCCAACCTCCCCTTGTAGACCTAAGTGGTTCTATCAAGAATATCCTTAGGCCTTTTAGCCAGGAAGGGAAGAATGGTTTGCAGCTATCGTGACTTCTAAACTAATAAACAATAAGAAGTCTGTTATAATTAGTTACTATGCCAGCAAAGCCTTTGATAGGATCTCTTGGTCTTATCTTGCTCATTTTTTTAAATTCAATGATTTTGGCCTGCCGTTTATACATGCCTTTAGGGCACTATACCATTCCCCCATAGCACAAGTTACACTGAATAATATAAACTTCCAATGATTTTCCCTGGGAAGGGCACACGTCAAGGTTGTCTGTTATCTCCGCACTTTTTGATTTGTCAATTGAGTCCTTAATACGCATCATTGAACGTTCTATAGAATTTAGAGGAATACAGGTGGGGACTGCTGAATTAACCCCTTCACGACCGCAGATGTACCTGGTGCTTCATGTGGACATGCGGTTCCATGACGTACCAGGTACATCATCCAAAAAAAATGCCCCCACGTCGCCATAATCGTGCTGATCACGGGGGCGCTGCTGCTGGTGTCTGGGAAGACCAGCACAGACACCCAGGCCCCCCGAGCCTTCGATCACTCCCACGTAGCGATTCTGTAGGTTGAAAATGGGCAGCTTCGGGGAAGCTGTGGGGACCAGTCACAACATTCCCCTGCTGCCTGATCGCTGGAAGCCCAGGCAGACCAGGAACAGCAAGAAAGAGCCCCAACAGACTCGCACCTGCCAGAGGCAGCTTTAGGTACAGGGAGAAAGGGTGATGTTACCCCATCTCCCCCAGTTACTGGATCAATTCTATAAAGCATCAGGGTTTCTAGTTAATCAACATAAAACTGAAGCAATTTTTCCAGGAGGGAAACAGGGTTGGGAAAGGGATTTTCCATTTAAGTGGACACATTCTCCTACTTTGAAATATATGGGCCTTTCTATCTCAACAAATTTAACTCAACTCTATCACTTAAATTTTGTCATGCTACTACGTCAAATGGAGAGTTCCTTTAAAACTTGGCCCAAGTTTAATCTCTCATTTTTGGGGCATTGTCATTTGTATTAGATGATTTTCTTTTCAAAATTGCTTAACCCAATCCAGATGTTGCCTATTACTTTAAAGAAAAAAATATGTTTTGTACCATAATAATAATAAGCTGTTAAGACAATTTTTATGGGATAATAAAAAGGCCAGGATAGCAATGATTAAACTTTAGCAGCCGGTCCATAATGGTGGTGTGAACCTTCCAACTTGGCTAGCTTGACTATAATTTAGCAGCTAATTATCACTTTGCGGTGGACTGGATTCAGTTGTCACCGGATGTCTCCTTGGCTTCCCTCCTTCACCTTCCAAGATTCTCCTGGCCTGAAGATCTTAATTCAAAATCCTCTGTTATATCACACTTCAAAAGCATGGGAGCTCGTCAGGTGCCGACTAGGTTTGGAGTTTTGTTGTTCTAGATTCCACTCGTTAGTTCGTAACCCGCAGTTCAAGAATGGTAGGGAGGACGCTATTTTTAGGTGTCTGGCTCGGGGTGGTGGCCACTTAATTAATGACTTTATAGACCAAAACTGGCAAATTGTTAATTTTTGCACAAATACAGACTAAATACTCATCTATTGTAACGCACACTATTATTGAATACAGTCTCCTATAGTCTTTCTAATAACAACATTACCAATCTATTAGATCATTTCACATTGATGTCTTCTCTTAAACAACTTAAAATGTCAACAATCTATAATTTTGTTAGAACCATACTGGTGTGGGACACGCAAGTCGCTGGTGCAGCATCTTGAAGTAATGAATTTCCTGACCTAGACTTGGACTTAGTGCTCCAGGCATATGTTAGGAATTCAAAAATCTTAGTTTCTAGGGACTATTGTGAGATGTTTCTAAACCAGTTACCCTTAAACTCTGCTTCTTGATGGGCCTTGCCGAACACTCCTTATGTCCAAAATGTCAGTTACCCAATGCTGACCTCTTTCATGGCCTGTGGCCATGTAGTTCTATTGTTCCGTTTTGGGGAGATTTACAAGCATTAAGACACAACCTTTGTTTTGTGTCATAATGGAGAATGGAGCCACCCCCCCCCTCCTTCTTATATGTACTACAGTAACAGTACTGTTGCTTGCAGTACTTTCATCACCAAGTGGATTCACTATATGGTGCTAATGTGTTTCCAATGTCTTTTATTGCTTTTTCATTCAATGTAACCTTGAAATGTCACTCTAACTACTTGTACTCGATATAATTGGTGTTACACTTCTCAAATGTGGCCTTTTAGCCCCAAACAATTGGAATTAGTGCATGGAAAGGGTTAAAATACCAGCATTTGAAATACCCTGGGGTGTCTAGTTTAAAAAAAATATATATGGTTTGATTGGGGTAAATTGCATTGGCTGGCAGAATGATCAAATTTGGGAAACAAAAAGGTTTTGAAATAGCAAAACATTTCTTGTACTTATTGCCCAATAATTTGAAGAAAAAAAGCAAAAAAAAAAAACAAAACATTGGGTATTTCTAATTCAGGATAAATAGTAGAATCTTCTTAGCCTTTTTTAGACGAGTTTAGAAGATTTTTCACATAAAAGTAAGAAAAAGATAACATGATCAATCAAAAAAATCTGAAGAAAGCCCTTCTTGACCTGAAAAAAAACAATACCATATTTGCTCGATTATAAGACGACCCTGATTATAAGACGACCCCCCAAATCTGAATATTAATTTAGGAAAAAAAGAAAAAGCCTGAATTTAAGACGACCCTATAGGAAAAAAGTTTTACCAGTTAATTATTTTTTTTTTAAATAAAAGCTATGATTGAGAAAAATATTTTGGTTTTATTTCCTTCTATTTTCCAACCTGCCCCCCCAGTTATGCACATCTGCCCCAGAAATGCCTTATACCCCCTATATGCCACTGTGCCCCATGATATGCCTTTTAACCCTCTAAATGCCACTGTGCCCCATGATATGCCTTTTAACCCTATATGCCACTGTGCCCCATGATATGCCTTTTGACCCCCTATGTGCCACTCTGCCTCCAGAAATGCCTTATACCCCTATATACCACTCTGGCATTTAGAGGGTTAAAAGGCATATTATGGGGAAGAGTGGCATATAGGGAGGTTTAAGGCATTCGGGAGGCAGAGTGGCGTATAGAGGGTTAAAAAGGCATTTCTGGAGGCAGAGTGGCATAAAAGGCATTTCACAGAGCACTCTGCCTCCAGAAATGCCTTATGCCCCCCATTTAACACTCCCCAGCCTCCCCCCCAAACTTACCGGTGCTTCTGACTTCCCTGTCATGTAGCCGGGGCAGCGTGTAGATCCCACGCACTTACGCTGCAGCCGGAAGGAGGCGTGGCTAGCAGCGGGGGTTGTCTGCGTCCATCGCACAGACCTTCCCCAACTGTCAGAGATCAGAGTTCCCCGCACCGGTGCGGCACCGGCACCGGTGCGGGGAACTCTGATCTCTGACAGCCGGGGAAGGTCTGCGCGATGAACGCAGACAACCCCCGCTGCTAGCCACACCTCCTTCCTGCTGCAGCAGAAGTTGTCTACGCAAATCGCGTAGACATCTACACGCTGCCCCAGCTACACACCGGGGACTCAGACGTACCGGTAAGTGGGGCGGCCAGGGGGAGACAGGAGGATCCAGGTCCCCTGCAGCTGCGGGGGATCTGGATCTTAGTCGTCTCATAGTCAGACCTATTTGAGGTCTGATTATAAGACGACCCCGATTATAAGACGAGGGGTAGTTTTCAGAGCATTTGCTCTGAAAAAAACCTCGTCTTATAATCGAGCAAATACGGTATATATTTGTGTTGTTATGGGTTCAAAGGCAGGGAGGATAATTTCTCCACTGCTTCAGCAATACTCCTCTAGCTTCCAATAAATCAGCCCAACGAACAGCATACAGATCTGAACAGTCTAGTAAGTTTAGTAAGCTCCCAATGTAGTGGACAAAACATTAGGTTTAAAAGCAGACAAACATTTATTACAGGGAAAGGCAGGCTTTTGTATAGAAAAGCATCAGATAACTTGGGTAATACAATTAACTTCTAACAATACAAGAAGCTAGTTCTCCAAGTACTCTCATTATGGATTTACAGGATACAATGGGGAAGGGGAGTGTACGTGACACACAGGGGACAATACAATTACCTTTGGTGAAGATAAGTGTACACAAAGTACACAAGACATATAATTGGATTCCCATTCTCTGGAAAACAGGGTGCCCCCCAGTCCCACAACCAGCATGTCCCTGGATGCCTCTCAGTGTCACCGATCCTCCAAAAAAAGTAACACGATCGGATGTTATTTGGAGGATCGGTGGTCAGTCAAAGTATAGGGGACTGTGACATGTTTGCAGTTCGCCTGAGAGTTCCAGGAGAAATCCACCATTTCTCGCTTAGGCGCTGGGAGTGTCTGCGGCTGGTTATAGGGACAATAGTGCATTTCAGAGATGGCATAATCCACACAGGAAGGATAAAACCGGGATGCAAGTCTATCCTGTTACATGTGTGTGTACACTAAATGGATGAGGAGAAAATTACAGCTAAACACGTGCACCACGAAAGTGTTAAATCTGCCTTGGCCACAAATGGTACAAAAAAAAAGAGCCCTGGTCCTTAAGGGGTTAAGCTTAATTAAAAAGCAATCTTTATTGACAACTGATCCACTTTAATAAAGGAGTAATCAAACAAGTCATGAGAACAGGAACGTACCTTAGCATTTTATACAGACCCAACAATGGAGAATGTATATTAAAGTATTTACCTTTAAAAGAAGTGAACTTATATGCTCCATGGTCCTGTTTTGCATCACTTGAGGCTACTTGAACGAGCTAGTCAGTAGCAGGATAGCACTCTAATCAAAATCACTCAAGGCTCTTCCTGTGAAAGTGTGTGGATGCCTTGTTAGACCCCCTGGAACTCTTGAGTGAGCCAGTGCTTGAATGGGCACTTTGGCTAGCAGGAGATGTGTCCAGCCAAAGTATCTCCTGAAAGCCTAGGGGCTTGGTGGGGCAGAGAAAAAGCAAATACACTGGGGCAGAATCTGTAGAATTGTTTAGAAACCATGCATCAACAAGGTGGGCTAAAATAATATAAAAGGGAAACACTGAATACAAATTATGTGTACAAGATGGCAGTAGACCAGGACTGGGGTGTTCCCACTGACGTCAGTGGGCATTCCCGTGACCCAGTAGATTTTGCACTTCTGGAGTTCTCCGAGCCAAACCCGGAGAGTTCCCAGGTATGCTTATAAGGTTCTGAAAGCTTAAAGCCAAATATTTATTTTCCATATGGACCTTATGAAATTCAATAAAAAACAGAGAAATCTCATAATACAACTAATTTTAGTTTGTAAATTAGTTATCACAAGGAATTGGAAAAAGATTGGGGAAGTATCCTGGGATGAGATTCAAGCCCAGATTCATTTTCAATATAAAATGGAGAAAGGCTACTGCGCAAGTATAGCTAAATGTAATAAACATAGAGATATCTGGAAACCCTGGATAATCTGCGCATAATTAGAGCCTGTGACAGAAAAAGAATAACTCGATAAAAAAAACCATAATAATCAGTAAGGAGATACCCACACACTTTTTGGATGAATGTGTACAAGTAGGAATATGTAACAACCTAATTAATATGTATATTTCCCCGTAATTAAATAAGAGCTTAGTTTGGAATAACACGAGAAACGGGAAATTACTTATAATTCATTCCTTTGAAATGTGTAACATGTGTTTATGTGTATTTATTTATTATAGCAAAATTGTATGAATATTTATATATATATTTATTACTATGTATGAGTATATTTTTTGTAGTTGTATAAAATTAAAATAAAATAAAAAAAAGGTTCTGAAAGCTTATGCAACTTTACAGCTTTTTCTATATTGGTCTAATCAAAATGTATAGTGTTCAATAATTTTCTGTGGGATATTACGGCTATATCAGTTTTTCATACTGGATCAAGAATCCTTTTCAGATGCCAACGTGCGCTTTTCAATCTGTTATTTAGGTGGCAAAGAACTACAGAATAGTTTTGATGTGTATGAAAAATATGTTTTCCTAATATGAACGGTTGGTACATGACTGTGAAAAGAAATTATGTACAAACCCAAACAGTGATTTCAATTTCTACTTCTGCTTGTTAGTTGTAGGTTATATATTTTATTGAGCCAACAAAAAAGAAGTTTAATAGTCCCATAAACTCTCTAGACCCTAGAGGTGTCTTCTCCATCTGATGGAGAAACCTCGGAAATCCTGAAACCTCATGTGATGGTCCAGCTTTCTATTTCTTCACAATACAGATATATTCATTTTCCTTATACATTTTCTACTTTAATGATCAGTATTACTGCTCCAAATTATACAATGCAACATTTCAATATATATATATATATATATATATATGTATATATATATATATATATATATATATATATATAGTTTATTTATATATTGTATATTTGTTTTAATTCATATTGTTAATTCTGTCTATTCAAGTATACAAACTTTATAGTATACAATTTATACAATGTATTAATATTCAACAGTTATTCACATTTTGAATTATGCGTGCTTAAAGCAAAGAATATGAAAATCTAATAGTGACTAAAGGTTTGTAAACAGATGTTAATTCGAAAAATCATTTGCATAAGCCCAAAAGGCTCCGATCTTCATCCTCTTTTGTATGTTCATTTTTCAATGCCTGGTTCACCATATGCCAGAACAGAGGACGAGCATTTATGTTCTTTGGCCAGACGAGATACGTCTTCTTTTTTATAATTTTTCTTATCTGGTGGTAGGGAGACAATTTGTAACTTGGTATATCTTCTAAAAACAGTAAGACCAAGACATCAGCATGATCATGAAATAAACGATAACTTGCCACCTGGATTTCCTTTGAACACCATTCACTTTCCAAGTAGTGCCTGGTTATTACACAAATAGTTTTTCGACTGTTGTAAATGCTATCAATTATATTATCAATTATATGCTTTCCTGGTTCAAAGTCTCGGTGGTGAAGGCAAAGTTTCCTACTATATGATTCTTCAAGATTCGGTACAAGATGATTGAAGACCCACTCCTCATCATGACTATTGTAGGAGATAAAAGCATCATATTCATATTTACGTTTGTCCTGTGTCTTCCGATTATACAAAAACCCTAGGAACACATAATAACTGTAAAGGACCTTCCATCTCCACAATTTCCAAACAGTTGAAATTACCAGAAAGATACTTATCAGCAAGCATGTGGATAGAAACAGTATGTAGTCATAGTGTTGCCTACATAAGTCAGTGTTGAATGCAAATAGCATCTTCCCCTTACTGGTAGGTGGATATGCACATGCATACTCATAGAAGTGTAGCACTTGGGTTTTTGGATTAGTTTGTACCCACTGTATAAACCATTGGTTATCACAACTGCAGCTGAACGTGTTGTTACGGAGGTCCAGAAAACCAAGATCAGGCAATGCATTAAACTGTTTATCAGAGAGTGTGGTTAGTTGGTTCCCTACAGCACGAATAAGGATTAATTTGGTATTATTTGATTCCACAAGAAAGTCTAGTGACTCAAGGTTATTTTGGCTAATGTGCAGTTCAGCTATGTTACGTACAGGTTGTAATAATCTTGGATCCAGGTGCTGGAAATGATTATTACTAAGGTCTATATACTCAAGCTGAGGTGTATAATTAAATATTGCATGGTCAATGCTTTTCAGAGCTAAATTGCCAGTATGGACCTTTTCTAGAGACACTAAGCCTTTAAAGAAGTTACTTGGTATATTTTGCATACCGTTGTGGGCTTGGCTGTTGAGGGTTAGCAGCTTTAATGAACTTAGGGAAAGGAAAGGTGGGGAATTTAGCTTGCTTGATGACTGATAGTTAAAGAAGTTGCCGAACAGTTGGAGTTCAAGAAGTGAATTCAGGCCTTGGAAAGTATAGCTGTTTAAAACATCTTGCGTCAACTTGTTGCTGCCAAGTAACAATATCTGCAGTTTATCTAGACCATTAAATGCTCCCGGTTCTATGTTTTCTATCTGATTGTCTATCAGATTCAGAGACTTGAGGGACACAAGGTTTTTAAAAGTGTCGGATGAGAGGGAACTTAATTTATTTTTCCTCAGCCACAAAATTTGCAGATGTTTAAGACTGGCTTGAAAGGAGTGAGAAATATCCAAAAGGTAGTTGTTGCCCAGATTCAACTCTAGAAGACTCCAGTTACCTGCTAGTGAGGAATTAAATACAGACATTTTGTTTCCTGATAGATCAAGGGACTTGAGATTGTTGTAAGCTTTGGTGTCATTAAAAAACACCTCTGATACATGGTTGTAGCTGAGATTCATTGTTTTCAAGGATGTCATGTAAGACAAGTCAGCTGGCATGGAAGTTAACCTGTTGTAGGCCAGCGACAGATGCTGAAGTGAGCCAAGGTGCTGAAAAGTCAGCAACTGAACGCGTTGGAACATATTGTAAGATAAGTCTAGGTACTTGAGAACAGTACAGTTCTTAAAAGTATCCTTGCTAAATTCCGTGTAGCTATTGCCCTGTAGTCGAAGAATTTTCATGTTTGGATTATTAAGGCATATTTGCTGAATAATGTGGTCAAAATCCGTTAGATTTAAATAACCGACATTGATTTCTTCTAGAGAACTGCAGGACAGGCTTTGTATAATGCCGGACACAGTAGCTGGTGTTAGGTGCATCCCCTCCATGTTTAATCGTTTTAACTCCTTCAAAAAGCAAGGCACTGACAGCTTCCAAAATAGTTGTTGCCGGGTAAATGATATATCCATGAATGTTAGGTTTTGCAAAGCACTGGTTACAATACTGACAGTGGAAATTGGGTTATTTGAAACATCAATCGTGTGAAGAGTGGTTGAAATGTTTATGAGATCATTGGTTGAAAAATGTTGTAAACTTACATTTGCAAAATGTATCTCTTTGAGTCCACCTATTCGAAAGGCAGCATGCATTGCGTCCAATGTATAAAGAGGGTTGGATGAAAGACTCAAGATCTCAAGGTTTTGCAATCCCGAGAAAGCACTAGGCTCTATAGTTGTAATGTTGTTATTATCCAGTAACAATGTAGTGAGATTCTTCAGACCTGAAAACATGTGACTTTTTAGAGACTCTAATCTATTGCTGCTGAAGTTCAGCATCCTCAATGACTGCAATTTCTGAAAAGCACCATTGTCAATAAAACGTATTTGATTACTTGATATATTCATTTCTTGCAGCAGAGTAAGATTGTGAAAGTCTTTAATGTTTATCCTGTTGATTTTATTAAAGGAGATATCAAGGCTGAATGTTATGTTAGGAAGTTGTGCAGGGACGCTGAGTAAACCTTGTTTGTAGCAAAGGACCTTCGGATGGTAATGTCTATGCACTTCACATCCTTGAATTGCATAACTGTCCCCTTTTTTAAAAGAAGCAAGAAGCACTAGAACCCATCCTAGTAATGAAAGCATGGTCTTAGGACACAGGGTCATCCCTTTAAAAACAAGAACAAAATGATGTATTAACCAGCCAACCACCAGGAATTCTTGCTTGGTTTCCTCCAGACCATGTACTTCTTTGTAAGGCTATGTTTAGTTATTTAAGTTAGAACAATGTGGGATGTGAACACATTTCTTAGTTAACAAGGCAAAAACATAAGGTTACATTGTCATTTTTATGTTCCGTTTTTTTAATTTCCAGTCATGAGAATGTGGGACTTACACAATCATTGTTTTTTGGGTTTTTTTGTGTGCAATTGTGGTCAGACTGATGCTCGCAGCCTTACCCAGAGTGGTCAGTCATCACCTTCTTGCCAGCTTTGTGAAAATATCTTTATTCCTTAAAGTCATGTTTGCAGAGCTTCTGTAAAGTAAACACATAAATAAATAATTAGAGAACACAATACTTAAAAATTCATATTTTATGAAATCAATTTGTCTCATCACCATCGCCCTTGACAAGTTTAATCTAGCCTTGACACTTCTAACACTTTTTGGTTTATGTAATTTTTGGTCTTTGAGAATAAGGCAGATTTCCTCTTGCATCACTCTAGCACCTGACAACATATGGTTCTTCTTTTGTTATGATGTAGAGAGAAATAGTTCCCCTGCATACTGTAACAGCTGTTGATTGTGGATTTTTTCTGTGTGTGTGTTTTGCTAAAATTTACCATTTCATTACAGTAGCTAAAGTCAGGACTGGCAAAAAGAAGAATTTCAAGCTGCATTGTTTTACATTTTGCGCAAAAAAAGGCTTTTAGGCAGTGTATGGATCATTTATAGCTTTTACACCCTGACAAGAACCATTTTGGTGTTGGACTGGAGTTGATAGTGTGTTTGAGCCTGTTGCCTGTTGCCAAAAATGTGTATTTTGTTCACAGAAAATATGAGGTAACATAGTTCATAAGGTTGAAAAAAGACCAAAGTCCATCAAGTTCAACCTATATACATATTGTGTCCCTACTGTGTTGATCCAGAGGAAGGCAAAAAAACCCTTATGAAGCAGATGCCAATTGCCCCATACCAGGAGGAAAATTCCTTCCCGACTCCAAATATGGCAATCAGAATAAATCCCTGGATCAATGTTCTGTCCCTATTAATCTAATATCCATAACTTGTAATATTATTGCTTTCAAGAAACACGTCCAGGCTCGTTTTGAACTCTTTTATTGAGTTTACCATTACCACTTCCTCTGGCAGAGAGTTCCATAATCGCACCGCTCTTACTGTAAAGAACCCCCATCTGTGCTGGTGTAGAAACCTTCTTTCCTCCAACCGTAGAGGATGTCCCCTTGTTATAGATACAGTCCTGGGTATAAATAGGTCCTGGGAGTGATCTCTGTACTGTCCCCTTATATATTTATACATAGTTATTAAATCCCCCCAAGCCGTCTTTTTTCCAAACTAAATAACCCTAATTCTGATAATCTTTCTGGGTACTGTAGTCCTCCCATTCCCCTTATTACTCTGGTTGCCCGTCTTTGAACCCTCTCCAGCTCCACTATATCTTTCTTGTACACTGGTGCCCAGTACTCTACACAGTATTCCATGTGTGGTCTGACTAGTGACTTGTACAGTGGTAGAATTATTTCCTTGTCGTGGGCATCTATGCCCCTTTTGATGCACCCCATGATTTTATTTGTCCTTAGCAGCAGCTGCCTGACACTGGTCGCTACAGGTAAATTTACTGTTAACTAAAACTCCTAAGTCCTTTTCCATGTCAGTCGTCCCCAGTGTTTTCCCATTTAATACATATTCCCAGCCTGGATTTTTCTTCCCCATGTGTATAACCTTACATTTATCTGTGTTGAACCTCATCTGCCACATCCCAGCCCAAGCCTCCAACCTATGCAGATCCATTTGTAATCGTGCACTGTCCTCTATTGTGTTAACCACGTTACAGAGCTTAGTATCGTCTGCAAAGATTAATACTTTACTATACAATCCCTCTACAAGGTCATTAATAAATATATTAAAAAGAATAGGACCCAAAACTGACCCCTGTGGTACCCCACTAGCAACAGTAACCCACTCAGAGTATGTACCATTAATAACCACCCTCTGTTTCCTATCACTGAGCCAGTTACTTACCCACATACACACATTCTCCCCCAGCCCAAGCATTCTCATTTTATGTACCAGCCTTTTATGTGGCACCGTATCAAATGCTTTGGAAAAATCAAGATATACGACATCCAGCGATTCACCCCGATCCAGTCTTGAGCTCACCTCCTCATAAAAGCTGATCAGGTTATTTTGACAGGACCGATCCCTTGTAAACCCATGCTGATATGGAGTCATACACTTATTTTCATTGAGATACTCCAAAATAGCATCTCTTAGGAAACCCTCAAACAGTTTACACACAACAGAAGTTAAACTAACAGGCCTATAATTCCCCGGGTCACTTTTTGTCCCCTTTTTGAATATTGGCACAACATTTGCTATGCGCCAGTCCTGGGGAACAGACCCTGTCACTATAGAGTCCTTGAACATTAGAAATAGGGTTCTGTCTATTACATTACTTAACTCCCTTAGAACGCGGGGGTGAATGCCATCTGGACCTGGTGATTTGTCTATTTTGATTTTTTTTAGGCGGCACTGCACTTCTTCCTGGGTTAGACAGGCGACATGTACCGGGGCATTTATCTCATCCTGCTGTATATTACCTGGCATTTCATTTTCCTCTGTGAATACAGCAGAGAAGAATATATTTAATAGATTAGCTTTTTCCTGATCCCCGTCTATAACTTCTCCCTCATTACTTTTTAAGGGGCCAACGCTTTCATTTTTAACCTTTTTACTATTTATATAGTTAAAGAACATTTTGGGGTTTGTCTTACTCTCTTTGGCAATGAGTCTTTCTGTCTCCACTTTTGCTGCTTTTATCTGATTTTTACATATTTTATTTTTTTCCCGATAGCTTTTTAGTGCTTCCTCACTGCCTTCCTGTTTTAGTAGCTTAAATGCCTTTTTTTTGCCATTTATTACCCCCTTTACATTTTTATTTATCCACATTGGTTTTCTCTTGTTCCTGACTCTTTTATTCCCATACGGTATGTACCTTTCACAGTGAGAATTTAAGATATCCTTAAAAATCTCCCATTGAGTGTCTGTACTCTTGTTTTTGAGGACATTTTCCCAATTTACAGTGTTAAGGGCTTCTCTTAGTTGATCAAACTTTGCCTTCCTAAAGAAGTTCATAGTTCTCGTGGCTCCTCTAAGAGTTCCCTTATTGAAGGACAAGTTATAATGTATCATATTGTGATCACTATTTCCTAGATGCCCCCTGACCTGCACATTAGTTACTCTGTCAGGTCTGTTGGTTAATATTAAGTCCAGTAGGGCGCCCCCTCTGGTCGGGTCCTGTACCATTTGGGACAGATAATTATCCTTACTTATAGTCAGAAACCGGTTTCCTTTATGAGATTCACAGGTCTCGGTTTCCCAGTTTATGTCGGGATAGTTAAAGTCCCCCATAATAACCACCTCATTGTGATTTGCTGCCTTGTTTATTTGCTTTAATAATTGATCTTCTGCTGCTTCCATTATATTTGGTGGCTTATAGCAAACCCCTATCAGTATTTTATTATTTTTCTTTCCATATATTTCTACCCATAATGACTCCATATTATCATTTCCCTCACATATATTCTCCTGCAGTGTGGCCTTTAGGCTGGACTTTACATAAAGGCAAACTCCGCCACCTTTTCGTTTTTTTTTTAATAGACTATATCCCTGTATGTTAACCGCCCAGTCATAGCTATCATACAACCATGTCTCTGTTATACCCACTATGTCATAATTTTCTTCAGACATTATTAACTCCAGTTCGTCAATTTTATTGGTCAGACTTCTGGCATTAGTAAGCATACAATTTAGAGGTATATGGTTTTTTTCCCTATGAAGCCTATCCTTATTAACTATTCTATCCCTCCGCTCCACTCCCAGGTACATTTATAAGCCCCAGCTCTCTATCTACACTATCTTCCCCTTCTATATTGTAGTTTCCCTCCCCCCCTTTCCCTAGTTTAAACACTCCTCCACCCTTCTGGACATCTTCTCCCCGAGCACAGCTGCACCCTTCCCATTGAGCCCGTCCCTACCGTAGAGCCTGTATCCGACAGAGAAGTCGGCCCAGTTCTCCATGAACCCAAACCCCTCCTTCCTACACCAGCTTTTGAGCCACTTGTTGAGCTCCCTAATCTCCCGCTGCCTCTCTGGTGTGGCACGTGGTACAGGTAATATTTCAGAAAATACTACCTTGGAGGTCCTTGCCTTAAGCTTGCTACCTAAGTCCCTGAAATAATTTTTCACCTCTCACTTTGTCATTGGTGCCAATGTGCACCATGACTGCTGGGTCTTCTCCAGCCCCTCCCAGTAATCTGTCAACCCGATCCGCGATGTGCCGAACTTGAGCGCCAGGCAGACAACACACTGTTCGGCGATCCCGGTCTTTGTGACAGATCGCCCTGTCTGTCCCCCTAATAATTGAGTCCCCCACTACCAGCACCTGTCTGGCCTGCCCTGCGCTCCTCCTTCCCTCCTTACTGGAGCAGACACCGCTCTGGTGGTCAGAGGCAGTGACTTGCTGCAGTACTGCTAACTCTGAACTAACATCCCCCTCATCTGCCAACCGGGCAAACTTGTTGGGGTGTGCTAGATCAGGACTAGCCTCCCTGGCGCTTTTCCCCCTACCCCGCCTTCTAACTGGAACCCAGCTAGCTGCCTGACTGTCCTGTACCTCCATCCCGCTATCCTCCCCCACCTCTACCCCCGAGTGAGCTTGCTCAGTGAGCAGCAGACTCCTCTCCAAGTTGTCAATAGATCTCAGTGTTGCCAGTTGCTCCTCTAGACTCAGGATTTGTGCTTCCAAATGAGCAACCCGCACACATCTCGCACAGCAATATGCACCCTCGAAGCGCTGATCAAGGATTGCATACATTGAGCAAGATGTACACCTGACCGCATTGTCAAACATGGAGGACATCTTGGCAATGGGGATAGCTCAAATAACTGGCAAAAACAGACAGTAAGGTGCAATATATATATATAAATATATGGAATCACAAGGATTTATACTTTACCCTCCTTCTTGCTTTTTAACTCCTTCTTTGTGTATCCCCTATTTAAGCACAGAGATAATAAAAGCATTGGAGCTTGATCATTGATGTTGGAGAAAAACATCTCCACTACCACCTTGAGGTATGGTACTTTGATGACATATTTTGAGAAGTATGGTAGTTTGCCTTACATTTTAACACAAAAGTGGTTATTGTCTTACTCATTCAAGAGATAGTACTCTAAAGAAGCTCCTGATTTTAGTGGACCAACATTCATAGAGTCACCAAAGTTTTGAAGATTGCGAAGGCTATAAAATAACATATATATATATATATATATATATATAATAGTGTTTGGATGTTTTTTAATACATTTATTAATGATCCATAATGTTAATCCTTTGCTCACATGCTAATTAGAAGAATTCTGAAATCCTGAGAAGAAGGGCAAATTTTATTGAACAGATGCTTTACTCTAACATTTCTCTTTCCAGATTATTATAGCATGGAATGTCTGTGCTCATACCAGACCAACATGCATGTAAACATCCTCGGGTTTGACTATGGGTGCACTATATATTTATATATATATAATATCTCTATGGAGTCTTCAGTCGGAGGTGATCCTTATTATTGGGTCTCTTCAGCTGAAGCTTATGTAAATCCACACCTTTTTTTTGGGTTGGGAAGACTTCCAAACTCAAAACATTACTTAGTTGTGAAACAAATCTTTTTTTTTATTTTAATGTATTTTTATACTTTTCTTTTTAATATAGTGCAAGCATTTAACATTTCATCAACATATAAATTGTCACAATTATCCTTACAGTTACCATTTTACACTAGTATACATTAGATTTTGTGCAAATGGTCCAAAAAAAAAATTTTTGTTTTGTTTTTGGTCCATTAATTTTCAGACAACAAATTTCGTTTCCTGACCTTTCGAAGGGCGTTTTCCATTCGCAAACATATACTTTGATTCACGCTCTCACACACTCTTTCCCTTCCCTCTCCGACGATTGCTTCTGTGTCCCTGTCTGCCTTTCCGCTGTTCCATTTCTTCTCTTGCCTCTTCTTGTTCTTCATTGTTCTTTTTTTTTTACGCTTCTCCCAGGCCTCCCAGAGAACATCTGCAGAAAGGGAAAAGACAGCCTGTTCCCCGTCCCTCCAATCAGGGGAGAGGGTGTGCGTGGAGGCTTGGACCTTTTGTGGAAGTGCTCTGGAAGGCATTGTAAATGGAACTGATATCTGATGAAGAAAAAGGACAGAAGAACAGGAAGAGGCAAGAGAAGAAGCAGAGCTACAGAAAAGAAGACAGGGACATATTGAGTGTGAAATAGCATGAGAGTGAATGAGATTGTGACAGAGCATAAGTCTAAGAGAATGAAAAAGTAACATATTGCAAACAAAAATCCAGAGCTCTCTCGTTTTTGTTTGTTTTGTTGGGGTCCCTCCTCATTTTTGGACAGTCATACATATTAATCAAATTGGCAAATTTGGTTAAAATTAAAATTGGTACAAATCCAAATGCACAAAAGTAGTATGCATATGATCAGAGTACAGTTATATCGTATCACACTGTATCCCACTTCCAATCATATTTCTTTTTAGCCCTCATACAAATTTTTCAAATGCCTTCTCAAAATGTATAGAATGCTCCCCAAAATGTTAATTTCTAAAGTATAACATACACCTCATCTCTTTTCAAGTAATCGCTTGCTTTTGTCTGATGCTACTTCTTGAACCTAAAACATATATATATATAATAATAACACAAATTTCAGACTTCGGGTATGCTCACAACCTAATTCTACCTAGCCAACCTTTCAAGAGCATGTGTATGTTCAGTCTCTTCCACCTAATTTGTTTTGATGTGAAATAAACTCACTAAAATTAAATTAACCCCTTCAGTCCCAGGGGTTTTTGGTACCGCAAAGCCCGGAGTAATTTTGCCATTTTTGCGGTATGTCGGTTCAGCGATTATTCCCCTTTCCTGCAAATAGTGTACCCATGTAAACTATATATTCTTTTTTCAAGGAGAGATAGAGCTTTCTTTTGATACCAAAGTTAGATAACTAATTTTATATATATATTGTGCCAAGGTAACGGAGTCTGTCTATATCAGTGGCAGGTTGGAACGCTCTATATTCCCAGCATGAAGGGGTATATTGCTGGAAGTCAGTAGGTGGATCCAAATAACCTGCACTGAGATGTTTAAAGGCCGTTAGAGGCATTAGTTGTCTGAAAACAGGGAGAGAGGCAGTTAAGCCAGAGGCCATAAGACTTTATTAATAGGTACGGTCCAAACAAACGTGTGTTGTGCTGTAACTACTTTATGACTGGGATTGGATCAGTTTGCCAGTTGGTTAGTGAGATAATCATTTTATATTTATTGTCTCCAAGATGGAGTAGGATTTGTGTTTTTGGACTGCTGCTCTGTTCATCTGTGGTAGTTTTTGAGAGTTGGTGTACAATCTCTTTTTAAGACAATCCTGTCCTCTTGCTGTGCTTCCATCACAGCTCCCATCTGAGCAGTTATCAGCCAGTTGGTTTCTTGTTGCACTGTAGTAGCATGCAGGAGGGCCTTTAAAACATCCTCCATGTTGATACAGGGTTCAAACAGCAAAATCCCACTTCGAACACCACTTGTGGCAGGATGGCCGGTCACCAACAAGAAACTCCAAACACCAGCAGAATAAAAGCAAAATGTTCTTTAAGGTCCACAGTGTTGTGCTTCACAGTGTAAATAAACAAAACAAAAAAACAAATCCTACTCCATCTTGGAGACTATCTATACAAAACCAACTGGCCAGCTAATCCAGTCCCAGTCATAAAGTAGTTACAGCACAACACACGTTTGTTTGGACCGTACCGTTTCATAAAGTCTTAGGGCCTCTGGCTTAACTGCCTCTCTCTCCCTGTTTTCAGACAACTGATGCCTCTAACGGCCACCCTTTAAACATCTCAGTGCAGGTTAATTGGATCCACCTGCTGACTTCCAGCAAAATACCCCCTCATGCTGGTAATATAGAGCGCTCCAACCTGCCACTGATATAGACAGACTCCATTACCTTGTGACACTATATATATATATATATATATATATATATATATACAAAATTAGGTAAAGTGATGGAAAATCCCCTCCAAGTTTATCAATTCAGGTGTCCTGATTTCAGAAATACCTAATTTATATAGAATTTCCATACTTTCCCAGCACTTTTAGGGAACATACTATAAGGTGTACATTATTCGTAGAATTTTTACATTAGGTATGATGGAATTGCAACTCTAATTTTAAACAAATAAACCAAAAAAACCCACAAAAGTATATATTTCTGTAAAGCAGACAACCCAGACTATCGTATCAGGGGAATTTGGGCATTCTTCATGCAGCTATTTGGCCACCAATCACTGTCAAATGTGGCCCCAGAAATTATTTCCAGCTCTTTTTTCACCAACACTTCTGCGTTGCTTAGATTTTTTGTGCACAGGGTATGTGTTACGGCAGAGAAACCCAGCTAAACTTGTTTAGCTGCATCTCCTGATTCTGGAAATACCCCGCATCCTTAGTTTTTATTCTTTCTAGAGGGCTATATCCATCCCTTACATATAATACGCTATAGGGTAGTATTTTTTATACTTATGGCTTAACTGGTTTGGGGGTTGTGAAAGGGGGCAGGAGGGTTATACTTTTAAGATTATGGGATGTAAGTTTTTTTATTATTATTATTTTTATTTTGTATATATTTTTTGTATAAATATTTTTTTAATGCACTGTTATCAGTGCAGTATGGTTAGAGGTCCTCTTAGGGACCTCTTGAACATGTTATTAACGCCAGTGATGTCACAATGACATCACTTAGCTCACTTTTTTTATTATTATTTATTGTATTATTTTTGTGATTTTTTTAATTGTTTTTTTTGTTTTGTGTTTCTGCATGTGAGGAGCGTGAGAAACAAGAATTATGCCTACAAATGTCAGCAAATACTATCTTTACATCTTCCAAAGTCCGTCTCTGCAGAACTGAGCTGTAAAACATACGTGCGCTATTATGTAAAAAGATATACAACTAGCAGAGGTGACACATTGGGATAATATAGAAAGATTTATGAAGATATTGCAACTTCCCAGTGTATGATAGGTGCAACGCCTGAAATCTTGCTTGCAGGATATTACTAGTCATTATATAGTGTATATATATATGTATATATATATATATATATATATATATACACATACCGCTTTCCCCATGTATAAGACGCACCCTTTTTTAGAAAAATTTGAGGTCTAAAAACTGGGTGTGTCTTATACAGGGGTGGTAGATTTTTTTTTTTTTTTTACCGGAAATAATCATCTGCAGGGGACCTGCTGCTTACCTCTGTGTTGCTCAGCAGCGTCTCTTGTTCCATCGAGGCGACACAGGAACCCAGTGGAGCAAGTGAATGTACATCACCTCACATGACTCCGCTCCGTTCCTGTTCAAGCAACGCAGAGGGAAACAGCGGCCCCCACGGAAGTCTGCAAGTGGCACCAGAAGATCTGCAGTTCAGGTAAGGGTGGGGGAGTAAATGAATGAATATATGTGCGTGTGATAGCATGGATCCATGTGTAGGGGGCACAGGGAGGCCTGAGCATGATAGGAGTGTGATTGCTAACAACTGCTAGCAGCTAACATCAATCACACGCATATCATGCCCAGGCAGCCAGGACAATAACTTTATGTAATATTTTTTTTTTAAATTTCGGGCCCCAAAATTAAGGTGCGTCTTATACATGGGGAAATACGATATATATATATATATATATATATATATATATATATACACACACACCTGTACATAAACACATATACATTTCAATAAGATATAATAGTTGGAAAAGTACATACACCAGTTGGAGTCCTAACAAAAGTAGTAAGTATAAAACAATATATGAAACAATACTCACAATAAATAGATGCAGGCAAAGGATAAAAAGGTCCACTGGCAGGTATTATTAATGAATCATGTCATTAACTAGATGAGGGCTAAACCACCTGTAGCTAGTGACAATAAGTTAAATATCAAAGAGAATTGGATTTCTACACTCTCTGTCTGTAAATGAATCAGGTGGGAGCCCATTCAAGTCAGAAAATAAATACATGACTAAATAAACCACCAGTGATTCATAAAACGCATGCCTGCTATAGAGGCACACCCTCCTGAAGGGAAAGGGGAGAGAGAGCGCCAGATGCAGCTACACTGCTTAGTGTGAGCTAAGTCTGGTAAATACACGGTTCGCATTAGGCATGACCATTAGACAGTCACTCCAATACGTCATACAGTGTGCCCGATGTGCTTCGCCGACCCCCCCCCTTCAATTTGTCTGGGGCAAATGGGAGCAGAAACCAACATTATTTGGGTAGAATAGTCATTATATATACATTATACCATAATGTCTTAAGTACCTGCTGGTCTTCTCAGATTTTTTTTTCGTGTAAGAACCCAGCAACTATTTACACATGGGATGCACTAGTTTTTATGGCGTCTAACGATCCAAAAACCATTTGAGCACAATTTTAGGTTTGCACATTTTGCACATATTTCTGCTTGCGAATCCTTTATTAATCAACCCCATACTTTGTAACAGTCTCAGCATTTAGTAGAAGTGTACATATAGCTCATACCAACTAAGTTTGTAAAAAAAAGGTTCTGAGCTATCGGTAGTAAAGGTCACGCTGTACTCTAGTTTAGCATGATGGGACACACAGACATTTTAGTATTGTGTCTAATCCAGCATATAGTTCCAGAAAACCTTAAAGGCATGTCTTCTTGAGCTGGTGAAGCATGTGTTATTGATTACTTTAAAAAACAGTATGCGTGCTGACATAATCAGAATTAGCGAAGTAGTAAATACGTTACCAATTACTTTACAATCCTGTCTAGGTAGCAGAGAGTATAAGACCTGCTGCACACAGCACTTGCCGAAGTTCTTTGTTTATTAACTTACATTAATATATGCCATCACGGATTTCTAGATTGTTGAAACCGTGAATATGTCTGTGAGTTAAGAGTGAAAGCTGTGACTCAAATCACAAAACCTTATGGGTTGCAAGAAGAACTTACCTGCATGTTTACACCTTCAATGTCCTAACAGGCTGTTTGCAGTCACTGCATAGTGAAGCCAATGTATGCACCCACAGGAATCCTGGAGCAACAAGAGGTGGAGACTGTGCCTTAACGTTGGCATTCTCGTAACAATGCTCAGCAATCTTTGCAATATACGGTGAACGTTTCTTCACTTTTTTTTTCATTGACTGCAACCTTAGCTTCCTGTTTTTTTTTTTATAATATGGGTCATTAATTTAGAGTGCAAATCTGCTTGGTAGAAATATGGGAATTTTATAAACCTTTTCTTTATCGGGGTAGTTATACTAATATGGATTATTTTTACTACATGCTAAACAATTTAGTTATCACTGGACAGATGACACGTCAATTTTAAACAACCTTGAGCTTATAATAAGTTACAAATTACTTATCATTAAGTTTTGGTTTTTCTTTGTTTTTCTTTGAGTTTTTGTTTCTTGTTTTATAAAGAATTGCTAGTCATATAGTGTAAAGAATGATACAAATATGTTTCAGTACAGAATTGCAGGAACGTACTTTAAGACAAAGCAAATATACAATTGGATCGAAGATGTATTATCAATTTAACATGAGTGAAATAAAAAAGTACAGAAAAACCAGAACACAACTGCATGAGTACATGAGCTGAATACAGAAAAATGACCACTGATGTAATGGTACAGACAGCCTAAAAAAAATAGTTGCAATGATGTTGAAGACCCAAGATGAAAGATTATACTGTCCAAAGGGAGACCTCATCTCGTCCTCACCCAGCCTTCCACTCACCCCTCGGCTAGGCACAGGCCTAAAAAAAAGTTGCTATGATGTCGAAGACCCAAGATAAAAGATTATACTGTGAAAAGGGAGACCCCGTCTCGTCCTCACCCAACCTTCCACTCACCCCTCGGCGAGGCACAGGCCACAATAGATTTCCTCAAGGGAATGTGATGTATACAAGTAGAGGAACACCAAAAACAAATTAAAAAAAATATATAGATACAGTATCTCACAAAAGTGAGTACACCCCTCACATTTTTGTAAATATTTTATTATATATTTTCATGTGACAACACTGAAGAAATAACTAGATTTGTGCATTCATATTCGGGCGAACATGAAAACGAACACAAAGAGTGCGTTTTTATGTCCGTCTGTCAGGGTCCTCAGCAAGGACCCCGACGAAGCGACTCACCTGAGTACCCGCCAATGGCGGGCACCAGCTCCCACGCCGCGGCCGTCCTCACTGCTGCTCCGTCGGCTGCCGCGCCGTCTGCATTCAGAGGCGCGCACACGCGTCCCCACCTCCCTTTGTGGATTCCTGAATGGAGGAGGCGGGGAACGCGCGTCAACGACGTTACGCACGGAGGCGGAGCGACCCCTGGTGGTAGCTTTAAAAACTAGCTCTGAATATCATTCAGTGCTCAGTTATTGTGTTGTTCAGAGCTCTATGGTGTTACTGCCTATCTATCTGATTCCTGTTACTGAACCCTGGCTATTGAATATCGTTTCTGCTGATTTCTCCATTCCTGACCTTTGGCTATTGAATACCGTTATTGCTGATTTCTCCGTTCCTGACCCTTGGCTAATAAATACCGCTTATGCTGTTTTCTCCAATCCTGGACTTTGGCTATTTATTTCTGGACTTACTGCCCTCACCGCTGTGAGGTATCCTGCATACCGGGTTCCTCCTCCCGAATTCCCGACATAATAACTGAGCCAGCATGGAACCCGCAGGTTTTCCGGATCCGATTACTGCTCTCACACAACAATTAGCCAACTTCCAACAGACGCTCCAGGAGATCCAAACCGACCAGCGCCACCTGAGACAGGAGGTACTTCACCTTCAGGTACAACAAAATGCACCTCCTGAACAAGCTCCTGCTAATCCACCTGTTATAGCACCTCCAGTTGTTGAAGGCGCCACTGCTCTTGAGCCACAGGTTCCTCTACCAGAACGGTTCTCGGGAGAACGGAGTATGTATCGTGCTTTTATAACTTCATGTGAGATCCTGTTTCGTCTGAAACCCCGGACGTATCCAACTGATTACATCAAGGTACACACGTTTATATTCCTGTTATCCGGTGAACCTCAACTTTGGGCGCATCACCTATTGCACAGCAATAGTTCAATATTGGACTCTTGGCATTCCTTTCGTGAGGCTTTAGATTCCCTCTATGAAGACCCTTACAGGGCCTCCTCAGCTACAACTACATTGCGGGCATTGAAGCAGGGTAGGCGGCCGGTGGAGGAATACATCTCGGAGTTCCGACGCCTAGCTCTGGAATCAAACTGGAACGAACCTGCTCTACATGACCAGTTTCGATGGGGTTTGTCAGAAGCTATTAAAGATGAACTGGCACGCACATCTATCCCACCATCCTTAGAAGAATTTGTACGCCTGGCTACCCAGATCGACAGGAGGCTACGAGAGAGGCGAGCTGAACGCCAAGCCACTAGCTCCAGTTGGACACCTGTGGGGAATCATCCCGGGGTCCCTTCTCCTCCCACGGAAGAACCTATGCAGATAGGTATTGTTCGGGGCCCCCTCTCAACCGAAGAAAGAGAACGTCGTAGAGCCTTGAACCTCTGCATGTATTGTGGCAATCTAGGCCATCTATTCAAAAACTGCAGACTCCGTGCCCGCTACTCCAAGGGTAAGGAACCGATCGTTTTGTTTCATACCAGTTCCAATAGACATCCTTACCTATTACCTCATCTGTCTATCTCCGTATCTTTACAGTGGATTAAAGGCACAGCCCGTCTCACAGCCATGGTGGACTCAGGAGCCAGCGGGAATTTTATCGACATCAAGACTCTCCAGACTCTGAATATCCCTACACGTCTCAAGAAGAACCCGGTAACTATTCAACTCGTGGACGGAAGTCCTCTCAAGACCGGTCCTATTGTTAAAGAGACTGTTCCTTTGATCCTTCAAATAGGGAAGGGTCATACCGAGACCATCCAGTTCGATGTTGTACCCTCTCCAGTGTCTCCTCTCATTTTAGGTCTCCCTTGGCTCAGGAGACATAACCCTCTCATTGATTGGGAGACTGGTATACTTCAGTTCTCCTCCTTGCATTGTACCAGTCGCTGTCTTAAGACTACATCCATCTGTCTCACACAGACTGTTTCCCTCCAAGAGATTCCCCTTCCCTATCAACAATTTAAAGACGTATTTGAGAAGAGAAGTGCTGACAAATTACCCCCTTCCAGACCATATGATTGTCCCATTGACCTCCTACCTGGTGCTACTATACCCTTCGGCCGTATTTATCCTCTCTCGGAACCTGAACTTACTACCCTGAAAGATTATATTGAAGAAAATCTTGCGAAAGGTTTCATAAGACCTTCTACTTCCCCTGCTGGGGCTGGGATCTTTTTTGTTCATAAAAAAGAGGGGGGCTTGCGCCCATGCATAGACTACCGGGAGCTAAACAACAACACAATTAAAAACCGCTATCCTTTACCACTCATCTCAGAATTACTGGAACATGTTCGATCTGCTAAATATTTTACCAAGCTTGACCTACGCGGGGCTTATAATCTGGTGAGGATACGCAAGGATGACGAGTGGAAAACAGCTTTTCGGTGTCGTTATGGACATTTTGAATATCTTGTTATGCCATTCGGCCTGTGTAATGCCCCAGCCACTTTCCAGCATTTCATCAATGATGTATTCCATGACATTTTAGACCATTTTGTTATTGTGTATCTGGATGACATATTAGTATTTTCACCGTCCTTGGAGAAGCATCGTGTACATGTTTGCCAAGTTCTGACCCGTCTGAGGACGCACGGACTATATGTCAAATTGGAGAAATGCATGTTCGAGGTACAGAGAATTGAGTTCCTGGGATATATTCTGACTCCAACCAGTATAGAGATGGATCCCAAAAAGGTTATGGCACAAGACAAGACTCTGATGGGCAACTTCACCCTGTAGCCTTCTTTTCCAGAACACTTTCACCTGCTGAGAGAAATTACTGTATAGGCGAACGTGAACTGTTGGCCATAAAATTAGCACTGGAGGAATGGCGACGTCTTCTCGAGGGTACTCTTCACCCCATCACCGTCTTGACGGATCATAAAAATTTAGAGTACCTACGTTCGGCTAGACGCCTGCAACCTCGACTAGCAAGATGGTCACTGTTTTTTACCCGGTTTCCACTACATATCACCTATCGTCCAGGGTCACGTAACGGCAAGGCAGATGCCCTATCCCGGATGTATGAATTAACCTCGTCATCCTCAAACCAAGACACGGTTCTCTCCCCTAACCATTTCCTAGCTGTTACCCACTCAGTATGGGATTCTGTACGTCAACATTCCAGAGTCATTAATCCCTCTGAGATTCCCGGGTTACGTTACCAGCACGGTTATTACTTTCATAACAACCTCATCTACGTTCCACCCGAAGACCGCCTACAGATACTACAGTCATTCCACGACACCCCTGCCGCGGGTCATGGAGGTATCAAACAGACCCTCGATTTGATACAACGGTCCTTTTGGTGGCCTGAGGTAAAGGAAGACGTTGCATCATTTGTATCCTCCTGTGTTCCCTGTGCCCGTTCCAAGGAGATGCACAAGAGACCTGCCGGTCTTCTGCAACCGCTGCCGATCCCCTCAAGACCATGGACCAATATCACTGTAGATTTTATCACAGATTTGCCTCCTTCACACAACCAGTCTACAATAATGGTGGTAGTCGATCGCTTCTCCAAAATGGCTCACTTTATCCCCATCAATCACCTTCCCTCCGCTGCGGAGACGGCCTCTCTGTTCATTCGAGAGGTATTTCGCTTACATGGTCTGCCTACTGATATAGTATCTGATCGCGGCTCCCAATTCACCTCTCGGTTCTGGAAGGCATTCTGTGAACAGCTGCATATACAACGGTCTCTTTCCACGGCATTCCACCCTCAGAGTAATGGTCAGACCGAGCGCACCAATCAGACATTAGAGCAATACCTACGCTGCTTCACCACTCATTTACAGGACGACTGGGATCAGTACTTACCTTTGGCGGAATTCGCCTACAATAACCACATTCATCGCTCCATCAACATGTCTCCTTTTTACGCCAACTACGGATATCATCCTTCCATGCTCCCGGGTTCCCCCATACCATGTGTTGTTCCTTCAGTTTCTGAACAAATCATCAAGCTTACTAAGACGTACGAGATGCTGAGGGAGACGCTAAAAAAGACTCAGCTACAACACAAATTTTTTGCCGACCAACGTCGTTCCGATGCTCCTGCATACCACCTGGGTGATAAGGTTTGGTTATCGACTAGACACCTTCGTCTTGACTGTCCTACAAAGAAGCTGGGTCCAAGATACATAGGACCTTTTCGCATCTCTCGCCTTATCTCTTCTCTGGCCGTGGAGCTCGAGCTACCCAGCACTATGTCCATCCATCCCGTGTTTCATATCTCCCTCCTTAAACCATGGTCTGCAAACCCATACCCTAATCGTTGTCCCAATCCTCCTGCTCCAATTATAGTTAATGACGTTGAAGAATACGAGGTCGAGGAGATATTGGACTCTCGACGTTTCCATGGACGCTTACAATACCTGATCCGTTGGAGAGGATACGGTCCTGAGGAGGATTCTTGGCAACCAGCCAATGAGGTTCACGCCCCTGATTTAGTTTCTGCGTTTCACCATCACCATCCTGACCGCCCTAAACCTGCTAGGGTCGGAAGGCCTCCCCTCAGGAGGGGGTACTGTCAGGGTCCTCAGCAAGGACCCCGACGAAGCGACTCACCTGAGTACCCGCCAATGGCGGGCACCAGCTCCCACGCCGCGGCCGTCCTCACTGCTGCTCCGTCGGCTGCCGCGCCGTCTGCATTCAGAGGCGCGCACACGCGTCCTCCCTTTGTGGATTCCTGAATGGAGGAGGCGGGGAACGCGCGTCAACGACGTTACGCACGGAGGCGGAGCGACCCCTGGTGGTAGCTTTAAAAACTAGCTCTGAATATCATTCAGTGCTCAGTTATTGTGTTGTTCAGAGCTCTATGGTGTTACTGCCTATCTATCTGATTCCTGTTACTGAACCCTGGCTATTGAATATCGTTTCTGCTGATTTCTCCATTCCTGACCTTTGGCTATTGAATACCGTTATTGCTGATTTCTCCGTTCCTGACCCTTGGCTAATAAATACCGCTTATGCTGTTTTCTCCAATCCTGGACTTTGGCTATTTATTTCTGGACTTACTGCCCTCACCGCTGTGAGGTATCCTGCATACCGGGTTCCTCCTCCCGAATTCCCGACACCGTCTGAAGAAGCAAAGTTATCGGCGGTAAAACGTACACGAAGACGAAGACGCACAAAACGAAGAATCTTCGTCTTCGTCTACTAATCTCCCTGGTCCCTTCCCCATCTAGCCTACCTTATCCACGCAGCATCGCAGGGGTTGACTGAAGTGGAAATCCGTAGGTTCGCCATCAGGGGTTAAGGGTCCGTGTGAACGACTGTATTGGTCGTCTGCAGGGTCCTCCTCTGGAATCAACCAATTGGTTGATGCCAGACGAGGACCCTGCAGGCGACCAATAGGCTCACTCGCACAGCCATATGGTTGCCGTCAGGTGTTAACTTGGTGCAACTTGGCCGGCAGAGACCACTGGTCCCCCTGCTTCAACAGTTAAAAGTCCGCACGAACGACCAATAAAGTTGCTTGTACAGACCTTTAACTGTTGGAGCAGGGAGACCAGTGGTCTCTGCTGGACCAGGATTTTAAAAGTCTGTACGAATGACTCTATTGGTTGATGGCAGAGGAGGCAGACATTTAAAATCATGGCGCCAAAGCTGCTGCATAGTCCGTGCCGCAGTAACCCCGTATTAACCCCTTCTACAAAAAGGAAAAAAACGAACACGAAGAGTTGGCCGGCAAGTCTAGAAATGACACTCTGCTACAATGTAAAGTGGTGAGTGTACAGCCTGTATAACACTATAAATTTGCTGTCCCCTCAAAATAACTCAACACACAGCCTTTAATGTCTAAACCTTGGCAACAAAAGTGAGTACACCCCTAAGTGGAAATGTCAGGAATGATGCCGGATCATTAATGACAGGAAGAGCTGTCATTAATGTCTAGGGCTGCAACAACGAATCGATAAAATCGATAATAATCAATTCTGTGTTACGTCAGGAACTGGATAACACACATAATGTACCCACTATGCAGAGACGTATCCACAGCAGGCGAACAATACAGGGCCAGAGGCAGTAAATCGTGGTCAAGGGGTTCCGAGGTCGGGGCAGTCGGGGCAAGCTCTTTGAACGGGCACTGTGGGTAAATGGGTGTATGTTTAAATAAGGGAAAATGGCAGGAAAACGGACAATGGGCCAATAGGAGAGGAGGAGACGTCATCGCGACACTAAAGAAGATCATGTGCTAAACCCGCGAGTACGTGGGTCTATCACACACCTCCCGCTGCAGAGCGCCGCGGACGTGTTGCAACACCTCGCTTATAACTACGCGAGTGCTGCTGACACGCCGCAGCAGCTCGCCGGGGAACGTTGCTGCTTTGTGGGCGACTCACGGCGGTTCACATTGTGTACCGCGACCGCCGTGAGCGTGCCGCATCAACATGCATGTCTCTCCGTGTATGTGCGTGCGTCATAGCGAGAGAGCCGCCCAGGCAGTGCAGTGCTGCAGGGGATTTGGATTTTAGTGCGCGATGTGCACAACCTCGGCTACTTCCCTTCTCTTCCACTTCTACCTGCCCCACCAGGGGTTAATATATAAACGGAAGAAAAACGGGACAAATAAGCACCACTGGGTAAGTTAAGCCTGGAGTATTATCTTTATTTTTATGCTTATTTGCCCCGTGTTTCTTCTGTTGATATATTAACCCCTGGTGGGGCAGGTAGAATTTTTTTGGGATCTATTAATTATGTGCATTATTTAATTTGTGGTTTTTATTTTTTTATTGCTGTAATATTTGATTTATTGTTTGTATTGTCCATATATTTATATGTATTTTGGTATAAGGCATATCAGGGGGCACAGTGGCATCTCAGTGGCATATATGGGGTAAAAGGCATATCAGGGGGCATTGTGGCATATAGGGGGGTATAAGGCATATCGGGGCACAGTGACATATCAGGGGCATATAGGGGACTATAAGGCATATCAGGGGGGACACAGTGGCATATAGGGGGGTATAAGGCATATCAGGGGGCACAGTGGCATATAGGGGGGTATAAGGCATATCGGCGGTAAAAGGCATATCAGAGGACAGAGTAGCATATAGGAGGGTATAAGGCATATCGGGGGGGGTACATTGGCATATAGGAGGTATAAGGCATTTCTGGGGCAAGCTGAGGGTGAGATGTGCATAACTGGGGGCAGGTTGGCAAATAAAAGAAAATATAAATAAGAGGCATTTTTCTCAATCATAGTTTTTATTAAATATGAAAAAATAGTTTACATGAATGAAAATTTACTACTAAAACTTTTTTTGGTATTTTGGTAAATAATGTGTTTTGGGTTCTTGTACCTTTAAAATATAGCTTGAATTATTATGTCAGTAAAATAAGAAGGCAAATAGAGAAATGCCATTGTGATAAAGAGAAAAAAGTGTTAATGACTCATCTTAATGTAAATTATAAGTTTTTATTTTAAGTAAACGAAAAATTTGCATGTTGTTTTCTTTATGCTATTAATCGAAAAAATTAGCGGCCAACTAATCGATTATGAAAATAATCGTTAGTTGCAGCCCTATTAATGTCAGCATGTCAGTATTTTATGTACCTTTGCCCCCTTTTTCCCTTCATCATCTGAGGATCTCAGCTCCTCACTCCATCCCTTGTGTTCCTTGCCTTGTTTCCTGTCCTTTGTTGTGTCCATGTATGTCTTGTCTGGTTATGTTTAGAATCTGCGTTCTGTGTATTCTTATTTATGTTCGGCTTTGCTGGTATGCTTTATTCCGTTTCCCATGTATTTCTCTCTCGTTATGTTTCCTACTTGGTCTTCCAGTTTCTTGCTAAGTCCCACTTGTCCGCTCTGTCCCCCTTGCTCGCTGAGTCCCCTTGCTTGTTATGTTTCTGTAGTCCCTTTTACATCACTCTGCTCAACTTCCCTTATTCCAACCTGTGAAATCCTGAATGTTTCTCTGTATTGCTATCTCTCACGCCTGCTCCAGGGTGCCTGCAGGATATCACCAGGTTTTGTTTTGTTCTGTACAACATCCACTGCTATGTGAGGGCCTTGGTATGTGGCCGCACAACCCTAGATGTTCAACACCTGGGAGAGTGCAGTCGCCCTGTTCGACTTCGTTTCTGCACAATACCTCCTGAATTTCATCATTGGGCGCTCTGGGTCCTTACGGTAAGCCGTGTGGACCTCACCCCTGACACTTTATTCCAAAGAAATGTGGATAAACAGCAGGAAAAATAATAAAAATTTTACTGTATGTGTATCTGGGCATGTTAGTGTGTATCAGTTAGAGTTCTTGTGTGCATGTGTGTTAGTGGGAGTGTCTGGTTGTGTTGGTGTGAATGTCTGTACCTGTGTGGTTGTGTTAGTCTGAGTGTCTAGTTGTGTTAGTATCTGGATGTGTGTATTAGTCTCTGGGCATGTTAGTGTGTCTTTGTGTGTGTGTGTTAGTGTATAATATCTAGTTAATGATTGTCTGGGTGTGTGTGTTAGTCTGTGTTAGTGTTGAATGACTAATTCAATTAGTGTGAGTCTGGGTGCACGTGTGTTAGTGTGAGTGTCAGTGTATGTAAGTGTACGTGTCTGGGTGCATATGGGTGTGTGTACATGTGTGTTAGTGTTAAGTGTCTGGAGGTGTATTATTTTGAGAGTCTGTATGTTTTTTGTGACCAGTTGTGTATCTGAGTACATTAGTGTGTGTGTCTACACTAGTGTGTGTGCATGTGTGTTAGTGTCTGTGTGTGTTCCTGTGAGTGTCTGGGTGGTGTGTTAGTGTGAGTCACTCTGGATCCACCCCTGTAACCAAGGCCACTTTAATCAGCGGGCAAAGTGGGCATTTGCCCAGGGCCCATTAACCTTTGGGGGCCCACTGGCAGATACTGCCAGTTTGGGACTAGGGTGACCACATGTCCTCGATTGTCCGGGGCAGTACCTCAATGGGACTTTAAGTCCCGGGCAGCCTCAATGAGGAGTCTGAGTGAAGGAGGTCTCAGCCAATCAGGAGAGACTTCTCAACTCTCCTGATTGCCTGAGAGTTCAGAAACCTCTCCTGATAGGCTGAATTCCTCCTTCACGCCAACTCAGAGTAAGCTGCAGCCAGCACCAGGTATGTTTGACTATGTGTGTGACTGTGTTTGTCAGTTTGTCACAGTGTTTGTCTGT
This sequence comes from Sceloporus occidentalis, assembly GCA_023333645.1. Classification (NCBI taxonomy): domain Eukaryota; kingdom Metazoa; phylum Chordata; class Lepidosauria; order Squamata; family Phrynosomatidae; genus Sceloporus; species Sceloporus occidentalis. The sequence goes on from JALMGF010000028.1 coordinate 205,044, forward strand.
ATGACTGTGTTTGTCTGTTTGTGTGACTGTGTGTGTAATGTCTGGTAATAGAGGAGTTAATTCTCTGAATCTACTGCCTGGTATTAGAGGGGTTAACATTCTATATCTACTCATGTCTGTAATGAGTGTATGCATATTATTAAATCTGAAATCAAAATGGTTTCCAAGGCTTCTTAATAATTAATATATTATAGTATATGTGAGATATATATAAATATATTGTGACACAGTACCCCTTAACTTGGTACTCCAGGAATCTTTACTCACACACAGTCTTGCAGGTTGCACAGACGGATAAACAAATCAAAACAAAAAGCCTTGCTCTTGTGAGCACTAACTAAACAAGGTTCTCCAACCTAACTGCAGTTGGACTTAGCGTCTCTCTCTCTCCCCCTACAAGACCCGCCCCCCCACCTACAGCCCCTGTACTCCCCACTACAGCACCTGTTTCGGGGCCCCACTATTATATTGTTTGCCCAGGGCCCACCAGAGTCTTGAATTGGCCCTGCCTGTAACAGACTGCATCTAGAAAATGCATAGAACCATTAAGAAGAAGAGGGGTCAACAGACCAAGTGGGCCCCCACAACAAGCATTGTGTTCATGCGTTTTTTTAATGCAAGTTTCAGACTTACTTGCCTGACTGAATGTTGCTGGCCTTAGTCTGCTTGCACGTGCTTGATTATTAAATATAGATCAATGTACCTGTCTGCAGAACACAGCCATACCAGAAAATGATATTGTGTTACATTTTGTGTGACATGGAATAACCTTCATTGTTTGTTTGCATTGGAGCTTGTTTTACTTGAAGGAATGGTAGTACAATATGTTTATTCAAACCAAGGTCAAAATGTTTTATTTTCTATGTTTGCTTCTAGAACCACCAGATGACCAGTCCAGGACTGCCTGTGTTCCCATTATCACAATTTGCTGTGCTGCTTTTTTGTCCAGCATCAGAGGGCAGTACAACATGACTAGAGATCCACTTGGGGTCTTTGTAGACCCAGTGATCTCTCTTGTAAACCTTGATGAGGTAATGGTGATATCACTCCACATGTGATCAGGAACAAGAATCATCAAGAATCCTCGTAGGGGCTTTCTATTGAAGGGACATCCCCTCTGTGTGACAATTGATGCCAGTGGAAGGGAATAACTGAAAATGAGAGCAATTGTGTTGTCTCATCTGGATCGCTCTCATTGACCTCTTTTGGTCAGTATGAAAAAAAAAATCAAGTTTGTAATGTGATCAGGATACCAGGTTTGATCTGGAGTCTCTGGGTGAAGTCCTACTTCCCCAGGTCACCTTCCTGGGTAGTACAACATATTTTAGTACCCCCACTATTATCTCCCTAAATCCAGCCTCTTTCCAGCTTCTTGTCATGTCCTGGAAAACCAAACAAGTAAAATCTTGAGGGTCTTTCAGAGGCATATCAATCCTGACAAGAGATTGTCCTTGTATAAAGGATCGTGGTCAGAAACAGCCCTAGGATTTTAATACAATATTTACTCTGGTCTGTAAATCTTGCCAACGACTCATTTCCATTATACGTACACTACTGTTAAAAAGTTTAGGATTACTTAGCTGTTTTCATGGAAGACATGGAAATTTCTAGCTGTAACATAATTGCAAAAAGGGCTTTCTAATGAACAATTAACCTTTTAAACTTAAACTCAGATTAGCGAACACAATGTGCCATTGGAACACAGGAGCGATGGCTGCTGATAAAGGGCCTCTGTATGCCTATGAAGATACTCCATTAAAAATCAGTCTTTTCCAGCTAAAATTGTCATTTACAACATTAACATCAGGCTGAAAACACCTTGCGTCTCCTTGCTTAGTGCTTTTTCAGCCAAGATACATATCTTTTTGTTCACAAAAAGTTTCCTATATTTATTATATGTATTTATCTTTAAACAAGATGTGCTTTTGATGATTATATGTATATTTATATGTGGTTGCTTTTTATAATCAATTGTAATTAAATATATGTGAATTCACAGTTGATTATAATTGTATGTGCTATATAAAATCTCACATAACTTTTTAAATTATATTTTAAGTTTATTTATCACATACTTCTATATAAAATATATTTTGACCATAATACATTGTGGTATGTAGAATTATTTACATTTTCATAATTTTCATCTCAAATAATTTTTATTTGTATTCTTTAGTTTGCAGAGTGCATATTTCCCTTTTTGTATTATTTGAATTTACTATTGGGGGCATTTATTATATTCCTCTGGGATCCATCTTAAGAATTGCTGCTGAAGAATTGTCTCCTCTCCTCCCGAGTATGATACATTAATTGTTTGTTTTTTCTCACATTGCTTTTTTAATTTTAGTGCAGTGCATCTAGTTTATATATATTGTATTAAAGTATCGAGGGTTATAACATAAAAATAATGCTATTGTGGATTAAACTCTGTGGTAACTTGTTCATATCAATGGCAATTTAGACTTGCCACATGTATTTTAGACATCTTCTGAAAACTTAATGACCCTAAAAGATAACGTAAGATAGCAAAATCAGATAAAAAGATAAGTAAATCTCATAAGTAGATCTGTGATAGAGCATGACCCACATCAGACATGTCGGATTCAGTCATTTTGCAGTTAATGCATACCTTTATTTTACTGTCATCTCTATAATAAGACAGACTTGGGTAACTAAGTGTGTAACACAGTATGTCATTGTTTACAAATGGAAGAGCTCAGTAATGGCTTTAATGACTTTTTAAAGCTAAATTAACAGCAAAAAGCCCACTTGCCTTCAAAGTAAAATACTCTATCACATCTAATTGATTGATAACTTGAGTCACGCCCTAGAAGCAATTTTACTGGCATTTTGCCGTTACATCCTTGATACAATTTTACTAGCAATATACCACGAGTAGCCCTGCAGTACATATTATGCATCGTTTCAAATTTCATGATACAGAACCTGTGGCCGGCGACACTGCTGTTTACAGTAGCATGGGTACCATCTCGATTTGTCCCCTTAGATGATTTTCCTTTTATTTTAAAACAAAGGCAATTTACAGCACATTTGATTTTTTATTAAAAAATTGAGTAAGGTTGCAATATATCTGTCCTAACCTGTATTTAGTTATGGACAATTACATTTTTTTCTAGAGCTACAGCTGAAAAGGCCATCAAGGTGAAAATTCTTTCTACTCTCACTCAAGGTTGCTTGGTACCCTCAAGTAAAACAGTTTATTCCCCAAATGTTGTTTCCAAAGAGATTTTTCATGTGTAAGAATCATCATCCCATCCACTGTGTCTGCGGAACCGTGGGCTTTATTATCTAGTAAACCTATAAGTTTGAGTTGTAAGTTATTGTCACGCACAGCGTAAGGTAGAACCTGTAATCAGGTAGAACAGCGTGTGCAAGTCCCAAAGACAGAACACCAGAGTCCAGTATAGAATAACCAATGAGCAAGCCAGGGTCAGGAAGCCAGAAGTCAGGATCGTTGCAGGGTAAGCCGAGGTCAGGAAGCCAGAAGTCAGAATAGTCGTAATGTAAGCCGGAGTCAGATGCCAGGAATCAATAACAGGAACGCGTACTGGGATGACACTATACAAATAGGTACAACCATCAGAAGGCAAGGTGAATGGTTTCTGAGGCTCTTAAATAGAAAGAGGAAGTGCAGACTTCAATTAGCATTCTCCCGCCATAAATTCAAAATGCCGTTACGTCACTTCCGGTCCGCGGCCATCTTGGGGTTGGCGAGACCTCAAATTACGAAAAGGACCGGTAGTACCGGCTGGCGCCACTAGGTGGCGTGCGGAAGAGCGCGTACGCGCGGCAGGACCAGACCAGGATTCAGAAGGCGGCGGCTGCCGTGTGGAGTTGCGGGGTCTTCCCCGTCCTCGCGGCGGCAGAAGCTGTCTTGCGGAGGAGGGGGGTCTTCCTCTCCTCCGCGGCGGTTGAAGCTGCTGTGGTAGGGCGGGGGGTCTCCCCCTTCTCCTCGGCAGCTGTGGCTGTTGCGGTAAGGTGGGGGGTCTCCCCCTCCTCCGTGGCGGCTGAGGTTGCTGCGGCAAGGTGGGGGGTCTCCCCCTCTTCCGTGGCGGCTGATGCTGCTGCGGCAAGGTGGGGGGTCTCCCCCTCTTCCGTGGCGGCTGAAGATCCGCGGACCCGGAGGGACCGGCAGCCAGGTACGTTACAGTACCCCCCCTCGAAGGGGCGACCACCGGGCGACCCCTGGCAAGACCCACACGTCTCCTAGCAAGGAAGGCACGTACCAGACGGGGAACGTTGAGACGAGCAGCGGGAACCCAGGAACGACTCTCCGGACCAAGTCCTCTCCAGTGAATCAAATATTGTACACTCCCTTGTTGTCTGCGCGTAGCCAAAATCATTTGAGGACAACGTCGAAGGGAATCTGCGACAGAGGTGCCCGCCGGTGGTGGTCTTCTGGTAGTAAAACGATTGCACACCAAAGGCTTCAGAAGAGAGACGTGGAAAACTCGAGGAATTCGGAGTGTTCGGGGTAACAGGAGTTCATAGGCCACCGGATTGATCCGGCGGATTATAGGAAAGGGACCAATGAAACGTGGAGCCAACTTCATAGATGGCACCCTCAGCTTGAGATATCTGGTGGATAACCACACCCTGTCTCCAGGCAAATACGCAGGGGCGTGAGAACGTTTCCTATTGGCTTGACGTTCCTGTCGCCTGCCCGCGAGTCGTAGCATCTCCTGTACAGACGACCAAGTAGCCCGGATGGCAACCAGCCTTTCTTGTAGGGCCGGAACCGTAGAGACGGGAAATGCCCCAGGGAAAGGCTGAGGGTGTAAACCGTAGAGACAGTAGAAGGAAGAGACCCCTGTGGACTCTTGCACGGAGTTGTTACGGGCAAATTCAGCAAAGGGTAGTAGATCAACCCAGTTGTCTTGGTGGTTATTAATGAACAGGCGTAGGTACTGTTCCAGATGCTGGTTAGCCCTTTCAGCTGCCCCGTTAGATTGGGGATGGTACGCGGACGAGAAGGCCAGAGTAATGCCCAAGGCTTTGGTGAATTCACGCCAGAAGCGTGCTATGAACTGTGAGCCTCGGTCGGAAACAATCTCGGTAGGTAGTCCATGGAGCCGGACGATCTCGCGTATGAAGACATCAGCTAGTGTAGCAGCAGAAGGTAACTTCCTCAACGGAATCATGTGAGCCATTTTGGAAAAACGATCCACCACCATGAGTATGACTGTATGTCCTCTGGAGTTAGGTAAGTCAACAATGAAATCCATAGAAATGTGAGTCCATGGTGTGGAGGGAAGTGGCAAAGGGTGGAGCAACCCGGCAGGCGCCCTCCTGGAGGACTTGTTGGCTGCACACTTAGTACAGGATCGGACAAACAAAACCACATCCTCTGCCCAACCTGGCCACCAAAAAGTCCTGGAAACGAGATCCCTCGTGCGGGTAACCCCCGGGTGACCTGCCGTTCTGGAGCCATGGGACAAACGGAGAACCCGGGACCTGAAACGGACTGGAACGAACAGCTTGCCCGTAGGTAGAGATCCTGGAGCCTGAGACTGCAACCTGGCAATACGATCCACGAGGGGAGTGAGACAGGTGAGGTGAGTAGCAGCTAAGACCTTTGCTGTTGGCACAATATTCTCGGGTTCGTGATTCTCCTCATCAGGAAAGGTGTGCATCCGCGAGAGAGCATCGGCCTTGGCATTCTTGGACCCCAGACGGTAGGTCAATACGAAGGGAAACCGGGACAGGAACAGGGACCATCTGGCTTGTCGAGGGTTCAGACATTTCGCGGACTCAATATATTGCAAGTTCTTATGGTCCGTCAGGATCAAGGTTGGAACTTGTACACCCTCCAGAAGGTGTCGCCACTCCTCTAAGGCCAAAATGACAGCCAAAAGTTCTTTGTTGCCGATATCATAATTTCTCTCCGCCGGAGAAAATCTTCTAGAGAAATAGCCGCAAGGGTGTAGTGGACCGCTGTAGGAGGCTCGTTGGGAGAGGATCGCCCCCACTCCAGTCTCAGACGCATCTACCTCCAGGACAAAAGGTAGTAGGGGATCCGGGTGTCGGAGTACAGGAGCTGTGGTAAACTTCTCCCTCAATTGAGTGAACGCGGAGACAGCGGCCATCGGCCATACCATCGTGTCGGCCCCTCTCTTAGTGAGAGCCGTTAGGGGCGCCGCGATCTTAGAATAGTCTCTGATAAAACGTCTGTAGTAGTTGGCAAATCCCAAAAAGCGTTGTAGTGGTTTCAGACCCACAGGTTGCGGCCAATCCCTGATAGCACGAACTTTAGCAGGGTCCATCTCAAACCCCTCTGGGGTAATGACGTATCCTAAGAATAGCACCTTGCGAACCTCGAATTCGCACTTCTCCAACTTGGCGTAGAGCCCGTGTTGCCGCAAACGATCTAGTACTTGAGCAACCTGTGTGCGATGGGTGGAAAGGTCTGAGGAGTAAATCAAGATGTCGTCGAGATATACTACGACGAACTGTTGCAGAAAATCCCTGAGGCAATCGTTAATGAACTCCTGGAAGACAGCTGGAGCATTGCATAGCCCGAACGGCATAACCGTATATTCGTAATGTCCCGATCGTGTGTTAAATGCCGTCTTCCATTCATCGTCCTCGCGAATTCGAACAAGGTTATAAGCACCCCGCAGATCCAGCTTAGTATAGATTGTAGCTCCGCGCAGTCTGTCGAAGAGCTCGGAAATCAACGGAATGGGGTACGTGTTGCGTCTGGTGATTCTGTTCAATCCTCTGTAATCGATGCAAGGGCGAAGTCCCCCATCCTTCTTTTTAACAAAGAAAAACCCTGCTCCAGCGGGTGACGTGGAGCGGCGAATAAATCCCCGACGAAGATTCTCCTCAATATACTCCTCCATAGCTTTAGTCTCTGGAACCGAAAGCGGATAGGTCCGACCCCTGGGTGGCATGGTACCAGGGAGCAGGTCAATGGGGCAGTCATACGGTCGGTGTGGGGGTAACTTCTCCGCCTCCTTCTTGTTGAACACATCCGCAAAACAACGATACTGATCTGGCAGCTTTGAGGTTTCAATGGAGCTTAGTGTCACAGGAACAGTCTTTATAGGTGAGAGGCAGTGGTCCATACAAGTGCTGCTCCAAGCCGTAATCTGGTTCGTAAACCAATCAATCGTAGGGTTGTGATTGCGCAACCATGGATACCCCAAAATGATCGGCACCGAGGGGGAGTTGATGACCAATAACTGTACTGATTCACTGTGAACCACTCCCACCAAGAGGGTAAGAGGTGATGTGTGAAGAGTGATGTGCTCCTGAAGGAGCGGTCTCCCATCGATAGCCTCCACAGATAACGGGTCGGGCAAGGGAAGGGTGGGAACCAGGAACCGGTTACAAAATTCGGAGTCAATAAAGTTGCCGGCGGCGCCGGAATCCAGGAAAGCCACGGTATCCACGGAGCCCTTAGCCCAGACTATTCGAACTGGAACTGTCATACGGGTGATTTTGGTCTCAGGGGATGGTCGAATCACACCTACAGTAGGTCCCCTCAGCCTACCTAGGTGCGAGCGTTTCCCGGCCTCTTTGAACAGTTCTTCAGGAAATGCCCCGAAAGGCCACAGTACAGGCATAGCCCCTCCCTTCTTCTCCTGCTCTTCTCCTTTTCAGTGAGTCTAGCTGCCCCCAGCTGCATGGGTTCCTCCGTGGAATCAGGCATAGTGGATGGGGACGGAACTTGAAAAAACTGATGCACGGTGTCCCTCGCTCCTCTCTCCTGTCGTCTTAATCTTTCTCGTTGGGTTTGTCTTTCGCGAAGACGCAAATCCACCTGGGAGACATACTGAATTACCGCGTCCAGATCCGTAGGAAGGTCTCTAGCCGCAATCTCATCCTTCAGAGATTCGGATAGTCCATTAAGGAATGCAGCGACTAGTGCCTCGTTAGTCCAGTCAACTTCTGCCATCAGGGTACGACATTCAATAGAATACTCCTGGAGAGAACGAGAACCTTGACGGATGGAGAACAGTGATGCGGATGCCGTACTCCTCCTCCCAGGAACGTCAAATACTGAGCGCAGTGTCGAGACAAACTCCGAGTAGGACCGAACCGGAGGAGCATTTCTCTCCCATAGTGGAGAGGCCCATGCCAGAGCCTTGTCGGTGAGCAAGGAAATCACATAGCCCACCTTAGCCCGTTCAGTAGGAAAGGCGTAAGGTGAAAGTTCAAAATGAATCTCACATTGATTCAGGAATCCTCTGCATGCTGCAGGCTCACCACCGTAACGTTGAGGAGGAGGTAGATGAGCAGGTACAGAATGAACAGTTGCAGATGGAGGTGGATGGACCGCAATTGACGGAGGACCTTGTAGCGCTGGGTCGGTGCGTTGCAATAACGTCTGGAGAGCTTGGGCAAACTGATCCAGACGGTGATCCATCCCATCCAAACGATCCTCCGTGGAGCTCTGCTGTCCTACCGATGCAGGTCTCATGGTGGCCTTCTGATTCTGTCACGCACAGCGTAAGGTAGAACCTGTAATCAGGTAGAACAGCGTGTGCAAGTCCCAAAGACAGAACACCAGAGTCCAGTATAGAATAACCAATGAGCAAGCCAGGGTCAGGAAGCCAGAAGTCAGGATCGTTGCAGGGTAAGCCGAGGTCAGGAAGCCAGAAGTCAGAATAGTCGTAATGTAAGCCGGAGTCAGATGCCAGGAATCAATAACAGGAACGCGTACTGGGATGACACTATACAAATAGGTACAACCATCAGAAGGCAAGGTAAATGGTTTCTGAGGCTCTTAAATATAAAGAGGAAGTGCAGACTTCAATTAGCATTCTCCCGCCATAAATTCAAAATGCCGTTACGTCACTTCCGGTCCACGGCCATCTTGGGGTTGGCGAGACCTCAAATTACGAAAAGGACCGGTAGTACCGGCTGGCGCCACTAGGTGGCGTGCGGAAGAGCGCGTACGCGCGGCAGGACCAGACCAGGATTCAGAAGGCGGCGGCTGCCGTGTGGAGTTGCGGGGTCTTCCCCGTCCTCGCGGCGGCAGAAGCTGTCTTGCGGAGGAGGGGGGTCTTCCTCTCCTCCGCGGCGGTTGAAGCTGCTGTGGTAGGGCGGGGGGTCTCCCCCTTCTCCTCGGCAGCTGTGGCTGTTGCGGTAAGGTGGGGGGTCTCCCCCTCCTCCGTGGCGGCTGAGGTTGCTGCGGCAAGGTGGGGGGTCTCCCCCTCTTCCGTGGCGGCTGATGCTGCTGCGGCAAGGTGGGGGGTCTCCCCCTCTTCCGTGGCGGCTGAAGATCCGCGGACCCGGAGGGACCGGCAGCCAGGTACGTTACAGTTATACCGTATTTGCTCAATTATAAGACGATCCCCCACAATCTGAATATTAATTTATGAAAAAAAGAAAAAGCCTGAATATAAGACGACCCTATAGGAAAAAAGTTTTACCAGTAAATGTTAATTCATGTAAACTATGTGAACAATTTTTTTTAATAAAAGCTATAATTGAGAAAAATATTTTGTTTTTATTTCCTTTTTTTTTCCAACCTGCCCCCCCAGTTATGCACATCTGCCCCCTGGCTTGCCATTCTGCCCCAGAAATGCCTTATACCCCCTATATGCCACTGTGCCCCTTGATATGCCTTTTAACCCCCTATGTGCCACTCTGGCATTTAGGGGGTTAAAAGGCATATTATGGGGCAAAGTGGCATATAGGGAGGTATAAGGCATTTCTGGAGGCACAGTGGCATTAAGGGGGTTAAAAGGCATTTCACACAGCACTCTGCCTACAGAAATGCCTTATGCCCCCATTTAACACTCCCTCCCTCTCCCTCCTCCAAACTTACCGGAGCTTCTGAGTCCCTGGTGCATAGTCCGGGCAGCGTGTAGAGCTCTACGCGATTCGCGTAGATAACTTCCACTGCAGCCGGGAGGAGGTGTAATCAAATCACCTAAATTGGATTGGATATAGGACTGGTTACATGGACAGTTTATTTTTCACACTTTTTAGAAAGACTCTCCTCACCTGTTTTTTTCTAAATTAAGTTTAATTGTTTTGTTATATACTACTAGTCATGGCCTGTTTTTACGCGTTGTACAGCGCTATGGAATATGATGGTGCTATATATACAACAAATAATGATTTGTCTTTTATATTAATTACATTTTATTTATAGAGCAACAGCAGCTCCTTTAACTTTATATTTTTTTTTTTTGCTGTTTTGGGGTTTATTTTTAAGGGGAGCAACAGCAGCTGATAGGAGTACAAAGCACTAAAATTTCAACATGCTTTTTGTCTGCTAACGATTTTTATTTGTTAAATCCCAAAAGCTAAAGGAAATCACCTACATGAAAAAATATGAAACTGGGTTTTTGCATTTGCATAATACTACCATTCCTCTCTAACACTTAAATATGTAGATACTGGTATCCTACATGCTTCACTGTTGCCTCTATGACTTTACAAAAGGTTCTGACTATTCAGAAGGAATGCAGTCTAGCAGGTTTTATGGGATGCCTAGAATGAGGAACCCAATACTTACTGATGCTATTTCATAGCATGATTTGTCACAAGGTACTCACATGAACCTGTGTAGTCTAAAGCAGTAACTGACCATGCCTATAATCCGAAAGCTCAGCATTCAAAACCTGTTAACAAGAGCCAGGTGAGTAGGAATGATGCACATAACATAACATCACCTGTTAAAATGCTAAAGATATAAACTGGTTACTTGAGAACTAAATAATCTTTCTACACATATTGGATGATAAAGGGGTTGCAGAAATACCTTCACCAAGTGCCAATAACATGGAAACAACACTGCCATGATAACCATCTGTGTACATGATGTGTGTCGTGTAGAGTAGGTTGGTGTTAATATAACAAGCTTATATTCTACTAACTTTGCAAAGCCAATATGTAATGGTCCAGCGTCCTCTCTGCTTTAAACATCAACTTGATGTTGCTTTATGCCATTGCTTTTAGTGATTCTTCATAGAGGTCATTGGGTTAGTGAAGTTGGATCAATTAGAGAGTGTCTTTAGTCTAAATGAGAAAAATACAAACCTTATATAATCAAATCTAATATTGTTCCGTGTGACAGAAAATCCTTATAAAAACTAAGAACTCAAAAATGACTATCCTGATAGGATTGTAGTGTAGAATTTAACTGGCAAAATGAAATGCGAAAATTCTTATGATTTCGTTACATATCAATCAGTAAAATAAATTAGCTGTTTATGTAGTCTGTGTGCAGAATCCTTCATAGGTATCTGTCCCATTCCCCACTGACCCATCTATTTTCCATTACGGTGACGTCTTCGGCCAAACACATCCCCTTGAAAGTGAAATACTTACCACCAGTCAGCAGGGGGTCTCTTGAGATCTCAATTTGCATGCACAGAAAGTGATCCCTTTGATTTCAATGGAAAACACTGTTGGACTAAGGCATCTGTAGGGCTGCAGCTTTTACTTTAGATATGTGCTTGTTTTGCTTTTGAAGAATGCATATGGAAGTACTCACTGTACTTAACTGTTCATTTAACCCCTTGATGACAATTGTCATACCAGGCACATCACAGAAATGCATCCCCTTGACGGTAATTGATGTGCCTGATACCTCATGGGGTTAATCAGGCTTAGAAACTGTGTCGATAACTGCTGCAGGGGCTCTGTGTGATCTCTCCCAAAGTGACAATGTGCACTTTTTAGCCCCCACAAGACCCCGCTCCCGTGACCTGGAGGATTCAGGTCACCCGGATTGTTCCCAGGTATGCATATTGGAGTGTTGTTTGACAGTGACATTTACCAGGAGCTGTAAATTCATGCCTGAAGCACAATGTGTGTGGAAAACAACCACATAAAAATATTACCACAAAATTTGGTGGTAGCATTAGTGCACGGAAAGAGTTAAAATACCACCACTTGAACGCTGGGGTTTCTAAAAATATATGATTTGATGAGGTAATTTGAAGTGGCGGGCTTCAAAGATGTCCCAAAAAGGACATGGGGGTAGGATGACCAGATTTGAAAAAAAGGTTTTAAAACGCTACTTGTACTTGACTTGCAAAAATAAACGTCACACAACGTTTTATGATTTGTTATAGCAAATTTGATGACATGATCTAATGAAAACCCTTCTTGTCCTGAAAAAACCCCCAATTTTTAATTTGTGCAGTTACACTAAATGAGAAAGAGAAGAAAATTACCATTAAACAGCAACACCCCAAAAATGTTAAAACATCCATTATCACAAAAGATACAAAAATAGAAAAACAATTCTGTCTTTAAGGGGATAACACATACATGAATTTAACAGTACAAGGGGGAGTATATATATCAAAGGAGGTTTACTTTACGCCTGTGTTGGTGTACGATACGACTAACTGTCTCCCAATGGAAGTGGTGGAGGTTAATAGTGCGAGAATGTGCATTTAATATGCTTTCTTTGTTTAAAAACTGTCCCTTTTAAACATTCATGACAAAGGCATTTAGCTATCTTGAATACATGATTAAGGTTTTAGTCTTTACAGTAGAAATAGCAGGTATACAAAATGACTGCTTGTCATCTGCATGTTTCTATAGCTCCCTGTTGCTCTCACCTTTACATGCATAAGTTAGAGATGTAACTGTCCTTGACAGGTGAGAACAACGTAGTCTATGTAATTCAAACCAATGTATATAGTAGTAGCATTTAATCTGGTTGGGGAGTATTGTTTTCTTCACTCACTCTCCGACACTTTTGACATCAGGGGAGGAAGAGAGGACAGAGAGTTTTTGCACGATGCTGAAGTTGGCATCTTATTCGAACCGGCTTCTTATTCACTGAAGTTGGCTCCTTTTTTGGCCAGGTTCTAATTCAAAACAGAAAATATTTTGCTTTATAAATAAATAGCAAAATACAGATACTACAACACATCCACGATACATATACACTGCATACATTGGTATGTTAAAATAAAAAGGTGGCACACGGCATGAATTTACATAAGGTTTGAATAAGTAACTGAAGACTCTGAGGGGTTAATATCCATTGGCCACCAACATTATGCTATGGATATAAAGGGTTCACTCCCCTACATAAAAAAGTGCCATGTGTGCCAGCCCCCCAGGTAATCATTTTGAATATTTAACTGAGGATTTTGAGGGGTTAAAATCCATTTGGGTCACTCAGACTGATACCAAACCGATACCAAGTGCCCAACCGATCTTACATTAAACTTAGCTGATCCCAGCCTGGCCCAAAAGCGGTTCTGCCCATAAAAAGGGTGTCTGGTTTGCAGCCCCGGGTTGTAAGTATTTTGAATAAATCACAGAAGATTATAAAGGGTTAAAATCCATAGGCCAACTACATTACTATACAGATTAGAATAGCCCATTCTTCTACATAAAACGCAGCTGATTACGGCCTGGCGCAAAAGCTGGTATGCCCGTAAAAAGGGTGTCCAGGTTGTAAGCATTTTGAATATAAATTACTGAAGATTATAAAGGGTTAAAATCAAAAGGGCCACCTACATTACCTTACAGATAAGAAGAGTCCATTCCCCTACATAAAACACAGCTGATTACTGCCTGACTCAAAGGTTGTTTTGCGGGTAAAAAGGGTGCCCAGTTTACCAGCCCTTAATTTTTTTAACCCCTCAAAATCCACACTTAATCGAAATGCACACTGGGTACACTTTTTCTGGGTAGAACTGGACCCTTTTTATGTGGAAAAACTGTTTTTGGGCCAGGCTGGTATCAGCTGCGTTTAATTCATGGGTATAGACCATACGTATCAGTATGATAATTTGGATGGCCCAATGGATTTTAACCCCTCCAAAATCCTGTTACATATTTAAAATGCTTACAATCTGGGGGAAGGCACACTGGGCTTTTTTCTACGTGCAAAACAGTTTTTGGGCCAGGCCGGAATCAGTTTTATGTAGGGCATTGGACCCGTCATATCCATGAGGTAATGTTGGTGGCCCAATGGAATTTTAACCCCTGAGAATCTTCAGTTACCGTATTTGCTCAATTATAAGACAAGGTTTTTTTCAGAGCAAATGCTCAAATAGGTCTGATTATGAGACGACTAAGATCCAGATCCCCCGCAGCTGCAGGGGACCTGGATCCTCCTGTCTCCCCCCCGTCCCACTTACCAGTACTTCTGAGTCCCCGGTGTGTAGCTGGGGCAGCGTGTAGATGTCTACGCGATTCGCGTAGACAACTTCCGCTGCAGCAGGAAGGAGGTGTGGCTAGCAGCGGGGGTTGTCTGCGTCCATCGCGCAGACCTTCCCCGGCTGTCAGAGATCAGAGTTCCCCGCTGCTAGCCACGCCTCCTTCCGGCTGCAGCGTAAGTGCATGGGATCTACACGCTGCCCTGGCTACATGACAGGGAAGTTAGACGCACCGGTAAGTTTGGGGGGGGGTCGGGGGAGTGTTAAATGGGGTGCATAAGGCAGAGTGCTCTGTGAAATGCCTTTTAACCCCCTTAATGCCACTCTGCCTCCAGAAATGCCTTTTTTAACCATCTATACGCCACTCTGCCTCCTGAATGCCTTAAACCTCCCTATATGCCACTCTTCCCCATCATATGCCTTTTAACCCTCTAAATGCCAGAGTGGCATATAGGGGTATAAGGCATTTCTGGAGGCAGAGTGGCACATAGGAGGTCAAAAGGCATATCATGGGGCACAGTGGCATTTAGAGGGTTAAAAGGCATATCATGGGGCACAGTGGCATATAGGGGGTATAAGGCATTTCTGGGGCAGATGTGCATAACTGGGGGGCAGGTTGGAAAATAGAAGGAAATAAAACCAAAATATTTTTCTCAATCATAGCTTTTATTAAAAAAAATTAGTTTAGATGAATTAACATTTACTGGTAAAACTTTTTTCCTATAGGGTCGTCTTATATTCAGGCTTTTTCTTTTTTTTCCTAAATTAATATTCAGATTTGGGGGGTCGTCTTATAATCAGGGTTGTATTATAATCGAGCAAATACGGTATTTATGCAAACCTGTAAATTCACACCTTGTGTGCCACCTTTTTATTTTAACATACCAATGATTTTAGAAATGTTTGGAGTGTCGACTCATCGCGGATGTGTTGTAGCACATAAAAAATATTGCAGGGTGTCATTTTATAATACAATATATTTTCTGTTTTGGATAATAAGCCGGGAGAATAACAAGCTAACATCAGTGAGTAAGAAGCTGGTTGAAACATAAATCCTGCCTCAATGTCTGCGTTATATTATGCCATAAAGGTATGATCTAGAATCATACCTTTATGGCATAATATATGATCTAGAATCCCTTCCTTGTTCTACTGATCCTGCTACGCCTTTTACCAGCGAGTCCCCGCACCTAGAGCCACAGCGACCTTTTTATTGTTCTCGCACTGATTAGGAGTATCCTGCCTTTGTTATTCTAGAACAAACAGGCTGAGATGTGATCTCCATAAAATGGTGCTGTATGAGCTCAGCAGTGAGTTCTCCTCCCCTCTCCAACCATTGCCAGAAAGTCACACAGCCTAGGAGGCTGACCCTGTCATATTACCGGCTGCTATGACATCGCACATCGGGGTTATTATTAACCTTCCCAGCCAGAGACGATACCATAGCGTGAAATAGCAGCTGTTTAGAGGTAAGGACTGGGAGGCTTTTCAAATTAATTTCACATTTAAAGCTGTCTTGAGAAATGTATTTAATCCCTGCCATAATAAGCAAAATGCAACCTGTTTATAATGGGCTATACTTTCTGCAATACCGGCTGTCTATTCTATGTTATGGAATATTACACTTTAATGTATAATCTTTAATAATCTATCTTTTTAAATCCAAAAACCACAAGGATAGTGCCATTATGAAGATATTCTATGTATTGTATCTGCCTACTAAATGTCAATTGCACTGTGCATACAATCTTTCAGACACAGCATTCCTGGGCCATAGAGCTTACAATTCACATATAGTGATCCGCAGAAGAGCCTGTTCTTAAGATACTGACTTCTGTTCATGTACCTATAGTGTAATGACAGTGTATTAAGAAAAGCGTATTGTTTTGTTGCATAACATCATATTTATCATACCCTGAGTCATCTCCGCCTTCCAATTTCTACTAATGATAATGCTGCATAGTTATGTGACATATTTGCAGTGGAATGTAAAAAAATATATGTATACATATCTATATATCCCTTTGGTACACCTGTTACCAGCATGTCCTTATTAATATCAAAAGTCATTTTGGCCCGTTAACCCTTTGATCATCAAAAAGTTGGTGGTTAAAATCACCAAAGAGTGCGTCCTCAGGGCGAGTGATGAAAATATTTGACAATAAAAAGGGCTGCATTCCTTTAAGATAACAGAATACCGGGTAATATGAGGTCATGACTATGTCAGCAAACCATTTTTTTGGTTTTGTACCCATGAAGATAACCCCAATTTGTCCTGCTGAAGTGGAACATGGGTTTAATTTAGTTATATTATATATATGTGAAGCCGTTTACTAGGAGAACAGGTTTGCTAAGCTCATATTATATTGATCAATGTCTCAATAAACAAACAAAAGAGGAAAAACATAATAAGCAACGTTCTGTTAATTAGTTATTAACTGACATTCTGGCTGCTGTTAGAATGACTTTTAACCTGAAAGACCTGTTCGGTTGGTTGCTGGAGGACTAGATTTGTGGAGCCCTGTCGTAGACCCTTAATAGATGGACACATTGGAGGTTACACAGAAATATAGAATTTGATGGGAGATTAGAACCGTTCGACTTGTCTAGCCAGCCCATTTTTACCTGCTTTAAAGACTCAAGTCTTAATCAGTCCTGGATCTCCTTTTAGATTTAGAATTCATATGCCTAGACCATCCATATTTAAATTCCCTTACTGTATTAATCTCTACCACTTCTGTTGGGTGACCATTCCACCTGTCTACTACCATTTCAGTACAGTTAAATGTACTTAAATCTATTGTTCTAACATTTATACTCCTTTGCAATTCCCTCATGTACATTGTTAAATCCCTTTACGTTTTCAATCATTTCTATCGCGCCTCTCTTCTCTCCTTCTATAAAATTGATTTTGATAAAGACATGTGGAAAATAGTCTGGTCACCAATCAACTGGAGCATTGCATTGGCTGCTGTGGGTATAAAAACATAGTTCAAATGTTGCACATAAATTGTCCTAAAATTATACTGATTATATATATATATATATATATATATAATATTTATTTATATATATATATATATATATTAGCACTATTGATTTACTTGATTGATGATTTATTGATTAATGTAAAAAAGATTGGTTCGCTTGCCTATAACAAGCTATTTACAGTTGACAAAAATAAAATATATATAACAATAAATACAATACATTTACCTAATATCTTTTAATACAAAGCCTAAAATTCCTGTTAACTATTATTTTTTTCTTGCTTCTACTTCATGTTTTGTGCAGGGATACTCCTTGTATCATTATAAGGGACCCATGGGGGTCCACAGTGCATAGCTGGGCTGAGTCCTGCCAGGCTGGCTACCTGATTTACGGACAGCCTAGCAAGCACTGCTCTGGCCCAAAGAATGGGTAGGGCCACCACTGCCCCCTCCACGCTGCGTTCCTTAATGCTGAGTGCCTGGATACTACATGGTATTCCGGCACTCTGCCGGAGTAGTGGTGCTACAAGGAACTTGGTCAGCCTTTTGGGCAATTAAATCTCCCCTGAACCTGTGGCAGTTTTAGTGGGTATGATGGCAAAATCTGCCATTGTCTTAAACCCTATAATGCGACACCGAGCCTTTTTACACAATATGACCTCTTGCCATTGGCAGGCCTATACCTCTCTGCAGTTTGCCTATTCAGGTTTCACCTGCCCCAATGACTTTTAACCACGTGTCTGCAGTACAAGATATACCAATAATACAAGAGGAGGGACATGAATGATATATTAGGTAAAATAATAACCAATGGTTGGAGCAATATCCCTGAAAGCTTAAGGAAAAGCTTGCCAATATTTAACAGCAACCGAAAAAGGTTAGAACATGTTCTTAGTTCAGTAATTGTTTCAAGCACTATCCACCCAATGATTCATAAAAAGTTACTTTTTAAGAGCCGCGCTCCAAACAATTTATGCACATTATGCATTTTTTAAGTGCCCTGCATTTCAGAGGCATGATGGCTTTAAAATACTCCATCATGAAAGATCTATTTCTTTGTTATTATAAATGCGTATGTTGTAGTAAAGACTAAAAGAAAGTCACTTTTGCTATAAATTGTGTGTGTGTGTGTGTGTGTTGGGGAGGGGGGGGGGATAAATGCTCTCCTCAGTTTACTGACCAGTAGGTGTTCAAAGTCTCCCTATTACGGTACTTTCATCCTGGTAATAAATGATTTACAGATTAACAGATTAAAGGCACAGTCCAGCGCCCCCATACAGCCTCATTCAAAGATTATTTACCTGTTTTTAAAAAAACAAAACAGAAAACCTGGTTCAGTCTTCCACCTCTGTCGTTATTTATGTACCTTAACATAAATGATGTACCGTAACATAAAAGAGTGCCCAGTTCGCCAAACCCCCAAGTTGGGAGATCAACTTCCTTCTAGAGAGAGCAGCTTTAAAGGGGTAGAGGGAGAGAAAGCTGTGTGTTATGTAAGGGAGTGCTAGGGAGGGTATGTATGTATGTATGTATGTATGTACTGTATGTATGTATGTTAGATTTCTAAACAAAAAATAAACCCCAAATATGATTTTTTTTGCAAACTACTTTGTAGAAACAGTCCTCCCTTGCGTGCTGACATGATCACAAGTTCCTTTGGTTTTGCGGAGGAAGCACAGCTGTGGACAGTACAAACCATTGTTAACAAACAGCTCGTTTAAATTCCATTGCTCGATGGTCATGAAAATCAGAGACTGATAGCATTGTAATCCACATATCAAATAGCCTTTTCAATTTTACTGCAGGCTTGTCAGCCTGAAGTCATAGCTGTTGTTATGTGATCAATTGTGCTATCTGCATTTGTCTGACTGTAAGTTACCACATTACATTTTCAGCCTTTTGATTAAACTGCAATGAGATGTTTGATTTTTTTTTATTTATTTTTTATTAAATTTCCATTTGTGGCATGTAAATGTCTTCTGACAGCCCATATGCACCTTGAACCTTTCACACCCCTTTCAGCATGTGTTCAAACAGTAACAAACTCCACAACCCATAAAATACAGATTTCACTGTTTGGTAGAATATCATGTAGCCAAGACCACGATTCCTCATTTGGCACTATGGCTAAATGGACTGTGGATTTAGGATGTGCATCTTGAAATTGTATTTGTTTATTTTTGTTTAGAATAAAAAGGAAAATAGACTTTGGGGAGATTGGTTGGGTGTCTGTGGGTGAAGCCCTCAAGAAGCCGGAAAACCTCATAAATTTAATGCTGTCAAGAATGGCTGAAGATACAGTTATGACAAAATGTACTTACGTGTAGTGTTGTACTGAGTTTGTGTGTTACAATGTGATTGTGTGTATGTTTTGTTTTGCATGATTATGCAGATTTTAAAATGCTTTGGCAGTATGGCCAAGTGGACTGAAGATTTCGCATGTGTATCTTAGAACTGTATTTTTTGTTTAGAATATATTTTACAGCGAGAACACATTGAGATTTCTCTCATTTTGCAGTATGGCCTGGAGTGTATTTCCAGTAAAGCAATACAGCTGACCAGAGGTTGTAAGAGGTGTTGGAGAGCTGGGCAAATTTCCAGAGAGGTCGACAAGAAAAGCAAAAAGTGCATTTCACATCAAGAATCCGTTTAGATCTTTCACAGCGATAGGTGGATCACACAGGAGAACAAAGCAACATTTGTGTGTTGCCCTTTTGCAAATGCCTGTGGGAGGATGGTATGCAGAATCTCCCCAAATGCATTTGCCCCAACTCTTCCCCCAGCTTGTTGCCATGAGGAAGATGTGTTTGGTTAAACAGATCTCCTTGCAAGGGATATACTTCTATTGATTTCTATGGGATCACTTTCATGCCACTTATCAGCACCAGTAATTGTTGGACTGTACAAGCAGTGCAGTCTTAACGCATGGACACACTGGGCAGTTGCCAAGGGGCCCTGCGTTCTAGGAGCCTTGTGGTGACTTATATTGCTGCCAGCAATATAATTTACCATGGAGCCCCTCGAACAGTGGCATATCTATATCGTGGCGAGCAGTGAGGCCTATATGTATGTGTATGTCTATATGTGTTTGTATTAGCAGGCGTATGTAAGGGCAGTGTATGTGTATATGTGTATGTATGGGCAGGCGTTTGTAAGGGCAGTGTATGTGTGTGTATGGGCGTCCACTGCGCTACATCATATCCTTGCCTGCCATAAGCTAGCCCTCCCCTGCTCTCCCTTACATGTACACACATATACATGTTTCTGTTGATTAATCCTTGCCTCACGTTGTGGGTTTTTTGTTGGGGTAGGGGTTCCAGTGCATTTTTTTGCAGTGTGCCTTCAATGCTGTTAAGATGGCCCTGTGTGCAGGAGAAGGGCAACTACATACTGCATTCTTGTTTGGACAGTAAATGATCCGTTTAACCTGTCAGAAGTCCGCTTGCAATGTAGAATATGTTGCATTTGGTTTCCAGCAATTAATCATATTTGTTATTCCCACTGCTTCTAGAAATACAGTAAAAGGCCCCGACATTTGTGATTCCACCTGAAGGCATCATTCAACCTTCTTATTCCTGTTATTAAAAAAATGAATGAATTTGAAATGCTCTATGTTGCCTAGAGTCCAACTACTGAATATCTGCATACCTATTACATTTGAAATATTCCAAGTATTACTGGATGCCACCACAGCTGGGTTGCAGCAAATATTCTTCAACTTTAACCCTTACTGCATTGCCACTAAGAGGAACATGGTTGTCAACCTGAAACTACCTTCCAGAAGATCAGCACTCATGTGCCCTACTTTATCCTTCTGATTAGGAGTGCTAGTACCACAGTACCACACAACCCCTACCCCTCACTGAGTTCTACTTTTAAGGGAAGACAGTTCCCAACTGTAGCACTTTGTGGCACAGAGAAAATGTTGCTATGGGCAACCATATTGCCTGTGCCAGCAGGTGAATGACCTGAATGTCTAAAAATATAAACCATTTTATTTTGGCTTTAATCCAAGAAAAGAAAACACAGTGCTCCAGGGATGTTGCAAATGAATACACTTTCCCAGCTTAGTCACCACATTCAGCTGCTTCTTTATGGCAACGCTATCAAAGTCCAGCTTGTACAATGAAATCCTTTCTGCCACAGACTTTCATTAGTCAGAGTGGGTGATTTAAGGCTGAGCCATACTATTGTTATGCAACAGAGCTAGAACACATGCGGATTGTTAATATGTAGCTGATTGAAAACATTATGGTATGCAAACACTAGAGCAAAAAAACCCCCAGCATATTACATTCAGAAATGTATTTTTAACCTGATACTAGAAATAAAAGAATGGATTAGCACTCCCATCTAAGTGTTTTTTGTTCTCTAAAATGGACAAGGACTTTTGTTTTGATGGCTAAAGAAACAGAGCGAGAGATAGAAAGCAAAGCTACATTGATATACCTCATTATGTCTATCTTGAATTGACAGGTCCTCTGATTCTAAGGACAAATACAAGTCTAGCACTGCAACTTCTTGGATAATCTCTGTTGGAGACCATGTAAAGAGAGACATTAGCATTGTGTCACATGACCATATTTATGAGGAGTTGCCAGCACTTAATGGAAAGCTCAACAGCCCCTATGTTCACATGGAGCCAGGAGATCATATGGATAATTTGCAGACAGCAATGAGTAACTCATCTAAACAGTAAGTCAGCTTTTTGGCTTCTTAAGGGAAGGGTTTTGCAAGGACCTCATCTTATGTCTATTCTAAAAGGTTCAAGAAATTACAGATGATAGGGGGATGTATGAATTAAAAAGGATAAACATCGTCAGACAAGACCAAAATGGTACAATAAACGAACCCGTAATTGGTCTTTTGTGAAAGCTGACCATATACTTTTTGCTTTGTTATTTGTACAGATAACTAGAACATTATATAAGTGTTATGGGGTTGACTGATCATTTTTTTTTATAGCCTGGGAAAAAATACGTGATGTTATGTGTTAATTATATTATGTTCTCTTTCCAACAGGTCAGTTGCTTATGATGAAAATTCTATGTTAACTTTCACGGATGATATTCATTCACCTTCTACACAGAGAAGTGATCAAAGCCATAATGCAGTCCAGAAAAAGAGTTTTTATGAATCCGCCTCAGAAGTGTCCAGTGTTTCTGACCAACTTTATGATGAAGTATTTTCCGGAGAATGCCTCACTGAAGACTCCTCGCCTGTTCATTGGCAAGTCAAAAATGTCAAAAAGGGAAATTGCAAAGTGACAATGTGGCCTGTAGGATGGATCTATAATGTCCACTGCTGAGGTTCCTGGGGGAGTGGGGTGCTAGGCCTAGGACAAAGGATTTGAGGGGTCCCTATACTGAACATTCTTTGTACCAGTTGCATGGTTCTCCTAAGACCTGTGTTTTTTTTGCTACGAACAGGACATCCCTGGTGTCCACTGTAGTTTTTGCGTGGCTATTATAGTTATGTTGATTCATATAAAACAGACTGAGTGAATTAGAATGAATAAACATAGTCCATCCTTCTATCATAAACATCGACTGTATCTAGAGACAAACACCATACCATCATATATTATGAAAGACTTTTAGTCGCAATCACTTAATACAAAAAATATAAGGACACATCAAAAAAAGGAAATTAATCTACCAGTGTTTTTGCAAAAAGCCTTTATTAAGGGATTATTCCCTAGTATGGACTTTTTATTGTAGCACGGACTGCAGATTCCTGGACCATCGAGTTACTCTGCAACTTCTGAATACTCTTATTCACCAGTGGTATTAAATTTTACATTTATTGCATTGTATATTTATTCTCTCTTCTAGGCATAAGATGTCAGATTCCAGGGCTATATCCCTCACCCAAGATGATGTGCCACTTTTATGCCTAACTAATGATCAGTACAAGAAACTCCATGGTTCAGTAGCTGAACTTATCAAAAGTGAAGAAATGTTTGTCCAGTCCCTGCAGTTTTTGATTTGTAATATTCAAATAAATTTGAACAAGGTACAAAATCTTTAATATAATTTGACACATCTATGCACATTTTGCTATTTGTTATTGTGATGTTTGTATCGATATGCAAGATCTTTCGCTCACACAAATAGCCAGAAACTGGAAATGAAATTAGAGTTTATTAATGTAGGGTTTTTTTCTCGTTAAAAACACAAAATACATAAAATAAAAACAAAATTTTAACTCCCACTTGGAGTACTAAATACCAGAATTGTCCTTACTGCCATGTTAGAAAGCTAGCCTGTTTTCTTCAATTCAAAACGTAAAATGCAAAGCCCTCTTTATTATTGCAGACAGTATTATCAATTTGCAGTCTTTAGCCCCTCAGCACAGAATGATGATAGGTAAACACCTAAGAACATTCTGACTCCTTAATACCTTCCCTCCAGGACTCTACCCTTGACTACATTACCTATTTCTATATGTACACTGGGTCCTAAAAACCCACCTTCTACCATATTGTCTATTGCTAGGATCAGGGGCGTAACTAGAAACCTCAGGGCCCCGGTGCGAGAATCTGTTAAGGGCCCACCCAACCCATCTATCCCTTTCTCACTATCTACCCTCTCCCTCCCTACCCCCTCTTCTCACTATCTCCCCACTCCCTCCCTACCCCCCTTCTCACGATCTCCCCTCTCCCTCCCTACCCCCCCTTCTCACGATATACCCTCTCCCTCCCTATCCCCCCTTCTCACGATCTACCCTCTCCCTCCCTACCCCCCCTTCTCACGATCTACCCTCTCCCTCCCTACCCCCCCTTCTCACGATCTACCCACTCCCTCCCTACCCCCCTTTGTAGGTCACTTACCGTCAACTCCTGTGTTGGGAACGTGAGGCGTTTGTCTCGGGTGCCGGCGCTTCACTGCTGAGCGCCGGCATATGATGTCATATGCCAGCGCTCAGTGTGAAGCGCCGGCACCCCAGACAAACACCTCACGCTCCCAACACTGCACTCTGGGCAGCGCTGAGGCAGGCGGCGGCAGCAGCAGCAGCGCGGGGGAGCAGAGGAGTCCTGGATTTCTGTCAGTCAGGGGGGCCCAAGAGGTGCCGAGCGGTCGTTTTCAGCAACCGCTCGGCACCCCTTGGGCCCCCCTGACTGGCAGAACTCCAGGGCCCGGTCGCAGTCGCGACCCCTGCGACCCCGGTAGTTCCGCCACTGGCCTAGGATCATAGCACTGGTAGATCAGGGTGTGTGTGGGGGGGGGGGGTCAATGAAGCAATTGTTCTCCCTCCCGAGATAGCTGTTGTGCTCCAGGAGTAGAGATAAAGAGGTAAGTCCCAACACCTCGACCTACCTCTTTATCTCCCTAATTTTCACGAAGAGACAGGGTTGCATTGCGGTGTGTGTGTGAACATGTGTCTTTGTGTTTGTTAGCGTGTGTGGCTGGTTGTGCTAGTATGTGTGTGTCTGGGTATTTACGTGTCTTGGTATGTTAGTGTGTATGTGTGTAGATGGGTATATTAGTGTGTGAACATGTGTCTTTGAGTATGTTGGTGTGGTTGGTTGTGCTTGAGTGTGTGGGTCTGTTTCTGAGAGTGGGAATGTTAGTATGTGTGTTTGGATTAGTATGTTATTGTGTGAACATGTTAGTGTGGGTGTATGGGTATGTTAGCGTTTGCTTGCTGTGGTAGTGAAAGTGTATGTGGGTCTGCTTCTGAGAGTGACTGGGTGTATGTTAGTGTGAGTGTCTGGGTATGTTTTATTGTTGAATGTCTAGTTGTGTTGCTGTGAATGTGTTATTATTACTGAATGTCTATGTGCATGTGTATTAGCCTACGTGTCTAGATGTGTGTGAGTGTGACTTCCCCTCCCGAGGTCAGGCTCTGAAGCCACCCTTCGACGATAGTGTTGATTATCTGGTTTCCTAGTTTTGGTCTTTTAAAGTTACACACAACAGAACATGCTGTAAAAAATTGAAAGGGGCAGCATCAATGGAGGGTAAATTCTATTGCATTTGCAGTTCAAAGCTTCCAAACAATTATAAAACACCAATTCCTGAGACATCCATTTCATACAGATTATTGGAAGGTTATTCTTAAATAAATGCTCCCCATTATGCCATTTCAGTTGTCAGCTTTCTTTCTGTAGGTTCCTCAGTCAGTATCTCCCTTTTTTCCCCAGAAATATATGAGTTTACATTGTTACCCACTGTGAATTATCTTTGATTGTCTAGGTACCAGAGGTAGATGTGAGGAACCTTTTCTCAAATATTGAGGACATTTTTGCACTTGCAAGCTCCTTCCTGGAGGCATTACAAGAGGCAGTGAAAGATGAACAGAACCAGCTCACTCGGATAGGTATCAGGAAAATTTGAACTCTATAAACTGCATTCTTACCCTTTCTAACAAAAACTGTGATAGCATTATGGCTTTCACACATACCAAATCATCTTAATAGTACTAAAAGTTCCCCCAAAATAAATACATAAATAATGTGAAAGTCTTTTTTTCTTTTCATTAATTACATTTCATTACTTAACTTAATTTAGTCACTTGGATTCACTTTTTTTGCAGGGTACCTCTTTCAGGAGTTCAGTAGAGACATGGAAAATGCATATGGCCAATACTGCTGGGCATATCAGAGAACTCTGTCACTGCTGGACCACTATAAGGAGACGCATGTAGCTGAAAAGATTCAACAGGTTCTGCTCTCTGAATCGTGAGTATGACAACAAAAGAGCTCTACCTACCAGTTATCAAACAGTAACACTGCACAAAACAAAATGGAGTTGGTTTATAATGGTGTTGCAAGCCTAGATTTCTGTCAAATTGATGGAAATTTGCACTTGCACCAACCTGCACCAACCTGTTTAATCTGCCATTTTCTGTGTGGTTAGTTGTGCAGCATAGAAAAGGCGCATTGTTTTTTAATCCAAACTGTGTTCATTGACTTCTGAGCTACTGGCAAGTTTCTCTTTTTACACTTACATTTATTTACATAGCTCCAGCAGATTCCATACCAATAATTAATTACAATAGGAGGCAGTACAAATATTAAAATAATTATTAAAAATCACACACAATAACACGTACAAAAGAAAAAAGAGAGCCCTACTCTTGCGAGATTACAATCTTGTCAAATTGAAATTTAAGTAAGGATGATGTAAATCTCACATAACTACTTGAAAAAAGTTTGTCCCTTTGTAATCCATAGTGACATCAGAAAATTGAACACTCAATGCACTACGAGGTACAATACTTTGCCTTTTGTAAGTTATGTTTGATGAATAATGACATTCTATCTTTACACAGGTCCTCTTCACACAGTTATCCTGATATCAGCTTCTACTTAATTTCTCCTGTACAGCGTATCACCAAATACCCCTTACTAGTGCAACAAATGCTGGAGATCAATTCACTCAGTACAGAGGCACAAGATTCACTACAGAGAGCACTTCACACAATGGAGGCTGTGAATGCTAACATAAATGAAAAAAAAAGACATAAAGAAATCGGTAAGATATATGAACTTCAAATCAACCATTAAAGTAGGCAAAACGTAACTCTGAAAATCTTTTAAATATAAATTATGACAATATCATAATTTTTTAGTAGCCTATTAAGCGTTAAGTTTAGTTTACATTACTTTGAAATGGTTATTATTGTTTATTGTTTTATTAAGGCCATCAGATTCTGCAGCATTGTACAAAGGGTAGACAGGACATAACATTTAGTATAACATAACAAGGTGGCATACAGAAAGAAAAGGTGTAGTGTGGTTTAATATGATTTGAGTTTCAGATCCTCCACCTTGTAGTCATTAAATTACCTATATCAGAGGGGGATAGTGTGTGAACATTTGTATCATCATTCTCTATGTTTGCTAGGAAATGTCTGCAAATGTTGTTCCCACACAATGTACAAAAATGTTTTATTGGAGACAATGCTACTGGGTTCTAAAGTTATTTTTGACATTTCATACATCAATTGCTGGCATCAAAAAGAGAAGATCCGGGCACTGTGGTAGACCTTTTATGTTTCCTAAACTTTTGGAGGATACAGCAATCCATTTCTTAACAGCTAACCAGGGCTGCCATAAGGGGATGCAGTCAGTACAGGTGTGTGGGCCCAGCCTCTTGAGGAACCCATGGGCTCCCTTGGTCCTACAATGACAATGCCTTATTTTCAAAGAAGGGGCATAGAGGCTGGAGCTTCACATCTTTAAGTGAGGGCTACTTGGATGACATTATGGGGTATTACATGATGTGGTGTGGCCCTGCCACATAACATACCAAGGCTTAATGATGTTATGACCTAATTCAAGATTAATATATTGTGTTTTAGAAATGCTGATTGCTTATGAGCCTATTAGTAGCCCTTAAGCATTAGCCTCTACTTAAAATTTGTGTTTGGACAGCCAGCAAGTATGTACACGAAAACCAGCGATCGCTGCTTGAAAAAATGTCCCAACTGAATACCCACACTCTCAGTAAGAAAACACAGCGCTTAAGCCAAATGTTGAAGCATCATGCAGGCAAAGTGCCCAAGGTAGGAAGACACCCTGGTTCCACCACAGTCTAAAGGAATATGGGATTAACCCCTTGACTCTAATGCATCTTTAAAGCTCAGTGTGATCTAGGATGTGCCATGTATGAAACTATCTGGAAAAACTATCTGTTAAAATATAGAGGGCAATGTCAAAGTTTGACAGGATATTTAAAGTTGTAGGTTGTAGAGTAAGAGACATTTGTAGCATAAAGGTTATGCACTTTAGAGATCACTGACCGGACCTCACCTGTTATATTCTGTACAGTATTATCGACCCTTTTATCATAAAGAAATAGATATTCTGGAGCCAGTCTATACAGGGCTAAAGGAAGAATTAATCCAGTGAGGGATATCAAAACATGAGATGTACATAAGGATATCATGGAATTCAGACTAGGCTAAACACAAGTAAGATTGGAAAAAAGCATGGAAAAAGGAGCAGACTAGATGGGTCATAAGGCTTTTATCATGTGGGTTTTGTCTCTTTAGTAGGTTATTCACTGTTGTGTAGCATGATTAACAAAAACATTTTCATAGGACAATTGGGCATCAGAACAGATTAATTCCTGTTAATTCCAAAATGAAACAACATCTCTAGCAGTCTTTATTAACAGACATGGGTCATGTTACTTTTTACATTGCATTCTGACCCTTGATGCCATCTAAAGGCTTGACACTATTCAGATATTTTGCTTGGCAGAGAGAAGACAAGGAATTTGACGGTTTGGCAGAAATGTTTCAGGATCTTGCAAGTGGGGTTTCTCAGCTGGAGCAAAATGTCTTCAGCTATGTGAAGAGTTTGGAGGTAAGCTTATGGTTTATGATCTGGGATTTAATGCTGAAGGAGTTTATACGAACAGATCAGAATTATTCATTACAACACCAGAATTATTATCTTTAAACTCGGCCGAGTGGTATTCTCTGCTATGATCAATGACACTATATAACATTGTTTGCTAGACAAAAGGATTCCACATCAACTAATGCATATTAAGATTGGCAGCGGCCACTTGCTTTAAAAGAGTTTAGGAGACGATTGTCTATCGCCTCCTAACCTCAAACATTGTTGCTAAAACGCCTCGATATCTAGGCATCTAGCAACCATAAAAACCCATCCCAGGAAGCTATGACGCTCCAAAGGAGATGTGATTAGTAAAATAAAAAAATTTAGATGAGGGGCGTGGTCGGCCGTCTAGGAAATGGACGCCTGAGTGAGGTGCTCTGCCACGAACCCGGCCTTATTAGCAATCTTTAGCCATCCTGCACCATGGGCAGAAATAAAAAGCTACCAGACGACTCAGAGACTCCTAGAGGCAAGGGAAAGTCTACATCTGCATCGCTACGAGACTTTTTTCAGACGCCAAGAGACCTTACCTCGCAGCTCCCTGAAGGCCCTGAGGCCTCTTCCCCGGCCAGCTCGTCGGGTACTGACGGTAGCCGGCAGAGTAGGGGTGATATCACCTCCGCGGATCTCCCAGGCCGGGAGTCCGTGCACCGCTCCGTGGAAAGAGGATTTTAGCACCCTCATCATGGAGCTCAAGCACGCGGTGAAGGAGGAGGTGGCGTCCCTGCGAGCAGACCTACTGGGCCTGGAGAAGCGGATCACCGCTCAGGAACAAGAATCCACAAGACTGACCCGAAATGTCACCCAGGTGGCTAAAATCTCTAAACAACACGCTCTGTATCTGGCGGATTACCGACGCCGGCTTGAAGATCTCGATAACAGGGGCAGAGGCCATAACGTCAGAGTCCGAGGCCTACCTGAAGCACGGCCCCAGGTGGGGGAAGATGTGTTCCAGATTCTTACCACGGTGTTTAATTCGCTCCTCAATCGGCCCAGTGATGCCGTGGTTGGCATTGACAGAGCTCACAGAGCCCTGCGACTGCATGGCCCGCTGTCGGCCCCTACACGGGATATCATATGTCACCTCGTGGATTACCAGTTGAAGGAATCCATTATGAAACGCGCGAGAGAGGTAGGCTCCTGGCTCTACGACGGCCATGAGATATCTTTCTACCACGATGTTTCTGACCTGACCCTACAAACCCGGCGGATACTGCGACCGTTAACGAGGGAGCTCCAGCGACGGGAATTGCGTTATAGCTG
This sequence comes from Sceloporus occidentalis, assembly GCA_023333645.1. NCBI lineage: Eukaryota > Metazoa > Chordata > Lepidosauria > Squamata > Phrynosomatidae > Sceloporus > Sceloporus occidentalis. The sequence continues at coordinate 234,767 of JALMGF010000028.1, forward strand.
GGGTTACCCTTTCAGTCTCAATGTGCGCATCGATAACATCGTTCACTCTCTCCGATATCATCATGAGCTACCGGAGTTCTTGGAGGCGCTCGGAGTTTCTGACCTGCATGTCGCTGATTGGGGATTACCGGAGGTTCCTCTACCTGGGAGACCGATGGATCATCTGCCGCGTCACCGCCATCGTGAGGCGTCTCGAACCTCGGGGACTACGACCGGATCCTCTCCCTACTACTTCGCGCCAAGACGCCGAAGTTCGCAGTGGACTTCTGCGGGAAGAATAGTGACTGTTCCGGGCAGTGAGTAGTCTCATGTAGCCACCACAAGACGCTTACTTGCTAGCTCTTGGATCGTTCATTTCGTTGACTTTCTTATTTGGGTTCTTCCCATTTGCTTATTTGTTTTTGATATACACGACACTTACCGTTTCTCACACATTACACTTATCTTTTACATTTTTACATGTACTCTCACATAATGTTTGCTCTGACGATGGATGTGGGCCATCTGCTGATGCTCTATGTCTAATGCCACGCTCATGGCCTGAGCCACGCGGTAGTCACTATTCCTCTTCCTCTCATCTGGAGGCACACTGCTGCTGTTCTACCCACACAACTGTTATCTACAGGAGGTGTATATACATTTTAGATTATTTTTATTCTTATTTCTTTGTTTATTTTATTTACCCATTCGTTTATTATTTATTTCGTTTTCTATGGGAGCTATTTGTCTATGTATGCTCACCTCGATGCTTTATTCTTCTACACTGGGGTATACTTCCCCTTTTCGCCTGGGTTTTTTTTTTGTGCCCCCTGCGTCACATATTCCATTACGTTATTGAGGCCCCTCATTCCTTCAACGCTGTATGGGCGGTGTGCTCTTCATCACACGCCTACCTTATGCATTACCACACACGCCGCCCCCCCTTTTTTTTTTTTTTGTGGCCATGTCCACGTCCTCCTCACGCTGGAGGTGTCCCCTTGACGTTGGTGGCACCAACTGTGCCTGTGAGACGCTGCTACTGTTGTCCTGCTTACACATTCCCAGAGGATAGCATCACATTCCATTACTACATTAATACTGCATTTAGCACTACTGTGCTGCTACTTCACATTCACGGTCTCCCAGCTTATAATGCACACAGCAGGAGCTAATGCTTGCGGGACTTTTGGCGGCCCGCGGCGCTTCCTAATAGATGAGTGGGCCATTTGATTAAGCAGCTAATGGCAGTTGCTGCTATTTCTATACGATATATTCCCAGCTCCGCACAAGGGTTGTTTTTTGTTTTTTTTTCTTTCCCCCCCCCCAGCAGATGCTTGCATTATGGGGGACGCTCTCACACATATTGTTGGTTCCTACTCCACTCGACGCATTGTGCTCTGTCATTCAATCGTTCCTATGTATCTCTGATTGCTTTGGTCTTTGATTTGTTTTAACATGGTAAATACTGCAATCGATCACTGATGTTTATGTTTATTTTGTTCTTATGAAGTCGTTCTGTTTTCTCCTGTGCTCTGCTTTTGCGGGACCTGTATGCTACTCCGGGCTGGGGTGTGGCGGCACCCGAGTTATTGTTCTTTACCTACCGGTTCCTCTCGAGTTCCGGTTCCATGTGTCACGTTTGCTAACACCAAAAGCACTCACCGCAGGAAATCTACAGAATAAGGAATCAACAGGAACTCAGGATGATCCCAACAGTGAGGAAGCTGCAGTGATAGCTGAAAATGGTGGATACTGAGCTGAAGCAGCGAGGTGCAGAAGTAGCAGATATGGGAGCAGCCCAGGATCAGATATACGATGCCGGACGTCAGACAAGCCAGGGGTCAGAAACACGATACGGATAGTCAGCCAAGCCAGGGGTCAGAAACACGATGCGGATAGTCAGCCAAGCCAGGGGTCGGATACACGATGCGGATAGTCAGCCAAGCCAGGGTCAGGTACACGATGCAGGTAGTAAGACAAGCCAGGGGTCGGTAACGATGGTCACAGGCAGAGGTACAAAATCAGCAGGCAAGTGGGTAGTCAGGAAATCCAATGGTCAACCAAATAGCAACAAAGCAAACTCAAACTCAAAACGGAGGAAAGACCACAACAGGGTGCCTGTGGACAGATCTGCAGGGTTTTTAAATCTGGCACCACAGAAAGCCACGCCCCCAACAGAGCGTCAGGGGCGTGCCCTGAGACGTCCCTCTGACTCACGGCTCCAGCCGTGAGAATTGGCTGCGCCCCCAGTGGAGACCGGCGAACCGGTAAGTAAACCTCTCTGGGGATTCCTTAGGCAGCGAGCAGTTTTCATTCTGATCGCTGCCGAATCCCCAGATCTGCCTTCCCGCTTCCTGCACCGGCGATCGGGTTGCAAATCGCCAGTGCAGGGAGATCGGGAACTCCGGACCCCACCGCACTTACGTGCCGACGTTCGCCCGCCGGAGACGGAGCCCGAGCTCTCCAGCTCGGGTCTTCGTGACCCGCGAGCAGATCGTCGTACACAAGGACCCGGGACCGCGACCGGACCCGGGACCGCGACCGGACCCGGGACCGCGACCGGTCCCGGGGCCGCGACCGGTCCCGGGACCGCGACACCATGTACTCCCTCTTGGGCGGTTGGCCCTTGCCCCTTCATCGGGAGTGCCTTAATATATTGGGGTGGCACGTTCCATTACCCAATAGACGCTCCACGTGTTTTCTTCCCCCGTCTCTTCTCTTCTTCTCTTTTTTCCCCCACACTTCCTTCCTCCTACCTCTACCCTTTTCCCCTTTCCCCCACCCTCCCCTTTTATTTTTTTTTTATTTTTTTTCCTTTTTCTCTCTTAGTTCCCTATGGCGTCTGTTCCCTCGCTTCCTACCCAGGGACCTCAATGTTATTTCCTTTAATGTGAAGGGTTTTAATATCCCTGAAAAGCGTTCCCATTTGTTGAGGGATCTGAGACACTATAAAGCCTCCATTGTGTTTCTCCAGGAAACCCATTTTAAGGCCTCCCGGTCACCCCGGTTACTGAATAGTGACTATCCGATAGGGTTTTTTAGCAACAATGTCGCCACCAAGTCCAAAGGCACGGCCATTCTCTTTGATAAACATACTCCCTTTCTTGAGAAGGCCTGCTTAACTGACCAGAATGGTAGATACGTCTTTGTTAAGGGCACCATAGCTGGCCTCATGTATACCTTCACGAATATTTATCTCCCCAATAGACAACAACATCGATATCTTTCTAGGTTCCTCCGCTTGCTGCAGACCTTTCAGGAGGGTGTCCTATTGCTTGGCGGTGATTTTAACGTGGCTTTGGAACCCGGGGTGGATACTTCCGTAGGGCACTCCTGCACTCCCCCTCATGTCTCCCGTAAAATTAAAACTTTATTGCATGATCTCCAGCTAGTGGACTGTTGGAGAGCATTGCACCCTAGTGATAGGGATTATAGTTTCTTCTCACACCCTAAGGGGCTCTATACTAGAATCGACTATCTTTTTCTTCCATACTATCATCTCTCTAGTCTGCGGGCAGCTCATTACGGCCTGATCACCTGGTCGGATCACGCTCCTTTGGTGTTGTCACTGACTTCGACACTCACTAGACCGTCCTCTACGACATGGCGACTGAATGAAACGCTTCTCGCTGACACGGTGGTTCTCGCTGACATGACAACCCTTTTAACTAATTATTTCTCTGAAAACTCCTCGACTGACGTTTCCCCCTTGACGGTCTGGGAGGCCCACAAGTGTGTGGTTCGCGGGCATCTAATAAGGGTGTGGGCTGAGAAAAAGAGGGCCCATGCGGCTATTCTTGCGAAATTATATCAGGAAATAGCGTCCTTGGAATGTGCCCACAAGGAGAGTTTGTCGGATGTCGCCTTTCAGCGTTTAGTTATATTGCGCAAGGAATTATCCTCTCTTCTTATTGTGCGGGCACGTCGTTCCTTTATGACACTGAAAGCGCTGTATTATGAACACCTGTGATAAGCCCGGCAAGTTCTTGGCTCGCGCGCTGCGTGCTCGTCGTAGGCAATTCTATATCCCTCGGATTAAATCTACTTCGGGTCCTCCTTGTCGACTCCCTCAGGAGATAATGGGTGCCTTCACTAAATACTATTCGGATCTGTATAACCTTTCTAAACAGGTCCCGTCCCATGCGCCAGCCTTACACCACTACCTTTCTAGAAATATAAAGCATAAGTTGTCAGCCGTTGAGGCAACCTCCATGGAAGCCCCCATCACTTTATCTGAATTAGGTGCGGCGATTAAGGACTCCAAGCTGGGGAAGTGTCCTGGCCCTGATGGGCTCTCTTTGGTTTATTATAAGAAGATGTTAGAGGTACTGGGTCCGAGCTGGTGCTTTCTCTTAATTCCATATTAGATGGTGGCACTATCCACCCACATACGCTTATGGCCACTATTTCTTTGATCCCGAAGGAGGGGAAGGACTTGGAACAGTGCAGTAGCTTTCGCCCCATCTCCCTGCTCAATGCTGATCTAAAGTTATTTTCAAAAATTTTGGCCATTAGAATGAAGTGCTACATCCCTGCACTGGTCCATCCTGACCAGACGGGGTTTGTTCCACACCGGGAGTCCAGGGACAGCACGATTCGAGCCTTGAATTTGATCCAATGCGCGGTCCAGTCCGGGACGCGTACTCTCCTTCTGTCGACAGATGCCGAAAAGGCCTTCGACAGATTGGACTGGTCCTTTATGTTTGCGGTCTTGGACCATATGGGATTTGGGCCTCATATGCGGAGATGGGTTGCATCTTTATACTCCTGTCCATCCGCTAGAATCAGGGTTAACGGTGTGCTTACTGACTCCTTTACGATCACGAACGGGAACAGGCAGGGTTATGCAGATGATTTGCTATTTACGGTCACGAATCCCCAGCTGTCGTTACCAGTTATTCTTCGGGAGTTCCAGATCTATGGCGAACTGGCGAATTTAAAAATGAATTTTGCTAAATCCGAAATTCTTAATATCAATCTCGCAGACCGTGTTACGTCGGCCCTGCAGTCTAGTTTCCCCTTTCGGTGGTGTAGGGAGAGGTTGCGGTATCTTGGTGTTTGGCTTACCAGGGATCCTTCTACCCTGTACCATCATAATTTCCTACCTATTTTGACGACGATTCAAAGGGATTTGAATAACTGGACCCCGCAAAACCTTTCCTGGTTCGGCCGCATCAATGCACTTAAGATGAATGTTATGCCCAGGCTTTTGTTTCTGTTTCAGTCGCTCCCGATAATGATCCCTTTGGCTTTCTTTAATTCCGTGCGATCGATGTTCCTGAAATTTTTATGGGCAAAGAAGCGACCCCGCATACAATTCGCGACTCTGTGTAGGCCTAAATTGTTTGGTGGGGGTGTCCCTAACCCGCACCTCTACTATCAAGCTTGTCATCTCCTGAGGGCCTTGGAGTGGTCCCACCGACCCTCCCATAAACTCTGGGTTACCATTGAAACGCATATGGTGCAGGTGCCCCTGCACCACCTCTTGTTGTTGCCTAGGCATTATTCCAGAACGATTGCCCGCGGGCACCCATTTGTTGCGGCCACTCTCCACAACCTCCATTCCCTCCACCTGACGCACTCCTTAACGACGTACCCCTCGCCTCTGACTCCTGTTCGGAATAACCCAGATTTTCCGCAGGGCCAGGGTACAGGTTCTTTTCTGACAACGATGCCGACTGACAGAGCCCCGATTTCAGTGGGCTGGGCTAAAGCCTCTGGAAGCGAACCTCGCGGGTACTGTCCCTACTTTTCTCGATAGATTCCATTACCATCAATTGACGAGTTTCTTTTCTAAAAACCCAAGGAGACATGTTATGACCAGAGATCTCACGAGCTTTGAACTCCTTTGTACTAGAGCCTCCCTGCCTGCTCATGGGATCTCGCTTCTGTATCAGCTCTTATTACAGGCACACTGTCGTTCCATTGCGCTTCCAAGGCTACTGGGAACGTGTCTTACGACTTACTCTTGATCAACGTGACTGGGACAAGATTTTCCTTCTCACCCATAAATGCTCCCGTAGCACGAAACTTCAGGAACTTTCGTGTTGGTATCAGACTCCTGAGGTTCTCCATAACATTTTTCCTGACTTGCCTGATACGTGTTGGAGAGGCGGGGCCGCTGTGGGAACCTTCTTACATTTGTGGTGGGAGTGCCCGAGGATAGCGCCATTCAGGGAGCAAACCCATGCGATCCTGCCAAAATTCACGGATTGCCCAATCCCATTTTTGCCTGAAACGTTCCTTTTGCACCACACTGCTAGTTCGGTTTCGAGTTATAAGAAGTCAATCATACTCCTGAATGCTGCAAAATCATTGATCCCGCTGCATTGGAAAAGTCCTCTCCCCCCTCTTTCCGGGAATGGATTTTAAAGGTGGAACAAATTAGGGCGTTGGAGGAGTTGGCTATGGCGTCTGCAGATCGGCAGGAACAGTATGGGAAAATTTGGTTCTATTGGCTGTCCTATGTGGAGAGCACGGAAGTGCGGGGTCTTCTTGGTCGCTGAGGGGCAGGCTGCGGTGTTGATCGGGCTGTCATGGTCCCATCTGCCGTGTGGGATGTTTTCACCCCCCCCTTTTTTTTTTCTTCTTTTTCTCTCTTCCTTTTCTCTCCCTTAGTCTCTCTCTTCTGTCTTCCTCCTTTTTTTCCTGATTATCACCCCCTGTTCCGGTTTTTCTTCCCTACCCTTCTTGTGTTTCTGTCTTCCCTGTCCACCCCCCCCCCCTTTCGGCCCCGTTTGACCGTTTGGTGGTACTGTGTTCACGCACTGTTGCCGGGGGATTTGCGATACCTTTCACACCGTACATGGGCAATCTACCAGTGTACAACTGGCCCCTTCTGCGGCACTAATGATCCACTATCCCGGGTACGAGATGCTGTATTGCCCGCCGACGTTATTGTACTGCTCTGTAATGTATTTTGCTTTTCGAGCTTTATTCTGTACTGATTATTGTCGGATTCAATATACCCCGCTGCGACGGGATTGCTGTTTCTCCCTCCCCATCCTGTCCCTCCCTTTTCCCCATTCCCTTACTCCCCTGCCTACAGTTTTCTTTCAAATGAAAAAACTCAATAAATTTGGTAAAATAAAAAAATTTAAAAAATGTGGTAACATGTAAAAATGACTCTCCAAGTCCAAAATCTATATATATATTGTAAGCTTGCGAGCAGGGCAAACCAAATGTATCGGTTTGTCTTAGTCTGTCAATTCTTGTCTTGTCATATTCCTTGAATTTATGTATTGTATTAAGTGCTGCGTAAACTGTTGGCGCTATATAAATAAAAGATAATAATAATAATAATATATAGTAAAATATTTTTATGAGCAAGTCCTAAAATTAGTGCTGTATTTTAACAAAAAACATGGCATGGAAATAGTTAAAATACTGCCTTTTGAAATACCCATGGGGTAGTTTTCAAAAATGTATGCTTTGATAGGGTAAATAGAATCGGATGGCTTCAAAGACAGGACATAGGCACCGACTGTCAAAATTCCAGCAAAAATGTGCACCTCCCAATTTTGGCATTTTAGCCCCCAAACAACCCAACAAATCTATGCATGGGTGGTGTCACTGTTCTCATGAGATGCTGCTGAATACATATTGGGTTGTTGTTTGACTGTGGCATGTACCAGGGGCTATAAAATCATACCTGACATACAATGTGTGGGAAAAAAACCCTCAAAAGATTACTACCACAAAGTTTGACAAAGGTTGGTAGTAGAATTAGTGCATGGAAAGACTTTAAATGCTAGCATTTGAAATACCCTGGGTGTCTAGTTTTCAAACACATATGGTTTAATTTGATGAATGACCAAATTTGAAAAAATGGTTTTGAAATAGGAATATGCTACTTGTAGTTATTGCTCTTGCAAAAAAACCCATAAAAACATCCATCTAAGCCCAGGACAAATATTAGACTCTACTTAACAGGTTTTTTTCATTAGCTTCTCTGTTTCCTTTACTATCCGTAGGTTACATATGTGACGGGATCAGGTTTTTTCTTTTTAATGGTAGTGTTCTTGTACTAACCAGCTATATGGTAGACTTTTTGTAGCATTTCTAGCATTTTAGTAGCACTTACTAGTCTAAAGTATTACAGCCTATTGTTGGCTATAGCTCTGACTTTCATATAGCTTGTTTATACACCCTGATATTTTTGCATGTTGTTTCATGTTGTATGTGTGCTTGAAATAAAAAGGATACAGAAACGTGATGCATCAGGCCTTTTTACATTTCTCAAGCTTTATATCTCCTGATATATATATATATATATATATATATATTAAATAAAAAGTTATTTAGCAAATACTGTTATAGAAATAATGCATTCCATTATTATAGAGGCTGCACCAACTGAACAGGTGGTTATAAACATGTCACCAAGTATTTTAAAAAACCTTTATCGCTGTCATTGGTGAATACATCTTTATGAATTGGGTAGCAAAAGCCTCTTGTGTTTAAGCTTGTGTTTACAGCTCTATGTATCACTACATTTAGGGCCATCTTATGGGCTTGCAATTTAATGCTTAAAATACCTTTTATGAGATTTCTGACTTGTTAACATGTGATGATAGTAATTATAACTGTGACATTAATTCTCTCCCCAGGAATTTCTATGCAGAAAGCCTAACTCATCTTGCCTGGAGAAGCTACCACAATCAGCCTTGAACAAACCTAGTTTTTTAAAAGAATTGCACGAGACTATCTACCCAGTGTTCGTAAGTGACTTATCCTTTCATAATGAGAAATACATTTCTATGAATTATTTGTAATCTTCTCTCAATTAACAATTTATTTGTCACGATATACAAACCCCTTTAACTACAGGTTGTCTTCAGTTAGAAACTAGTAATACCCACAATAAATTTAACATTGTGATTGGTTGGTCAAATGTGCTAAATTATTTATAAAAAATATTGTATTTATTAAAAACTAAATAATCATTCTTATCAATGTTTTGTTTCTGGTTTTAATAACAGCACCGTTGTGTGTTAGATTGCATTATATTGTCTTTACTTAATTTTGTTGTGAGTACTTAGGTAAAGCATTTCACATCCTCGCTTTGCTCATTTGTCAATTTATTTTACACTTCTTCAGTGGTTGTTGCTATCATGCTACAAAAGGTATAAATCCTGTGGTTTGTGGAGCTTAACTCATCAGCCAACATTTATTTTACTAATCAAGGGGAACTTGTAGATTTTATATCATTGTGATATGTCTTTCATCATCTCCTGTTAGAAAAGAAGACTGCAATGCCTAGTCCTACAGCCACTTAGTAACCTGTCCGAATGCTTAAAAGGTCCTAAGAATCTTATAAAGAAGCGCATGGATAAATTGCTGGACTATGAAAATCTGGAAGAGAAGTATAGTGAGACAGGCAAAATGACCCTACAGGAAGAGGAAATCATGAACACATATAAAGGCCTCCATGCCATGTTGTTGAATGAGCTACCATCTTGTATTTCTTTGTCTAAACAGTGGGTTCATCAGCTGTTATTAAATTTCATTGCTCTGCAAGTAGAAGTGACAAAACAATGTCTCCATGCGGCTGAATCAGAGGCTTTTCAGGTAAGGCTGAATTTCAAAGGAATACAGTTGTGTGCAAAGTAGAGATAGAAGCTTTGTGAATGTTTCTAGGAGTGCATTTTGTGAAATGATAGGTGGTCATAAGCTTTTGTGAACCGGTGAACTTACAGAAAGTAGCTAAAGCTGGATAATATGAGTAAAGCGTGAACTGTGGCAGCTGTGATTGCAGTCATTTTTTGGCTTACTTTTGATTTGAATTAATGCGACTGAAAATTTAATCTCCACCTAGATGGATCACAGCAGGGTTCCTGAGGCTGCATTCAAACAGTGGGTGGAAGACTCTATAAGACATTCCATGTCCCAGCTCACAGATCTTACCAAGAAGTTTGAGGAAATACCACCTCCACCCATACAGGTTAGTATGTATTTATGCACTTCTTATTAAACTTTCTAGGAGGCCATGTGTAGGGTGACCACAGGGCCGGCCTTTGGGGTGTGTGACCTGTGCGACCGCACAGGGCGCCACACTCCAGGGGGCGCCGCCGCGGGGTCCTCCTCCCCCGCCGCCGCGGGGTCCGCCGCCGCGGGGTCCACTGCCGCCCCCTCTGCACCTAAATGAAAACATTGTTGGTTTTTGTTGTTGCTTTTTTTTTACTTTATTTAACATCCTCCACGTTAAATAAAGTTATATCACGGGCAGGGGCACCGAGCGGTTGCTCGTGAAGTTCTCAGCAACCGCTCGACGCCCCTTACTCTCCGTGACTCCGTCGCGGTGCCAGGATCTCATGTTGAGCGCCGGACTATTCCGGCGCTCAACATGAAATGCCGGCAGGACTCCTCAAGGTAAGTTAGGATAAGGAGAAGTAGGGAGGGGGGGGATAGTTTGAAGGAAGGGGCAGAGGGGGTAGTTTGAAGGGGCAGAGGGGGTAGTTTGAAGGGGCAGAGGGGGGGTAGTTTGAAGGGGCAGAGGGGGGGGTAGTTTGAAGGGGCAGAGGGGGGGTAGTTTGAAGGGGCAGAGGGGGGTAGTTTGAAGGGGCGGGGGGGGTAGTTTGAAGGGGCAGAGGGGGGGGTAGTTTGAAGGGGGGGTAGTTTGAAGGGGCAGAGGGGGGGGTAGTTTGAAGGGGCAGAGGGGGGGGTAGTGAGGGGGGGCACCAGAGGAGTAGTTCGCACAGGGCGCCGGAACACCTAAGGCCAGCTCTGGGTGACCACATTTATTTCTGCCACTATGAAGCGGAGGTCACACACACACACGGGCGTATATTATATAGATATATAAATCTCACATACACACTGATTCACATATACACACCGTCACATACACATAAAATACATTTTATATATATATATATATATATATATATAAATATCACATACACACTGATTCACATATACTATAATATATGGAAACCATGTTGATTTCAGATTTAATAAAATACATACAATCATTACAGACATGAGTAGATTCAAAGAATTAACCCTTCTATTACCAGGCATGAGCAGAATCCTCTAACTCCTCTATTAGCAGACATCACACACACAGTCACACAAACAAACACAGTGACAAACAGACAAACACAGTCACAATACACACAGTCAAGCACACATACATGGTGATGGCTGCAGTTTACACTGAGCTTGGTGTGAAGGAGGGACTTAGCCTATCAGGAGAGGCTTCTGAACGCTCAGGCAAGCAGGAGAGTTGAGTAGTCTCTCCTGATTGGATGAGACCTCCTTTACTTAGACTTTTCATTGTCAATGCATTGTCCCAGATTAAGGCTGCCCTGGACAATCCGGGACATGTGGTCACCCTATCCAGTGCCAGATGACTTTGGAAACCTTTAACAAGAGTTCTCTGAAATAGATTCTTTGAGTCTTCCTTTCACATGGCCATAGTATCATCTCATTTATACGCACGCATATAAACTAACCCAATTTACAAACTTACAACTGTAACTATAAATAGGAAAGCACACATTATGTAGGGTTTTGTAGCCCATGGCCCATCAATGGCACGTAGGCTGTGTAAGAGTGCAGCCCCTGGCATGAGATTGTCGGTGTAGGAGAACTGCTGTTACCTGAGCTCCTTGCAGGCTCACTGACCACTCCCTGTATGTTTCATATAGGATTTCCAAGGCTGATTAGTTAATTAGTCACGAGATAATACTAGGTATGGAAGAAAGCAGCCAAACAAATACAAATAATTTAATTAATGCAAACCCTTGAGCCAATAAAGTAATGAATTAGACAATAATTATAATAAAGCTTGGTGTCAAATGACTAGGTAGTGTTTGTGTAGCAGTGTTCTTGCAGAGGGAAATAGGATTTTAAAAAATTGTGGATCACCCATATTACAGCATCCTGCAGAAAAACTGTCAGATTCTCAAAGTGTGAATTGGTTTACTGCTTTAGACTCAGATTAAAGTGGGTCTCTTGCATGCCTTGATTGTAGCATATTTAAATCAGTTTTATGGATGTGAAGACTTTTGGTGCAAATAATTATGTGCTGATTTTGATGATTAGATGATTAAAATCAGTAAAACATACTGCTTATGACAAGTAGCATTATGAGTACTTCAATTTTGCACTCTCCCATAGGACAACAATCCGGCGATGGAGCGCAGGGTCCAGCAGCTATTGGACTGCTACGCAGCAGAAAAGCTGTATCAAGTCACTCAGAACGTTAGCGGAAGTCGGAACATGGACCTTACCGCCCAACGTGGTGATGTTGTGGCTGTATTGCAAGTCTCAGACACGAAAGAGAACAAAAACAGGTGGCTGGTGGATGCTGGAGGTAATTTAAGCTAGCTATTGTCCCATCTTCAGTGATTCACCACTGTTGGTGGCTAAAATACTGCATTGAAAATACCGAAATGGTAATTTGTTGCACTATATCGACTGAAAACTATTTAGATGCTCTATTTTTTCTATGTCTTAATCTCTTGTTCCTTGGACAATAATCAGTTATTGTAGCATATTTTTAGCATATTATGCTAAAATTGATTTGCATTGTCTATATATATATATATATATATATATATATATATACTGTATTTTTTTACGCTTGTGTCTTTATGTCAGGACCAAGAGGTTATCTGCCATGCAACAAACTCCAACCATACCAGACAACGCATGCTCAGATGTTCTCCCTTAATTCCCATTCTCCAAAAACCACAGTTGAAAATAGGCGGCAGTCCTATGCACCCCCCGAGTGCCCCTACCCCATCTATGCAGAAGCCCCATACACAGCACAAGTCTTTCAGGTATGTAGAACCCTCAAGCCATTGGCCGAATTAAAGATTTTTATGTTCTACAATATTGTAAGTATGTTTTTAATGCTCTTTAAGTGATACAACAACAAGAGCAAAATATGATATTGGGTAGCTATACAATCTGTCAAACAATATAAGTTGGTCACTTCCTTGGAGAGCAGTAAAAGAACACTAAAGGATACTCTTATATATTTACATATTCTACATCTGTTACAACAAATGCTCCTGTTATATAGAACATTGTGCATGGTGATATGTCTCATATCTGGTGATGGTAATTTTAGTGCCCTCTGGTGGCAGTCTATATATATTGCATGCTCCTTCTTCATAGCACAATGCTACTATGTTCCAACATTTGTGGACCTTTACTAAGGGATAGGAAATGCTATATTGTGTCCTGTGTTGAGTAAGGCTGACTTTGTAGAAATACTTTTTGATAAAGAGTATGTATCCCAATTGTGTTCAACCTAGAAGGGATATAGGTAAGTAGTCCCCACTCATGAGCATTTCTGCTGTATTTCTTAGCTGCGTGTAACAGAGGAAAGATCATCATCAGCGTATCAGCCTTATTTTACCTACTAGTGTAGTCAAGACTTAAAATGCAATCCACATTTCCTCTGCTCACGAAAACCAACAATGCTAACCTTATGTTTCAGCCTTTTCTGAGCCTCAGGTCAATGAGGTGCCTGTGTCTTGGATTCTCTTCTACTCTTCAACTGTGTCAGACCATCTCAACTAAGAATCATCTGTATTAAATAAACTCTATGAAACCGTTTTGTGTTTTACATGCTTTCTGAAGTATTTTTCTCATATTCCTTTTATTGCAGGATATTGCACTTTATGCGTTTACTGCCCGAAGCAGTTATGAAGTCAGCATTATAGAAGGAGAGCCAGTAACTGTTCTGGAGCCACATGATAAAAAGGGGAGCAAGGAATGGAGCCTGGTTGAAGTGCGAGGGCAGAGAGGATATGTTCCTTCTAACTATATATCAAAAGTTCCAGTGCAGAGCAGAAGCCTGTATGTTCCATCAAGTTACATGTGAAGAGAACACTCGCAACCCATTATATGGGTAGATCTTTAAAAGGATGTCACAAAACAAAAATAGTGGTGGTGATTTTCACAAAGATGCCACAGAGGAAAAACTGGAAGAAATGAGCCAAACTGTGATTGCACAAATACACAATGCATACAGCTTTGTGATAATGTATAACTTACCTTTAGAAAAAGCTGCAGCTCCAGAGCTATAGCACAGTGCCCTTTCCATAGTCCTGTTTTTGCACATTTAATGTAGGCAATTAGTGGCAGAAATGTGCTGCCATTGATATCAATGGAAGTTCTAGTAGAGGGCCCCATTAGAACCCCATATATGCATATGATGACTGAAGTGTCCTTTTAATGTTATTATGAATATTAATGAGAATGGTTAAAACAAGTTAAAAATCTAAATTTAAAAAAGCAGAAAAATGGAAACAATACGCCTTTACAGTATAGACAAAGAAACAGAAGTGTAAATTTAACTCTTGTATCCGATTCAAAGCAGTCACAACCTTTTCATGTTTTAAAACGCCATGGAGATTAAAAATCACACAATGATATTTAATTCTAAATATGAATGTGCATTTATGTAGCATGGAAAGCACTGCTTTCAGGAACAAGGAAAGACATTCTGTTTGTAGGTAAGTATAGTGCAGCCCATCTACTACCTGTATGTACATTTGCATCATTAATATTTAATGTAAAGGGTAATAAGATTATTTGCTGATGTGTAAATAATCGTTAAGAAATTGTTCCTATGAATTGTAAATATGTCAAATAATATTAAGTCTAATAATTTAAATATACTTTATAATAAAAATATTGACTCTACCCTACCATGTCAGAATTAATTTTTCTGGTATCTTTATATTTTTTGGACAGCATAGTTTAACAAAACATTACTGTGCATATTAAAAATAAAATATCCCAAGTTAGATAATCATACATGTAACTTATAATACTGGGAAGGCAGGCACCTTCTAACCTGGGGGGGCAAATATACCTTGGTGGCCCCTCAGCCCCTTGCCCCTCCTAGTAACTAACATATGCACTAGCACACACATACTTACACACACTTACTCTGACCCACACTTACATACATACTCACTCCAGATATCGCACCCTTACTTTGCCAGGACACTACTGCTGCTGCGCTATTAACCGCTGGGTCATGCGGTTGTGCCTCCATAAATGGACCAGTCCAAGCTAGACCAGCCTTGTTTGCAGAATTTTGGACAGGCCTAGGGGGAGGAAATTGCCACCCTGCCCCCTGGGCCTGCCTGTCGCTGCTTAGTTATGTTGGTTGGATGATCTGATCTCATATAATGACCTGGAATGGTATCTCTGGAGTATTCACAAAGGTTAGTGCAGTACCAAGTTCATAGTTGAGTTGTGTAGTGCCGTTGCTTGATAGATTTGCACCAGGTTTTCGTTATTTTCCTTTTTATACTGCCTTTAAAAAAGGAACATATTTTTTATAGTTCACAAACATTGCCCTAGACATTGTTATTATAATAATTCAGCTCTCCCTGCTACTGTAAACGACACAATAAATAACCATAGCGAGTAACATACCAGACTGTATTGTATTCTGATCTCATTTATCTGCCACAGATGTTCTCTCTTGTTAACCCTGGATGCATCAACAGTGTTTTTGGTTAACAGTGCTAACCACAAACACTGTTGATGAGAAATCGAAGTGACTGTCTGTCTGTCTTTCTATTTATTAGTCCTTCCTATTAATAGTATCTTTTATTTATATAGCACCAACCATTCTCACAGCACAATAAATATATTCAACGGGTATGAGAAAACGGACAGACTAAGACAAACCAATACATTACCTGACAGAGCCCTGCTCGCAAGCTTACAATTTAGGAAGACAAGTCTGAAGTGGTGGCGACCCCTAGTCTGCTTCTCAAGGAACAGGTTCCCTATTGGAAACAAAATCACTTTCTTTCCACCTCTGATCTCCTCCCTTTCTAAGAGCTCAGAATGTTTTGAGTGTTTAAGGGTATCATGGTGTTCTACACCCCTAAAGTCACAATATTATTACACCTTCATTGGATGCAGAAACTACACTAAATGAACATGTTTGGCTTGAAAAAAATAGCTACATCTGAAATCTCTATATAGCTTACATCAAGCACAACACTTAAAACAAAAAAAACCCAAAACAAAATACACTGCAGGAGTGTAACTTGCACAGGGCAGCTCCTTAAAGGGCCACAAGGTGAGATGTGCCACTTTTTTTCCTTGTGCATCCCTCCACTGGCTAAAGCTGTTTCCCAATATCTGATGTCTAGGTTGCTTTTCATGTTACTTTCTCCAGATGCCAAGATCCCTTGTTACAGCTCTGGCGTATGACTAAGGAAGTTATTAATATCTCAATGGCACTAAAGATGACAACGGGGTCCCATCAGATTAATTAATTGTTGGCAGCTCATAGCTTTGGGTAATTTTGTTCATCTGGTCTGAGCAGCCTTCAGTCGGGTGAATTCAGACAGGCTAGCGTGGACCAAGTAAAACAAGCCAGAAAACATTGTACCTAGCATGTTAATATAAATATTAGTATAAATATAAAGAAAACAATATTCTCCTTTTAGCAGGAACACTTCCATTGTCTCCTCAACTCCGGATGTCAGAAAGAACCAAGAGTTTCTCTTATTCAGCAGCTCAAGTAGTGAGATATGAACTGAGCGTCTCCACAGAGACTCAGGTGGACATATGGAAATAGAGATAAGAAAAAACATACATAATACAGAAACAGAGTTTAGTAAAAAAACAATTACACATTATTAAAATTCACTCACATGGCATAATTACACTGATAATTGCTATCATCAAAGCTGCATCGTACGATTGACTTTCTATACCAGAAGAAATCTAGACTAGATCCCCCTTTAAGGAAATGTGTTGCGCTGCAAATGTTAATGCTGGTGTTAGGCTATGGGGACATAGTTTACTGCACCGCAGACCCATCTCAGTAATCTTGACATGCTGTAGTGCTGATTTGTCCTCCAGGTCGATTATTACACACATCACTGCAAAACGTTAAAAGGGCTAAACAGTCATGGCTCCCTTATATAAATAAACTAGGCTCCCACACAAAGTCTTTACTTCTCAACCCTTTCCAATACACTAGTTAGTATAGCGAACAGGTCCACAGTGACAGACTGTCGCCTCCTGGGGACCCTGGGGGGAGGCCTTGGTGAACTAACTTACTGCAAAGGTGGCATCACATTACCACGCTCGAATTGACTGAGCTCTACAGAGAGAACCATTTTTTCACGAATGTTTGTAAATGCAGATTGCATGAGGAGGCCAGAGCCACTGATTTATTTTACGTTATAGGAAAAACTACCTAATACCTCATAATGTACTTCAAATCTGTCTGCTATAAATTACTTGGTCATTCAGAGCTTATACACTAGAGGGTGCTAAAGTGAAACATAGAATGGACGACGGGAAAAAAAAAACAGAGCTAGCAATCACGTCCCATAGAGCAGGTTCGGCAGCAACCAGCTCAGCAGGGTGAATGTTTTGATAATAAACAGAGGCTGACAATTATCTGTTTTTTTTGTGGCGCAGAGTAGGTCTGCTCAGACATGAAGGGGTTTGTGAAGACCCCAACTGGCTGAAGGAAAATCAATGTTACCTCATTTATTGCACAGGCAGAGAACGTATGTTTGTAGGGGCCTGTTGCATTGAATTATTGATTAGGAAGAAACAATCTGCAGATGTTCTCATGCATAGATCATTCAGCTATCTGCTTGACGATATAAACATGGCACATGTCTCACAAGTGTCTCTCTTTAGGAGGGGCAATTCTTCTTTGGAACCCAAACCCCACTGTCTACCTGTCCAGCTTTTGCTCTCTCGCATAGCTCTGTTAAATTGTTTTCTTTATCGCCAACCAGATTTATGTTTTGGTTAAAAAAAGTGGAAACAAGTAAAAAAAGTTTGTGTTATGTTCAAATTCTGGTTTACAGGAGTATATAGAAGCAGGCCCAGTGGGGTCATATAACATGCATTACGTGCATTTCTGCTGAATAGGACTTCCATAAGTGTTAGTTGGCCTAGTCAAATGTGCAATAATTCATATTGTACAGTAACTGAAGTGAAACTCTGTCACGCGCCACGGCTCCTACCTCTGACGCCAGGGCTGCCTCGCCTGGTCCCGACGCGCTGGCACGTCCCCCGACGGGAACGCGGTTATGACGCGACGAAGGTCCGCGTCGAATGTACCGCAGCGTACGCAGCGTGCGCAGCGTGCGCGGCGTACGCAACGTACGCAACACAGCAGTTTGTAATTAAATCACCTATTTAAACCCCATTCTTTTCTCCAGTCTTCACCCGTTCAAAGTGTTATGCTTTTTGGGTGTGCTGGTTTCTCTATATTATCTCGATTTCCTTGTGTACCGAGCTTTGCCTGTTTTTGACCACGATTCTTGCTGCCTGCCTACGACCTCGGACCTGTTTACCGTTTTGCTCCTATTCTGCCTGCCTCGACCTCGGATACGTTTGACCTCGCTGCCTGCCTTTGCAATTTTGATTACGGACTGTATACTGGACTTCTCCACAGTGCATATCTGCATAGTAGGATCCTTCCTCTCTCCCTGACCCCGTGACAAACTCATTGACCATCCACATAAAGTGTCCTACTTTGGTTGGCTGAACAATGAACTTACCAAACCTGCATTTTTTCATGTGTCTACACACAAATCAACATTTGCATCTCACACTGATGTTCAGTGGACATCTATAGAATTGAGACATGGATAAAACAAGAATAGATTAGCACTCCACCACCATGTTCTCCCCTACATTTGCAAGGAAGTTCATGAAGAAGTATGATGACATGGTAGCCCTAAGGTTCAAGAAACCCCAGTGCCAGCCCTGAAGGACAGCAGCATAAGCAGATGCCTCGGTAGGCTTAGATAAGTCTGTCTGTGATGTTCAGGGTTTCTTTAAGCATGTCTTCTGCTTTATGATGTACAGTGTGTCTTGCTGTTGGTTCCAATCCCTTTCAAAGTAGCCTTCAATATAAGTATGCTACTTCTTTTTCATACAAACAGTGCTCTGAGCAACTGCTTAGTGATCTTTACTGGAAATAATAATGTATTGTTCAGTAGACATCAACACAGATACACCATATCAGTTTACATGTTGGGATTACATTTATTTCAAAGACAATCATTGCCTCACAGTCCTGGATATCAGTTTTGGTCTCAAGCAGTTAACGGTCTCTGGATCCTTGCCAACCTCATACTGTCAGCAGATGTTACTTTCTCTTGACAAAGGACGCTGGTTTGTAAGAAAGTAACAAGATGTATGCATTGCAACAAAAGTATGTATTGTAACAATATGTATATACGGTGGAACATTTTAACTAAATATGGCGTTAAACAAGAAATCATTTGAAGTGAGAAAATATTCTCCAAATTGATGTTTCATTTTCTAAAAATGATAATTCCAATATATAGTGAGAATTCTCAAAATAATCAGGCTTCTCACATTGCATGTGTGAAATAACCAGTAGGTGACAGAAGAGCAAGGCCCTCTATGTCTTATGTGTGATCATGTTGTTAATTCTCTACAATGGTTATTTTCATGTTACTGTTTATTTTGTAAAAGCATAATTAAAGATGACACTTTATATCTTAAATGTAATAAAATAACATCCTCCCTGCTCCTTACCCGCAGTTATAAAGTAGCATTTTTAATTGTGCTATTACAAAATAAACAATAACCTTAAAATAACAAATAAAGAGAATTAACAACATGAACATGCATTAGACATAGAGGGCCCTGCTCTTGCAAGCTTACAATCTATTAGCAGTTTGAGGGGAATGAGACAGAAAGTGAGGGATTGCTTGGGCAAGGATGATTTGATTGAAGCAAAGGTCATGTGCAGAAGTCAGTGGCCTAGAGATCTCAAAGTTTATCAGAGGTCAGCGGCCTAGAGAGTTGTGACTACCAATACAGCCCCCAGAGCAACTTTATCTGGTGTTTCACATCCTTATGAGATGGATCACAAAGACGTGGCATCATATTTTTGTACTCAACAATGAGGATAGTGCTTGGGGGGGAAGTAATATGGGAAGCTGGTGTCACTGGTCTGTATTAGAAAGGCTTACCTACACGCATTTTGCGTATTGAACATGCACAGCTGGAAACAGTTCAGAGAATCATTGGTCGGGATAGTCGATATTTCAGACAGAATCTTTGTCCAAATAGGGACAATGCCGCAGTCTTCTTTCTTAAAACATTAGCACTACTTTCTGGACACCAATATATACATCAAGTGATTCTCTAAGGAATGGTGGTAACATTACGTTGTGGTATAAGGCAGGCCTCTTCCCAAACGAGTGGTCGTGTAACTGAAAGTTATACTGAACTGCAGTATTATTTTGGCTGTAGAAAGGATTCAATAATTTTTGCTCTACTGCTCTGCTTTCTCAGCATTCTATTATTGCTCTATTCTATATGTATGTATATTTCCCTGCTGGCATTATCTTTATTCATACATGACAATGTAAGGACCTCATAGTGAGGTCTAAACAAAGGGCTTTTAGATTGTTTTTCTGTAGTAAAAAAGAAAAACACAGGGGGTAGAATAACACTCTAAATAGTTGTTAATATTATCTTAAGCTCTTACAAAAGTATCCTATAATCGATAAAGAAACTGAGATTTTACAATAGGGTAAAACTGGGGTAAATGCCTTATGGATATGTTGATTCAAAGACCAGACGTTGCTATTGAGATTAAAAAGTCCATAGGTATGCTTCATGCCCTCTCACCAGCACCACATGACTTGGGAAGGGATTGCATTAAATCCTGCCATACATTTAAAATGATGCAAGACATTGTTCTAAAAAAAACAAACCATGGTCTTTAACAAGTATTTAAAAACTATATGGCCCAACAAATGGAAAATAACACCCAAAGCTAGAACAGAGCTGCTATGAAGAAAAATGTTAATGTATTAGGGCTTTATGTTTGTTATTACTTTTATTATTGTGTATAGGGACCTGATCAGATGATGAGAGAGAATATTTACAAAACATGAGCGCTACTTAAAATGTAGTTACCAAGACTATGTTTGATGCAGCCATTTGAGGGCACTCTATCTGTAGTTTAGTAATTCTATATCTCTACACCTAATTTCCTTATCCTTTTTATTTTGTTTTTCTTTATTTGGATTTATTTTTTGGAATAAGACAAGTGGTTGAATTTAGTTTTGCTACAAAGTTATTAACTGTTGTACAATGATTTATATATATATATAAAAAAAACCTTCACGTCAACACATGTGTGATGAAACAAATCTTTGAAGTGAGCACAATGGGGCTAAATGTAGTACTACAAGGCTGATGAGACAGAACATGGCTCTGTATGATGGATGAGGTAGAATGAGTCTCTACCAAATAAAAGAGGCAGAACATGAAGGATGAAGGAAACAGAACAAGAGTCTGCAGACAAAGAAGCATAACGAAGCTGAAAGGGAGGTGTAGCCAGAGGCGGGGTGGGCCGGGGGGCAGAGGGGCAATTGCCCCCCAGGCCGCCCTGAATCTACATTAAACGGCCGCGCGGCCACCCATTTAAGCGGCTGATTCGGCCACACCAGGGCCGTCTTTAACGCCCGCAGCATCCGCGGTAGGCCGGCCGAATTGGCCGGCACACCGAAATGCCATTGCAGCCGATGTGGCTGTGACTCTTAAAGTGGCCAGCGTGTCTTACGGCCGCTTTAAGAGTCACAGCCACATTGGCTGCAATGGTTAATCATTAAGCGGCCTTAAGACACGCTGGCCGCTTTAAAATCATTAAGTGGCCAGCGTGCCTGCACAGTGCCGCCCAGTGTCCTGTGTGACTCCGCCCCCTTGAGCGGCACGTCACATCGTCAATGTGATGGGCCGCTCAAGGGGGCGGAGTCACACGGAACAGCTCCTCATGACAGCTAGAAGAGCACGTTGGAGCATAGTAGCAGTGAAGGATGCGGCAAAAATGTAAGTATTAAAAAAATAAATAAAATAGTTGGGGTAATAGGTGGAAGGGGAGCCATATTCAAAGGGGGGGCTACATTGGGACAACAATTAAATGCAAAATGGGGGTGGCTAGGGGGTATAAGTACACAACAGGGTGGTTGGGGCACCACATAAATCAATACACAAAGGTGGGGGTGGGGGGCTGGGTTCAAATTACATGGGTCAGTCATTAACAATGCAAAGGGGGGCATCAATAATAATAATGTACAAAGGGGGCTGGCTGTGGGCACAAATCCACATGGGGCAATACACAAGGGGCATAATGTACAAAGGGGTCTGGCTGGGGGCACAAATCCACATGGGGCAATACACAAGGGTGTGGGGGGAAATACATTAAAACCAAAGGGGGGGGCTTGCTGGGCATCAATACACAAGGGGGAAAAAGAAACAAACAACAAACCAGTGTGGAAAGCATTTTCGATGTGGGTGTCAGTGTCGCAGAGCCTGTCCTGGTGTGTGTTTGGATATCGGTGTGGCAGAGCCTGTTCTAGTGTCTGTGTGTTTGGCTGTCTGTGTGGCAGAGCCTGTCCTGGTGTGTGTGTGTGTGTGTGTGTGTGTGTGTTTGGGTGTCGGTGTGGCAGAGCCTGTCCTGGTGTGTGTTTGGATGTTGATGTGGCAGAGCATGTCTTGTGTCTGTGTGTTTGGCTGTCTGTGTGGCAGGGCCTGTCATGGTGTGTGTGTTTGGGTGTTGGTGTTGCAGAGCTTGTACTGGTGTCAGGGCAGGCTGTTTGGGGACAAAATTGGCTCACCCTGGGCTGTTTAGGGACAAAGTTGGCTCACTCTGGACTGTAATTTGTTAATGTTAATCTTGGTGCTGGTCGGGTTCTATGTGGGCAGTGTGGACACCAGGGCTGGCTTTGGGGGTGTGCATCCTGTGATCTATGCCTGTAATTTAGGGGTTTTTATCTATACCTTGAATGCTTAGTTGTTATGTGATTTCCAGTTGACCTGTTTCTGCAAAACTATGTTTGCATACATTATTTATGTATACCTGCAAATACAGAGTTTGTATTTCTTATTCAGTTGATCTATACATGCACGTGCTGTTTACATGTGTTGTTTATTTGATCTATACCTGAACTACCGGGAGTAAGTAAAACAGAGGTGTGGCTTGGTGAATGAGGGACAAAGGGACTCTGGGGATAATTACAGGCAGGGGCCCAAGGAAATGCCTAGGG
Source organism: Sceloporus occidentalis (assembly GCA_023333645.1). Lineage (NCBI taxonomy): Eukaryota > Metazoa > Chordata > Lepidosauria > Squamata > Phrynosomatidae > Sceloporus > Sceloporus occidentalis. The sequence continues at coordinate 257,806 of JALMGF010000028.1, forward strand.
TCCAATTTTTCCATATTTAAATTTTATTTTGTTACAAAAGATTAGCTGTTTCTTAATGTATTAAACATCATTTTTTTTTACTCCCAGTCCCATCACATTACATCAATATGCGTTAGAAAATCAGGAAAAGATGGGCATGTATAGTGGGCTGATTCGGTGGCGCAACGGGCCACTTGACTAGACTTGCCCCCCAGGCCTTAGGCTGCCAGCCCTCCCCTGGGTGTAGCTCATGCAAAGAAAAAAAGGTAGAAGTTCCTTTAGTACATGGAACTCAGTAGCAGTGTAAGGAGAACAGAATGAAAGTAGTCAGGAATAGGCCAAGGTCAAATATCAGCATATCAGATGACAGTTTGACAAAATCAGGAACCAATAGTGTCGTTAAGAGCATGCTGAGACAGAAGTCACAGAACCAAATGAAATCCAAAACAGGCAAAAGTCACAATGGCAAAACAGGACCATCCAAGGTGTCAATCCAAAGGGACAACTAGGAACACATGCAAAATCAAAGCCAAAGGGTCAAGTAACAGGACATCAATGCATCAGCAGCAGTCCAGGAATAATACATTGTATACACAAGCAACAGGATACCTAAAAAACATACTAATGCCACTGGGAGAGGTTTTTTTACCTAAACCTGTTAAGTACGATGTAGAACATCCACCTACAAACGACCAGATCCTGAGCAACAGAAACGCCAGCTGCAATGTCCTGGAGTCACCTACTGGGACATGATTTCCACTGTCTTCCCTGGGCATGCATCTGGGGAGGAAAATGAGTATTGCACAGATCCCTAATATACCATTTACTACGGTAAATAATTCATGGTGCAAATTGTAGCAGAAAGCAATTAAAATGAATTGCGTGGACTTTTGTGATTGTAATTCTTCCTCCCCAGCTTTTTCATTTATGTACCCTGCAATCATGAATTACCTTATCCTTTTCTTTTGTATTCAGGGAGCAGCTCATAACCTTTTTTTGTATTTGTATTATATTACCATTGAGGGTACTGTACTTTTGAGCTTTTGAGCTAGGTGTCCCTAGATCCAAGTATTAATGGTGCTCACCTCTTATCTATACTTATGCCTATATTACATTATGTATAAGGATGCAGCTTGACAGCTGTATTTCATATGAGCTATGACAATGAAAACCAAAATCTTAAGTGCAGTTAATAAAATTAATATCATAACATTCTTATAGATTAGTACCTGTGCAGAAAGTCTAGGAAAGGGATAGTCAAACTAGAATATCTCATTTAAGTAAAAATGCGACAGATTATTCATCAAGTAGTGCATGCTGTGCCTACAAGGTTAGAATGATCAAGGGTTGATTTTTGTTTTATTTTTAGCCATTTATTTATCTAGGTCTTCAGGATAATGGACTAAGAATAATTGCTATTTTAATTTGTTTTGCTTCTCCCCGCTTAAAAAAGGTTGATCATTTCATTTTAGCTACTTATTTACAAAGGCAATTATTAAACAAAACAAACGTGCTTCTCCAACAGGCTGTTTTAATTGCATTGTGTCAATTGAAATAATTTTTCTTAGTTTCAAAGCTGTTATGTGTTAATTAAAGACTGGACAATTCACTGGGCCCCAGGCTATTGGCAGGTGCAGAAGAATTAGTGGTTTCATGGTGGCTGTGGTTTTATAGTCACATAGGCAGCCAGGGTGATTATAAAGACATTTATTAACTGAAACTGTGTCCGAGTGACACGACATATATATACACACACATATATACATATATAACTAAGTAGCTGGTAATAGTGAAGTAAAAAAGCTAATTCTAAGGCCTGTTGAATAAAAGTCCCTGAACGTGTCTCTGAACCAGACCCCCCAATTTTTATCAATAAAACATTTCAAAAAACAAAAATGTGAAGGTGAAAGGTATACAGAAACCACTATCTACAAGAAAAGAACAGCATTTTGAAGAAAGAGACACAAATAACAATAAAGGAAATATAACACCGCTTTTGTCATCATGAGGAACTAAGACCCATGAAAAGAAGGTGGCATCTACTCAAACTGATCAGCATGACATTCATGGTCTATAGGACTCTCAAACCTCAAAAGTAATTTATCCATTTAGTTCAATTTACATGTATGAATACCAAAGGGTTTTAACTATTTTGTTTTTTGTTTTATTTTGGAAACATACATGGATTTTTTATTTTAGTACAGGTGCTAAGGTCTATTTCATAAGCCACTGCATCATGTTGACTAACTGCCAAGGGAGAATAATACTCACACTAACACAGATCTTGATATCTCAACTACCTGTGTGGAACATGTGCCTCAAGATTTTCTCACTCTTTCTGATTTTATGTTTGAAATAATTATTGAAGAAATACATCAATTTATTGACCAGCAATTCTAATTCAAACTATTTATTAATCCAGAAGAGGTCACTATACCAAGGGAATTGGAGGTTTGTTTAATCTTGTTATTATGTAATGCTATTTTGATCATAAGTTTAGATTAGGTTGGAGACATATTGCATGCCTCATTATATTTATTAGCAAAAAAAACAAAAACAAAAGTGTTTTGCATGTCCCTACCCTAAACTAAGAAATGTGAATGACAACTGTTCCTTATCTGCAACTCTCTTTATTAAGTTCCATACAAAGACCAAGGTCCCTCCAAAACAACAGATCATAAACATAAAGTTACATATATGCCATGATGAGTGCAATGCAGAATATTGTAGAGTAATGTATTAAATGCAACAGAGTCCACAGAAAAAAAGAATATGTAAACTTTTTTGTAAACAGGTGTTTATCAGTTACATGCATCACGAGTGAGTCAGTGCTATAGCCGGCCTAGTGTTTGTCCACTAGAATACTAGCTCTCAAGTACTGACTTGAAGTATAAAGCACTCTTAATTTCATTATATTGTTATCTTTATTTTACTAATGTGGCTCCTGACTACAGAACAACTTAGATTTGATGCTGGGCCAGGTACTTAAATTCAGACAAAAACTTAGCTTAGATATAGACCAAACCCATACAAAATATTGTTTAATTTTAAGGGGCATAGTTACAAATGGTATCACCAAAAAAGGATCCTTGTTCCAATAACCTAGCTGTGACGGGACAGACCTGTACCCCGACTGGGTATACCCCTACAGATGCTGTTTCCTTCTCCTCATAGCCACCAGGAATACAAGACTTCAATCGTCAGGTGGAATTGAAGACAGCAGGAAACCCGTTTCTCAGGAACCTTGGTGGCACTCTAGCATAGCAATACAATGCTTTACTGTCCTGACAAGGACAGCATAGAAACTCACCCCAATAACAAGACAGAACAAAGGTAAAACAGGAACTAAATTTATTGGGAACAGCACAGAACCAGACAGCCCGGCGCCTCCATACCGTTCTATGGCCAACAATGTTCACCGAACAAAAAAGTCACTGTTACAGGGTGATCTCAAGGGAGCCGTGTCAATCCCTGGATATAAATGGAGAGCTCAGAGTGTTGCCCATTACAAGAAAAGTGTAACCCCAAAAGAGCGACGTGGTGGGACAACTGATATCCGTAGCGACACAGTTCCAATTGTCTGCGGTCATTGCCGGGGGTTCCAGCCGTCATACAGTTCCATGAATTTGCGGCTATGTCCCGGTCAGGCACATGAAGCATTTCTGGCCACGTAGAGCCCCCATAGCTGGCTAGTCCATAGGAGTCTGTTCGGCAGACCAGACGGGGTTTTCCTGTCACCCTATGCCTCCCAATGAGCACAGGGTGACTTAGACATAAGATAGGGCTGGGCAAGCAGGCAAGGAGTCTCCCAAGGAATCCATCAGCGCTCCCCTTCCAAACTAAAATCTACCTCCATGTGTCCTCAGCCTCGGGGGGTTACCATGACACTAGTCTGTTTCTTTTTCTTTTTTTAGAAGACATTTTTCATAAGTTTTTGATCACTAGTATAGCCATTTCTGGATCTGTCAGGATTCCACCCTACTAGCCCGGACCATGGATGATTTATTTTGCTGTAGTCCTGTTGCTACCACTAGTGGCCACCTTCCCCCTCCCTCTGGAGTGCTCGGGATCAGATTACCAGGTCAGCTGAGTCTGATCACCTGAGTAGAACCTGCCTTTATTAACCTGCCCTGCCCGTTAGTCAGGGCCTTTGCATTGGAGTGTTTAGACCGCTCTGTTTTGGCCTTGAACCAGTGCCTGTACCTGGACTTCCTGCCTGGACCTGCATTCGTGCCGCCTGCCCTGCCAGTGCGCTACTTGCCGTCAGCCCTGTCAGTGGGCCTCCGTACCCGTCAGTCCTGCCAGTGGGCCTCTGTACCCGTCTGCCCTGCCAGTGGGCTTCCTGCCGTCAGCCCTGCCAGTGGGCTTCCTGCCGTCAGCCCTGCCAGTGGGCCTCTGTACCTGTCTGCCCTGCCAGTGGGCTTCCTGCTGTCAGCCCATCCCGTGGGCCTCCGTATCCGTCAGCCCTGCCAGTGGGCATCCTGCCTAGAGACTTACTGCCTTTACTTGCTGGTCCTATCACCTTCATCAATACAGTACCTTTCCAAGTATCCTGTTTGTGCTGTGTTTCATTGCGCCTGTCCGTACCATCCCACTTGCTGTCATGCATCGTGGGGTACAAACGGAACCCCTTGTGTCCCCTGCTACTGGGCTCCTACCCGACCTGCTTACCTGGGTCCTGACAGGATCCTGTTATTTATCCTGTTATTGCCTCCAGAAATGCCTTTTAACCCTCTATACGCCACTCTGCCTCCTGAAATGCCTTATACCCCTATATGCCACTCTGGCATTTAGAGGGTTAAAAGGCATATTATGGGGCAGAGTGGCATATAGGGAGGTATAAGGCATTTCAGGAGGCAGAGTGGCATATAGAGGGTTAAAAGGCATTTCTGGAGGCAGAGTGGCATTAAGGGGGTTAAAAAAGGCATTTCACAGAGCACTCTGCCTCCAGAAATGCCTTATGCCCTCCCATTTAACACTCCCTCCCTCCTCCAAACTTACCGGTGCTTAGTCCAGGCAGCGTGTAGAGCTCTGCGCGGATCGTGTAGAGCTCTACACGCTGCCCGGACTAAGCACCGGTAAGTTGGGGGGGGGCATAACACAGGAGGATCCAGGTCCCCTGCATCGCTGCGGGGGATCTGGATCTTAGTCTCATAGTCAGACCAATTTGAGGTCTGATTATAAGACAACCCCGATTATAAGACGAGCAGTAGCGTACCTAGCGGGGGGGGGGGCGGTCCGCACCGGGTGCCGCTCATCAGGGGGTGCCAACTTGCCGGCACCCCTCCAGAGATGGACAGTAATGTCCGCCGCTGGAGGAGAAGGCTCGCAAGGGAGCGGTATCGGAGGTCTTTAACAGACCTCCGGCTCCCTTGAGTGATTTTAAAATCACTCAAGGGAGCCGGAGGTCTGTTAAAGACCTCCGATACCGCTCCCTCGCGATCCACGCGGCAACTGCTGCTGTGCGCCGGGGTTTGTTGTCAGATCCCGGCGCACAACACTGAAGCCGCGCCCACCGCCACCCGTGCCTTCTGAACCAGAAGAAGACAGAAGAAGAGGAGCGAAGAGGAAGAAAAGGAGCTGACTGCTGTAAGAAGAAAAGAGGAAAGGTAGGAAATCATTCAGTGAGAGTGGATTGGTATGTGTGGAATCTGTGGATTGGTATGTGTGGAACCTGTGGATTGGTATGTGTGGAATCTGTGATTGGTATGTGTGGATTGGTATGTGTGGAATCTGTGGATTGTAAGTGTGGATTGGTAAGTGTGGAATCTGTGGATTGGTATGTGAGGAATCTGTGGATTGGTATGTGTGGATTGGTATGTGTGGAATCTGTGGATTGGTAAATGTGGATTGGTATGTGTGGATTGGTATGTGTGGAATCTGTGGATTGGTATGTGTGGATTGGTATGCGTGGAATCTGTGGATTGGTATGTGTGGAATCTGTGAATTGGTATGTGTGGATTGGTAAATGTGTGAGAGTGATGGGTATTATGCTGTACCATTTCCAATGTCTTTTTCATTATATAATTATGCTCTAAAGTACATCATAACTCCCATCACTCCCATCACATACAGTGGCAGAGCTGGGAGACAGAGGCCTTGCACCCCCACCGCAGGACTCCTGAAAGGTAAGTGAACTTCAAAGGGGGGAGAGGGTAGATAGTTAGGAGGGGGTAGATAGGGAGAAGGGAGTGAGACGGGGGATAGGGGGTAGATAGGGAGAAGGGAGTGAGAAGGGGTAGATTGGGTAGATAGGGAGAAAGGAGGGTAGCAAGAATATTGAAATAAAAAGTCAGAATGAGAGAGCGAAAATGAATGGATTAATGTGTGGATGAATTGTGTGAATGAGTGAGAGAATTAATGAATTTGTGAGAATGAATATGTGTAAATAATTTGTGTGAAAGAATAAATGATTGTGTGAATGAATTGTGTGAATGAAAGTGAATTAGTGAGTGACTGTAAAAGTGTTTGTGTTAATCATAGGTGTATAGTTGATTTGTCAAAAAGGCAAAGATGGTATAAGCAGGGTGTTTATGGGACAAAAATGGCACAGGCAGGGGGTTTATGGGACAAAGATGGCACAGGTAGCGTGTTCATGGGCCAAAGATGGCACAGGTAGCGTGTTCATGGGACAAAGATGGCAGAGGTGGCGTGTTCATGGGACAAAGATGGCTTACACTCGGCTTTTTGGGAACAATGATGACTCATGCTGGGCTGTTTGGGGGCAAAGATGGCAGGTCCTATGTGTGTGTAATTTGGGTGCTGGTCAGGTTCTATGTGGGCAATGTGGACGCTGTTTTTTTTGGAGGGTTATTAAAGAAAGCACTATTATATGTTCAGTAAATGTTATTTAAACATATTTATTTTACTTATAAGTTATTAATTTATTTTTTCAGATTTCTTGTTGTTTACAGTTGACATACAGTTTACAAATTGGTGCAATAAATATTCTTAACATAATTTTGTAGATGTCTTTACATTTGGTGTGGGGGGGTGCCACTTACAGGATCCGCCCCAGGTGGCAAATACTCTAGGTACGCCCCTGAAGATGAGGGGTATTTTTCAGAGCATTTGCTCTGGGAAAAAACCTCGTCTTATAATCGAGCAAATACGGGATTTTATTTATATTTATTCAACAGGTCTCATCTCACTTTGGTTTTGGCTCTTTGGGAGTTAACATACCAGTTGGAGTTTGTAATACTAATGTCTTCTTTAAAAATCTTATAAAAGGTTTGCTTTGCAATGTGTTAACACATACAGTTTTTATTTTTAAATACTTTGTTGAGTCATGTAAAGTATTTCAAGTCGCAGATTTAGCCTTCAGCTTCCTATAAACAGAAACAGAGTAGATGATTCTAACGTGATAACATAATCATTAAAAAAAAAAATTGGCATTTTTAAATCAAGAGATTAATGTGACATTTTTTTAAAAATATATATATATTCTGTCATGTCTTGAGTGAAACCTTGTGCAAGAACTAGGCCATAGGTGAGTTATGCACACATGAAGAGGACCTGTCACGTCTATAATGAATTCATAATTGATACATCTATCACTTAGGCTAAAAGGGTTTTTAATTAATATACTATTGTTAAATTTTATATTTATAGCTCTGACACAGTCAGCATGCTTAATGCAAATTATCATTAATTTCCCATGATCCCTCAGTAAAAAATTTAATGAAATCCTCCCATCAGCCCAAGGAGGAAGTTGTAACACACATGCGGGAGTGACGTCTAGCTCTATTATGACAAATATCCTATTCACGATCAATTTAGAAGATGTAGTGTGGCAGAAAGATGGTTGCCCTCCTCTACAGCACAACAGAAGATTAATTTGATAATTTTATATAGAATATATGTTGTATACATGTGAGAATTAGGACTATTGATAATCTAAAAGCGTATTATTTACCTTTAAAAGAGATATTTGTATCTGAGGCAAATTTTTTATCTAATCTTGGTTGTCTGTGAAAATGAACAGATCCTCATTCAGTCTAGACCCGACACCTTCATAGTCAACACCGATTTCATGACACCTTGTCCTCTCAATAAGTGCTTTTGTTACTATAAGCATACAGTTAAAATCCATGTTTGTGTAAAGTTGGTTTCGAAAAAGTGAATTACTAGTGGATTTAATTTCTTTTATTTCTCTTATAGCAGAGCAGGTTTTCCCGTCATCACGTATAGCATAGGAACAAGAAAAATATCAGCGTATACAGAATATGGAGAGAGGAGACTCCCTAACCCTCCACCGCCTCACTGAGACGTCCGCCGTGATTCCCAGAAATGCCCTCTTATATCTGGATTTCCTGACTCGGGAAAAGAACAGCTAAAACCTTAAATAACCTTACTTGCTTTGTCATTTGTATTAGCACTGTAACCTGTAGAATCTACTGCATGTGATACTTGGAAAGTTTTGAATGAATCTTCATGTTTCTTAGCAAACTAATTTGGTTTTTTTGTTGGCTGGTACAATTAATATTATGTTTTGTTTTTTTAATCATACTAGGTATTAATGTAGCAGACTGCTGGATTTATATTTTCTATAGGTAATTGTTTGAATGAAAAGCACCACGTCACCTTGTTTGGGGCTGTTTTTCAACTTGATGTGGTTCTACATTCCTCTCACTGATGAAATCATGAGCAATAAGGGCTGATTTGAGGCATGCCGATCAAAATCTCTGGAAAGGTCACAGGGAAATAGAGCTCAGCTTTCAAATCTATCCCTTGCCAGACTTAAGGGGGACTGGGCTGTGAGCCTAGTGTCTCACTGCTAGAAAACACCAACCGACACTGTCTTTTCCCTTCAACCTGACATCCCCCGAACCATTAACTGGACCCACAAATGCGTCAGTAGACTAAGCATTGCCAAAATTGTGTATATGTTTATGTAGAGTCACTTAAGCACACTCATAGGCAGATGTCTATATATGTCGTCTAACTTCATAATATACACTGGCACACACATGCACACTTTACCAAATATTATTTTGGATTGACGCAATGTCCACTGTGTCCATCCGGTGTAAGAGAGATAATTGCGGAGGCAGATGGGAGGCATTGAAGTGTGTAATTGTGTAACACATGGGGCAGGTTTAATGATCTTCTGAACGCGTCTTAATATAGCTGTCAGTGTACTGAATTAGCTTGTTTTGTAAACACACGCAAACATAAACATTACCTACTGAATCCATAAATAAACATGCAGTATAGGACAGAATCCGTGTCTTTTTGTAGACTATTTTACTGCACAATAGCAGACCCTCTTTGTAAAAATGGAGCATATCTTCCTAAATGTCTTTTCTACTATACGCCTTCATTCGCCGACAGCCCTTTTTTAAAAGAAGCCTGCATGGCACAGTTGTAATAGGTTGGATGGGGAGATCAATGATTAAGTAGTGGGGTTACAAGTCACTTGAGTGCCTAATGGGATGCCTAATAGGGCAATCAGGCTACCTGGACCTGCTGCCCTCCTGCACCTGCCATACTAGGCTTCTGCCTAGTTGGCCTAGGCCAGAATATACAGTTCACAGCTGTTCATTTCATCATGGATTTGATTCCATAAACTAAATCGATTAAAACTACCCCATAGCTTGGGCTTTTGTGTTTAGTAATCAGTTGTTTTGGAGATATTTAGTATAAAACTTCGCCCTGTGAAATCAGAGATTGGCATGAGCCTGTGGAAGGACAAGAATTATTTGATCATTATCTGATCCCGTTCCTGCACCCTCCCTTACAAAGGCTGTCTCAGCAAAAACAAGCAATTTAATATTAGGACAGAGATAATATACGGTAATTGGAGGAATATTCATTTAATAAATAAAATGTAAAAGGCAGAACCTGAGAAATGTAGGATACCTTCCCCCATGGTCAAGCTCTATGGTGGGTTTTAGTTACATATATGATACACCTAATTCATTTCCCACCTAGCCCTAGGGATCTGGCTATAGCTCAGCCATTTTTATATATTGCTGACCAGCACAGGTAAAGTACTGAATGCAGTGTGTTGGGTGCATTAACCGGAAGGGAATAAGTTACTCTCTTATATGCATACCTGGCACCCTAGTTCTGCTACATATGTAACCAGAAGATAAAGTGGATAAAAAACAGTTTAATTTCAAATCAATCTTCCAGACAGCATATCAAGATGTGCATTACTGCCCCAGCTACTATCTACTTAAATTACATCTGGAAATGCAATTTTGACCTCCTTACTTTTGTAACTTATATATTATTACTTTAAAGTAGTGCCAAACTTTCTTATACTGAGGGTTTATTAGAAGAATGATTTTGTGTTAAGCTAATAGTACACACTCAGGTTAAACACACGGTACAAAACTATCTGAGATATGTCATTTTCCTATTGGTGAACAAGTGGATGGAAGATGAGAGCTGTTGGTTATGTCTTGTCATCATCATCATTATCATCATACTCTATGTTCTTATAATCATAAGTAAACCATAAATAGCTTCCATATTATAAAAATTGAAAGCCCATTAAGACTGTCGGAGAACCTCCCAACATTCAAGAAACATCTAAAAACCCACTTCTTCAGAGAAGCATACCATCTTAGCTGCTAGAACTTCCTTGTCATCGATACAACCCCCACAATACCTCTCACCCTTTCTCTATGCCTTATGTTTGTCACCCCATTTCCCTCTAGATTGTAAGCTTGCGAGCAGGGCTCTCCCCACCAAATGTATCGGTTTGTCTTAGTCTGTCAATTCTTGTCTTGTCATATCCCTTGAATTTATGTATTGTATTAAGCGCTGCGTAAACTGTTGGCGCTATATAAATAAAGGATAATAATAATAATAATAACCGTATTCCATATGAGTTAATCTCATCTAATTGATGTACTGCCCTTTGACCTTGCCTTCCTAAGCATGTTCAATAAGTAGAAACAAGCATCATTGCACAACATAGTTTTGATTCTGAAGATTGTAGCACCAGAAGGTGCTGAAGCAATTGACAGAATAAGAATATCAAATATGTGACATTCCTGGATCCTTTCTATGCTCCCTCTGTGCATAGTGTGCAGTTTATCTTTAGTGGGTGAAATCAGTTGACAAATGTTCAATGATTTTTTTCTAACTTCAGCCACTGTTTTTTTTTTGGGGGGGGGGTACATTTAGCTGAGCTTGGCCCATATGGTTAAAGGATGATCTGGCTGAAAATCTTTTGCTGCTTTACTGATACACAAGCAATTTAAGTTACAAATCCCTGCCAATTTATATTATAGGTCACAGAACTGAAAGACCAAAGTCATGTTGTTGTTGTGTGGGTTTTGCTTTTGCATGATCACCTAATGCTTCTTGGCCTGGAATTTGATTGACATCAGTAGCTCTGCTAGCAGGGGTGTCACAAATAGAAGAAGGTATTCACAGCCAAAAATGCTTACTAAAGCTTTTAATAAATAACAGCTTTAAATCAAAGCAACAGATTAAATCAACTTTCATCCTTCACATTAGTTTATGGTGGGCATTGCATCATTGATTTTCCTTGGTTACTTTGCTTAAAAAAGGCCAGTTTAATGTTGAGTTTTGCACACATGTAAACTACACTCACGTTTTATAAATATTCTACTTCTCTCGTTAACATGTCACAAGTTATATATCATTCAGTATTAATTCATTATATCAGAATTCTGAGAGCTCTCCGGTCTCATGTGAATGAGCAGGCAGATTTCCATTGCTATTTGTGGATCGAGCAGTCGCAGAGGTCCATTCTCTGGCAGAGCTCTTAGAACACACAGTCTCTCAGATGGGATACTTGGCCATTTTTCCAGGAGTAACATCATGCTCTCAGTTTGAAGGTCAAAGAGACACTTTAGTAAACTGCAGGTATCCCTAGTGGAAGCAGGCAAAGAAATAAAGGTCATACAACTTATCCACATCAATACACGGTGAAGATATACAAATAGATAATGACAAAGTAAAAAACTACAGAAGACTGAAGGTCACACAGCATAATGCACACAATATCTTGAATCTTAAAGCTGCAGTCACTGCCAAATATAAAAGACACACAAATCCTGATTTATGTCAAGTTTTAACTTTCATACAGAAATAAATAAATAAATGTGAGGATGAAAGCATTGAGCAACTTGCTTAGGTCCCGGTTGTCCTGGCAAATATTCAGATTTTTGGGATCTTGGTCTGGGATTTAACGCCACCACCCATTTAATGTCACTAAGTTGAAGTTTCAAAAATGCTCATATGACCGTATATCCTGCTGATTGGGCCATCCCACTGGTTCCAATAGTAAATAAACATTTTTTCAAACTGGAATCTCCTTTATAAATATCCCACCCGCTGATTTTTCCCTGAAACGAGGAAAGAATAGCATTGCGATGTGATTCACGTTGGGGCTTACAGTATGACGGAACACCAATAACTTCAAGAGATGCCATACAGTCTCTGTCCGTATGTAGGCGATCTCTCTTCCCATCCTGTAGCAGACTGTTAGTTACCACAGTGTGCAGTGTATTACTTTGTATTTGGCATCGCACCCATCAGACACTCCAATGGCTTCAGAGGAGAATGCAAGTAAACTATGTGCTTCACATTACATGAGGTGCTGATACAGGGTGTCAAGTTGTCTCTCCAGTATCAAACCCATGCTGATAGCATTAGGCTCCCACCTACTGTTAAGCGTATTATCATGTTGTATGTGATGTGTATGTCACTGATACAGCCCAGAGATACACGCAGCCTTTGGAGCCCAGCTGCAGAAGGCCGGGCTGGCAGGCTGTGCTGGGGAATGTCATGGTGAGTGACAGCAGCAGGTCCCCTTTTCTTCTGTGATGGGCCCCTTGATCTCCTTCCAGTTCTGAGGAATGTGGGTCACAGGTCACACAAGCACAGTCTGTCCTTGTTACTTATGGGCGTCCTCTGGAGATGAGGTGCAGCTGCCTTGGTTTATGGCACCTTACAGTTTTGTGCGTTTTGGAAGCAATCAGGCATGGGTGCTATTTATTAAAGACGTTGAATGTTTTTCGTGATTTGCAGGCACATATTAAAGGACTATCTGCAATGGCATATTGCTTTGAGGACTTGTCTGTACACGACTCGGTCAATTCCATTTGTCACAGCCTAGGAGGATTAATGAAGTTTCTGACAATGCTTGATATGAAATGTTTTTTCTTGAATCATTATTCTTAAATTCTAAAATCTGTTGTGGAATGGCCTTCCTTGATGCACACAGCAAAGCTATGCAGTAGTAATTAATCTTATTCATAATGTGCCTTTTTCTTGAAGATTACATGATTACATGATACATGATAGCAACTGAGGTTGGATTTAACTTTTTTTTCCAACATCATACAATATACATACACATATATATATATATACATACACATTATATATATATATACATACATACATACAATAAACCATCTTGTTTAAACGCTGTTTAATAGAAAACCATGGCTGATGATTTGGTATTTTTACCATGTGCTTTTTCAAACATGATTAATTCTTCTCCATCAGCAGACATTATTCTTCTTTTTTCAACGATGGATACAGCTTTGTTAGATGTGTGGTCCAGACACAAACAATATAAAAATTAAATATTGGGTGGGGACACATTTATGTGACCCCACTACACTCATGCCTCTATCTAGCCCAAGCTGGATCATACCTTGACCCTGGGGCCATTTTGTTAGAATGCTGGTTTGTAATTTTAGAATAGCAAAGTAAGATCCCATGAATGATATGATATATGAGTATCAGATTGTATCAGCATTTGGTACACATACCTCATGGAGAAGTTCTGCCTGGCTGAGAGTATGCCGATACCTATATAACCATATATAAGTATACATTATTTTTATTTTAAGGGATGTAAAATACGGCCATTGTAGCAAAATTATTTTTCATGAATAAATATCTTATATTAAACATTCCGTTTAGGGCATTATAGCATTGACGTTGCACCAGTGGCGGAACTACCGGGGTAGCAGGGGTTGCGGCTGCGACCGGGCCCCGGCGGCAGGGGGGCCCAAGCCAAATGCGGCCCGCGAGACCTCGAGGTGCGGCCCACATAAGATCGGCAGCCAGGGCAACCGATCTTACGCGAGCCGCACCTCAAGCCCTGCTACTTACTTGTGGGAGGGTCTTCTGGACTGCACAGAGGAAGCGGAGTTCACGTGACATCCTACTTCCTCTGTGCTTTAGCAGAGAAGGCAGAGGGAGGCCGCGCCCCCTGCTGAAGTGAGCGGCATCGAGGAGCTGCAGTGCAGGTAAGGGGGTGGGGAGGGTGTTTGAATGAGGGTGTAAGTGCTGGAACCTAGGCATGATGGGACTGTGATTGCTGTTAGCAATCACACTCCTATCATGCCAAGTCAGCCAGTACATGCTGAAACCTGGCCAGCTGCCCCCCTTGTGTAGTGATGCTGCCAGCAGTATGGGGTCTGCACATCACTTACAGCCACCCTGTACCAGCGTGTATTGGCTGACTTGGCATGATAGGAGTGTGATTGCTAACAGCAATCACAGTCCCATCATGCCTAGGTTCCAGCATTTACTGGATGGATGTGTAAGTGCTGGAACCTAGGCATGATGGGACTGTGACTACTGTTAGCAATCACACTCCTATCATGCCAAGTCAGCCAGTACATGCTGAAACCTAGCTAGCTGCCCCCCTTGTGTAGTGATGCTGCCAGCAGTATGGGGTCTGCACATCACTTACAGCCACCCTGTACCGGCATGTACTGGCTGACTTGGCATGATAGGAGTGTGATTGCTAACAGCAATCACAGCGAGCACAGTCCCATCATGCCTAGGTACCAGCATTTACTGGTTGCCTGGGTATGATAGGCGTGTGATTGCTGTTAGCAATCACACTCCTATCATGCCAAGTCATATTGCTAATTTTGTCCAATTGTGTGTTACCTACTTTTATTAAACATGTGAGTTTTTATTATTATTTTTAAAGGTGGGGGTCATTTTCGGTTTTGGCTGAACCCTGAATGTTTTGGTCCAGAATTTTCATTTTAGTTCATCCCTAGAATAAATCTAGGGAATCCTGAATTTGTAGTCGCAGAACTTTCAAGGCCCAGAAATCAGTGAGAGGAAGAGTAAAGGTTTTGTGTCATTTACTTTATTTTAATCTGCATATTTTATTAAAGGCCATATTTTTTGTCACAGTGAAAAATGAGTGCGGCCCGCGCACGTATACAATTCTGATGAAGTGGCCCACTGCAGAAAAAACTTGGACACCCCTGGATTATGCCCTTTGTACATGCGCCCCTTTTTCTTTGATTTTTTACAGATATGATTCAATATGTAAATTTAATTTGTTGAAAAAAAAATTGTTGGGTAAAAATCATGTTTTTTTTGGGGGGGTGAGGGGGTGGGGGGGCCCTTAACAGATTCTCGCACCCGGGCCCTGAGGCGTCTAGTTACGCCCCTGCGTTGCACAATACTGACAAGTCATTGCTGGTTCCTATTACAGAATAGTTACATCATGTATTCGTTTTATATGTTTTTATGTATGGATCTGTTTGAAATCTGTATGTATGTATATATATATATATATGCATCCCTGTCTATCTCAGTCAGGACATATACCCCTGCTGAGAGGGCAAACATTCCTTTGTTAAGCTGCCTTTCTGCAATACAAGAGTTTGTGCCTTACAATTAGAAAATGCAGCTTATGTTAAACCTGCATTAAAATGCAGCTTATGTTAAACCTGCAAGGTCTCTTCTTCTTCCGTGATGGGATATGAAAAATTGGTTTGGCAATAGTGTTGAGAATGGATTGAAGGGGTGAAAGGCAGGAGAGAAAGAGTTGTCTAGATGCTATGTCCAGGGCTGTCTTAACAGCATTGTAGGCCCTGGGCAAAGCAATGCACTGGGGCCACTACTCCCCAAGAAATGACAAAAAACAAAAAAATGATGTACATATATCTGTACACATACTTATACACATACACTGCCCTTATAAATGAATGTCCATACAGATATATATAAACATACACTGCCCTTACACATATACACATATCGGTTTGTCTTAATCTGTCAATTCTAGCCTTGTCATACCCCTTGAATATACTGTATGTATTGTAAGAAGTGGTGTGTAAATTGTTGGCACAGACCTCTGCTTTGGTGCTTTCTAATCATCATATGCTGCTGTTCTAGGGCTCTCTGGTGAATGTGATTCACCACTGGGCCCCTACAATTCAGTGCCCCTGGGCCACTGCCCTGGGTGCCCATGCGTTAAGACTCCACTGGCTATATCATAACAACATTTATGTTGTGTGTGTGGAAAGGACACATTTGAAGAAGAAGGGCTTGGCCAGCATGTGAATATGAGGGTGAAGAAGACACTGGAGTCAAGCATAACATCAATGCACCTAAATTGATTTATTAGGTAGAGTGTGAAATTCTCAAATGATGGTGGTATCAGTAATTGTGGATAGAGGAGACAGGGAAATAACGAGAAGCTTGTTATTTGAGATATTGAGCTTCAGGTAGGGGGGTGCCATCCATGATGTAATTTCAGAGAGATTAGAGGTAAAGTAAATTAGCATGCCATTAACATAGAGGTGTTACTGGAATTAAAAAGAACAGTCTTGTCCAAGAAATGGGGTGTAGATTGAAAAGAGTAGAGCCCTGAAAGGAGATATTATAAGGTTGCAGGTTAGGAGGTGGTGGTCAGACAAGTGTGTGGGGGTGTGTGAAAATTGGGGGACAGTATTGGTCATCACAGTGTTTAGAAGAGGTGGGCCATTGTGATAGGTGAGGGATAACAATTTGCAGGCAGCAGGGGAAGAGAATTTTAAGGTCACCCAGGGTTAGTATGAGGATGATAGAGGAGAGGAGGTCAGAAAGCTAAGCAGTGATATAAGACCAGGGGGTCATTTAATTACATACATAGCAAGTTGAGAGAAGATATAGATAGAGGCAGGCTTTGCTGTTATGAGGGTTTATATAAAAAGAGGAGCAGGGAGATAAGATGTTGAATTGGGTTTATTATTATTTTTAATTATTATCATTTAAGGGGGATAATTTAGCAAAATACATTAAATATCTAAAATACATTTTAGGGATCTTTGCGATCCAAGTGCAACGGCAAGCTAATGTTTGAGCATTTTTTCTATGTTTATATGTAAGACCAAGGGTTGATTAGGGTTGAGTCTTTATTGCAAGAAAAATGGGCCAATGGCTCTTCTCTGCCTTCAGATTATATGTTTCTATGTTAGGGGGACTCAATCATTCCATTGTCTGTTGGTTGTTCTTTTATCTTGCCATCTGTCAATGTAGCATTATATCCTTGGGCAACAAAGTTCTTCTTGAGGTCCTTTAGTTATTTGTCTCTTTCTCTGGGGTCAAATCAGATGCAGTTGTATCTTATGGACTGGTTGTAAGTTATAGATGTTTTGTGCGTTTGAGGAGGAAGCTGTTGAGGTAACTGGGCACCCTCTATTGGTTTGCAGTATAGAGGTTGGAATGGTGTTGTTTTTTATACTAGTGATTGTGTCCGGGAAGCTGATGTGGGTGCTGGAGTTGTAGCTTTTTGTGGATTTTTCTAAGTTCTTCACTAGGTGTCCAGGTAAATAGTATGTTGTCTATATAGCGTAGGTAAATAAGGGGTTTGCGATCACAGGTAACCAGGAATTGTTCCTCCAGTTGCCATGAATAGGTTGGCATATTATGATGCCACCCATGTTAGCATAATCTGTAAGTAAAAATCCTGTCTGAAGATATAGTTGTGTGTGAGCATGAACTCCATGAGTATTAAGATTGCTTCACTTGGGATGTTGTCTTGTTGCAGGTATTTTAAGCATTATTCTAGTCCATCATAGTGGAGGATGTTGGTTTAGAGCAGCGATGGCGAACCTTTGGCACGCGTGCCACAATGGGCACGCAAAGCCTTCAGTTGTGGCACAAGCCCAGGTTGCCGACTGTCAGGGCCGGCATTTGGGGTGCACGCACCCAGGTGGCAGGGAGCAGAGGAGAGAGAGAGAGAGAGGCGACGAGCGGTCGCTCATGAAAACGTTTTCAGCAACTGTTCGACGCCCTTCTTTTTCTTCCGCAAGAATATGAAAATAAATAAAACGTGAGAATGAGTGAGGGTATGAATTAATGTGTGGATGAATGAGAGAACGAATGTGTTTGCATATACACGTATATAAGAACTGAGAGTTATGGAAAATTCCTTTTAAGTTGTATTATCCCATGAAATCATTTTATAGTGGACAGAGGGATCATCATCTGTGCTTCTGATCACTGGCTGTGACTTCAATCATAGCTGTTTTCAATTGAAAACTCATTGAAGCCAATAAGACGAAAGTTTAGATGTCAGTTATTTTCTACTTTCTTCATTTGTCTCTCTTTACTTTTTGTGATGTTGCTAAAAAGTTTCGTAAAGTAAAGTTCTTGATCCTCATGTATAAGAGTTGGCAGACTATGCAGGACAAGTACTGTGAATTGTTAGGCTCCATTTATTTTTGTTATACACTGATATCATTTCAGTACAAATGCTAATGTTATTTAATAAAATTATTTTCACGAATAGACCCTCTTTTCATATGTTTTTCTGCTTGGGCAGATAGATGGACCAAATAGTTATTATCTGCTGGCACATTCTATGTTTCTATGCTTAAAAAAACAAAACATAATTTATATGGGCAAATTGATGCACATGTTGTGTATAGTAATTTTGTACTGAAAAAACTTTCTTTCCATGTTTAATATTCAGTGTTGGCACTTTGAGGTCTACAGCTTGGTTTCATTCAGAAATTTGGTCACTCAGGCCCAAAAACATTTGCCATCACTGATAAAGAGGATTTCAACATTCATAGTGGCTAGAATGGTATCTTCAGGAAGTGGACAAACAGCAGCTAGTTTATTATTGAGGTCAGTGGTGTCCTGGATATAGCTTTAACCCAGCCAGAGATGTTTTCTGTGAGTGTACCAACTGCTGATATTATAGGCCTTCAAGGGTTACCTTTCTTGTGGATCTTGGGGAGCATA
The DNA here is from genome assembly GCA_023333645.1 of Sceloporus occidentalis. Classification (NCBI taxonomy): domain Eukaryota; kingdom Metazoa; phylum Chordata; class Lepidosauria; order Squamata; family Phrynosomatidae; genus Sceloporus; species Sceloporus occidentalis. The sequence continues at coordinate 276,772 of JALMGF010000028.1, forward strand.
TAAAATTAGCCTATTTTTGGTTCTCTGGGATTGGTTGTTTTAAATATTGAATGTTGTTAGAGGGAAGTTTTTGTATGGTTTTGGTGAGATCTCTTTTGTAGGTCTCGGTGGGGTCCTCCTTCAGTTTACTGTGGTGTCTGTTGTCAGAGAATTGTCTATGTGTCTCTCTTATGTAGTCACTCATGTTCATAATGGCTACAGCTTCTCTTTTACTGACTGATTTTATTATTATGTCTTGGTTAGTTGTTAGTGATTTAATGGCCTTTTGTTCTTCTGTGGTTAAGTTTGCTGCTGTTTTGTAGTTTTTCTTTAATATTTCTGAAGTCATCCTGTGCGTAAACTCTGATCTCGTATCGAGATTGGGATTGTGTCTTGGTTGTGGGGACCAGATGGATATCTTTGTGGGTGTTCCGCTGCTGTTCTTTTGCTCTGTGTTTATACATGGATTGTTATCATTTTTGTTACAAAAGTATTCCCTGAGCCTGAGTTTTCTGATAAATTATTTCATGTCACTGCAGAGCCCTCTTTAGTCCATGTTTTTTGTGGTGCAGATCGACAGTCCCATGGACAGCACATATTGTTCCTCTCTTGGTTTTTATTTTATGTTGCAAGAATAATACTTCTGTTCTTCTTCTGGTGTCGGTTCTGTTTCATATCCACACTTTTTCCTCACAATTTGTGGTTGCTTAGTCTTTGTTTTATGAGGAGTGTTTGCAGCTTGTTTTGCGGTTGTGGTAAACTCCCGTCAGGCGGCTCCGTAGCCTTTCAGCTGTTGTACATAATCCGTATTGGGTTCTTCAAAATGAGGCCTTTGTGAATGCTAAATGTTTGAGTGAGTGAGAAAGTAAATGAAACAGAATACCTGCAAATGACAAAGGGAAAGGGTGTTAAAATTCGAATTCCTCTTCAGTCTCTAGTGTAACTCTTATCTGTCCACTTGTCAGAAGTTCACTAGGAACTGGGAAACAACGTAGCTGTTTTAAGGAAGCTTGTTTCCAAGCAAGGCTTAGGAATCTACAGGATTGTCTGACCTCAGATCAGTTGATTACATAAAGGAAGCAGCTGTTTCACACCTAGTGTGTAATCATTAGACTCAAACTAGATTGGTAAAGTGGAAGTTAAATTTATGAAATGTGCATTTTATTAACAAAAAACAACACTTTTTGTGGTGTTTTTTTCAAGTCATTTGCTATTGGCATTGCTCACCACTCTGGCATTTTAAATATTAAATCTCATAACGCAGCCTACTGGAAACTCCAAAGACAGCCAGTTGTTCCAGGGTGTGGTTATCACCATTTCCTCTTTATGTTCCATTTTACCTTTTCCCATTCAACAACCCTGGCATTCCATCATCAATAAGTATCAACTACAGCTCTGTCATCTATTTATTAAGTATTCAAGTAGTGCCCTTTTCATCGACAAATTATGTAGGTCAGGCGCTATTGATTTTAATTTTTACAAAACAAAGATGTGACTGGAAAACTATCACTGAGGTCCACTTTAGTCAAGTAGGGAAATTGTTACACAGGCATGCACTATACATGTTTATAAGGAACCATTACTCACAAACTCCCTAGACTGGGATGGCATGGCTTTGTTATAGTATCCTTACTTTGACATAATTTGATAGCATAATTTTAGGATAGAATTCAATGAGAAAGCAGTTTTAATAAAAACAATTCTCATGGTATGAACCTAATTTGAACATTTCTGAGGAACTTTCATGTCTGTTGGAAATGTCCTAGAGGAATGTCGATCCCCCATTAAGTGACAAGCTGAAATGCCTGAGGTTATTGTTATTATTTATAGAAGCATGCTAAATCTGAGAAAGAACTACCATAATTCATAGAACTAGTGTATTCCCAGTAAGTAAATGCAAATAAATACACTGCTTAATAGGCTTGAGGCCCAAAACTGATTTTAAAGCAAGGCTCCAGTATTTGGATGGGGTTCTGTTGTAGCAAATAAGTAATAAACCTACAAACGTTCCTACCAAAAAGATCTTAATGGTAAGAATGAATCATTATTGAATCCAAAGACTCATCAGTACGCAGGATATGGGGTTCATTGCCAGTGCTGCCGTGTAGTATGTGGGAAGTATGTGGAAGTAACTTACTAGCTAATTGACACTTAACATGTTATCATCAGCAACATATCGAATGCATATGTGTTCCTCCTAAAACTGGCTGATTTATCAACCCTTCTGTGACGGCAACACATTAGCGCACCTACCTGGTCCCTGGATTATGCATACTTCCTCCCTCCCTTTTTAGCATATCATTGTTCAGCCATATCCCTTTACATTGCTACACATTATGCTTTTTTGCTCACTTTGTGTGCTGCCCAGGCATATACAGAAAGGGGCGCACACTGTTGCACCCAATCTGCTGCTGTTATGACAATGATTATATCTCATTCACAGTCCAAAGGCTGGGATCAAATTATTGCATTATTACAGAATAGCAGGATGTCCAATTATTTCTGTCTGTGAAATCTTATGTTCTTGTGTACAGCACTGTGTACCTTTGCATTTTTCTTTGGTTTTACTTTTTTAAGTTTGTGAGCTGCGTGTATACCCTATGCATTATATATATATAATGGACATGGTGTATAAAATCAAGCACCTAGCCATACAGTCTCCATACAGCAGTGTATTAACCCCTAGATGACAATTGATGTCATTAACGCATTAACGCACCTGACCCTTAAGCCCGCCGCAACTGCGACCGGGTCCGCCACTCTAAGGGGCCGGGAAGCCCCCACCAGGGCCGGCCTTAGGGGTCTGCGGCCGCACAGGGCTTACATTAAAACATCGGGGGTTTTTTTAACTTTATTTAACATCCTCCATGTTAAATAAAGTTAACAAAAACTTTATTTAACATGGAGGATGTTAAATAATGTAAAAAAAACCCCAGATGTTTTAATGTAAGCCCTGTGCGGCAGTTGCGGCGGGCTTAAGGGGCAGGTGCCCCTTATGCCCTGCGTTAATGCGGCCGTAGAGGCCACATAGGCCCAGTCAGTTCGGTCTTGACTGGGCCTATTTTAAGGTAGGGGCCTGGAGCTGCAGCTCTATCAGCCCCTAAGTCAATCCGGCCCTGCCGCGGCCCAGCCCACCAGGCAAACGCCCGGTTTGTCCGATGGCCAGTCCGGGCCTGGCTGGATGGTATAATAAGGGCCAGCCGCTAGTTTTTCAAATCCATCACAAAGTTAAACAAGTGGCTAGCTAAGTGATTTGTTTCACAATGGCTTGTTTGACTAGCCTAACAGTTCACTTAGTACCGCATAATTGAACACATCTGAGCCTCACTCAGTTGTCCCAACAAATCCTGGAAGTTTCAGCTACATAGTTAGTGACAGCAGGAAAATAACCATTGGCCCCTCTAGTGTGCCCATTTTATGACGCTTATTAAATATAGCAGTATGTATATCCCAGGATACTGAAAGTCTAATCCAGACATCTACTACCCTTACCGAATGGTATAATTATCTCATATTATCACTTCCCTTTGTTATATGTTATATTTATTTATGATTTACCCTATATCACACTATTACATTGCTTACATTTATAAGACTACACACCACTAAGTAAGTTCTACAGAAATCTCTTCTCTTACAGATAAAATTAATTCTTAACTGTATGGAAAAGTTTCTTGAGTATGTATATTCACATGAAGTGGTATGTGTGTGTATGTATTGTCTTATAGGGTTAGCTTGCCTGTGCATGAGTGTATGGTGTTAACATATGTGTGTGTGCTACTGTAAGGTGTTAATGTTTGTGAGCATATGATGTTAGCATGTGTGTGGGTGTCAGTGGGCTGCAGTGTCAAGGGTGAGCCTAGGGTTAGTGGCACCTGGGATACAGAGAGGAGGAGCGGGATTAAATAATTTATGTATGTAAATGTACAGTGGTAGAGTGAGTGGGTGTTAAAACAAGTTTGTGTGTTAATATGTTAGGTATGGGGGCCTTGAAGAAACGCTGCACCCAGGTGCCACTAAGCCCTAGGCTTTCCCCTGTTCTCATAAGGTGTGCTTGATGGACATGGAGCAGGCTGATGAAAGGGGCATGGGTGCCTAGATGTTAAGCATATACTGGGCCCCAATGAGCCTATACCTAGTCATCTATTATTAGTTTTATGCCAGAATTTGTACTTCAAATACATTCTTCTGTTTTGAAGAGAAGCTATTATTAAACCACATTTGCCTTATGCCTTGGCTCCTTATGGTGTTCTTGCCTCCTGACATGATGGCTCATAAAGGATTATATTGATTATCTTATAAATTAGATGTTACATTGTTTAAATATGTATTTTTAAAAAAAAGAGAAAGTAGTCCCGGTACAAAGGTTTTTCTTCTGATGAGGCGAGTAAAGCCCTTATTTTGGTTGCATCTACAGTCTATTCTACTAGATAATAATGTCTGTGGTATCACAGACACAGTGGGTGGGATGATTACTCTTACGTATCAAAAATCTCTTTGTAAACAAAATCTGGGTATAAAATGTTTGAGGATACTGAGCAACCCTGAGTGAAAGTATGATGATTTGACTGCCTTTTTAGCTGCAGTTCTACAAAAAATGGCATGCAATTGTCCCGGACTAAATACAAGTTGGGACAAATGTACTCCAACCTTACTTAAAGTCTGACCCTTACTTTTGTTTATGGTCATTGCAAAACTTAAATGTACTAGAAATTACCTTTGTTTCAAAATGAAAGGTAAATCACTATTTGAGGGGCCAAATCGACAGGCTACTTTGCAGGCAAGTAGGCAGTTTATTTAGCTTTAAAAAACTGCTTAAGCCATAACTCAGCTCTTCTGTGTAAACACAATATGATGAGTTACTACATTACTCACTTAGTTGGTTCCCCAAGTCTGTCTTATTATAGAAAGAAAAATACCAAGCAACAGTTAAACCCATAGATTACCAATCTCCAAATACTTTAATGTTGAGAAATGAAAATAACGATTATTTCATTTGTGTACTATGTCTCATGATGAACTTCTGGGCTCCGGCTACCCGGAGCCTTCCCTTGCGGGACGCGGCCAGGACTTATCAGCACCACACGTTTAATGTATTCTAACTCCTGAATGAAATTGAAAGTGTAATGATCATAAAAGAAGCAAAGAATGACTGAAATATTAATTCAGGATATTAGTATTGAGGGTACTAGTTTTCAGACTATTGGAGTCTATCTCTGCCTATGCCCAGTGTACTTAACAATAGAAGCTCTTTTCATAAAATACATAGTCAATTACTTGCATTCATTTACTAGCAACAACTGGGACACACTTGTTAGGCTAGCAGACACTCGTCCCTGGTTTGACCTCAACCTACACACGAACCTCTCTCAATCTGGTTATATGCCTAATCCCATCCCTATGCCTGCTGCTGTAAGAATGTTTGGCAGAATTAAGAGACACGGGAACAGAATGAGAAAAAAAGTAGGCACAGACTGAAACGATAAATATGACAGAGTAAATTAAATAGGTAATTTAAAAATCGCAAATTGGACAGCTAGGATTAGGGAAGTAGAGACGGGTATGTAATATGATGACAAAGGTGCCTATAAATAGAATATATGGTACATACTAAGAGAAGCATGTAATCTGATTATCTAAAAGGCATATGAGTTTACTCGAGACTGATTTATAAAAGAAAAAGTATGAGCTAATACATATACAAGGGAAAGCGTGTTAAGTGCAAAAAAACAGATAATGTGTTAATTTACCTAAATTACAGAAATATGACGTTTTCAGGAATAATACTGAAAATAGATGTCTTTTACCAGTCTCTAACAGGTGGGGCATAGCCTTCAGCCAGCATCCACCAGCAGCTGGATACAAAGCAACGCTGGGCTCTAACAGAATTGTACTGGCTTTTTCTATCTTGATGACAGCCCTTCCCATTTCCATTTCATTCTAGAGATTCTTTATTGTGGTCTTTAACTATACAGCATCTATAAAGTAAGATTGCATTTGTAAAATGTGCTCTCAGTAAACAGAAAATAGAATAATACTGAAAATAGAGGTCTTTTACCAGTCCCTAACAGGTGGGGCATAGCAGAGTAACAAGGGTCTGGCCTTCAGCCAGCATCCACCAGCAGCTGGATACAAACCAGCACTGGGCTCTAACAGAATTGTACTGGCTTTTTCTATCTTGATGGCAGCCCTGTCTATTTCCATTTCATTCTAGAGATTCTTTATTCTGTAACTATACAGCATCTATAAAGTAAGGTTGCATTTGTAAAATGTGCTCTCAGTAAACAGGTAGCCTACCAGTATTACTCCATACCTTATAACATCTCCCTTAACAAAAGGTAATTGTGTGAATTATTGTTCTGTCATGGAATGATGCCCATAGTTGAAATGGGTAGTGATGCATCAGGCAGGGCTAGACTTGTGGAGAAGCAGCCCTGGGACTTTACAGCGAACAGACCACCCGCTGGATGCATGCGGTTGCACACTACTCTCTTACATTCATGCAGTATGCTACTGTTTGCATATAGCCAGCACACCGAGAGACAAGATCTGTCCTTGGATCCACAGGAAGGGGTACAGTGCCTTTGACCACCTGCCCACTGAGTATACACCTGATTTGCCAAATGACCAGTTCAGACTTGCCATCAGGAAGGAGTAATGCAGTCACAAGTGGGAGTCATAACCTTGTTCAATGTCCAGTACATATAAATTAGTGTCTTGTCTGGCATTGGTTAGACTGCTGGCCAGCTAGGGATAACCAGGGTTTGTCTTGATATCCCAGAATGATGCATGGGGTGCCTGAATCATGGGAGCACCAGGCAGTTGCATAATCTAACTAGGGAAATAGGTCTGAATTGGTGACAGTCCTTGGGTTACTTTGCTAAGAGCAGATCACTTTATTGGGACCAAAATCCCTATGTCTCTCTTTACAACCCTGATGTCCCTCCTCAGGGCCAGATTTAAATAATTGGCTCCAATGCCCCTCCCACCAGCCTGCACCAGGTCCATCCATTATTCCACTCATTGACCCACCCATCGCGCCTCCTTATGATTCTCCCATAAGCATTGGGACAGGACCTGTACCCCGACTGTGTACCAGTCTACCAGTTCTATGGCCAGTAATGCCCACCCAACAATGAGTCACTATTTCAGGGTGATCCCAAGGGAGCAGCATGTATCCTGGGGTACCAATGGAGAACTTAGGGTCCAAGGATGTTATGTTCCAAAAAGTGACTTGATCTGTCATCGGGACCCTGAGCGTCAGCATTAACAACGACCCTGGGAATAGTAGGCGCGGTAGCTGTGCCAGAGTTCCATAGCTGCGCCTGGAGAAACCCCGGTCCTAAAGATGTGTAATAAAACCAAGGTTGCCAAATGCCAAATTAGCTCCCTCTCTGTAACCATCTCCGGGTGTTGCCCACTACAAGCATATGCCGAAAAGAGCGACGTGATTGGACAACAGATGTTCCAATTGTCGACGGGCACTGCCACGGTTCCATGGATTTCGGCTAGGTCCTGGTCAGCTGCATGGAGCGTTTACGGTCATGTGGAGCCCCCATAGCCGGCTAGTCCTTGGGAGTCTGGTTAGAGCAAATGAGACAGGGTTTTCAATTGGGGCACAGGGTGACTTAGACATAAGAGGGGACTGGGCGGGCAGGCAAAGAGTCTGCCTAGGAATCCATCACTGCCCCCATCCCAAACTCCAACTTACCCCATGTGTCTTCAGCCTCAGGAGGTTAACGTAAAAAGCACACCTTATACTTCTGTCCTCCCTTAGATGGTCTTTTCAGTGAAATAGCGGATAGCTCTAACATCCACTCACTCTAACACTGTACACTTACATACACACTAGTGCATTCTTATTTGGGAGAACATGAAAATGAACACAAATGTTGCATTTTCGTTGTTGACACTGAATACCGAATAAACTAATATGGCGGCGGGTAAACGTACACGAAGATGAAGACATTGCTTAGTGTTCGTTTTAGTAAATATCTCCTAACTAATCTACCTGGTCCCTTCCCCCTATACAAGTCACTGCTCCTAGCCTACATTAAGTCGCTGTAGAATCACAGGTGTTAATGGGAAACGTGTTCTTGGCTTGGTCTAGGACTGACACAGGACAAGCATCTTTTCTGAGACTGTCCTGATCAAATTCAGATAGTAGTAAACTATTGTATAACATATGTACATTACAAGATTTTGTGTATATTTTCCTTTGTTTCTAAAGCCATAGCCCCTCCCTACACTTCCAATAAGTAATATGGTTCAGTTAAGTTTGTGTTTATGATTAAGTGACAACTATTTGCTATTGAGTTCACCCTAATGGGACTAAATCCTTGTGCTTCTCTTTCCAAAACTGAAAGGGATTATTTCTATATTTAGGATGGTTGTGCACATCTTTCAATAGGCATGCATGGTCACAGCCTTGTCAGCCTTGCCTAATGTGTAGAAATTCTATATGCACACTTAGGAACTGCGGTCAACCAGTTATAGCTCCTCATTTGTGATTACCAGTTCCTCCTTCTCTTCTCCCGGCCCTTAACCTTAGCAATTATCCTCAATGCCTTTTTGGGCAGATTTGAAGTGTAGAATGATCCTTGTGCTGCACAACCGCCTGTCACCAAGGTCATTGTGTTTTTTCCATGGCTATTTCCAAGGTCAAAGAAAAGATATGGGCTAGGGGGACTAAGAGACAAAATCAGATGTTATATATGTGTGTACAGTCTGTGGGCAAACACACTCCCTGCTCAGGAATTCACCTTGAAAATTAAAAGTTCAAACACCTTTGAGCAGACACATAGTCTGACCTATATACTATTATTGCATGTATTAGTTAGTTATATGTATAAAACACACACAAACGCTATACCATTTAGAGGTTTTTTAACCTTCTCTCCTATAAGTTAAATTGTGTTATTCCTCTTCTAAATACCTTACTCAGGTAACAACCTATTGTACAGGAACCATACATATATAACCTATATATTTGTTTGGAATGTTATTAGCTCATTAGCTCAGAAAATTCATCTTAATTTTTAACAATATTTCAACTTTATGGAGCGGTTTTGTCTCCAAAGGACAAAACCGCTCCGGGGGGGGGGGCAGAAGGGTAGTGCTTTAGCTCTTCTATGACCTGGAGTTGATGGAGCCACTGGTATATTCTTAAGACTATGGTTTTCACCAGGTCCTGCTGTTGTACTCTGTATCCTATCTTCTGATAGATCATGATCTTGTGTCATTATATAGAACCCCTAATATAATTTTGCTTTTACCTTGAACAAGAAGCATCTTTGTACCCCTCACTATGATGTTTATGCTTTATCTAGTTTCCTATAATGTTTTGTTTGCACAAAATATACTTGAAAACATATATTGCAAGACTAAAAAAGATACACACCAGTCAACATTAATATCACTTAAAGTCCTCGACATGTTGTTTTAGAATAAACAGTTCTATTTTAGATTTGGATAAGTGGTGAGCTTTTCACTGTATCATATTCTGTATTTCCTCATCTCATAGTAAACATATTACACACTAGATTGTAATCTTGCAAGAGAAGAGTCATCGTCTTCTTTTGTATTAGTTTAATACTATGTGTGATTTTCAATTATTTTAGTAACAGCTCTATAGAATCTGCTGGCGCTATATAAATAAATGTAATGTAGATACAGGTTATTCTCTTAAAAAATGTGTGAAATACATCAGGAAATACAGAATATGATACAGTGAAAAGCTAACCACTTATCCAACTCTAAATCACATGTTCGATGTCATTCTGCAAAAATCCTGCCTAGAGGGTTGAGTATTTTACTCATGTGCTGATCCTCCTTAATATCCAGAAATATTATGGAAAGCTAAGCTTTTCTTTACAAGGCCCTAATGCAGGTTATTTTAAAGGTGTGTTTATAGTTACATGTTCAGCAGTCTGTTGCGTCCTGTGCAGAAGAGTCTGTAATTAAAGCAGATTATGTGGCTCTCTGCACTAGAACCAAATCGTGGAATTTGGGGAAAATAGTGTTAAAAATCCTTTCACGAGCCAGCAAATGGAGCCATTTAAAAGAAACCCTTTGCTTACCTGCTGTGTGAAGCAGATCTTAACTGGCTTTTAAACGCAAAACAGTCTGCTCCAAGTTTCTTTACACTGGTACGTTAAATATGACCGAGCCTAAACTGGACGGTGTTGTTGTGAGATGCTTAGTATGTACAGTATATCCTTTTGATGTTTTCATAACTCTAACGACAAGCCCATTTTCTAATATTCACATGCTGTATTTTAAAAGGTAGATCTTACCAAAGATAAACTATATGGACAAAAGTTTTGGGATACCTGACCAGTACACCAACAGGGACTTTTATGACATCACATTCTAAATACATAGACGTTAATATGTAGTCCATTATAACAATAATAATAATAATAATAATACAAAGTGAATAAGTAAGATGAGATGTGTGTGAGTTTAAATGTGAGCATTAAAGCAAAAAAAAGGGGTGTCAGCACTGCAAGCTTTATTTTTAAAAGTAATTTTTTTGTTACGTTTAGATTCCCTCCATAATTGACTTTGCCTGGAATTTACTAAAATATATCCACATAAAATACCAAAACGCTTTCACTAATCTCGATTTAGCTACATGCCAGAATTCTGTCAATCTTTATTAGTAAAACATTCCTGTATTTAATATGAATACCCTTATAGCAAGATATGCAAAGAGCAGGTTCTGATGTGGTACCTCTATAGAAAAACATCCCAGATAGCTATCTAGCTACCAATGTATCTATCTATGAGAAAGTAAAAAACAAAACAAAAAATCCTCAGTTTAATTTACTTAGTAAAATCTGTCTAAAACACCTCCCCCGGGTTAGCCCCCCCATATTAAATTTTTTTACAAAAGATCATGGCATTTGTTAGATCATTGTTAGATCAGGTTTGATCAACAGTTTTTTTCGTTAGATCTACTCTAAAATAGGCAATATTAACAATCTTTTTCAGGGGGGGCTAACCCGTAGCCAGCCCCCCCTCAACAAAAATTTCAACAAAATGTTACTGATTATGATAGCTCTACGTTAGATCAGGTTTGATCAGACAAAATTTTTGTTAGATCTAGTCTAATTACTGAGATATTGCATATTTAATGAGGGGGGGCTGGCCCCCCCTCAACTGAAATTTGGATTTTTTTTAATGGATCTTGGTAGATATTCGTTAGATCAGGTTAGATCAACAGTTTTTTTCGTTAGATCTACCACGCAGGAGGCGGTATTCACAATCCTATTTTGTGTGCGGGGGATGGGTACACATACGGTCTGGCCCCCCCTCAACTGAAATTTGGATTTTTTTTAATGGATCTTGGTAGATATTCGTTAGATCAGGTTAGATCAACTGTTTTTTTCGTTAGATCTACCACGCAGGAGGCGGTATTCACAATCCTATTTTGTGTGCGGGGGATGGGTATACATACGGTCTGGCCCCCCCTCAACTGAAATTTGGATTTTTTTTAATGGATCTTGGTAGATATTCGTTAGATCAGGTTAGATCAACTGTTTTTTTCGTTAGATCTACCACGCAGGAGGCGGTATTCACAATCCTATTTTGTGTGCGGGGGATGGGTACACATACGGTCTGGCCCCCCCTCAACTGAAATTTTGATTTTTTTTAATGGATCTTGGTAGATATTCGTTAGATCAGGTTAGATCAACTGTTTTTTTCGTTAGATCTACCACGCAGGAGGCGGTATTCACAATCCTATTTTGTGTGCGGGGGATGGGTACACATACGGTCTGGCCCCCCCTCAACTGAAATTTTGATTTTTTTTTTAATGGATCTTGGTAGATATTCGTTAGATCAGGTTAGATCAACAGTTTTTTTCGTTAGATCTATCACACAGGAGGCGATATTCACAATCCTATTTTGTGTGCGGGGGATGGGTATACATAGGGGCTGGCCCCCCCTCAACTGAAATTTGGATTTTTTTTAATGGATCTTGGTAGATATTCGTTAGATCAGGTTAGATCAACAGTTTTTTTTGTTAGATCTACCACGCAGGAGGCGGTATTCACAATCCTATTTTGTGTACGGGGGATGGGTATACATACGAGTTGGCCCCCCCAACTGAAATTTGGATTTTTTTTAATGGATTTTGGTAGATATTCGTTAGATCCGGTTAGATCAACTGTTTTTTTCGTTAGATCTATCACACAGGAGGCGGTAATTACAATCCTATTTTATGTGCAGGGGATGGGTATACATACGGGCTGGCCCCCCCTTAACTGAAATTTTGAAAAAAAATTATGGATTTTGGTAGATATTCGTTAGATCTGGTTAGATCAACAGTTTGTTTCGTTAGATCTATCACCCAGTAGGCTGTATTCACAATCCTATTTTGTGTGCGGGGGATGGCAATACATACGGGTTGGCCCCCCCTCAACTGAAATTTGGAATTTGTTTAATGGATTTTGGTAGATATTCTTTAGATCTGGTAAGATCAATAGTTTTTTTCGTTAGATCTACCACGCAGGAGGCGGTATTCACAATCCTATTTTTTGTGCGGGGGGTGGGTATACATACGGGTTGGCCCCCCCTCAACTGAAATTTGGAATTTTTTTCATGTATTTTGGTAGATATTCATTAGATCCGGTTAGATCAACTGTTTTTTTTGTTAGATCTATCACACAAGAGGGGGTATTGACAATCCTATATAGTGTGCGGGGGGATGGGAATACATATGGGTTGTCCCTCCAACCGAAACAAACTGTTGATCTAACCAGATCTAACGAATATCTACCAAAATCCATAATTGTTTTTCCAAATTTCAGTTGAGGGGGGGCCAGCCCGTATGTATACCCATCCCCCCGCACATAAAATAGGATTGTGAATACCGCCTCCTGCGTGGTAGATCTAACGAAAAAAACAGTTGATCTAACCGGATCTAACGAATATCTACCAAAATCCATTAAAAAAAATCCAAATTTCAGTTGAGGGGGGGCCAGACCGTATGTGTACCCATCCCCCGCACACGAAATAGGATTGTGAATACCGCCTCCTGCGTGGTAGATCTAACGAAAAAAACTGTTGATCTAACCTGATCTAACGAATATCTACCAAGATCCATTAAAAAAAATCAAAATTTCAGTTGAGGGGGGGCCAGACCGTATGTGTACCCATCCCCCGCACACAAAATAGGATTGTGAATACCGCCTCCTGCGTGGTAGATCTAACGAAAAAAACAGTTGATCTAACCTGATCTAACGAATATCTACCAAGATCCATTAAAAAAAATCCAAATTTCAGTTGAGGGGGGGCCAGACCGTATGTATACCCATCCCCCACACACAAAATAGGATTGTGAATACCGCCTCCTGCGTGGTAGATCTAACGAAAAAAACAGTTGATCTAACCTGATCTAACGAATATCTACCAAGATCCATTAAAAAAAATCCAAATTTCAGTTGAGGGGGGGCCAGACCGTATGTGTACCCATCCCCCGCACACAAAATAGGATTGTGAATACCGCCTCCTGCGTGGTAGATCTAACGAAAAAAACTGTTGATCTAACCTGATCTAACGAATATCTACCAAGATCCATTAAAAAAAATCAAAATTTCAGTTGAGGGGGGGCCAGCCCCCCCTCATTAAATATGCAATATCTCAGTAATTAGACTAGATCTAACAAAAATTTTGTCTGATCAAACCTGATCTAACGTAGAGCTATCGTAATCAGTAACATTTTGTTGAAATTTTTGTTGAGGGGGGGCTGGCTACGGGTTAGCCCCCCCTGAAAAAGATTGTTAATATTGCCTATTTTAGAGTAGATCTAACGAAAAAAACAGTTGATCAAACCTGATCTAACAATGATCTAACAAATGCCATGATCTTTTGTAAAAAAATTTAATATGGGGGGGCTAACCCGGGGGAGGTGTCTAAAACAGTCTCAGTATGATTATTTTCTATGGCTTCAGTTGAATCGCTTCAGTATGGAGAAGCCTCCATTAGTTTTCATTGTAGCATTTTCTAGCCGTCGCTGTCTAGATTCCACCTGGAATTTGATATCAGGCTGTTTATTGAATCACAAAGCATGCTTATTTCAACTAAACCAGTTACAGTTGAATTTAACCCATTACTCTTTATCTACATTGTTGGCACTATATAAATAAAAGATAATAATAATACATTTCTTAGCTAGAGAAAAAGCAGCTTATCTAGTCATATAAAAAGCCTCGGTAAGGTCCTGTCTTTTATTTATGCCTGCAATTCCACCCCAAACAGGGTGTCCATCTTTGCCCATTACAAATGCTGGGAGATAAGTATATACTGTTACACTGATGTGGGGTTTTATTTTATTTGGGTTACCTCATCTGGACAACCTTAGGGCATTAAATACAATGTGGGTGAAAAAATAATAGTAAGACACATTGCAACTGAAATATTCACTTACTATGTATGTAGGGTTATTTATAACCATTTAATTACAATGGCGAAATGTTGGACTGTGTCTAAATAAAAGGTTCATTACTTGTTTAATGGGGATTTGCCCTGAAAATGTAAATATGTAAATAACTTTTCATTTTTTCAGTGGTTCAAAAAGCATTAAGACAGTTTGAAATAATGGCTGTTGCAAAGTTGGAGTACCTGCAATTTGGGAAGGGGTTTTACTGTATGTGTGGTGTGTTACTCAGGACTTACAGGACAGAGACCTCTATGGTCAAGTAATGTATGTCTGCTATTTGCTGATTTCAAGTTATAAAACATGATTACCATATAAAAAATTAAAACATAAAATGTAACCACCCTTCTGTGAAAATCAGGTGTGGTGCATGATTAATAAAAAGATTAACAATGGAGAATGATTATTGTAAAAAATACTACAATACTACTGCTACTACAAATTAATTCAGTATACTGTTACATTGTTCATTCTAAAGCTTTCCATTGGAGAGGAACAATATTAAATACATTTTGGCTTATGTAAATCATTTTTTCTGTTTAATAAAATCCTGGGGATTATATATGCCATGAGCCTAATAATATGGAGCGTAAATTTGTTCTCTTGCAACATATGTGTCAATGTATCTTTAGAGCTGATGGAGTGTAATTCATGGCAGATACTCATATAGAAATGCAGGAAGGAACCTGACCTTGCGGACTGGTGGACAGAAATGTATGAAGCTACTGAAAATAAACATTGTTTGCCTTCTAAAGCCTTTGAAGTGACCTTTTAATAGCACTGGTGTCTCCTCCTGGAGATTCCCTTCTCGAAGGAGAACATAACATTCAAGGACACAAGTCAGATATGATAGACTAGGCTCATGAACTAGAAAAAAACATTGCACTCATCTTTGGGAGCTAATTATGGCAGCAGAGCAACACTTAATACTAAAGCTGGAGCAATTCTGAATCAAACATTGGCATAATCAGCTTCAGGGCCAGAGGGGCCTACCAGGTTACCGGGAGATTTCCCGACAGGCCCTTTCCCCTGGGGTCATCAATGAAGCTGCAGGAGTAAAATAGGTATAATTACACCTATTGCACATATGCCAGTTAGCGCCACACTGGATATGACATCTTATCCGCCACAGCACTGACTGGCTGACTGCTGCTTTCCTGATTCCTGACTTGGGTACTAAACCTCTAGCAAATGGTCATTGGTGTAACAATGCAATTTTCCTGTTCTCTTTTAGCTGCCAATCGTAAAGAAATGATGAAACACATGATGAAAAATGTTATTGGCGTAAGAAACAAATACTTTCAGTACAGTATACTATTATGGTTATAACTATCATCTATAACTAAACTTTTTCTTTCTTTATGTTTAAATATAATTCCCATGCATGAAGACACTGATTAATCATCTGCATGCCAAACCATATTAAGGAAGAAATGTGCCTCAGAATACATTTTCCAGGTAACAGAGCCACGAAATGTTTTCTAGAATATCTTATTTGTATGAGAAACAGTGGTTCATATGTAGTTCTATAAGCTGCTGAATTACACAATTGTGTATCAAGGTGATAAGTCTTTTCCAGGAAGACAAAAAGGTAAGGGTGATAAATGAGCTTCTGTACCAGGAATTCCTGATGAACAAAAGTTATGAAAACAAACATCAGTATTTTTGTAATCAACATCTGTTATTAAGTAAGTATTCAAAAGGGTTCAACATCCATACATAATTCAAAAAACATTCCATAATTTTTATTGATTTATTTATTTTAATATATATATTTTTTTCTTCAATATTTTGGGTAAGAAAAAAGAAAAGGAGATAAAAAAAAGAAAGGTGGAGGTGTTGTTAGGAAGTGCACTTGCTCATTCCAAGCTTTACAATGCAGTAGATCATCCACTAGCCAAGAAGTTAATTAATAACAAGTCCTCTGTATCTTACATACATCCAGCAAATGTGGCACGAGTTCAAACTCTGTGGAAATTTTGACATTGTCTTTGGAATTCTAGCTAGACGCGGTTCCCACATTAACCCTTTATAAATGCATTTTTAGTTTATAGTAACTATATGATAATCTTTCTTGAAGTAATACAAGGCATTCGTTCCAATAAAGAAACATATGTTAAAGTACATTATCAAAATAAGCTTTGCTATTTGTGGGTGCAAAGGGGCTGTTGGGCACACAGATCATTGCCCAGTCGCTTTCTTTTTTTATGGAATCAAATGACATAATATGTGCAAATAATGGCATCATGTGCCAATGACTGTTTTTTCTTTAAATATCATCTTCTGGGTGATTTTTTTTGTAACTTGATTATTCTAAATTACCTTGATTCAATGTTTGGGAGCTGTGACAAAATTAGAACAAGAATTACTATACAGTTGTTTAAGAAAAATCCATGAAATGCAGATTTGTGTGATTTATGATTATGGTGGAAACAATATTCAGTGCCTATTTTTTTTAAGATTTATTATGGACAGCAAGTAGCATTCATGTTTGTGAGTAGCACATTTTAAACATTTATGTAGCGAAACCCAGTTGTACCTTCTAAGAATTGCTAGGAGAGTCCCCATGGAATGTGGTAGATACACATCTCAAGTAGGTTTAGCTATGTCAACAAACCATTGAACTTGGCAGCATGTGAGCTCCTCTGGGAATCCTTGTGTGTCCATCAGGGTGCTGATCCAAGCATAAAACCCCTGAGGTTTAATTTAGTTGTGGGAGAACTTTCCTATGATGTATGACCAATTTGGTTTTATATATATATATATATATATATATATATATATATATATATATATATATATATAAAACGATGTTGATAATATTTCAAATGTATTTTATAATAAAAGGCATTTTGGAAGATGCATCAACAACAAGTGTGTAACTCTGGATGTATTTTAATATAGTAAAACTTGCCAAGTGAGGAAGGGAATTGCAAGAGACAACCAAAGTCACTATGAAAAGCATAACTAGCACTGAGAATGAAAACCCAATCAATACATTATGTTCTAGGGCCAGAGCAGTAGGTATTCCTCAGGAGACCAGAAGCTTAGTTAACAATAGGCCGTGGGTAATAAAATCACCAACTGGGTCTATATTCACCTGAATTTGAAGCTTAACCTGTTACTTATAATGCACATGATGGAGCTGCATGAGGCCCCTCAATAACATTGTAATGCCAGTTCCCCAAGGTTATTTCTGAAAGTTAAAAATTAACAAAAGAAAAGCAGTGAAAATTAGAACAGCATATATATGAGAGTTTCACCTTAAATTCAAATGCTTTCCCTAAGTGAACTTCTTTAGTGTTCTTAATGTCTTTATTGTTCTTAATATGTCATTAGAATGTAAATGTCATTTAAAGTTTAACTAACAAGATGTGTATTACTAAATTATGCCCTTATGTCAAAAGATGCCCATTTTTGTTTTTCTCAAAAAAATATTATTTTTGACTCTTTTAAGAAAAAGTATGGGATTTTTTTTCTGAAAATCCCAAATCATGGGATTTTGATTCAAGACTTTGTTATAAAGAAGAACTACAATAAAAAAAAAATGATTTGATTCAATGTAATTAACAGTAACATACTTTAGTGAGGTTTTTTTTATCTTCTTAGTTAACAAGTAACATTGTAGGAAAAGCATTAATATACAAAATATTTGCAGTGTATGATGTTATTTTTGAGGGACTATGATTTTACCCAGAACCAGTGGTATATTTATGGTGGTTGCTGCCCTAGGCTTGACCCAACTGCCTCCTCCTGATCTCCCTTGTTGGGTAATCTTCTTCTATAATGCAGGGCAGGGGAGGGCCAGCACCTTCTGGCCCGGGGGCAAGTATAACCAATATATAAATAGGGTGAAAAAAGCTCTATTTGTCCAAAATAATGGTTGAATGGTTGACATAGCAAAAATATAAAAAATGCCTGGGTTATATTTCCACCAATTTGTGATTGTTATTAAAACCAAACACAAATACATTTGTTTTATTGTTAACAGAATCCCAACAAGCTCATTTATATTATTATGTTTATAAACTTATCTAGTTACCCAACACAGTGTATTACTAATTATAATTAAACAGGAGCAGTGCCATAGAAGGGGATGTGTGGGAAATCTTCTTGATTTGGGAATTGGTCTAAGAAACAGTCCATTCTGGCATGTCCATTACACCCTGGTAAAGGTCTCTTCTGAAAACTTGTTGTGAAGAAATGACTTCTCTCAGTGGAGACTTCTTAAGTGTCTGGATAGTAATTAGCTTGCAACCACACTAATTAAGTGGCCATCCGCTTATTTAGCCCCTTGAGACATTTGCATATCATGAAGACAGGAAGAAACAGGAATGTTATTTTTAACCAGCAGACTTAGTAAAAGCCCTGTAATATAGCTTAATCATCTAACTGAAGACAGAACTATGTCTCTTGTTTAAGGCATGTTGACATCCAGCATCCAGCAACTCTATTTAAAGGGGAAGTCCCATAAAAAAAATATATTTTCTTTGTATATACACTACAGCAGCGTGACAGAGGCCTTGCGCTCTCACCACAGGACTTCTGCAAGGTGAGAGAACTACAAACTACAAGGTGGGAAGGGGTAGATAGTGAGAAGTGGGTAGTTAGAATATTGAAATAAAGAGTCAGAACGAGTGATAGAATGTATGAATTAATGTGTGTATGAATTATGTGAATAAGTGTGAATTAATGTGTGGATGAATTGTGTGAATGAGTGGGAGAATTAATGAATTTGTGAGAATGCAATAATGAATATGTATAAATAATTTGTGTTTAAGAGTGAGAGAATAAATGATTGTGTGAATGAATTTTGTGAATGGGGCCTACATCAGGCACAAGTGCTGGGCATTAAAACCTCCTGTGCCTGATGCAGGCCCCATAGAAATCCTGGACTGGATCCTGCAGACCTCTAACCTCTTGGAAAAGCTGGCACGGATTTTCCACTGAACGTTGGGGATGGAGCATTGGCCCACCCGCTCTCCAATTGCTCCACCTCAGGGACCCATATTTATTATCTGGATAGCACCTGTACCCAAAATGCCAAACTAAGCATCTCCCTGGGTTTTACAGCGTCACAATATATTATATTATATAAAAACGTAAAAAAAAATAAAATTTAACATGACACCAAATGAGACTGATTAGTATGTTACTACTAAAACTATAAAACAAACCAAGATGCTGTCTAGTTTTGAGTTTAGCTAGGCACATACACATTTCAAATTCCCTATTTTAACAAGTAACAATCGACAATTTGGGGATGTGAAAGGGTTTGATTTGGGGATTTGTGAAGGCCTTATTTTCCTATTACTTTTCTTTATATTCAGTGTACATAGAACCAGTTTGTACATTCGATGACTTAATAAAGCGAGCATGCGGCAGGACTGTCATGAGAAAGTTTCACGTCATACCCCATGTTCCCCTCAATGTTTTTAAAAAAAAAAAAAACATCTTCTCTAAGAAGCAAAAAAAATAAAACCCTGGGATTCCCAATGTTTCAGAAGCCCCATGATACAGCTCCCACTGGCCCAAACATCACAAGCTTTTACTTTTAAAACAATGTATTCCTAGGGATATGGGGGCACAGTTATGAGGGGCATGGGAGACGCATTCAGATTATGTGTCCCCCTATAATAGTATTGGCTGTGCCTTTTGCTTATGGCATTGAGAAACAGATATCTCATTAATGCTTGTATATAGCAGTTGTTGGAAAGAATTGGTCTAATTAACCTTAACGTGTGTCTCTTAGTGTTAAGTATGAGTGACCTTGACAGGAGCATACATGGAGAATCTGTTCCAGACTAAAGGGTGAGTATTTGTGAGGAGAGTCAGAGCACCAAAGACAGTTTTTCAAGTGGATCTTCCAGATACTCATCACTGCCCAGTGCCCTGTAGCCAATATCCACCTGTCTGTCTACCCTTTATGCCTGTAATTCAAGTTCCCTATTGGCCTAGCTGAGCTGGTAGAATTTATAAGATTATGAAGGTTGTTTTCTGTGGCAGGCCTGCAATGGTTATCAAGGTTTAAATTATTATTTTAATAAAATCTGTGGTCGATTTTCACTTAAGATCATTGCATGGATTGCTCATAATTTTCTGTGGGTGAGCAGGACAGTTGATTAAAGCTAGCATATGGCTAATTTTTTTTGGCTGAAATACCACATTTCTTCAACTTTCCATTTGCACGATTCCAGCTAGGATTGCCAAACTCTGTGGACAAATATCAGCACAAATGTTGGGCCTTTGACATTGTTTGGACCAGAGCAATTTCTTGTTCGTCAAAGTCTTGTACAGGTACTACAACCTGTACCACAAGCAGTACCTCCTGATTATGGTCATCATATCTAGATATTTTTATTTTTCTAATGGTTTTTATTTAAATAAAGACAAAATATTCTCAAGGTTAACAAATCCTTTCATCAAATTTACCCTGTTCTCAGATACCATTCTAAACGTTTATCCATCTTGGGTTGACCTAAATATTTTCTGACTATGAGAAAATTCCCAACAACAAGTCCCTGTTATCCTAACAACTAATCCAGCCCTGCGGAAAGAAATGCCTGTTAAATATCTACGTCCATCCTCCATGGATACCAGACTGCAGATACCGTACATTGTAATGCTGTCTCATTGAAGCAGGTAGATTGATAGCAGTGTAGCGTGTAAAAGCAGTAACTTGGATACTGGCTTGATTGCTAAAGGAATACGAAATATGATTGTTAGATATAAATCAAGGGCCAGTTTATTTGACTTAAAAAAATCTGCCTATATCTCAAACAAAATGAATGGGGGAAAGCCTAAGGTTAGCAGCACCAGGTGCAGTATTCTTTTGGTGCTCCCCCAATAAATAACACAAACACACTCTAACAAGCAAATTGGCCTGTATACTTATGCATAAATATACACACTTTCTCTCCCAGACGACACCATACACTGAAATGCACTCAAGCTAACTCCATAAGCTCACGCACTCACTCACTCTAATACCATACAATTACATACACCCATAAACATATATATATATACTGAGCTCCCCCCATTCCTCTTCCATTTTTTCTCCCCCTTCCTTCTCTCTTACCTCTCCTCTTTCACTTTGCCTTTTCTCTTTCCTCTTCTTCCTCTCACTTCCTCTCCCATACGCAGTTTGCATCTCTCCTTGTCTTCACTGCAGCTTTCACTCTGCGCAAGCTGCAGCTACTACCCTTGTTACCTCTGTTACCAGGAACCTGGGTACTTTGCACACCCTTGATCATGATTTTAAAAAAATTTGAATAAAATCTTGATTTTTTTGTGGTTTTCTTAAGTTTTGAGAGCACTGTGATCATTCACAATTTCCTTCACAGGCTTTTCAGAATAACAACTTGTAGCATACCAGCTTTATAGCAAAACTTTTACCATCATAACGCCATCTGCCATCTATCATTCATAATCACACCACTTGTTTTCAGACACACTACAAATAAAATTGATAAAGGCAGGTAAACAGTATAAGAAATATCATAACATAATATGTTATGTATTATGTATTGACACCAGGCGTGAATTTTATGTAGATCGCTATAAATCAAAGCAGGAAATGAAATTGTGCTGTTTCGCTGGAAACTTCAAGTGGCTAAAGGGCTGGGTAGTGCATTTGGCTTAACTGTGCATTGTAAAAATGTAATTAATCTATCTATAATAAAGACACAGAGGCATGTTGGATTATAATGGGAACTGTGCTCATGAAAACACTGGAATCATTTTATTACATTTTTAAAAAACTGACAAAGACAACCATTTTAGCTTATCGCAAAATTATTCATTAATAATTGTGATAAGGTGTCCTTGGGTGTAATATTGATCTCATTTGGTGGGTATTGACGGAGCATCCCCTGCACAGTTGCTGCAATACCACCCTCCATGGTCCTGATCTATGCAGGTTCCTGCACTTAGCTACTTAGTTACCGCCACACAAGTTAGTTTGCTCAAACTTCAAGGACCCGCGCCAATTAGATTAACCTCAAAAAAGAATAAAGTGGCTGGAGGGAAACAATTCCTTGGGGTGAATCATCCAAGAGAGCTGGCACATTTCTAGTGCTTCATTTTACAGTCTAGCGTGTCATCACTTTAAAAAAACCAAAACCTGTATTCTGTATGTTAATGCCTTTTCTATACTCTGGAAAGCAACCTTTTTATAAGCGCTTACTGCTAGGGCTGTTATTGAATACGCAACTACCTCCTATGATAATGAGGATTCTTATCTAGTCTTAAGTAACTTAAACCCAGTGCTCTGTATGTCATTACTGTTTTATACTCCATTAAGCAGCAATTTTATGACCGCTTACTACAAGCGCTTTCCTAGAGTGTACAATATGTAACTACCAATCATATCACTGAGGACTCTTACCTAGTCTTACAAATATAATTAGCTGGTAAAATGTGACTAGGTTTGCCCTAAGGGAAACGATGGCTGCATTTGGTACAATGTTCTTCACCAACTAGGCATCTATTTAGTTTATCCCTTTGGCAAGTCTAGGGATGTGGTTGTTACATAAGAAGAAGTGACTAGGGTGCTGGGTTGTATGGCTAAAGGCATTGGTAGCAAAAAGAGGGAGGTGGTACTGCCACCTCTAATCAGACCTCACCTAGAGTACAGTTCTGAAGATCCCATCTCTTTAACAAATGATCTTCAACAAAGTACATTAATTTCTATGTTTCTATGTGCATCTTTTTTACACACTCTGGTGTACGTGAGCAGAAACTGGCAAAAAGCCAACATGACACAGTAGAAATGTCTGCAAAAATGAAAAAAAATAAATCGTTTGAACTCCCTGGTTCAGATATACAGTAGCTGGCTTTGTCTGGTTACTTTGGAAGTACTAGTCGGACTGGATGTAAGACACATTCTGTCTGGCTTGTCACTCTTGCAAACAAAATCATGTATATACATGCACGTCACCTCTCACACATAAATTGTGCCTTACAATCCCATTAAACTGTAATCAGCTAGGTTACGTAATTGCCTTTAATAAAAACCATATCCATATACCAAGTCGTAAGAATTTCAAACGTTTTTCTAAAAATGTTTTTTTTGATACCTGTATTGAATATCAAGATGTTAGTGTTTTGCATGACATGCTGCAAATAATTCTGGAAGGAAAACACTCCAAAAAAGATTCTGTGTTATGGTTCAATCGATTTTCTTTTTCATTCTAAATTATTATGACGTCTGGAATCAGCCACATCCTACACAAGCACTGCATGTATGGTCACGTCTTCCTATTTATTCAATGTTACTAAATTGTAGTTCCAACCGTTCGTCTTTACAGTGGGAATAAGTTATATTTTAATGAATAGTTAAATAAATTGTGGACACACTTGGGCAGATTCAAATATCACTAGTTCCTCACCAATGAGCTTGTGACGTTAATAAACTGACACTGAAATATGTTATAAAGCAGGGGTGTCCAAGTTTTTTCTCCAGTGGGCCACTTCATCAGAACTGTATACGTGCGAGGGCCACGCTCATTTTTCACTGTGATAAAATATGGCCTTTGATAAAATATGCAGATTAAAATAAAGTAAATGAAACAAAACCTTTACTTTTCCTCTCAATGATTTCTGGGCCTAGAAAGTTTTGTGACTACAAATTCAGGATAATTAAAAATGAAATAGTTCTATTTATTCTAGGGATGCACCAAAATGAAAATTCTGGACCAAAACATTCACGGTTCACTTAGCCAAAACCGAAAAGACCCCCCACCTTTAAAAATAATAATAAAAACCCACATTTTTAATAAAAGTAGGTAACACATCACAATTGGACAAAAAAAATTAGCAATATGACTTGGCATGATAGGAGTGTGATTGCTAACAGCAATCAAACTCCTATCATACCCAGGCAACCAGTAAATGCTGGTACCTAGGCATGATGGGACTGTGCTTGCTGTGATTGCTGTTAGCAATCACACTCCTATCATGCCAAGTCAGCCAGTACATGCTGGTACAGGGTGGCTGTAAGTGATGTGCAGACCCCATACTGCTGGCAGCATCAATACACAAGGGGGGTAGCTAGCTAGGTTTCAGCATGTACTGGCTGACTTGGCATGATAGGGGTGTGATTGCTAACAGCAATCACAGCCCCATCATGCTTAGGTTTCAGCACTTACACATCCAACCAGTAAATGCTGGAACCTAGGCATGATGGGACTGCGATTGCTGTTAGCAATCACACTCCTATCATGCCAAGTCAGCCAGTACATGCTGGTACAGGGTGGCTGTAAGTGATGTGCACA
Source organism: Sceloporus occidentalis (assembly GCA_023333645.1). Classification (NCBI taxonomy): domain Eukaryota; kingdom Metazoa; phylum Chordata; class Lepidosauria; order Squamata; family Phrynosomatidae; genus Sceloporus; species Sceloporus occidentalis. Next base: position 301,471 of record JALMGF010000028.1, read on the forward strand.
CCGCATACTGCTGGCAGCATCAATACACAAGGGGGGCAGCTAGCTAGGTTTCAGCATGTACTGGCTGACTTGGCATGATAGGAGTGTGATTGCTAACAGCAATCACAGTCCCATCATGCCTAGGTTCCAGCACTTACACATCCATCCAGTAAATGCTGGAACCTAGGCATGATGGGACTGTGATTGCTGTTAGCAATCACACTCCTATCATGCCAAGTCAGCCAGTACATGCTGGTACAGGGTGGCTGTGATGTGCAGACCCCACACTGCTGGCAGCATCAATACACAAGGGGGGCAGGTAGCCAGGTTTCAGCATGTACTGGCTGACTTGGCATGATAGGAGTGTGATTGCTAACTGCAATCACAGTCCCATCATGCCTAGGTTCCAGCACTTACACATCCATGCTATCAAACACACTCATTCATTCATATACTCATTCATTCCCAGATTAATTCCCTCAATCACGCATACTCAAACACCCTCCCCACCGCCTTACCTGCAGTGCAGCTCCTCGATGCCGCTCACAGACTTCAGCAGGGGGCGCGGCCTCCCTCTGCGTTCTCACAGACAGGCCCACAGTGGGCCGGGCCGGATTGACTTAGGGGCTGATGGAGCTGCAGCTACCTTAAAATAGGCCCAGTCAGGACCGAACTGACTAGGCCTATGCGGCCTCTACGGCCGCATTAACGCAGGGCAATGGGGCACCTGCCCCTTAAGCCCGCCGCAACTGCGACCGGGTCCGCCACTCTAAGGGGTCGGGAAGCCCCCACCAGGGCCGGCCTTACGGGTGTGCGGCCGCATAGGGTTTAAATGAAAACATCGGGGTTTTTTTTTTTCTTTATTTAACATCCTCCATGTTAAATAAAGTTTTTGTTAACTTTATTTAACATGGAGGATGTTAAATAAAGTTAAAAAAACCCCCCGATGTTTAAATGTAAGCCCTGTGCGGCCGCAGACCCCTGTGCGGCGGGCTTAAGGGGCAGGTGCCGCATACGGCCGCATAGGTCCGGTCCTATCCTGCCGCGGGCCCGGCCGCAGTTGCTGCTTGCTCCAGCAACAAGGTAAGTAGGGTGAGGGAGGGGGGTGCAGTGAGAAGGGGCAGAGGGGCGTTAGATAGTGAGAAATGGGGAGAGGGGATAGATAGTGACAGGGGGTGTTACAGGGTCACCGTACCCAAGGCTGGGTACCCCTGTTTGAGGGCTGAGGAATCACCAGTCAGTCCCTCATACGGATAGCACTCAGCTATCCACGGATCATCCAGACCACCATTCGTAGCAAACCAAGAAGAACTCCTTTATTACAAACACACAGAACTTATATACAATCTCAATGCAATGTGTACCGAACCCAACCCCCAATCCCATCAGCCACATCCCATCACAAATCCCATCAGTATACAGGGGATGTATCAAGTGAGGAGATTACAGAATACAATGGGTTCCCCCACCTGTGTTATCCCCCCTGTAGTGCGGGTGCCGTCTGGGAAGACAGGGCTGTGCTGGCTGATTAAGAGCCCCAGCCAGATTATAGGATCGTCTCTTTGAAGGCTGGGGCTGAATCCACATCAGTCTCTGGGCCGGTTACACAATAATACACAATATAATATATTACCGGGTCACGGTATACAGAACCGGACACAAAAGTGCTCCGTGACCCGGCTAAACTTCATATGACACATGAGCCAGCTAGCCTGGCCCTGTCACAGATCTCCCCCTTGACCAACGGTCCGGCAGACCAGGCAGATCCACACGGGTCTGCTGCAGGCTGTCCGAGTGGACAAAGTTCAAAGGTGCAGGCCTTAGTTCATGGCCCCCTTTGTCAGAAGCATCCATTGAAGGTGGGCCAGGGCCCTGGTCGCCCAAAAGGATAGTCAATAGTCCTCTGTGAATTGGAGGACGGTCCCAGCTCAGCCGGGGGCACATGGCTATCCCCCTCACCGGGGTAACAGGGGCACGTGGAGACTCTTGCTCCCTAGTCTTGGGAACTGAGTCTGGGGCAGCTGCCAGGCCAGGGTGGTTGCATGGAAGGAAAACCCTGCTGATCGGGCCGGGGGCACTCGGGGAACCAGGGAAACACGTAGAGGTAGTAAGCGAGGCCTCTACCGGGACACTGGAGTGACCTAGGGGACACTCTGGGACAGGAACGGGTGCCCTTACAGGGTTATTGGGCGAGCTAAGCAGCTCTGCGGGGTACTCAGGGGACCCAGGGGAATACTCCTGGGCAGGGACAGGTGCCAATACTGGACCACCGGGAGGGTTAAGCAGACCCTCGATCTTCCTCTCTGGGACAGGTGCCTCTGCCTGGGCACGGAGAGAGTCAGAGGAACACTCTGGGACAGTGACCTGGGCTTCTACCAGGACACTTGGGGAATCAGGGATCACTTCGGAGAACACAGGGATAGGAACCAGGGCCTGCGCCAGGCTACTGAGAGGACCCAGGGAACTCGGCAGCCCCTCTGGCGTCCTCGCTAGGTTAGGGAACGGTGCCTCTACCGGGTCACCGGGGACTTCATAGGGAACCTCTGGGGCAGTGACCCGGGCTTCTTCCAGGACACTCGGGAAATCAGGGGGACAATCTGGGGCCCTGGCTTCTACAGGCATAGCTAGGGGTTTGGTGAGGGGGATTGTGCCACTTACTCGGGCGGTGGGGACAGTCATCTCTTCTGCCGGGGTAGAGCAGCCAGGGTTGTTGGTAAGGACTTGGGTCGGAGCTTTTGGCTTCCTCCTCCGCTTCTTTTTGCTGGCGAGGACCTCGGTTCTTCTCGCCAGGGCAGGGGCCGAGGAGTAGGTGAAGAGGACCTCGACCCCACTCCCGCAAGTTGTAGTACCATGCTCCCAGTCTCCTTGGAACTCCTGGAGCTCCACTCTCAGCAGCAATTCTTTATAGTCCCTCTCGAGCTGCCATTCCTCTTGGACCAGGCAATCCATAACAGCCTCCAGCTCGGGGGGAATAGCATAAACCAGGACTTCTGCACGGTTGTCCCAGATTGTATCCCTGCGGTACTGGCAGGGGCTTCCGAAGGACGAGTCAAATTGGAAGGCATCATATATCAGTCCTGGGTCGACGGGGCTATACAGCATCAGAGGGTCGCTGTGGTCTTCACCTGCTAACTGCTGGGAGAATCCCTGGTAGCGGCTCTGGAGGTCGAGCTCTGCATATATGAGACCCCTCAATTCGTCTTCCCACTCCGGCAACGGGTTCTCCCCCAGGAGTGGAACTCGTATATCCCACATTGTCCAGTATTGTGCCCAGTACGTTTCAAAGTGGGGATGGGAGAAATCATCCCTCCAGTCTGCAGGCGCAGACTCTAACTGCCATTGCTGGTGTTCCAGCTCACACACCTCGGCTGTAACCCGGTCTATCTCATCCTCTGGTTCTCGGAAGGGTTGGATATCCTGGTATGATATTTTGGTGTTCTGTTCCCCTAGTCTGGGAGATACAGACCCACTCTGGCTCAGTTCCTGGTGACACATTTTAATCACCGCCGTCACTTGCTCCGATGTAGCCCCTCCTGGGTACAGGGATAAGTGCCATAGAATGTTCTTTTGTAGAGCACTCAGTCCGAGGCTCTCCTCTGGGCCATCCTGGTGCCGGTCCATCTCTCTGCAATCCCAGTTGGTGGTTTGGATTTCACCCAAGTCGTGGGATTCATCCCACCGCTGCCACCAATGTTACAGGGTCACCGTACCCAAGGCTGGGTACCCCTGTTTGAGGGCTGAGGAATCACCAGTCAGTCCCTCATACGGATAGCACTCAGCTATCCACGGATCATCCAGACCACCATTCGTAGCAAACCAAGAAGAACTCCTTTATTACAAACACACAGAACTTATATACAATCTCAATGCAATGTGTACCGAACCCAACCCCCAATCCCATCAGCCACATCCCATCACAAATCCCATCAGTATACAGGGGATGTATCAAGTGAGGAGATTACAGAATACAATGGGTTCCCCCACCTGTGTTATCCCCCCTGTAGTGCGGGTGCCATCTGGGCAGACAGGGCTGTGCTGGCTGATTAAGAGCCCCAGCCAGATTATAGGATCGTCTCTTTGAAGGCTGGGGCTGAATCCACATCAGTCTCTGGGCCGGTTACACAATAATACACAATATAATATATTACCGGGTCACGGTATACAGAACCGGACACAAAAGTGCTCCGTGACCCGGCTAAACTTCATATGACACATGAGCCAGCTAGCCTGGCCCTGTCACAGGGGGTACATAGTGACAATTAATGAATTCATGTGTGGATGAATTGCTTGAATGATTTGTAAGACTGCATTAATGAATGTGTTAATGATTTGTGTGAATGAGTAAATGCAAAGATGGTATATGAAGGGTGGGCTTTAACAATAAATAAATAAATAAATATGGGCTGCTCGGGCTTAAATGCCCGGGCCTATTTTTTGTCCCAGTCCGGGCCTGCTCACAGAGGAAGCAGGACTGGAGCAGAGTCATGTGATGTCACGTGAACTCTGCTGGGTTCCGCTTCCTCTATGCAGTACAAAAGACCCTCCCACAGGTAAGTAGCAGGGCTCTTGTTGTAGCAGGGCTCGAGGTGCGGCCCATGTAAGATCGGTTGCCCTGGCAGCAGGTCTTATGCGGGCCGCACCTCGAGGTCTCGCGGGCCGCATGTTGGACGCCCCTGCATTATTGGATTGCCCATCTCACACCTTTTCTGTTTACTGAAATATGTAGGTAAGTAAAGTGTCTTGGTTTTACCCAGAGATTGACTATAGAACATTTACTTTGGATAGCTTGAGATCACCTTCCAATGTACTGTACTGTACTGTGTTGGTAGATAAGTGAACCTAATTTATACCGAATATAATATAAGGCCAAGGACTAAGAAAAGTTTAATGTTGTGTTTTACAGCTAGAAGAAATGGCAGGCTAGATCAGCCAGTAACTCTGATCTGCTTTAAAATAATATTTTTCTGTGTCTATTTATACAAAATCGAAAAAAACAAAAACTAAGGTACAAAGCAGACAATGTGGCACCAATATTACCATGTATGGCGTTAGGTGAAGCAAGAGTAAAGTGACCTTGGAGATTGCTGTGCGAATGGCATGTGGATTGATAGATAGGCACACAATCTAAAAAAACATTGGGTTGATCAAACAAAAGGAAATTGATAATCTTGTTCTTTGTCATTGACGATAACAGTGATTTCTTAAAACCTCCGGTCCAATTCAAACTGCTTTTGTATTAGTTGTGATATTTGTAAAAGAGATGCTAATGCCTTGGTTTTGTATGAAAATGAAGTATTTAAATGTTACTCACATGAAGGATCTGAACATTTGCATGCACTGACCTCCTAGCTTGACTTCCCAATTGCTTCTCTTTTCAATTAAAGTCTATTAGTCTCTTAAATTTGTTGAGCGGTACATTATTGAAATAGAGTGGCTACAGGAACATTACTACAAAATCTCAGAAAGGCTGTAGGTGGAAAGCTCAATCCTGGTACAATTTGGAATATTTTGTTGCTGCCACTTGTACCTCTATACAGCTTTGCTACTATATTATCGCAATGCCACTTTGGTGTGTATAGGATATGGTTGTTTATGTTAATGTACATAAACAGCTGTTATAATACATTCAAATTTGCTTTTTTATTGGCTGGTACCCATTCATTCATCTGCTGATAAAATTAGACTTTAACTGAAGGAGTATGCAGAAAGTTAAGTAGAATGTGAGACCACATCTCAAAGTGGCAGGTTGAGTCATGATTACTCCGAAGCATATTATTCCAAATATATAGTTTCTTATGCTCTAGAACAGGGGTGTCCAAGTTTTTTCTGCAGTGGGCCACTTCATCAGAATTGTATACGTGCGCGGGCCGCACTCATTTTTCACTGTGACAAAAAATATGGCCTTTAATAAAATATGCAGATTAAAATAAAGTAAAATGACACAAAACCTTTACTCTTCCTCTCACTGATTTCTGGGCTTTGAAAGTTTTGCGACTACAAATTCAGGATTCCCTAGATTTATTTTAGGGATGAACTAAAATGAAAATTCTGGACCAAAACATTCAGGGTTCACTTAGCCAAAACCGAAAATGACCCCCACCCCTTTAAAAATAATAATAAAAACTCACATGTTTAATAAAAGTAGGTAACACACAATTGGACAAAATTAGCAATATGACTTGGCACACGCCTATCATGGGACTGTGCTCGCTGTGATTGCTGTTAGCAATCACACTCCTATCATGCCAAGTCAGCCAGTACATGCTGGTACAGGGTGGCTGTAAGTGATGTGCAGACCCCATACTGCTGGCAGCATCACTACACAAGGGGGGCAGCTAGCTAGGTTTCAGCATGTACTGGCTGACTTGGCATGATAGGAGTGTGATTGCTAACAGTAGTCACAGTCCCATCATGCCTAGGTTCCAGCACTTACACATCCATCCAGTAAATGCTGGAACCTAGGCATGATGGGACTGTGATTGCTGTTAGCAATCACACTCCTATCATGCCAAGTCAGTGTCAGGGTACCAGTGAATCAGGACGGAGGCAAAAAGGTACTGGTCAAAATGTTTATTAAAATAAAATAATAACAAGAATCCAAAACATAAGACAAGCGGGTGGTCGTAGAACAAGCCAAGGTCAGGAGCCAGAACGGGTAGTCATACGAGCCAAGGTCAGGAGTCCAGAAATCCACGTAGTTCAAAAGCAGGCAGGAGTCAGCACCAGAATGGGAGTCAGACAGGCCGGGTCATACACAAGAATCAAACACTGGAAGGAAGCACGCACTCACAGGTCCAGAACCACGAAAGGGCAACCAGCAACTGAACTAGCTGGTTAATATAGTCACAGCCTGCAGGAAGAGGAGGGGTTAACTAGGACATAAAAGTTGGAAGAGGAAGGGGGCGCGGCCTAACAAAGAGAGCCATGAGGAGGAAAGCCAGTGCAGGTAGGCCGAAACCCTGACAGTACCTCTCCCCTAACGACCCCTCCCCCGGGGGGAGGGACCAGGTTTAGAGGGGAAATGCGTATGAAAGGCTCGTACCAGTCTAGGGGCATGAACATCCTGGGCAGGCACCCAAGATCGTTCCTCAGGTCCGTATCCTTTCCAATGAACTAAATACTGCAGGCGACCCCTGGACACACGAGAATCGATGATAGACTGAACTTCATATTCATCATGACCATTAACCGGAATCGGGCGAGGGCGAGGAGCTGAAGCAGTGAATCGGTTGCAAACAAGTGGTTTCAGCAGCGAGACATGGAAGACATTCGGAATATGCATGTTGGGAGGAAGATCTAAGGCATAAGCCACCGGATTAACCTTGTGCAGAATACGGTAGGGACCCACAAAACGAGGGGCCAGTTTGTGAGAGGGAACCCGGAGGTTCAGATTGCGAGAGGATAACCAAACCCTCTCCCCGACCTGGTAGGAAGGAGCCAGAAGCCGTTTGCGGTCAGCCTGGAGCTTGTACCGTCGTGCTGATAACTGGAGTGAGTCCTTGACCCGTGCCCACATGGATCGGAGTTCGCGTAGACGGTCCTCGAGAGCAGGGATGCTCTGGGGTGGAAAGCTATCGGGTAGCATGGTAGGTTGCATCCCGTAGTTTACCAGGAAAGGCGAGAGACCAGAGGCGGTGGATACATGGCTATTATGAGCAAACTCCGCCCAAGGCAACAGGTCAGACCAGTTGTTCTGATGATCCGAAATGTAACAACGAAGGTACTGCTCCAAGCCCTGGTTCGAGCGCTCTGCGGCTCCATTAGATTGTGGGTGGTAGGCCGAGGAAAAGGAAAGGCGTATCCCCAACTGGAGACAAAAGGCACGCCAAAAGCGAGACACAAACTGACTCCCTCTATCCGAGACTATTTCTTTAGGTATTCCGTGCAGCCTAAAGATCTCCCTCGTAAAGACGTTTGCCAATTCTTGCGCAGACGGGAGTTTCTTAAGTGGGATACAGTGGCACATCTTGGAGAACCGATCCACTACCATCAGAATGGCAGTGTTGTTCTGGGAGGGAGGAAGTTCCACAATGAAGTCCATGGAAATGTGTGTCCAGGGTCTTTCGCCATTGGGAATAGGTTGCAGTAAACCCACAGGAAGATGCCTGAGATCTTTACTTTGAGCGCAGGTCTGGCAGGAGGCAACAAATTCCTTAATATCATTACGGATCTTGGGCCACCAGAACTGACGGGTCATACCCCAAATCATTTGATTCTTACCAGGGTGGCCCGCGGCCTTAGAACAATGGTAAGTGCGCAACAAGGAATGTCGGAGGGGAACAGGTACGTAGCACTTGCCAGGCGGTGTGCACGGTGGAGCCTGATTTTGTGCAGCCAGGATTTTCTCCCCCAATGGGGAGGTCAGACTGGTACGGATGCTTGCCAGGATGCGATCGGGAGGAATAATCGGTGTCGGAGGCACGTCTTCTCTGGAAGAGGAAGTGAATTGTCGAGATAAAGCATCCGCACGTACGTTTTTCGAGCCCGGGAGGTAAGATACCAGAAAATTAAACCTGGAAAGGAATAAGGCCCACCGAGCTTGCCGAGGAGTCAATCTTTTGGCCTCGGAGAGGTAGGTCAAATTCTTGTGATCTGTTAAAATCAAAACAGGTGTCGTGGTCCCCTCAAGGAGATGACGCCATTCCTTGAGTGCTAGAATTATAGCCAGAAGTTCCCTATCACCAATCTCGTAGTTGCATTCGGCTGGAGAGAGTTTTTTTGAGAAGAAGCCACACGGGTGTAGCGGGCCTTTGGGTTTAGGACGTTGAGACAGAAGGGCGCCTACTCCTGTCTCAGACACATCTACCTCCAGGATGAATGGTAGTGTCGGGTCTGGGTGGACCAAGACGGGAGCGGACGCGAATTCTTTTTTCAAATCCTCAAACGCCTGAATCGCAACCAGAGGCCATCGTAAAGGATCACCATCTTTTCGGGTGAGGTCAGTAATGGGTTTGACTAAATCAGAGAAGTTGCGTATGAATTTGCGGTAATAATTAGCAAAACCGAGGAAGCGTAGGACAGACCGAAGACCAACAGGATGAGGCCAATTAAGTACCGCAGAAACCTTTTGAGGGTCCATAGAAAAGCCCTTATCGGAAATAATATAGCCCAAAAATGCAACCTGGTTTTTATGGAACTCGCATTTCTCCAACTTACAGTATAAACCATTCTCTCTGAGGAGTTGGAGGACACGTTTGACGTCACTGATATGGGTCTCGAGAGAAGGCGAGTGTATGAGTATATCGTCAAGGTATACAACAACACACTCCTGTAGCATATCTCTGAGTATGTCATTGATAAACTCCTGGAAGACAGCAGGGGCATTGCATAAGCCAAAAGGCATAACCGGATATTCATAGTGCCCACTTCTGGTATTAAATGCTGTCTTCCATTCGTGTCCTTGCTTAATGCGTACCAAATTGTAGGCCCCACGTAAATCCAACTTGGTGAACAGCTTGGCCCCTTTTAACCGATCAAAAAGCTCAGTGATCAACGGTATTGGATATGCATTTTTGATCGTAATTTTATTCAGACCTCTGTAATCAATACAGGGCCTAAGTTCACCCCCCTTCTTTTTTACAAAGAAAAAGCCGGCACCAGCGGGGGAAGTGGATTTACGTATAAATCCCCTAGCCAGGGCATCGGAGACATAATCCTCCATGGCCTTATTCTCAGCAACTGACAATGGGTAGACTCGACCACGAGGAGGAGCAGCGCCTGGCTGGAGTTCCATGGCGCAATCATAGGACCTATGGGGAGGTAGGGAACCAGCCCGAACTTTGTCAAAGACATCAGCATAGTCCTTGTATCCTTGTGGCAACACCGGGGTAGCATCAGTACAAAGGACCTTGATAACTTCGCAAAGACACTCCTTTTGGCAAGAAGGCGACCAGGCTAACACCTCAGACTGCCGCCAGTCGAGGGTAGGATTATGTTTTTGTAACCACGGATAGCCCAACACCACAGGAAAGTAAGGAGAGGAGATCATCTGGAACTGGATCTTCTCCTGATGGAGAGCCCCGATGGACATGGAGAGAGGAATAGTCTCCTTGGTAATGAGCGAAGGCTGTAGCGGCCTACCATCAATAGCCTGGACGGCCAAGGGCTTCTCCCTGTTAATAACAGGTATACAATGGTTAGCCACAAAGGAGGTGTCAATAAAGGCATCGGCAGCACCTGAGTCTATGAGCGCTTTAGTAACAATCGAAGCCACTGGCCATGACAAAACAACCGTAACTAGAGGCTTGTTTTTGAAGATGTTAGGGGACCGGGTAAGCCCACCTAGAGTGTGTCCCCGACCGGACCCTAGGTGCGAGCGTTTCCCGGGCGAGTTGGGCAGGAACGTAGCAAATGCCCACTTTGGCCACAGTAAAGACATAGGCCCTCCCTCCTACGGTACGCTCTCTCGGCTTCAGAGAGCCGGGTAGCCCCCAACTGCATGGGCTCAACGCCCTCCGGCAGGACATCCACAGGAGGCGCGGGAGGAGAGGGAGGAACGGGTGGGTTCAAAAAGGTTGGCGCCAACCTAAAAGGATGCCTCCTCAGGCGTTCCTTGAAAGAGGGTCTCTCCCTAAGCCTCGTATCAATAAGGGTTAGGAAGGTGATTAAGGCTTCGAGGTCAGTAGGGAGATCCCTAGCTGCTACTTCATCCTTAATGGAATCGCTCAGACCATGGAAGAAAGCAGCCACTAGAGCCTCATTGTTCCACCCGACCTCTGCTGCCCAGGTACGGAACTCAATCGCATAATCAGACACAGTCCTAGTCCCCTGGCGAATGGACATAAGGTGTTTGGCAGCAGAGGTAGCGCGGGCCGGAATGTCGAAGACTCTACGGAAAGAAACCACAAACTCTGCATAATTTTGCACAACAGGCCGATTCGCCTCCCAAAGTGGATTAGCCCATGCTAGAGCTTTGTCGGTTAGTAGTGAGATCAGGAAACCAACCCTGGCCCGATCGGTCGGAAAAGCCTGAGGCACCAATTCGAGATATATGCCAACCTGGTTCAAAAAGCCACGGCACTGGGTGGGGTCCCCTCCATAGCGTTGGGGCAGAGGAGCAGTACCACTCATGCCTCTGGGAGCCAGTGGTTCAGCTGCAACAGCTGGTGCAGGAACAACATAAGGAGCTGGCCGCATGTTGGACGCCCCTGCTCTAGAAATACAGAGAATATGCTCACTCTTGTTCTTTATTGTTCACAACCTCTATAAAATTAATTTTAATTGTTATCCTATTTTATTGAAGGGGCATGCACTTTATTGCTTCAATGTTACACATTGACCATTAAGTTTTCTTATGTTTTCCATCACAGTTTATTTATTTATTTACTTAAGTAGTGGCTTGATGTGTATATTTAATACTGTAAAACGCAGGGTAAAAAACTGAGATAAGGGTAATTGCTTCAAGGAACCTTTGGCTCATCTAGACTCAATTTTGAGTCAACCAATCATTCAGGTGAATAGTCAGTAGCCATGGTGAACATTTGTGATGTCACAAATCAGTAGCTTAGCAATTTATATGTTTTGTGTAATTTATTAGAATAAATGAACCATATCTATCATTTTTTATGTTGAGTGGTACATTTAATTAGCAGTATCCTATCTGATGTAAACATTAGAGGGCTCTTAATTACCTATCTGGACACTCTGACCAATCAGAATCTATAAGGGAACAGACTTCATTAGCACTGCCATAAAGAAATAGCTCAGTGTGTGTTTGAGCATGGAAAGTCAACCAAAATATCACCTCCTGGTCAGCAGATAAATGGAGATTATAATGAGACCCTGTGCACAAGCATGGAAAGCACTCCCACTGGTTTCAAGCAGCTTCAAGCAGCCAATCAGTAGTGTAAAAAAAATGGGCATGGATCAGTGTGGGGAGCTGTGGAGCTGCAGCTTCTCTTATTCTTTTTTTGAGTAGTATGAAGAAAAATAATTTACACAGTACTTCCGTTTGGGGGGCTCCATGGATACTGGAGCGTTCCTTTAATAGGTTACAATTTGTGGTAATCTCTTGAACAGCACATTATTTTCGGAAACTTATTTTTAATCACACAGCTTTTTATAATAAAATTGTTTTTTTCTTTAAAATCAATGGGCAAATAAGCAAACATCCCCACAAGTCAGGGAGGATGTAGCTTCAAATGTTGACAAACCAGTTCAATGCTGTCCACTGTTACTAGAAAGCTAATAAAGTTCAGTAATATACTGTATATGGCTCATTGAAACACATTAGTGGGACTACATTGAAATTGTACAAATATGTAAAAATAAAGAAACGATGGTAATAAAAGTAGTTTTTAATGTGTGAACATGTACATTTCCTGAGGCAAGTGCAAATAAACTTGACAGACCTGAACAATACAAGAGAAATAGGAGAATACATTTGTTTACACACTCTATATTTTGGAAACACAGTGTATCATTAGTGGAATGTGGAATTATCTGACCATTCCTGAAATACTACTTATGATCCAGCATTTGTAGATACTACACAATGGTTTAAAGTAGTTATGCAACCATTAAGCTAGAAATGGGTCATGTGGTCCAAACTCCATGTGACATTTCCAGTGAATGCATGTAAAGACATGTAAGGCCCAAGCCCTTGACTGGTGTCATAAATATTATTCCACCAGCCAAGGTGAAGAATATAAAATGCGCAAAAGAAGCGCATAGCACACTCACTAGCCCTACAAGAGTATAACCCTCATTCAAAACATCACGTTAACCCTCTCACAGTCTGTCACTTGATTGTCTCCAAAAAGAAGAAATCATACATATTCACTTCTGTTGGCCTAGTCAGTGAGGTGCAGCTGGGATCCCACTGGCTACAGTTAACAATGATGTTCATACTTTCGTTCACCTTTACACTTGGAGAGAGACACTCAATAATAAAAATGGGTCAGACTAGCTAAGTCAAGGAGACCAGTGTGACCTAAACTGAGTCCCCACTTGTGTAATTCTCAAATTCTAGTTTGCTTGTGCCATTCTCTATTTGAAAAATGTTTCACATTTCATTTATGTGCTGCCCTTAAGAGAGTGGTTAGTCTGATATGCTGAGGAAGGCTTTTCCTCAGTAAATTAACTAGTAAACTAACAGGTTTTTTCCCTTCAGGTTCTCCACAGGACTAAAGGACTTCCTTGCTCTCTGTGTCTAAAGGGGTGCTAACTGTTTCTCACACAAGGATGTATGAAAGGTAAAATGTTCTTGGGATGTGATTTGTAGGTAGGTCGCTGCAAAGGTTTGGCTTAGGTGAGATATTCTGCTCATTGACCTTTTGTATTGAGACATTTACATTCTGGTTTTGGGTGGAAAACTGACAGTTTGTTCTGTGGTCAGACAAGGCTGCCCTCTTTCATCTTTCCTTTTCGTCTGTTGCATAGAGTTCTTTGCAAACTGCATCAGACGTGATGCTGAGATCAGAGGGATCACAACTTCAGGATGAAAAAAAACAAGGCAGAGATAAAGACAACCGCATAGACCTCCAGTGTACTATACAACCAACAGCCATGGTTAGTTGTGGGGTGGCAGCCAGTAGGCTTTCCCCGGGTCCCCTTATGAATAAAGGCATCTCTGGTTGCTAGATGTGAAATCATAGGTGGGATTTTGATGAGTACAAGTCAAAGTCCATCTGAACATATAGCAATTTCTATTGTACTTAATAATATTACAAAATACAACCTGTACTATATTTTGTATGAATTTGGTTATTTATGCTCATTGCAAACTGTAAAGTAAATAAGCTAGGGCTGTAAAATCCAAAATATAACTTAAAAGTTCCTACCTTTTTTATTCTATGAACACCACAATGGAATCGAATTTAGGGAAAGGGTATGATGTAAAATAAGAACTACAAATTACTGAGAGCATTACTCTAATGTAACCACGTTAAAGGATTGTGGGAAACAAAGAAAAGTTGCATAGAGTACCCTGGCTATGCTTTTGGTGGTAGTCAGACCTGAAAAATATAAATATGAATATCTTTTGAGGGGAATAAAGCCTACCTATATTATCCTTATCCTTTATAAACCCTTTTGGGAAGCCTAGGCACAACCACAGTTGCACTCCTTCCTTCATCCCTTGTGCTGTTGGATGGACAAGGTTAATATAGAGAAAAACATTAATTAATTAATTTAATTAAATTTAAAACCAACCAAGTTTATAAAATTTTACCAAGAGGGCAGACAGTGAAATTTGAAATTCTGTGAAACGGCTACCTATTTGTTTCAATTTAGTTCTATTATAGTTCTATATCACTCGGTAAAAAAGAGCTAAAGTTCTACTCAAGACCGAGCAGTCATCAAAATGTAAAATCCCTCAAGCTCTTGGACTTGTCATTTGTCATCATATTATTTTGGTAAAGTAACACAATAAAAAACCTTTTGGATATTTTTGGCAAAATGTATTTTTTTTTTAAATATCCAGTGATTCACATAGGGATAAATCTGACTGACTGTGAGCCATTAAGGAATTCCCATGCCCCTGCTAAGTTTTGGTTTTAAATCAGCAAGATATTAAGAGTAGATTCTTTGTGTTCAAAGTAGAAAAAAAATATTCTGGAAAAGGTTACACTTGACTGAAGTATATCTGTGTTTCAACATTAAATCCTGGAAAGGTCTATAATCATTTCCTATATCTTGGAAAAACTAAAGATGATGGAATCTTGCTATATCCTACCAAAGCTGAAATTTGGCAGTTTATCACTTTTTTTTCCTGCTATTTAATGTCATGTGATTTCCACAAATCTTACCATCCTAGTTGAGCTACTTGCAACCTTTCCCACTTCCACTATTGAAATCAGGGATGTCTTTGGCACAAAACAAAATGGGCAATTGTTCAGGGCCCAAAAATCACCAGGGGCCAATACACAACAGCTCCTATCCCCACCGTCTAAATGCCACTCCTACGATTGAGAGGTTTCATGTCATGACCCAGAGACCCAGAGAAGCGGCACTTCACCCAGAATCCCTGGACGAAACCCCAGGTATGAGTATCATTTACTGAAATGTGTCTATAGTTGCCCTATAATGCAACAGGGTTTTAAGTGATCACATGGGCATTTATTACCAGTCCAACAGTGGTTTACAATGGCCACATTAAAATCAGAGCTGGTCCTGGATGACATATACTTCTTAGAATTCTTAGTCAGCTGGCTCGTCACTACAATACATAGCAACTGAAAAATGACAGATTTACCAAGGCTGCACCTTGTGAGAATCAGATAGGGAACGTTTACACATTTAAAACCATATCTCACATTGTAATGAACACAGTCCCCAATTTTCACATCAACATTCCACCAGAATGGCGGGTGACATGTAAGTTAACACCCAGTTCAACCTATTCTGCAACAAACACAAATCAAAAGCTGACCTTAAAACCCTTCACAAAACTGCCATATCAAACACCGACTTGTACTGTAGGACATTAATGTGCACATTTAACAATACAAGAGAACTAGAATAAAGCCACCAACAGTGTGTGACCTGCCCCGTAATTCCTCCCTCCTTTGGAGGCATTGGGAAAAGAATTACAGCACATCCATTTAGCGGGGCCAAGAAATGCTGAGGGCCCCTAAGGTAAGCCTAAGCCTGGGGCAGCTGCTCTTTTTGCCCCGTCAAAAAATATCATAAGAGACACTTGGTTATAACAACTCTCTACCCTTTATCTTTTAACCAGCTTTTTAAACTATAGCTCTATCATGATTTATATTTTTACTCAACTTATCATCAAAGCCCAAGAGGTTTGTCTGGCACAAGCTGTTTTTGATAAAACCATGTGAATTATTGAAAACACTAAACAAAAAGCCCCATTTTATTACTTAACCTCTAGTTCCTACACTTACAAGGATCAATTCAGGATAAGGGTGGATTGTATACGTTGATTTCCTAGGTAAAAGAAACTGGTCTCATTGTTGCGTCTGGTGCAGTAAATAACTCTTTAGGATACTCTATTATTTGTGGTCAGTTGATGCAGCTGTTTCTATACTGCAGCTACAAATGTGAGGTACATTATCAGCCATTATCAAAACTTGTGTGATCTTTGAAGTGGGTCAAAGAAAGCAACTTGTCCCTGCAGTCATGAGAGAGATATTCAGAAATTTCTGCTCTGAGTAGTTCCATGACAGTATCAACCATGCTTTATTAATATACATATTATTATTAATAATACATTTAATTTTTCTGCTTTACTTTTTTCTCTCTCTGGCATCTTTCCTTTTGTTCATCAGTTCCATTTCCTTCTAGGTTATCCAATATTATAAAGTAGACTTTACTTTAAGTTCTGAGACTATTAAAATGGGCCAGTTGCGGAGCTCAATGATCTTCCTTTGAGCAGTGGCGTTACAGGCAGCCTGTTTGCCAAATTGAGATACTGGCTCCTAGTCCTGTTAGGCCTAGTTTGCCTAGGCCAGAATGCGTCACTGGTGATATTCAGCAGAGTAGAGATGCTCACCATATTTCGCTTTTGGAAATATAAATATAAGCCAGAATATATTTTATAATCCGTTAGGGAAAAAATACACAATACAAAGAAAAACAGTATTATTTTGACTACACATACTGTAACATGGCTGAGATGGACACTTGCAATAATAGATGGACTAGACAACCTGAATGTTTATGCCTTGTAAGCTTTTTAGGTTGTGTGCTGCCCTATTTTGTCTCTAGATAATATTTTGTATCAAAAGGGTCCAAACGCAGCAACAGCAGTATCCTCCAAACATTTCTTGAGAATGTTTCAGATTTCACCGGGAGGCTCTGGAAGTCAGACCTGACTACTCTGTGTCCGGGTCAGTGTGTTTAGTCTCAGGGGGTATCTTGGGCATTGGCCACATGCCACCAACTGAGAAACACTCTCTTCCTGCTTACCACAATGAGCAGGAGAGGTTTAGGGGCCAGTGCTGGGAAGTTATGACTACAAGTGGCCCTGGCCCCTTGCAAAAGGCTATGAGCTAAACATTGACGTTTCCCTGGGTCTGTTCATATGTCAGATGCAGTTGGAGACTGCACTGGCATGCTGCTATCTGGGGATACTATTGATAATCATTTTGTTTACAGCTATATTTAGTTGTACTGAGCATATATTCTGTGTCTACAAATAAAGCTTTTATATACACACTAGTCTACTTGTATATCTTTGAAGTCATTAATGTCCCACCTGTTTGCATATGTCTTTTGTGTGCTCTCAGAAATGTACACTTGTGCATGACTAATTTCACAACTAGCGTGTTTTGTTGTTGTAGTGTAAAAAGGGGAGAGGTATGTGGGTTATGCTCTCAGCCTTATTGGCAGGTGCAGTTGCAGTCCCCACTGAATACTAATTGATCAAAAAACTAAAAACATAGCAAATTGGGGAGGCATGGAGACTATCCCGCACCGGTGGGCCCCCATTTCGTGCCCAGCAGGATGGGGGTAAATAGTAAGAAATTGCGCTATAGGCAATGCAGCACACCGTGACGGGCTACTTCAAGCAGCCTATCAGTGGGATAAAAAACATCGGACCATGAAAGAGATGAGATGATGCAGCTCTGCAGCTTCTCCCTAAATTTAGTACATTTTTTTCTTTTCAATTTTGTACATTTGAAAGTACCTACAAGGTACATTCATCCGGATTCATTGTTTAGGGGGCTCTCTGGATTTTTATTTTCTAGTAATTGGCTTTGTGATGGCATATATGGAAATAGGAAGTAAGACAAGGTTACTAATAATAAACAACATACCAGATGATTTAAAGCAGATCAGTCACTTTACAAAATCTTACATTTTACAGTTTGATGCACCAAATAAAAATACAGTATGTATTGTTCACAGATCAAGTTCTCAGGTTTTGCATGATTATTCCACCCTATCAAGGTATTTCTCGTCTATAACTTAGTAACTTAGGGTGGGGTTATAGTGCAGCATGATGACCTAGTGACAGTAAACCTATAGCTATGCTAGTTTTTCCACTGTTTATTTCATCTCAGCTTTCTTTGAGTTAAATTGTACCTTTTCATTACACTGATTGAAAAATAAACCAAATCATCTACTGGTAGTTTTAATTTAAGGGAATTGATGATTATTAAATTATTTCAAGAAAGCTATAAAAGGTAATATATTTATATTATACTTTACATAGCTGTTAGATGTTGTTGTTTGACAAGCTCAGATTGCATGTGTTTGCCATAAGAGCGGAAATTACAAGGGGTGCTGCAGGGAACGAGGACCCTGTGGGCCCCTGCACCAGCTGCCCCAACCCGCTCTGAATTATACGCCATTTCCCGGCACTCGAGACATAGTGTGTGATGCGGCAAAAGAGCTTGCACTACCCACCCATTAGCCAACAAAGATAGGTTACGTCTGAGTAAGCGGAAATAAAAATGTTAGTTTGTGTGTAAGAATGTATTTGTCTCTATGTTAGTATGTTTGTGTGTAAGTATGTATTTGTCTCTATGTTAGTATGTTTGTGTGTAAGTATGTATTTGTCTCTATGTTAGTATGTTTGTATGTAAGTATGCATTTGTCTCTATGTTAGTATGTTTGTACAGATGTTAGTTTGTGTATGTATGTTACTGTGTGTGTAAATATGTTATTATGTGTGTGTAAGTATGTTACTGTGGGTGTGTAAGTAAGTATGATACTGTGTAACACCCTCTAATATTCCTTTAACTCACCTTTCCTAGTCCCTCTAATGCAATACTTACACTAGTGTGGCTAGTCTATCCCTTACAATGGCACCTTTTAACTATGGTGTAATACACCCTAAATCCCTCTAGATTGTAAACTCCTTTGAGCAGGGCTCTCCTCACCTGTTGTCTCTGTATGTCAAATTGTTATGTTACATACTACTTGTCCTGTCCACCCATTGTACAGCGCAATGGAATTTGATGGCGCTATATAAAACAATAAATAATAATAAAAGCTTTTGAGAGTTTTCCTCTCTTTCTTAGGTCCGAAGCAATACCTGAGGAAGAAAGGAAAACTTTTGAAAGCTTGTCTGTTAATCCGATAAAAAGGTATCATAGCATACTGCAAGCCTCTGGTATTTTGGCATCTTATTTATATATACTTATTTACTTTTTTTCAGTGGCGTGATTTAGTGGTGGAACTTATTAGTGCCCCCCTGTTTTGACTGTGGTATCTTATGTGCCCCCCTATATATTGTTCCTAGCGTAGTCACTGAATACAGGTCACTGTATGGCGGTGGCATTTACATCTGTTTGGATCTAGTCTGGTCGGTGTAGATCAATGTACTATATATAGTTAGAAATGTGTAACTATGATAGACATTGTATATATGTAGTTACCACCTCAGTGCACTTCCAGCAGAAGTGGTAGAGGTTAATACAGTAATAGAATATAAACACATATGGCATATGGCTATCCTAAATAAAAGACAGGACCATGGAATGAAGCGCCTTAAGAGATTTTTTACAGCACGAGGAATGGGCAAACAAGCTGGGCCAAATGGTTCTCATCTGCTGTCAAATTCTTTTCTGTTTAAAAACGTATTATTTGTTCTGACATTTACTACCATGTATTCATGAGGTATACATAATATACAAATTGTCAATTTATATAGAACCATCATATTCCTGAGTATTTTTTCTATTTTAATTGAGGAAATTGTGCTTCCTAGAAACAGGTTACCCCAAGTACACTTTTTTGTAGCTCCTCTTTAATATTTGATTTGTTTTTAAAATTTTCTGAGATGACTCACTTTACAGCACATACTTTTCAGAAAAAAAAAGATACTTAACCTGAGGTACAATCTGCAGCTGCCATCCTCTTCCTTGCTCCGAAGATCTCTGTCAGTGATTAGCTGCTTGAAGCAGACAATTAGTGACAAGAAAGTACTCCTGGTGCTTTCCACACATGCTCACATGGGCGTAACCACAAAGCACAGGGTCTAAGTGTGAAAAATGTCCCACAGTGTCAGCTTTGTGCCAAAACACCTTCTGAATGCCACCTTTGCCCCCGAACAGTTTGTCAGTGCCTCCAAACTGCTTGTCTATGTCATCTTTGTCCTCAAAAAACTGGTTAGTTCCCCCAACACAGCTTGTCTTTGCCCCCACACAGCCTGCCTTTGTCCCTGCCCATAGCATTTTCCTGCAGGAGTGGCATGCTCAGTGCTGTGTGGAGACTGATCCAACATGCAGAAAGTGGATGTGATGCCAGGGAGAGTGTGGAGAGGGCTGGTACCTTGTGGCCAAGGGGGGCAAACAAAGCCATGTGACCCCATTGGCCGATTGCACCCCCCCTTGTTAACATACACATTTGGCACACATTTTACACACTCTCACACATACATACACACTCATTCTACAAACACGGGTAAACGAACACACACTCTGACACACATTTACACACCAATGTTAACACATTTACACATTTAGTGCTCAGGCTAATACACACTAATACACAAACAAGCTAACATGCATACTTACACATACACATTCATGCTAACGCATATGAAACATACATATACAGGCTCATGCTAACAAACAGACTAACACACTCACACTTATCCTAATACACACACTTACACACTCATCCTATTACACACATAGATATTCCTCCTAACACAGACATTCATAATAACCCACAATTACATATACAGTTATGTTCACATTCTGTCTAATACACACATGCTAACAAATGCACATTTACTGTTACATTAATGCATGCTCTTCCTCTCTAACTCACTTATCAACTCTCCCATTCTTTCCCTCCATCACTGCCTGCCTGCCTGCCTCACTCCTTCAATTACTTAGTCCCTTACCCTTTCTCTCCCCCCTTATCCTCTCCCCCTCCCACCATTAACCCCCTTCTTTATAGCACACGGTGTGAGCAACTGTGCTTTCACAGTGGAGTCACGTGACCCCAGCCCTTTTTTTGAGAGTTGCCTGCCTCTGCTCTCCATGCCACTAGCTGTATTACCCAGACCTAACGGTTCTAAAGGGACAGACAAGTGGGACAAGTGGTTGAAGGGGCATAAAAATCATGGTTGCAGGGGTCGCAATTGCGACTGAGCCTGCCACTCATGATTGTTATGCCCCTGCAGGTTCACAGGGGTCTGAACTGTCCACTGGCCACCCACAGCTTTTGCTGGGTCAGCACTGGAGCTGACTAGAGAAGAGTATTTCATATAGATGGCGTTTGGCACGGAAAATAGCTGGATGCTGGGGGAAGGGGCAAAAATAAATTAACCTCTCAACTATAATATGCTTGAGTGTCTCTATTACTGCATGGTTATCATTCAGAATAATATACTAGGTTGATGGTTTTTTTTACTCTCTTCTAGGGTGGATAGTCAATACCCTTAAATATGCTAAAACACATCACATTGGCACATGCATTAAAATAAGATGTATTAGTAAATAAC
Source organism: Sceloporus occidentalis (assembly GCA_023333645.1). Lineage (NCBI taxonomy): Eukaryota > Metazoa > Chordata > Lepidosauria > Squamata > Phrynosomatidae > Sceloporus > Sceloporus occidentalis. The sequence continues at coordinate 322,811 of JALMGF010000028.1, forward strand.
TCAAAGCATTAATTTAATTAAACATGACATAACCAAATTAAACAAATATTATTTTATTTTTTATGGCACTTTTCATATATTACCCTGATAATATTGTATAATGATTTTTCTGGGAATAGAAACAAGGATGTATCAATTAGCATAGTTAAAAGTAACATTTGCTGCGGCCTACCATAGATCTGTGATTTGGACAGTTTTCTATTCAATAGCGTTGGGTTTACATAGTGTTTCTTTGACGCACATTCATTCTGCTAATATCCTTACAGAATAAATAATTACAAAAAAGGGAATAACTACAAACTCTGATCTGGTTACAAGTACTCCTGATGAATGAAAGCTTAAAGTGGGAAAGGAGTAACAATGTAACCTATCACCGAAACAAAAGATCCAATTCAGTAAATAAAAAGTTGTTCCTACTATGTCTAGAGTGCAAGAAAAAATAAAAGTGGTGTTTACTGCACTTCTGATAATGCTTTCAACTGCTCAATATCCATCTCTGTCTGGGAACTAATTAGGCAAGGTCATAAGATAAGACTGGAGATAACACTTCATACAAAGTTTAGGCTGCTATGTTTGCAGTCGGTTGTTGAACAAGGTCCCATAAATGATTTGGCAAATAAGAAACACTCATTTCTTTGATTTTGTTGGCTTACTAAAATGTTACCAGTCTCTTTATAGCATTGTGTGGCCCAATATGGGACTATTAGCTTGCAGTAAAAGCCCTTTTCTCATGGTATATCATCTTTAAATGAGAATTTAGTGTCTCCTTTTGTTTCAGTGACAAAAGACTTTTTCTCTTACGAGGGGCTGGATTGGATGTAAAATGGACCAGCAGGCCAAAGAGAAATACTATTTAAAAGCACCTGAAGAACAAATATTGGGGATTCCATCACACTATATGGCCATATATTGCTTAAACTGCCACTACACCAAAGTACGCCTGTGGCGAGTCCTATCTAATTTCTCATGGATATATTGCTTACCAAAGAACTGTGCTGCCTTTTATCCCACTGTAAGAGAGTCTTAGTAGCTGGACTCTCTTGTGAGGCCTTAGTCAATTCCCTTAAAAATACAGCATACCGCCATTTGCATAAAATATATATATTGATAAATACACTGGATACATAAAATAATTATAACCAAATTAAATAAATGAATGATAACCTTTTATTTTACTTTTATTTTAAATCCTGTCTTTACAGCTTTCTCAGAACATAAGCTTATCAATTAATATTGTAGAAAGAAGCATTTGTCATGGCCTATCATGGATCTCTGTCATTTGGCAAGTTTCTTGTTGCATAGTATAGGTTTTACGTTTTTTTGTTTTAGGTTTTAAGGATACTCTCGTAAGTATATTACATGGATTAATCAGGGACTTTGTCTATTTAATTCTTACAATTGACTTGTATCTGTAAAAGCTCTGTTTTTGGTGTGGCCAAAAGGAGAGGACTTAGGCTTTGACTGCACCTGCATATTACAGTAGCATTCCAAAACTTCATGCCTTCTACTGGAGCCTGAGATTGGCCATAAACTATGATAATTTCTTAAGCCATCATATTCTGTCAGGAAGTCTTGTTTCTGGCAGCAAATGTTTCCAGAGCCCACATTTTTTTGTACACATGCATGTATACTTATTCCCAATTAGTCAGTGGTTTAGAGAAACAATAATAAAAAAAGAGCTGTATAGATATATAGCTTTAGGAGACTAACATAAAATTTTAATAGGATGGGTTTTGGGCCATAAGTCATTAAATGTTGGCCAATTAAACACAGCATTCCACTTTGAATATTGACAGACAAGATAAGACCCATAAATGCATTAAAGAAAAAACAGGTTATAGCATACTGTGCCATAAATCTGAAATAAAAATACCCATGATTTAAAAAATATATAATTATCCTGAAGTCTATGTTCTGCCTTGCATGTTACAATTTGACTAATTGTATTATTATGTTTCCACCTGATAGATTGTACACCTTTGTAACTAAAGGTATTATTATAAGAAACATTTACACTAGTTGGATACCCAAAACAAAAAAAAATGCATAAAAATCAGCCACATAACTTTGGGTGAAAAAAAATCCAACGTTAAACTACTTTGCTGTGCGCTACACATTACATTAAATACCCTTGAAATAGCTGTAATCACAAGGACATAGTTAATATCTTAGAAGGCAGAACCCTAATTCAAGCCACATACCCATACCTGAGAACGCTCTGGGCTTAACCCGGGGTCTCCGGGTGAAGTGCTGCTTCCCTAGTACTCTACGTCACTCTGTTCTTTCTCCAGGGCAGGGGAGCTGTGTTTTGCCATGCCCTCTCTCCTCATACTCACAATCATTTTAGTGTTATCTGGGCCTGGCCCTACATTTGCCCGTGGCAATCCTTGCACCTAGCATAGCTAGTCTAATGGAGAACAAAGCACATGAAGTAGGCAGGTCTCGATGGAGGCATGGAATTAAAAATCAGAACTCCTAACAATTAGTCTATGAGCACAAAACGAGGCAGGTTTGTTATTTACATTTCTCTATTTTAGTGTGGGCCTCCCTGTTGTATTGCCATTTAATGAAATGTTGATCCACATCCTTCCTGTGTTCTTTGTTGATTGTACCGTTACATAAGTTATAGTGGGTAAAAGGTGATGGAAACCCTTCCACTTAAATTTAAGGGATAGTAGAAGTATTATTAAACACTCATCTACAGACACCAGACAAGCCAGAACGCTTGTTTTTCCCTCAGAAATCTCATGGTGCTTCCACAACCACAAGGGATTCTGGGTAGGCGCATGCAAATAAGGTTAACAATTATCACCTTTGCCTCTGGCAGCAACCCAAAATCTTTAAATTAAACAAGACAAGGAAGCTGAGCTCTGGAGATTGGAAATGGCTGTTTTTATGGATGAAGTATGAAAAAGATCATATGTTACTAAAATGTGTTGTGAAGAATGTTCCATCTAATTTTTCTTAGTTGGCGTGCACAGAAAATTTCTCTTGTGCAAAAATGTTTACAGAGCAAAAACTGTTGTGCGCACAATTTTTGGACGTGTGCGCTCTCTTAAAAAGCTATGTGCGCGTGCACAAGCGCACAGCTTAGAGGGAACACTGGTTGTGAATTACACTGTGTATATTGGGTAACAGTTCTGTTAATAACTATTGAGTATTTTCAGTCAGATTAGTTGTAGTGTTAGGTGTTTTTCTATAAATACTGCTAGATTAGCATTGTTTTGTCATTTTTTGGTCCTTTATGTTATTTTATTTTTTTCTGTGCTATTGTTATTAAAGGCTAGGTTTGTAATCCTATCTAGTTTGGCTATGCAAAATATCTCACATGGTAGCAGCTGGTTAATCTCTCACTAATGTCTCTAGTCAAATCAATGAAAAAGAAGTTCTTAAAAGCAGCTCACATTTGAGACATTGGAGCCATATACCAAAACGCTGGTACTTGTACAGCCTAGCCAAGGCAGCAGGAAGATCCAGTTTCATTATGAAGTAAGAATACTATATTAATTAAGTAGGTTACATTAACATCTATTCTCCACCATAAAACAAAACAAAATTGCTGGGGTGTACAAAAAATACTTTACTAGAAATATATTGGGAAAATAATTATAAAATCGGTGGAACATGAATTAGTATGTGTAGAAGATGTGCAAATACTGTAGAAAGACATGCATGCTGGCAATGTGTCAATCCAGAAATATGTTCTGTAGATATTGGCAAATGTAGCAAGGATGGTAACACAATAATGCATGTCACTAATTAAAATGAAATTAACGCCTCTAATTAAAATTAAGTATATCTGTGTTCTAACTAGCACCTCTAAAATGTTTTTTCTTTGGTGCAATAAACAGACAATCTGGCATTAAAAGTGTCCTCATTAATAAAATATTTAGCCAAAGATAAGGTTCTTGTTTGGGACAATAGGTGGAATGTGGTGAGAAGAAAAAGACACTCCATTCCCATCTTTGAGATACAGACACGCGGGGCCAAGAATTGTGCTTTTATATCAAAACCTGTGTGGCAAATCCTTCATTCTTTGTATAATATTCAGAACACCATGCTAGAACCCTGCGCGGGACTGCTTTTTTAATCCCGCTCCCGCTGTTTTGAATCCCGCTCCCGCAATGTGGGTGTTCCGCTCCCGCCACATTTGTGGCCAATCCCGCCCGCTCCCGCCACATTTGTGGCCAATCACGCCCGCCCCCTTACCTGATTTCCCGTGCAGTCCCGCAAGGCTGCCCTCAAGTTGTTCCCTCACAGCGGCTCTTCTCTTGCTCCGCCCAGGAACAAGGCGGAGTCACCGGAAGTGAAGTCACATCACGTGACTCCACCTTGTTCCTGGGCGGAGCAAGATAGGAGACACTGTAATGGAGCAGCGAGAAGGCATCCTTGCGGGACTGCGCGGGATTACCGGGACCCGCAGGTACAGTGCCTGACCGCCCACTCCCGCCGCAGCCCCAGCAAGACCGCCCGTGCCCACAAGTTTTTTGGCGGGTCCTGCGGGACCCGCCTCCCAATGCAGTCCTCAACTCCATGCCCCTTGCTAGTTAGATTTCTGCTGAGACAAGTTTGAAAATAATCTTATTTTGTGTTAATGATATGATTAGTGATATGAATACTTTGTAATACTAATATCATGTAACCAAGTTGTGTAGCATATCCAGCTGCCTACTTCAAGGTGATATGTCATTTCTCCATTTCCCAACTTTTTCCACATTTATTAAGAATACAAATGCTAAATGAATCACACAAACTAGGGCTCTTGCAAGGTCATTCTAAGAGTTATCCAGAAGGATAAAACAAAGTTAAGCGCACATACTGTATGTACCCACTTTATAGGTTGGATTATATTACCTAAATTATTACAATTACTTTTTTCTATCTTAACAATATTACAATTATTTGTTGTTTGAATTTAAAGATGAAATTAGTGATGCATTAGACACAGTATCCTTCCTATATATTGTAAAATACATTTATGAAATAAATAAAAACTTAAGAAAATGTGCTCAATGCCAAGCATCGGCTGGACTGGTGTAAAGCACATCACCACTGTACTCTGGAGCAGTGGAAGCATGTTATCTAGAGCGATCAATCATGCTTCACTATCTAGAATGTAACGGACGAAATTGGGTTTGATGAATGCCAGGAGAACGCTACCTACTTGGATGCCTAATGCCTACTTTAAAGTTTGGTGGAGGAGGGATAATGGTCTGGGGCTGTTTTTCAAGGTTTTGGGCTAGGCCCCTTAGTTCTATGAAGGGTAACATTAATGCTACAGCATACAAAGACATTTTAGTCAATTGTATGCTTCCAATGTTGTGGCAACAGTTTAGGGAAGACCCTTTCCTGTTCCAGCATGACTGTGTCTCTGTGCACAAAGAAAGGTCCATAAAGACATGGTTTGATGAGTTTGGTGTGGAGGAACTTGACTGGCCCTGACCTTAACCACACTGAACACCAATAGGATGAATTTGAACGCTGATTGCAGGCCAGGCCTTCTTGCCCAAGATCAGTGCCTGATCTCACATATGCTGAGAAATTCCTACAGACACACTTCAAAACCTTGTGTAAAGCCTTCCCATGAAGGTAATTCTGCCACAAAGGGGTGGGAGGCAGCATTGTATTAATGCCCATGGTTTTGGAATGGGATGTCCAATAAGCTCATATACAGTAGGTGTGATGGTCAGGTGCCCACATACTTTTGGTCATATTGTGTACTTTGGTACTACATGAGTTACTGTCTCTTTAAACAGACTGTATTGTGTCAGTTTGTCAATTTCTGTGTCTAGTTGGGAAGGCACAACGACTAAGAACAAAGGTAAACAGGTCTTGTCATGGAAATTGCATCCATTTTAACACCGACAAAAAAAAAATTTTCTTTCACATTCATGACACATGTATATTAGAAAAAGTGGTATGAAAGAACAATTTTGGGTTGAGTGAAGCTACGACGTACATTATTCTTGTATGCTACTTTTTACAATTGCCTTTCCCTAGAGCCATAGGCTTTGTCAGTGATATGCCTGCTCACTTCAAACGAGATTCATAAATGAATAAACAGCTTTCCACTAACTCATACACATATGTAGAGAGTGGAGTGGTTTACAATATCATGTTCTTGGTTCTCTTTTCAACATTCAGTGTTGCTTTAATTCCAGGAAAGTTAATTACTCCATAAACCTTTATCATAAAGCAATATCTTTGCAAGTTATAGGTCCGTGGTGTTTAGGTAAAATTCCATCACAGTAATTCAGTGTTGCTATGCTAAGTACACACATTCATTTGTTCCAATTACAAACCCAGGGCTACTTATTAACAAACCTGTTTTTTTTTACCTATTACAATTCTAAATGGCAATCATAAAATAGTAAAGTAGAAGTGAAATGAGAAAAAAAAGTCACAAAAATGGTATAATTTCAACTTTGAACACTGATTTTACAAATTGCACAAGTATGAATATTTTCCCCCAAAAAATCTCAACTTCTTCACAGCTCCCGCGGCTTGCTGCTAGTTGGCGTGATTTTCAAAAGTAGAATAATTATTCTTTTTTGAAAGACACCCCTAAGTATACCTACAAATGAATGTAATATATATAAACAGGATGTATATGCTTCAGCTTTCGTATTATTGTTGCCTCAATTCTGATGGCATATTTGAAAGCTTTCTATTCCAAAAGTGACCTCCAAAGCTAACATACACATAGTTTTCACTCAAATCTCCAGTTTCAATCATTAATTAGTTTGAGTGCTAACCCTGAGCAGATGACAACAGTAGCATTAGAACACTGGGGCTGAGAGAGACAACGTGCCAGGTGCTAGCCAAATCACAGGCCTTCCCTTGTTTATTCTTAATTACATGATGTATAGACAGTATTGGCCATGAATCTATACAGTGTATGAACATGTGAAGGAGTGCGGTAATACAGTGTATCATATGGTCAACACTCATAGACTATGCAGCAAATGTGACATTTTTTGTTTTCTCAGCACCTGCATCACTCACGGTTCATCAATACACACGCTTCAAAATATTACATGTTCTTAAAACCCCTACGTTTTAACTACATTTGCGCAAGACCAGAGCAGTTTTGGTGTTTTTGCTATGTCTTTCTTCAACTGTAAATTCTCTCTTCTGAAGTATTGCACCCACACAAATCATATATTGGGGTTTTTTTCAGCACAAGTAGGGCTTTCTTTTGAAATAATAATTATATATATATATATAAACCATCATTAAGTACGAAAAATATTCAGAAATGTGGGGGAAATTAGGAAAAAAAGGAAATATTTTCACAGTTTCACCTATAAAAAAACTATATATAACCAGTGCAAATGGGAAAAAAACCTCCAAAAGTGTATTTAGGTATTTGTCCTGTTTTTGGAAACACCTCATATGCCTGGCATTATCATTTATGTTGGCACTTGAATGAATGACGCGCATCGCTATTTGTAAACAAGATTTTTTTTAAATGTGGTATGCTGAGAGTTGCGCCCCAATAGCATCCAGAAAAGAAAAACCACTCAACAAAAGTATATATTTTTTGATAGATGACATTCCAAAGTATTTTACTTGGGGCATTTTAACACTTTTTATTTAACCATTTTATTGCCAGTCTGTCCTAAACATTGCAGTAAAAATTTTTATTTTTTTTTCATTTTAAACAAAACCATTCTATCCAAACACAGTATTTCAGTATTTTTTCCCCTGGGTACATGAAATTATTGAAAACACTTGTGATTTGTGTTCAGTAACACCCCCTGAGTACAGCGATACCCCACAAGCATTGATAAGTCATGTTTCTCAGATATTGTGGAACTAAAACTGGAAAGCGCGCATTTCAATTTGAACGTTTTTTCAAATATTCTTTTATCAGATCACTTGTAAGTGACAAGTTTAGGCGACTGACGTCGATCAGGAAGACCGATCAATAATCAGTGACTTAAAATGTCACTGAGAAGTGATCAGGTAATAATTATGTATTTTTCATTAATAATTTGTGGGTTTTTCATACTTACCCTAGATGACCCCTCTCTCTTTCTAGGGCAGGGTCATCCAGGGGCTGCTATAATGATCAGATCACTCCTATTGGCCAGGAGTAATCTGATCAAAGAGAGGAGGGTTTTTCTGTGGCCCTTCTAACGCCTACCATAATATACCATTTATAAATTTGTGGCAACTATCATAAAGATTGTCATACCAATATTTCTTACATGTTGTTTCTTTTCAATGTCTTTACCATATCTCCCAAGTGCCTGTCTTTAAGAAGAGTAGTCCCTCTTTAAGACCCTTTGCCCCTTTTTTCTTTACCTATCTTTTCTAGGAGTTCAGAATGCTTAGTTGGTACTAGTGTATCACAACAGTCCTGAACACTCCAATAATGTGTAAAGAAATAGCAAAAACTTGGATTGTGAATAAAATTATGAAAATAAATCTGCTGTCAACAAAAAGTCATACTAAAGCCTCATCCCTAACCGTGCCTCTAACTACATCCCCTAAAACTAAAATATCTCTTTAGCCATTTAAAATGTTTGGAAGTATGGTCTGGGGTAAATGGGCACCAGTGGTTTTTGTGCTATCTTGTCACGCACTGATATCAGGCAGGACCATAGATAAGGCTTCAAGGTCAGACAAGCCGAGGTCAGGGCGCCAGAGAGCAGGAATGTCGTAAAGCTAGCCGAGGTCAGGGTACCAGAAAACAGGAAGAAACAAGCGGATGCTGCTTTGACCGAGGAGCCAGACCCGCTTCTTGTGTGCAGTGGCTGCTGCGCGGTGGCGGGAGGTCTCCCCCTTCTTCGCAGCGGCTGAGGCTGCTGTGGTTTAGAGGCAGGGGGTCTCCCCCTTCTTCGCAGTGGCTGTTGTGGTTTAGAGACGGGGGGGTCTCCCCTTCTTCCCAGCGGCTGAGGCTGCTGTGGTTTCGAGGCAGGGGTCTCCCCCTTCTTCTCAGGTAAATGATCACACTTAAGTCCTACAAAGTAAAACTTTGAATCCCTGCCCAATCCTAGTTTCATGGTTCATTGTGTTCATTTTGCGGTTTAGGGTATAACAAGCATTGCTTTTATTTTTATTATTTTTTCCAAGATGCATAACTTTTGCCCAATTGTATTATCCAAATGCTCTTTTACATTAAATTTGTGTCACGAAAAAGAGTAATTTATTTCAATGTTCTCTTCAATACCATTAATAACCAACTTAAATAAATGCGTCTAAGACGGCACCATGAATAACTCCAATTAAACATTGTGTCAAGCTCCATTTATAATGAACTGTATAATCTCTTCCTCATTTAGTAGTTTCTTTGAGGTTTCTTCCAGTTGTACTAAACTGCAGTGGCACCTTGAAAGCTTTAGCAAATTAGAACAATACCACATCCTATGAATCTTCCTCCTGTGAGTTTTTATATAACTTTTTAAGGATGATAAATATTTGTTGAACAAAATAAATTAAAATAATGCTAACTTCTGTAATTAATATTTTGGGCCAAAATGTATTCTCCTGATAAAACATAATTGTTTCTATTTACGTATAAAATATTACTGGTTTGCTAGCAAGAATTACTTTGCTGGCAAACCTTGATGCTTGTTGTGATGCAACAACTAAAGAGCATTTTCATAGTAAATGGAATAAACATAGAAAATAAATGGGGTCATCAGTGGTTTTTGCAAAAACCAGAGCTAAGCCAGAGCTGAAACTCACTGGTGCTAAATATATCACATGCAACAAGAAGGTCAGTGCTAAAAAATATCTCCCTCTTAGGAAAGACAGATTTTCTTTGCAGGGCTGGCCCAAGTCATTGTGCTGTCTGAGTCTAAGGATGAAATGCTGCTTCACCACCAAAACCAAGCTCACATCCATTATGTTATACTATGATTAATAAACTCTCTCACCCTCTCTTACATTGTCGCATAAACTCTCTTACACTCTCATTCACGCTTTCTCTCAATATCTTGTAACCTGCTCTGCTTGCTATGTGCTTCTGTCTCCTTTCCCGCAGCTCTGTCTCTTCTTTTGCCTCTTCTTGTTCATCTGGCTTCTTTCTTTGTTCACTTCTCTACGTGTCTTCTTTTTTTGTCTGGTTCTCCGGGTCCACTTCTGCAAAAAGGGGTTAATATAGGGGCTTTTAATATGGTATAACCATTTGATTCAAAGGATTGACATTTTACCTTGTAAAGGATTGGCAAAAAGAGAAAAACGAACACACAAATAGATGATTTACTTTGTATTAATTAAGTCATATCATATGTGTACAGTCCTATATTGTATTTGTATTAGTTCGCAATTGCCTTTGTATTGTTAATCCGGGCAGCTGACATATTTGCAAATTTGCATATAATTATCCAGTTACTGTTTAGTGCTTTTAATTAATGAAGCATTCTTATCGTTAAGACTCAAGAGTAGTGAAGTGATTACAAGAAGCACTGTAGCTATTTAACCCCTTCATGACCAATGATATCTTATAACCTAAAGATGGGATCTATTTTTTTTACCATATGTTTGTTTATACTTATTATATATTTTTCTCCACAACTAGGGTCTTCTTTTTAAAACATATACTATATAACAATATTTACACTATGTGTGACCAACAGCAGGTGGTCATTGGAGACCCCAATAGGTTTAATATACACCCTGTGGGGTCTCTAGTACACAGGTTGATGCTTTTGATTGTGTCACCGCTGATACCACCATAAAGGGAATATGGGAATTCACACAGTGTTACACTGAATCTATCAGCTGGGGGCCAGCAATGTTGTGGTGTTCAGCAGCCACACTATCACATCCTAGTGGTTGTCATCAGGTTACATCAGAAGATCCTTAGCAATAAAATGGTGAACCAAATATTGTTTATTCTCTGTAGATTCTGGCGTGCCACACAAGGGTATTGAAAGATCTGACATACTGGGAGTTTCTTCTTTTGTAAAAAAAAATGCAGATGTTTAAATGTTGGTTTCATTCACTTTATTTGGCTAAAAACTTGATCCACTCCCAGGCAGTAACGTATTGTGGCCTAGGCTGACTAGACATAGGCCTATGGCGGCAGGTCTGGGGGGGGCAAAATCTGAGGGTGACACCTCACAATGAAATTGTGGCTTTCCTTCTCATGTAAAAAGCGAGTTCAGATATCTTTCTAAATACCATACAGATTCAGAGGGAAAAAATAGACAACAGAAACACCTAATGTTTTTCATAAATAACCCACTATAAGCGATAGACAAGTGTGCCAACAAATCTTAGTAAACGCTTCAAAAGGTATCAACACAACATGTCAAAGGAACTGATTGCCCTTCCTTGAGGATTGAGAGACAAGACAGGTGGTCAGATTAAGTAGTTAAAAGGTCACAGAAAAAAAAGAGAAGAAAATAACTAAAACATGTCTTGGAAATGCCTGGATATTGGATGCAACAAACACTAAATGTTTTCAGTTGGAAACTCCTAACCTCAACCTGCTTTTCTGCACCAGGTAGTGAACTTATCATATAACTTGTTCTTGTGATACTTCTCTGTAATCATTACTTAAGACACAACACAAGCAATGGTTCAGTATTTCTGTGGGCTTTTGAACAAGTTACCCCCTGCTGTGTTAAACGGTTACTAAAGCTGTGTGTTGTTGCCTTTGTCATGCTGTCAAGCAGAACAGGTTCTACCATATCTACTGCCAGAAACACCCAATAGATGGTTACCAGTAAACGTAACGGTCACATATTACAGACAACACAGCCATTATCATACCGACCAACTGTGCTAACGGAATAAAGTTCGAGGAAGAAGCCAGCTTCTAAATGTTTGTTAGGATTCTTTTTGTAGAGATTGTAGCATATATTAGAACGTTTGAATTATTTCCATTGTGTGCAATCCAAGAAACCTCTGAAACAGACCGAACAAAGGAAAGTATTAGTGTGATTATTTAATCCTGCCGTCGATTAGGGTATCCTTTAATAGTAGCATTATTTCTAGTGGGCAAGTGATAAAACATACATAAAAATAGATCATATACATTATGCATACCTGGATGCGTAATAAAGGTTTTATATGAGAGATACAGCAAAAGAGACATTTAATGAAAGAGAACGTTTAGTGATATCTCTCCCCAGCCAGCAATGGCCCCAATACCCGACACTCTTCTGCAATACTGGTTTGCACCCATGCTTAAAAAATTCATTATGCATCTTACGACTTCATTAGTGGAATTAACGTTTGTGGGTTAAACATTTTCTTGAACCTTGATTGCTGTAATGTAATAAGATATGTACCAATTTAATGCAAGTTGAGAGTGCTATACAGTACTCAGATAAAACAAGCATTTGTGAGTCCAAATCAATGTGTTTTATGAACATTAGCATTGTGTCATTGAGTGAAATAATATATCAAATTATTATATGCAATATTTAACATGATAAAAACAATAAATAAAACTCGCAACTTCATAACTGTCTTTTCCCCCCTCTAGGGCACATATGTACACATCTTTTATTGTAGCTTGCGGTCTGCAAGTTGCTTACAGGCTCTGCCTTGAAGGTGCATTATCACAAAACCTTTCATTATTCTGCTTAACTTTAAGCATGTGGTTCAGCCTCACAATAGGCGCCAGGATTGTATATAGTGGAAGGTCTTCACTGTTTGCTTTTGTTTGAAATTACCTATTTTGTTTTGCTAAGAGAACCGTTTTCAAATTTTATTATACCCCTCTACTACAAAAAACAGACAAATCATTTATAGAAACACACCTAAGCCCATACAAGAATACTGACCACTAAGAAGAATGTCATCCATAAAGTTAAACCATGCTACGTTTCCAAATAAGGAGGAAGCTTATGTGCCAATTGACCAGCTAACATTTAAGTCCAAAACATAAATTATAAAATCGCTGCTTTACTTCCACGTCTGTGTTTTATTCACTAAAGTTTACAGTTTCATATTGCTAATTTTACTATGCATTATAAAGAGCCAATCCCAGTTGGTGTCTCCCGCATTTATACATCCAACGTATCGCAGGGCAGCGTGTTACATGTGCTGTTAAGCAATATATGAAACATGAACATGTTGGGGAAAAGTGGCTCACATGGTCACTCTTAACCAGCACCTGAAATTGTCTCTTCTTTACCACCCATGCTAAAATACTCTATTTTAAATAGCATTCTTATTATGGCCCTTTAATTAGCCCAGCATTCCTAAATATACATTCTCTGTACTTATTAATTATTAGATGTGGCAAACAAATATCTAATATTACTGCAGCCACCATTGGCTGAAACCATCTAACATAAATCACACTAAATTGTATATATTCTTGTAAAAAGGCATTTTCCTAGTTTGGGGGTAAAAAAAATCAGAATCCAGAATAAGGCCAACAATTTGAAAATGAGACTTCTATTTTTGATATTCGGTCTTATTTTAGGCAGCTTTCCGTATTACAGAAAATATGATACATAGTGTTTTCTTTAGAGATTGTATAATGGCCAATGATTATTTCTATGTTTTTTGTGCTATATCTGAGACATAAGGCATTTGACCGGACGGTTTACATTCTCCTTCACACTAATACGCACATGACACTGGCACATTGTAATTCCATCTGACAACAAATATATAAATATAAAACACATATATATATCCTTATTTTCTCCTTAGTCTTAGAATAAACATTATCAGCTCTCCTGGGAGAGAAGATTATGCATCCTGTGAAAGCAGTAAATCCATCAAATTGTATACCCCAAGACAAACCTATGTTTGAATAGGTGGACATGCTGTGGAAAAGCCAAAAACTATGATGGTCATCATCGTGATTTGAAAAATAACTCCTACAAGGGCTGAGATATCTTTTATATTCTATAAAACATACAAAATACAGCTTATGCGACCTTGTTCTAACGTGGAATTATTTACAATAGCTGTTCTTATCAAAATACTGATACTTGTCACCGAAGTACCTCTTCAGGAAGAAGAAATCCCCGATTTACTGGTGCAATGACCATATACCATATAGAACAAGAAGCAACAAATATTTTCCTGTTCATCCACTTTAGCCGTTTCTTTTCTATAGTATATCGATATACTGATAGATTTCATCCTTTACAGATAATGGGTAACTGTATCTGCTGCATTATGCATTTGGCTGCATCATTAACCATTATCGCATGGCTCAGTGAAGTTGGACCCCTTACTTTCCACAGCAACTGAGTTCTTCTCAGCTTCACTTCTCGTTCCTCAAATCTCTTGGGTGAGTGGGTTAATGGGCATTTCTAACACACAAAGTGCGAACGTGAGCTGGCTGTAGTCACGGCCTAGTATCTATACCACTAAAAATCTTACCCTCCAGTTAGAAATGTGTCACTACCAGGTCTGCTCTGTATTCTGTTACAGGACTTGGCAGACATGGACTCCATTGGTTTATAATACAACCAGGCCAGAAAGTCATAGGGGGTGTTGGACTCTGTCCCAATGACTTATAAGGAACAATTTTATAGGGTTTAGACAACATTCTTAAATATATAAAATTAAGTCAGCAGACTGGCAGCTGCCCACATTTTTTAATGTGCTCACTATAAGATACGTCCATAATAAATGTATGGGTTGTGAAGATTTTATAACCCGTCTCTGGAAGGCGAGGTATGCATTTCAGGAGGTTCTCAGCAAGATTTCCTGAGTGAGATCATGTGGCATGCGCTCTGCATGGGAGCCCACAGGACACACTTGTTCCTCTTAAATTCTACTGGACAGAGCCATAAATAGCTTCCTTTCTGCATGTGCCCAATTCAATTTTACCTGTTACGCCCATTATGTATTATGTGTTGGGGTAAGAGTGAATAGGTGGTGGTCTCCTGTAATATTTGTCCAACAAATATGTCAATCTCACACACACACCGGCCTAATCCTAGGATTTGACTCTACATCACCTTGAAACATTTTGTATTGGTAATATGATTAGCTTTCCCAGCAGGGGAAAAATTTAGAGCGCTCATCTGAAGCGTTATTGCTATTTTGCAATTCCACGTATAGCCACTAGGATCATTAAGAATATACTCATTGACTCAATCCTTTCTGTGTTCCCTTTATGTCTTATTATGCAGTCCCTTTCACTATGTCTGAAACTTGACTGGACATTACCCATTGAGCATGTCTCTCATATTTCCTTTTGAGTATTACCCGGCCACCTTTCAGGAATTGCCCCTTTGCTGAATGTTGCCAGTCCTCCACTGTTGCCCAGTCAGGCTTTGGCTATTTTTGCCACTCCAGCTACCCTGAACAGCAGCTTCCAGCATGCACAGATGGTCTCGGATAAGCCTACTGGCAGGTGCTGTCCTCAACACCCTTAATGCTAGAGGTAGCATGTTCCTGGTCAAAGCACCGTTAAGCATGCGGCTACTGTCAGGGCTGATTTCCAGCACATTCGTGCCGGGTTGAGTCTCTCATGTCAAGTGTCGCACTTGTAGGATATCAGAGTATTTTTCCGGGCAACCCAGAAATTGACTTGCGCTCCTCAGCACATACTTTACGGAGCAAAGGAGAGACCTGGGCTGAGGAAATACTGGCTGATGCCCCAAATATCTTAATTTTAGAGCCCTGATGTATTACATCCTGAATGGGAACCCAAGCGCAGGTAGAGTTGCTACTTGCTAGGTGTCCAGTACTTGAAACATGATTGCAGATCACTGCCCTGAACTGGGCGTTCTGCATTCACTCTTATAACCCCAAGAAACAGGTGGCAAGCTGTTGTTTTTAGTCAAAGCCATTTGGTAGCCCTAGGAGCACAGAGCGCGCCTCTCCACACCCGGAGCAGGACTGGGCTTCCTTGCAGTGCTGTCAGTGAGTCCCCGCCTCTCCTTAGCCGGCTGCTCTGCCCTCCTCCCCTTTGCCGGCTCTCCTCCTTCTCCACCTCCTCACTGTGCTCACTGCCTCTCGGGCTCTGAGCTGCACTAGCTGGAAGATGGCGGACTGCAGCACACTGCTGGATGAAGATCTTGAGTCTTTCGTCTTTAACTACCTGACCGACAGCCCGGTAAGGATCAGCCTTCCCAGGAATTGGGGCGGGAGGGATGTTTTGGATAGTTGGCCATCACCTGGCAGTGGGCGCTGCACCGGTTTGGATTGACAGCTTGTGCATCTGCAGTGACAGACCGGGTGCACCCCATTTTCTTGTACACCCCCTTTTTTATGTGCACCCTATTTCTATGCCTGAGACTTGAAAGTAAATGCACTCGCAAGTGCTTGCTGTTCTTCACGAGGTACCCGGATCCCCCTATGCCACCCCCTGCACCCCTGATTACACACGTGCTGCCCGCTCTGCAGACCTAGCCATATGGGGTACACCCCAGATCTCATGCTTTTACCGCCACCCCAGTGCTCCCATTGTAATAAACTCCCCGTGATCTCCACTGCAGGGTCACATCCTCATCACTCACGTGCCTTACATCCGATTTGGGGCTCCGAATGCTCAAGCTTTGCAGTGCACCCCCCCCCCCCATTTTATGCTAGTGGCTATATGGTCTATAGGTGACTATAGGTGTGATGATGAGACGCCACTTTGCTCCCGGACACTCTTCTTCACCGGTGTATCGCCCATAACTTTCCCGGTTGCGTCTTCTGCCACTTTCAGCACCATTTCACGTGGACTTGATACGCCGCTCTCTAGTTCCGTTCACTCGTGGACCTCGTGGGTCGTGGCCCTCTTATTCTCATGCCCTGATCCCCGATCACCCTGCAGCAGTGTGCGAGTTCCATTCATTTCTACCCTTTGCACCCTTACCCCGCGCTTCCTATCTGACACGTGGAGACATCAAGAGGGGTGGGCAGCCGGGATCTGCTCTTGAACTTGATCACCAGGGACTACGGAAGATCCTTATGTAGAGCAAGATTGGGGTTGGGGGGTCCCTGTGTATATCGGTGTGTGTGGGGGGTGATCTAATGTAGGGGTGGTGGCAGTGGGTGATCAAGTGATGCCCACCGATCCCTGCTGTGCCCGGCACTCTGCACAGGATGTTACACGCTGTTCTCGGTTAAGGGGCGTGGAGCTGCCTATTCTATCTCTACCTATGGGAGAGAGGAATTACTGGAACGGATTTCGCTTTAAAAACTGTGATCAGCAAATGCTGCTGCTTTACACCCTCCAGCCACAGTGCAACTCCCATCACCTCCAGCCAGCTGGATGAGGGTGATTATTGCTTTTATCCCAACAACAGCTGCTGGTCCCCAGACTCCCCCTTCCCCTACAGTGAGTGCTGGGGGGGGGGGGGCGGCATTTGTTACACAACTGAATTAACCCATTTTATTCCTGATCACATGTTTTCTCGTAGCCAAAGGATTGATTCCTTTTTGAGATCTAAATGTGTGTTTTTTTGTGTGTGATGGAAATTCTGTATGTGTTATTTATTATTCCGTATGTGAATTATTTAGGTAGGGTTTGTGACCTGACATAGTAGGGTAAGAAACTTGCCTGTACACAAGGCAGATCCCTATGATCAAAAATTTGTATGCAAGATGCATGTGTCGGTCACCATCGTGGTGCTATACAAATATGTGTAAATATTGTTTACATACAGTGCTTCGGTCTAAGCATCATGTTCCAGGAAATCTTGTTAATCTATCCCCTGCACCCCCATTTATCATTCCTCTAGATTGTGTTATATTCCTTATAGGCGCTTGTATACGTAACTTTGAACCTAGACCGTGGGTCCACACAATTGTCCTCCTTGTAGAAGACATGTAGATATACAGGTGTGCAGTAGAGAGGAACCGTGCGTGATTCCAAAGGAGCTATCTCTGGATCTGCAGTAAGACACCTTTGACTGTGATGATGTCGCATGCCGAGCCATTCATATACTCGTGGATGCCTTTCTGAGCTGTCAGTTTCATAACTGCACACTAGTGGTTACAAAACAGGAGTATTCTGGGCTTGTGTAACATGCAGGACTGTTGAGGACAAAACATGGGAGAAAACCTTGTGTTTATTGATGTTTTTTTTTGTTCTTTCTGCATGAAATGCCACCATCAAGTTCTTAAGGGCAGCATCCGGATAAAATCCAGTGCTGGATTGTTCTGATCTGTACATTTTATGAAAGCTATCCAAATACATAACAAGCGTTGTGTAAGATCTCTTACACAAGCGTAGCTTAAGCTGGTTATTCTTGATCTCATGGGATAGGTATCCAGCGAAGCCAACACAAATGGAAGATGAAAGGTTTCCCCTATTATTAAATCGAATCTCTCAGTTTAGAAACGGTCAATAATATCTCCTACTTCTGGATCATCACTGATCATCACTGCATGCGAACATTCTATCTCCATGGTCTTCCAACAGCCTTCCCCATTCATATACAAAGAGAGCCATTTGGCATCGGCGTGGTTAATATAGTTCTATATTAAGCCAGATCGTTACACAGTAAAAAAGTCAGCTGCTATGCCATTGAAGAACTATCACTGCGTGACTGCTGAACAGCCATTTGGTTTGTTATAGGCTTGTCTCCATGGATTTAGCCAACACACGTTTTCCTCCCCTGGGTCTCTTGGCACACAGAGGGACTTACAGCAATAATTAACAAAGATCATTTAATAATGTCGTGCCAACAGATTTGTGAACGAGAAGGTTTAATACCTCTTAATATGGTCCAGATTTATACCCCGTAGTTTATATGCTATTAGCCTGCTAGGTGTCCGGTAGGGTATAGACCACTCGTGACACTGAATGCATGACAGCTTTTGGAGTTTTTGGGCTCCTTGACATTCCTTTAAACCTTGACCAGTGTGCGCTGTGTTACAGGTACGAGTTGTTTGCTATAGATTAACTACAGCAATCTAGTGTGGTTTGTGTAGGATATCCAAAATCAGTAGTAGCATGGCTTCTAGGCTGGACAGTGTTTGGAGGAACTGTTGCCCCAGGAACCAGGGCATGGGTGAACATAACTTATTTTTGGCTTGAATGCATTGTTGGAAGGCTGCCTTGTGTTGCTTGTGGAGATGCTGACGAGGAACTGGTGCATTGTCTTGCTGAGATCTTGCTGTATAAATGGCATTTTAGCCTCCAAAAAGTTAACGTTGATTTGTTAATCCAGACAAGCAAAATGCTGTAGTCGTCCACTATGTCAATGCTAGGGTGACTTGGTGGTCTGTTTAAGGGAGATGCTTATTTTGGTAACTTTGTCGTGGCATCAATGGACATCTTGTTAAGGTCCACTATGCTTGGAAGTCTGCATTTGTCAATAGGGATTAGTGCGCTAAACAGCTGTCCCTTACAAGTAGTGTAGGTTAAAGGTCACATTAACAGTTTGATTACCAGGGGATCCTCTCTTTACACATCCCCTGGGACTCTGCTATTCCACCTGTTTGCAAGAAAAAGACAAACACCTTTAGTTATTCTATGAGAAATGCGTTTACCATACTTAAGTAATACTGTCAGGAATACTGTATGCATTACATACACCCTCAATGCACTTGCCTAGAGTATGTCAAGGACAGGACCTCAGTTTCCATATGGCATAATGACATGCCACAGCAATTATCCAAGAATTGTTACTTAAGGTTATATATGTAGTTGCAAGTTGCTTGTTTTTTTTCTAAGAGAAGAAATCCAGTTTATTCACCCACACCAGCATACGGTCCTTAGAGATAATATTAAATGAAGGTCATAGAGCACACTGGGAAGTGATAAATTCCAGGCTGGTAACTCATAAACATCAATGTCATGAAGAAATGGATTAGATTACTCCAGGGTTGTGATCACGATTGTGGAAAGGAGAGTTATTCAACTTATGTTGAAGGCTTACAGAACCTCTTGTATAGTACGTGAGAATGCAAGAGAAGGGGCCCTCCCTTTGGAGAACCCCGGTAGTTATTTACCATTATTTTTTTTGTGATAAATGATTACAATTATCCAGTTTGCTTTTGATTGACAGTACCCGAGGATACTTTTTCTAAATACTTTTGAAATACTGTCCAACATGCGAACAGTTGACATCTCCCTTTATTAAAGGTTTCTTTAGTTTGTTTCATTGTTGGTCTCACGGCCAAGTTTAGAACAGAGTGTAGACTATATGTCACTGATTTAATCCCTTCCGTGTGGTGTATGGAGGTTAGGAGGTGATTAGAGAGTTTAAGTCCCCTAATAAAATGTTATCTGGGATTTGCGTTTGATTAGGACCCCTGTTTGAGAACATTTAGATGAGGGCAGTTGTAAGAGAGCATGCTTGCCTGCATTGCATGTGGCCATATGGACTTTAAGCCCTGATGCAACTGCGTGAAAGGCTTCCAAGTGCAGTCACATGCTTTGCTGTTGTAAATTCTAAATGGGAGGTGTATCTCATGACTGCTGCTGACGTCTTCAGTTACTACATAACCAGCCCACTTCACTCCCCCTGCCGCTTACAACTGGCTCTGATATCTGAATGGAGACACCAGGCTGTTGGAGCAAAGTCTGCTTGGCTCATATGATCACTCAGAGACTTGAAGGACATAATGCGGCTCTGAGCAGCCACTTTCTGCAATCTAATCCCTGAAGTCTCTTCCTCTCCCACCCACTTCCTCCACCTCACACTTTTCTTCTCGCAGGCAGCATTGGAGGAGATTTACAGAATGAAATAACTGCTTCACAATCTGACCTATTGTTAGGTTGGCCCTAGATTAGCCATCTGAACGCTAATTCACTCATCATTATATGACTCAGCAAAGTTATTATACTGATATCTTGAGTTGATACCATTAACGTCATGGTGGCCGTTGCTTGCATTCAGAAGCTGGTCCCATCTTATACCAAGATTCACTGTCGAGTTGGATTAGTTTTACTAACTGGACATATAACTTACTGTATGTAAAACTACCCATAAATATTCAAAATCATATAAGGGAACATTATTAGGTTATGGAAGTTGCCTAAAATAGATTTACAGTCATAGATGGGAACTGCTGCGCCTTTAAACTTTATGCGTGGGGCTATATCTTGATTAAATTGATACAGTTGTACTTATGTCCGTTTCATTATAAATGCACCTACAAAAAACGCCCCGTGCGGTATTACGTTTCCTGCCTGGCTTTGTATTGTACTAGAGATCTTTAGCTTGCTGGTTCAAATTTATTTGCTTTCAGTAAATTATCTTGACTGTTGCTACGACTTGCGGAAATCAACATTTTCTTTATTGAACCCCGTCTACTGCATGTTTCAATATTTGTCATGTACCTACACAGCCTGGTGCCTGGGTGGTCAATGTGTACCCCCTCTACCCGTTTTTTGACTGCAATTAGGAATTTGAGTCTCCTAAGTGGTATGCTGTCTACCAAGTGGGCTGCTGAATGTGTCACTCCAGGGACAATTTTGAGTGGGTTGTAGGAGCCAGCCTAAGAATGTAGGAGCCATTTTTGTTCCAACACGCATACCAACATACTTAACACACACATTAACACAAACAGACATACTAACACATAGTAACACAGTAAGACTCACTCACTTTTTTAACCTCTACGTTTGTTGGCTCGGGACAGCTTACTGGTGGTCCTCACACGCCTATTGTGTTTGAGTGGTGGGAAATTACATCATATCCCTGCGCTCAGACTCAGGGAGCTAGGACTAATGGAGTGTGGCCCACCAGCCCAGTGGTGTACCAGGCTCAGGGGTGGGGTGAGAGGGCTGGCAGTGCTGCCCCGGGGGCCCCCACTTGATAGGAATTACAAGGCACACCTTAGCTTTGTACTTTTATAGCGTTAACCCACTGCTCCTTTGGAAAACGCTAGGCACCAGGAAGTAATTTCCTGTTGCCATGGCGACCTGGCACATAGGCTTTGTTGAGCCCTCAAAAAGAAAAAAGTTTTTTTGAGCCAGAAAAATTGTAAAACAAAATAGATAGCACTGCTTTTGAGTAACAGAGTTCATTAAGAACTGATTAACTAGTGCTAATAAAGCAATACAGATAGCAAAAGAAAGACTTATCTATAGAATGATAGCATGGTGCTAGACATTATCTCAAGCCTTAACATTGCTTGTCTAAGTTAACAGGAGTGCTAAGGGTTATAACTCTAATCTGTTAGCTCAAGTTATCCAGAGATGGATATAATTGATTTGTCACATGAAATATTTTATAAGAAACCCAAATTTGAAAAAAATCTGTATAAGACCATAACAATCTTCAGTATATTACATATTTGACACTTTTTTGTTTACTGTACTGCTCTTAAACTTACACAAAACACAGAAGTGATGGGAACAAGGAAGATTTATAGGTTAAAAAAAAAAGTTATTTTGGTGCAAATTTTGAAAAGTGACAAGACCATGTCGGACTTCTATACCTTTCCCACAGGATGTCTGTCTATATCCTCATTTTAGGAAAAGTCATTTCTCGTTTGAGGTACATCTTAACATCTGAAATTGAATTGTTCTGTTAATGTATAGAAGAGCGCTCTGACTCTTATTCGTCTGTTATTCTTCCGTGTTCTTCTTTTAAGAATCGCACAGTGCTACGCCCTTCAGTAATATCGAGCTGTCTTCTAGCCTGCAGGCTCTCAGGCAGTGAACACCCACGTCTTTGCAGAAGGTGGGTTACCGCGCTGACACCTGTATCCATTAAGGAAATAAGGGAGGGCTCCATTATGTCTTTGGAGAAAAACAATAATGGAATGGATACATTTGCTAATGTGGGCAAAGTTCTTCCCGTAAGATAAACCTTCCCAGTTAGTGTGCTATTCCATGCAGCTAGAGACTAGAGAGGGCCTCTATTAAGAGGGGTACTAAGTTAAGCAAAAACATCCGGCTTCCCTTGGCCAACTCTTTGATGTCTTTGTTTTTTTGCTGTAACTCTGTTCAACAGAACAGTTTGGTGTTTTATTGATGAATAATAATGTGATTGATGATGTACATTCTGGCCTTTATTCAACTGATTTTTTGCATCCAGCATTATCTTAACCTAGGCCGGAGAAGAACTGATTGCTTCCTAAATGATAGCACTGTTGTCTCAGCATGATAAATGTCTAGATGAACCACTACTTTTGGCCATTGAACTTATGCATATCTGCTATTCATATCTGCCATGCAGAACATATTTGCCCAAGCGTCTTAAATAAAGGCATGGAAGGCACTTTTACTGTAATTCTAGGTGGACAAGAAGAAATGTTAGCATTTAACAATACCCATTCAAGAGGAACAAAAGCTGTTTTATTATAGGGTGTTACAATTGCACGTGTTTCCCAGCCCTTTTTTGGTATGTATCTGCATGTATGTGCCGTGAAAAGACTTAAAGGGACACTTCAGCCACCTTATGCACTTTAATGCATGTGATAGCTGCGTGGGGCCTTTATATTTTCATTTGGTCTGTTTTGCAAATGTATTGATGGATTCTACTGAGTTCCCCCTAATGTATTTGTTGCCCCTTTCTACCCCACCCAGTTCTGTCTTGGAGAATGCTTGGAGTAGTGTTCTGTTCAGACCCCTATCTGTAGAAAGTGCTGCCTTTGATTTGCATGGAAGCACTTTGATATCGCACAACGGAGAGTCAGGTGCTTTCGTTTTATTTTTGTGTTGTGCATATTAAATATACATCCTTCAGCAGTGGGTGCCAGGGACACTGCTCAATCAGCATCTGCACAGCAGATCTTCCCTGTAATCGTCCCGTGGTGCTGCTGGAAATCTGCTCCCCCGTTTGGCAGCAGGGAGACTGTGGCCCCAGCCCTAGTCATGGTTGTCCTTTGGGAAATGTTTTTGAATGAAGATCTAGAGTAAAGATCTTAAAGGACAAATAAAGTCTGGATCGGAGCCTTGCCCCCAATAAAATTGACTTTTTGTAAGGTTGTAAGATCCATAATATATGAACTCTGCTCTGTATTCCAAACCAGGAAATACAAGATCAAAAAATGTTTTTACTACAGCAATTAGACGTGTACTACAGACATAAACATGTTTGGTTTCATTTTATATTTAATGGTATTGACTTGATTATGTTCATGCATGTGTCTTATCTTATCATATTGGTAGGAATGAGTCCGTTGATCTAAGATGCAGGACCGTTTTATAGCATTATGGGGAGACTCATCTTGTAATCAAGCATCATGCTTTCATAAAAAAGAGACATTGTTAGATATTTTTGTTGAGGATAGTGGAAACTTTTCCCCCAGGTTTTTAGACCCAATAGGTATTTGTATGCACATGTGTTTTTACTAGTAGATGGATAAATAAAAGTGGCCTTCAATATTTAAATACCACGTGTGCTCTCTCTTTCATTGGGTTATGGGTGATGGCAGATTTCCAATGTACTCATGCTTAAGCAGCCATGTTACGAAGGAGTGGGACACTACAAGTGGTATGGGTACCAACAGTGTGTTGTAATGCTTCAGCCGAAGTTCAGCACCTATTTGCTGAGGCTGGTGCCCGGATCACCTATATAGTAACACAGTGGGATTCCTGCAACATCTGGCCTTTTTTAAAATACAGAACTCATTGCTCTTAAAGGGGGAAACAATGAATTACCGTATTTGCTCGATTATAAGACGAGGTTTTTTTCAGAGCAAATGCTCTGAAAAATACCCCTCGTCTTCTAATCGGGGTCGTCTTCTAATCAGACCTCAAATAGAGTCTGATTAGGAGACTAAGATCCAGATCCCCCGCACCGCTGCAGGGGACCTGGATCCTCCTGTCTCACCCCCCCCCCCATCATACACACACTTACCGGTGCTTCCTGCTGTATTGCCGGGGCAGCGGGTTGACGTCTACGCGATTCGCGTAGACAACGTCCGCTGCAGCCGGAAGGAGGTGTGGCTAGCAGCGGGGGTTGTCTGCGTCCGTCGCGCAAACCTTCCCCGACTGTCAGAGATCAGAGTTCCCCGCTCCGGTGCGGGGAACTCTGATCTCTGACAGCCGGGGAAAGTATACGCGACGGACGCAGACAAACCCCCGCTGCCAACTCCACCTCCTTCCGGCTGCAGCAGAAGGCGACGTCAACCCGCTGCCCCGGCTGGAAGCACCGGTAAGAGAGGGCTGAGAGGGGAGGGGAGGGGAGAGGAGAGTGTGTGTGTGTGTTAGTTAAATGGGGGTATAGTGTGTGTGTGTGTGTGTGTGTGTGTGTGTGTGTGTGTGTGTTAAATGGGGGCATAGGGCATTTCTGGAGTGGCGTTAAGGGGGCATTTAATAGAGCACTCTGCCTCCTGAAATGCCTTATACACCTATATGCCACTCTGCCCCATAATATGCATTTTAACCCCCTAAATGCCAGAGTGGCATATAGGGGTATAAGGCATTTCTGGAGGCAGAGTGCTCTATACAATGCCTTTTAACTCCCTTAATGCCACTCTGCCTCCTGAAATGCCTTATACCTCCCTATATGCCACTCTGCCCCATAATATGCATTTTAACCCCCTAAATGCCAGAATGGGATATAGGGGTATAAGGCATTTCTGGAGGCAGAGTGGCATATAGGGGTATAAGGCATTTCTGGAGGCAGAGTGGCACATAGGGGGTCAAAAGGCATACCATGGGGCACAGTGGCATATAGAGGGTTAAAAGGCATATCATGGGCCACAGTGCCATATTGGAGTGGCAAGCCTGGGGGCAGATGTGCGTAACTGGGGGACAGGTTGGAAAATACAAGAAATAAAAACAAAAAAAATATTTTTCTCAATCATAGCTTTTATTAAAAAAAATAGTTTACATGAATTAACATTTACTGGTAAAACTTTTTTCCTTTAGGGTCGTCTTATATTCAGGCTTTTTCTTTTTTTCCTAAGTTAATATTCAGATTTTGGGGGGTCGTCTTATAATCAGGGTCGTCTTATAATCGAGCAAATACGGTACTTTGTAGGTACGTACTGTAAAAAGTGAAGCAGCTGCAGTAGAATGCCTCTTCCTTGCTTTGTTGATTCGCTCAAGTGATTGACTGCTTAATGCAGCCAATCAGTATCAGGAACGTGCTTTGATATAAACTGGAGTCTTTTCTGCACATGTGCAAGTGGCTCTTGATAGAGCCCCTATCCACAGCAATTGCCAAGCCATTGCTGAACTCACAGGCGGTGATGACGCAAGGAGATGTCTTTGGCCAATCACTTCTCCTGCATGGAAAATAATTAGAGGGCAGCAAACGCATGTGGGGGATTGCTTACCACACATGCGAACGGGGGGGGGGGGGGTTGTGTGACCCTCATGCAAGTCACTGCATGAGCTGACTGGCAATAAGTTTATGACATTTCAGAAGACATTTTTGGGTGAACACACCTAGTGCACAGCATATAGCCAGGGAAAGGGAGAAGGTCAAATTTATATTGGGAAATTCTGTAGAATGCCCTCATAATTTGCAAGGAGGCACCTCAAAAATCTAAAGGGGCCTCTCCACAATTGTATGTATTAAAGCGGGACATGATGGCTTGAGTGTCCCTTTAAGGATCATTTTGATGTAATTTTCAGGATAGAAAAATGTACTGTATATAAAATGTTTCCACTAATTGCCCCAAAAGATACCTTCCCGGCAGTTGCATGCGATTGCTGAGTATGATGACCCCTTTTAAGATTTTGACTGAACAAAAGGACTAGTTCTCACAAGTCTTTAAACTAACATAAATTCTTAAGAGAAAATTGCAGGATTTGCACACCAACGATGACTGCACGCTTAGGATCCGTACTGTTGCAAAACGTTCTCCACCCGTAAAGCATTGCCGGGGGGAAGTTCCACCTGTGATAATGAATATGATTCTTTCACCAAGGGCCAAAATGTTTTTTTTTCTTTAGTGAGAGGGCAGTTGATAAGCGGAACAGAAGTAGTAGAGACTAATACAATGACGGAATATGGCTATCCTGAATGCAGCACGAGACCAGGAAATTATTAGTTGTGAGTTGTGAGATTTGTGTTCATGACAATTTCGATATTGTATTTGATGACTGAGATGATTGTATATTTCCAACTTCAGCCCTTGTGCGTGTTTCTGCCTTGTAATTAATTGTGTATTCTTTTGGGAACTGCTGCTTATCCGTATAGTTTAGTCTTGCCCCTCAATAGTCTCTGGCATGTCACGGAGGAAATATACCACAGGATGAAGCCATTTCTGCAGAATGTTACTTTATAAACACTGTGGAATGGAGAGACAGCAGGAGGCTGCCGTTCTAAATGTTGCTATAGCAGATAGCGCAGAAACACTAACATGTCTGAGATTCTTCCCGGATAATTACTTTTTTTTAATACTTTATGGAAACATCATGCAAAACAGCCGTATATTTTTGGAATTCATATTTGAAAAACTTTCCTGTGCTGTCCAACATAAGTCATTGTAATGGCACTGCAGAATCTGACCATGCTCTACAAATAAACATTATTATTATTATTATTAGTTATTGAATTTTAATTTGTTGTTATCTAATGGTGGAAATCTTATGGAAATCCTAATGGTACTGGCAGCCATATTGGGACTTGGCCATAGTTTGGGTTTCTGTTGAAGCAGAAAAGCTGTGGCCTATTTTAATATAAATTATATGTTATATATATATATATATATATATATATATATATATATATTTTGTAATCAAAGACTTGCTCAGTGCTAGATCTCGCCCATGTGAATGAATCATTCATGTTTATAAAAGTATCTTCCCACATAGAGCAATAAAAACTCTGAGGTGCCTCCAGAACTTCTCTTGGGTTTGGTTAAACATTTATTTTGGGTGGCTGAGCAAGAGAAGGAGGTCAGAACTTCTCTTGAGTTGGGTTGAACCATTTCTTTTGGGTGGCTGGGCAAGAGAAGGAGGTCAGAACTTCTCTTAAGTTGGGTTGAATGTTTCTTTTGGGTGGCTGGGCAAGAGAAGGAGGCCAGAACTTCTCTTGAGTTGGGTTGTACCATTTCTTTTGGGTGGCTGGGCAAGAGGAGGCCAGAACTTCTCTTAAGTTGGGGCGAATGTTTCTTTTGGGTGGGTGGGCAAGAGAAGGAGGTCAGGACTGCTCTTGAGTTGGGTTGAATGTTTCTTTTGGGTGGCTGAGCAAGAAAAGGAGGTTTGTTTGCTCATTTATTCAGTTGGTATATACTGTAGAAGGGAAGAATATCTGAAAACCTTTAAGTAGTCTGCATTGCAAGGTTCCTAGGTAGCTGAATTTCAAAATCATTTTTTAACATTTTGATTAGGATGTGTTTTGACTCCACCATGGGTGACGAGGCCACGTAACAACACTATCATTGGGAAATAGTAAAAAACAGGCAAGTATTAATGGAACTTTTGAGAACAGCATGTGCTGCAGGCTTGAGATAGCTAGATAACGTGGAGTGATGGGAATCACTGAGTTACAACAATAGAAAATGATATTTAAAGAAACATATGTTCTGACGGGAATGTTAATTCCACATACATGAGATTTATAGCTGCTGAGGTGTCTGTTCTGTTTGATAATGTATCCAATTTGACTAATGGAGAACGAAGTGCAAAATAATATTTATACGCAATTTTTCTTTGTTTATGTTTCATGGTTTAGTTAGGAGGGCTATTGTATTCTGCAAAGCTGGGTGTTATGCATCGTAAACCGCTGCCAGATATCAACGCATGCATTTGTTACATTTTTATTTCAATTGGTGTAGGCTGCACGTGAGATGGCTGGCTAAGAGTGGTGGGAGCTGCTGAGCACATCAACTGGAATATTAGAGGTTATACGTGTTATCCCTAAATCGCAATTAAACCAGCTTTATCACCTTCCAGTGTTATTGTTCCGGGAACTGATTGAAATAGCAGGCATGAGAAATGAAAGGGGTCTTCTTAGCGCTAAGGGATACAAGGTGAAACTCTTGTAACATACCAGTTATCTATAACTAGATCTCATAAAAGCCAGGCCCAACTTGTTTCTCTGGCATATAAATCTCATATCAGTCTTCTATATGATGTGAACAAGGTCGCAGGCCACCAGAGCTAATAATCTATTTCTTTTCATGCCTTAACTCCTACCCCCTAAATGGCTATCGGCAATGGAAACAACCTTGCTTAAATAAAACGTAGGTTATTCATTGAAAGCACAAGGGCGGCCATGCGATTAACCCGCCTGGTTCCCTTACCTCCCCCCTGAGACCCTGTTCTTCTTTAATTTCCTGGAGATCATTAACACTGAGAAGGCAGGACTTTATAGGTGAACACACAGGCATTAATTGACTATGTGCACAGAGTTAGGCAGGTAGCTTCGCCTGCAGGGAGGATTTACTAAAATATAAAGGAATAGACAGTATGCAAAGCAGACTTCCTCATTGACTGCGGATTTCATCAGTGCTCATGAGGAAGTTCTTCAGCACGTATAAGGCTTTCTTTTCTTCTAAGTGTAACATATACTTCATAATGAAACCACACAGAGTTTCTACAGTACACTTCAGTTCAGTCTTGTTCTTGTGCGAGTATGTTTGGCTCTTCAGATTTCTTTCTTCCTACACACAGTCTGAGAATGGCAGCTTATGATCAAAACAGAGATTTTTTTTCTTTAAGATTTTCTGCTAAATGTATTATTTTCAATCGGGCCCTTTTTGAAAGATCAGAGTGGGCCTGATCTCTTTCTGTAACCTGTTATATGCTGTTTTAAGGGCCGCCATTGGAAATTTGTTGGCCTGGTATTGACTAGGAGCCCCCCCACCACTTCAATGTGCATCGAAGGGTGCCATGCAAGATCCCATGCCCTCTTACCCCAGTTTCCCAGTGTTTAAAAAGGCCACCCAACATCACCTGGAGACACAAGGGCCTCATAGTTGGAAAAACTCACCTCCCAAGAAGATCTCCCATGCTAACTAATATAGCTTCGCTCAGCCCCAATGAAACAATGCATTACAGTATTTAAGGTAGGGATGTGGGGAAGTGAAAGCTTTATTGGGACCCTGGGGGATCCAGCCCCCTCCGGAGGCTGAGCTGTACCCCATGACGGTGTCACAAGGAGAGCCTCTAACGCCTTCTTTATCGTATGTACTGTTAGGCCATTTCTATATAGGATCATTCCCCTTGTGCGTGATTTTGTAGACTTGTAGGGTTAGCCACCAGGTTGAACTGTCCCTACATCAAATAGCAACTCAAATAATTCTCACTACGGTCAAAAAAAATAACAGAGAATCACGCGAGTTGGCCTGCAACCGTGGCGAGCGCCTCCTTTATGAAGACTTTATGACATAAAAAGTAATCTTTTTAAGCGATCCTCTGATTTAGAGAAGAAACAAAAAGTCTTGCAAGATTAACTGAAGCATAACTTGATATTCAGTCTGTTATCACTGGCAGTAGGTGGCCCAAAGTTACGTTTTGGCTCCATGTACATGTTGTTGATCTCTGCAGCTTAAAATGGATCTTGTAAAAGCTGGTCGGTGCAAGTTGTACTAACTGTGTGTGTGTATGAGGCATTAGTAAAGTTTAACGCCTGGTGAATCCCTGGAATGAAAATAGAATTACTATAGGCCTTGAATTTCAATTGGCTTTACTGCATTTGGCACCAAATCAGGTGTTTGCAGGTTTAGCGCTTTGTTCCTCTGTGACCACGTGGTCTTTCTGATTGCACATCCGAATGAATCATGTTTTATTCAGAAGAGAGAACAGATCGCTGGAAAAGATTTTTAATACCCGTACAAGTAAAGAAAGAAAAAAAACCGAGCAGGAATCTCGGTAAATTGAGGGGTGTGAGCGATTGTTTCCTTGTATGTGGTTTCCAGGAGAGCAGAGCCTGGGTTCCAGAATTAGCTTGCGTTCCATCGCTGGTTAAAGTGCTGTGTGACAAGTCTTGTGACTCGGTATCAGACTGGAATGCATGAGAGGGCTGAGAGGCAGTGCCTTGATTTTCCTCTCTGCAGCTCTGTTCTGCTGGGAGACTCATCTTTTCTCTTTTATTTCCTTTTAAAGTCATGATTCCAAACAAAACCTCCTGATGTTCCCAAGGGGGGGGGGATAAGGGACACCACTTGCAGCTCCGTTAGTTCTTTTTACAATGTGACTGTGATTTAACCTCTTCAGATCTCCAAAGCATGCTTCTGATGGGATGTGAAATAGTGCTTTGGAGGTGCAGTCAGTTGACTCCAGAGGCTGGAAGGTGCAGTCGACTGCATTGACGTCACCAAGAGCCTATAACGTGCAGCAGTGTGGTGCATGGTAATAGACACATCGGCGTCACGCTTGCAGCATTATGCAGTCGAGTGATTTCATGCGTATTGGAAGATCATAATGCCTAACCATCTCTATGGTTGAAATCCAGTCTGCCTTTGGATTAAAGTAAAAAAAAAGCTTGTCTAGAAGCATAACCAAGTTTGTTGTAGAACGGTACCTCGTTGGTTTCCTCCAAGCAACGTAAACCTTTTCATATAATAAAACATTGATTCTTGGCCCATCGTAGTGGAATATATTGCTTCTCATGTGAAGATACATGTTGCAAATGAGATTGGATCCTACGCAGCGTAGTACGATGAGATGGTTCGTAAACATTCCTGTGAAAGTGGGATTGTGACCTACGTCAGCAAACCTTCCGGACTGCATCGATTAATAATTATGTAACATTTTTTGAGGCAGAGTGGTAAATGTTGCAATCGCCATAGCAACCAGTGGAATGTTTCTTCACTGGCACCACTTTCTGTTGGGTTTGTTCTGTATACATAGCCTCAAAAGACGAAGCAACTTTCTGTAGCTTAAATACGTTTATATTTATAAATATTTTCCATTCTAGGGCTCCCTTCAAATGCTTTGGATTATGAATATGCCCATTTATACTTAACTAATTTAATTACAGATGCCCTGAGTTACTACTACACCTGTGCTCAAGGAGTATTCTTCTAAGCAATGAATTAGGTATTATGATAATTCACCTTCTGCTGCTATAATAATTCACCTTTCCCCATTGAATATAGTTATGTCCAGGAAAGTGTATAGTTACCTGGAAGTTAACTGGTTAAAACGTTAAAAGGTGTGTATTGTCCTATGCCCTGTCCTGTTCCAAGAGGGTGCAGATTCTGAAAGTCTGTGAGGGCAAATGTGACTTTAAGATAATTATTAACATGGCCTGTCTCCTTAGTGGTATATATATATATATAGAGAGAAAGGTAGGGAAAAGTCCAAGGGTCCTAAAATTATCAGCATCATTTTGTTTTCCGCCACTGTATGATAATGGCGAGAATGGATTATTATTAGCATTGATCATGGGCTTGAACAAATTCATATAACCCTGGGTATTGCTTTTTATATAGCCAGACAGAGAAGTGAATGTCTTGGGGTTAGTTAATCCTGCTGAAAAGGGGTAAAGGTAGGTAAGTCACAAAGTCTGTTGGCCATTGGCATGTTGGTTATTGCTCTACTTGAGTCACCCGTTTATACCAGAACTAGTCTTTATACATCTTTTAGACATAGACAACTCATCTCACCTTACATTGGTCAGTTTATGTTCCATCCAGCTGATGGGATCATCCCTCCAGCCCTGTATATGGGTATTCATTACTTTAGATTTGCACAGGATCTTGATAGCTCCGGCACTTCAATATGCAAAATTGAAAAGTATGTTTCCTGGAAAGAATTCTGGACGCAGTATATATTTTTTACTTTATTGATTATCACTTTCACACCAACTGAATCCTGACATTTTTATTACTAATGCGAACGCTGACTTCCTTTAATGTGGAAAGCTATGGGTGAATCAAAGCCTCTGCTTCACCGGTCAGTAAAAAGGATTGGGAATTCAATTCCATAAGGAAGTGCATCAGCTCCAGGAAGCCTTATTTTCAGCTTCCGTGGATGTTATTATGCAGGATCTTGCTGCAGCATGACGGTGACAAACTTTGGAAGGCAGAATGAAGAGATTCATGATGTAATTGGACAAAAAGAAGCAAAATAAACAGGGGTTTTCAAGTTCTCAGGTTTATGAAGTTTTGATTGTTTGAGGATGTCATCAGTGGAGCTGGGTGGATTATCGAGTCATTTAGTCATCTTCAGAAATGTCAGATGTCTGCCTTGAGGACATTGTATATCTTCACAAGCCACTCCGTGTTGCTTTTGGACCAACCCTAGTTAAAAACATAAATCCCTGTAGGTTCATAATGTCTTATATAGTTAAGGGCATAATAAAATACTAAGTTATAAAAACACACAAACAATATTTTTCCATGATTACAGGGCAGGATTTTAAAAAGTACCACTCTAGACATGGCATACAGTGAAGCACTTCATTATTCCAGTTTCCATCTTGTCCCATGATGTGTGTGTCAAACGGCAGGTGTTTTAGTGAAGGTGGAACTCTACATCGGATGAGTTTGGAAATGCAGTGTTACTATATGTAGGTAACATCCGTATAAACAGCTCATGAACCTTAATGTCAGATGCACCAGTCGTTGAATAAGCGAATGCTGGCCAGAAGTCTTTTGTGAGTATCACTTTTTGACGGCTTAGTTCCCACCAGTCCTTTCACAGCACTGCAGAGAAGTTCTCCCTCTTCAGGTAGACACCTAGAACTGCTCGCTCGGTTACAAAACCATTTCGTGTTGTATAACCGGAGCAGTTTGCGTGAAAAAATTGGTGTCGTTTGTTTATTTTTATATCAGCGGTTGGCGACTGAGTACAAAGCTAAGCTATTAAGCAAGGCTGTTAACATATCCCGAATTCTGAAGGGAACAGAGGAACATTTTCTGCCGGACTAATGACTTGCTTGGAATCTTTGGTCATTCTAACCCAATCACGGCAAGTCCTTCCAGGGTTTGGTATAAAGAAAGTCACATTCCGTTACCCAACCCGCTGAAGAAGTTTCCATTGAATTTGTGTGATATTATTTTCTCCATTCTCCTTTTTTTGTCCCGAATGTGTGGAACCGAAATGTCAGAGGTGACTTTCCTAATGTCAAGGTGACACGCATCCATGGTCTCTTGCACCCATGGTGCCGTGCATTAACCACTAAAGTGTCGAGATCAGCATTTTCGAGGCAACAATTTATTAATAATGGACCTTGGTACAAAGCAGTAGGGAAGCCAAGAATTAATGTTACTTCCAATTCAATGACTTTGTGAAACTCTGAATCAGCCAGTATATTTTAACGTGTTCCCTGTGAGGTGTGTAACTCAGTGTGAAAAGAAATGAATGTGCCGATATACATTATTACTGCACAATGCATTTTTTAGAAACCGTTCCCTTTTAACAGTTTCCATGCTGGGTTGCTCACTTTCAATACAACGCTGGATATATAACACAGGAACACTTTTCTGACCTTGCGTGAATGCTTAGGATATGGGCTTCTAGTCTCTCTTGCGAATCTTGTTTTATTGTGTAATCTGCCCTTGGGCATTGTTATCTATATACAATCCGCATTTCTAATAACCAGGAAGTACACCTACCTTTATAATTCAGTAAGTATTCTGGGTCCAAGAAAAGGAATGAGTACATTATTATGAAACCTAACGTCTAGAAGTCCATGGTTATAGAATAATAACAAGGAGTTGTAGGACTAACACCACCCTTAAGTAACACTTAGATTGGTAGCAGCTAGAAGGTTTAAATGATTCATGGTACCACTAGTAAGACCCACTGATGGAATAGACTCTTGGCTAGTACCCAACCACTGTTTTCCTTCTTGGTGTGATCCATAATACCATGCAGGGCTTCAAGGTGCACATGACTTTCAAAACATCGTAGTACAATATGATAATTCACATGTGAAACATGCAGACCTTTTTGCCTTAGTAGGCTACATAGATTATGAGGTTGCTGTTTTCAGATTATCCATCAGAGACATCTCTGTTCTCATTGTGGTTGTTTATTTCAAACCCCAGCCAAACTGCATGTATAAAGCTCTGTGGGAAGGCTCCAGGCTGGTAGGGTCAGGACAGTGTTTTATTGGGATTGCCTGTACCTTTTAAGTGGTTATGGGTGATTAGATTACAGTATGATCTATTTGTCATTGGAACAACTGTCCTTGAATGTCACTAATGTGATATAATCTTAGCCTTTCATCATTTGGATATGCAGCAAAGTCTGGTACTTTTCTGATGTTCCTCACTGTCACATGGTAAGAATGATTTTCACAAGGCAGGTGACAGAGCCTCTCTGGGGTGTTTTTAAAAGTGGCACAGAACAAGGCTAGTAGGCTTTGTACTCGCATTTCATTTGTATTACAGCTATAATCAGTGGGATATTATAAAGCATAGGCTGTACTATATAAATTGTTAATATATTGATAATTGCGATGGCCACATATTAAACAGTAAAGTGTTAGGGCAGTGGTTGGGATAGCGATCCTTAAGGAACCATCTACAAGTAGATTTATGAAATGGTACCTCTTGTTTGCCAGCCTAGAGATAATAAACTTCATTACTTACTCACTCGCATTGTTATGCAAATTTAGCTTCCATTGGGATTTATGTACAGCGCCCCCTGCTGTTGAATTGGTGCATTGTGAGCCTAATAATACAGCATCATTAATCAGACTTATAGATTACTATGAAGCCGTTCAGGTGTGCTTTTTGCTACAAACCAGTGAGATAGAGCTAATTTATCCTTGTAACTATACAATTGATTGGTGTCATATATCATGTAGGCTGAAGCCAAAATTGTACTATATTGGTTATCAACCAATAAAGATAGAAACACTGCATACTGATGCATGTATTTAATCAGCAGCTACAGCATGATAGGTTGACTAACCCCAAGCCTATACCCAACTGATGGATCTTATACCATATATTAAGATTGCTATTATTTTTTCCGTTGGAATTTTCCAGTATGTATATGTCTTTCACATTTTCTCATCATAGGTCACACAATATTATAAGTAGCTAGTAGCATAGTACAGCTCATTACAACTATAATTAGGGTTACTCAAATACCAGCCGGCAATCTGTGTCACGTGTATAGGAAAGTGGTGTGCCAAGAATACAGGGGAGACATTGGCAATGAAGCTGGCTGCATATTGGCAGAGAAGTTAGTCTATTCTTCTTTACTTCTAAGATATCTTGGTATTATCCTTGCATTAATCCACCTGTCTGTCCTATATCTGCTACCAACAGAAGTAGATACAAGATGGCACTGGAGTGGGATGAAATATAGGTAGATCACAAAAAAGACTTAAGCGTAGGGCAGTATATGTAGAGCTATTTAAAGAGCTTTTGCTACACACAATCTCTGAAGAAGAATCTCTTTCCACCAATACCAAGTCCAAGTCAGGACGACAAATTATCCCTGTGGTGCAAACAGGCTACATTCTTCTACTATATGTTCATAGTGAAGGTATAAAAATGGATTAAACTGTTGGCATGAGAAGTGGCTGTGAAGTCTCGTTAAAAAATAAACACACACACACATACACCCCCAAAAAATAAGGTTTACAGTATATGGAAAAAAATCCCATTTATATTTTTTATGCAAAGCAGATCTGTCACTGGAGGACAGACTGGTTGCATCATCTTTATATTCTGTGTGCTTAAACATGAGTTGCCAAGGTGGCACACATAAACTTTATTGGATTTTGCTTAGAAATCAAAGGCTGTTTAGCGGCTTTTTGTAGTAGTTTCCTAGTTCTCAGATTGATGAAACAGGATGAATCTGGAACGCTAACGCTAACCCAGGCTGTCTTGCCAAACACAAACGTGATTTCGGCAGCCTTTGCCTAGAAGCACGCACTCAGCAGACCTGTGATACAGGTTCTTCGAGAGAAGCAGATCAAACCTTCCATGGGTGGATCCTTTCTCTTTGCCGTTGGTATCTTGGCTCCAAGAGATACAAAGAAAGGCATGTCTTGAATTGGCGCAGATGATATTTCATGTTCTTGAAGCATGTAGAAACGTTTTTTTTTTTTTCATCTAACTTGTGTATAGTGTGCACAATAGTATATTTTGATATACCCTATTCATGGATACCATGGATATAAATAATATATGATTCTTATTAAATTGATGAGACTGGCATTCCTTAAACCCTTGCAGGATACATATTTTGTCATCATGGTCAGGGATCCCCTTTTTAACACACACCATTTAGTATATGCTGTATTCAGTTTTATAAATATTCCTATTAAAAGTGGGAATCTGACCTCTATTTAAGCAATAATTCACCTAAACATTATTTAACCCTACACTGTACCTGATTGGTTTTTTGGAATTCACAGAAACTCCTTAAAAAATTACACATATGAAAACCTGAATTTCAGCCCCGTTTAGTCTGTTTTGAGGACTAAGCCAATAATTCTAATTTTGCAGTGCCTTTGATTTACCCAGCATGTGACTTGGTCGCAGCCAAAAACTTTTGACCTCGGGAGTCAAAAGGTACAACTGACTCAGCCAAATCTAAGCATGCAGCAAGTACCGAGAGCTATTTCGGAACAGCACATGTGAGGTTCACAGAATACTTTGAAAACAGGCCATGGTCTGCCCCTTTCTATCTGCCCTTTCTGGAGAAACATCTTTCGCCAGATCTCTAAATAGATTTAAACAATACAGGAAAGTAAACAAGTCCATAATTGCCACTTCAGGTTCCTTTTTCCCCTTAGTCTTTTACTTCTGTATTTGTTATCCTTAGATTAGTTCTAAAAGTCACCACTGAAAATGGTTATGTTAGGACACAGAGTACGCAAACAGAAGCACTTAGTTCTTGATTTCTTTTTATTTTCTTAGAAATATGGTAGTTTTTATGCAACACTGTAAATTCCTTTCTCAGATGAGGCAATGCATGTATACATCAGAATGTCGGGATACGTTCCTTTTTTATTTAATAGGGAAGGAATGGGTGAAAGGGTAACTAAGTTGGAGACTTGGTATGTGTTCTGTGTTGCCTAATGTGCAAAATGTTAATAGATTTGTTAAAATCCACATAATAAGTTACTGACAGAGGTCAGAGTGTAGATAGTTGCAGATGAATGGGATCTCTTTAGACATTTCCATTGGTTGCTTTGGTGGTAAGACCTCACATTTCATTTTTTTCTGCCAGAAACTAATAACTCACAATTTATTGTATTGTTCTTGTCCATATTGAATACACCATTCTAACATCCACAGTGGGGATTGGAAAAAATGATGTGAACCCCTAGGCTAATCACTTCTACTATCCCTAGAAGTGGTCACCCAAAACAAGAACCCTAGAGTAACACCTAATAGATTGAGGGAATCATTGGAACTGGTAAACATCTCTGTTCATGACTCTACCATACAAACACTGAACAGGCATGGCGTCCATGGAGAGACACCACAGAGGAAGCCGCTTCTATCCAATTCAACATCTCTGTTCTCCTGAAGTTTGTCAAAAGAGCACCTTGACACTCCACCCTACTGGGAAAATGTTTTGCAAACTGATAAAGCTAAGGTTGACATTTTTGGGATGAACACGCAGTACTACT
The DNA here is from genome assembly GCA_023333645.1 of Sceloporus occidentalis. Taxonomy (NCBI): domain Eukaryota; kingdom Metazoa; phylum Chordata; class Lepidosauria; order Squamata; family Phrynosomatidae; genus Sceloporus; species Sceloporus occidentalis. Next base: position 361,042 of record JALMGF010000028.1, read on the forward strand.
TATGGCAGGGGTGTCCAAGTTTTTTCTGCAGTGGGCCACTTCATCAGAACTGTATACGTGCGAGGGCCACACTAATTTTTCACTGTGGGAAAATATGGCCTTTGCTAAAATATGCAGATTAAAATAAAGTAAATGAAACAAAACCTTTACTTTTCCTCTCAATGATTTCTGGGCCTAGAAAGTTTTGTGACTACAAATTCAGGATAATTAAAAATGAAATAGTTCTATTTATTCTAGGGATGCACCAAAATGAAAATTCTGGACTAAAACATTCACGGTTCACTTAGCCAAAACCGAAAAAGACCCCCCACCTTTAAAAATAATAATAAAAACTCAAATTTTTAATAAAAGTAGGTAACACGCCACAATTGGACAAAAAAAATTAGCAATATGACTTGGCATGATAGGAGTGTGATTGCTAACAGCAATCACACTCCTATCATACCCAGGCAACCAGTAAATGCTGGTACCTAGGCATGATGGGACTGTGCTTGCTGTGATTGCTGTTAGCAATCACACTCCTATCATGCCAAGTCAGCCAGTACATGCTGGTACAGGGTGGCTGTGATGTGCAGACCCCATACTGCTGGCAGCATCAATACACAAGGGGGGCAGCTAGCCAGGTTTCAGCATGTACTGGCTGACTTGGCATGATAGGAGTGTGATTGCTAACAGCAATCACAGTCCGATCATGCCTAGGTTCCAGCACTTACACATCCATGCTATCACACACACACTCATTCATTCATATACTCATTCATTCCCAGATTCATTCCCTCAATCACGCATACTCAAACACCCTCCCCACCCCCTTACCTGCAGTGCAGCTCCTCGATGCCGCTCACAGACTTCAGCAGGGGGCGCAGCCTCCCTCTGCGTTCTCACAGAGGAAGCAGGACTGGAGCAGAGTCATGTGATGTCACGTGAACTCTGCTGGGTTCCGCTTCCTCTATGCAGTACAAAAGACCCTCCCACAGGTAAGTAGCAGGGCTCTTGTTGTAGCAGGGCTCGAGGTGCGGCCCGTGTAAGATCGGTTGCCCTGGCTGCCGGTCTTACGCGGGCTGCACCTTGAGAATCATTATTTGAGGCTGCTTTATCATAGACCGTAACCTATTAGAAATGCTGTGGAATGACCTCATAAGAGCCTAGGAATATGGCTGAATTTCAGCAGTTCTGTAATGAAGAATGGTCTAGAATTCCTCCTGCAGGTTGTACAGGGTCTGATCCGCAGCTACCAGAAGCGATTGCTACTAAAGGAGGTTCGACCAGTAATGAATTCCAAGGGTTCACTTACTTTTCACACCAGCACTGTGAATGTTTAATGGGTGTGTTCATTAGAGACATGAAAGGTTATCATTGTTTGTGTGTTATTAGCTTAAGCACATTGTGCTTGTCTATACGTGTGACTTAGATGTAGATCTGATCACAATTTATTATCAAGTAATGCAGAAAACCAGGTAATTCCAAAGGATTGATCTACTTCTCCTGGACACTTTATGTAGAGTAATTAATGCCGATTATACTTGAAACTCATAAAACTTTAGCAAACTTTTATGTAACACAAAAATCTATTTTTTCTGTACGGGTCCTAGAAACGTCCAAAAGTATTAGTCCTAAGATATTAGTGATACCTTTTAATAGAGCAAAATTTGCAAGACTTTCAAAACCTCAGGGGTCCTTTCCTCTTATGTAACTCAAATACCCACAAATGTGCTATAGGCATCATACAAATTTCTATGTTGCCCATCCATATCTACTCGATTTCAGGAGAACAGACACATTTTCTTTTTTTTTGCCCAATGCCTGCCTTTTAATCGGCTGCTTGTTTGCTTTGAACATTGTTGCTATATTTAGCTCTCATCGCCTCCCTTTTTCTTTGTGTGTTTACTGGATTGAGTAGAAAAAAAACTATGAATAATTTGTGTAGTGTTAGAGTATACTATGATCTACTAAGGCTCATTCTCAGAAATGAATTATAGAATAATAAAAAAAGATGATTAGGTGGAAAAAATACTAAAAAAAAAAAAGATTTGTTGACACATTTTAGCTTTTAATGAATTCTTTGCTTATTCAAAGGCAAAACTGACTGGCATTTCACATAATATCATTTGCATTGCAACATAAAAAGTGTCATTTTTATTTACTCTGGATTCTCTGAAGATCATTCGAAGACTTTCTGCTATTCCCAAGCCCGAAGGATGCTGGGAGCTACTAGTTGGCTCATCGCTGGGTTAATCTGCTTTTGCTCCATCTGCCCTCACAGTCATTTTACTACTGATAATAGGCAACGTTATTCCTCGTTTCCTTTTACAGTATGGATTGGTTGCTGTTGGCTAGGGGAGCAGAGAGATCTTTGCATTCCTTCTCTTTCCCTTGTTTGGTTCTCTTCCTTCATTCAAACCGCTTACACGTTCTTGATTTGCTTCATCTTGCTAGAGCCTACCAAGGGATTAAATGCAATTTTTTGGTGTGAAAATTCACACTTGTATATGTGAGGGAACTGGCAATATACGTTGTTTACTTTCTCTTGTATTGTACGGATGATAAGAGCTTAGCTTCTCAATTCCAAAAAAGAAAAATAAATCTACACTCCCCACACACACGTGTAACTGTGATGGTCTGCTCCTATTGTGTTTCATTACAGTTCTTTATAACGTGAAGGTCAGAACAACTTGCTTATTTGAAGAATAGGCCATTAAACAGGTACCCCGTTTGGCCAGAATCTAATGATAAGACATGTCCGAAGAACATAACTTGTGGTTATGGTATAGGAGGTAGGATAAGAAAAACAGGTCAAGTGACCCAATGTGGCATGATTTCCATTTTGGTATTTTGGGCTGCCATTTCATCTAGAAATGGCACTTCAAAATTCCACAGCTCCAGAATTATTTTGAATTGTGCAGGATAATCAGTCTACTTATCTAATGCCACACCGTGGGGCGCATGTAGCATATACCATTTATGCTTACCAGTGGTCTTCTGAATTAAACTGAAATCTTATTTTTGATTATAGTCAAAGAAGACTGGTTGATTAACCATAACTTATTTATTCATTATATAAACACACAATCTGATAATCGATATCTCATCTCAGCTAACTATGAAGTCACGTTGTCTTTCCATATATGTGATCTCTTATGGGGTTCCCAGGACCAGAGGCTACTTTACTCTAGTGCCTTCTTTAATGTAGCCCTGTTCTGTTATCAGTTGGGGATTATCAGCAATACACTAAATGTAGTTAGTGAGAAAATGTGACCTGTTACCTAAATACCAGAGACAGTACATGAAGTACTTGCAACACCATGAAACAGTTCTAGGTTAAATGTCTCTCTCCAGGTTGTTCATACAAATCTTACCCCTTAGGGCTTACAAGTAAATCAGGCTGAGACAGACACAGCAGCTGACTTGTTGAAAGTAATGTGTCATTGTGTGTCAGTAGATTCATGTGCCTTTAAATCGCCACAATCTAACACTATATGTCTGCAGCTTTGTGAACCTTATGAAATTATTAAGTAGTGGTTGTATCTAAATGTCCGCTTCTCTACCAAATTTAATTTTGGGAAGACTCCTCGTATTAATTTTCCATTTTAATGCTTACAAAAGTCATTTTATTGGCTGTATGACTTCATTCCTTCTGCTATTTCATTATTATATATTATTTTTTAATTGGAATAGGGAAGAGGAGTAGTTAGTAGGCACACAGTCTTAAATACAAAAGACAATTCTTAAGACAAATAGGTAAAGGATTTGTAATAAACAATATCAATGTAAATCAGGATAAAACAATTTCAAAATGTGTTAAAGGTACAAATAGTAAATTTGCTGGCTTAGCTACCACAGGTTGAGAATGCCGTATCTGAAATGCTTGGGACCAGAAGTATTTGGGATAAGGGGTAATATCAGATAACAGATCTGTCTTCTTATTTGTGCCCGCACCGTTGTTCAGGCTTCTCCCTGCGATCCCAGAGAGCTTTCAGTTTGTAGTCCAGGCTTCCCCAGAGCACTTCTGGTTCGTAAAAAAGGAGAAGTGCTGGGACCGCCAGGAGAAGCCTGAACAATGGAGAGGAAAGCAGGGAGAAGCCATAAAGGAGCCAAGGGAAATGATCTACTGATTACAGGAGTCATACACCTCTTTCCAGTCCCATCTCAGTTGTGAGTATCCCTTATCTAAACTTACATTATTTGTGAAATACCAAATTGGATTTTGGATGATTTTGGATAAGCGATACTCTTAGCCGCACCAGTAAATCTACCCCTCTTGCTTCTCGTATAATAAGTAAAGTATAACGAGCTTATGTCTGTCTACTTTTGTGCAGCATTCAGCCGAGTGCCATGACAACACAGTTAAAAATGTACAGCTAACAGTTAATTTTAACTGAATTATGACAGTACATAGGACAGGTAATAAGGACAATGTACATACATAATTCAGGATAATTACAAAAAGCCTACAACTAACCAACCAAAACCAAAAAGCTTCAAACTCTAGATCCAGAACAGTATTCTGGATTCTGGTGTGGACACAAGCTATGTTCTGATGCCCATTTTTGCGTCCACATTTCCTTGCGTCCACATTCCCTTTCTCCCAAGTGTAGGCACATATTTTCTCCATACATAAGTACACATTCTATTCCTCACATACGTACATAAGTACACATTCTATTCCTCACATACGTACATAAGTACACATTCTATTCCTCACATACGTACATAAGTACACATTCTAGTCTTATACATCAAATGCTCAAGTTTTCGTTCATATCTCTACTAGAATGAGACTGTCTTGGCTGGTGGCCCAATGGAGCCTCTCTGGCCACACTTGAGAAACACTGATCTAAGAATATGATAATCAGGGTCAGAATGCTGAAGTTTTGCTCTTAAAACACTGGAATAATTTCTGTTATTAAAACGTACCCTGATCGACCGGCTGAAACTGAATATTACCAGCTTTGTGTAGTACGTAAACAGTACTATGTGTGTATAGTAAACAGACCTTGTGTGTTCGGCATGTGTTACTTTGTATATAATATACACAAATACCTGTATGTGCAGGTAGGGTGTCCGTTTGTTGTAGATACTGTCTACAGGCAAGCCATTCATTACGTAAAAATAAATACACAAACAGCAATCAGACAGACCAAGTTCAATAAACGTACAATAAGGTTCAGTAAAGGTTATAAAGCAAGATGTATATGTGGTAGAGGCAGTTGGAAGTGGCTAAATAATGAGTTAACCCTCGGTGGTGAGTACATATATAGCCTGCTTTAAGGGTTTGCATTTTTGTTTTCATGTAAAATACAACTGCTTTTTATTGTAATTATATAAAATCTCCCCACAGACATTGTACAGCACTGCAGAATATGATGGTGCTATATAAAACAATAAACGATAGTAATAATCACCTTTCCTAGTCCCTCTTCTGCAATACTCATACTGGTGTGGCTGATCAATCCCTCTAGATTGTAAGATTTTTTGGGCAGGTGCCTCCTCACCTGTTGTTTCTCTATGTCACGGATTAGGTCTCATATAATATGTTTGATACCCATTGATTTGAGTGGGGGGCCGATCTTACGCTTGAATTTCAGAGCTTTGGTAACACTGCTTTCCTCATAGGCCTTGAAGAAAAGCAGTCTACAGCAATGCAGGTTTTCTTGGAGGAGGTGGCAGAAGCATTCTCCGTGGCAGGGATAATAAATGAGGAGCCTATATTTAGACACTCACTCTGTAGTATTGTCACGTGGCTGTCAGCACATTTTACTACAGAATACATAGAGTCACCTCTGTGCACTGTCCTGGCCCTCGCTCTTCTGGAAGGCATTTAGTACTCTGTCCGTAGGAAGTAATGCCAGAGACAATGGTCTGCAAGAAAGTAAATGAATGAGAAACTCTGTACATTTACCTCTCCTCAGCAAGCTCGGCCCTATTGGAGCATAACAGAGCAAAGCTATAACCCATCGAGCACCGAAAGGCTTTAGGTGGGGACAGTAATAGACTGATCTTATATATATATATATATATATATATATATATATACACATACATATAAGTATATATTATAATTAGTATAATATTCTAGATGCATTGAAAAATTCCGTAGTAGTTGAAATGCTTATGCTGCATTTCAAAAACCATCCCCCTTTATTGCTACGTCGGGGTTAATCAGAAATGCCTTCCTCCATTAATCATGCTGTCATGGAGAGGTGTTTTATGTTTAAAGATACTGCAGCTGCACGGTCATTGGATTGGGGGTTCACATGTACATTGTTGTGCTAGGCAGTATTTAGTGGGCTACCCACAGGACAGTTTTATCTCGCAAACATTTAAATGTTACATCTGGTATGCTGTGATTAACACATTGTTTCACAGAATGACTCCTTATTGTCTCGGTGGTTATATTTTTCTTCCCAAGCCTTTGAATGTGACCATCATGTGTTCCATCAACTGGACTAAGGTTACCATTTATTGGAAGCCGCATCAGGTATCGAAATATCAGCAGTAATCTGAAACCTAAGATCTGTTACAGTGACCCATTTGTTCAATGAGATGTCCCATCTAGATTCACTTGAATGTAGGTTTCGATGGAAGCACTCGGTATACATATATATATATATATATATATATATATATATATATATATATATACACAGAAGAATAGAGCTAGTTGGGCTACAATGCTCAACATGAACGGATTGCAGATGGAGGATATGTTTTTAGGTCCTTTCTCTTTGTCCATTCACAGCTGGTTTATGCTTTATTAAATGTTCTCACTAAGTTGAATGGTGATGCAAGTTAAGGGTTAAATAGACCAGAAGGCTCATGCTAATACTTGCAAAATAAATGCAAAACCATAAAATCAAAATTGGAAACCTTATAACTATCCCTGTGTTGGGTGGTTTTTAAAATGTTTAAATAAATAAAACCATGGCCATCAGGTGCCTCTCTGCTCGCCCCTATGCCACACACAGGGCATAGGCCCAGGTCTACTAGGAGCATGTTTATGTTCTCCTGTGCTCCAGTGTATATCATATCCTCCATTGGTTATAATGGAAGTCTGTTACTTTCAAAGTAAGGTAAGGTTTCCATTGCAGGGATTGTCCTGCAGAAGGCCACCCTTCATACCGGAACACAGAAATGGTGGTCAGATGTTTCAGGTAAAACACGAGATGCATTAAGATCTGGGAAGAAAGGACTTATAGGGTCGGAAAATGCACCGTAGTACTGCGGTAACTTAGTGCCTCCTTGTATAGTTTTTAATGTGTTTTTATGTTAGATACCGCTGTGGGGCTGGACTTGCAGTAATCCATATTGCTTGAAGGTTTACGCACCTTAGACATATGAGATACAGTTATAGGAACAGACATATGTACTCACTAGGTTGGCATTTTTCCTTTACAAATCCTTTTTAGGCTAAAAACACCCATAAAAACGCCAATTCAGCCACACGGTGTTTTTTTTAGTGAAAAAACGCTGCAGCCAGATGTTAGCTGTTCTTCAATAGGAAATCGCACAATGCCATATCCACTTGGCGTTTTTATGTTTGGCGTTTTTTCAATCCTCTTTGGCGTTTTTCTGCTTTTTTGGGCGTTTTTTGCAAGGAAATCTTGGCGTTTTTTTCCAATAGAAGTATATGGGAGAGAAAAAACGCCATGAAAAAGCCATGTGGGTTTTGCCTCAGCGTTTTGTATGGCGTTTTTTTCCACAGTTACAATGCAGAGGATGGACCCAGTATCTGTGTGTCCTACGAGAAATAGGCTGGAAACAAACAGTTTCACACAAAACAAAGTTCATATTGAATTTTACACCATTTGAAACAAACATGCCATTACAAACAAACATACCCAACTGGATCCTGCGTGCCAAAAGCAACAGCAAACCATTTGCACCATCATTTGGGGCCAATCTTCCTAGAGGAGCAGACATTTGGAATAAAGCATGCTTACAAACCACAGAAAAGAGACAAAAGGGGCGTGTTTAAGTAGAACTCTACCAAGAAAATGACATCAGGAGAGGGGAGATACTTGCCATTTATCCTAATCCCTTTTAGCTGGGTGAAACTTCTAACTTGTAAAGGCTGGAAAAACTGCCTAAGGTAAAAAAAACAATTTCCACAGGAAGTCTAAAACGCCAGAAAAAACTCCAGAAAAAACACCAAAACGCGGGAAAATGCAGTGGCAGTTTTATTGGCATTTTTCCTGGCGTTTTTCATCAAGAAAAAAACGCAGGACAAAAACCCAAGTGGAAACCTAGCCTTATGTAGCCTGATATCCCGCAAGCACGGAGTCCTGCGAAGATATACTAACCAACCAAAGTGCTCTCATTGGCGGCAATTATTTTATTGCTATAGTAAGCTTTCTATCAATATACAGACATAAGCACCGCCAGAGACCCAAGCTGGAAGATTTTGCAAGATGCGCTGATTTTCCTGACACGTCTTTTTCCCTTAGGGATTACCGGTGTACGTAGAGGAGACCTCTCTTTCCACAATTCAAATTTTTTTGATAAATAGGCAGCACGTATTTTTCTATAGACACGTTCTTAAAGGGGAAATCCTATGTGGGGGGGGGCATTTTGGCTTTTAATACAGTGTGGTGTAGAATAGTCTAGTATTACAATGTTACGTTCATTTATCTGTATATCCTTGGGCTGCCATTGGACGGGGACCGCAGTTTTGGATAAAGTTGGATCAGTGAGTTTGGGAGCTGCCAGTTCTCTCCAGATATCTACAAGTTAGACACTTCAAACAAAGTACATATTGCGTTCATCTGAAATGATGGCAGCGCATGGAATCTTTCGTCAGAACTCTTTAAATTGCCACATGGATATTCAGTAATCCTTTCTCTTGATCAACCAAAGTTCACAATGTGCACATTCTGGAATTTTTTTTTTAAGTATTATCTGTTTCTCTCAAAAATGATCCTTAAAGTGCTCATTGATCTAAAGACGGCTATATTGAATGACCCAGGAAACGGTGCTTAATGATCAGCATTCCGTGGAAATGTAAATTTGAGAATACAAAAATCCTTATGAGGTCAAGTGATTTCAAAGGATAACATTTCCTGTACCACAGAGAAATATATTTTTAACCCTTTTTTCTTTGATAAAGCAGACATTCTCTCGATTCATTGTGTTTATATATGTTATTGTCTATCAAGAAAGGGCATTCAGTTAGTTGCCCTGTGACCTCCATAGAACCTAAGGCCAACACAATCCTGGATTTGCTTCAAGGACCAAGAATCAGCCTCCCTTTAGGGTCCCATCAAAACAAATTGTTTCTAAGGAAGACTCAGGGGAGAATGATGATGTGAATTTACTGTGACTTACTATCGTGTCCAGCAGGCATCGACTATATAAAGAAATCCTCCATTCTGCGTGCTTCCTATCCCCTCGTTTGGTTTTGATGTAAGTGATTGTGAAATGTTTTGCAGCCTCCAATTCATTGGGTTTATGGGAATCTCTGGAGAAAAGGAAAGGAGGCAGCCTTTCCTAGCCTAATGCAATTATTATCTAATAACTTTTACCACTGAGGGTAACGCAGAAATCTAATTTCTGTAGCTGGTAGAGCAGTTAATTTATGTGAGTACTAATACATAGATGGAGGTAGCATGAACACTTTGAGAATAAGAAAAAAGAGAATTTAAAAGATCATTTTCATCAGCATATAAATACGTTATTTTAATCTCAAGCACTTTGTATTACAGCGTAAAACAATTTTCAAGTTTAGTATATTGGACACCAGATAATCAAGCTACTAAATCATTTTACCTGTTATAATTCTATATTAGGCCTATAATCTTTTTTTTTATATCACCCTGACATATTCTGAACTTCCATGTTATAAATTGCAGTAATGGCACCCATTAAGGGTTACTAATTGTTATCTGCAACCACCATAACAAGGTGATATTTTTACCGGAAAAGATGGAGAGCAAAAAAAAATGTCATCCCTTTCAGGCTGCTCTTTTAATGTATATTCTGTTGTTTATTTTAAAGTAATTACAAAACTAAATAACGAAATAATGATATTTTTTTATATGTTCAATAGTTCTATGTATGCTTTTTTTGAGTCGGGCCAGATTACATTATCACGTCACATGCACACAGCTCTTTTTTATGAAGTGAACCGTTGTATTAATAAACCAAACTAATAAACTAACACCATAAACTAAAAATACAAACTGTTCCACAATCCTGTCTTTACACATCAATAAAATAAAAATACATATTGATCCCCTGAGGGAACAATTTACCACTATTATATTACTCTTATATTTATTTTTTTTTACCAATTTTTAATAAGAACTAGACACCGATGAAATTTCAACATAACTAAAACTATTCTGATTTTGAAACGGTCGTAACCTTTACATGCAAGTAACGTTCACATAAGCATAGCTTACAAAACTAGTGTTGTGCTGTGGGATGAGGCCATAGCGTCTACTATGACATACTAAATCTCACGTCCCATGTGTGTTGTGTGATATTGAGTTATTCGACCAGCACAGCTAAGGTCATTGTATTGATTTTCCTTGACGGTGAATGTGCATTGCAATCTAAAGTTCTGAGATGTCATCTTCTTTTGGGAAAACAGTAGCTAAGCAATAATGTGTCTTTTCAGTGTTTCCCAAAACACACAAATTACTTTTTTTTGTGGGTTTTCAAACAATGTTTGCCCAATAAAAGAAGAAATCTATTCATGTAAATCCTAGTTATCCATTAAGGTAAAAGCATTTCTTTTTAGTTACTGTCAATAAACATGTCTTCTGGACTCAACATGAATAGTAGTTGTCCAGCAACCTTAAGGCACCCATTGATCAGAAGAAAAAAAAATTGTGCTGTCACTTAGAGGGGAAACTGGCATATTTTCATGTTTCAACCCTGCTGTGAATGCATGGGACGCCAACAAGCAATTATCACTGCGCTGTACAAACACACTCGCTCACCCGCATTTGTGTGACAGGCCAGTACTGCGTTTCTTCTCATGCTGGCCCCAACATCAAAAGAGAAGGAGCAGGTTCAGTGAATTTCAAACTTGGTTTACAAAAAATAATAAAATGCAAAAACGAAATGTACGGCGTGTCAGTAAAATACTCAAGTCAGCTAGATCTTCCCAGTTGCTGTTGGTTCATAAACCAGAAGACTGGTTTAACAGGGAGGATCTAGAATGAACTGGTTGACCATACATAATATGATTAGTATAAAGTGTAGCATTGCTATGGTGCGGCATATCTCAAAACCAGCAACAATCAAAGGTTTTAACCCCTTAAGGACAATGGGCGGTCCCAAAACCCATGGAAAACAACGCATTTTGAGCCCATGTACGGGCTTTGTCATTAAGGGGCTAAAGGGAATATTACTTAATCATAGAGTAATCCTGGAGTGATATTTCTCTAATATTACTCCATCCTTTTCTAAATGTATCTAAGTGGAATACAACCAAGACACATTTAAGGTGTAGGAGAGATGCATAATGACAATGCTCACCTTTACAGCAAAGTACACATGGGTTGGACCCTAAAACTAGATGAAAAGGCTGATTTCTGTATTTTGTTCTGCTAGACAACATGTAGCAACAACAACACAGCAGTAGATGGTTTTAATTGGCTTTGGCAGTTTCATGATTTGTTTCTGTGGGTTTTCATGTTGCAATGTACCTCTCTCTCTCTCTAGGTGATCTAACCCTTTAAGTTCCACGTTGTTGTGTTATTCACGTTGTTGAAGCAATCAAGACTTTCCTGCCTTACCATTGCTGTGATCAGAAGCGTTGTGTCCAACCGAACAGATTTCTGCTTATAACCTTTCCCCTGCATCCATAGGGAAAATGGAATTCTGGTTTACTAAAGACGTTGTCGCGGTTTTATAATTCTTCCTGCACGTATTTGCCTCCTGGGAATGGGAGGGGATCTCAGCTGCGTAAACCAGCAATTTAGTATTTCTGCAATCCCTGAGAAAAAGGTGGCGCTTAATATAAAGCACACCCACAACTTCAGGGACATTTTGGGATACTTCCTGAAATCGTGTTTGTGAACTATTTTGGAGAAGGTAGACTAATTCGCTATCTGTTACATTTCTAAGCATTCCCTACGTCTAGATTCCTTTTTTCACATATTATCCTAATCAATGCATCCTTATTGGGTCCTTGTTATGATTTAATGCAAATGTCCTGTTTGATTTGAAGGTTTTAAACTAAAAAAAAATATTCCATACACAACCATTCCAAGTTTCTATATGGATGGGAATTTTATCACTAGCAAGTGCTACTTTCTCCTCTTAGCAGCCTTAGACACATGGATGGAATCTCTGCATGCCATGTTATTTACAGAAGTAGACAAATTTAGCCTTCTTCTGCTGACCACATTTGACTAACCATGGTCTTAGAGCAGTATATCCAAATATATTATTGGTCCTTGTATGGACTAGGAAGATAAATTATTGGGCAGATCCCCTAGAAAAATGGCGATATGTCTGTAAGAATATAATTCTAAAGCCGTTGGAGAAAAAAAAAAATCAGTTCTGACTCTGGGCTAATGTATGCGAAATATATATTTAAAAGAAAAAATAAATCGGAAAAGTTGTGTTTTGCACATATTAGCATGTCCACAAAGCTAACCTTTAGGGACTGAACATATAGCAATACTGTCAATGACACAGTGTTCCGTTCAAGGACTCTTTCACTGCATTAAGAGGTGGGCCTAGAGCTGCAGACAATAAAATAGGTTTCTCCTCCTTACCATGTCATTGACGGCTATAAACCAGGAGTATATATGATAATCAAAAATTGATCAGCAAGTCACAGGTTTTTAGGATTTGCGGCATTTAATTAAAACGATAAATAAATTATAATAATAATAATAATACTCAGCGTTGTTTTTTTTATACACCAATACGTTATTTGACCCAGATTTGAGAATCACATTGGAGAATAAAGTAATTGATTCAGAATCGCCATTATCTTCAAGAATTGACCTTTCCTATTTAGTGGTTTATAAGACATTAGGAGGAGAATGGAATTTAATACAATGCCAAAAGCTCTGTTTATATGAAATAGCTTGGTACAGTGATGTATAATATTTACTGGGATAGTGTTTCATGCACACACACCAGCCTCACCCACACTCTCTTGGTCTGAATCTCTTTTTTTTACAACCAAACATAATGAGAGATATGGTTGTAATATAGATAAGCGTTTTCCAACTTTGTGTTAACTGATTTCGTTAGAAAGCCGCTCCTGTTTCCCCGTGCTCTGTGGGAGAAGGGCTTACTGTTTCCTACTAAACATTAAATATTTAGATATTGGAGCACTCCCTCCTCTGTCTCCCCTAGAGAAAGCCTCCCTCTCTGTTCATAATTATAATTCAAAGGTTCATGGCATTCAGACAAAGGACCCAAAATATTCCTATTCACTGTGACATTTTATCCAATACCATAGTAGGAGGTCCCTTTGCATTCTGCCGGTGTTTGCATTTGACATTAAAAGCTGACAAATGCCATTCTTCCGCTCTGAATGTATTTTTTTTCCTGGAGCTCGATTAACAATTATTTGCAATAAGTGTTAACTAGACAGGTAAACCCGGCTGAAAAAAATGGCTGCCTGTACACTATAAAGAAGGGGCAGATAGGAACTGTCACCCAAGTGCAAATGATATAGGCATAGCCTGGCCAGCATTTACACCCTGACTGGATTCTTTCTGTGTACCTTTTATGGAGTTTCCATTCATACCCTGTTGTTCAGTGTGAGTTTGCTAATCTTTAATGTCATGTCTGCTAAATGTGATTATTATAACTATTATATATATTCAATTTTTTGAAGTTTATTTCATTCATTTGCGCAACCCGTTATTATTTTGCCTTTAGTGTTTGCCAATGATTGCCGGACCCGATCTGTGATTAGATCAGCCTGGTTGATAACAGAATAACAGTTTTTTTAAATTTCTTTATTTTTATTATTTACAATATAGACCTTAAGCCTACAAACCACACAGCAGTCTATTCTGGATGACCGGTGTAGGTATTTTCATATATAGTTATTGTTGTGTTTTGGCCTCTCCTAAGTTCAGAGTCCAACAAATTTAAGATGAATTTCTTAAGAAACGGCAGAGGCCAAGTGCAGAATGATGTGTCATACCAATTGGATTATACGTTTGCCAATCCCAATGTCAGAATGCGCTTTGTCTACAATGATTCAATGATTGTTTTCTTACTATGTATGAGGCTAAAGTGTAGAGGTGCTAACCGTCATACCACTTTGTGCACGCAAACATGAAATGTTTTAAGCCTATGTTTTTTTGGGTAGAATTAGATGAAAGAGATGCCTATGAAGGTAATTTTTATATGGCTGCCACAGGGGTGAAGGGGAGCCACTTCCACCTCAGCCATGCTTTGACCAGACATCTGCCATTTTTCGCTCATGCTCTATACATCTTTTTAATGTATTCTTCGCCAGAGAAAGCCTTAATTCACTTTTTGTGTACTAGGGGCACCTGCAATGTAAATCTGGCCTTAAATTTTATTTGATGCTGGTAAACTCGTCTGCTTCTCATTTGCATTTACCAGAGGCAAACAGGGTCGCCTTAAAAGTATAATCAGCAGAGTGACTACAACCATCTAAAGCAGAAATTTTTTTCTCTCTACTGTTCTTGAGCCTGTTCACATACTGAAGGGCTGCATCGCAGCCATAACTGTCCTTAAGACCATCTTTTAAGATTAAATCTGGTTATGCCATTTCATAAGACTAATAATATCTAATATTTGTCTTTAATAATAATGCTTTGATCATTCCATAGAAAAATTATCTGATCATAGACCATGGTCTGCAGTGTGAGAACATCAGTCTCAGACTGCAGGGGGTTCCATCTTGGGGGTAGGGTGCCAACACTCTCTCTAAAGAAGATAGACCATCCAATACAACCAAAATTTGATGTGTCGCTGGTTAAAGGGGTAGTTAGCTGTCTTCACTGCGCAACCAAATATATGTTTTCTTCCATTTCCTATGTGTTTATCTGTTCTAAACCCTGAAAGAACTGCACCTCCTTGTCCTGATTTTGAGGACTATCATAATTTACGACATGTTTGGAGAGTGGTCTTTACAATGTCAGATGTTGTATGGATGATTTCTTCCTTCTGAAATGGAGCTTGTTTATAATCATTTGGAGACTGCAGCATTGCGATTTCTTTAAAAGCCCCATGCTTTATGGAAATTATTTTGGGGATTGAGACGTTTGCATTGAACCCATTCAATGCTGGAAAGGGTTATTTCTCGACATGCCAAAGGAGGCGAATGCATTTCCCTTGTTCACTGGATCTTAAGGGGTTAAATGCATTACAGCCTTACTAATAGTTGAGCTGCTATAGCAAAAGCTTGTATATAGACTGCTAGCCAGCAAGAAACTGCTAATAATGTGGCAGACCAAATGGTTGCATTAGGAATCACTATAATACTGTTCGCATCCCTCATTCTTTTAATGAGAGCCCTGGCTGGGTAATATGGGCATTTTATAAGCTTTAAAACCAAGCAGATGGTTTGTAGGCAGCATTAACAAAGCATTTCTGAAAGCCTTCCCTGAGACATATCTGCACAGCTATAGATCATACTTATACTGATGAGCTGACCTTTTTTTATTTTTCTCTTTAACAAGCGTCGTCTCCAAACTATGCATACAACAAAAGGCTACTTAAGAATAACGCCCTTGCCATGAATACGTCCACTGTAGTAGTCAAGCACCAATTACACTGACACTTGATAAGCTGATTTGGATCAACTACTTTTGACCTAGAACGGGTCACATTATCTCGTTGTGCCTTATAGAAGAGGTGCTTAGAAGTAAGGAGGAGTTTAAATAATTGAGTAGAAGAAGGATACAGCCATCTGCTTTACACTCATATATTTTTATTTATTTAAAGTCCCAATGGAGACTCCTTAACTATGTTAATGTTGGTTTGTCATCCCTTACACCCTGAGGTTTGTATATATACCTATGACGACTCTTATCCTTAAATCAGTACATCCACCTTGGACGTGGATCACTGATGTAGCATTGTCTAAAGACTACGTACACTTTACTTCTAAGGGATCTTCCATCTTTCCATCTTCAGGAGCTGGTGGCGTGGTTCCATAGCAAATTCTAAGAAGTTATTAAGAATTCTACCTTAACTTTGCAAAGAGAACCCATTTTTTCAGTACATTAACTTGAGCAGGTAGATGTTATTTAACTAGTTGTACAAGCATTTCACTATGTATTATAACATATATATGGATCAGATCTTGGGCTTAGGAGACTTCCTAGGTCTGAAAAAGCCATTTCCACCCCAACACTGTTATTTTATCATAAGGTCGTTGTTTTCGTTCATCTTAATAGACTGTTTCAGCTTAACCTTCATCCAGCTTTGTTTTACAGGAATTGATGCGATATTGCAATCGATGCCTTATTGGCAAACATTGTTAGATCAGAGGATTATGAGATATTGGAGGACGTGAGCGTCACTCGTGTTTTTGCTGGTTACAGTTGTTATCCGTTTCTTCATAGCAGACTTATAATGGACTCGGGCATTAAATATTTATTGAAATGAGAAGACGTAAAAAGTGATGACTTGTGCGTTAAAAAAAAATAGACACGTATTTGCTCATGAAGTGGGGTCATGGTAGATGCTTAAGTAAGTTATTATGTGTTTTGTTAACTCTGCATTTTTATATTTATGTTTTGTTACGCATGATTTAAATTGGACTTAGTGGTAATATCGAAAAAGAGCAATTATGGTGCAAACTGGTGAATGTAAAGCAATCAGCTGGAACATTCGGTTGGTTTCTATAGTGATTACTTCACTTCAACAACTTTGCACCAGAACTACACTTTGTACATAACCTCTATTATATATTACATTAAACGTATGCGTTATCTCAAGACTTTTTTGAGCTTTCAAAACAAAAACTAGTCAACAGATCAATTTTCCACGTGCTATGTTGAAATCCCTTTGTATTTCTGGCCCTCAATGACCTGAGCTGTTCACCCACCTTTTTGAGTAGGGTAGCCAAATAGCTTTAGGTCTCCTTTTTGTACCAGTTTGTTCTTGTAAATCTATAAATCTGTCTGGTGTTACCCCCTTTAAGGAAGATGAGTATGCCACAGAAATAACCAAAAAGAATGTTAGGAAGGGTTGTCGGATATATAATAATTGGCAGATCTACATCTAAAAGTAGACACTTGGCTAAGTGTAATTGGAGTTGTAGTGGACACCATCTGGGGAGGGTAATGGGAACTCTCGCACCGTTGGCTTAGCCTGTTCCTAATCAGTATTGCTTCATACCCTTATTTAAATGGTGTCTGAAGAAACTGGGACAAAGTTCAGCTGCACTGTAAGAGACCGACTTTCCAAAGGGTTGCAAAGGAGAATGAAAATGTCTGCCTTAAAGAATACAGGATTTGTTGAATTTATGTCCTGAAGGTATCGGTGGAAATGTACTGTGGTTGGATTGCTTCGATGAGAAGAATCTTCTCCAGCTCCTGTGTTATTATTTTCAGGATGTTCTCTAACAAGGATAAAGTTATGTACACAGTGGCTTTATTTAAAATCAGGACAGCTGGCCATCGAGACTGTCTTTACTGTATCTGGGCTTTTAGTTATGAGTTTAGTATAAAAGATAGTGTGGCTGGCATTTGTTTAACTTTAGTATACACTAGTGAGAATGTACTTGCAAATTCCTTTGATGTACTAGGCTTGCTTTAATGGCTTATCTTGACTCGTAATATCCCACTGGGCTTCCTGAATTTATACCTGTAGAGTAAAACTAAGCTACAAAGCAGACCTTCACGTACATGGCTAAGTGAAACAGTGGTAGATTTAGCTAATCAATTTATTAGGGCCTCACAGTGTCTGCTGGTATGTTAAATTAAATGCGTAATTTAATTCAGTCAAATCAAGTACACCACTTACAAGTTCAAAATGTGCAAAGCAACGCTCTTTCGTGTTCTCTTGGTATTCAAAGTCCAAGGAGACGGCTAAATGTTCAACCGTCGGGTTTCGGCTAAGAATTAACTCTTTTGTGGTGACAACGCACTCAGCAACCCATTATTTATGTACATGCAGAATGAATGACTGTCTGCACCCATGTATTTGCAGTTGGTGAATAGCCATGTCTTTCTCAGATTCATACATAAGCTTAATAAACAGAATACGCATGTTTGGTGATTCTATTATGGCTTCTATAAGCAAGACACAAAAAGTGGTGTTGGCAAACTCCGATCATTGTCGGAAAAAGTAGGTAACCATATATCAACAGATTCATGAACAAAGTAGACTTCTTCATCCAGAAGTAACTCTAGTTGGTGTTCTACAGTATATATCATATTCCCACTACCACTCCTAGAGGTGCTTTTAAATGAGACAGGTTTACGGTCTGGCCGGCTTCTTTAGTCTACCCTAGGATTGCCAGCTACTTTGGAAAAAAATACCAGCTGTGTTGTTGGTTCTGTAGAGTAACAATTAAGCCTACCAGTTTAATACCGGCTAGAAGAAGACCTCAATGGTGTTCCGTGAATTTATACATATGTTTTTTAAGCCTTAGCATTAACGTTAATAGCATAAATTACGCAATAATAGGGCCTAAGTGCTGGTTCCCTTTAAATTGTAAGTGAAGGCTTTTAAGTCACATTTTTCAGAGGACCGGAAACAATGCTATATTTTTAAAACTATTTTTGGGGCATAATTGATCTGAGTGGGTGAAGAATGTTTTAAAAAGAGAAAACGTATGCTATTTCTCTGGTACAAGATGGATATTTCCGTATGCAGTGTATTTGCAAAATAAATGCTTGCATGTGAATGTAACTAGGAACATACTTGACATTGAGTGAACGAGTAAAGTTCACCATTGAATAGTTAATGTCTGGTGGTCAGGTTACAGCACCTGTGCTTTCTGCATGTGACATGGTTAGTTGCCTATTTTTGCTTTAACTGTAAATGTCAAATTCTGTAAGAGTAAAAATGATTCCCAAAACGGCACATATCATGTCAGCTACCAGAAAGCCTTTAGCTTTTTTTTTTTTTTTTTTTTTTTTTTTAACTGAAGCTATCAAATTTTTAAACTCCACTCACGTTGGTGGAAGAATAAGAAGCAATTACTTGAATTGTTTGTCAATAAAGATTTGTCTTTGGAGTCCGCGATGTATAGTAAAACAATCACATCAGCGAACAAATGAAAATCAAAGTGAGGAGGAAAGGACTAATAGACTCATACACATGGACACTGAGCATTGATACTGATACACACCTGATCGCACACAAACACATAATCCAATACTGGAGTTCCAGGATGCATCTATCAATCACTTTGTTGTGTTCTTCACTCCTCTTACATCAAAGGGTTACACAACATAAAAATGTCAGTGGAATAATGAATAAACCACAAAGTCATTTACCCTTACTTTCATGATAATACTCCAGAGACTACGAGAGAATAATCCCTGCTCAAATATTATAAGCATGTACAATTTTGCTTTTGTTCCATTTTTGGAACAATAATTATGTTACGTTATAATAATGTTACAATTATAACAATTTAGAAATGTGTTGTATTATCCTGCACTGTCCATCCTTGTATATGAGAAAAAAGTGCACCAGTAGCAATGTTTGTTACACTTGTCGGTAGCTTCTTCATGGCTGGTCAGCCAATCAATGGCCTTGTTACATTTTAGCTCAATCTAAAAAAAAAATTATTCTGAGATTAAACTCCTCACAGGTTTCATTACTATAGAGATGCATGAGTAGATAATTACCATCTGTTGAACCGAAACATTCCTTTGTGTGAGTCACAAATACAACTTGATATACACACATATTCTGTAATCATAATACCAAGGATGCAGCACGGTGTTGAATTTTCACTCATGTCTCTCAAGCAACACATGCCTCAAAGAATATGTTAATTTTTCTTGTGATGTTAACCCGGTTATAGTTAACTCAAATTCTATGACCAAATAAAAAATGGCATTATAAAGAGGGTTACTTTTCAGTAGGGTCATGCGAGATCGACTGGTCTGGTCCTGTAATGGACAGCACAGCAAGGGTTGTGTTTGAAGTACGTCACTGTCACTGACAAAGCCAGAGGTTCATGAGTTCTCCTCAACACACATGAGACCTTAGTGTACATAGGACCTCAATGAGCCCGCACGGAACCTAGTTCTAGACAGTGCCAGGGTGACAACCAAAATTTGAGTGTCCTTAGAAGGTCACATTGCTTTTATAAATTTTTTGTTTTGTTTCTCACATTTCTTTTTTTTGTCTATTGGTAGACATCACCTCACTGCCCTAGGTCATGTACTCCCGAAAATGTGAAGCATCAACCATTCCAGTTTTACACATGTATCTCCTTTACGTAATGCAAACAGTTAGTGACAGTGAAGAGGAAGCAGCCACTGTAGGTACCAGCTGCTTTCGGTAATTAGAGAGATATATTTAGCCGTGTTCCCAGAGCAGAGAGCTGAGTCCTACGCACTCCATCCATCTCCTCAGCAAATCTCAAACAGGGAGGGAGGAGGGATGTGGTACACAAAACACAGCACAAACATCATCCTAGTCCTGTGAATGGTAGAACTCTGTGTAACCCGTTATCTTCTAGTTCATTACGCACAACACTACTTACTACCAAGATCTTTTCTTGGGCTCCATCAACCCTGGGTACCTAGAGGTCTAGCTTTGTATCTCATAATTGTATTGCAACTTACAATTAAAAACATTTTAGCCTTTTTATTAGTTTCCTCATGTAAAAAAAGGCTACATTTGCCGTAACACTTTATACATTTTAGCACACTTTCGTAAGACACTTCCCCTCTGTTAATATAACTAAACTAATCAAATGGATGTAAAGTGGCAAAATCTACATATAATTATCATGTCATTTTGTATCAAAACCAGACAGTTGACCAGTTAAATCTTAGAGGGAGCCACTTTTGTTCTCTTAATGTGTTTTACATAGGTAACAAAATTATTAATACTACTTAGGTACTTAGCTACCTCTCGTTGATTTAATAAGCAGATTGTGATTTAATTTTAGATAAAAAAAGAATTATTCCATTTCATTTGATTCATTACGATTTGGCTTAAAGTAGTAATCGTAATTCTCCCTCATGTGTATGGTTTTGAATATAGGCTTTTGTCGCTTTAAATGTGTGTGGAGCATGACCTGTTCATTAAGTCTTTGGGTTCAGATCAGAGGACTTAATTGGACTTCTTTGTGTATTCTCACGGGTAGGTATACTATTTAGGGCTGAAACAACGAATCGATAAAATCGATAATAATCGATAACGGAAATCGTTGTCGACGATTTCCGTTATCGATTAATCGAGTGATCGATTCGTTGTTGGAGCACACGGCTCCTTTTACTTACCTCCGCGAGCGTTCCCCGCTTCTGCTACACGCTCTGCACTCTCCGCCTTCTTTTAGTTGCGTGACGGATGTGACGCGTTCCGGAGGTAAGTATTCTTCATGTCTGTGCGAATCGCTCTGTGCGAGTGGCTCCATTCGCACAGAGCGATTCGCGGGGGTGGGGTTCCAGGGCATGCATGGCAGAGTGGGGGTGGGGGGGCAGGCCAGGGTAGGAGACTGAGTGCAGGGTGTGAGTGTGGGGGCAGGGCAGGAGACTGGGTGCAGGGCAGAGTGGGGGTGGGGGTGCAGGGCAGAGTGGGAGACTGGGTGCAGGGCAGAGTGGGGGTGGGGATGCAGGGCAGGGTGTGAGTGTGGGTGCAGGGCAGAGTGGGTGCAGGGTGTGAGTGTGGGGGCAGGGCAGAATGTGGGGGCAGGGCAGAGTTGGAGACTGGGTGCAGGGGCACAGTGCAAAGTGCTGGGTGCAAAGTGCCAGGGCTGGGTGCAAAGTGCTGGGTGCAAAGTGCCAGGGCTGGGGCAAAGGGTTGAGTGCAAAGGGCCAGGGCTGGGTGCAAAGTGCCAGGGCTGGGTGCAAAGTTCTGGGTGCAAAGTGCCAGGGCTGGGTGCAAAGTGCTGGGTGCAAAGTGCCAGGGCTGGGGCAAAGTGCTGGGTGCAAAGTGCCAGGGCTGGGTGCAAAGTGCTGGGTGCAAAGTGCCAGGGGTGGGGCAAAGTGCTGGGTGCAAAGTGCCAGGGCTGGGTGCAAAGTGCTGGGTGCAAAGTGCTGAGTGATGGGTGCAAAGTGCTGGGTGCAAAGTGCCAGGCTGGGGCAAAGTTTCTTGAACAGTAATAGTCCACCTCTTTTCAGAATGTTTGGGGTTATTTTGTTTCATAAATATTGTGTTTGGGTTTTTGTACTTTGAAAATATTGTTTTTTTATTACATCATAACAAAATAAGAATGTTAATGTAAATTTTAAGTTGTTTTTTAACATCCAGTTCATTAAATTATTTTAAATAAACAAAAAATTTGCATATTGTTTTTTTTTATCCGATTAATCGAAAAAATAATCGGCCAACTAATCGATTATTAAAATAATCGTTAGTTGCAGCCCTAATACTATTAACCTTTTCCATGAGAACATAGTGGGTTCCATTCAGTTCCCTTCCAGGGTTAAGTATCCCCGAGCCTTAAAGAGGATTAAGAAGGTGCAGTTTGGTTGATTGTTATACTGTAACTGTTGGTTCGCTGGAAGAATTGGTTCACCAATCTAAAGTTTAGCCCACGTCAAACTAAAAGCCCTTGGTCGGTCATACCATCCAACATTTCAAATGGCCCAAAAGGGCACACCACACATTTGTCTTATGGGTTATGGTTAGAAGTGTAACCTCATATAACAAATAGAGACATGTTATATGACTTTGTGACCTATTTACAGCTAAGGATATAGAAAAATCTATACTCATACCTAGCAAATATTCTGAGGGACGACAACAAAAAGGGGTGAAAGAGGGACAGAGGGATTGAGGGCCCAAAAAAAGAACTGCCCCTTATAATTAGGCACACTTGCCATGTATGAGCAGTGGACAGTTTTCCCTGTTAGGGTGTAGTTTAGTTGACTCCAGGGAAAACAGTCATGGTTACCGCCAGCTGACTCAGAGGAAGGTATGGCAGGCTCTTACATGTAGTACATTAATGTATACAAACTGTATGGTCGGGTACATTACAAAAGTGTCCTTGATCATATCATCACCTTACTCTAATTAAAGCTTTTATCTGTTAACCGGCTCATGTATATTTAAAACCTTGGGTTTTGTCATAATATATATATCTTAATTACTTGAGATTTACCTACTGTAAAGAAAAAAACCTGTTCAGAAACATGCATATCTCCGTTTAACCTGCTATAACGTCCTGCATTTATCTGTAATGTTTTAGTTACTAGATATAGGTTCAATATACAGTACAAACACATATGTGTTCATATGCCAACCAAAACGGCAGGTGTTTGGTTAAATGTGTGGCACGTCTGCACTGGTTATTTTAGTGACTGATGTCAATCTTATTTCAGATAATGTACTTGAGATTATGTATTTTCTGGTAGGGTAAGTGAGATGATAAAATGTCTCACCAAAGCTTATAGGTCCAGCAATCAAAATTATTTTCTAAAACTAAGTAGACCACCACCTGCTCCCTTGCTTGGCATTGCAAGCAAACATAGAACTTCAAAAAAGGCTCTTCCGGGATGACTTCAGTTGTTGGGGTCTTTGGGTTTTGATCATGAGAAGCAGTGTAGTTTCCTTCCAATGGTTGACATCGTGCCTATATATTGTCTATTCCTCTCGTTTCATTTTCAAGTGGTTTAGTTTATTTATATTTACATAACTCTGATCATAAGATCTCTGTTGGTTTCTAAGCACAACGCAGGACTTCATTCTTTCCTGAAACATATGTAATACACTTAAATAGATGATAGAGTTAAATACTTGGTCCAAAATCTCATAGATGATGTTAACTTTATTGAGGATTGAAACTGCAACACAGAGATACAGAGCAAGTCATATTTTCCCCATTAAACATTCTTCGTGGGACACTTTATTTATTTGCTTTTGTATTTTTCTGTTTTCCAGGAGCCTGGAGAGGAGCCTCTTTCACTGGATTTCCCCGAGATCGATTTGTCCCAGTTGGACGCAAGTGATTTTGACTCTAACAGCTGTTTTAATGAGTTGCAATGGTGTAATAATCACTCAGAGAACGATTCCAGCCAGTACAGCACTGATGACTCCGAGCTGCTTCAGGTATCACCAAGCTTCTTTACCGCTTTTTTACCACTTTCAAAGTTTTTTCTGACTGGCTCATTTTGCGTCTCATGCTCAGACAGCCCTAAACCAGCCAGAGACTGATTAGTAATTTTTCTGAATTAAGTTCAACAAATAAGGAAGATTTACCACTTTATTCTTTAATTCCACTGATGACGCAAGTGCTTCAGTGATATTCCTAGCTTTCATCCTCAATGTATTCAATCATTAGAGCAGTGTTTCTCAACATCTTTTAACCCAAATGTCAATGACAAGAGTTATATCCCCTTGCCAACCTTTCTGTAATACACAAATCTGACTTTTAGGCTGTAAAATACCTCCCAACCATCTACTGTATCTTAGTTAGGAAATGTGTACCATGACATCACTGGACAAATCTGGAAGAGAAAACCCAACATTTGTAGGAGAAATATTTATATGTTGACATAGTTCTTTAGTGCTTACATTGCCCGTTTCAGCTACAAACATTTTTTCCCCCACTGATACCACTTTCGATTACCTCAGATGACCCAGAGCCATAAAGCTACTCATAATGGAGCCAAAGGAGCGGGCACCCATATTGATATCTGGCAATAAAACTGTAGCAGTTGCTTTTTATTTTCTATAATAAGAACAATACTATACTACGCAACATTTTAACATTTACTATTTTATGAACTCAGTGTTCTAAGATATCACTAAAGCATTTCTTTTGACACCCGCATAATACTTGTCTACTCTAAAGGCTCATTGTATATTTTTTATTTTATAAACATGAAGTTAGTTAGAACCATAGATTTTGACAGCAGATAATTAAGACTATCTAGTCTGCCGTTTTTTCTCCGATATAAAGACTCGCTTCATGCTTATCCCATGCATGTTTAAATTATCTCACTAAATTAGCCTCTACCACACCTTTGTAATTTTCTATCACAGGTCCACATTAACCACAAGGCGCTATTCTGTATTTGATTTTCATATTGCAAAGAATTGTCCTTTCTCTGTAGCTTTCTTTGTGCAGCTGAATATTTTCGGTGTGATGGTATTATACTACATGCTCTGGGGATCTACAGAAAGTAGATGACAGCATTTTGAGAGTCTTTTATTTAACACCTCAGATATCTGAAAGACTCTAGTAAATGTCTGTGATAAGTCTACAGGGAGTTTGGAGCCCGGTTACCCCTAGGTTACACCAGAGATTGGCAGTAACTCAGCTCTTGAATGAAATTGCACCAGAGGCCGACTGAAGGCCTTTCCTTTTCATGTAATAATCAATCAATTACACTTTGATGGCCTCCTAGCCCCAGAGTCAACTTTCACCGCTTAGTCCAGTTGAGGATTGGGGAAACATAAACATGAAGGATTTGGGAAGTAAATGTAAAAGATTGTCTCACAGTTTATGTGTCTTGCAGTTTTAAGTGATAATATTTCATGATCGGATACAGTGTTGTACAAAATGTCTTCTGTCAGCAGCTAATAAACCTGTCATTGACCTTACCCAAGTTCTCCCTATGAATAATTTTATACCACCCTGTATGAAGTTATTTGCACAGAGCTGCGTTTGCTTTGATTGCGTGATCGGACTATCTTGAACATGGAAAGGGTTAACCGGAATGTATGTGCCTATTATTTTTGGGTTTCTCACACACATTTTTTTTTATTGCCTTATTAAACCACATTAGCATTAAGAGGCAGTTTAAAGTTCCACCTATTCAGCTACATGTAACGCCTTAACAGCTAAATACTGGATTGGAAACATATTCCCTAGTACTGCCGAATGCCCGATCCCTTCCCAGAAATGATTTTATCGGTAATAATTTATCAGGGAATTGCCATGTAATGTAAAATATTTTTGCCTTGGAAACTGAAAAAGGCTCCTTAAAAGTTCATCATGTTTTCCTGTTAATAAACTTTAGAATAAATGAATACGTTGATTTGATTTCGGTAAGGTTTATCAGCTTCGTCTGCTGCGGAGGTAAGCGAGGCTGCGGTAAGTGAAGTACACAGGTCATCTTTTTAAGTGTTGATGGATAACTTCTTGAGGGATGCATTCATTGCTTCACAATGGTAACAACATGTTGTTTCTCTTCAGATTATAGACAGTGAAAATGAGGCGTTACTGGCAGCCCTCACACAGACACTGGATGATATACAGGAGGATGACATCAGCCTGTCTGCCTTCATATCCTCGGGAGATGGGGACTTCTGCCCCTTACCTGCCCTCTCGGCCAAACCCAGCTTCCCATGTGATTCCCCTAAGAACCCAGAAACTGAAGATGAGCTGTCTATAGTAAGAACCACTTCCTACTGTTTAAAGTGGAAATGGATGAGACCCTGAATAGACGCCTGCATGGGTATGATAGGCAACAAAGGTCTGAATTTTTTCATTTAAGGCTTTAAACAAATAATACGAAACTCATCCATGTTATTTGTGTAAATGTGTATGTATATTTATCCCACACACAGCATTTATTTAATGAGGCTTTTTTCTCAGCTGCTGCGTGTGCCCAAGAGGCTTCACGCTTTACGTGGCTGGTGGTCGGGGTTCCAACTCTTACAGAAATAATGAACCCTTAAGCACTTTGCTAATATATGGAGGATGTACCTGTCATGTCTCTGGCTACCTTCAGGCTACCAGTGGTGTTGCACTGGTGTTGACCAGTGTGTCCGCCATTTTGTTTTTAACACGCCTCCATTTCCTAGCACTTTGCTGTCACTTTATGGAAAAAAGCACTCTGTTGTGGGATTGCATGCAGGTGTGAGATCAATAGAAGCCTTTACAGTTATGGATCCCAAAATAGAGGCACACTTTATTATAGAAATCTTTCCTAGAAATCAGGGTCTGAAACACATTTATTCGATTTTTATGTTTGCAATTTCTTACTGTACTACATATCTTGACAGTCTCTATGGTAATATGATCATTGTCGTATATTTTTTGGAAACTTTTGTATTACATACAGAATTGCTTTATCACCATAATTTACATGATTCATTATGTCACGGGTTACCTTATCATATCATTCATGTGAATGTACTGTATACATTCACATGGACAACTAAATACAAGATCTTTTTTTTGTCAAAACATAAAAGATTGAAACGCTTATTTCATGCATTTCACTTATTAAAGATGTTAACTTTCTGTTACTATTCACGTGATAAATCTAGTTAACATTGGGTAAACAGTAGACCAATTGCTGTGAATAGACTACAACTTCTATAATTTAGGCAAATTGCGTTGGCTAAAGGTCACCAAACCGTGCAGGTGTATGGGAGAACATGGGACATATTGATCTTTATTCAGATTATTTGAAGACAGAAAAGAATAGGAGAATCATATTTTTTGTATTTCTATTACTTCGTATTCTTAATTTGGAAGTGTAATAGATCATTCGGCAAACATCATTAATTGTGTGCTAAATAATCAAGTCATTTGGCCACATTATGTTTGCTAAATATAATTATACGCAAGTGATATATTTTGCCTGTTTCTGCAACTCTCCTGAAAAACACTTTGCTGATGGGATCCTTTGCATGACTGAGTAATTCTATGACCCTTAAATAATTTATATGACAAGATGAGCTAAGCGGTAACTTATTATAGCACTTCACAGAGTTGTACCTTCAATAACTACTGGTTTTAATAATGCACTCTGTTTAAAATGGTTCAATAAAAAAATATAAAGCGGAAAACTCCCTCTCTTCCTCCAAGGTTGCTTAAAATATAACATGATCGTTGCTTTAATGATGAAATGTTACAAATACATTTCTGGAAGTTATGAGGATGGTTGGGAAGACGCATTTCATGGCTTGAATGTATGCCATTCATAATGTCAGTCATAAGATATTTAGTACTTGTAACCTTTTATATTTCATTGAGTCCACATCGTTGTAAGCCATAGCAATAAAGTAGATGGAAACCTGGTAAAAGACACTGATTGTATATATAAAATTATTGGGCAATTAGCTGTTAAATAATTTCCAGCACCAAACTCAACTATGAAGATACATGAGATGTTAGACCTTACTTAATAAATAGCATAATAGTGGATTTACGCCTTTGTATGTAAATAGAAGTGCTTTGTTTACTGTCTATCTTATATGGACTCTGATGTGTCTTCACCGTGTGTTTTTACAGCTGAAGAAGTTGCTGCTTTCTCCAGCTCAGACGCCAGTGAACAGTGATACTCCCAATGATGGCAATATACGGCGTCAGGGAACAACTAAATTCCGTCCTCTTCGAGTATGTTCAAAGGTAATCTTTTTCAACGCTAAATATAGTAAAATAGGTCCAGTTCTCCTTAAATCCTACTCTGTCAAGAGTCATTGATCAATTTGATTGAAAATAGTTTTTGATGGGCAACTTTTACTTTCACCATATCCACTTAGTATAGGTAGATGAGGTTGATAGGCTGTGAATATGTTTAGCTCACTGACTATGTGTTATAAAGGGCTAAGCCCAGCAAATTTCCCTTCATGTAAGGCCAGGTTGGCCCCGCATAATCTGCAGTTAATAATCTGTCCATTAAGTATTTGCTCAACATTCTGTACAAAAACAAATGGGGTGTTTTGTTTTAACCAATGTTATTGAGTTTATCTTTACTTAGTAACTAATTAAATTCTGGGGGAAAAACTGAAAATTGTCTGTTTAGCAAAATTAATGTACCCATTGTCCAGGTGGAAGTGAATTGGCCATATATAAGATTGGTCTGGACAGTTTCAGTCCCCAAGGGGGACTGTTTTCATGCAGACAATTTCATGGCTGTATTAACTAAAAATTAACAATTTGTTACAGGTGGAAAGCCCGACAGATAGACAGACTGGACTTTTCCAAACACAGAGTCGAAGCTGTACAGAGCTACACAGGCATTTAGTATCCACCGTTCCTCAGACTGCTGTCTCATCTTCAAAAGAGGAAAATCAGGACAGCTCCAAGGAAGAAGACAGTGACTCAAATGATGATGAAAATAATGAGGATGGCTCTGTGAACTCCTCATCGTCCCCCAATTTAGAAAATCACAAACCACAATTTACCTGTGAGCGAGAGAAACGTGCAGTGGTGGACCTCATTCGATATATGCACACCTACTGCCTTCCTATAAAGAAGCAGCCCTCTAATGAGAAGCACCAGCATTGTAATACCATTTTAAAAAGACCCAAATTGGAATCTACTCGGCAAACATCACCTTGTTCTAATGAAGCCAGTAAGATGGGTCCCAAAAATGACAAGAGAAACTGCCCTTCGTTTAGTAAATGTAAGTGGACGGGTTCAGGTTTTTCTATCCTGAAAGAACTACTAGCAAAGGACATTTCGGGGGATGTAAGCAAGCCATACAGATTAGCTCGACCAGTATATGCATCTCTCTCGGATTCCTGCGTCAGCTCTCTGTCTCACGGTAAAGAAGGGTTGAAACTAGGGTTGGGTGCAAGTATTAAAACTGAATTGGAGAAAGTCCATAAGTCATGTCCAGCTCTTAAAAAGGACACCAGACATGTCGAAGTTGCTCGGAAACCACCAAATGCTTCTCAGGAGCATTTCACTGTTAAAACAGCTCCAAAACAGGAAAGCTCAGTTTATGCAGTTAGGCGATCAAGCAGACTTAATCCAGAATTTAGTGAATTACTTTGGTTCAATGAGGACATGCCTCCACAGACCTGTGTGGAACATATAGCTGCTGATGTAGAACTTGTCCCAGCAGTTAAAGCTTTTGATGAAGATGAACAGATAGCTGAGGTTGAAGTTGAAGGATTATTGGATCCAACGGATGAAGTGGATATTGCCAGAGCAGAAGTTTTGGGAAATGATTCCCATGAACTACATGCAAACACTATCACCAAACAGTTCTGTCCGCAAGGTAAGTTGAGGAAATTTTAGGCAAGGAAATGTGTGGAGAATACCGTGACAGTGTTGAAAGTCCTGTCTTGATCACAGTATAATGTAGCACACATATCCTTTTTTTGTCCTGGTTTACAAAATTGGATGCCCAAGTGTTGTAACCAGATCCTTAATGTGTCATTTGATGCATACTTTGGGCATTGCTTTGATCTGACTAGAGGTAATGACAGATTGGTTAAGCATGTTGCTTAATTTGTAAATCAATATAACCCGTGTTTTAGAGCTTTACAAAACTGAAATCTGATATGTGACTTCTGAAAAGTAAATGCTTAATAAAATAAAAAGAGAGATTCCTCCGCATTTAAGCTGAATACCGTGGCACCTTATTGTGGATTTGCATTTCCCATACAGTTTTCTTTTTGTACTGTTTTTTGGATAGCATTTCCTAGTTGAATCTCGTATTGACTTTCTTTGTAACACGGTGTGTTAGTTACTGTTAAAAACACATGACATCTTAATAAAGGATATTAGATACGCTTCACTGAAATCAAGGTTCTCCTTGGACAGGACAACTGTGCTTCTCAAGGGCTAATATATAAGATATGTGTGCCTTTAATTAGCGTAGGTAAATCTGTGAGGACAGCCAGGAGACTGATTGTACAGTCCATGCTGACATGATGAGATACAGAACTGTTCAAGGTCCTAAGGCCTTGAACAAGGAGGACCAAAGCCCCTGAATTAACAATCGACAACTTAATTTTCGCTAACACATTCAAGAGTTCAATAGTTTTGTTAGATTGTACCACATAAATTTTATACTTTTTGACCACCAACAGGATGCCATCAGCAGATATCAACGTACTTTGAATAAAAAAATACGCTATGGCATCTCTCATCTCTTGTTCCCGTATAACTGCACAATTAAGATGTTTTGTGGTGGTCGCCTATACTGTTTCAAATCTCAGTTACTAGAAAGAATACATTCCCCATGATTTGTTCAATACATTTTGGCAGCATTTGTGAAGTAAATAATTCAGCACAGTCGAACTGGGCCCAAATAAATAGCCATGTTAGCTGTTAACACCTCCTCATCATGTTCTTAACGTAACATTTAACTGGTTATAAAATACATACCAAAGTAATGAAATTATTTACTAAAATGATTGTAATTGTTTAAATAAACCCAGCAGGATTTTGGAGTTTTCCAGTAACCCTGTAATCCCACCATTAACACTCTTTGTAGAAACATAGAATTTGACGTCAGATAAGAACTGTTGGGTCCATGTAGTCTGCCCATTTGTCTGATTTAGCATTTACAGCTGCTGGATGGCACATTATTATTATTATACTTTATTTATAAAGCGCCGACAGATTCCGCAGCGCCGTACAAGGTAAAAAATGTACAGATAACGACAAGTACAAAATGACAAGCAATTGACATACAGATACAAGAGGAATGGAGGGCCCTGTTCCTGCAGGAATTTACATCCTCTCTGTAAAATAAAACTTACTTTACATATAGTTTTAGATTATGACCTCTTTCTTTATAACATTTCTCCTTCTTTGAAATAAACTCTTGCACTTTGCTAATGCAATATCCTACTGTTATAAAACCGAAGTACAGCTCCGTTACAATTAGGAAAATTTCCGCAGTTACAACAATCATATAATGGTAATATAAAATGTTTATTATATGAACTTCACCGTAATCTACCCATTCTTGCTTGTAGTCTAGTGCTTCAGCTTTGTTATTTCATTATCAAAATTAAAGCTTTTCTCGTTTTACATTTGTAGAAACCCCCAGATGCCAGCCGCTTTCAATACTACAGAGGTACGAGTTGTATGCTTTTATTTGGGAAGGTTTTAGTTTAATCTACTGAATTGGATAATATGTAAACCTTTTTTTAAACAAACAATAAATTATAAATGGCTTCTTCTTCTGTGACAGAGTAGAGAGTGATTCTTAGAATGATTCTAATCTACTGAGAGCAATTGTAACCAACTGTGTTATCAAATTTGATCTGTTTTTGGTCTGAAGGGATTACTTACTGCCTTGATCTGATATGGGTTTTTTTTAACCCTCATATCTATTCACCAGGAGGAGGCGAGTTGACCTAGATGTTTTTTAAACTCAATAAAGCCAACAGACTCAATGACCAACACAGCTTTTAATATTTAACTTGGTGTCAACTCCACCCAACAGGACAGGAAGTTTTGCAGGATTCATCTCAACAATACTTTGTTGACTTTTCATAAATTGACACGTTTCTGATTGAGTTGGCTTAGTTGAGTGCTGTCAGGTAGTTTCTGTTAAGTTAGTTGTGTTACCTCTGTAACTATACTAACAACTCAACCTGGAAGACCAAAAAGTAAAATATTGTTTGTTGAACAAGCCGATAATGTTATCGGCTTACTCTAGCAGAAGAAACCTGCAAGGGTTAGCCATTCGTAATACACAGAGAATTCATTGACTTGAAACCACTATCTTGTGTATCTGCTTTAGTAAATAAACCCCATACTGTGATACAACATAAAGTTGAATGTTTTTTTATGTAACTGTGTACTTAGTTTAGGCTTTTAAAGAAATGATCTAGCACTGACTATACTAGAGCGCACACACGCCAGAATATATCTTTTACCGACCTCTAGTGGATTGTTTTGGGGGTGTTTGTATTTTTAGTATAAAAATGCCTTTCAGTATTTTTCCTCCTGTTTTGTGATTTACATGTCTCCTTTTCAAATTACTTTGCAGTGATTCTACGTTTGAGAAGAGAAATTACGAGCAAGGCCTTAGTGTGGAGCTCTGTGGAACTGCAGGTAATTGTATTGTTCATGGCTATTATATATATAGTGAAAACCAAGTGTTTGTACAGTATTCACTAATAAGTAGAATAAATCATAGGTAATGAATACTTTTTTGTGCTGTAGCATTCTGCATTTTACCAGGGATTCTAAAATAAAATACTAAAAGCAAAGCTAGTAAAAAACTATATAAAATCTAGAAGTTAGCTTGAGATTTTCAATGGTGTGGAAGGAATATATCCATAGATATTATCAAAGCAAAGCAAATAATTTTAGGAGCCTTCTGTAAAATATGAGGAGCTACGTCACTGTTAGGATTTTTCCAGCCCGCCATAACATGAGTTACATGTCAGAAATATCTTCTGTTTGACTTTAAGGACTGACACCACCGACCACCCCACCATACAAGCACACAGAAGAGGATCATTACAAGCCTGAAATTAATCATAATAGTGAACCACTAAGTTCTTCGCCTTCCAATATGGAGGCAGTTGGAGAACCTCTTTCAATGAACAGGAAACATTCTAGAAAACACCCAGAAAGGACTGAGTTGTATGCCCACTTGAGTCGGACTAGTGATCCTCCAGGAAACTGCGAATCACAGGGACAAAAAAGACCATTTTCCAGATCTTTTGGAGACCATGATTACTGCCAGGTGAAAAAATCAGATATTGGCTTTCAAAGGAAGATCCTTACGTCTCTAGATCTGCCTAGCTACATGGAAAGGAAGCTTAAGCAGCACGTGATTCCAGCACAGCAGACACATGTTGAAATCAAGAGCAACAGGTCTATTAAAGGGGGCAACAAACTTTTAAAGGACCATGAAATCCGAGCCAGTCTCACCAAGCACTTTGGTTTTCCTGATAATAACCTTAAAGAGGAAAGCCATGGTGGATGTAACAGCCCTAAATATGACTCCGTTTTTGAGTACAGTGACAGTGAATGCAGCTCTCCCACAGAGGACTTATCTTGTCTGACCCCTCACAGAACCAAAATATATGCTCAAGGAAGCCCTCCCCCCAAAAACAAGCTGCAGTGCTGTCCCCGCACACGATCCAGCCTTCGATCATCACGGCACAGCTCACCA
The DNA here is from genome assembly GCA_023333645.1 of Sceloporus occidentalis. Classification (NCBI taxonomy): domain Eukaryota; kingdom Metazoa; phylum Chordata; class Lepidosauria; order Squamata; family Phrynosomatidae; genus Sceloporus; species Sceloporus occidentalis. Next base: position 394,914 of record JALMGF010000028.1, read on the forward strand.
GAGAGTATTTCCAGGTATATCTGGAGGGATGTATGTAATGATTAAAACGATCTCACGTTTCTTTCATATAAAACATATTCCATACTTTGGAACATTAGTGTATCTCGTGGACTTTCAAAAAAGGTGGTCAGAAATTAGTGAGATGAAAAGGGTGTCCTTTTGACTGACTAGCAGTTAATGCAGTAGTGCAGTTTCTGACCAGTTTTTCTTTAAGTTAATGTAAAAAATCAAAATCAACCATCTTTTTGCGCTCCATCTTAGCTGATGGAGTTGAGGTTACTGTTTGTAGCCAGACCAAATACTCAGTAGCCTGTCACAGAACATTATATTGGCCTGGGGTATGTGCGATGAATGCAGTTATGGTTGTAAATTATTCATTTGCTGGTACATTTATTCTTTGTATAATAGACACAGAAGCTTCTCTGTGGGTACTTGCATTGGGTGAATCAATGAATATATACATACCATTTTTGCTTATTTTTACTCACATATGCCATGTATCTTTTCCTGTGCAGATGTGATAGTAATGAAAAGCAGCAACAGACTGAAAACGTAAGCCAAAGGCAGATTAAAAAAAGAAGAGAAAAGGCAATTGTAAGTAGTGTCATGCAGTCACCTGATGATATTACAAATAACATAGCAACTACGTATGTTTTGAATTCCATGACATAATTACATCATTCCACGAATTCCAAGACATAATTATTCAACTCTTTCTTGGTTGCCTATAATGGATGTTGGGATGTTGCAGATCAGTTGCTGAGGAACCTCGGGTTGCCAACTCATGCTCTACTGCAAATGCCAAAGGTGTGACAAGCTTGTTTGGTAGATAATATGTTGAGGTGGCTGGTTGGCATAAGACTTTTGGTATTAACTGACTAGCCAAACATATGTTCAGAGTCGGGCTGTAATGAAGGTTAGGTGAAAAAAAATTCTAGGTAAGAAATGACACGCGCTTGAGGGCATTGAACCTGCTCCAGGTCCAAGTGCAGAATGGGTCACTAGTGGCATGTGAGCTGAGTGTGCAATCTACATACGCACGTGTTACGTCACAATGGTCGTGTCTAGATGCAAGAAAACTGACTGGGGTTTTACAACCTTGGTCTACATGTTCAATATTCCAAACAAAAAAGAAAAAGTCATGTGACTGAAACGGATCAAAATAAGTGTATCTAACACAGGTTTGTTTCTGTATATGTGTATGTAAATGAGCTCTATTGCTAACCCTAATAAATCAATTTATTGTTCATGCATGTTTGATTGGCTAAGACATATTTGTCAAAACATCTCACTGATTTCACTAGGCACTAGACAGGGCCAGCCATAAGGAGCTTACCTTTAAAATAAATAGTTATATAGAGTTGAAACTGTAACTTGCCTGCACAGTTTAGTGAATAAGCACTTAGAAAAGTTCAGTCATCTGTGTAGGAAAAAAGTTGAATTCTTCCTGTTACCACAGGGGTTCTACACTCTAACAATCTTACGTGGACCATAATGTCCTTTAAAATTACACCGCTACTAGCCAAATATCTTAGAATTTCATTAAAGAGGCTTATAACTGGTCTGATTCATAATGCATGTTTCATTATTCAGCAGATGCTAGTTTCTTTTTCTTCCTTTTCCCCTGAGCCTAAAACAGAGGGTCAGATGATATGTTGTGCTTATTACTTAGCCTTGTTGTGGCCAGCATTATATAGGAACATTATGCTGCATATTATATATGTGCCAGTAGAATTTTATTACAGTGGTTCGACATAATTGTGGGATCATCATGGTTGACGTAAGGTGCCTACAAACAGTGTAAAGGACTTTATGCAGAAAAAAAGAAGAGGTTCAGTAGTAGATCACTCATTTGATTATGTACTAGCCTGCATTTGATGTAAAAGCACTATAGACCTCGGTCCAGTATTTTCAGTCAGTGTTTTTTTCTTCTTCATATAGAATGAAGGACGCGTGATCTACATTAGAAACCTCTCCAGCAACATGAGCGCAAATGAACTGAAAAAAAGATTCGAGGTATTTGGAGAAATCACTGAATGCCGTGTCTTGAGCAGAAACAGGTAAGACACGTCTCAGCTTTTAAAGGGGAATTGTGTCCAACCTTCTTCATATATTGATTACCCTTTAACGGCGTGATAAACTCTTATGGAGGACTCATCTGTCATATCTCTGAAACCGATTATTTCGCTTGCCAGTGTTCCAGCAGTGTTCCAGCAGAAATCACCCCTTCCATGTTAACGCTTGATGATTTTGTCACTAAATGTTATGTTATTAGTTATTATTGCACAATTGTATATATTGGAAATGTGGTACTAATTACAGTATGATATGTTAGTTTTGTGAATTTTTCAGGGTATAAAAATTGGGAATAAAGTAGGGCTGCAACAACGAATCGATAAAATCGATAATAATCGATTATGAAAATCGTTGTCAACGATTTTCATAATCGATTAGTTGAATCGATTTTTATCGATTTATAAAATTATGTTTTTCAGAGCAAACGCTCTGAAAAACTCCCGTCCTTCTATAATCCGATCTCAAACAGAGATCGGATTATAACTGTAGAATCCAGACCCCCCGCAAAGCTGCAGGAGACCTGGATCCTCTCTGCCACCCGGTGAGGGTCTGTGCAAAACACACAGACATCCTCCGCTTCTCCCCTTCCGCTTCTCCCCTCCATTTCCGCCGGGGCTTCTATTACTGAACCCGGCGTCACGTGACCTTCCGGTGCGGCTTCCATCATGGAAGCCCCAACGGAAGCGGAGGGGAGAAGCGGCTGTCTGCGCGCATCACACAGACCCCTACCGGCTGCTGGAGAGGATCCAGGTCCCGTGCAGCGCCTGCAGGGGATTTGGATTTAAGTGGGCGATGTGCGCAACCTCGCTACTTCATCTCGCTGCCACTTCCACCTGCCCCACCAGGGGTTAATATATCAACAGAAGAAAAACAGGACAAGTAAGCAGCACTGGGTAAGTATTATCTTTATTTTTATGCTCATTTGCCCTGTGTTTCTTCTGTTGATATATTAACCCCTGGTGGGGCAGGTAGAATTTTTGCGGGATCTATTAATTATGTGCATTTGTGGGTTTTTTTTATGTCTATAATATTTGATTTATTGTCCATATATTTATATATATTTATATTGTATTGTGTATTTTTTTTGTCTATATTTAATAAATATAAATATAAAAAATAATTTTAGTGATGTCAGTTTTTCTTATATCGGGGGGCACAGTGGCATAAAGGGGCTATAAGGCATATCAGGGGGGACAGTGGCATAAAGGGGCTATAAGGTGTATCAGGGGGGACAGTGGCATGAAGGCGCTATAAGGTGTATCAGGGGGGACAGTGGCATAAAGGGGCTATAAGGCATATCAGGGGGGACAGTGGCATGAAGGCGCTATAAGGTGTATCAGGGGGGACAGTGGCATAAAGGGGCTATAAGGTGTATCAGGGGGGACAGTGGCATAAAGGCGCTATAAGGTGTATCAGGGGGGGACAGTGGCATAAAGGGGCTATAAGGTGTATCAGGGGGGACAGTGGCATGAAGGCGCTATAAGGTGTATCGGGGGGACAGTGGCATGAAGGCACTATAAGGCATATCAGGGGGCACAGTGGCATCTCAGTGGCATATAGGGGTAAAAGGCATATCGGGGCATGGTGGCATATCAAGGGTAAAGGTATATAGGGGGCTATAAGGCATATCAGGAGGGCACAGTGGCATATCGGGGCACTGTGGCATATATGGGGCTATAAGGCATATCAGGGGGCACAGTGGCATATTAGGGGACAAAGTGGCATATCAGTGGCATATAGGGGGCATATCAGGGGACAGAGTGGCATATAGGAGGTATCCCCTTATACCTCCTATATGCCACTCTGTCCCCTGATATGCCTTATACCCCTCCTGATATGCATTTCTGGGACAGAGAGGCAAGCTGGGGGTGAGATGTGCATAACTGGGCAAAAATAGTTTACATGAATATTTACTAGTAAAGCTTTTTTTGGTATTTTTTGAGTTCTTGTTAAAATATAGCTTTCATTATTATGTCAGTAAAATAAGAAGGCGAATCGTGAAATGCCATTGTAAATTATACGTTTTTATTTAAAATAAACGAAAAATTTGCATATTTTTTTTTTTACCCGATTAATCGATTAATCGAAAAAATAATCGGCCAACTAATCGATTATGAAAATAATCGTTAGTTGCAGCCCTAGAATAAAGTATTACTGGAGGTAGTTAGCAAGTAATACATTTATAAGGTTATAAATTACCCATTGTGCAACTCTGTGGAATTTGATGGGCCTTAATAAATCAATAAGTGAATATAATACATAGAATAATGATCACGCACCTCTGACTTGCTAAAGCTTTAATTGACTTATTCTTTTTTTTAGGGGAGAAAAATATGGATTTATAACGTATCGATTTTCGGAGCATGCGGCTTTGTCATTGAAGAAGGGCGCCTCTCTAAGGAAAAAGAGTGAACCCTCATTTCACTTGAGCTATGGAGGACTCAGGCACTTCTTTTGGACCAAATACACTGATCTAGGTAAAACAGTTGACCATGTAAGTGATGTTTGGGAGTCCTTTTAGGGTCACAATACAGGTTACATTTTCATTAAAGGGAAAAAGCTTAATTTAATCATGGTGGCTATTATAAGTAATTGTTATATTTTTGTGTAGCAAAGCTTGTCATAGAGTTTTCTTTGGTGCAGATGGGTCTGTTTAAATACGGAAACCACCTATTTTCTCCTGAAAACCTTTACGCTCTCACTTAACGTGCGTTTACGTGCTTTGTAGCTGCCACAAATGGTGATCCCAGTCTGGTATTTCTCTATTTAGGCCAACACATTGTAGAGAGGTAATGAACATTTCCCTTTGATGAAAGGACAATGTGAACACTGTATGGCTGGTGTATTTCTAGCACTATATTTATTCAAAAGACATGACCAAGGACTAATTAGTGTTTGAGTCTTTACAGTGGGGAAATGGGCAGACTAGATGGGCCGAATGGAATCCGCCATCAAATTATTTTTCTCTCTGTATAATTGAAATTTGTATTTTCAGTGTATACCATTCTCAGAATGCGATTTTTCCAACAAAATGAATATGGCGAGCACAGGTTGCGTGCGTTTTAAACAATGTCCCTATTTCATCTTATCTAGATTCACATGCAGAGTCCTCGCCAGCTTTAACCAAGAGTAAATATGAGTCTATGGATTTCGACAGCTTGCTGAAAGAGGCACAGAGAAGCTTGCATCGATGACAGCCTTAACCAAGGAGGATCACCTCTATACCTCAGTCAAGGCACTTGCAACATGTTTACGTTAAAAAAAAAAAAAGGAATACAGAAACAAAAGACTTTATTCTTTCAAATTGATGTTTACATTGAACAAAGCTGCTTCTGTATGTGATTTTTCCATGGTGTTGCTGTCTCACTGCCATATTTTAGTATCCTTGCTTTTTGGGTGCGTCTGTAGGCGTATGGTCTTCCCCTTTCCTATTGTACTTGCAGCTGTGTTCTCCATAATGTTTTGTCTGTAGTGTGTTAAAAAACAAAAAAAAAGTAGAGAACAAAAAAGTCATTTGTGAATAGAGTCTAAATTACAAATTGATTTTAACAGGACAAAAAGATGTATATTCTCTAAAAAAAAAATGTATTTATGGTTCACATGTACTGTATTTCGGATTGTTGTACGCTTCATTTAAACTATGCACTGTAGTGAGGTGTTTGCAAAAGATCAGAGTTAATCCTCATAAACTGACCATGAACCATCGGTCGATGAATCGGTTTAGAACATATGTCGATTTGTTTTGGCTCATGAAAACAAAATCAATATGTTTCCTGTGCACTATATATTTACACGTGAAACCACTGCTATTTACTGTTTTTGGCAACTTCACGGATTGGTCTAACCACATTAAGTACATTAAGTACCTGTAAACTGTTAAATTTGAGAACTTATTTTTACTATCTTTTTTGTTATCCTGATGGTCCCCATCAGGATAACAAAAAAGATAGTAAAAATAAGTTCTCAAATTTAACAGTTTACAGGTACTTAATGTACTTACCAACACCAGTTATGAGCTGTATAGAAACTGGTGTTGGGTTGGATTAGATTAATGGGTCGGTAGATTGTAGATAAGGAGTGGGCAGATGATTGGAGATGGCAACCAGAAATGTTTAAGGTTATTATGTGAGATTCAGCAGAGAATCGGAGAACTTTTTGCTGTGCCGTCTCTATGATTTAAAACACCTTGGTATAAATCTTCCCCTTTTTTAACACAGAAACCCACTTACATATCCACCATGATCAACCAATAAGCCTGTAGCTTTGTAATGATTACATTCCTCTGTCATTGCACCTCTTTTACTGTTAACTTTGTTCAATTAGACATTGAGTGCATTTACCTTCATTAAGCATAAGAGCATTATTTTAGAAGCACTTTGGGTGATTTGTTATTCAGCCAGTATCTTAATTGCATTTCATCAACTTTGATAGTCAACTTGTTTTATCCAACATCAACTATGATACACTCACTTACTGTAAACAAATACGAGCTGGTTATTTGTATCCGTTGCATCAATCCAGTATTTATAGCAGGGTTGAGAAGCTTGCAGCACTTGCTGTTGCTGATCTAGACCTCGGTTCAGCCAATCAATGGGAACATTACCCTTAGCCAGTAGACCTTCTCAATAGAGTTGTTGCTGGCTGAGGGTGATGGCTTTATGGCTCGGAGACCCTTGGTGTGCATAATCTGATTTGTGGTTCAGTAAGAACTAGATCTATGCTTGTTCACCCCTGATTTCTAATTCATTCTATCTATTAACAGGAGGTTAATGTCATTTACCTTTTTGTGTTTAATTGACTGAATGCTGTCATGGATAATTCGTGTTTTACTCCAAAGACTACAGAGGAGATGTGTCTCCTTGTCACTTTATCGTAAACAGTGAATTGATAAAATAATCACGTTAACACTTAGCAATATACTTTCTCCAGCTGAAGTACTAAACGCCATTTGGCGGTAGGGGCCCGAACGTCTCCTACATTTCAACTTATTTTAAAAGCCATTCTGCCCACTGCCATGAACATGGAAGTGGACCTCTTCATTTACGCTTTGGGTACTGGGACTGCCTATCCACTTAATACTACATGTATGTCTTTGAATATTTACCAGGGTATCATAGAATGTAGGAATAAGCCATTTTGTGTAGTTTAGGATAAATAGCCTTACTTCTCTAAATAGTTCTCGCTCGGGTTTACCTTTGTTTTGCCAAAGTTTCCAGCAGTTCCCATTAACCCTTTTCTCAGATTCAATGTACCTCTTTGGCAAACACCTTCTAGTAGATCTGCCTTTCTCTGTCATAGTATTCCCACACAACAATGATGTTTACATGTGATTGCTATAGAGTTTACTGTAGATTATATATATATATATATATAAATATATGCATATATTATGACACCTTTACGGTGAATAGTACTGTTCTGTTCCGTGCTAATAGTTTTTAGAACAATACCTGATGTATTTCCTGATCCTGTCTCTCCAGCTTAATCAAAGCTCATTGGCTGCTTTGAAAAGTGTCCCCCCCCCCGATGATGAAAGGGTTAAGTTAAACAGGATCAAAATTGACTATTATTAAAACCCTTGAAGGCCCAGCATTTGTTATAGCAGGTTCATGACTCTATATTGGGCAGTGGCGGTTCCTTCTAAAGGTCAACCAAGCTTCTTTATGGTGTCCAGAATCATCTGGAATTCATCCTACATTAGACAGGGTAGGTGCTTCATTGATGGACACGTTATTGATGGTATAGGAGTAGATCATTTTGTTTTCCCTGAGGCCTTCAGACCGTTGTATAGAAAACTTCTTTTTGTCCAGCACTTATGCAAAGCTTGCATACTTGCACAGACTAATACGCACAGGTCGTTTCGTGGGGAGGTTGATCTGCAGTATACCCTCATTATTAGAGCCATGCTTTTATTTTTTTATATTTTTCGGAAAAGTATGTATTTTAACATCTATGAATGTAAACTCAATATGGTGTCTTATGATAACATGTAAGTAACAGCAAATAATTTCAACTTAACACAAAATCACACAACTCGGTCATTTTTCTGTCTGTCTTTCCTAATCTCAATGGTAGCTTGTAATATAAAAATACAAGTGACGTATAGTTTAAATATATAGAAATAGCTGTTTGACATCCATTGACTAAACTCCCTGATGTGTTTCACGCACAAGGAACATTTCATTTTCCCAATGTTTTGGTAAAGTTGGAAACCAACAAAATGATAATGTTGTCCCCAGTTCCATCCCATTAGTAGAAACGAAAATGTCTGCCTTGAGTATTGATGTATAACAAAAAAAAGGTAACAGTTTATGATGGAAGCTTATATTTGCAAAAATATTAAGTGCAGGGAGCCTAGAGCTGAAAATAAAGACTGATTAAAATGACTTCTGATCAGTTTAATGATCAGCTCATGGTGCAAAGTTTTAAAAATGGTCCTATCTCCATAGCAATCACTTGAACGTTCCTGACGATTATAGAATTCTATTGGCCGCTATAGTGATATGATCACTTTTTCAAACTTTGCTCAAGGAGCTGATCATTAAACAGATTATAAGCCTTTTTGATGAATAACCCCCCTGTTTTTGGGGTTTTTTTAGAAATAGCCTGACAATTTCAGTAGCAATATCCACATCGTTATCTAATTAAATACACAGAAGATGGGATGATATGTTTCATAAAATTAAAAAAATCCCCCCTCCCCAGTATTATTTTTCTGTTAATGGTGACAGGATTTAATTTGTGTCTGGCGTGATCTGATTTCTCATTATTGAAAGGTGCTTGTGTCTGTATTGTGGTGGTATTGCAATATTCTCATCAACTATTTTATTGTATTTTATGTACGGACATAAAAGTAAAATCTATCTTTACAAGTAAATAGGTTAACTCGATAAACCCATTAATTAAGATACTTGCACGTTCAGGCTAGGCTTTTTTATTAGAATATCAATGATTATTTAGAATATGTAAAATTAAAGTGAAATATTGTATTTTTCTTCTTACCCATAAAAAACTTACTGAAGCAGAGGAGTACCGCTAACACGTATTGGGTATTGAATCTTATTATAGAAATTATTTGGTTGGATATTGAATACTATTATATAGTCACCCTGCTTTTTATGCTTCTCCAAATCGTATAAACAAAAATATTTTGGACTAGAAAATGAAGAACATTATGTTACAGTTCCAAGGAGTGATGGTGAAACTACTGATTATATGCTGCATGTATACCTAGATGGTAAAAAAAGGTTACATTTTAAATGCACATTTAATAATAATAATATTTTTTTTTATTTAATTGGGCCTTCCATTTTGAACTGGTGTTAGACCAGACATTAAATTGACAGTCCCACTCTAAATCCAAATTTTTGGCCATTCAAAACAGGCTATCTTTTCCAAATGGTCTTGATTGGTTTAATTTTTTGAACTGTTTGGTTTTAATTATTTTTCCATTCATATTTTCTTCCATTTATCCGTTTAGATTTAACACAAGTACAGACTTGAAATGTACAAAGTCCTTATAGATAGTTTTTGTCTTGCTTGGATGAATCCAGTTCTTGTACATATGGTCCCTATGTTGCTTTCTCTCATTTTTTTTCTTATGTCAAGTATGTATACTTTTTTGTTTATTTGTTTTTTTTACTATCCATCCTAAGCAACGATAAGCAATAGAATGAAAGAACAAATCAGTCCATTGTTTCTTTGCTTTAGCTTGTTCTAGATCACATAATCTAGAATCATAACATGAAACACAGGAATAATACGTTTTTGCCACTGTGTGGTCTTCGGGTATAATAAACTCTGGAGAACAATAAAGCCCACACATTGGGCAATTTAGACATCCCCGTTCTAGAGCACAGGATCTAGAATGATGCACGCTAGATGGCAGTGTTTGGAGCACTATAATCAACCTAATGGTAAATAGGATTTATAAACGTGACATGTTTGTATGTGATTTCTTTCTTTTCACAAGGAATGTGTAAAAATTTCACCACACTGGGGCACATCAGTTTCATATTTATAATTACCGGGTTAATCAGTTAATTTTTTAAAATAATTATGCTAATAAATCACTTGATGGTTAATATGATTATATTATTTTTTTAACAGTAGAGCCTTTTTTTATATGTCACTTTTTAAATTTTGTTCTATTATGCCTTTATTTATGTACCATATTGTTAACCTCCAGCGGCATGAAATATTATGCCCTTTTCTTTTTATTTTTTAGTGTGATTTAACTGTCTACCTTATAAAGAAAAAAAAAAGAATGTTTTATTGTATTTTTACATTGTCAAATCCTATAGTTTCGTAGATAATTTAACCAAAATTACTCAGTATATTATCCAGTGAGTATAAAGTCTATTTTAAATTGTTGTAAATACTTTCTGGACTGGCTTCTTTTATTCAAATTCTATTCCTCTGGATAAGGAGTTTCTTGTTTACATCACAAAAAAACAACTTGTAGAATCTCTACATTCATGTACTGTAAATAGCAAATGTGTTCAACCTACAAATAAAACTTAACTGTGTATGGTCTAAATGAAATGACAGAAATGTGTTTTCTTTAGTGCTGGAAAAAATATATATATACACAATAATATTTCACATAATTACCCAGAAATTTCATACAGCTCTAACCTAGACCTGGATTAAGAGTTCATATGGTCCTGGATACCAAAACATGTGTGATTACCAGACAAAAGGGATCTGCAGTGAAAATGCACAGTTTTATGGTAATTTAAATATTCTATAAATAGATTTTGGCTTGAGGTAGTAGTAAGCAGGCTGTTTGTTATGGTGCCTAGAAAGCTACACGAGGGGAAAGAGCGATAATTAAGAAAAAGTTAAAAGGGGGAGACGTTATGACTAGGAAGCCACTGGGGGTGTCGGGACAAAGGAATATGCAAATAGGTAAATACCAAACTTTGGCCAAAAAGGAAGCTGTCGCCAAAATACATATTTGGTACATATTCAGGAAAACATGCATAATTATACAAAATATGAATTAAGAAACTTGCTTGCAGATCTGACATAGTGGTCCAAATGGGTTTGAATACCTTTTCTATCTTACAAGAGCTTGGCTTGAGAGGGTAGTAAGCAGGCTGTTTGTTATGACGCAGGAAGGCTTTTCTATCTTGCAAGAGTTTGGTTTGAGAGGGTAGTAAGCAGGTACCGTATCTGTTCTCTGGAATTCCCTACCACATACCCTCCCTTCTTTATTTCAGCAGTAAACAATCTGTAAAATCACCTGTTCGAAGGTAATTACAACCTATCTTCTCAATAGCCACAACCTGCATTTTGATCCCACTGACTGCTCCGTGTGACCTTTGCTTACGATCAAATCATTCTTGTCCAAGCAGTCACTTTTCTTTATCCCCTTCAGCCTCCTAACAGAGGTTAGGAGCTTGCCAGACCATGGCCCATCTGTAGCAGTTTGTCTTGGTACGTGTGTGTGATATTGTTCATATTGAAAATATGTATTCTCCCCTATTATAATACACCATGTAATCTGTGAGTGTTCTTTAAATAAAATGTAATTATTATTATACAGCAGTGCTGTACAAATATGAAAATGTTACTGACAATGACAAGTACAATACAGCAATTGACAGAATGAAGGGGTGAGAAACAGGAGGTGAGGACTGCTTGGTAGTGAATGATGTTAATGTAGGGCGAGATAAGGGTTGTAAGTGGGTGAGAGAAGTTTTGATGTTTATGTCAGTGGTAGGCTTCCCTGAAGAGAAAAGTTTTTAGGGAGCGTTTGAAGGAGGGTAGAGTTGGTGAGTCGGACAGCATGGGGAAGAGAGTACCAGAGGGTTGGTGCTGCGCGAGAGAAGTCCTATAGGCAGGCGTGGGAGGAGGTGATAAGTGAAGATGCAAGGAACAGGTCATTGTTGGATCTTAGAGGGCAGGCTGGAGTATATTTCCCGATACACCTCGCTCCTACCTGCTGAGAGGAATTACTTTGTTACTTGTAATCTATTTTCCCCAGCTTTAGCTAACATTTCTTGAAATTATTCTTCTAATGACATCATGGTACACTGGTATCTGATAGGTTAAACAACCGTCTGGGGACAGCGGTTGATGGGCCTACAAGGTAGCATGGACCCTGCTCACATACAGCATGTTTTCTTTTTACATCTGTTACATCACAAGTGACCTTCCCATTTTTCATGATGTAAAAAGACTCGGCCCTCAGTAAAGTTTAAAAAAAATTCAAATGATATTTACTATATATCAAGTGATACATAGCTTTCTGCGATTGTTCATTTAGAGTTCTATAATAACTACCTGTAATCAGGACTGGCCCAGACATTGTACTGTACAGGTCCAAATGCTGCCCCCCCCAAAAAAAAAACACCCTCTGATGTAATTGAGTTCACCAGTAAAAGCATGCACTCTTAATGAAATTAATTTTGCCAATTAATCTTGTACTAAAAGATAATTCAGTTAAGTAAAAAAGCTTTTATTCTAATTGATTCATTTCACCAATAAAGCTTGCACTCTTATTCAGCTAATGGCAGCGCTAATGCATACTGGCACCCAAAAGAACATGCCTTGGGGCAGCCGATTGCTGCCCTTGTCAAAATACTGAAGGGGACATACCAAGACATATTGGACAAATCTATGCTTCCAATTTGTGGGAACAGTTTGGGGAAGGCCCTTTTCTATCCCAGCATGACTGATCCAGTGCACAAAGCAAGGTCCACAAAGACATGGCTAGATGAGTTTGGTGTGGAAGAACTTGACTGGCTGGCACAAAGCCCTGACCTCAAGCGCATCAATGCGCATTAACTGGAATGGAGATTGCAAACCAGACTAGAGCCCTGCGCGGGACTGCTTTTTTAATCCCGCTCCCGCTGATTTTCTGACCAATCCCACCTTCTCCCGCAATGTGGGTGTTCCACTCCCGCCCACTCCCGCCACATTTATGGCCAATCCCGCCCGCTCCCTCCACATTTGTGGCCAATCAAGCCCACCTCCTTACCTGAACTGCAGATTTCCCGTGCAGTCCCGCAAGGCTGCCGTCGAGTTGCTCCCTCACAGCGTCTCTTCTCTTGCTCCGCCCAGGAACAAGGCGGGGTCACGGGAAGGGATGTCACATCATGTGACTCCGTTTTGTTCCTGGGCGGAGCAAGAGAGGAGACACTGTAAGGGATCAGCGAGAAGGCAGCCTTACGGGACTGCGCGGGATTACCGGGACCCACAGGTACAGTGTCTGACCGCCCGCTCCCGCCCGCAACCCCAGCAAGACCGCCCGCACCCGCAACTTTCTTGGCTGGACCCTCGGGACCTGCCTCCCAATGCAGTCCTCTAATCCAGGCCTTCCCGTCCACCATCCGTACTTGACCTCACAAACGCTCTACTGGATGAATGGGTAATAATTCCCACAGAAACACTCCAAAACGTTGTGGTTATAGCTGCAACTACATATTAATGTGTATGTATTTAGAATCCATAGAATGCATAGACATCCCTGCTGGTGTCCTAATACTTCTGTCCATATAGTGTATGTGATGGTTCAGATTCTTTTACTAGATGGCACTGAAAATAGAATAATGAAATCAAACCAAAGTAGGGTGAATTCCAATGGATGGAATGACACATTCTGATTCAGTGGGCATGGAAAACGGAGTGACCCCCTTACCACAACTAACACCCAAATCACTTGACTTCAATGAGCTCTTCCTAAGTGAGTCTTGGGATGATACTATATGCCCTCTTGCCACAAGAGTCCAGCCATCCCGGTGAATTCATATAGTTAAAATAAATTTAGTTTCTCACTGTATCAAGTTAAAAAAAAATGTAAAAAAAAAATACAGTGACTTTTCTTTTTATAAGCTTCCAATACTAGGATGAGTCAAGCTCAATTTCTTCATTTTTGTCTGAGGAATGTTTAAGTACAAAATTCTGAACAATTCCACATTTGTTTATTTACATAACTATATGTATTTCATTTTGCTTTCATTGATTTATTTTCTGTTTTTTTTTTATTTTTAATTGAAACTACACTTGAAAATATCAACACGAGAACTCTTTATAACCATTGACCAGTAATGCTTAGCTTACTAATACGTTACAGCTTCCATATACTGCGAGGGCTTTTCATTTATGTGGAAGCATTCTCATGGGGCCAGTGAACAGATAACACATTCTTTTGTTAAAAATGAGGTCCTTTGGAACAATTCACCTATTATACAAATAAACACAATTCACAAGGATATATTCTCATCAGTGAATTTTTGTATTTTACTTTATTTTTTGTAGTTCATTGTTACGAACTAGCCTCAGTTTTTTTGCTTGGTATTGTAGCATCTTGCAGCCATTAATGAGTTTTCCGTATTTTGTATGTTTGAAGTTAGTGTGACACTTCATAGCAGTTGCCACATGAGGTCACTGTTGATCAAATTATGAAAAGGGATCCCGCTATCTCTACAGAACCACATTTTTTGCTTGAACGGTGCTGTCCAGCTGGTGAAGGGTCGGATTCTGTCAAACCAACAAGCTGGGGTGTTGGATATACATATACTGACACAAATACACAAACACAATTGCACACTTAAACATAGACACAGATTTTTGTGTAAAGAAAATGGTCATGGAAGCAAAAGTTGAATACATTTAGCATTGCTGTTTTGCTTTAGGACAGCGCGGTTATCCTCCTCACAAACTTCTGACAGTTTGCTTTTACATTTCAAACACAGTACCAGTACTTTAGTTATATATGTATCAATAGATAACACTTTACATTTCCAACAAAAAGATGAACACAGGCATCCAAACCAGACCCTCAATCAAAAGGGTTAATACTCAATGAGTACAGTCCTGAATGGAGTGTATTTAGTACCCAGAATAGTATAGGGATTTTACCCTGCAAAGTGAGAAAACACGGCCCAGAGAGTGAAGCTTAAGGGATTTCATACTCAATTATAGTGTTGTGTTATTTTAGTCCCTGTGGTGGAGTATCCATTGAGAAAGCTCAATAAAGAGTCCAAGCTTTTTTCTATTATGCTGAGCTCTGACCTGATGCCTTTTTACATGGAGCTATATAGTTGAAGTAGTCATGGGCTCTGGGCCTGTTATGGACTTTAGTAGCTTGGGGATAGGCTGGCAAACTGAGATTTGTTTGCAATTCTTTTGGACAATGTGGAAGATGAGCATCCCAACTGTAGCCAGTGATCAATGTACAGTAAGTGCCCAGAAGAGCACTTGGTTTGACCGTACTATAGCTTGCTCTAAGCCACAATAAACATGCCTTGGGTCTTTTTGAAAACCTCAGTAGGTGCAATGGAAGCAACCAACTTCATTTCCACAAAAGTCTGTGTGGTATCAAACATCCCAGACCGAGACCAAGTTTGTCACAGATTATAGTTCCTTCGCCCAAAAACTGTCTGTCACACTTGCACTAGCACATTAACACACCTACATACACACACCCAAACTAATACACACACATACACACACTAATTCACACTTACACATCTACACATACAAACTCATTCACACGAATGCACACTCACACACAGGTAACCAAAGGATACTTGCACCAATTTGCATGGACTCCAAATAAAGATTTCATGTTGTTCCTGTTAGAAATTGGTAAGGAAAGTAAATTAAATCAAGCGTTTCTAGTTTAATGATGGGCAGACTGGATAAGTTATTCGAGTGCTGTCACCCCCCCCCCCCCCACACACACACACTATAATAAATTCAGGACAGATATCCCACATGTAAAAAGGAAAACTCTAGAGACCATGATTTACGGTAGATCATAGAGACTCACAAAATGTACTTAGTTGCAAATTACATTGAAAGGTCCTTTACTAACCAATAGATCCTCTTTCTTTAGGGGAGATGTTTAAAACTTAACTCAATATTTTCTAACAAAGGTGACCAATAGCTTAATGTGTCATAGTTATTTTATTGTGATTCTTTGGAAAAAGCAAAAGTACATATTTATATACATTGCAACTAATATACTACATTTAGTTATATTTACGTGAGTAAATTCCAAGGATAAACATATGAAAGGAAGAAAATGTCAGAATTTTTTTATTGCTTTGTTCGAAAAAAAATGGATGAATTCATTTAAAATATGCTTCACATATGATTATCGAATCTATAACATCAGTATTGTATGCTGTTCTATCTCAAAGCCCAATGAAACCCCCATGTTGCAACAAACTGGGGGTTTCATTTATAGGTGGCATGGAGTAAGTGGGCACAACAAAGATGATTGATACACTACAACAAGAAAGAACTAAAAGGATAAATGGGCAGAATGTAAAGATACTAAAAATAAGCAGATAACAGCAATAGGAGTTTAGCAAAAAGAACAAACCAAAAGGATGTGGAGAACTACAGAAAGTGTAATGCAAAAAAAACTAGCATTTAGAAAAAGACAACAGAATCTGTACAAAATCAAAAGACATAAGTGCTGATACATTAAACTGTCCCGTGTAGGACCAGTCACAGCTCCACTAGAACCCATATCAGATATTCAGGGTAACTCCTGACCAAAGTGTAATGGCTCAATCAGAGAAATAGTGATGGGTTGAACAATTCTTTATTTATGTTCCACATTCCTTGTGATGGACCTCCAGCTTACTCCTGAAACACCTGCATCTAAAGGTTCAACCAAAAGATCACTGACATCAGAAGGCATAATTGCAACTATAGGTATATAATGAATAATCATCTATTCTATTATTTATATTTATTTTTCATAACTGTGTTTATCTTCAAATGAAAAATGTGCCATAACTGAGCTCCATTAGAATTGATTGCGAACATCTAGCATATATACGTTACTAATACTATAATTCCAGTAGCAAAAAACCAATAACAAGATGGATATTCTCTCTCATGTAATTTCAGTTTATAAATGTGTTTTTAATTTGTTACAAAAATATTATTATGATACAGATAATTGTGCTGAGCTTATACTTCCAACAGCAAAACCATATGTTAGCAATAGACCAATAATCCTGAAAGCCCAAAACTTGCATAACACGATGAACCAAGAAAAATACATTCAGTAGACTTCATGAAAAAACTACTATCTCTAATATTAATAACTTGAATTATCGTGTGGTTGCATTAGGTTGAAGTTGGGGATGTAGTAGCACAGTGCTGCATTTAATAAATACTCAGTTCCACGCAGCTATCATAGTATTCTTGAAAACTATACCTGTGTAATATATATATTCCCTATACAGAGTGATATACAGGCAAACAGATAAGGATACATACATACATACATGCATACATGCATTTAGCAAAGTGAGCCAGTTACATAGATCCTGTGTAGCTTGTGTGCTCTCATACCAAATCTGTTGCAGCCACATGACATTGTCCTCATGATTGGTCATTTACTCTGTATGTGTATATATATATAAGTGTGTGTGTAAATTGTGTACCATACATATTATTTTGTTCCATGCATGATGATGTAGAAACATATGTTTTGCATTTTTCCAACTTCATTGATGCATTTATAAGTACAGCCCATCATTGTTTACTTTAAACTTTTTGGTAGCAAAAGACATTTTAACTTTAGGGCTTTATTTTCAGCTTCAGTAATGCATAATCATATGTATTAAACACATTTATCTTCTATACTGTATATCTGGCTACAATAGGTGAGGATTGTGCTCTATCACCAGTGACATATGTCTTCATTTTTACCACTGTTCCCCTAAAGTCTTATTTCCGTCTCTGAATAAAACTAGAGGTACAGATGGCCTAATTGATTTAGGCATTCGAACCATCATTAGGTTTCAGTGTGGTGTCTCAAGCAGGGGAGATTTAACTAGGGGAGAAACCAAGATACTCTTTCACCAAAGAGTCCAGTTGTTAATAGTTGCTTTGAGTTTCTTCAGAATACAAAATTAAATTATATACATTTCCCCTATGGCAACTATGAATTAAAATTTTCTTTGGGGGCAATCATGTTTCTCTGGGTTGTTTTTTACACAGATTGCAAAATTGATTTAATTATAGCAAATCACAATACTCCGCTAGATCAGAACAGTATTATCAATTGCCAGAGGTACTCTACCAAGAAAAACGTTAAAAAAGAAAAAAAAATATTTACAGTCTTATAAGATAGAACAACTTTTTGATTGGGGTGGTTGTTCGCCTATGGGGACATTCCCACCATTTTCCTTTCCCGTTGCTGCTGGAGCTGAAAAATAAGAATACATGTTTTGTTTTCTATAAGGTCAATAAAATAGGGCATCTATAGCACAGTGACATCTTGAAACAACATTTACAACAATTTCTTGCTGCTTTCAATTAATTTAAGTTTCATATTATTTAAAAGTACATGGTTGTTTGTTGCCTTTCCACTAGTCCCTAGTGCTAACAGTGGAGTGCTCACCTACAACAACTTCCTTTCCCTTTGGTTGAACCTCTGTGTACTCAACTGCTGCCAGGACTTTGCTGCTTACCATGCAGGGGATATCTAGTTTGGATTTATGTGCCACCATATCAACAGGGACACACTAGTGCTGAAGGGACAGAGCAGCAAATCAGATGAGAGAGGATTCACCTTGATTGCCTTGAGACTGCTGCCGCGCACATGCGACTAAGCAGTCAATTATGGAACACTAAGCCCAGCAGTCAAAGAGCTGGTTGCAGTTGCAACAAAAGCTGCCTGATGGTCAGAGAAAAGAAGGAAGGTGCTCCAATATCCACCTCACAGAAGATTGCATAGATGGGAATGTGAGACCTCTCTTCTTAAACCTATGTTAAAACCTAACTGTTTAAATGTCTTTTTTGATTTATTGTGTTACCAACCTGGTTTAGGTGCCTGAATGCCCTCTCTCTTTAGTTTTTCCTCTTCCAGAGCTTTAATTTTTGCCTCATGTTCATCAGCCAACGCTTTCCATTCTTTCTTATTGTTTTGAATCCTGTCATACATTGGCTGTATCTCTGGATGAAATCTCGAAAACTCCTGCACAAAGAAAGATGATGAACATATTATGAAATACCGTAATATGGGTTTTCAGCAAGAAACAGGTGTATTAGGGTCACATTCATGTTTACCCTCTGCATGACAAAAATACCCTTGATGACCTGGGATCAGGTAGTTGCACTTGTAAGATACTTTCTACTAGAGGACCAGGTCTTAAAGCAGGACATAAGGGGTCTTAGCACAGGCTTACTTTAGAGGCAGCAATTGAGGTTCATACAGCTGTTGGTACATCCAACTGTCTGCACACCACCTAATGTTGCAGAACTGAGATATGATGACTGGTATCAGGTGATGCAAAGTTTTTTAGTTGAAGAGATCTGTGCCAGTGGCTGCAGTGACCTTCATTGCACTGCAGCAGGTAGCACTAGGGCTTGGACAAATCCCCATTATTATAAAAGTCAGTCTTGTAGAGGACCTTCTATCTTGATGAGGCAGGGACGTTAGATGACATGGTCAAAGTGAACCATCATGTTAATGGCAAAGTTGGCAAGGAAACAATAATTATTTAAAGGATTTGCATACCTTATATACAAATGTGCAGACAAAATCAATAAAACCACATTGAAGCTTTGGGAGTTCTTCTGCCTTGTTCCTGTCCATCATCGGCTACAACCATAAAATAAAATGAGACATGGTCAGCAAAAAATAAGAACGGTTGATTTACTTCATAAAAACTATGCACTTCATGGAAAATGTACAAAACTAGGTTTGTCTTTGTTTACAATGTGTATGGGCATTTAATCCTATCATTCACAGTCGCTCTGGCAGAAGAACCCCATTTACCTTTTCTAATTGGAATCAATACATTAAGATGCTGCCTGGTCAAACACCAGGTTTTGATGAACTAATTGAGCTCTCTGATGATCAAAGCTTTTAAGGGACTAAAACATACTGAGTGAACTGAAAATATTTCGTATTCAATTTTATGTCATTATTTACTTACAATTGGATTTTGCTGCAATACAGTCCTTTCCAGGTCACCTTGCTCCCAAAATTCTGCAGCAACCAATAGAGCGACCTGCAATCATAATTTGTTATATTATTTCCCCTAATGTTAATGCAGTAAAACTGATATAAAACTGAAATAGCTCTACTATACAAATAACAATTTTATGCTAATAAAAAAACTTTGGAGGGAATTTAAAATATGCAAGATGGAATATTTTTGGTAGATTTACAACCAGATTCTAGTCCTGGAGTCCTTTTGCATCTATAAAGGGTGCCACCATAGGAGAGAAGTTGCTTAAAAAGGGTAGAAATAACTTAATGGAATAATCATGCATTTCCTTAGAACTAGAAATTAATGTTGAAAATACAGATACATTGCTTTTTATCTTCAATAGTGAAGAAAGTAGCCCTGCTCTATTATAGGCGTTCTAATGAAATATTATTTTACAGTTGAGTTATCAATGCTTAGCAAACCATATTTAAAAAAAAGATTATATGTAACTGTTTACTGGGTTTATTTCATCATATAATAACTTCCTGCTTCCATTATTGAATTGTATGCATACCTTGCTTTGTATTTCCCAGGGTTTGGCAATAGCTGACAGATCACATGCTGTCATCATCATCGCCCTGCAAAGAATAATTGATAGTCTGATTAGATGTAATCCATCATATAGATTGCATGGAACAATAATAAAAAAACCAGCATGGTTTATAGGTGCTCAAGCCAGTGGTTGTGCTGGAAATTGGCAAATTCAATGCTCTCCAGTTTATAGGTTTTGTGTTTTAATGATGTGTAAAGGAAAGCTAGTCGTTCCATTCACTGGATGCAATGGAGATTCCTACCAATTATATATTAGGAAATCAGACATAATTCATGAAATGACAAGCATCTTTCAACAAATGACACCAATCCAACCACATTAATTTGATCAGTGAGGTTTGAGTCTCTAAAGCAGGAAAAACTAGATAGGTCAAATGGTTTTTATCTGCCATCAAATTCTATGTTTTTCAGTTATATATTTGTAGTTATGGTTTTCAATTAAGAAAGATGCAATTAACTTTTGTAACATTCATATGCCCCATATGTGAAGCAGAAGATATGGCTAACATACATGTTACTTCCATAGTGGAGGTTTTATGAATGCATTTTATATTGTTAAAAATGATAGCACTATTGATTAGGATGTCTTAAGACTGTGTACCAGTGACGGATGAGCATAGGGCCAAATTGCTCCCAGGCAAGAATTAAGGTGCCCCTTCATTTTTTCCATTTTAGATAACATCCCAATAGAGCCATCCACTCCTAGTAAAGTAGTCCAGCACCTACCGCCACTTAAGACCTGTAGAAAGTATATACCACTGGTATCTCCATGATTCAGGTGCACCAGGCAACTGTCTGGGATTCCTGGTGCTAAGAAGAACCTTACAGAACTTACATGACTATTTCTTTGCGTGTCTGTTCCAGCATCATGTATTCTGTCCACACTTTCTCATTCTCGTATGTTTTCGACTGGTCTACTATCTTCTGAAACATGGCTCTCTTCCTGGGCAATAGAGAAGAAACTAGAATCAAGTAACAGCAATTACAAAGTTCCAATCAAGGTTCTGCTTGAGGACACCAGTCAGGTATGTATGAACGGAGACACTGCAGACATATTTGCTTTTGATGGAAAGTGTTAAACATTAGGCAGTGGTAGAAGAACATTTCATTTGCTTCAATGGTGCTTGTCTAGAAATAAAATTATTCTATAATTGCTTTTATAAAAATCCCATCCTAATAAACCAAAGCAAATATTTGACACAGTGAAAGCATCATATAAAATAGATAAGGCTTTACCTTTTAGGGTTTTAGCCTAAACAAACATTAGTAAATACATACTATTATAAATACATGTGATTGTCAGAAATGATAAAAAATACTCCAATGGATGCAATACCAAATAATTTCAAACAACATACGCCAATTCTTTTGTTATTAACCCCTTAATGACAAATTAAAAATAATAAAAAATCAAAATGCATTGTTTTCAGTGGGTTTAGGGACCGCCCATTGTCCTTAAGGGGTTAACACTACTGGTAGTCTACAATTGCAGTATCACTCTAATCAAAATATGTAATATTTTATTATGATAACCGCTAAGTGGTTCCCTCTGATTTGTGCAACTCAATATGGTAAGAACTGCAGGGTTCATTTTGAAAAATGTAAAGATTTGGTGATTGCATTTGTACTGCAGATTTCTTATCTTCTCGATTATTCATCTAAGTCAGGGGCGTCCAACACGCAGCCCGCGGGCCAAATGCGGCCCGCGAGGTGCTGCCCGCGTAAGATCGGCAGCCAGGGCAACCGATCTTACGCGAGCCGCACCTCAAGCCCTGCTACTTACTTGTGGGAGGGTCTTCTGGACTGCACAGAGGAAGCGGAGTTCACGTGACATCCTACTTCCTCTGTGCTTTAGCAGAGAAGGCAGAGGGAGGCCGCGCCCCCTGCTGAAGTCTGTGAGCGGCATCGAGGAGCTGCAGTGCAGGTAAGGGGGTGGGGAGGGTGTTTGAATGAGTGTGTGTGATTGAGGGAATGAATCTGTGAATGAATGATTATATGAATAAATGAGTGTGTGTGTGTGTGTGTGTGATAGCATGGATGTGTAAGTGCTGGAACCTAGGCATGATGGGACTGTGATTGCTGTTAGCCAATATTCAAAAAGGGGACAAAAAGTGACCCGGGGAATTATAGGCCTGTTAGTTTAACTTCTGTTGTGTGTAAACTGTTTGAGGGTTTCCTAAGAGATGCTATTTTGGAGTATCTCAATGAAAATAAGTGTATGACTCCATATCAGCATGGGTTTACAAGGGATCGGTCCTGTCAAACTAACCTGATCAGCTTTTATGAGGAGGTGAGCTCAAGACTGGATCGGGGTGAATCGCTGGATGTCGTATATCTTGATTTTTCCAAAGCATTTGATACGGTGCCACATAAAAGGCTGGTACATAAAATGAGAATGCTTGGGCTGGGGGAGAATGTGTGTATGTGGGTAAGTAACTGGCTTAGTGATAGGAAACAGAGGGTGGTTATTAATGGTACATACTCTGAGTGGGTTACTGTTGCTAGTGGGGTACCACAGGGGTCAGTTTTGGGTCCTATTCGTTTTAATATATTTATTAATGACCTTGTAGAGGGATTGTATAGTAAAGTATCAATCTTTGCAGACGATACTAAGCTCTGTAACGTGGTTAACACAATAGAGGACAGTGCACGATTACAAATGGATCTGCATAGGTTGGAGGCTTGGGCTGGGATGTGGCAGATGAGGTTCAACACAGATAAATGTAAGGTTATGCACATGGGGAAGAAAAATCCAGGCTGGGAATATGTATTAAATGGGAAAACACTGGGGACGACTGACATGGAAAAGGACTTAGGAGTTTTAGTTAACAGTAAATTTACCTGTAGCAACCAGTGTCAGGCAGCTGCTGCTAAGGCAAATAAAATCATGGGGTGCATCAAAAGGGGCATAGATGCCCACGACAAGGAAATAATTCTACCACTGTACAAGTCACTAGTCAGACCACACATGGAATACTGTGTACAGTACTGGGCACCAGTGTACAAGAAAGATATAGTGGAGCTGGAGAGGGTTCAAAGACGGGCAACCAGAGTAATAAGGGGAATGGGAGGACTACAGTACCCAGAAAGATTATCAGAATTAGGGTTATTTAGTTTGGAAAAAAGACGGCTTAGGGGGGATTTAATAACTATGTATAAATATATAAGGGGACAGGACAGAGATCACTCCCAGGACCTATTTATACCCAGGACTGTATCTATAACAAGGGGACATCCTCTACGGTTGGAGGAAAGAAGGTTTCTACACCAGCACAGACGGGGGTTCTTTACAGTAAGAGCGGTGAGATTATGGAACTCTCTGCCAGAGGAAGTGGTTATGGCAAACTCAATAAAAGAGTTCAAAAGGAGCCTGGAAATGTTTCTTGAAAGCAATAATATTACAAGTTATGGATATTAGATTAATAGGGACAGAACGCTGATCCAGGGATTTATTCTGATTGCCATATTTGGAGTCGGGAAGGAATTTTCCCCCTGGTATGGGGCAATTGGCATCTGCTTCATAAGGGTTTTTTTGCCTTCCTCTGGATCAACACAGTAGGGACACAATATGTATATAGGTTGAACTTGATGGACTTTGGTCTTTTTTCAACCTTATGAACTATGTTACTAAGTCAGCCAGTACATGCTGAAACCTGGCCAGCTGCCCCCCTTGTGTAGTGATGCTGCCAGCAGTATGGGGTCTGCACTTACAGCCACCCTGTACCAGCATGTACTGGCTGACTTGGCATGATAGGAGTGTGATTGCTAACAGCAATCACAGTCCCATAATGCCTAGGTTCCAGCATTTACTGGATGGATGTGTAAGTGCTGGAACCTAGGCATGATGGGACTGTGACTACTGTTAGCAATCACACTCCTATCATGCCAAGTCAGCCAGTACATGCTGAAACCTAGCTAGCTGCCCCCCTTGTGTAGTGATGCTGCCAGCAGTATGGGGTCTGCACATCACTTACAGCCACCCTGTACCAGCATGTACTGGCTGACTTGGCATGATAGGAGTGTGATTGCTAACAGCAATCACAGCGAGCACAGTCCCATCATGCCTAGGTACCAGCATTTACTGGTTGCCTGGGTATGATAGGAGTGTGATTGCTGTTAGCAATCACACTCCTATCATGCCAAGTCATATTGCCAATTGTGTGTTACCTACTTTTATTAAACATGTGAGTTTTTATTATTATTTTTAAAGTTGGGGGTCATTTTCGGTTTTGGCTAAGTGAACCCTGAATGTTTTGGTCCAGAATTTTCATTTTAGTTCATCCCTAGAATAAATCTAGGGAATCCTGAATTTGTAGTCGCAAAACTTTCAAGGCCCAGAAATCAGTGAGAGGAAGAGTAAAGGTTTTGTGTCATTTTACTTTATTTTAATCTGCATATTTTATTAAAGGCCATATTTTTTGTCACAGTGAAAAATGAGTGCGGCCCGCGCACGTATACAATTCTGATGAAGTGGCCCACTGCAGAAAAAACTTGGACACCCCTGATCTAAGTTATTTGAACACTCAGGTATGACTCTGTCCTGAAGACGATAGCCCCACAACCATCTGTCTTTTCTTGAATTCTAATTCTAGGAGTTGTGGTGATGGCATTTAGAAAAAAGCAATTGACATGCTTAATGAATTGGTGTGACTAGAGATTACATTCCCAAGGTTTTTAAACGTGAACCATTTTAGTAACAATTTCACACATAATTTGTTGAATTTCACGTTACAAAATCCCTCCAAGCATATGTTATTCCATAGGAGTGATTTATTAAAATGTCTGAAAAAAAAATCGATACAATAGCTCAGTGTAACAACTAAAGATTAAGTGGCTTTTCAATTAAAAGCCATACAGCTTTTAAACATATTTCTCACTTTAGCAATTTATAGTTATTCTAAAGCGCTAAAGTAACGTTAGAAATTAAAAATAAAATATATTGCACTAAATAAAGGAAAAGAAACATCACTGAATACACAAAAACGTCCGGTGCACAATTATAGTTAGGCTGATTGTTACAAAATTGCTGGAGGCCAATGACTTACTTGAAGTACAAAGCTAAGTCTGTTGCAATGATTGCAATATCCATCATATGGATTGCATGATCATATTGCCTTCTGTTGAGATTCTGATAGATGTTTATTGACTGTGAAAAAAAGACCAATAGAAAAAAAGGTTAAGCATTCAAAAAAGTGGATTTTCCGTGAACTGAATATCTGATGGGTAACAATGTACCGTGCTGCATTTATGAAAGCCTAGTCACGTCAATGGATGCAAATCATTGTAGGTGTGTAGCAGTAATCAACCCTGAAGAACCTTCGGTACAATGCAATGGTGTGTACGTTGCTTAGTTAATATGTTTACGGAATTGTATCATGGGAGAGGACAGCTGTAACTAAAGTATTTCATTCTTCCAATCACATTAGCTATACCTAATTTTCTATTAATGGGACCGTTAATATTTTCCAACAAATATTAAACAGTAGCTTCCCCGTGTACAATATTTGTATAATTGTTAGAAAGCTAGCATGTCAACCCACACAGTGATTTTCTGGCCTTTAAAAAAAAGTGGCAAATTCCCTTCATTATACAGCCATATACAGCTCGCTATAAGCCATGCTAAAGGTAAATAATAAGGGTACAATACCTCATCTT
This sequence comes from Sceloporus occidentalis, assembly GCA_023333645.1. Lineage (NCBI taxonomy): Eukaryota > Metazoa > Chordata > Lepidosauria > Squamata > Phrynosomatidae > Sceloporus > Sceloporus occidentalis. The sequence continues at coordinate 421,175 of JALMGF010000028.1, forward strand.
TGAGGAGCGTCTTGCTAAATTCCAAATGATGCCTTTCCAAGATCGAAGATCCATGGAGTTTTGCTAATGGGTGTCCTGACCTGTATATAAAAAAAGGATAGTGTGAAGAAGTGAAAGGTTGTGAAAAACCAGTCTCAGACCGTATATTAAGTGTATAAGAAGAACTAAATAAATAAATAAAGGGGGATACTACCCTTATTTCTGGACCGATTACACAGCTGCGACCTTGTAACACACTCTCCAGGTGTAGAAAATTCGTAAAACAGTCCAAACAGGTGCGCTCGTGTTATTTGAGGGCAAAGCCCTATATAAATGTTCCAATGGACTACAGGTACATGATTTTCGAAATAAATAAATAAATATCGCTACAATAAATAGATAAATATTTAGAAGTCAGTCCGTTTGGTCCAAAATTAAAAATAAATAAATCTATTAAAAACCAGTATTCAGTGTTGATAAAAGTACTGGAATAAAAAAGTCCTCTCTCTGGGGCTTCCTCAGGAGTGATGTTTCTCTTTCTTTCGTCGTCTTTTTATTCATGGTTGGCGCCATCTTTTTTGTTCCTCCTCCTCCTCCGGTGGCGACCCCTCCTCCGTGCGTCGTGACGTCAAACGGTATTGGAACATTTATATAGGGCTTTGCCCTCAAATAAATTTTTCTTTCATTAACTACCTGTTTGGCCACTAATTTATGGTAGTTCCTGATATTGATTATATTTTTGAGGAAGATCTACTAAGACCAACACGAAACTGCAGACAAACATAAAAGAGGAATTGATCAGGAGAGACCTTCTGGAAAATCCAACGCTGAACATTCTCTACATAAGAGTAAGTGCATCCATCACCTTATGGTGTTCTCTCCCTGAAAGATACCATCCCATGTTTGTTCGGTTTTGTGTTTTGTCCACATATTCAAGCGGACAGACGGGTCTATAGAGGACTTCTTTTTCACTTTGAAACATCACGTACACTTGTGAGTGCATACAGTATATCTATTCGTCAAGTTTACTGTCTATACGTCTACACTATCATTTTTTTTTTTTTCATATTATTTTATTTTATCGGTTAACACGAGCGCACCTGGTTGGACTGTTTCATAAAAAAAGGATAAACAGATCCTCCAGAAACATTGTTCAGGTGAGGGGACATAATATAGTTTACTCACTGCACCCTCTATACTGCTATATAAGAAGATACACTTACTTCATTTGGTATAAGTTATTGGTTCCTCTGTGGTCAATATCATGGCAAAATGCTGCAGTCACCATAGCCATGGCTTCCAGATCTGTATAATACCTTTTCAGTTTACCAGTCTAAAAAAACAAAGAAAATATAACTCAGTCAAGGCTTTTAAAGTACTAAGACCAAGAAGACTCACAAATATCCTCATATATTACCTTGGCAAATGAGACAACTAACACACAGTTGGAGCTCCTAACAATGACATATAGCCTAATAATTCACTCAGAATGCATGCTTCCTTCTAAAGCTCAAGAGTTTGATATTGAGCAGGCTAAATTGGCCATCACGCTGGAATGATTCTATTATAGTTTTATATAGTTATAAAAAATATTAATCTTTTTTTGTACTGTGATTACTGTGGTTGAGTTCTTAAAGTGTTATAGACATGTAACATTGTATACTGAGTCCATTAAATAGCCAGTGGAACAAGGAAGGAACTCACTGAGTTTCACCCAGTTGCTAAAGCTTAGGTTTCAGTGACAATAAAGTCATTTAGCTGACAATAGTGTGTAAATGTAACATTCCATGTTTATGCCCCACAATGCATTTAACAGCAATAATGAATCTAAATACATATGTGCATTGCACTCTTACCATGAGTAGTGTGAACATTGTCTGTCCTACATTAAAGCCATGCCGCCAGTTGTGGTAAGTAATTTTTCGGTATCCTTTGCTCAGAGAGAAAATGAAGCGGACTAATACCTTTATACATGCGCAAACAAGGAAATTATGTTAAATAAACCATGGTAGATTAAACAATAATTTATATTATGCAGCCTGTGAAATAGGGTTCTATTAATCTTGATGGAAATTTGCAAGAAGAACAAGGATTTTTGGTACAGTATTTTTTTTAATGGATAGACAAGGTGTCTTAGGCTTCTAGGCTTGTTTCACCCACAATCCCGGCCAAAACACTTAACATATCTGTACCTCTTGTGGTATATGGAACTTGTCCACCACTTCCAGCTCATAGTACATCTGGATAGCACATTTCACCAAAAACAGTTCTGTCTGAGGCAAATCGCTGAAGTGAAATTCATAAATTTCGGCTGCCTCTGGATCTGGGAGCTCTTCTTGCTGTAAATATTAAAGGGAACAATAAGAGTAGAAGTAGGACATTTGAGAAGACAGTAACAAATTATTTCCATTGTTGTATGTAACAGATTAGTTCTCTTGACTGTTCTATTTATTACATGCATTAATTATATTGGTTTCCATTGGCCATTAAGGATACGCATTGAAAATGCATTTTAGAAATATTGTAAGCTTGCGAGCAGGGCCCTTATTACCTAATGTGTCAGTAGACCTTAGTTTGTCAGTGTCAATGCACTTCCATTGTGAAGGTAGCATGGTATTTTACCTTCACCAACTGAACAGGTCAGATACAATCAGTGTTTGAAATAAGCAGATTAAGCAGTTGCTTAGGGCTTCATTGCCAATGAAGGAGTGAGGCCTGAATAATTCTGACATAGATTCCACTCAATCTTATACTGCTTTAATTTAGCATTATTTAAGTGCTTTTGCTCCTGCTCCACCAGATGTAAGACTTGTGAAACTAATTTGTGCATTTAAAATACAATTGTTTCTTCCATAATTTCGTCAAATGTGATTTGCCTACTCTGAAAATAAGTGTTCTACAAGGGGATATTTAGGACAAAGGGAAGGATCAAAAAGACTACAGGAGAGAGATTTTAGGATAGAAAAGCTAAGGGGTTGCAAGATGAAATGGTCCAGGGAGACAATTAGGGAGAGACTGGGGATAGAATAGGGTTAAGACTATGGGACGGGGGATAATAATATTGTAAAGGTAAGACCCTGAGGCTGAGGACACATGGGGGTAGATTTGAGTTTGGGAGGGGGGCACTGATGGATTCCTGGGGAGTCTCCTTGCCTGCCTGCCCAGCCCCCTCTTATGTCACCCTGTGCTCATTGGGGGCACAGGGCTACAGGAAAACCCCATCTGGTCTGCCCTAAACAGACTCCCGTGAACTAGCAGGCTATGGGGGCTCTACATGGCTAGACAAATTTAGGAACTCTAGTTTTATTACCCATCTTTAGGAAGGGGTTTACCCAGCCGCAACTATGTAACTCTGGCCCAGCTACCGCATGGACTATTGTTTTCTACGCTGTCCCTCGTGGTTCCAAGGTCGGACCAAGTTGCTTTTTGGAAAATAACATCCTCAGACCCTGAGCTCTCCATTGGCCGGGATTGACGCAGCCAGCCCATCTCCCCAGCGGCAGCAGGAACATCAGGGACGGGATGCAGGCTGCATCACTCCACGACGGCAGATTGAGGTCTTGGGAGATGGCGCAGTCGGCCTAGGGAACCAATTGGGACTGGATGGACTGACTAACTTTGGAGTCAACCTGTCTGGGGTCTCCTCCTGTGTTAGTCTCCTTGTGACTGGGTATAAATATGGACTGAAGTTCTTGTCTGTCAATCAATTGAGGTGCCCCCTCCAAAATCCTGCCCCTACGAGTCAGTGATTCTAGACTCACACATGTAGTGGCAGCCTGATAGGCACATGTTTTTAAGTGTGCCATATACACAAGTGTGTTGGTATGTATGAGTGTCTGCCCTGACCAGGCCCGGCATTGACTTAGGGGCTGATGGAGCTGCAGCTCCAGGCCCCTATCCTACCTACGGCCGCATTAACGCAGGGCATAAGGGGCACCTGCCCCTTAAGCCCGCCGCAACTGCGACCGGGTCCGCCACTCTAAGGGGCCGGGAAGTCCCCACCAAGGCCGGCCTTACGGGTCTGCGGCCGCACAGGGTTTAAATTAAAACATCGGGGGTTTTTTTACTTTATTTAACATCCTCCATGTTAAATAAAGTTTTTTTTAACTTTATTTAACATGGAGGATGTTAAATAAAGTTGAAAAAACCCCCCGATCTTTTAATTTAAACCCTGTGCGGCCGCAAACCCCTAAGGCCGGCCCTGGTGGGGGCTTCCCGGCCCCTTAGAGCAGGACCGGCATTTGGGGTGTGCGACCGCAGGGGGTGCCAACTTGCGGCACCCGGCACCCCTCCAGAGACGGACAGTAATGTCCGCCGCTGGAGGAGCAGGCTCGCAAGGGAGCGGTATCGGAGGTCTTTAACAGACCTCCGGTTCCCTTGAGTGATTTTAAGCCGGGTTCAACGCTGTCCGTGGCCTCTGAACCGGAAGAGGACAGAGAAGACAGAAGAACTGAAGAAGAGGAGCGAAGATGAGGGAAAGGAGCTGTAAGGAGAAAAGAGGAAAGGTAGGAAAATATTCAGTGAGAGTGGATTAGTATATATGTGTGGATTGGTATATATGTGTGGATTGGTGTATACGTGTGGATTGGTATATATGTGTGGATTGGTGTATACGTGTGGATTGGTATATTTGTGTGGATTGGTATATATGTGTGGATTGGTATATATGTGTGGATTGGTATATATGTGTGGATTGGTATATACGTGTGGATTGGTATATACGTGTGGATTGGTATATACGTGTGGATTGGTATATACGTGTGGATTGGTATAGGTGTGGATTGGTATATAGGTGTGGATTGGTATATATGTGTGGATTGGTAAGTGTGTGAGAGTGATGGGTGTTATGCTGTACCATTTCCAATGTCTTTTTCATGATCTAATTATGCTCTAAAAGTACATCATAACTCCCATCACTCTATACTGTTCCATACAGTGGCAGAGCTGGGAGGCAGAGGCCTTGCACCCTCACCGCAGGACTCCTGAAAGGTAAGTGAACTTCAAAGAGGGAGAGGGTAGATAGTTAGGAGGGGGTAGATAGGGAGAAGGGCGTGAGACGGGGGAAAGGGGGTAGGCCTACACCACAACAATGTTTGGCGTAGTATATAGTGATTGGGGTTATGCTGCACTATTGTCAATGTCTGGCTCAATGTATAGTGATAGGGATTACGCTGTACCACTGTCAATGTGTGCCTCAGTATATAGTGATAGGTGTTATGCTGTACCACCGTCATTGTCTGCCTCAGTATATAGTGGTAGGTGTTATGCTGTACCACCGTCAATTTCTGCCTCAGTATATAGTGATAAGTATTATGCTGTACCACCATCAATGTCTGCCTCAGTATATAATGATAACAGTGAGAAGAGGCAGAGGTGGTAGATAGTGATACAGGGGGATAGATAGTGAGAAAGGGGAGTTTTGTTACAAGTTTTTATTCCTTTCTTTTTTTGGGATGGGGGGGCACCAGAGGAGTAGTCCGCACAGGGCGCCAGAACACCTAAGGCCGGCTCTGCCTTAGAGTGGCGGACCCGGTTGCAGTTGCGGCGGGCTTAAGGGGCTCTGCCTTAATGCGGCCATATAGGCCCAGTCAGTCCGGTCCTGACTGGGCCTATTTTAAGGTAGGAGCCTGGAGCTGCAGCTCCATCAGCCCCTAAGTCAGTCCTGCCCTGCCACAGGCGCGGTCGCAGTTGCTGCTTGCTCTGGCAACAAGGTAAATAGGGTGAGGGAAGGGGCTGCAGTGAGAAGGGGCAGAGGGGGGTTAGGTAGTGAGAAAGGGGGAGAGGGGATAGATAGAGGCGGTACATATTGAGAAGTGGGGAAGGGGGTTACATAGTGAAAAGGGGGAACATAGTGAGAAGGGGCAGATAAGATGATGAGAGGGGGTAGTGTGAATGCGTATGAGAATGAATGAATAAATGTGTGGATGAATTGTGTGCATGCGTATGACAATTAATGAATTCATGTGTGGATGAATTGCTTGAATGATTTGTGAGACTGCATTAATGAATGTGTTAATGATTTGTGTGAATGATTAAATGCAAAGATGGTACATGAAGGGTGGGCTTTAACAATAAATAAATAAATAAATATGGGCTGCTCAGGCTTAAATGCCCGGGCCTATTTTTTGTCCCAGTCCGGGCCTGGCCCTGACTGTTGGTTTTGGGAGGGTAATACCTTTTTGCAAATTCTGTACAGGGTGTGTAAAGTCTAATTAGCTCACAGTTCTCCTAATTGCCTACTCCAGTGCACATCCTTGCAACTATACTGTGGACAATGGCAAATCTGGTTCTGTATAAACCCACAAAACCTTCCCAAGTGTCTTATACTTAAGACTGGCTATTTCCCCCAAACAATAAGAATTTTAATTGTGCTTAATAGGCATAAATTACCTACCAATATTTCATATAATTCATCCTCTTCACATTCTTCTGGCGTTTTATTTAATAATTCCTTTGTTTTCTGGAATTAAAAATGGTTTTGTATCAGCATCAAGTAGTATACAATTCAAAACCGATCTGTCTGTTGAGGGGTGCTGGTTTTCGTTTTATCCACCGCATCAGACGACTATGGAGTCATAGCTAACATATGTTGTTTCCTAACTAGGTATATGATATATTCATATATCAATAGTTGGCAGAAAAAAACCATGTGTGACTGAACTTAGTGGAAATTTACTACCAACTCTGTTGCAATAATTTTCCATGTGTATTTGTTTATGCTGATTCAGATAAGCCAGGGAATTTGAAGATCTGAGGAAATCTCTTAGTTGCTAAAAATATAGAAGATTAGCTCAGACCTGAGCTGGAAATTGCTGTAGATGCACATATTTTAGCATCTATAGACTTCTTGTTTTTCCATATTCCAGTAAGGTCAGATGTTTATTTTTGTTTAGTTTTTCATCACATAATATGTTAAACGGATATAAAGTATATCCTATATATTTTCCGACTATTACTACTACAAAAAATAGCCTGCGTACCAGAATTATCTGCAGTTCATCATTTGAACATTTCACGTGATAGTTGACCATGTCTTGGTAAATATCCTTCCTGTTTTCCAGTTTATTCATTTTGTCATAGGTGTCAGTATTTAGGACGGACCAGCCAAGGAACTGTGTTAAAGACTGGAGAACAAACACACAGGACATTAATGTGAAAAATGGTCTCTCTTTCAGCTCTGATGGAAGTGAAAAAACATCATATTTTAGTTGTACAACTAATATATAAACAGTCAAATCTAGAGACGTATTACCTGTTTTTTTGTTTTTTATTTGTATCTTAACCCCTTAATGACAATGCATTGTTTTCAATGGGTTTAGGGACCGCCCATTGTCCTTAAGGGGTTAAATAACGTATTCACATGGGTAACTGTATGGTTATAGAGGTAATTGTTTTATAGTCAGTACTTTTCCTGAGCTCCAGTCTTTTTTCTTCAATGTTAAGCCACTCGCAATTTTTACAGAGCACACATACAAGTAGCTGAGTTCATAAAGGGTTAATTATATACATTTTTACCACAGAAGGGATTAGGCTTCCAGCTAGGGACACCACTAAGCTTAGCAGGCAATTTTGGTGAAATACTAACTTGACAATTTGTATTTCAAAATATTGTCTATCATTGGCTCCTCTTGGCTTGTGAATGCCCCTATGGTCACATCTTACATAAAGGGAGTTCTGCTTTTTTTCCAGTAGGTGTGCACATATGTACTTACTTCCATTAGTACTTCATCCATTTCATCAAAGGGCTTTCCATCCTTTCTGTTGTAAAACGTAGCGACACCAACAATTTCTTCTTTCTTGTTAACAATGGGCATGGAAAGAACATTTTTAATCATCCAACCAGATTCATCAACAGGACCTTTCTGGATGGAAATAAGATCATACTTTTAGAAAGTTGCTTGTGACATACAGTTTATTAGCTTTACCCATGTAACATGAGATACGAATACAATGAGATGACAGGATTTCATTGTGAAAAAGGTCTATATTTTACCAATAGTGCTGTATATCTATTATAAACAAAAACTCAATCTAAGGTAGAGATGTGCCTGTGGTGTGGGCAAAGATTACTATTCTGGGCACCTCGACATTGTCTGTGAACATTATAGGTGGAACAAAAAAATGTAAAACTGTGTCTAAGTTGTCAAATTTGTACGCTTTGTACTACTTAACTAAACTGTATAATGCAAAATGTGTTCATATGTATTGCTACAAGGTTGTACTCCTAAACACAGAATGACAATGTCTTTTGAATTTTACCCAAATATCACTAAATTGCATGGTGATGATTAATGCTCTACCTGGAACTCAAAATATTCATCAGCTGGTGTGTTCATGATATTACAAATCTGAAAAAAAGAGAGCAGGATTTGTTGATAAAGTACCACCTCCAAAAATGTCATATATACAAAATGTATAGACAGGCTGGAAAACAATGGAAAAAAGAGGATAGATGCCTGATCATTAAAAGATACGATCTGCAAGAGTAATATATAAGTGAGACCTAGCAGGGAATAGGAATAGAGTTGCAGAACCAGGAAATATCTTCCTTGTAACCAGGCCATTTACATTATGTCTGTGCCTAGCCAGTATTTAGTATTAAGTCACATCCAGATACAGGGAGGACAGAAGCAGCAGAGGAAGACCATGTGGGTATGCTGGTTTCTGTTGTCGGTAAGGCCAGTGACAATCCTAAATACATTAATGCTTATAGCTAAAAACTCATATTCTTTGGATCAGAATTTCAAAAAAATAGCTTCAAGGTTTGCGTTAACCTTTATAATACTTACAAGACCATTTTCAGCAACATATGTGGGCAGTTTGCTTATAAGAGCCCAATGATCAGCTGGTGGGTTCCTGGAAGAAAAGAAAGATTTACAGAAGATATATTTAAATGCATCAGCATCTTTTGACACCATTTTTTTAAATTATTTCTCAGGAAATCATGTTTTTTGTATCCTATTGTTACACACATCACTGCAAGGATATACATTGTTGGCTCAGTTATTCTGTTATACACACATAGTAATATATGTAAACATTCTGGGGTCTATTCACAAAGTTGTGTTGAGTTGTTAGAATTGACAGTCAAATACCCTAAGCCAGGGGTAGGCAATCTTCGGCTCTCCAGATGTTGTGAACTACATTTCCCTTGATGCTTTGCCAGCATTATGACTGTAAGAGCATTATGGGAGATGTAGTCAACAACATCAGGAGAGCCGAAGATTGCCTACCCCTGCCCTAAGCCAGTTGTCAAGACAACGTAACTGAGCTGAATGATGAGTTACTCATCTATTTACTATAGTAAACGTGACTCTCAATTCCACCACAGTGGAAATAAAATAAACTTCAATTCTGTTAACTTTGCTTTCAACTGGCAGCAAGCTGGTATGGAAAGCGTAACAACAAGTCTAGTTACACAATGTTGACAAAGGGTCGGGTTGGTAGCTGAATTGGAGGTCATAACCGTGTTTTACTAAGCACAACAAACTTGACTCCTTAAGAGGAGGCAAAGTGACAAAAATATGCCTAGCTCAACTCAAACTTGAACTTGACCGTCTCAATTTCAGTCAAGATTAACTTGACAGGGGATTCAGTGTCCAACTTGGAACTCATTTTTAACAGTAATATTGCTTTTTGTGAATAGATAACTTGCGGTTTGAGTTGGCTTTATCAAGTTGTGTTGAGTGAGTTTCGGCTTGAGTTATTTGAGTTGCCTTTGTTTTGTGAACTCTCCCAGTAATTCAGATATCACCTAATTTATACATGCCTTGTACAACATATGCATACAAATAATAAATTATATAATTCCACTGTAAACTGTTCAGAATTTCAAATAGGAATATAGATAACTGTAATGATTATTTTAAAGAAAATGCGTTATAAAAATATATTTTTAATTCAACTTACGGTATAACTTTAATTTCTTCTTTTCCGTGTAATATATAGTCGATCACTTTATAAAAGGATATTTCCTAGGAAAGGTTAAATTATATTAGCACTGCAATGCATTATGGCAATAAAGGGGTTCATTAACATATAGCGATCCCCAGACACAATTGGCCTTTTTATGCATGAACATCATTTCTTCTAATGCAGTTAATTCAAGTAGCCCCTATATACCATTAATACCATAACTGATAACTAATAATTTGTTGTTATTCTATCATATGCACATAACGGCAAGAAAGAAAAATGTTCTTTTAAGAATATCTAGTGCATAGAGTATCTATCTAGTGAGGCTGTATTTTAATATCTGTTACTATGGCTTAGTGGATTTAAGCCACTGATGCAAGAACTGATCAAATATGTATTCTGCATCCCCACCCCCTCTGTAAAATATTATTTTTCATAGTTAAGCATAACACACAAGTAAGTGCCTTATCCTCAGTTACGTACTCTGCCATCCGGTGTCTTCGGTCCTGAATATGGTGGAACTTCACCCATAAGAACTGGCCATTGATCAAAAAATTCCTGCAACAGAGAGATCATAGAACATATATTGATAAAATACATTTTAAAATGTATTGTCATCAATATATCCTTTATATATTTAAAAGTAATTATATTAAGAATAATCCTTGAATTCATCATAGACAGGTTTAGTCATTAAAAACTGGGTGTCTGAAGACATTTTGACCATTCCAACTCACTGCAGTATTAAGGGCCAATCTAGCCAAGGGTGGAACTGTATAGTACATAGCCAAAGTGAAATGTGTTGAATAATTATGAAGTGTACATGGCCAGCTCACCTCTACATACAGTCTAAGCGCATTGGGGTTGGTTCTTTGTAAATCATTGAGGTTACTTCCAGTTTAGCGACTACAACTTACAGAAAACATACTAGCACTTGTAACATAAAGGCATCACATTTATTTTAACAATGATTTATCCCCAGCAAATGATTCATCCACATATTCCGATTGACTGATAAATCTGAGTAATTTAAACACAATGACAAACTAATCATAATGAGGAGGTGAAAGGCATACTGTGAAAAAGTGATAAACCAATTTAAAGATAATGTTAAAGAAAATGCCATCGTTTTCCTGGTTCTACTCATTAATGTTAAGTTGTAATTAGTAATTAAAAAACCTACAGATTTTTTAGGGATATATGGATAGGGAAATTAACCAGGCAATGTGGCCATGATTGCAGAGCTAGAACACTACACATGCATGTATTAAAGACACTCTAAGGGACATTACATATTTTAGGAAACAACCTTTGTCTTTGTCATGTCTAGAAGTCCCACAGAGTATCTGTCACAGTTAAGAAAGGCGCGGACTGTGTAAAGAGCTTTGTGAAACTGTCTCTCGATGTCTGTAAGTTCTTCAAAGACCTTGTTGGCTGACCATAGAAGTATCTAAACAAGACAAAAAAAATAGTTAAACACAACTGTGATGTCGCAGTCAGACAATTCTAAAAATACAAAGCTGAACAAAATCTTGTCTTTAAGGTGACCCTTACAGTGGTTAATATTTGACTTTCTGACTGACTGTTGTCACTCTTCCTACTGCTGAACCTCAATTAGATTTTGTGAAAAATACATTTTTGCATATTTGTATATCCTGTCAGATCTCGACGTAACAGGCAATTCTCCCTTTGAATCTCCCACTCTAGGTACATAATCATTATGCTTCATGGGGAATGTAACCTTGATTTTGTATGTTTATATCCTTGTAGCCCCATTTCAATGAACAGTTCCCTATCATTGGTATTTTGTCCTATTGTTCTGACCAGGGGCGTAACTAGAAGCCTCAGGGCCCTGGTGCGAGAATCTGTTAAGGGCCCCCCCCCTCACGCTCCCACCACTGCAGTCGGGGCAGCGCTGAGGCATGCGGTGGCGGCAGGGAGCAGAGGAAACAGAAGGGCACCGAGAGGTTGCTGAAAACGACTGCTCGGCACCCCTTGGGCCCCCCTGACTGGCAGAACTCCAGGGCCCGGTTGCAGTCGTGACCCCTGCGACTCCGGTAGTTCCGCCACTGGTTCTGACTGTATGCCAGTTCTTCAAGATAGAATTTTAGGTGGTTATCTCAGCTCTGTCTACTATGAGGGACTCTAATCAATATATTAAATAAAACATTAACAACATTTCATAACAGTTTTGATAACACATTCTCAAAATTCTACTTGAGCACATTACAGTACATTTAACCACACAGTGCATTCTTGACTAAGAAAAATCTTCCTGATCATTACCTGACCCCTTCTGGTTTCACAGTTGTGAAGATAGGACAGATGAAATACCTTGAGTATCAGATTGGCAAAATTGAGGTACTTAAGGAACATCTGAAAAACAAAAAATAATATACCTGCTAATATTATTTTAAGTTAACAACTGATATTATTTAATTCTTAAATGTAACCTTAACACATTTAAGTCCAACAAAAAGCAAGTCTACATACATACAGTCACACGCACTGATGTCATAAATCCAAATTTCTATCAAAGTGACCAAAAATGCACTTTGAACAAGCTATCAAAATAAAGATCTGATATAATTAGCATGTTAGAGACTAGTGTACCAATCTACTAATTCTGTCAGCTTTCTGAACTGGTATTCCATGGCACATCCTAGCTATCAAAACACGTTGGAAGAGGAGCTATCTTAATACAGTTGAATCTGGCATTTGGTCAGACCACCATTGGTCTTGGTTGTTTGGCCCATCTAATTAGACTTTTTATCATATAATTCTTCTATATTAAAATAAAAATATTTGCTGAAATGATGTCTTTGTTTTAAGGGAATGGTTCATACAAATATACACCATGATTACTAAAATCTGGGGTAATTAATTTTCAATCAATCCCCAGGTTGTTACCTTTTTATATCATATGCACATAAAGAGAAAAAAAGATGCCCGACCAAGAATACAAGGTAAGAAAAGGACACAGCAATTATTTTCCATGTAGGGATCTCCATTATCTACTTAATTGGCTTCATTAGAATCTAAGGTATCCCATTAAATGGAGAATCCATATGAACTGAGCACTCTTTTTATTACAATTTTTATGTAATCTATAGCTCTTCCTGACAGGTTCTAAGTGGCTTTACTCTACTCCTCTATTTTTTTCTCTTTTAAATAAAATTTTTAAATTAATTAACCTTTTTTCTTACCTTCTTTTCTGCCAATTACAGATTACCATAGCATGTCTTACCTCTTCATCATATTTGCTGAAGGTAGTGCCATTGACCTTATTAACAGCCATTATCACAGCCACTATGTCCTTCCCGTTCATTACAGGTGCTGCCAGTAGGCTTTTTGTTGCGTATTCTGTAAGGTTATCTACAAAACCGCAGAAATGTGTGTCCTAAATATAAAACAGAATGAACAATTATGAGTAAGGCGAAGAAATAGATGTTTAATGACACTAATGTGTACAAACATCTTAATTATTTTGATCTCGGAAACATAGTTTGTGGTCAGTTCGAATCAAGAATGGAATAGTGCCGGATCCAATGTAATCCACCATGAAGGAACTCAAACCCAAAGTATACATATGATGCACTCCTTTTCTGAATTATAAGGGTGTCCTCATTTTGCTAATAATAGTGATAATGGTAATCGTTATAATAATAGAGAACACATAACCTCCCGTACCTTGTCTTTTTTCATAGAAATGTCCCAAGAAATAAAGATGGGTTTTTAGGTAAATTCTAGACCTCTTAATCTTCATTTATACGTTAAGTATAGCATGGGTTTATAAAAGAATAAATTGTCAGATGACTCCATGATTGCATGCAATGCCAAGTAGCAGTTACAAAAGCAAACAAAATATTGTCATGCATAATTGATGCAAGGCCATAAATGTTATTTTGAGTATATTATGAGAAAACAAACCTTATATATGTATGTAGTAGTTTTGGTAACCAACCCATGCGAAAGAAATTTTTAAATTGGAGAATACAAAAAGGGCTACTAAATTTAGGGAATGAAATGACTGAATTGTGATGAGTGCCTGGCCAAAATAAGTTTACTTATCCAGTAAAAAAGAGCCTCAGAGACCATCTCATAACTATATTTAAAGATCAATACTAAGCATTATGAGCAGTGCTGTTCATCCCATGCCTGAACAAATTACAAAAGGCCATCATCTATAATTTGATGAGCAATGGCTGTGTCTTACCCAGTGGAAGATACTTTTTGCACTGAAGGAAATAAAGCTCTGCATTACCTTGGGAAATGGTGAGTACAAATAAGGTAAATGCTTTTAAGAAAGAGCATATTTTTAATTAATATGCCTATTGGTGTTTTGAGGGTTTTCTTTATACCCTCTGAAGGGTATAAAGGATTTATTTCTATGCACCGGAAGTTTCACCATTTTGCTGTAAGGTGAACTTTCTCCAAAATTGCTTTGCTTTCTGTGACATCCTCTCCCTTGATTGTAGGGTCAGGGGAGAGGACAACACGAGAAGCACCACCATTATGGTGATTATGTCCATGGAGATGTGACTAAAGATAGAAGATAAAAGATAGAGTATAAAAGATAGAAGATAAGAGAGAAGATAGAAGACTGAAGATGAAGAACAAGAAGATGCGAAAAAGGAAGTAAAAGCGGTCAACAGAGAAGGTGGGGAAACATTTAGAGAGCGTGAGAGAGTAAACAAGAGTGTGAGAAAGTGAGTGAGAGTTTGCGAAAAAGGGCCTGTGAATTTCGGACAAAAATTCTGAACTTTTCGCTTCATTTTCGTGGGGGGTCTGGTCCGCTTTGTGGGGGGGCTGGTCTCATTTTCGTGGCTTCATACGAATTACTGAATTTGACAAATTTTGGCGAATCCGAATGAACTAGTCTATTAAATAACAGTTTAAAACGTATTGTCCACAACCTTTCCTAAAACATGATTAGACAATTATTCACTACTCTCTTTTCATAGGAAGTGTTCTTAATGTTATGTTACAAATGCATAACCTTACATTGATTTTTGTGGTATTTCATCCTTAGATTACTAACTTGTCGCTGTACATTGCAAATGCATGTAACTGAAATAAAAGTGCACCCCATACTCTTATATTAACAACAGTCCCAAACAGACTGAACTTAACGTTTCCTTTACTTATTGCTATTCCTTTCCAAAGTCAAGGTACACAATACCCATTCATTATTCTGGGCCATCCAAAAAAGGACCACCAGCACATATATCTCATTTTCTAGTTATCATACTGTTAATTATGTATATTATGGTTTAATAATAATCTGTTACAACATATGGATGCAGTACATTCTCCAATATTTCAGCCAGGGTTATTTCAGGGAATGGTTTGGGCTCCAAACACTACTAAAAATGATAGTTCTAATGCTGTGATCTACAGTGTTAATTTTAGTATCATAGATGTAATATAGCCTTAAAAATATACCATTGCTTCATCTTTTCTTTGTAACACATTATTTACCAAGAGCAGTATATATATATATATATATATATATATATATATATATATATATATATATAGATAGATAGATAGATAGATAGATAGATAGATAGAAAAGTGTTCAGTTGGTATTTTTACTATGCTCTTAAGGACATGCAATTAATTATAGTATATCAGTGGATTTACACTTGATTTATGTGAGCCATTATGGAGCACATTCAACAAAGAAAAAAATGCAAGTTACTAATTCAAGATGTAAAAAAATCCTAAAAACTACTTAGTGACAAAATGAAAAATAGTTATTCATGGTTTTCTTATACTTATCTGTAAAGACATAAAACAGTACTGTCAGGTCAAGATGAAGTTTGAGGTTAATCTAAGACTGTTCTAATTAAATGAAGATTAAAAGATTAACACAGTCTCATTTGTTAGTTCTTTACATAACTGCACCACAGATATATGCAGATTTCATTGTATTGCTTAATAACAAACAACAGAAAATAAATATTGATTAACAATAAATTAAGGCAACAGAAATAACATTTCTAAATGGTTTAAATCTCACATTTACATCTCTAAACAAAAAATATTTTCAATTAAATTAGATTATTTATTATAGTTTAGAGCGACTGTGATATGCCCATTGTTTAAACTGCGATAATTTGCACTACAGGAACAGACAGTATAAATGTGGGAAATGTTATCTTGTCTTTAACACCTATGACCAGTTGGTAGCGCTGTTGTCCACATAATAAGGAATTTAGAAAGGGAATGGTTAAGATACAATGTAATGTGATTTTGTTTAATCGTATTACCAGTAAAAAGGGTAAAATGAAGGAATATATGCGCATTTAGGCAAAAAATCATATTTTTACTTGTTTGGAATACATTTGCTGCTACTTAATCCACCTCAACTGAAACTTTATACAGTATTTTGCTCACACGGCTCTGTAGTTGTAAATATGATGTGGGGAGTAACATGTCCTAATTATAATTAAAAATAATATGTAGGATTAAATGACCTGTCAATATATTTAAACTTCTGTGATCTGAACATTAATTCCAGCAAACACTGTTGTCTTTATCCTTGACTTAACTTTATGTTGTACAAGAAGCTTTACAAATATTTATCCCACTAACAGGTCATGACTTATGTATTTCTAAAATCAATACGCATTTCCTATGAAACAAAACATATATATATATATATAGATAGAGACACACACACACAAAAGATGTTTGTAAAGGATAAGTAACTTGTTGATTTGCACTGTAATTAACTGAAAGGATTTGGGCAGTTTATGTTAAGGTTAGCATTTCCATCACTGAATCGCACGTTGTTTGAGTTTCTGACAACCTACCTTTTCATTCCCATTCCAATTTCACTTAATTTCATATTTTTAATAACTAATTGTTTAATTCACTGCTGATGTTTAATACACATTATGTGTATTACATGACAATTTGTCAAATGCCATTTAGAAAAAGAAAATCTGAAAATCAGTTTTGCATACAATTGTGCAACTTCTATGGATTGTTATTGGGCCAACAATGGAGTTGACCTTCGAAAGCAAAGTCAACTCCATTGTTGAAAAGAGTGGTTCATTTATGAATTCACTATTCATTATAAAAGACCAACCATGTCAAGTTTATCATGAAACATGTACTAAGCTGGTCCTGCATATTGCAATCAGTGAGGTACCTTACAAAAAACTTCACTGATTTGACAATGCATGGTCAGCCAAGCTGCAGGAGAAGCTCACTGGGGTTGGAGCTTCATAATGTATAGTGATGTTGAGTTCTTGAACATTCTACTATATAATACCGCTTTAGTGAATATACACTAATAGATGAAGGGATTCAAAGATTTATTAGAAAAAAACAAAACAAGACAAAATGAAATAACTAAAAATGAGTATGTTAGCATATAGCTGAGGCTCAGTGGCTGCACTTGATAGAACATTGAGAGCCTCTACACATCCACAATGAAGTTTTACAGGTACAGAAACATGGAAAAAGAAGGAAATGGTGGGACCTAAAAATATCATTGTTTGGTTCATTTACTGGTAAAAACATATATCCAAACAGTGAACCTTGCTGCTGATAGTAAGTAAGGAGGATATTCTATAATATGGAAAATATTTGGTCAATTAAAAACAGCATATGTACAACCTTTCTGGTGTACTTTTTCATGTACAGCAGAAGAATCAGTCCATCTACAAATGACGTTCATACAAAGTTAGTATGAAAACAAGAAATGTTTGCAAAATTCGTAGACTGATAATCCTTCCTCTGTGTTTTGAAAATAAAAGTACGTTTTAACCTGATTGGTAATACACAGATTTTATGTTTTGTGCAAATAGTTTACAATTTATGCTACCATCATTACTGGAATAACTATGACAGATGTCAGAGCGGTAATGTTTTGTTTAATGGACCCTGAAAAGGGGGAAAACACCCCTTCAAAATATCTTCAATACTTAGAGAAATACATCACTAATAGTAATTTGTGTTGCCTATATTTATGTTTTTGTGCATATGTATGTTTTTGTGCATAAAGCAGTACCAGGTGTGCAGTATCATAAGATAAAATATGAATCAATTCCTCATAATGAAACTAACAAATGGATGACACATTCTTAACATTTGGAACCCAACAAACTTGGGTTATGATAAATGCCTTTTTTGTTTACTTATTATTTAAGCTTGGATCTTAACCCTTTAATTATCAGATTTGAGCAACCACTTCACTATTATTTAAGAATACGGCAAAGCATTCTGAGAATTAGGGTTCACTGGCAGCAGAAATACTCACTTCTTGCACTCAGTGGGTCAACAGATTTGACATATGGCACAAGAAGCAGAAACAGCAAAGCCAAGCTTTTCATTAGTAATTATGTCTGATGTATTTAAACATGAGTGTCACATAAGAAATAGATTGTATTACTTCTTAAAAGTCTGCACATGCCCATGTGGTGTTGCTAGGAGGGAAGCTATGCCCTACATAATATCCTGCACACCATGTGTCCGCCAACATGTGTCTGTTTTTATGAAGTGCATGCAAGAGACTTCTGCACGGTACTGGTAGTCGAGTATAGGCAGTTAGCCTCAGCAGAGTGGCATTGTAGAATAAATCTAATAAACTGTAGAATAAATAAAATAAATCTACCCTATTTAATTTTGGAAAATAATGCCCATCATTAATTGTTTTAACTCTCCAAGTCATTCAGTCACTTCAGCATTATACCCCCATCAGCATCAGTTGTTTGGGTGAGTGTGGACTGGATGGGGGGGGGTTGGTTGATGCTAATGTGACTGAATGCCATGGAGAGTTATTAAACTGGATGGTGGGCATTATGTTTTTTTTAAAAAAGGGGGGAAATCAGATTTTTTTGGAGGTTTGGATTTGTGAATATATATATATATATATATATAGTGTTTTATAATTGTCCTCTACTTTTGTCCCTGTCCCCCTATGTGCCTCCCCACATATGATTGCTGACCACTGATGTGCTGATGCCACTGCGTGTCTAAGGATGATACAAAGCAATTAGCAAGTACTTTGGTGAGGAATAGCAAGCTTGTTGAATCTTTCGATAATTAATTAGATCTTAATCATATTAGGAAGGGAACAAGAATTACCATGAGACGTGTCAAGATGCTCTGGATTTAAACTAATTTTTTTTTTTGTGCTAGTAAGGCTGCGTACAACAACTAAATAGACATCTGTCTTAGTCTGTGTAATGGTGTTAATGTAACATTTGTGCCATATCGACATTGAGCGTTATATAGGCAGCCAATATGACAACTAATGCAATGTGCTGGTAGATTCCTTCACATTGTCACCTATGACATGTCCTAATGCTCTTTTCACTGTGCTGCATAAAGGTAAATTATGCACCCATGTATAATGCATGTAATTAATTTATACTGAAGTTGCAGGAAAACTTTGCAGAAAGTCATGTTATTTTGTACCTTTGTATATAATGCATCTAACTAAGTGTCCTAAAATAGGAGTATTAAACACAAAGTTATATTAATGTTTAAAAACAATATTAAATTAGTTAAGGGAGCTAGTACTCGTTTTCTACAATTCTGTTCATTCCACAGTGTAGAAACCAATAACTTTAGCTAAGTCTTTATTCTTAAAAGCAATTGTACTTGTTATCATACCTGGGAACTTCTGGGCTCCGGCTCCCAGGAGCCTTCCCTTGCGGGACGTGGCCAGGCCCGCCCACTGACCTCGGCGGGCGGTCCTGTGACGTCGGTGCGAGTCCCCACTGATGTCAGTGGGAGGTCCCGCTGACATCGGGGGAGTTCTCGCTGACGGCAGTGGGAAAACACTCCTATTTAAAGGGAAAATGGATGGGGAGCGGGGCGTGTCAATACCCCGCTCCCGCGACCCGGAGTATTCGGGTGCTTCACCCAGAAATCTCCGGGCAAACCTGGAGAGATCCCAAGTATGCTCATCATCTGAATTATTATATTGAATCTCTTGTATTTAACATGGTTGAAGAGGGAGTTATAACTACACAATCCTATGACAAGGTTGTTATTTTGTGTTAGGTCTTTTAAACCATCCAGATTATATTAATTTCAAACCTAGGAGAAAATAAAGTTATACCATACAGAAAATAAAGCCTATACCATACAGAAAAAGGTTTGAGATTAACACACTGAGGACGGACAGGAGTATCTCAAACTTTAGTTCTCTTATGCTACTACAGAGGAAAAATCTCTATCGATATTTCAGTGTGATCCTGCCATAAGGGCAGTCCAGAACCGAAATGTGAGGCCGATTTCCTCTGCGTGAGGGAACCAAAAACCCCAGACGTACGTTCAAAACTGTCCATTATGTCTGTATGATTCTCATGTTATAAAATTTACAAAGCATTAAAAAAGTACAGACTGCAGAACTTATAAGGAAGAGGAAGTAAGGTGGGTCACATTTTGTAAACACAAGATATGCACAGCAGTTAATAATGTAAATTCAGCCCCAATAATATAAACATAAAAAATTTAAAAAAAAATTTGACACTAACCACTTAATACAAATTGTGTCCTTTTTTCTATCTTAAACTTGTTCTATATTCTCTCTTTGCACATGGTCAAAAAGCCAGGTGGCTTGTGTACACCCGGAATTATTTTGATTGAGAAGTAAATAGTGTATGCCCCTAAGTAGAACTGTTTTTAAATTATTTTTATTATATTTGCAAGCTGAGTTAAACGTATATGAAATAAAAGACAAAAGAAATAAAAATTACATTACAACAATAACAATAATTTGTTATGTTTTCATATCCTTTACACCGGCATTTATCCATACCACCCAAGTGCCCTGCAGGACTGTCCTGATTTTCGAGCACTGTTCTGCTGTCCAGCCGATCTTGCTTCGCTGTCTCGTTTTTTTGTGGACAGTGGTGATCATAGTCAACATAGGGCCATGAGAATATATTCCCTCTCTGCACACTGAAATCTACAGATCAGTTGCAACATGGACCCGATTGACCATATGACCCAATAAAACTATACAGCAGGATATGATGTCACATCCTGGAGCTCTGTTCTGTTACCATTGCCTCTTAAACGCAAGGACGTATACTGTATGCAGACACACACTTTTGACATTATTTTTCCCATGGAAAAGTTCATTATCCTTGTCCTAGTTAAATATGCACTATACTATTAATAACGTAATGCTACTACTCTGTGCCTCTGGCTGAAAGAATGTTCATCATAAGGATGTGCTACAGCTTTGTTTAAAAATTAATATATGTGTTAATGGATTATATGCCCTCTGTGCTTTAGTATATAGTCAGGGGTGCACTAAGGCATGACACCCAGCCTCCCAGTAACCATGGCACCCAGCAGGTCACGTAAATATATATTATGTGACCATGTGGTGGTAGGGGAACAGCAGCACAGCAGCTCGCACAGAGGGAGACATAGGAAAGATGGGGCACAGTGCATGGTAAGGCTGGGAGGAGCTGTGCAAGCTACCCTGATGATGGGAGAGTGAGAGAATGTGTGAAGTTATGTGTAAGTATATGGTTTTGGAGTGAGTGTTGGATTACATATGATCATAGGCTCATGTTATAAATTATGATATATAAAATAAAATGAATAAGTAAACCCATGATCAATAAATAGTAAAACCTTTATGGATTAACTCATATAACGAAACAGTATCAGCCAGTGATTTAATTTAGAGGGGATGTATGGGTTGCAAACCATGTAATGTTCCAATTACCAAGGAGAGACAGCTCCATACCATCTATCTATCTATTTGTAAAGCTTGTTCCTTCTAGGCAAAACAACAGTAGTGTTTGACATCACATATGATGTCACGTTTGATGCCTTCATGCAGAGAGATGTCACTGCTCAATCACACTGGACCCCATGAAATGTAGCTTCATATCCTCCAGGAAATGTAAAACTGCTAGGGTGACTGGAATAGATAAGGTGATAAGGACACATGATGATTATTATTATTGTTAGTATTATTTCCTTAATAATAATAATATTAATAGGTATTATTTATATTACATATGATGCTTACATATGAATGAATCAAGAATTCTGAGGATTCTTAGAGGATACATTTAAAAAGGAAGAAAGATGGAACAGTATCTCTGTTTTGTAATGCAATATTTAGGTTGCTACAGCTGTATATGCTTTTATATCGAAATATTCTGAATAGCCCCAATATCTCTACTACTTTATTTGGGTATTATTGTAATGCTGTTCCACAGTTTGTGTAGTAAAGAACCCCCACCACTCTGCATGAGACAAAATATGATAATGTTTCTACCCAACCAGAGCAGATGTTACCTTTTAATCCTAGTACATGATGTAGACAAGAAAGAACAAAGCACCAGAATTACAAAATCCTGAAAAAATACCCATGGTATTCTCATATTTTCCTGGTTCCATGCATTTTGCTTACCAAACCAAAGATATAAGATTTATGTACAGTAATGTAATAAAAATGCAAATTCACAATGTTGTCCATATTTGGTTATGGTGTCAGTGTCAGGCAGTGTCCGAACAGTCCAGGACAGCCCAGGGCACGAAGACAACTGTTGCCCCCAGAAACCCCCCACAACCGTTTTCTTGCAGTGCATATATCATTTTAACATTGCTACTTTTACAAACAAACAGAAAGGGATACATTATTTGATTATGTTAATTAATTGATTCTGGTAGGTATTCTACAATGTGGCCCTTTATGGTTGATATAGCAATTCTAGTACCCCTCCTAGCCTCTTTAAGGAAAATAGAAAACATTTTAAGGACTAGAAGGGAAAAAAGTAGAATTTAAGCCAAACAATGGAAACACCCTTAAAATCAATCAAGGTTAAAAAAATTCATATTATAGCATCTGAGTTTTTAACTACCTGACCTCAGATACTTAAAGGGTTAAAAGAATAAGTGCAAAAGCACCCATAATGCGCAGTGACAGAATTATTTGAGAACATTAACATCCACCAGATAATGTTGCCTTTTGTTTGAATATTCTTTTGCTTCCTCAAAATTAATGATTCATTTCTAAAGATATAATTTTCTTTTCAGAAGACTAGATTGAGCTTTGTTGCACAAGAACAGGAATAATGCACATTCCTTCATTTTAGGTGACACGGAGCTCTATGTGTGGCAGATTATCTTCTAGAAGTACACCAGCTTTTGAAAGGCCTAGTATAATCCCAGATTAGATATTGATTTGTATTGTACATTGCCTGTTTGAACTCGTGCATCGCATTATTACTGCATCTGGTACGTCAATTGAGAAAGAGAAATAAAAACTACCAACATACCCACACACACAAAAATATTACACCAAAACTATGCAGCAGATTGTGTAGCACCGCTATAACTCACCTGCATGACATCCCCAACATTCACTATTTTCTTAGTCTGTGCCACATATCCCAGTACACCGGTGTCTAAAGGAAAAACAATTTCAGAGTCTGGTACCACCAAACATTCCTCCATGGTGGCATCCTTGTGAACATTAAACAACCTGGTAGCAAGCTCAGCAGTGCCATTCCTCATACGATACATGAACAGACTCATACGATCTGCCTGGATAATAAAAGACATCCTCTTGAGAACATTGAAGACACATCTTTCAACGTTGAGGTTCTCCTGAAATCCTCTAACGAGGTCAAAGACTATCTCACTCTCTTCCACACTGCTCAAAGTGTGATAACTGGAGAAATCCACATTGGTCTTATTGGAGCTAAGCAGGTCGCTTATGATCCCAGATCTGAAATTAATGTCATAGTACTCTTTGGCAAAGGTAGGGTTGGAGTCTAGAAATGTCTCCACTTCCTTTTCTGTCAGCCCACTCATGATGAGAACAGCTCCTTTAACTGAGAGGAAATCAGACTGCACCTTAACCAGGGATGCCTCTGAAATCAACTGAAACAGGAAAATGGTGGGGAGGAAAAAGTACGAATACCCAGGGAAATCCAGGAATCCCCTGGGTTTTCTCCTTCAGGGGACAGAAGGAGAAATCGGTCTCATGCCATCTTCCTTCCCTGAGCTGTAAGCCTGATTTGGAAGTATACGTGTAAGATGATTCTTAGCAAGGCAAGCATTATTCCTCTAATAGTGAAGGTGAAACGAGGATTACCCTGATCATTTTAAATGGTCACATGACATGCATTTAATCCACTACCCAATTACGTTAAAGGCTGCAAACCATTGCCAATGATCCTAGATCCAATGCAGATGGCAGATTAAGAAAGAATGAAGGAAGAAAACATTGTATCTATAAGATAAGACATTTCACAAACATAATTATTTGGCGCAATAGCCTCACTCTAACACTCTCTATGCATGCTTACTTTTGAAGCTTCCATTTCTGGCTCTGCGTGGGCCATTTAGATAACTATTTTTTTTTAGAAAGCTAATTTTTGAAAGGCACCTGGCTAGTCCCTAAGGGATTGAATGGACATTAAGATCCTTGAAATAATTAATCATATTTTAGATGAATTCTTGGCTCATATTTGTTCTCTAATTAACAAACTAAATAGGAAATCATCCATATACGAGCAAGGTGTTCACAGATTTTACCTAATTCACTTCACACAAGTATGTTTAAAGGTTAAGAGGTGGTTACATAGAAGTCTGTTTTAGCACAGCATAAACTGAGCTGAAGCTGAGCTGGATCCTTGTCTGGTTCTCAGAGACTGCACATGTTAGAATATTCTTTGTCTTGAATATCTAAGCTTCTCCAGTGATTAAACAGCAATCAAGACCACATCTTCTATGTCTATTAATCAGGTTTATTCAATAACAAATTATCAATTCATACAGTACCGATGCTGGAACAAATGGTGATAAAAGGTACTGTAGGTTAAATATTCTTGGTGAGATGAAGGTGTAGAAGAGTGTAGAAAGAGCGTAGAAAGAGATCTTGTCCTTGTTATCATGCCAATTTATACCCCTTTACATTTGGTTAGGGTATACGTAAAGGAATCCTATTGGAAGTCATATGATACACCGGCATTCCACAGAAGACCCTCTAAGCTACGTCACATAATTGATACCATATGTTCCTAGCACTCAGGTTGCATTCAGGCCTAAAATGTGCAGAACAAAATAAAAGTATAAAAATGATTTCTTACAGCACACAAACCAAGATGACCCACCCTTTGCACACACAGTTCCTTGCATATGTCTGAAAAGGAGAATGAAGTCTCACTGTCGGATGGGAACAGTGATTTCATGTTGGCTTTCCTTCACCTGATGCTGTGTCATTTGCTGGCACAAACTGGCCCAGCCAAATTAGAAATAACTTCCATCGGATAACCTTCTAAGCTTTAGTTCAAACATCGTTGCACACTGTGCTGTTTAGGAATACACTAACACAATATATATATTTTTAAATATATTTTTTCATTGTAAAAAAAAAGGTATTTGTAAAAAAAAAAGAACTGTTCAATAGCTATGGTTAAATATTCACTTCAGTAAAAAATCTACTTTGGTATTAGCCTTTTTATTAAAACTGATTTTTACGTGTTTTCTAAAAATCTTATTTGGTCCTTAGTCTTGCCATATGGCCAGGGCACCCGGGGGAGGGCTGGCACCTTTTGGTCTGGTGAGCAAGTAAACCCCTATCAACCCCTTGCCCTCCCACATACGCACTGGAATACAAATGTATACACACTTACACTAACGTACACACTCACACTAACAAAAACTCACACTAACATACATGTACCCCTACTCAACACACTCAGCGACCCAAAATCGGGACAGTTGGGGGGCATGCTCTCATTCTAACTAACATACATACTGCATCTTTCTCAATTAATCAAGGACATTTGATTAGCAGCACCTGTCTGCACTTTAGCATTCCTATGGAAGCAGTAAGGGTTTTTCACACATGGCTTTATTTTTGTTGATTAGATTATGACTCTGTGTAATACATCATGTGTTGTTCATCTGAGGTTGTATTTGCCTTAATTTTTAGACCTTCTTAGGAACAGATGATTGTTATTATGCTCTGATATGTAAAACCATAGAATTCAAAGAGGGTGTACTTTCTTTTTCACACGACTGTACATTCATTCATAAATAGTCACTCCCATCATCATCCCTTACTGCAGTCACAGTTTTTCTTTTGGTGCTCGCGCTTTGTGCGAACAGCCTCACTTTTACTGCGGGATCACACCTATTTTTTTTTACTATGAACTTTTGTCATAGTCCATTACTCCTTCTTCGAAACATACTTCCCTCTTGTACTTAATGAATCCCTGTATGCTGTTGAAATGTTTCTATTGCATTCCATCTCTCTCTTCTCTCTTCCAAACCAGACATGTTGAGATCCTTTAGTAGCCCTTCTCTGAACTCTCTCCGGAATATATATCCATCTGGAGATGGGTCTTCTAGATTGCAAGCTCATTGAGCAGGGCTCATCACCTATGTTTCTAACAAATTGTTATGGGATACACTCCAAAAACTGGCATAGCATCCTCTCTTTTCATCCATGTGATTTTTAAATAATGTATTTTTTGGTTTCATATGTATTCTTAATCTCAGCAGAATCCCAAAACCTGCATTTATATCATTTTCTTTCTGATAGTCTATCTCTCTTTAACAAATACCCACGCAAAACATAAATGTACAAGTACAGATTACAAATGTGTCTAGGTAAACATTACAGAGGGTAATCCAATAAAAAGGTCACAAGACATAATATAATGCAGGCAGTGCAATAATCATGTAAATGGCATAGTAATTGGCATAGTATAACCGAGAGCCCAAAGATAGATTTTGTAATCTCTGTTCTTTCTGTGTGGTAAACTACTAACGCATTTCGAGCCCAGGTTACACTAGTGGTGCTGAATCCAGGTAATTCTGTACTACAGGTCACTGGCCAGTCTCCAGCAGTGGTCTACAGTTATCACTCCTCATTATGGTAATGCTTCTTGCAAGAGAGAGGATTATGTGACTCATCTGTTCCTATCAATTATTGTAACGACAGAAGACGTTACAAGGTGAACACTACAGAGGCTTTTTAGCTGCTACCACAGAAGTATCAAGGTATTCAGAAGCTGATGCCTTTTCTTCTAAGATTGTATCTTTAAGATTATTTAAGAATGAATTTTCTTATGATCACATATATAAATTTCCATTGTTTAATTTTATTATTTAATTAATAGCAAAAATGTATAGGATGCAGTATTTAATAAACATGGTTTGTATGCTCTATTCACATCCTGAGCCTTGAGAAAAATATACAATCTTTTAAAATATGATGTTTTTGTATTGTCAAAAAGTGGAACAGATTTTTCATTTGAATTACTATAAAGGCCTGGAGTACTATTCACTAGACTTGTGCATTAATTTTCGGGAGAACATGAAAACAAACAGGAATGTTGCATTTTCATTGTTCAAACCAAATATCGAATAACCTAATATGGTGACAAGTTAAAGTACACTAAGACGAAGAAGCACACCATGAAGAATCCCTTCCCTCCATACAAGTCACTGCCTCTAGCCTAGCTTGTCTATGTAGGATCGCACCAGGAGTTAAAGGTCCGTAAGAGTGACTCTATTGGTCGCCGCCATCAGCCTCCTCTGGCATCAACCAATGAAGAGTGGCTGCCCTTCAATGATTGATGGTAGAGGAGGCCCCTGCCAGCAACCAAAAGAGTCACTCTTACAGACCTTTAACTCCTGGCGTCAAAGCCAATCATCTCCCCAGGCCAAGTTTCGTCATCGGTGGTTGAATGTCCATAAGAGCGACTCTATTGGTTGATGGCAGGGAGCTCCCCTGGCATCAACCAATGAAGGGCATCTTATCAAAATTCATACAGCGTGGCAAGACTGAGCACAGCAACAAGACACAAGGTAGTTATGCTGCATCAGCAAGGTCTCCCCTGCAAGACAGACAGGGGTTACCAGATGTTCTGTACAAGCTCTTTTGAAGAAGCACAAAGAAATGGGCAATGTTAAGGACATTGTCAAGAATAATAGTGGTTGTCAGAAGGTGCAGCAGGTGAAAGACACAAAATGCTTACTTCCCTTTGCAAATTGGAAGATGTCCAGCAGTGCCATCAACAAGGCTAAGCGATTCACAAAAACCGAGGAACTGGGGCAGCAGGTGCTCTGGATTGATGAGTCAAAGTTTGAAAATTAGCAGAAGACAGTGCTGAAGGGCTGGAGAGCAGTGAAAGAATGAGTGTTTGTAGGCAACAGTGAAGCATGGTGGAGGTTCCTTGCAAGTTGGGGGCTGCATTTCTTCAAATGTAGCTGGGAATTTGGCTAGAATTAATGGTCTCCTCGACGCTGTGACATACAGGCAGATACGTATCCATCATGCGATACCATCTGATTGTTCTTATATTTATTCTGCCGCATGACAATGACCCCAAACATACATCCAAAGTCATTAAGTACTATATTCAGCGAAAATAAGAACAAGGAGTCTCGGAAGATCCCCGCAGATCTCTGATCTCAAAACAATCTAGTCTGTTACATGAAGAGAGAGAAGTAACTAAGGCTGTCTTAATGCACAGAAGAATTATGGATAGTTCTCCAAGATGTTTAGAACAACCTCCCTGCTAGGCTCCTTATAAAACTGTACCTAGAAGAATTGAAGGCAAAGGGTGGTCACACCAAATATTTAATGTTTAATTTAGATTTTCGTTCTGTTCACTCACTTTGCACTTTGCATTTTGTTAAATTATAACAATAAATTATTAACATGTCATATGTAGAATAAACTACAAAAAAGAAAAAATGGTTCTGCACTCAACTCCCAGAAAGCTGGGTGCTAGCAGGAAAAAAGGGACAGCATAAACCCTCTTGAAGCACATGAACAAAGAAAAGGAATCCCAACCCTCCAAACAGCTTCCAATCTTTAGGATACTATTTAGAGAAAGCAAAAAAAGCAGCGTTTCGGCCAAACAGGGCCTTTGTCAGGATATTGTCAGATGTGTTCAGGAGGAATAAACTAGTCAGCATTGATAACAGGACAATAGACAAAGGTCAACTGTGGACAATCAGAGACCATTTTCTGCAGGAATTGAGACTTTGCTTCTAGCTCATCCTTGATGTCTGATTTGGCAGATATGCCACATCTCAAAAAAGTTAGGAAGGTAGACTGAATAAAGTCTAACAGAAGATTGGACTATGAGACCTTACCATCAAAGGAAAGACTCTAGTTCTGTGAAAATAGATTATTCTTGCGCTACAGCACATGGCTAAAATTGGAGACAATATGTCGAGACATCACAGTTTACTGAGTACTGCATCTTGAACTTAAAGGTGGACTGAGTAAAGCACACAATCTTGTACAATATACAAAGACCCTTCATCTATTGCTTTGACTTTTTGGGTAACCCTTTTTTCCTTCCCACTTTCCTCCTACCCCCTGATTTCTAGCTGTCATTTTGGCCAAACGCAAAATTTTTATGGTTTGTGTTGGTTTTATCATACATTGCATGTTTTGTGTCAATGTATGTGTTGGCCCTATACTACAGCAAAGTATAGAACTTGCAGATTTATGATTGTGTTTGATGTTTTTAGATGTACAGTTTCTGTTATTGACTGCTGTTGCGTTGCTGTACACTGTATTGCAGCATGTCTTGTATATAATATGCATGCTCTGTTTTGGAATAAACTGAAATACATCTGCCACCTTGGTGGCTTTTTAAACTGGACACACACATGCATACTTCTGCAATCCATACAAGTAACGTATACTTGTGCAATATAAATCCAGATCAATGATCACTTGTGCAACACATAAAAGCACATGAACATAGGCAACACATGTTTTGTTTTAAATCAGGTGTTTAAAATTACATATATACACATCATTATATTAAATATACTTACTGCTTCTTAGCTGCCATCTCTGAGGGGATGTACCTGCTAGCTGTCTTCACAGCCTCTGCCATCCAAATACTTCCCTTCTTTCCTGTTTTGGGATATACTCCTTCAAGTGGAGCATAACGAGATGATCCAGTGCTGGCACATCTTGTAGGCCAGCACTATGCATTCTTCCTAGGCAAAGGCTACAGATGTCCTGTAAACCTGTAGGTTCTATTCTAGGTGTCTTGGCCTTATGCTTTCCATTGCCAACCTTTTGCCACTTTCCTACGGCTTGTTCTCCTCTCTGCTCTGTTCATGACAGAGCCTCTATCGCAACTTGTTTTAAGTATCTACCACTGATACAATTTCTTAGTGTTTTTAGGTAAATGGATCATAGACAAGCCCTTGCTGAACACCTGTTTTGAGCCCTAATTGGTTTTACATTGGCATCTGGTTTTCATAAAAATCAACTTGCAGGCACTTGCATGGTGACTTGGTAGCACTCACATGTTGACGTGAAAGCTCTTGACAGTAGTTGAGAGCTATGCACAAGCACTCCCACGATGACTAGCAAGTTCGTGCTCCAAATCACATACAAGTCTTTCTTGCTTTTTTAAGTCATAGCATTGAAAGCATTTGAATCCACTTTTTTCTTTGTGAATTTGAGGGTGGCCACACAAATTGGATTTTGCAAGTGCTTAAGTCACAATAACCCTTAACTCGAGCGAAATTTCTTTTGGTTAATAAGCCCCTTTCTTCTGAGAAAGGACATGACATTCTTTTGATCTTCGGTTATGGATTTAGTTACTCTGAACCTCAGAACTGTTGCATACTGTATTGCAAAAATATGACTATAACAAGACAAAATCCTGATTAATGAAGTTTCCTGAGATAAATAAGTTATGTTTCATAAATAATTGAGACTACAAACTAAAGAAAGCAAAGTTTTAAGAAGAATATTAATAATTGAACTGTATAAACTAATGACAGTTTAATGTATCAATAATGGTGACATTGATGTCATGAGGTTACATGCTCTGTCAGTAATGTCCCGTGTTTAAGCTGATCACAAGACTCAGATGGCAAACGGTCAGATAGACACAAATCATCTATGTTCACAAAAATGTAGACATGCCCAGAAATCTGGGAATTTTGTATGCATTTTTCACGTATGTCACCCAGATGGTTGTTTTCAAAACATAAGTTCCCGTGATCATTATTTACTAAACAATTATCTAATCTGTTTTGAATTTAAACGAAATTGATTCAGTATAAAATAAATGAATAAAATAATAGCGCACAGAGAAAGCATTCCCCTTGACCTGACCGTAGCATGCATTCGTTTTTTTATCGATGCCATGCCTGGTAACATGTGCGTAACAAATTCTTTAAAAAGTAACTGTCACCTGCAAAGCTTTTAGTGCCATTACTTAAAAACTGGAAGCAGCAGTATGTCTTATAGCAAAGAACGCAGCATGCTTTTGTGGGCACCACAACCCACAGGTAAAAGAGGACTATTTTTAAACTGTGGCAGTCCTATGGGATAATAAGCATCCATAAGGCTAGGTTTCCACTTGTTTTTTTTTTTTGCTAAAAACGCCCATAAAAACGCCAATTCAGCCACATGGTGTTTTTTTTGTGAAAAAACGCTGCGTCCAGATGTTAGCTGTTCTTCAATAGTAAATCGCACAATGCCATATCCACTTGGCGTTTTTCTGATTGGCGTTTTTTCAGTTCTCTTTGGCGTTTTTCTGCTTTTTTGGGCTCTGTGGCAGTTTTTCATAATCGCAGCATGTTGACACTCGCGTTTTTTGCAAGGAAATCTTGGCGTTTTTCTCCAATAGAGGTCTATGGGAGAGAAAAAACGCCATGAAAATGCCATGTGGGTTTTGCCTTGGTGTTTTTTATGGCGTTTTTTTCCACAGTTACAATGCAGAGGATGGACCCAGTCAGTGGCGTCTCCAGCTTTCATATTTAGGGGGGGCACATGGGGGGCCAGGGACCAAAGTAGGGGGGCCAATTATAAAACGGTACATATACACTATATATATATATCAAACATTTTTAACTACATAATATGCACTTATCTCTTTGAAGTAAAGACCGTGATTGAAATATGATTTCAAAATAACAGCTAAACTGGCAGTTATTTTTCATTCTTTAATATTAGCCCCTGCTGACAATATATATAAATATTAGACCCTGCTGCAGATATATAGAAATATTACACCCTGCTTCCGATATATATTATTAATTAACCCCTGCTGCGGATATATATTAATATTAGCCCCTGCTGCGGATACATACTTATATTATACCCTGCTGCCGATATACATAAAAATTATACCCTGCTGCCAACATATATTAATATTAGCCCATACTGCCGATATATATTATTAGCCACTGCTGCCGATATTAGACCCTGCTGCCAATATGAATATAAATACTAGACCCTGCTGCCAATAAATATTAATATTAGCCCCTGCTGCCAATAAATATTAATATTAGCCCCTGCTGCCAATATATGTTAATATTAGCTCCTGCTGCTGATATATATTAATATTAGACCCTGCTGCCGGTATATATTATTAGTCCCGGCTTCCGATATATATTAATATTAGCCATGGCCCCCTCTGGCCCCCCCTGGCGACCCAGTATCTGTGTGTCCTACGAGAAATAGGCTGGAAACAAACAGTTTCACACAAAACAAAGTTCATATTGAATTTTACACCATTTGGAACAAACATACCCGACGCATCAACTGGATCCTGCGTGCCAAAAGCAGCTTCCTAGAGGAGCAGACATTCGGAATAAAGCATGCCTTACAAACCACAGAAAAGAGAAAAAAGGGTCCGCCGGGGCGTGTTTAAGTAGAACTCTACCAAGGTAATGACATCAGGAGGGGGCAGATACTTGCCATTTATCCCAATCCCTTTTAGCTGGGTGAAAATTCTAACGTGTAAAGGCTGGAAAAACTGCCTAAGGTCAAAAAAGCAATTTCCACAGAAAGGCTAAAACGCCAGAAAAATGGCAGTTTTCCTGGCGTTTTTCATCAAGAAAATAACGCAGGAAAAAAACCCAAGTGGAAACCTAGCCTAAGAGAGGTGATCGTTGTGATCACCAATCACCACAGTTAGTAAGCATTGGATTTGTTATGTTGCTTTGGTTCTCTGTCCCTTCATTTTGATCTGAGAGAGGCAGAAAATAGCATGGAACACTTTTACAGCCATACCTGGTGATATTTTTTTTTTAACATGTTAGCAAAAGGTGGTGTTCTAGTTTAAGAGAAATATGCCAAAACATTACTCACCAAAGTAAAGGTTTTTATTAATTGTCTACCTACTATCATCGGTACTCCTACATGATCACATAATCCAGCAAATAAGAAGAGAAAAGGCATGGCACCCAGTAATCTTTATTAAGCCATCTGCAAATCATGCTCTGCTGGGAGCTATGCTCAGGACCATAGTGTTGGTCAGGGGAGGGCTGACAGCCTAAGGCCTGGGGGGCAAGTCTAGTCAAGTGGCCCATTGCGCCACCAGAGCGGCTGCGAGCGACATTGAAAGCGGCCGTCGTGCAGCAGTCACTCCACCGGCGCCTAATGAAATTAAAGCGGCCAGCGTCCACACACCGTGCCGCCCAATAGCCGTGCCTCAGCTCTTCATCCCACCCCTTTTAAGACGTGGGACGAAGAGCTGAGGAATGGCCATTGGGTCTGACTGCTGCACGACGCAAGGGCGTACCTAGAGTATTTGGCACCTGTGGCAGATCCTGTATGTGGCACCCCCCCACACACACACACACACTTTAAAACTGCATAGTTTCTATGGTTAGGCAAACGTTGACAGGGGTACAGTAAAATTGTTATCATTATATACTCAGGGACACATTGACGGTGGTACAGTATAACTGTTATCATTATATACTTAGGGATTATGCTGTACCACCATCAATGTGTGCCTATACTTTGAGCCAGACACTGACAATACTGCAGTACAACCCCTATCACTATATACTAAGCCAAACATTGATGTGGTGTAGGCCTAACACTTCAGTGACTGGCTTAGTACATAGTAGGGATGCACCAAAATGAAAATTCTGGACTGAAACTGAAAATTCAGCTTTCATTTGGCCAAAAGCAAAAAAAACCCAACCTTTTAAAATACTTCTTCTTCCTCTTCTGTGTCCCGTCCTTCCAGTGCAGAGAGGGCGGAAGACAGTGGGCGTGGCTTAAGTGTTGTGCGCCGGGATTAGACATCAAGTCCCGACGCACAGCCACAGTTGCCGCGCGCATCGTTTTTGGAGGCGTGCCGGCACCCCTCAGTCCCGGTGGCAACCGCTTAGTTTTTAACTTTGCGGCTGCCATGAATGTTCGTCTGCCGGCCACCCGGTCAGCCCGCCGGCCCGGATTCAGGGCGGCCTGGGGGCAATTGCCCCCTGCCCCCCCGGCCCAGCCCGCCCCTGGTGTTGGTAGACTCTTTACCTACTCATGTAGCCACCTGGAGGCTTGCTGGTCGGGAGACAGGGGACCCCTACTTGAAGCTTACAGTTTACCGGCCTTCTGTCCCAACTTGGCCTTTGTGTGTGCTTGTCTGGACCCTCAGCACAACTATGAGTTCCTATACTTCAAAAGAAAGCCCTTACGTGCTTGGTACAAACAATATGAAACGTTTGTGTATATTTATTGTCAAGAGGGGAAAATATTGTAAAAATGGCAAAAATCTCTGGTCTTTCAGGTGTCCACAACGGAATAATGTTAATTATCTCAATTTCTCCTCCTACCACCATTAGAAAGACTGCTTGAACCAATACAAATGCTTAACATAGGAAAATATGCTGGTTTTTGCCCTAAGAAACCTATAATGAAGGTTGTAATAAATATCTATTGTTTATCAAGCATAAATGATTTGATTTGCCAAAACAGAAACACAAAAAACACAAAAACCGTAATAAGATGACCAGACAACTACTTACTAACTGCTGCAGTTAGAAATTAAAAGCAATGTGATAGACATAAACTGGAGAGATACTTATTAGCTTACTTATTAGGAAGCACTGATATTATATATTTTTCTTGTGCTTTTTGCAATGCTGTAAGTCCAGAAATCCCTTATAAATTAAGGAATGTTTGAGTAATTTTTTCCAAGCACTCGAGTAAAATTATTGATTAATATGGGCACCCTATTTGTTTTTTTTAAATATGTTTTACTCCTCTGATGGAAAGGCTTTGTTATGCGTGCGTATAATTTGGAAAAAGAAAGTAGAAGACTTGAAGGAAATGTCATGCCCCATTTTTTTCATGGTCTTCTTCACTCATCCCTGTAAGCCTACGCACTGGATTGTGTTTCACTTGGAAACACTACTTAGTTAATTACCCGGAGGCTGCTTCCTGACATCAGTTAAGAAGCGCAGCATGGTTACTGCAATTGGGTGTAGGTGGTGTATAGGCTGGGTGTATAAATTCCCCCCAAAATACAAGGCCCAACCCAGTAGGGTATTCTTACATTTTCCTGGAGGGAGGTCTCATCTTTCTTTAGTAGGTGAGGTGAAGTACACCATATCTTTAGTTACATTGACACAGAGGAGGCCAGACAGAGGAAAACCCTCTGGGATATGCCATCATATCTCACTGTGTTCTCTATCAGAGGAACCTACATAATCTACAGTATTAGTGAAGCCACTGGTCTCCAATCCTTATCACTAACCAACAGTTAAGACTTCCCTTCAGAGAGGTAGGAAAATTGTAGATGTTGTAGGAAGGTAAAGATTGTGGGAGAACAGAGATCAAATAAACTAATCTTGTAGGTTTATATAGTTAAATAACATTAATATAACATTGATTATTATCCAGAGACATATTTCATTTAAACTATTAAAGTTAGAAACTTTCTATCAATTAAATATTGATGTTTCTTTCCGGTGTTGGAAGAGAAAAGTTATTCAATCCGTGATATTTTTGATTTTTATATTTCCATTCCCTGTCATTTAATGTGTTTGTTGAAGGTGGATTGTTTTTTTTTTCTTGATATACTTACATAACCCTTTTCAAGACGTACTCCAGGTGGCTAGCTCTGCAGATAAAGCAATATCTGGAATTAAAGGTCACCACTCTAAATCAATCTTGACCATTAAAAGCTGATTTTACAACTGCGCACCATTTGGTGGACCAGCACTTATACAGTAAGACACACTCTCAAAACCTCAAAAGACCCCAGATGTCAGTTTTACATCTTGGCAGATTAAATGGCATTACAAACATGTTTGGACTGTCTTCTCTGGGACCATTGTCACAATGTCCACATTTATGTTGCAGGCAATTAGGAAAGCATTCTGTGTAAAATGCTCAAATGTATTATTTTTTTTATACCCAATTTAAAGCTCATATTCACAAAATTTAAATATTCAAATATTAGACAGGCACATGTTTTAATGTACTC
Source organism: Sceloporus occidentalis (assembly GCA_023333645.1). NCBI lineage: Eukaryota > Metazoa > Chordata > Lepidosauria > Squamata > Phrynosomatidae > Sceloporus > Sceloporus occidentalis. Next base: position 457,297 of record JALMGF010000028.1, read on the forward strand.
AGTTTTATATTGTGATTGCAGCGCAATGCACAAGGAAGAATATGTGTGTTTGCTTATAAGGATCAATGACTGTAATACCCAAGGCTGATGATGCACGGAACAGCAAAGAGGTAATTTCTGAACGTTAACTTGTTAAGTTAAGTTAAGTTGTTCGTGCTGAACATGAATCAATTTACAGAAATCCCTCCATTATTAAAGTTTCCATGTAAAAGGTTCCACATAAAAGATTATCGGCCATTGGCCCACTGGGCATTTGCCTGGTGTGCCAGATGGCCTGTTCAGCCCTAATCAAGACACATACATTTATATTTTGTGGGGTATTGTTTATCAACTAATCTAATAAGTAACAATAGACAAAAACAACATTACAAAACATTTATTTTTCAAATGTTCTATGATCTTTCATATATAATTTGGGCAAATTAATATAAATGGTGTGGGTGTATTTATATGTATGTATTTATATGTACAGTGTTTGGAAATATGTGTATATGTGGATGTTTACCTGTACTGTGCACGGGTATACCATATACGAATATTTGTGTAATGTGTATATGTGTACTGTGTGTGTATGCATGCTGAGCATGTATATGTACTGTTTGTGCATGTACCGTGTGTATGTAAATAGTGTGTGTGTGTGTATGTACTATGTGTGTATCTGTACAATGTGTAGGTGTGCTCTGTGTTTGTATATGTGTACTGTATGTCTACTGTGTTTTTATATTTTGCTAGTTTATATGTAATGTAACTCCACACTCAGCCACAGAAATCACTCTCAGATACACATATCACACACACATACCAAATGTACTGAAAATTATACGCTGTTACAGTTAAAATAGTAAAGTCCATGGTGTATTTTGGCCTAAGCCAGCAGGTCCAGAAGGCAGCACTCCCGTTGTCACATAACAGGGAGCCAATCACCCTTTTGGCTTCTTTTAGCACAACTGCTTGATGGGATGGTTAAATGGAAGATCGCTGATCCCCCTTACTGGCCCATTTCCACTATGGAGGACACTACCATTCCAGAACAGCCTCCATAGTTCATTTCTGCCTGGCATAGTGTGTGATATCCTGGGATGACTGGGAATAAGGGTTAGACCTAGGGCAATACCGAAGGTAAATATGACATTGGACTCTCAATATACTTTCTGCATATCCATCACATAAATAATTTTTATTGGTTATTATACTACGTATTTTTACCCAGTGCTCTGCAAACCTCCAGGAAATAACTGTTAAAGCAATCATAATAATTATAACTATATATAGGTTTTTTTTCTGTTTTGTCATTAAGCTCAATTACTGGGTGTATAATTTATACGTTTTTAAGTAAACAATCCAAGGGATGAAATTAACTAATCTCTCTATAGTAAATCTTACTTGTGACTACACCCAGTTCTGAAACCTGTTAAATAAATCATCATTTATATTTATGCGCATAAACAAAATTTTATTGACACTGGCCTGAGGCTAGGTTTCCACTTGGGTTTTTGTCCTGCGTTTTTTTTCTTGATGAAAAACGCCAAGAAAACTGCCACTGCATTTTCCTGCGTTTTGGCGTTTTTTTCTGGAGTTTTTTCTGGCGTTTTAGCCTTTCTGTGGAAATTGCTTTTTTTGACCTTAGGCAGTTTTTCCAGCCTTTACAAGTTAGAAGTTTCACCCAGCTAAAAGGGATTAGGATAAATGGCAAGTATCTGCCCCCTGATGTCATTTACTTGGTAGAGTTCTACTTAAACGCCCCGGCGGACCCTTTTGTCACTTTTCTGTGGTTTGTAAGGCATGCTTTATTCCGAATGTCTGCTCCTCTAGGAAGATTGGCCCCAAATGATGGTGCAAATTGTTTGCTGTTGCTTTTGGCACGCAGGATCCAGTTGATGCGTCGCGTATGTTTGTTTGTAATGGCATGTTTGTTCCAAATGGTGTAGAATTCAATATGAACTTTGTTTTGTGTGAAACTGTTTGTTTCCAGCCTATTTCTCGTAGGACACACAGATACTGGGTCCATCCTCTGCATTGTAACTGTGGAAAAAACGCCATAAAAAACGCCAAGGCAATAAACCCACATGGCTTTTTCATGGCGTTTTTTCTCTCCCATAGACTTCTATTGGAGAAAAACGCCATGATTTCCTTGCAAAAAACGCCAGAGTGTCAACATGCTGCGATTTTGAAAAACTGCCACAGAGCCCAAAAAAGCAGAAAAACGCCAGAGAGGACTGAAAAAACGCCAAACAAAAAAACGCCAAGTGGATATGGCATTCTGCGATTTCCTATTGAAGAACAGCTAACATCTGGCTGCTGCGTTTTTTCACTAAAAAAACGCCAGGTGGCGCTATTGGCGTTTTTATGGGCGTTTTTAGCTAAAAAAAAACCAAGTGGAAACCTAGCCTAATACTGACATACAAATTTGCAAAACTGTCCTAATCATCCAGCACGAAAGCAATATAATGCTTTTTTTTGCCCCTGCAATTTGTAACAGTGATGGTCTTGAAGGCATTTATTTTTCATGAATAAGTGAAGCAGGTTGTTTTAGCAATAAAAACTGCTTGGTTCCTCGTCAAATAGCTACTTTCTGACTCCTTGTCTGTCAGGAGCTCTCTGAAAACCCATAGATGATCTGCAGGCAAATTGGAGAATATTCCCCATGCAGCTGTGTCTGACATTGATCCCAGTGGAAACCTTTTGTCCTAACAGCACATTTCCAAACCTTCCATATTTTTTTTGATTTTTTGTAGCTGCCCCACCGTCTTGCTTTTGTGGGCAGTGGGGCCAGCGGATAGGATCCTCTGAATTATCTTCTTACAAACCCTCAGCCTTATATACATACCTGGGAACTCTTCAGGTTTTACCTAGAGACTCCTGGAGAAGCACTGCTTCTCCGCATTACTGCGGGGAGTAGCGGGAGTGGCGTTATGGCACGTCCCACTACCTGCCCACTTCCCCCTCAAAAACTGGGACCTCCTGCCTGCATCCGACTTATGCTTATATATAAAACTAACTATAATCTTTGTTGGGAAACAGATACATGACTGCCATTGGGAACACTGATTTATGAAGACATGTAAAGTCTAGAAATATTTGGACTCTGTACGCCACCCCAATGAATTTGAAATGTAACAACTGAGATGCAATTGAAGTGCATACTTTCAGCTTTAACTCAAGGGGTTAAACAAAAATATTGTATGAAACATTTAGGAATGTCAATCATTTTCATACACAGTCCCGTTATTTTGTAATTGGACAAATCAACACAATCATAAATAAAATCCTTTGCAGGCAATGACTGCTTGAAGTCTGGAACTCATGGAAATCACCAAACACTGGGCTTCCTCCTTTGTGATGCTTTGCCAGGCTTTTACTGCAGCTGTCTTCAGTTGTTTGTTTGTGGGTCTTTCTGCCTTAAGTTTTGTCTTCAGCATGGGAAATGCATGCTCGATTGGGTTGAGATCAGGTGATTGGCCATTGCAGAATGTTCCACTTTGCCTTTAAGAACTCCTGGGTTGCTTTTGCGGTATGTTTTCTTGTATCTTGTGGTGAACTCTGTATTTATCGTGAAGTCTTCTCTTTGTATGTAGACTTGGATAATTATATGCCTACCTCCTGGAGAGTGCTCTTCACTTGGCTGGATGTTGCTAAGGGGTTTTTCTTTATCATGGAAAAGTCTCTATGATCTTTCACCACTGTTGTCTTCCATGAACGACCAGGCCTTTTTGTGTTGCAAAGCTCACTGCTGCATTCTTTTTCCTCTTTTTTTGTCTTTTTTACCTGCTTAATTGATGAAGAAATAACAAAAGAATAACCCACATGAAACAGCTTTTGAGTTAATTGTCCAATTACTTTTGGTCTCTTGAAAAAAGGGGGCTACATATTAAAGAGCTGTACTTCTTAAACCCTTCCTCCTTATCAAATAAGGGGCCCAAAGTGTGACAAGAAAATGTCCCCCACCATTACACTATCGCCACCAGTCTGAACCGTTGATACAAGGCAGGATGGATCCATGCTTTCATGTTGTTTACGCCAAAGTCTGACCCTTCCATCTGAATGTCGCAGCTGGAATCGAGACTCATCAGACCAGGCAACGTTCTTCCAGCCTTCCATTTTGGTGAGCCTGTGCGCATCATAGCCTCAGATTCCTGTACTTAGCTGACAGGAGTGGCACCCGGTATGGTATTCTGCTGCTGTAGCCCATCTGCTTCAAGGTTCAACGTGTTGTGCGTTCAGAGATGGTATTCTGCATGCCTTAGTTGTAACGAGTGGTTATTTGAGTTACTGTTCTGTCATCTTGAACCAGTCTGCTCATTCTCCTCAGACCTCTGACATCAACAAGGCATTTTCTTCTACACAAATGCTGCTCACTGGATATTTTCACTTTTTCGGGCCATCCTCTGTAAACCCTAGAGATGGTTGTGTGTGAAAATCCCAGTAGATCAGCTATTTCTGAAATGCTTAGACTAGCCCGTCTGGTACCAACAACCGTACCATGTTCAAAGTCACTTAAATCCCCTTTCTTCTCCATTCTGTTGCTCGGTTTGAACTTCAGCAAGTTGTCTTGACCATGTCTACTTGCCTAAATGCATTGAGTTGCTGCCATGTGATTGGCTAATTAGCTATTTGTATTAACAACCAATTGAACAGGTGTACCTAATAAAGTGGCCAGTGAGTGTATAATATTGGTGACATTCAGTCCTGTTCCACCTGGCTGCGTGCGTCTATCATCTACCCCGAATTTAAAAAGTCCCCCGAATTTCGTCCGAGCTGAACTGCCGGGAACAAAATTTCTTGTCCGAAAACAAACACAGCAAAAATGAAACCAAAATTTAGTTGGAAGCAATTTTGCTCGCCGTGCACATGTCTAATGCAAGGTAAGCGATTGCAAATGTCCACTATGGAATAAGAACGTTCTGCCAAAAGGCAAGCCCAGCAATATGATCCAGAAATATAACCACCAAAACACCTTGGGACCAAAGTCTATACCAAAAGGTCCAGTATGCACTGCCCAGTCCTGTGGTGCACTCTACAAATGAGGCTGATGTCTACCAAAATAGAATATTCATGGTGGAAATACTGCCTACACTACTGTACATAATCCTGTGTGTAGTTTCAATCAAATTAAATACAAATAAAATGGTCCAGCCTGGAAAACTGCCACCCAACTCCTTTACAGCCTCCCTACTGCAGCCTCCCTACTGCAAACTAATACACAGGACTGTTAGGTGAAGTAACAACATTAACAGCAGTAAATAATTGCCCATTGTGAAAAGCAGTAGAGCCATAGTAACATGTATTGTTCTCCCTTGTGGAGGTCATGGGAACCTACATTTAATTAAATCTAAATGTAAAAAGAAAGCATTTAGTGTCCCATTGTTTCGTTCAGATATAAAAAAATACAATTTATGTGTATGCGCAAAAGGTCAGCCTCTAGTGAGGATGTTTGGATGCATTCAAGACCAAAAAAGTTCTCACAAAGACAAGCAATATAAGCCATGTTGATATACTGTATATTTAATGCAGAAACTTAGAAGTCTTTGAAATTACCAAAAAAGCAGAACATTGGGCCAATCTACCACCAATTATTTAACATGTTAATCAACTATAAAAAAAAGAAAACTTGAGGGTTTTAGACACCATTTAAATCCTGTACTTTATTGTCTGTACAGTTCCTTTTGTTGAATCTGTATACAGATAGGACTGGGTACTGTTCACGTTGTCTGCCACATGCATTTTGGGACACAGCTTATAAGCCCTTCCTTGCCATTGCCTACCTGTGTTTAATGCACAGTTGAATGCATATACTATACTGTATTTAAAAAAAAAAGGAGAAGCCTACAGTTTTAAATGAGCTGTATATTCACACATCCCAACTGCTCGATAATACCTATAAGAAGATGATCCACAGATTAAGGTGACTCAGTTAAGCTTCTTTGTGAGTTCTCGCTATAATTAGACAGCTCCTGTTTGCAAATGTAGTACAGAGATTGTTCATTAGCACACTACAGAGGAAGTTAAATTATATGCTCTATACCCATAACATTTCAAACACAATCAGTTAACTCAAAATTCTCTTGTTCCGATCAATGATTTCATAAATCTGAAGATAAATAATCCCAGCTATATTTGGTTTTTAATATGCTGTCTCTAGAGTTTCTGAACAATGGAAGTTTATTAAGTAACATGATTTCTTTTTTGCTGTAATTAAAATGCCCTTTATTTCTTTCTTTCTTTCTTTCTTTCTGTCTTCCTTGCTTTTCTTTCTTCCTTCATTCCATTCTGTACACTGAGACAAGCAGTGTCTTGAATCCATCTAACCCATTAAAACCTGAATCAGGGGGCGTGTCTGGCCGCCGAGTAAGATGGCCGCATGAGCTAGTTGCTCCGCCGCAGCTCGCACAAATTTTATAGCTAACTTACAGCTTTTTCGCCATGAGACGCTCCAAGAAGACGGTTACCGACCCCTCCACACCAGGGGATCGTTCCAGGTCGTCCTCTTCCTCCCTCCGGGAGTATTTTCGTACGCCAGCAGATCTGGCCTCACAGGCCTCAGACGACCACGAGGCCGCCTCTCCTCCCAGCACATCCTCTGCGGAGGATCCGGCGGCTTTAACACACTTTCCCTCGGTGCGCCATCCACCTGAGGTCTTGCAACTTTTCTCCTCGGCTCCCTGGAAGACGGACTTCTCGCTGCTTATTACCGAACTCAAGCAGGTGGTCCGGGACGAGGTGTCGGCGCTCCGCAGTGATTTGTCCAGCCTGGAACAGAGGGTGCAGGCCTTGGAGGAGGTAAAGACCCAGCAGCACACTACCACCACTGCTTTGCAACATACGAATGACCGTCATGCAAGTTACTTGAGGGACCTACGCCGCCGGATTGAGGAAGACAATCGGGGCCGGAGACAGAATATCCGAGTGAGAGGGGTGCCTGAATCTGACGCCCCTGAAGATGTCTCAGCGCTCCTGACAGGTCTGTTTAATGGCCTCCTGGGCCGTGCCCCTGATGCCTCCATGCCCATAGAATCTGCACACCGGGCCCTCCGCCCTCGTGGTGGCCCGGGGACCCCCCCGAGAGACATTATCTGCCACCTATCAGACTTCCATCTGAAAGAAGCCATCATGGCTCGCGCGCGGGAGGTGGGCACTTGGCCGCTGCAGGACTGCCAGGTGTTGCTCTTTCACGACCTGTCCGACCTGACCCTACAAGCGAGACGGGCTCTTCGCCCCCTGATGTCGGAGTTGCAGCGGTTGCGCATCCCATACCGCTGGGGTCATCCCTTCGCCCTGGTGATCAGACACGACAACCGGTCTCTCACCATCAAGCACCACCATGATGTCCACGATGTCCTACACCTTCTTGGCCTCCCAGACATCCAGGTTTTGGATTAGGTGGATATGGAGGTTGCCCCGGCTCCTCTGCCCCGCAGGCGCGACCGGCCTGCGTCCTCCAGACGCCGCACCCCCACTGAACACCTGCCAGGGGTCCTGGTTTCTCGCCGCCTGGGAGACATCGAGGAATGAGGAGTCCTGTGTGTTCCTCTCCTCCACTTCTGTTTATAATATATATATTTTTTTTTTTGCTTTTTTGTTTTTTTTTGGATCCCTCCACCCCTGCGGACTTCATCACGCGGCTATGTCTCCTGGACTCCTTGCTTCTCTCTTCGGCTCGGTCTCCATAGCCCATCGCTGGCCCTGAACCTCCACGCGGTTGTGCTCAGCTTCCTTTCTGCCTCTATGACGCGGGGACTTCGGCCGGCTTGGAGTTGGGTCACACTACAGTAGCAGGGATCATCACCCTCGAGCTCACGGCTCCTCGTACCACCTCCATTGAGGCTGTGTCTCCTGGACTCTTGCTCCTCTCGTCAGATCGGTATTTCACTTGTATTTCACAATGTCACACTTCTCTTAGGATGTTTCTCATACTTATAGTGTCACACATATACTAGGGTGTTTCTCCTACTTTTTTTTTTTTATTATTATCCCGCGTATATGGGCTAGGTTTCCCGGGGGTAAGGTACCCACTGTTGTGTGTCTCTCCGGTTTCCTAGCACGCCCTCAGGGCGCTTGTTGCACACACTGTACCCACATCCATGCACCCTCATCCATTCATGTCGCACTTCCACTAAGTTGTTTCTCATACTTATGGTGTCACACTTCTACTTGGTTGTTTCTCCTACTTCTGATGTCACATTACTTCCGAGGGGTTTCTCATACATATGGTGCGGGGGTATCCCCCCTCCTTACACTGTTGTCTTTACTGCCCATGGCACCTCTGTTCCTTTATGTTGTTTTTTTTTTTTTTTGTTTGTTTTTTTTATTATCCTGCTTAACCCCTTCAATCCCAGGGGTTTTTGGTACCTCAAAGCCCAGAGCAATTTTGCCATTTTTGGGGTATGTCGGTTTAGCGATGATTCTCTTTTCCTGTGAATAGTGTACCCATGTAAACTATATATTGTTTTTTCAAGGAGAGATAGAGCTTTCGTTTGATACCAAAGTTTGATGATTAGCTGAAAATTTACAATGAGAAATTTAGTAAAAACTAGCGAAGATTAGAAAAATAAACAAATTTTTTTTTACATTTTAACTCTGAATCCTCACAAAATTAGGTGATGGAAAATCCCCTCCAAGTTTATTAATTCAGGTGTCCTGATTTCAGAAATACCTAATTTATATAGATTTTCCAGACTTTCCCAGCACCAGGGAGCATACTATTAGGTGTACAATTTTGTATAATTTGTATGCCTATGGCTTAACGGGTTTGGGGGTTGTGAACGGGGGCAGGAGGGTTATACTGGCTAGATGTTATGCTAGGGCAATGGGAAGTAAGGTTTTTTAATAATTTTTTTATTATCTCTTTTTATATATTTTTTTTTTATTTTAATTTTTTTGACATTTTTTATATATTATTTTTACACAGAAATGGTTAGAGGTCCTCCTAGGGACCTCCTGAACATGCCAGTGATGTCACAATGACATTACAGCTCACATTATAATTTTTTTTGTATTATTTATATTATTATTTTAATGATTTATTTAAAATTATTTTTTTTTTTTCTTCTTTTCTCTTTCAGGACGGGAGGGGGAGTGAGAGAGATGGTTTCTCACTCCCTCCCCGCGATCCCCGTGCACCGATCACACTGTGATCTCTATGCAGGTCCTCACAGACCTGCATAGATATCGCAGTGTCTCTGTGCCTCATCGGAGGGCCGATGACCTTCCGGGTTACGTCAGCGTTTGCGATCGGGCACTTTCCACTGTAACAGCTTACCGGCTTTCATGCCGGAAGCTGTTATGGGAGATCAAGCAGCAGAAAGCCGGCGATGCCGGCTTCTGCTGCCAGGGGGGAGTCCAGGCTGTCAAACGACAGCCTGGTCTCCCGTGCAGCGGCAGGGATGTGTCCCTGACGCTGCACGAAGGGCTGGACGTACCGGGACGTCCATAGGGGTTTCTTAGTGGGCGTTTTTTGGACGTCCCGGTACGTTTATAGGGGAATGAAGGGGTTAAGTGGGCTTTGTTTCCCGGGCTATGGTACCCATTGTTGCATGTATGTTTGGCACGAATTGTACAACGTTACTAACGCGCTCTCGGGGCGCTTGTTGCACGCACTGCACTCACTGCACTCACATCCATGTCACACTTCTGCTAAGTTGTTTCTCATACCTATGGTGTCACACTTCTACTTGGTTGTTCCTCATACTTACGATGCCACATTCCTAACGGGGTGTTTTTCATACTTATGGTGCGGGGGTTCCACCCCCTACTCCCACTGTTGTCTTTACTTTACTGCCCCTTTTTTATAATTTTTTTTTTTCCCTATTTTCTTTTGTAATTATTATTATCCTGCTTACGTGGGCTTTGTTTTCCAGGCTACGGTACCCACTGTTGCAGGTATATTTGGCACACATTGTACACAGTTCATAACACGCTCTCAGGGCACTTGTTGCACACACTGCACTCACATCCATGTCACACTTCCACTAAGTTGTTTCTCATACTTATGATGCCACATTGCTAATGGGGTGTTTTTCATACTTATGGTGCGGGGGTTCCACCCCCTCCTCCCACTGTTGTCTTTACTGCCCATGTCACCTCTGCCCCTTTTTTATAATTTTTTTTTTCCCTATTTTCTTTTGTAATTATTATTATCCTGCTTACGTGGGCTTTGTTTTCCAGGCTACGGTACCCACTGTTGCAGGTATATTTGGCACACATTGTACACAGTTCATAACACGCTCTCAGGGCACTTGTTGCACACACTGCACTCACATCCATGTCACACTTCCACTAAGTTGTTTCTCATACTTATGATGCCACATTGCTAATGGGGTGTTTTTCATACTTATGGTGCGGGGGTTCCACCCCCTCCTCCCACTGTTGTCTTTACTGCCCATGTCACCTCTGCCCCTTTTTTATAATTTTTTTTTTCCCTATTTTCTTTTGTAATTATTATTATCCTGCTTACGTGGGCTTTGTTTTCCAGGCTACGGTACCCACTGTTGCAGGTATATTTGGCACACATTGTACACAGTTCATAACACGCTCTCAGGGCACTTGTTGCACACACTGCACTCACATCCATGTCACACTTCCACTAAGTTGTTTCTCATACTTATGATGCCACATTGCTAATGGGGTGTTTTTCATACTTATGGTGCGGGGGTTCCACCCCCTCCTCCCACTGTTGTCTTTACTGCCCATGTCACCTCTGCTCCTTTTTTATAATTTTTTTTTTTTCTATTTTATTTTGTAATTATTATTATCCTGCTTACGTGGGCTTTGTTTTCCGGGCTACGGTACCCACTGTTGCAGGTATATTTGGCACACATTGTCTCAGGGCGCTTGTTGCACACACTGCACTCACATCCATGTCACACTTCCATTAAGTTGTTTCTCATATTTATGGTGTCACACTCCTACTTGGATGTTTCTTATACTTATGCTGTCACATTATTATTGCAGTGTTTCTCATACTTATGGTGTTGGGGTTTTCCCCCCTCCTTAGATTGTTGTCTTTCCTGCCCATGTCACCTCTGCTCCTTCCCTTGAGGTATGCCTATGCCATCAGATGTCCTCTCCGTGTCTGGATTTAAAATACATGCTTATTTCCGGTCTCCCTCGTACTCTATTCTTTCCATATGGCGTTTTGATTCATGTTATTCAATGTTGCGGGCGGCGGCCCGCTTCTGGTTCTCAGGTTTATTGACTCTGTTTCCTTGTGTGTGCTGCCCTTGCTGTTGTGGCAGACTCACCCCCTACACTGTGACGCCTTGGTGTTGTCGGGTTGATCGAACCCGTTTGGCGTAGTTAGTGTCTATTCCTTTTTGTGCCATGGTTCAGGCAGTGAAAAATTGATTCCTGACAGTACCCCCTCCCCAAGGAGCAGTCACTGAACGCAAACAGACTGAACAAAATCTGTACACCTTTAATAAACTGAGCAGAAGGGTGTACTTAACGTGATTTCTTCTTCTTCTTCTTTTTCGGTAAAGCTTGTTCACAGATCTCCAGGTCTTCCCTTCTGATTATATTGCCGTTAGAGGTAATAACACAATCGAAGGAAAGGTTATCTGCGGTGCAATTGTAGGTCAAATTAGGACTGGATGCTGAAGAAGTTGAGGAGAAGCTATGAGTCAGTGCTTTCTCTTTCCATGTACCAAGGGTCACATAGCTGCCCTGTACCCAGGGCACCACTGAGGGCAGTTCATTATGGGAAGCATTGATGGAAGGCCCCTTCTTACCCAGAGATGGAATAGGGTCATGCATCTTTGTTACCAGTCCAGAGGTGATACTAGGGGCTATGGTAGTCTCTGGTGTATCACACTTTGCTGAGGTAGCAGTGATAGGAGTTGCAATCACGGCTGAACAGAAAGCAATAGGAAGTTCATCCATATGGGAGCAACCCACACTGCCACAGACTGTAGGATCACAGACGCTGCATTCCATCACAGAACAATCATCAGGCTTCAGCTGGACATCCACCGGAGGTTGAGAAGCACCAGGAATCACCAGGGTTGGTATATACTCCATGGGTTCACTATCCTGGGGAATAAAGCTACTTCCCCTTTTAGCAGAGCTCTGTGCTTGTGACGTAGACTGCTCAATTGGTACAGAGGGTTTAGGAGGTTTCAGAGGACATTGGGTGATCCAGTGTCCCTTTTTGCCACAGTAAAAGCAAGATTCCTCATCACGCCTTTTTTGCAATTCGGTTGTGGTAAGGGGTTCTCGTTTCCTAGATTTCCTAGGAGATTCCTTTTTAATACTGGTAACAGGCTTGTTGGATTTCTCAGGTGATGTAGCAGGTGTAGGTGAATGGTCTTCATGAGATTGATTGGAGTTGGAGTCCCAGATTTGCATTAATGATTTGCACAGTTCAAGCAAGCATTCTCCTATGACTTTGAAGACTGAAAGTAACCCCGCAGACTCCTTGTAATCGCCTTTGTATTCTGTCAGGACTCGGGTGATCAGGTCAGGTAGGAGCCCATGCGCAGGGGATACTTGGGGTTCAGTATGTAACCCACGGTGCATGATTATGCAAACAAAGACACCACAAACAGAAACCCAGGTAATGCAGTGTTTTTCATGTATATAACAGGACCAGCAAATAAGGGTAATCTAGTCTAAGCAAGTAACCAGACGTATAATAAGTCCTTTGGCAGGGAGCCCGCTTGGAAGGGCGCGACAGACAGAGAGCGCGCTTGGAAGGGCACGACAGACAGAGAGCCCGCTTGGAAGGGCACGACAGACAGAGAGCCTGCTTGGAAGGGCACGAAAGGCACACAGCCCGCTTGGAAGGGTACGAAAGGCACACAGCCCGCTTGGAAGGGTACAAAAGGCACACAGCCCGTTTGGAAGGGTACAAAAGGCACACAGCCCGTTTGGAAGGGTACAAAGCAGGGAGTCCACAAAGCAGGGAGTCCACTTGGAAGGACACAAAGCAGGGAGTCCACTTGGAAGGACACAAAGCAGGGAGTCCACTTGGAAGGACACAAAGCAGGGAGTCCACTTGGAAGGACACAAAGCAGGGAGCCCACTTGGAAGGACACAAAGCAGGGAGTCCACTTGGAAGGACACAAAGCAGGGAGTCCACTTGGAAGGACACAAAGCAGGGAGTCCACTTGGAAGGACACAAAGCAGGGAGTCCACTTGGAAGGACACAAAGCAGGGAGTCCACTTGGAAGGACACAAAGCAGGGAGTCCACTTAGAAGGACACAAAGGCAGGGAGTCCACTTGATCAGGACACAAAGCAGGGAACCAGGAACAGTACAGGTGCAGAGCCACAGCAGGAAGGTCCATAGACTTCAATACAAAGGCCCTGACTGAAGGGCAGGGCAGGTTCATAAAGGCAGGGTAATCCAGGTAACAAGGCCCAGCTGGATGTAGACTAGGGCTCAACCCAGGTAACAAGACACACCTGAGTTCTGAGTGCTCCAGAGGGTGAAGGGTGGCCACTAGTGGTTGCAGATGTAAACACCACAGGTATAAAAAAGCCATGGTTCAGGCAGTGAAAAATTTATTCCTGACAATCCCGGAGAAGCGCTCCACCCTTTTTCGAGAATTGCGGAGGGGCCGTGTTGATGTTGCCTTCATACAGGAGATCCATTTCTGTGGGTACAGGGCTCCTAAACTGTCCTGCCGATCGTACCCCACTGGCTTCTTTAGTAACAACCCGATGGCTAAAACCAAGGGGGTGGCCATCCTTTTTTCCGCTAGGATGCCTTTCCAGGTTATGGATACACGGGTAGACCCAGAGGGGAGGTTTTTGTTGGTTAAGGGGAAGCTCTTGGACCAGGTCTATACATTCGCAAATGTTTATTTACCCAACCAGGGCCAGCACGTTACCCTCCGTGCCATTCTACGCGAGCTTACTAGCTTCCAGGAGGGTGTGCTGGTGCTGGGTGGCGACTTTAATGTAGCCCTGTACCCTGAGTTTGACACCTCATCTGGTAATGCGCGGACCCCCCGCCACGTTCTACGCAAGATCACCTCCCTTCTTGCGTCCCACAGGCTAGTTGATTGTTGTAGGGCCCTGCACCCCACTGATCGGGATTATACCTTTTATTCCACGGCGCACAGTTCTTATTCCGGCATAGATTATTTCTTCCTTCCTTGCCGCTTTGCCACGCTCCTGAATGGTTCTACCATTGGGTCGACCACCTGGTCTGACCACGCTCCCGTCTCTGTCTCCCTTGCCTCCCCATTACCTCACCCCTCGGGGGGATCCTGGCGACTTAATGAGTCTTTGTTGTCTGATGAGCTGTCCTGTGCGGAGGCGTCCCAGGTCCTCCAATGTTATTTTGATGAAAATCTTGACTCTGAGACTCCGGTGTTAATGGTTTGGGAGGCTCAAAAATGTGTGGTTAGGGGCCACTTTATTAGTGTTTGCTCCAAGTGTAAGCGGCTCGAGGCTGAGCAGGTGGACCGGCTTTATACCCAGATAGCTTCGGCAGAACAGGCCCACAAGACTTCTTTATCGGGAGGTGACCTGCAGCTCCTCCTGACTCTTCGAGGTGAATTAGCCTCCATTCTTAATGCCAAGATGCAGCGCTCCTTTTTGAAGACAAAGGCGCTGTTTTATGAGCACGGAGACAAGCCCGGCAGGTATTTGGCCAGGGCTCTTCGTGCGACGCGGAAACCCACGTACATCCCCAGGGTGCGCTCCTCTGGGGGTCAAATCTATTCACACCCCCCTGATGTTTCCCGTTGCTTTCAGGACTATTATGAAGCGCTGTACAACCTCCACCCGGGCTCGCTCGGCCCCTCCCCCCCTAGTAAGGCTGCCAATATCGAGGCGTATCTGTCTCAGACGACTCGCCGGTCGCTCACGGCAGATGAGGCGGCTCTCCTTGATTCTCCAGTCACTTTGTCGGAATTTCTGATGGCTCTAAAGTCCTCCCCTTCTGGAAAGTGCCCCGGCCCTGATGGATTGCCTTTACGTTATTATTCTGTGTTCCGGGATCTTCCCATACTTTGATTCCTAAGGAGGGCAAGGACCCTGAGCACTACGGTAGCTACCGCCCCATATCCTTGCTGAACACCGATCTGAAGTTGTTCGCCAAGATACTTGCTAATAGAATCAAACCCTTTCTGCCCTTCCTTGTGCACCCTGACCAGACGGGCTTCGTTCCGGGCCGGGAAGCCAGGGACAGCACTATTAGAGCCCTTTCACTCATGCATTTCGCGAAACACAAGTCCGTGCCGACAGTGTTCCTCTCTACTGACGCCGAAAAGGCTTTCGACAGGGTGGACTGGGCTTTTATGCTTTTCACTCTGACTCGCATGGGATTTGGCCCGGGTTTACTCACCTGGATCGGATCTTTATACTCTACGCCCACAGTCCGTGTCCGGATCAACGGCTCATATTCCGACCCTTTCCCTATACGGAATGGGACTCGTCAGGGTTGTCCCTTGTCCCCGCTGCTCTTCGTGTTCACCTTGGAGCCTCTCCTTCAGGCCGTCAGGATGAACCCTGACATCTGCGGACTTCAAGTGGGTTCTACGCACCATAAAATCCTGGACTATGCAGACGACCTCTTGTTCGCTGTTACTCACCCAGAGATTTCTCTTCCGAATATCCTCAAGGAGCTTTCCCGGTTCGGTGCCCTCACCAATTTTAAAATCAATTCCTCTAAGTCGGAGATTCTGAACGTGAATCTGTCCCAAGCAGCTGCCCTCCCGCTACAGGCCTCTTTTCCCTTTGCTTGGCGTAGCCCCAAAATCTGATACCTGGGGATTTGGCTGTCTCCTGACTTCGCCCAACTTTATCATTATAATTTTGCGCCCCTGCTGGCCGCTCTCCAGGCTGATCTGGTTTCATGGAGGAAGCTGACGCTCTCCTGGGTCGGTCGCATCAATACGATCAAGATGAATATTATGCCTCGTGTTCTTTATTTGTTCCAGACTCTCCCCATCTCCGTCCCTCCCTCCTTTTTTGACTCGTTCGGTCAACTTTCTTGCGATTTGTGTGGGGTACCCGTGCTCCCCGCATCCGATTCACTACGCTGATACTCCCCAAGTCAAAGGGTGGTCTTGCTTTACCCTGCCCCCGCTCTTACTATAGGGCGTGTCATTTGCTGCGTGTTTTGGAGTGGGCGCATAGTCCGCCCCATAAGCAATGGGTGGGCATTGAGGCGGTCTTGCTGGACCTCCCCATGAAGGTCTTACCCTGGCTGTCGATTCCGACAGCTCGCACGCTCACTCTGCCTCACCCTTTTATTCGAGCCACTTATATGACTTGGCTTCAGGTCCTTCAGAAGATGCAACTTTCTTCTATCCCCTCCCCATTGACCCCGGTCAGGGACAATCCTGATTTTCCTCCTGGGGTGGGCCGCGACCTCTTCCCGGCTTCCCCTGCTGGTGCAGGATCGAGGATCGGTTCTTTTCTGTCCTCTGAGGGTCTTAAGCCCTTGGCTGTACTGTCCTCATGCTCCCCTCCCTCCTTCTTAGATTCCTTCCGTCACGCGCAACTGTGTAGTTTCTTCCGGTCCTTGCCTCGGAAACACGCTATGTTGCGGGATCGCACGCGATTTGAGGAGCTCTGTATGTCCTCCACGCTCCCACCCCATGGCATTTCTGGATTGTATGGCCTTTTACTCGAGGCCTTTCATCAGGTATCGCCACCGTTCATGGGGGGTTGGGAATCTGAGCTGCAGGTCACCTTCTCCGTGGCGCAATGGGAGAAGATTTGTGTTGTTACTCACTGTTGCTCTAGGAGTAATAGGGATCGGGAAATGGCGTATAAATTGTTGTCCAGTTGGTACCGGCCCCCGGCCTTGACTTCTGCTTACCGCCCAGATGTGCCCAACAGATGCTGGCGATGCGACGCCACCCCTGGCTCCCTTCTTCACCTTTGGTGGCACTGCCCTCGGCTCGCTCCTTTCTGGGCCTCAATCCGTCAGCACATGCAGCGCTTCATGGATCGGGCCATTCCTTTTACGCCGGAGTTCTTCCTCCTCCATCATATGCCTTATCCTGTGCGCTGGTTCAAGAGGTCGGTGATTCGTCACCTCTTGTCGGCGGCCAAGGCGCTGATTCCCCTGCGCTGGGGCAGCCCTGCCCCTCCCACCATTAAAGAATGGGTTCTCCGGGTGGAACAGATTTGCGTTTTTGACGAATTGCATCTCCTGACTGATGAGTCCCTCGAGCGATACAGGTCCACTTGGTTCCACTGGCTGGAATTTGTGTCGGGGCCTGATGGTCGTCCTCTATTGGACTAGCCACCTGGGCGGTTCTCCGCCCCCCCCCTGGTTTGGGCGGATGGCCGCTGGGTTTTCTTCCCTTCTTTCTCTCTTTTGCTCAATGCTGTCCTTAACCATCTCTCCCCCTTCCCCACTCACCCCCCCTTTTGTTTTTTTCTCCCCCTTCCTTCTCTCACTCCCCTCTTGTTTCTCCGTTGTCTGTCTCCCTCCTGTCTTTTCCCCTCCAGTCTGCCTCCCCTCCTCCCTCATATTGGGCCCGCACTGCGTGTATTATGACATGTCTTGCTATGCAGCCCGCACATGACTTCCCATACTCACCAATACCATTGTCATGATGACGCTCATTTTCTTGTCACGCTGCTGCCTGGTGTCTCTCCCTGTTGGCTCCACGGGCAGCTATCATGGCTCCCCCCACTACTCTGGGCGTGTTGATCTCCCTCCTCTCTCCGCCTGGGCTTGCTGCGAATTTATTCGAGGGTGCTGTGTCTCACTATGTAGCTCGTATGTGGCTGTTAATACACATTTGCACTACTGTCTTAAGATTTCTCACTTTGTTACCGCAATCATGTCCGGCAGTGGCGGAACTACCGGGGTCGCCACTATCATGTGATAGGGTGATCTATATTTGTTTTTAAGCCTTATTTATGTATACCTGTAAATACAGGGTTTTTATGTCTTATTCAGTTGATCTATACATGAACGTACTGTTTACATGTGTCGTTTATTTGATATAAACATGAACTACAGGGAGTAAGTAAGAGAGGTATGGTTTAGTGAATGAGGGACAAGGGGACTCTGGGGATGATTACGGGGGAGAGTACCATGGTCAGGGTCAGAAGGAGGGAAGACTGCACCCTAATGTTAGGCAATTTTTTTTTACTTTCTGTAAAAAAAACACCCTTTCTGAATTTGTAGTCACTTCAGTGGACAAAATATTCTAGGCCCTGAAATCAGTGAGAAGAAAGGTAAAGGTTGTATGTTATTTACTCTATTTCAATCTGCATATTTTATTAAAAATGATTAGTGGCATTAAATTGTGACTTCAGATGTAACATGACTTTTTTAGTGTATTGATGTACTCCCAATCCCATCACAAAAGATTCTATCTCATACATCTGCCGAGCTCTGATGTCATCTTTATCTAGCATACATGGATGGTGAGGAGTTAATATTCTGTCCATTCCCTGCTACTTATTTTGGCCTTTTAACACTTTTGGTTCCTGGGATTGTAATGTGGTATTCTGTTATTGTAAAAAGTTGAAAAATTTGACAAATATGATTCAATATGTAATTTGTTGGAAAAAAAATTGTTGTGTAAAAATCATGTTTTTTTGTGGGTGGGGGGGTCCGTAACAGATTCTCGCACCCGGGCCCTGAGGCTTCTAGTTACGCCCCTGATGTCCGGTGCCCCCTTTTTTCGTTGGCACCTTGTGTTGTTACCATGACCCCCCCCCTTATTTTTCCTTCTGTATCCTTCTTTGAAAAATACAATTGAAAAATAAAGAAAAACTGATTTACCCTAAAACCTGAATCAGTGAAAACCATGCTAAACTTATATACTATACTTAGTATAAGCCATTTGGCACTCTGCAGTAAGCGTGTTGTGTATCCTCTGGATTGTCAATGAATATTCTGCTAAGAAAAAAGAGATAACATTAATAAAGTAATAGGCTGAAAAACTAATCAGACAACTGAGTCTTTTGACTCTACATGATTGGTTGGTAAGCGCATTTTCATCACAGTTTAATATGTGTGTACATACAGTAATATTTTAGTATATAAAGTATATTTCCCTTTAAAACATATTTTGACTTGTTTTGTTGTGGTAACAAGTTTGAAGATAAGCCAACTAATATTTAAATCAATCTTGAATTATTCATCTGGAGTGTTTCCAAGCTTCACGGTTTGACCAGGAAACAAAGATATTGTAGATGACCCCAAGATGTCTCTTGAGATTAGAAAAAAATAAATAGATACAGCATATCACGGAAGGACTATTTGCTGCCACCTAATGGAGATACAAATATATGTACTGTACATGGACTAAATCAGACATGTCCTGTTTAAACAGTCAACACTGGACTTAACCTGAAAATAACAATTAAGTTCAACTCAAGTAACCAACCTGTGTCCAAGGTCATTCTTTCTTGGCAATCTTTATGTTTGGGAAATATTTCTTATACAGCCCTTTAAATCTTTTTCTATGATTTGGTTTTATATTTAAACAAGCAAATATCCTAATACAATATGCTGGAATCTGTGTGTGTGTGTCACAAATCTTTCTGTTTGGGGTAAAGAATGTTATTTTGACTGAAAATATCCACCATGGAACTCAAAACTCAAGAGGTGCCTCTCTTTTGTACATTTTTACAGAATACTGTAAGACTGCCTTGCATTTATATATAGTATATATATATATATATATATACATTCACTTTAGGTATGAGTGACAGCCACGTGTGTTTTAACCTCTATAGATGACTGGTATGAGGCAATGGTAAAGTCTATAAGCTATGACCTTGCCATAAAAGGTAAACCCTTCATACAGACTATTTTAGAAAAAAGGGTATAATAACTTGTTAGAGGACATAGGATGCTGGACCTTTACCCTCTATGTCTACTCACACTCTCCTTCCCAAGAAGAAGAACCTACAGTACTCAAGCACTTCATCAAGTCATGTCATGTTTTGATAATAAAGTAACTTAGTTAAGAAGACAGAGCTGTGGTTTCCAGTGCTCTTTGGACACGGAAACGGTAAGATTTAAAATAAACATATATCTAACAAATACCTTTTGGTAAATTACTCTTATTGTATCAGAATGTGATATACAGATGGATTTGAGCCATGGATATCATGCTTGTGATTTTATGAGTCGGGTATAAGAGGAAAAGAGAATAAGGGCATTACATAGTCTGGCCTGTGTGGTATATTTGGTGGGGAACATGCTATGGTATTGTCAGTTGAAAGGAAATCAGTAAACTGGAAGAGGAAGATTGCATGAAAATAATTTCCTGCTTTTCGATGCACTTTCACACTTCCTTTCACCAACTTCCTTTCAGCTGACACCATGACACATTGTTAAATTGATGCTTTGCAAACTACATTACATGAAGCATGGTAAAATATCTCATGTTAATGGGCAAAGGGAATGTGCGCCTCAATGCCATTTAAACTGCAAATATTTTATTTTTAACGTTATTGTTAAATTTGTATTTTCCCTTCACCGTGATACGGTTATAGAATCTGATGGCAATTTATAAATAAAATGTAATAATATTTATGTGAATCTGATAATTTATACAGTGTAGGTAGAAACAATGATGTTTAATATGAGAGTGGTAGGCTGTATAGAGTGAGGGCTCCTGCAGTCAAGTGTCACCTTTACCCCTCCATATCTCCCCCTTATTCAATACTAGGCACCTACCAGATAGCATTAGAAATGCTAATGAATTAATTAGAAATACACATTTTTTTAACTGTTTTCAATAAACAAATCACTGTTCCTCTAATTGAAGGACATAGAGGGCTTGTGGTTGAGAGCTTAGAGTTAAAGACTCTCACATGTTACCCAATAATTACTTCTTAAAATCAAGTCATTTAATTCTTTATTATATCTAGTGCTGGATTTATATATCAGGAGAGAAAAACACAAACATCACTGTAAGCCAAGTAGACCGGAGAGTCCCTAGCGGTCATTGCCATACTCTAGTAGCCGACACAGATTAGCGTTCTGCAGACCACCCCAGGAGCATCAGTTAGTTAGACAACACCCAGACACATCAAGTCACTTATACCAGGCCATATTCATTGAGAGATCATCCTTCACCCTAGTTCATTAAAAATAAGGATTAATTTACATGTATTTTACTCATCTCTGATGAAGCTGCAAGGTGTAACATGTTAAGTCATCTATTACCACTGTATACATCCTTAAGTTGAAGAACTCCTGTAGATAACAATCAACTATTTGTATTATTTGTATATGAAATAAACTGTGCTTTGTATTCAAAACTATAAAAAAAACCTCTAACTATCCTTGGTGCAAATACCTACCACACTCATTACTGAATTACGTCATTGCCACCTTGCCTTAAACTCTGAGACACCTACAGTTGTAGATTATAGCTCCTCTGGAAAAAGTTTAAAAGAAGCAAGGTCACAAAGAATGGTACAACCTCCCAGTCAACAGAATAGAAACGTATTTTATTGGGAAAAAAACAGGGCATGAGGAATGGGCAGTGAGAACAATGTTATCAGGTGAAACAAACACGGAAAACAAATTGAATTGCCCATCAGTATATTTAGCCAAAAGTATAAACAGACAAATCCATGGGACCCAATGGGATACACACAAAGCTAATAGAGAGCTTCAAAGTACCCATGGGCAGTCTTATTTAAACAGTCTCTAATGGCAGGAGTAGTTCCAGAAGACTGGAAGTTGGCAACTGTGCTACCACTTTACAAAAAAAGGTAGCAAGCAAGACTAGGCCAACCATAGACCAGTAAGCCTTACATCAGTAGTTGTTAAATTTATTGGACCCATGTTAAACGATAGGATTGTTAAATATCTGGAAATACCGTATTTGCTTGATTATAAGACGACCGATTATAAGACGACCCCCCAAAATCTGAATAATAATTTATGAAAAAAAGAAAAAGCCTGAATATAAGACGACCCTATAGGAAAAAAGTTTTACCAGTAAATGTTAATTCATGTAAACTATGTGAACAATTGTTTGTTGATAAAAGCTACGATTGAGAAAAATATTTTGTTTGTATTTCCTTTTTTTCAACCTGCCCCCCCCCAGTTATGCACATCTGCCCCAGGCTTGCCACTCTGCCCCAGAAATGCCTTATACCCCATATATGCCACTGTGCCCCATGATATGCCTTTTAACCCTCTAAATGCCACTGTGCCCAATGATACACCTTTTAACCCTCTATATGCCACTGTGCCCCATGATATGCCTTTTGACCCCCTATGTGCCACTCTGCCTCCAGAAATGCCTTATACCCCTATATGCCACTCTGGCATTTAGGGGGTTAAAAGGCATATTATGGGGCAGAGTGGCATATAGGGAGGGATAAGGCATTTCAGGAGACAGAGTGGCGTATAGAAGGTTAAAAGGCATTTCTGGAGGCAGAGTGGCATTAAGGGGGTTAAAAGGCATTTCACAGAGCACTCTGCCTCCAGAAATGCCTTATGCCCCCCATTTAACACTCCCTCCCCCTCTCTCCTCCAAACTTACCGGTGCTTCTGAGTCCCCCGGTGCTAAGTCCGGGCAGCGTGTAGAGCTCTACGCGATTCGCTCTACATGCTGCCCGGACTAAGCACCGGGAACTCAGAAACACCGGTAAATTGGAGGGGCATAACACAGGATGATCCAGGCGATTCACTAGAGCTCTACACGCTGCCCGGACTAAGCACCGGGGACTCAGAATCACCGGTAAGTTGGGGGGGGGGGCATACACAGGAGGATCCAGGTCCCCTGCATCGCTGCAGGGGATCTGGATCTTAGTGTCATAGTCAGACCTATTTGAGGTCCGATTATAAGACGAGGGGTATTTTTCAGAGCATTTGCTCTGGAAAAAACCTTGTCTTATAATCGAGCAAATACGGTAAATGTTTTGCATGATCAGATCCAGGTTAGCTGCAGAGAGATCCTGGCAAACTAATTTTTTTTTTATTGTGTAACTAAGATAATAGACCAGGGAGCAGCTGTTGATATCGCCTATCCAGATTTTAGTAAGGCATTCACTTCTGTACGACACTTAGTAGTAAACTTATAAATAAATTGCAGTCTTTCCAGGGCCGGCCCTATAATGGGGCAGACTGGGGCAATTGCCCCAGGCGGCACTTTAGAAGGGGCGGCACTTTGCCGCCCCAAGCGCTTTTTTTTTTTTGAAGCGGAGGAGAGAGAGAGGGGCACCGAGTGGTTTTAGCTTACCCGCTCGGCGCCCCTCTCTCTCTCTCCTCTGCGGCGAGTCTCCCTGTTCGGTCCCGGTGCCGGCTTGTAATGCAGAGCGCCGGAAGTGACGTCAATTTCCGGCGCTCAGCATTACAAGCCGGCACCGTGGCAGAGCAGGGAGACTCGCCGCAGGACTGTTTAAAGGTAAGTACCGGGGGGGGGTCGTAGATTATGCCGTCGGCGAAGTTTAAAATGCCGCCCCCCCCGGCGTCGGCGGGGGGGGGGCGGCGTTTTAAACTTCGCCCCCCCCCGGCGTCGGCGGGGGGGGGGGGCGGCGTTTTAAACTTCGCCCCAGGCGGCGTTAAGTCTTCGGCCGGCCCTGAGTCTTTCGGTTTGGATGCCAGAATAGTTGAATGGATACGGCAATGGTTGAGTGATAGGAGGCAGAAGGTTGTAGTTAATGTTGTATATTCAGAGGAAAGAATTGTTATCAGTACTGAGACCTGTATTTTGTAATATATTTATTAGTCATTTGAGAGAAGATCTTAATGGTGAGGTAGATCTTTCTGCAGATGATACAAAGACCTGCAATTGGGTAGACCTTCTTAGTGTAACAACTCAAATGGCAAATTACAAGAATTGTCAAGAGTGTGGCAGCTGCAATTTATTGTTGATAAATGTAAAATAATGCACTTGGGACAAAAAAAATCAATGAAATATATATGCCTATATGTTTTTAACTTTTGTATTTTTGTAAAATTAATAAAGAATATTTAAAAAAAATAAAAAATTCAAAGGCAGCAATTAGAATTGGTGCCACTGTTGTGTCAGCAGCAACAAAAGAGAAGGAATTAGGAGTAATTGTTACATATATATATATATGGATTTAAAGGATTTAAATTTAAGAGTACTACGCCCCAGATCACCCCCTTTCCTGTGCCATTACACTTTACATTACTAATAAGTTTAAAAAAAACGCGTTGTTACATAAATTTAACACAAAATATAATCTTTGTACAGACCTTTTTCCCCATATACATAACCCCACGCTTTAATATGTATTATGCCATTCTAAAGACAACTTTGATAGCTTCCCAAAACTTTACCACTAATAGAAGGTGGCCGGATCACCGTGACTGTGAAAGGGGAGGGCGCGGCACTCTCATTATAATAATGTGCCACGCAGGGTGACCAAATAGGCTACCAGTTGTGCCAGTGTCAGCCAACAGCACACGTACGGCAGTCCTGCGGCTCTGCTCCCGCTCCTCCCATATTGGTGTCCTGGGCACCGTCACGTGACCGGGGACCTCTCCGCCCCGAAAATCCGGTGCGGCCCCCGTGCCAGCTGCTAACTCCTTACCGGGGCCCCGGCAGCCCGCTGCTATCATTTACTGAACACAGAGCCGGCTGCAGGGAGCCCGGTGAGTACCGGGGGAAGAGGTACGAGGTCGGGACGTGGTAGTTGGGGAGGGGGCGCGTACATAGTGGAAGTTCCAAAGGGTGGTCCCAAGCGCCCATTCCTTGTACGGGGACGGTGCTGGGAGGGCTAATGACGTGTGGACAGGGGGTCTCTATGAGCTCTTTGTGCGGCAGGTTTAAGGTGGGGAGCATCATCCAGTCATCACCCGAGTGACAGGAGGGATGGGTCACGACAACACTTCTAAGAGCTCCTGCAACTTGATCGGGAGTTGGGCTGACATCGGAGCGCTGATCGCATGTACCGAGCACCGTGAAGCTGGCATGTGACAGCAGCCCATGTGCGAGATAAGATCAGTAACTGACACTTCCTCTGGCTCTGCGATGTGTGCCACTAGTGTCCATTGATCTTATTTCTGGGGTTTACGCAGGATCAGGCTCCTGATGTGTTCGGGTCACTTGGTGTGTGCTTTGCTGCCCTTGTTTGGGGTTAAATGTCAGGGTGATGGAGCAGGATCAGCAGTGTTCGGGGGCTTTCGTGTAAAAGTTCAATGCTCTCTAGTTCCTTGTTTGCTGTGGCTTTGAACTTAACCCGAGGGCTGCAGGAACAGGCTTGACAAGGCACTCTAGTGTTTACCAATCTCCTAATATCAAGAGAAAGCCAGTGCTGCTGCCGATCAGTGCTCATCACCCTAGTAAATGAGAAATATTTCACCTGTGATCACTCTTAGCCTTGAAGTTGGTGAGAAATACCTCATATGGGTCTATTTACTAAAGAGGGAGTTGTGGTTTCAATATGAAGAGCTTTCCCCAGAACTGGAATTAAAAAAAATAGTAATAATTGGGTTAAAAATGTGACATATATTGAATACCAGCCCCATATTTCATAGTGGCTTTTTTGCGTACATGGCACATACGTGAGGTCCCAGCCGCAATATTTTTTGTCCAAAATAGGCACAGACCATGCAATTTTAGGATATATGTGAAGAACACATTGGTCATTAATAAGATACATATTGAAACACAAAGTCCTAATATCACTGTGGCCCATGACATCATGTAATGGGATGGGACCAACTGGCAGGGCACAAAGAAAAAGTATAGCATCACAAAAAATATTAATTGAAACCATCTTCAAATGTATTTCAATAATTTTATGAAAGTTCTTTAGAAAGTTCTTTAATAAACAGGCAAATAAACATGTAGCTCTCTTAAAAATCCATCGGTTAGTCCAGGCAAGCAGTAATGTAATATATGTGTGTGTTTGTATGTGTGTGTGTGTGTGTGTGATATTCTTTTAGAAAAGATGGTCTCTTTGTACCTGTTTATTTCAGGTATGAGATTTAGTACCCATCAAAAGGAAATGAGGTCCTTTATAAGCTGTGGAGAATTACCTGGTTCTGTTCGGCAGCCAATATAGCCATTATGTATATAAACACAAATATGGCTATTATGTATAAAAACATAATTTTTACACTGCAAAGTATTATAC
This sequence comes from Sceloporus occidentalis, assembly GCA_023333645.1. Lineage (NCBI taxonomy): Eukaryota > Metazoa > Chordata > Lepidosauria > Squamata > Phrynosomatidae > Sceloporus > Sceloporus occidentalis. The sequence goes on from JALMGF010000028.1 coordinate 483,297, forward strand.
ATTTTTTCAACCCATCCATTCTTGATCGCGGGGCGTTTGCTCTTCTAAAGTAAAGGACCGGTCCAATTAAATAGACGGTCTTTTTTTATTGTCTGGAATTTTGTATTGGCAAAAATATTAAGAAAAAAAAATAACTGCAGTATTGGAAGAAAAAGTGTAATGGGGCCAGAATGCAGCTGTATGCATGGATCTGAATGTTTCTTAAAAAAAGTTACACAATTTAACACAATAAATGATCCACATATCCTGAAATAGTTCACTGTGAGTTTCTCCATGGAATATTCTGAATTGTTTGCTTGAGTTTTATAACTTACTGACACTCCCTAAATAAAAATAGGTCACTATGTGCTGAACAACTGACAATCTAACAAAACCTAAAACTGATCCAAGCAGAAAAATAGCAGCGCTATTAACCATTGTGTTCCCAATCAGTCATTTACAGCTGATGATTTGCACTCTAGTTTCCCAGTTCTGACTTTATTCTGTAAGGGCGTTCTCCTGAGATGCTCGATACTGGATTTGTGGTGATGTTTCCGTGGGGTCATTTCTTATCAGCTGTAACCCATGCTTGAAGAGAGGTGACTTACTTCAAGGTTTCGTAAGTTTTGCTTTGTTTAAAGACCCTCCAGTAATTACCACTATTACCTTGATTTTCGGTATTCGTAGGATCAGCCACTCGTGAGTCCATTGGCTTGTCTATGACCCTTTTTTTATTCAGTTACTTAAACACTTTTCACGAAACGCAGCATCTGACTGGAACACACAAATATTTCAGAAGCTCCATTATGAATACGTTCAGTACTGGAAATCAGTATTCATAGCTTCGTCCTCGTAGAAGGCTGGTGTTTGTGTTCATCCTAGTGGTTGTGAGCCATGGACTATTAAATTATTTTGGATTTTCACATCAGATCAGATTATATGGAAATGTCTAAAAATATTCCAGTTGAAAAACACAAAACTACACACCCCACGGGTAACGTGCAAGCGGAACAGGCTAAATCACATTAATTAAGCATTTGATCCGCCGTGCCATTAAGCCTTTCTCTGGCAACCTGGAGAAACGAGAGAAGGAACAATAACCACGGTTAAGTATTAGAGTTGGCTGGATATTAATGCAGTTTTAATACAGGTTTTTCATTCCTGACTGGTGTAATTAACTATTCGCTGCAGCATTTGCAGAAGTTGTCTCTGATTACAAGTTCCGTGTGTGTAGTCATAATTTAACCGAATCACCGTGGGAGTTTGCTTATTTCAGCCATACGTCCAGCTGATTTGGTTACAGAGCAATATAGTAAGTATGGCTGCCGCCAGTTATTATTTATTCTGATTATTTAAATATTTTGCATCTATTAGAGGCAAGTTCATTGCCTTATATTTAAATGATTTCAAGGAGGAAGCTCCTCAGGTATTGTCTTACTAAATACAAAGATATGCCACAGCTTTAGAAATTAGTGGTTGGCGCATTGCAAAGGCTTGTGATGGCAGAGCTTTAAGGTTGTTGAATACATGGATTTGTAATGTCAAGATCCCATTCGTCATGGAAGATGGTGTTTCTTTTTACATTAATATAGCGACAACTCCATCTCCCTTGTGCCACCAAACAAGCAGGTTTAGATAACAGGAATCAAGAGATGAAATCTCCATGAGAGGTCTAGAAGGTGATATCATAGGAAGATGAGCACTTGTGTGGTGGACATCCAGGTGAACGCTCTTTATTGAATAAGATATATTGATAGTTAACACATCATTTTTGAGAAGACAAGTAAACTTCCAGCTGTGAACTTCTGAGTTTCGTTGTTGTCAGTTTGCATTTTTTGTCAAATTCTGGTGATGCCTTTTGAGAGGTTCTTACGTTTTGTCTAATAGTAAGTTGAATAAAACCCTTGTTGACCTGGACCAGAGAGTATGATGGGGACATCATGTTGCTTTTTGGGAAATTTCTCGTTCACTGTTAATTATAGTATTGAAACGTGAAGTTTGTGAAAGATTTGGTTAGCAACATACAATTGTTCTTATTGAAAAGTTTAAACAGCTTAAAGGCGCAAAATTCCTAGTATTGATGAACGACCAAACCTTTTTTGTGAACTAGTTCTTTAGTAAATTAAAAATATATTCCTTGAAACACTTGTTCTGTAACACAAAACACGTACTGATTCTTGCCCTATAAACTGAAAAAAAGCTTCTTAAAAGTTTATTTTAGTTTTTTTACTTGATTAACTCTTCGGAGGAAAGAATAAAATGACAACTGTCTAACTGTTTTAGAGTGGACCTGTCATCTAAAAATGTACACTGCCATTCAAAAGTTTGGGGTCACTGTCTAGCTGTAACATAATCACAAAAAGGCTTTTTTAATGATCCATTAACCCATTGAACTTAAACTTGGATTAGCTAACGCAACGTACCGACTTACCGAAGCACAATATACAGGTGAAAAGTTACCCCCTACAGAGTGAAACCTTGTCATTTTTCAGTGACAGGTGCACTTGACGTTTATTCTTGTATAAATGAACATCACAACTGCAGTGATAACAGTGGCCAGTGTTTACAAAACAAATATCAATAGAAGTAAGCTTTTAAGGCAATTTCGGTGACTTCTGTTTCACAATAATTAAAAATATACACAATGCTTGTGAGCAAATATCCTGTAACTGTAGTTACACATATATCTCACGTGTACTTGATTTTCATGCTTACCTTTTCTTTTGAAGGAACCTGCTTTTGAATGGCAGTTTCCCCACATTATGGCATTGAATAAAACCACCAAATAATTGTAAATAGAAAAATTAACAGTTGGCATGTACAAGAAACCAAATTCTAGTCCACCTGATGCCTTTTATTCTTTTAATATTTTTGTTGGGGACCTCCAATACCTTAACAGTTATGACCGTGTCTGTTTTGTAAGAATATGTGTCGTACCCCAAAGCTTTCCCTAATAAAAAAGGATTTATTTATGATTTTATTTATTTACTAGCTTTTTTTTTTGTGAAGTAATTTTTATTTTGTCAATATAAAAGATGATTTCCAGAGAAACGCAAATACAGACATTAATTTATTCACTAGCTTTAACCCCTCATAGGTCAAATAATGTAAAATATGTGTAGATATAAGGAAAGAAGCATTTTGAGCACTTCTGCTATTCCTTTGTTAATGCCTAACAAGTAATATCTGTTTTTTTAATCTAAATATGGCTTTTGAAATTATATTTGTACATATAGTACAATATTTATTAGGACTAAATCCATTTAGAAACCATGCTTGTATTTGTTAAGGCAAGGGCTTGACTTGGCTTGTCGTATGGTGAGCTAAAAGCAAATACCGTATTTGCTCGATTATAAGACGACCCTGATTATAAGACGACCCCCCAAAATCTGAATATTAACTTAGGAAAAAAAGAAAAAGCCTGAATATAAGACGGCCCTAAAGGAAAAAAGTTTTACCAGTAAATGTTAATGCATGTAAACTATTTTTTTTAAATAAAAGCTATGATTGAGAAAAATATTTTTTTTGTTTTTATTTCCTTGTATTTTCCAACCTGTCCCCCAGTTACGCACATCTGCCCCCAGGCTTGCCACACCAATATGGCACTGTGGCCTATGATATGCCTTTTAACCCTCTATATGCCACTGTGCCCCATGGTATGCCTTTTGACCCCCTATGTGCCACTCTGCCTCCAGAAATGCCTTATACCCCTATATCCCATTCTGGCATTTAGGGGGTTAAAATGCATATTATGGGGCAGAGTGGCATATAGGGAGGTATACGGCATTCCAGGAGGCAGAGTGGCATTAAGGGAGTTAAAAGGCATTGTATAGAGCACTCTGCCTCCAGAAATGCCTTATACCCCTATATGCCACTCTGGCATTTAGGGGGTTAAAACGCATATTATGGGGCAGAGTGGAATATAGGGATCTATAAGGCATTTCAGGAGGCAGAGTGCCCTATTAAATGCCCCTTTAACGCCACTCTGCCTCCTGAAATGCCTTATACCTCCCTATATGCCACTCTGCCCCATAATATGCCTTTTAACCCCCTAAGTGCCAGAGTGGCATATAGGGGTATAAGGCATTCCAGAAATGCCCTATGCCCCCATTTAACACACGCACACACGCACACACACACACACACACACTTACCGGGCTTCCAATTTCCTGCTGTATTGCCGGGGCAGCGGGTTGACGTCTCCTTCCGCTGCAGCCGGAAGGAGGTGGAGTTGGCAGCAGGGGTTTGTCTGCGTCCGTCGCGGATACCTTCCCCGGCTGTCAGAGATCAGAGTTCTCAGAGAACTCTGATCTCTGACAGTCGGGGAAGGTATCCGCGACGGACACAGACAACCCCCGCTGCTAGCCACACCTCCTTCCGGCTGCAGCGGACGTTGTCTACGCGAATCGCGTAGACGTCAACCCGCTGCCCCGGCAATACAGCAGGAAGCACCGGTAAGTGTGTGTGTGTGTGGGGGGGAGACAGGAGGATCCAGGCCCCCTGCAGCGGTGCGGGGGATCTGGATCTTAGTCTCATAATCAGACCTCTATTTGAGGTCTGATTAGAAGACGACCCCGATTAGAAGACGAGGGGTATTTTTCAGAGCATTTGCTCTGAAAAAAACCTTGTCTTATAATCGAGCAAATACGGTATGTAACTAAATACAAATAAACATAGTAAAAACAGGGTACTGTGGGGTTTGGGAAATTTGAAGGGGATGATCCTTTAACATTTTCTACATTATTGGGTTGATTTATGTTAATATGTCAAGCGATGTTCAGGAGATTTAATGAAATGATGTCAATGGATTTGTGAGATGGGAGAGTGCATCACAGAAGGCTAAATATGCGTGTAATAAGAAGTAAATAGTGATCAGCTGTAGTTACCGCTCGTTTCACTTTAAGGCAGGGGTGTCAGACAGCATTCCAGAAGGGCTGAGCGAGTGCGATGTTTCTAAGCATATTTCGAAATCATGATGACTGAGCAGGTGGCTGGATCACCTTTGCAGGATGTGAAAGCATTCACCCGCTTGACTTTTGCGGAATGTTGTCTAGCACTTTTTATTTTCAGGCTTTACAGAAATAACCTATAATAATTGTTTATTTATATAGCACCAACATATTCTGCAGCTTTATACTATGGGCAAATAGCATAATAAGAAGTATGGCACTTTAATTTTATTTTCGATTATTAAAATTTACAGGTGTGAAGGGCTCTCATCAGACAAGTTTCAGTACAACTGTACATCACATGTATGTTCTTAGATATCCTAGGCCAGGATACAGGGTATGACTAGATTGGAATATACCGTATTGCTCAATTATGAGACGACCCCCCAAAATTTGAATGTTAATTTAGGAGAAAAGAAAAAGCCTGAATATAAGACTACCCTACAGGAAAAAAGTTTTACTAGTAAATATTAGTTCACATGTAAACTATTTTTTCATACTTAATAAAAAACTATGATTGAAAAAAAAAGTTTTTTGTTTTTTTCCTTTCATTTGCCACTCTGCCACAGTTATGCACATTTTCCCCCAGATATGCCTTATAACCCCATTATGCCACTCTGCCCCCCAGAAATGCCTTATACCCCTATATGCTACTCTGCCTCCCTAATAACCCACTCTGCCCCATATATGCCTTTTAACCTCCTATTTGCCACTCTCCCCCAGATATGCCTTATACACCCCTATATGCCACTGCCTCCCTGATATCCCTTTTAAACCCCTATATATAACTCTGCCTCCCTGATATCCCTTTTAAACCCCTATATATAACTCTGCCTCCCTGATATGCCTTTTCACCCCCCATATGCCACTCTGACTCCAGAAAACTATTTAACCCCCCATGCCATTCTTACACCCCATTTGCTCTGAAAAAACCTAGTTTTGTAATCTAGCAAATACAATATGTTTAAAAACATGAAACATGCCTCTGTTGTCCCCATCTTTCCCTTTACAATGGGATCAGGTGCACTTTTCTTGCGCTTGTGTTGACTCTATACTCATATAATCATATGAAGACCTCTGCAGTATGAAAAGCTTAAAGACCATAACATATTTTTCTACGTTGGTCCAATAAACGTAAACACTCTGTTGACTCTTGGGCTAAAATGACAATATCATTTTTTCTTATACTGGCATATTGTAACTAGAGGCTTTGAGGTGCCTTAATTGGAATTGTAGGTGGGTAACTACCTGAAAATACTCTTCTGTCAGGATACGTTTTGCAGATAACGCTCAGTAGACAATATACTCTGCAGGGGGCCTACACAGAATCCTGTCTATAAGCTCCGCATGCAAAGTAGTGTAGACAGGCCTAGGCTTACTAGACTAGACCTAGGCAGAACTAACGGCCCAAAAAAGTAGGGCAGATCATATTCTTCAATGCACCAGTGCACAATGGGAAGCAATCACGCTGGGAACCAGTCCATTTATACTACTGAAGGCTGTGTCTAGCTTTTACAGCCTCCGTAGTATCTTTACCAGGTATCATCATCAACAGAAAGGAGCGATGCTGCCTGTGCAGGAAAGCACTGTACCCAAGGGCAAGGAAACAAGCAGTATGTCTGGGTGAAACACTGCATTTTCTGAGTACAACAGGTCTGCCTAACGTCTACAAAAAAATTATAGGCATTACTGCCCCTTGGACTGCATCGGTAGGGCAACCTGTCTATGTGATTATCTAAGGTGCCTTCTAAGGTGAAAAAAGACTTTCACTGCCTTTCAACTACTTTCACCTAGCGGTCTCGGCTTCATGGAGACCAGTACTTCTATGCCCAGGCATTATGGATGCATTAGCTCTGCTGTTTATTAAATTAACACAGCTTAATTGGCATGCTTTCAAATTCCTTTGTCATGCTGTTTTATCATTTTGCTTCTAGTGTATAGACAACCCTTATCAACATAGCTCAGCACCACCCAACATAAATGGCAGTTATTTTAGATAATGCAAGACATTGCTAGACCATACAAGAGAACAGCAAACCAGTCACAATTCCCAGATAGTGTATTTTGCCAACCGGTACATTATATTAACCCATGTAGTGCTGTTTACAGATTAAATATTAAACACCATACACAAACTGGAAACCTACCTTGATGTATATATAAATATGAGCAGTCATCTTAAATTACAGTTTACAAGATTTTCATGATTATTCCTCCCCATTAAGTGATTTTTCTTTTAGGGGTAGGGGAGAAAAGCAAAAGGACACCTGTTACGTGAGTGCTCTTACCATAATTGAATTAATTAAAAAACGCTATATCATTTGCTTTATTGTTTGTCACTATATAATGTGAATTTATTATTTATTATTATTATTATTATTATAATAAATAGTGTTAGTGACTATTGCACTTTGAGTACTGTTGTCATTGTAGTGACTTGTGGTTTTTGAACCCAGTTTGCTACTTCAATGCATATGTTTTCCGCTGCTGTGTTGCAATTCTTGTATAAGAAGTCAACTCAAAATGTTCACCTTTATTCCAATTATAGTCATCTCTTTTATGTTTGTTTTATTACATTAACATTACATTTAACCTCTATATATGTCCTGGAGCTAATGCTCGGTAAACAGATGACCATGCATAAAAACGCAGCTATATTTTGCAGTGTATGGTAAATTCATTTGTAAATGTGGAGTGTAACCTTTTGGGCAGTGCTTATCAGTTTTTGCAAATATTTACAGTGTCGTAACAAGGCCTTCCCCTCCTTTGCAAACTCACAGACATTAGCATAACTCCTTCTCTACTTTTGGCACAATGCTTGGGAGTTCACGACCGGATAAAATGCTGTCATACAGTTCGAGTATAATAGAGCAGTGTACTGCAGCAGAAACCATTATGCCGTAATGTGTATACTCATACCCTCTTAATTTATGCATATGTCGCTACTATAAATTTGACAAAAAAGGAATTGTATCTCTCTTGGACGACTTCCTATAGGTGAGGCCATAGATAGAATTTGTTCCCTACAGGGGAAATCCTACCACCCTACAGGTACACACGTACCCATAATCCTCCGACCAGCTCCATTATGTCTCACGGCGTGTGGTATAAACACTTATATTCGGATGGTGCAAATGACTTCAGTGCACCATATGGAAGCCGCTTTTTGCTGAAAAGGATGCTAAATGCTATGATAATACGCAGCTTCGCATATGGGGCTCCTGAAGTCAAAGTAGCACAATATCTCACCGTTTAGTCTGGCTGGGAGAGGCGAAGCCGGAGAGCTGTGAAGAAAGAAGCTACTGCAGGCTCTCCAAATAGAGGAACTAAGGAATCCATGCAAGACTTAAGTTATCCAACACATGGTTTACCTAAGGTCTACCTATTAAGCGCACATATTACCCTACCAACTGCATAACTAAACTACCAAAAAGGATAGGTTAGGAGTTCCCCTTTAAAAGTTTTATTAATCTGTTCTTACTAATTACTCTCTTGGTTAAAATGATATAGAATAAATTAGGTAATGGTGCTAAAATGGTTATACACATACCTGTGCTACCCAGAGCCCGAGGAGCTCCTTGGGGGTACTGATGATGAGTGTAGGCAGGTCTGATGCCATCTGTGGGTGGGACTCTTTAACTTTAAATGGGGGTGTGAGAGGGAATGGGTGGGGAGTGGGGCCAGTCTAAACTCCCGCAACCCAGACACTTCACTCCGTGAAACCGGAGAAGCTGCGCTTCACTCGAAGGCTCCGGGTAAATCCTAGAGTTCCCAGGTATGGTTATACATAAACATCGCTGTAAAATAAGGTCCTTGAGTGAACTGATTAAGAAAAAACTTTGACTATGCAATTGCATCACAAATATCTTTGCAAATCTAAGGAGTTGAGCCTTAAAATAGCATCTACATTGAGAAATCTTGTAACCAGCTTCATTTAAACTGGATACATTCCCAGAAATGGAAGGCGTTTCAGTCAAAGGATCCACTTGTGTAGTTTACCCAATGTGTGAGGTTTGGTGTGCAATAAAAAGTCAACAGTCATTTTTAAACAAGTAATCATTTATAGTTTAGTTCTCAAAAAAACAATATGCAAAACATTTGGGAGAGTGCAATAAACCAAAGAAAAAAAATATTATTCCGCTATTTAAACTGTAGATAGTTGCAGCAAATAATAATGGAAAGGATACTAAGACATATAAAACATGATTTAGTGTTGCGTTATACGGCATAAAGCATCTCATTGTTTCATTTAGAAACACTCTTGTGTTTATAGGCCTAGTCTTCTGACCATGTTTGGTGGTTCACGTGTTTAAAATATGTTGTATTTAGTGTTGTTTACCTCACCATAAAGGTCAGATGCTAGCGCCAAAAAATGGACGTTTCAAACAGTTTTAAACATTTCAAACTGTTTTGAATATACAGTGAAGGAAAAAATGATTTGATCCCCTGCTGATTTTTATATGTTTGGCCACTGACAAAGACATGATCAGTCTATAATTTTAATGGTAGGTTTATTTGAACAGTGAGAGACAGAATAACAACAAAAAAATCCAGAATAATGCATTTCAAATAAGCTATAAATTGACTTGCATTTTACTCAGTGAAATAACTATTTGACCCCCTATCAATCAGTAAAATGGCTGGCTCCCAGGTGTCTTTTATACAGGTAATGAGATGAGATTAGGAGCACTCTCAGCTTGTTACCTGTATAAAAGACACCTGTCCACATAAGCAATCAATCAGATTCCAAACTCTCCTCCATGGCCAAGACCAAAGAGCTGTCCAAGAATGTCAGGGACAAGATTGTAGACCTACGCAAGGCTATAAAACCACTGCCAAGCAGCTTGGTGAGAAGGTGACAACAGTTGGTGCGATAATTCGCAAATGGTCTCCTGAAGTCAAAGGAGCATAATCTCTCCCCGTTTAGTCTAGTTTAAAATTATAGACTGATCATGTCAGTGGGCAAACATATATATATATATAAATAAATAAATAAACATTTCTGAAATATAAAAAATAATGAAATCAGTTTGACAAATGACACAGTGCCTGATTTATGAAAATATGCATTCTTTTTTTCTTTCCTTAGGAAGGAACATTCATCCTGGAATTTTATCAGAAGTTCTGGTAGTCTAGAATTCACAAGGTATTGTTTTGGTTTCCTGTGTTAAATTAGTCTTTATAAAAATCATATTTTAAAATCTAAAAGTTATGAACATACGAACACAGGGCCGGCCCTGCCATGGAGCAGAGTGGGCCAATTGCCCCAGGCGGCACTTTTGAAGAGGCGGCACTTTGCTGCCCCAAGCGCCTTTTTTTTGAAGCGGAGGAGGGAGAGGGGCGCTGAGTGGTTTTCGCTTATCAAGTATTCAGTACCCACTCGGCGCCCCTCTCCTCTACGAGCTCCGGAATATGACATCATTTCCGGAATATGACATCAAGCTGCCTCCCCCCCTGCCGACGCCACTGCTCATTATCTACCCTTCCTCTCCCTACCTTCTCATTATCTACCCCCCTCCCTCCCAATTATCTACCCTATCTCTCCCCCCTTTGTACTTCACTTACCTTCCAGCACTGCTGCGAGAGTCTCCCTGCTCTGCCACGGTGCGCACTGCTGAGCACTATATCTTGGGCCTGCCCTGTATGAACATTGCTTAAAGCATTTTTACTTTACAGTTTTTTAGACCTGCCTAAAAACTGTTGCACAGCACTTGTTGCAGAAGAAGCTTGAAGTCCACAGCACCCTTGAGATTATTATTTTTCTTTTCTTCTTTCTATTATAAATTGGTGTTTTGGAAAACGGTAACATCTTGTAATTACTGGCAATCACCCCAGAAAATGTGTGAGAGGGAGAGATGACTCATCCATAGGAGGGAAACAAATGAACCGAAATTTCGGTGGTTATGCCATTTGCTCTGCACGTAATATCCAATTTATGTTAAAAAGAAATAGCAAATATATAGAATTTATTTAAAAAAACACTCCTTATGTCTATGCCATGGAAAACTTCCATTGCGGAATGCCATAAAACCATATTTTTTACTATGATGATATTAAAATTACGTTTCCAAAAATATTCTGCCTTTTTTTTAAATGCAGTTCTAAATTTTGTATTGTTTTAGCAACTGCATATGAGCCATTCTAGCTCTGTTATCATGGCCCAATCAACTAGATAAGCACCTTGACTCCTTATCTTACTTTCTTACTGACCCAGCTGGCCATTCGGACTAATAAAAGTCTCTGAAGGAAGGAGTAGGGAATGAAGCACACATGTATCAGCTGTGCATCCAGGCTGCTGCTGTGGGTTTTGGATTCCCAAGCTTGAACATTAATGGCTCATACGAAACAACAACAAAAGCCCATACATAACAGGGATTATCTGGTAGTAAGAGTCATAGTATAAAATATAACTTTCATTTCAAAGGTTTAAAAGTCCAGAACAAGCTGCTCTATGGAGGAATAGACTGCTAAGCATTGTCTCTTCTGCTCAGTGTGGTGTTTGAGCAGGGAAAGTCACCCAATATATTATGATTGACCACAATGGCAGCCTCCGGGCCTTCAAATAAAACATTACTTATTGGAACAAAATGAAGTAAAGCCAGCATTTATAAGCGCTGGACTACATTACTGTATACACCAATGTATTTAATATTATATTTTAACTTTTTGTTCCCATGAGCTACACAATTAGCGCTTCCCATTAAGTTTTCTCTACCCTTTTCACAATCTGTGATTGTTGTTGATTGGTTCATGCAGCCTTTGTAAGGGGTAGGAGCTGTGGTAAAAGCTGTGATGGCAACAGATCACATTCAGCTGTTTACAAACTATTCTCCAACTTGGATAAATACTCTTGTTCACCAACTTTCCATTAGAACCACATTTGACATTGAGGAAACTATATTTCAAAGACTTTAATTCAGTTCAATCAAAGATTTATTATGGGATCTGTACACTTGACTTACTAGGGGAGAAAAAAGCTTTTTTGAACAATGCATTCTAAAACATATTGTTCACTCTGTTGCCCGTGAAAGAATGTCATAATGTAAAAATCATTTATCAGTGCAAGTCATAGCTGTGTTGTCAGATGAATAATTGCTTATGTTTTTCCCTTGTAGAAATACAAATTCAATAGTTGGCTGCTGGGTTTAAAGCAGTAGCGCTGTGTCTTAACTGTTCAGCTATAAATGAGCTTCTTTCTCTCCTTTCAGAGCCGTTGACTGTTCACAGTTATTTTTGGGTGTTTATGCTCAACACTGCTAGCTGAAATAACCCTTGCAGTACCAGTAGTAAAATGTGAGAAGGTATCATTATGCAGAAATAGTGTTTTAGCTGCGTGGTCAAAACTGCTACATAATGAGAACTTGGGTTCTTCAGTATTTTTGATCTGTACCATGGGTATTTTAATATTTTTCTCTAATATGGTTCCTTTCATAAAACTACTTACTGAGCAATGCATTGAGCAAGGGCAATAAGTAAGCATCATAAAGTGTGCCCACTATGTAGGAGGTGAGCGTAGGTTCTCACCCTATTGAGAGTGTGCCTTGACGTGGCGGGTGAGCTTAATTATGCTTTGGCCAATTCATATATCCAAAACCTCTCATTTATATTATGTTTATATATTTGTTGCCAACTTTATTAGGGTAAGAAGCGCAGACAGTTTTTGTTTTTTTGTATACATTGTACAGCCAATACACTGTTTTTGCAGCATGCTTACACCTGTTTGGTAGGCCTCGTATTATACATTTGTATTATTTGAGCCTGTGACTAGCTTAGCGCACCGACATTTTTTCTTTTCCCTGTTTGCACATATTTGAGGTTGTTGGCTCCTCATTAGTCTGGTTGCAGCTTGCTGTCCATGGGTTAATAGGGAGGAGGTTTAATTGCACCTCCCCCAACACATTAATAAGGTTTTGGTAGCAGTATAAACTGCCTTGTGTGCCCACTATGTAGGAGGTGAGCGTAGGTTCTCACCCTATTGAGAGTGTGCCTTGACGTGGCGGGTGAGCTTAATTATGCTTTGGCCAATTCATATATCCAAAACCTCTCATTTATATTATGTTTATATATTTGTTGCCAACTTTATTAGGGTAAGAAGCGCAGACAGTTTTTGTTTTTTTGTATACATTGTACAGCCAATACACTGTTTTTGCAGCATGCTTACACCTGTTTGGTAGGCCTCGTATTATACATTTGTATTATTTGAGCCTGAGACTAGCTTAGTGCACCGACATTTTTTCTGGGTTTAAAGCAGTAGCGCTGTGTCTTAACTGTTCAGCTATAAATGAGCTTCTTTCTCTCCTTTCAGAGCCTTTGACTGTTCAGTTATTTTTGGGTGTTTATGCTCAACACTGCTAGCTGAAATAACCCTTGCAGTACCAGTAGTAAAATGTGAGAAGGTATATCATTATGCAGAAATAGTGTTTTAGCTGCGTGGTCAAAACTGCTACATAATGAGAACTTGGGTTCTTCAGTATTTTTGATCTGTACCATGGGTATTTTAATATTTTTCTCTAATATGGTTCCTTTCATAAAACTACTTATTGAGCAAGGGCAATAAGTAAGCATCATAAATAATGTATTTGCGTTAAATAAGAAGTGTGAACTATGTGTATGAGTCTCTGGGGCCGGACATTTGAAAGCAGTGTAGGCCAAACTCCAGTATTGCATCAGACTGGATGTCCAAGTCAGCTTTAAATCATCCATTCTGGGGTTTTCACAAAGCCAGCAACAGGTGTAGGATATTGATAATAAAATATATATATACTTTAGTAATATATAATATATAGTCTAATAATTAGGAAGACTGAGGGGAGAACAAGTTTCGCTATGCTCCCAGGCTAAGGAAGAGTTTCCCGGTGTCAACTGTGACATTATCTACCTGGAACAGAGACTGCTGTTTCAGGAAAGGTTTTCCAGAGCCCAGTTTACATGGGTCTGGCAGCAAGGCCAAAGTACATAGAAAGTGACGGCAGATAAGAACCATTCGGCCCGTCCAGTCTGCCCAACCTCTGAATACTTTCCTTAGTCCCTTCGGCCCTGGATCTTATATCTAGCTTAGCCTTATGCTTATCCTAAGTAAATGGTTATTTAGAACGGTCACTTTGGCCAGCAGAGTATAGGCCGCAAAGTGTTCCAATAGGAGGTTGCCGTTATTGTTGTGGGGTTTTATGTTTAAATAAACGCACATCTTGCCACAAAAGCAGTTTTCCTGAGCCATATTGCCTTAAGACCATTTGAAGTGACATTATAAAGACCTGATAATTAGTGTTATATATGACTATTCACTGTCACATTAAACAGGAACTGTCACACACACACACACACATCTTTTAGCATAACTAAATTCCGTACTTCAAGGGATACTCCAGTGACCCAAGAAGCCACCTAAACAATTACGATACCTGGGAACTTCTGGGTTCCGGCTACCCGGAGCCTTGTGGGCGGTCCTGCTGACTTCGGACACCCCCATTTAAAGGAAAAATGGGCGGGGAGTGGGGCCTGTCGAGAGGAGGATTCGGGTCTTGACCCGGAGAACCGGAGGAGAAAGGCTCACCTGGCAATCTCTGGGTCAAAATCGGAGAGTTCCCATTTATTGTTTACTTTATTGTTTGCTTTATTATTTTACTTTAGAGTTTACTTTATTGTTTGAAGTGGAAAAATTTACTCACCTTAAAGAGAAGTGGCAGATGCAAGGCTGCCACTTACCATCCCCTCCGTGTCCCAATGCATTATTTCAGGAACGTAGGGGGCTTGAGTACATCTCAGCAGAAGAGACAGAAACATAGTAAATGTAAACAAAACATGTAAGTCATTTTTCTGTGTTCTGCATATTAAAGGGACACTCTAGCCTTTGTATGTATATGAGCGCTAAGAGGTCTCTTTAAATTTATGTGGTGTTTTCTCTGATCTTTTACCTGCACTACGCATCTCATTCATCATAACTAGCAGTGTTAAATAAACACAATGCAATATTTGTAAAGTGAGTACTTATGAGTAAAGCATTATTCTCCAAAATAAAACAAGGGACAATTTCATTTCAGAGTTAGTTTTAAAACATTACAATGTATATAATAAATGGATGTTTCAGTTGCATTGATGTTAATCTAACTTCCTGTATTGGAATATAGGAAGAATGGCGTTTAGCAAACTTTTTCTAGCTGTTTTTCTGTGACTGCAGTTGTTTGCGTCATTCTGCATAAGATTATAAAAGTCCAAGGATCTCTTGTGTCATATTTATGAGAATTTGGCAGATAACATTTACTAATAGCCAAATTGAAAAAAAATCCTAAAGATTTGTTCTACAACTAAGATCTTGTTTTTCTGTATACCTTTGAAGTTGAGCTGAGTTTGTTATTAATCTGTGTCCCTTTGCCTAATTTGTCTTCTCATTAATACATGTTTATTTGTATGCCTACCTCAAATATATGCACGACAGAGCTGGGGTGGATGTTTTAGTAACTTTTAGGCACCAATATCTTCCACTGCCTATTGTTGGCCTACCATAATAAATTAATTTACCAATTTAAGGGACGCTCATATGATCTCTGCCCTACAGAAACTCTACGAGAATCCCTCTGCAGGTCTGATAAGCCACTTTTCTTTGGCCACCTTGACACTCTAGCCTCTGTAACAAGTGTCATTTCAGATGACTCTTTGACTCTGAGTATCCATACAGCAATGTCTAAAAAACTAACTAATGCTCAAACTCCAGTGCGTTTTGCTGTATGCAAATTAAAGCAAGCATTTAACATGAAGAGTGGGTTTAATCAGAAATTTCAACTGTATACATATTACTAAATAAGTTCCAGTTGTCCAAAATATACAGATGCTTGTTTTCCTTATTCTTCCAGATAACCTGAAAACTTCAGCATGAAAAGTGAAGGTCATGACCTTATTAAAACCGTTGACATGGGTGCATTGCCTCCCGGGACAATATTCCTGGAGGAGAAGGAGAAAAAAAACATTAGTCTGAAGACTCGTTTAGAAGAGAGGATAAAGGAAACCTGCAGCTGTTCCCCAGGGAAAGCCAAAGATATATTTCTCAGCTTTTTCCCTGTCCTACAATGGCTGCCTAAATACAAGTTAAAGGAATACTTACTGGGGGATGCAATGTCTGGACTTATAGTGGGAATTCTTTTGGTCCCTCAGTCTATTGCATATTCACTTTTAGCAGGACAGGAGCCAGTATATGGCCTTTACACATCTTTTTTTGCCTGCATTATTTATTTCTTCATGGGAACCTCCCGACATATTCACGTTGGCATATTTGGGGTGCTGTGCTTGATGGTGGGGGAAGTAGTAGATCGGGAGCTGCAAGCTGCTGGGTACGACAAGGTGGAAAGCCACACAGGCCACCATTTACTTTCAGATGTTTTAGATGTAAACAGCACGCGTAACCCGCTAATGACCAATCAGACTGCAACCTTAACATGCGACCGGAGCTGTTATGCTATCACTGTTGGGGCCACTGTTACCTTCATGGCTGGAGTGTATCAGGTACGTTTTATGTGTAAGAGCATCTAATTATTGTAACATATTATTTAACCATGTAATTTTTATTTCCATGATAACAGAAACATAAACACATATAATTTAAAGGCAGATAGGAACCATTCTGCTCATTTAGTCTGCCTGCTTTTCCTGCTTTATCAGTCCTCGGTCTTGTCTTATGCACCGGCCCCTCGGTAAAGTAAACCTTCCTTACAATCAGATCTTTGTAGAGTAAACTAAACCAAATTTATTGAAAAAAACCCCCATCAATATGCATTTTGATAAAATAAAAAAAACATACCGGTATTAAGTGTAAATGGGGTGGGTAAGTCTACCCAGAATTTAATGTAAAAGGAAGCAGGCACGTTCCCCCTGCAGTGGATTCAGGCATGTTTGCATTAGAAACAAGACTGTCTTCATTAGGTATGAAGGGTATATGTGATATGGTATGTGGTTTCACGTTATGAAAATTAGACAAGTCAGGTGAATCATCCGTCTTTGCTGCTATTTTTTTTTTTTTACTAATCCTCTCCATTCATCTGGGACTTTGAGGCACTTTATTTTTATTAGGTAATTTATGTATCCATAAACATTCCTGAATGTATTGTGCATTTCATAGCCATGGCTTGGAAGAAAACCATCAATCACCTTGAATGATGAGGTTAATAGGTGTTTTAATTAGACCTCGCTCTCTATAATTGGCTGTTACCAACATTATTTCATTAATTATCATCTTTCAAATATGTAGCATTAGATATAATTTGTTAGGGAAAGAAAATTAAACCTCTCTGAGATTAGACGTTTATTTTATGTGCACACAAGAAAATAAAGAGGACTGATTGAGACCACTAGATGGTGCCCTAAGGAAATGCAATGTGTAATTAGCAGCAGCAACAGAAGGTGCATGGATGTGTATTTAGAAAACTATGCAATGTCAAACAAAGGTATGCTACAAAAGATATAACTGCTTTAAGTTGTCTACTTTTTTTAACTTATATTTTACCTTCCCATATTTTTCACAAAATGTTAATTTAGACACTATACATCTACTTAAAAAAATAAGATGAGGCATTGGGCCGTGTTCAGTCAATGGCAACCACTATGACAAAGGCTGGAGCAGATTATTTTGTGTCCTAGCTCTGGATGTCATTTTATGGGAAAGAGCAAGCCAGAGATTGATTAGTTAACCAACATGAGAGAAATTGGTGCCCATGGACTAAAAGACCACTGTACCCTTTGGCAAGACATGACCAATATTATGATTTTGGCTTTGTTCTACCTCTAAAATTGGCTTGGCCACCTCTAAATATCACTCTGCTCACTATTGCATAGTAATGTACAACTTCATCTACAAATAAAAGGGTTGTGCTTTTAGCTCCCTCACTTCTCTGTTAATTATGGTGGGCCAACACCAGTGAGTTTCTCCAGCAAGAATGAGTGAGCTGGCTATGCATAATATATAACTTGTTTAAGGCGACTTTAAAGATGTCATGTTGATTGATTTAACTCCGCATTATACAAGACCAGCCATACTTTACCTGAAGCATAAGTTCACTGCACTTGGCTTTGATAATGCAAAGTCAAGAAGTTGACACCACAACGGCAAACTCTTCTTTCAACTCTTCATTTAGTGGATGCATCTCTTTTCCCTCATCTCAAAATCTTTTACTTTTTTTAATTAGAAAGTCTATTTAAATAGTGTTTATAGGCGGGAGGGGGTTGTTGTTATTTCCTTTACACTTGATAATGAAATATTTCCCTTGTTACTTTCTTCAGTGATCTCTGGCTGTAGCCATCACTCAAACTAATCTTGACCTATTATACAGTACCTTGCCCAGTACCGAGCTATATTCTTCTTTCAACTAATCAGTAATCCTTATCTAGCCCCAGAGTGACCTTGCGGTAAAAGCTGCCTAGCTCTGATCCATCATTCGCCTATTACTAATAGATGAAAATCCCATGATTTGCTTCTACTGGAGTACAAGTTTAATCAGCATAAGCCAATGATTACTAGAATGGCCCGAAAACAGAATAGATGCAAGCGAATCACAAACACGTCACTAATTTAATGCCTAGACATGTCGTATTTCTTCTGTCACACTGTCCTTAGCAGTGACAACTGCAGTGAACATACAGAAAGAGACCACCTAACCTGCAAATAAGAATACAAAGTTTAGTAGAGGTGTGTAGAGGCATGAATGTGGAGAGGCAAAGTAACACATTGTTACATGATCCCACAGTAATGGAGTGGCTGCTTGCAGGCAGCTATAAAAAAAAAAGGCTCTGGGCAAGCTAAGACCGTGGAGGTGTTTGGAAGTGGAGGTTTGGTCACACTTTTAGTGTGAGTGTGTATATTTAAGTACATATGTAAGCATGTGGGTGTATATGTGTGAGTATGCGCAAGTTGTATATGTGTATGTGTGTTACACTGTATATGTGTGTTAATGTGTGTGCTAGGGCACAGGTGTGGGGGAGCATTTGGCATGACCTACCCGTCAGGTGTTATCTACCTCGCAGGGCAGGAGGTGCCAGCCCTCACCTGCTTATTAGCTGGATTAGTTGTGTAACACCCAACCAAAATAATTAAAAGACAGGGCCTCCTATTATTGTGCCCTATTATTGCTCATGTAGTTAGCACGTTGTGTCTTGCACCTCACCACTTCCCAGAGAAAGAGTAGGCCACTTTAATAGAATGACGGTTAGCTGCTTTTCTTTGCCTTTGGAATAAAGCGTTCTAAGCCATAAACCTTGAAACAAACTTACAAAACTGTAAACCCAAAATAAATACGTTTTTATGCCATATCCGTCATCATGCAGATGATTTATTGACCAACAGCAATATAGTCCTTTGGTTTACAATGTAGCAATTCATTTTCCTTACTTAAGACATACAGGTAGGAAGGTAGAATAGTTTCTTCTTTTGATTCAAGAAAAAAATCAAAGGTGTTGCTAGACCACATTAATAGGAATCTGTCTTTGATGAAAGAAATCCATTAATACAGCATGTGTCATTTTGCAAACTTTTCATGTAGTTTTTCTGTAATGTTGCACATTTTAATATAGACAATGTAGTTTGTGTCATTTCCTAAAATTGCTCTAAAATTATCATTGCTACTTTTTCAGATAATCAACGGTTGCCTTTTGTAATTCTTTTTCCTAATGCAAAGACAGTCATTGAATTGTCTGCTACTGCTTTTCCACATTTTTAGTTGTTCATGGTCCAGTCCCATGCGCTATTGAATTTAGTACTAAATACAGCATATGAAACATAATTCCCAGTTCTGTCGAAAACCCAAACACAAAACCAGAAATAACCCCTTTATAACCAATGATACTTGCCAGGGGATTAGAGACTGCAGTGAAAGCTGGCAGGATAAAAAAGGCTTGAATTTATAATTGGTGGAAAGCAGGTTAGATACCACAAAGCGAGACAGAGAATGTAAAGCAACGCCTTTGCTAGACATTTCTTATAATAATTATATATGTCTGTGGAGTATCGATGGTAGGAAAGCTCCATGTTTTACAGCATTTCCACCTTTGTATAATCAATCACTCTTGCATTATTTCATTTATATCTATTTTGAGATTTCCTTTTAATAAAAATTATTTTTCAGCTATGTACTGTTATTTCATATGGGCATCAAGTAAAGGTGGAAGAGAACTCTCTACTCTAAAGCAGTAATCTGGCTAAATTACTTTACCTTTCTATATTTAGCGCCCAAATCAGTTAATCAACATTATATCATCCAGCCAAGGTAGTTTAAATATATTATTCTAGGCAAATATAACTTGATTTAAACCAGAGAGAAGAATAGCCTCCTATATAGACATTTCTTACACATTTTTGAGTTATTTCAATTAACATTTCACAGTAAAAAAAATACTTAATTTATCAAGTAAGAAGCATGTGCTTACCAGTAATACTAATAATAGTGCAAAGGAAAAAAGGGTCTAAGAGAAAAAATATCCTCTTTAGATCAGCCATAACATTATGGCCACCTGCTTATATTGTGTAGGTACCCCTTTTGCCACCAAAACAGATCAGGCCCGTCAGAGCATGGACTCCACTAGACGTCTGAAGGTGTGCTGTGTTATCTGTCCACCTAGACGTTAGCAGTAGATCCTTTAAGTCCTGTAAGTTGCGTGGTGGGGCCTCCATGGATGCATCCTGGTGCCATGTGTTCTCCAGGTAAGCGATGCACCCGCATACGGCCATCCAGGTGATGTAAAAGAAAATGTGATACATCAGACCAGGCCACCTTTTTCCATTCCTTTGTGGTCCAGTTCTTATGCTCATATGCCCATTGTAGCCACAGTGGACAGAGGTAGGCATGGCCCTGACTGGTCTACGGCTACACAGCTCTATAAGCAACAAACTGCCATTCACCGCGTGACACCTTTCTATAGGAACCAGCATTAATTTGTTCAGCGATTTGAGCTACAGTAGCTCATCTGTTGGATTTGACCACTCGTGTCAGTCTTCACCCCCCCACACACGTGCATCAATGCTCCATGGCCATCCATGAGCCTGTCGCCAGTTTTGAAAATGCTCTGACCCAGTCATTAAAGCCATCACAATTTGGCCATTGGCAAAGTCGCTCAGATCCTTATCCTTGCCCAGTTTTCCTGCTTCTAACATATCAACTTTGAGAACTTTCTGCCTAATATACCCCACCCACTGACTGGTGTCATGATAACAAAACTATCAGTGTTATTCACTTCACCTGTCAGTTTTCATAATACTATGGCTGATTGGTGTAAATTCTAATGAATGCCAACTTATTCATCGAGAGAGCAATATTTGAAACCATACTTTTGGCAAGGAATAGTTAAAATTATAAGGCAAGAAAATCAAAAGGCCTGAACAGATATGTGTTTTCCATTCAAGAATGTTGGGGTAAACTGATAAACATCAAACTAACATTTCCTGACTTATTTTATCTGCTTTATTTTTCAGGTTGCTATGGGGTTCCTTCAGGTTGGTTTTGTTTCTGTGTACCTTTCTGACTCGTTGCTAAGTGGATTTGCCACAGGTGCCTCTTTCACTATCCTCACATCTCAAGTGAAATACCTCCTAGGAATAAGCATACCACGTGCCAATGGAATAGGTTCTTCAATTTATACCTGGATTTACATATTTCAGAACATTCACTTGACTAACATTTGTGATCTCATCACCAGCATTTTGTGCCTTCTTGTTCTAATTCCAGCCAAAGAAATTAATGAATGTTACAAGTCCAAACTTAAAGCTCCAATTCCAGTTGAATTATTTGTAGTTGTTGGTGCAACTCTTGCATCCCATTTTGGTCAGCTTAAGGAAAAATATGGTTCCAGCATAGCAGGCACAATCCCTACAGGTTTTCTAATGCCAAAATCTCCAGAATGGAGTCTCATTCCAAATGTTGCTTTGGGGGCATTGTCTATTGCTATTATTGGATTTGCAATAACAGTCTCCCTCTCTGAAATGTTTGCTAAAAAGCATGGCTATGAGGTGAAGGCCAATCAGGAAATGTATGCAATTGGATTTTGCAACATCATCCCAGCCTTCTTTTACTGCTTCACTACAAGCGCGGCTCTTGCTAAAACGCTAGTGAAAGAGTCTACAGGATGTAGAACCCAAGTTTCAGGGATCATGACCTCCCTGGTCATTCTGTTGGTGTTACTAGTAATTGCCCCTCTATTTTTCTCCCTTCAAAAATGTGTCCTTGGTGTCATAACCATTGTCAATTTAAGAGGTGCCCTTAGGAAATTTTTTGATTTGCCCACAATGTGGAAAGTAAATAAAGTAGACACGGCCATCTGGTTGGTTACAATGTTTTCCTCTGCATTTATAAGTACAGAACTTGGCCTGCTGATTGGCATTGCATTTTCCATAATTTGTGTAATTATAAGATCTCAAAAATCCCGCTCAGGCTTGCTTGGCAGAGTGGAAAATTCAGAAGTATTTGAATCCATGGCTGTCTACAAGGACCTTAACCCTACTCCTGGCATCAAAATTTTTCGCTTCGAAGCTCCGCTTTATTATGTGAACAAGCAATGCTTTAAATCAGCTTTGTATAAAAAAACAGGTGTTGACCCTGTTTTAGTAGCAACTGAAGAAAAGAAAAAGGCTAAGAAAAAAGTGAAACTACAGAAACAGGAGGGAGTTATAGAAACCAAGAATTTTCAAATAGATACAGTACAGCAGCTCTACAATGAGCCCTTGCCTTTCCATACACTAATTGTTGACTGCAGTGCTATGCAGTTTATAGACACGGCAGGACTGAACACTTTGAAAGAGGTCTTAAAAGATTATAAGAACATTGGTATTCGTGTGCTGCTGGCTCAGTGCAATATTACTGTGAGGAATTCCCTTCGAAATGGAGATTACTTCAACAAAGAAGAAAGTAGAATGGCCTTCTATAGCTTGCAACAAGCTGTACAATTTGCACAATGCGAGCAGGAACAAGAAGATGACTGCATCAATGGTTCTGCAGTCTAGTGTAGTGGTTATCAATTTGTACATATGCATTGATCTCCATTTATTATTCACCTCTTAATTTCAGGGACAAGCCTACAACATTTACCTCTGAAACCTATTATACAAGACATTCCAAGACACAAGGCAGACATTTAATATGATGCTTTTAGGCTTTGTGTTACAATATACCAAATGAGCAGAATCTTGGGGAAGCAAATCAAAACTTGCAGATTTAATTACACATGGTAATACTTTAATTGTTGTGGAAGGGAAATGCTTCCCTACTACCATGTAACTAAAGATAATGTTAATGTATAGAAACAACAATTTATCAAATGCACTTATTTCATAGTCCAGTTACAGTAAAGCTGTACATTTATTTGTTAATTGACTTGCTTTACTAAACAGATGAATTATTCAGAAAATATCTTTAAATAGAGGATTATTTGATATTCAGCTAGATACGGCCATCTTTATTGTTTCCTTAACTCCATTAAAGATGGGCAATCATTTCTTGGAATCACAGAACACTATCTAGAATAGACTATTATGAACATAAGCTGTTTAATCAGTGCCTTAACTACATCCAAAACCAGCCTTGACAGTTTTTGGACAATTTATTCCTCAGCCATAGAACCTCATACAGAATGGTGTTGTAGATTTATGTATGTATGTATGTATATATCATGTGAAAAACGAGAGTAAACCCTCTTAGAATTCTATGGTTTTACTTATCAGGACGTAACAACAATCACTTGTTTCAATAGCAGGTCTAAAAATTAAGTAAATACCACCTCAGATGAAAAATAACACATGACATGTTACACAGTGTCATGATGTATTCAACAAAAATAAAGGGGAGACGCCATGATTCAATAGCTTTAGCAAGAATAACAACTGGAAGTTATAGCTTCTTTATGGCTTTTTCAGTTTCTCACATCGTGATCATTGTCCTGTTGCATGACCCTATTCCAGCCAAGCTTTAGCTGTCGGACAGATGGCCTCACATTTGACTTTAGAATACTTTAGTACACAGAGGAATTCATGATTTACTCAATGACTGCAAGGTTCCCAGGTCCTGTGCCTGCAAAACAAAAATTGTCACCCCTCCACCACCGTGCTTGACAGTTGGTATGAGGTGTTTGTGCTGGTATGCTGTGTTTCGCCAAAGGTCATTTGGTACCAGGACTCTTGCAGTTTGTTCAGATGCAACTTTGCAAACCTAAGCCATGCCACCATGTTCCTTTTAGCGAGCAGAGGCTTTCTCCTGACAACCCTTCCAAACAAGCCATACTGTCATGTACTGTCATGAACTGTAACACTTAACATGCTGAGGCCTGTAGAGTCTGAGATGTAACTCTTGGTTTGAATTTGGGCTGTCTTGAATGTTTTGCACTTTTGAATAATCTTATTCCTTATAACCTTATAGCCCTTGGATGGACAGCAACCGTTGCTTTTAAAAGATCATTGCTGATGTCTTACCTCCTTGGCATTGTGCTAACACGCACCTGAATTCTCCAGACCAGCAGACTGCTAAAATTGTCACACTTGCTGATAAGCAGCACATGGCTTACTTAACATCTTAATTCCTATGATAGCAGTAAGGATGTACTTTGTTTTTTACACATTGCTTCTCCATTTTGGCTTTATTGTTGTTGAATAAATAAGGACATGCATATATATATATATATATATATATATATATATATATATATATATATATATATTCATAGTCACGGAATGAAGAGCTCATACAGAGCGACGAGTGCCAGAGTAGCATAATAGGAAAATGTTTGTATTCTCATGAAATGTATTTCTATGTATACATAGCAGAGTATATTCAAGCAACAGCCGTAAGTGGATAGAAAAGCCTTGTGTGCAGAGCTACAAGCTTATTCTGGGTCATTTTTACACATACCAAATGAGTTTTGTATGTAACTTGAACCAGGAAATGTGTTGTAAACTATATATGCATTGAACCATGTTATTGAGAATAGTTGAAAATGTTAATTCACGTAACATGGATAGCCAGTTATAGTTAACATATGGGACAACACTGCTAAAAGGTGGTAGGGTAGGAGCTTGGTTTACAGACACATAATGTGTCTGCATGTGAGTTCTTGCAGGCTGTATATTCTTGGTGTGCATTAAAGAGGTACTATTATATATAGTAGCTATACATATGATGGATATCACTTTAGAACTCTTCAACTCTTCATCTCAAAAGTAATAATAGAGCAATGTATATTTATTTAGCACTACATTAGAATGCTTCTACGTTGTGCATATCAGATTTACAAACACCTTTGTTTTTTCTCCCATAATGTGAACATGAATAATATCAGCCAATATACTAAGATAAAATCAGCAGTAGTTTTGTAAATGTTGTGGAGCACTTAAAAACAATAACATAGTTAAAAGTCACAGCAAAAACTGTGAAGCACTTATTGTAAACAACTAATTTTACTAGTCAAATTATGTAGCATTAGAAATCTCACCAGATGGTCAACCAAGAGTGTGCTTTACTTGGTTACTAGGGTATATCTACCAGTAAGCTCTATACATAGCTTGAAATTGACCCATTATGGACTTATTGTTCTTAATATAACATTTTATTAATCTAGACAGAAGGACAATAGGGTGGCTGGCCTAGGTGTGACAATATATTAATGCTCAAGGTCATTAAGTAGGTGGTATCAATGTGAAGGGCAACATTCACAAATGAATACAATAGTGTACCAATAATCCCCAATTATTATTTATTTATATTATAGGTTATGTGAAAATCATTGATGCACTAGTGGGTAAATATATTGTTTGGTAAACTTTTTTTGGACCAGTGACAGCTTATAACTCATTATAAAAGCACATCCTCATTTAGTACTAATTTAATTTTATTTAAATATGTTATTCATATGTTTAATCATGGTTTCTCAGTAAAGAATAATTACAAACTACTTAATGCTAATAGTGCTGAGTCTTGGAATACGGTTATTTGAAGTCATGTTAAGGTCAAATGCTGAATAGTTATTAAAAAAATCTCGGCCATATCATTGGACCCAACATTGTACATTGTCACATTCCTCTACCAAGATGTCTGCTATTTTAGGTTATAGGTCATGTTCATCGTGTATCATGCGTGCAACCATTTTCAGGTTGTAGTACTTTACCTTTTTCTGTGCAGTGTTGATTGTTGTGTGTAATAGAACATGATAATCACTTCTCTATCCATGTCATTATGTTCCCGATTTAAATAAGGAACAATTAAACTGTTTGTGTGTGTGTTAACTTTTGCTTATTTGGTAGCTTGCATTGCAGTGTGAATTAACGGGATAATTTTGTTTGAGAAGAACTTTCCTATATTGTTAAAATAGTATATTTTAGAGACACGTATATATTTAACAAAATAGTTTTAATATATAAATCTTGCTGTTTAGTATATTTTTATAAAAAAAGGTTTATGTTGCATAAATTATATACATTTATACATCTTATTAATATTATTAAAGTAGTTGCAAGGTACATATTATATGCATTTAGCCTTAATTATTGGATAATCTTGCATTGAAGTGACTCAAAGTCAGCCCGCTGTAGAGGAGAAATAAAACTTCCTTCTACAAATTAAAATTCTATGGAAATGTTTTATCTCTTGGATTGTAAATGTTTTTAATTAAAGATTTTTAATTTCAAATTCTGTATTGTAAATCTAAATAATCATTGTTTTTATTTTCTTGTAAAGTGTGCTTTTACAAATAAATGATTTTTGGCATAATCCATATTGTGCTGTTTTTGTTTCAAAAAGTATAACTTGGAAACCTATAAATTATTCATACTAAAGGCCGATCTTTGCAATAGTCCAGCAATCTAATCTAATTACCAGTGAATAAATTTTGTGCTAGAGCATGCTATGTGAATTAAATGGCCTACAAAGGGTTCACAAAATTAAGAGCTATTAAGGGCTGTCTCATATTTATACTGTACTTTTTTATTAATGTTTCTCCTAAGCAATGAAATTTTATGTTAAACTCTATATTTGCTTGTCCGTTTCCTCTTTAACCTTTTTTATGGACTCTTTATTGTGTGCAGCGTTAAAGTTTTACCACAAAATGAACCATAAAGGAACAGTGGAATTTTCACACCATTCCTAAGAATTTTGTTAAACGCAATTCTCAGTTTCATTATTATCTAACCCAACACATATCATACTTTCTTTAAATCGATTAGGTTTTCATTTTTACCTTATTGCTGGTGTCACTTTGCCCACTAAACCACTGTAAATTAGACAAAGCCCCACAAAAAATCAATGGAATTTACATTTTGAATGTTTCTATCATTGCACTATAACTGACAAAATAACATAGGAGTGGGGGGTACATAGAATATGGGATATATTTGCATGTGCACATATCCTATCCTAGTCAAACAACTATAGAAAAAACACATAAAAACAAAAAAAAATCAAAAATGCTAGACTGACACTAAAACAAGACTTTTAAAAGTGGTGAAATACCCTGGGCTTTTTGTTTTCCTATAATATATCACTTTGGGTGTGATCTTAAGTTATGTGACTGCTGTTAAAGGTGCATATCAAATGCTGAATCCAAACCCTGAAAAAACAGCCCCAGACCATTATTCCTCCTTCACAGGAGGCACTATAAAATCACTGTACCGGGTTGTATCCCCTTTTGCCTTCAGAAC
This sequence comes from Sceloporus occidentalis, assembly GCA_023333645.1. Taxonomy (NCBI): domain Eukaryota; kingdom Metazoa; phylum Chordata; class Lepidosauria; order Squamata; family Phrynosomatidae; genus Sceloporus; species Sceloporus occidentalis. The sequence continues at coordinate 510,873 of JALMGF010000028.1, forward strand.
CTCATTCATTCTTCGTGGCGTACTTTCTACAAGGTGCTGGAAACATTCCTAAAATTATCTAAACATGTCAAAATGAATCACGTCAAAAATACAGTATATTATTGATTATTTATGAAATATGAATCATTGTCTTATGAGTCCAACACATACAAAATGCAACAGGTGAACAAGCACATTGCATCAACATTTCAGCTTGATCAAATTATATCACCTTATATTTATGGCATTTGTTAACATCAAACCAATTAATTTCCAATCCACTCAACAACCAAAAATAAAACCCCAAAAAAGTAATAATCAGGGTGGTAAGGAGATACTTGACCTAAAAAAACACTATAAATAAAACACAGACACCAGATTTGGATGTAAACAGGCCACAGCAATTTATCGCATATTTCCAATACTGTATTACCCAAAAAAAGAACCATAAATATTAATTATACAAATCAAGTGCTAACCACCAGCCGTCCATAAAGCTCGGTGGGCACGTCCACATATAACCAACCTTAACACATGAGAGGTTAGGGGAGAGATTGAGACCCAACTCGACTTCCGTACCAATCGCTTTCTTTCTCCTGCAGTTATAATCTCTGACTGGCAAGGACATGACAACCGCCACTAGCCACGCTGATTAATTCCTTAAGTCAGCGGGGCGGACCCCCCACCAAGGCCATGGCCTGCTCCACTGCATCCTGAATTGCCAAATTAAAGATGTCCAAGCCGATCTCGTTCAAATGAACGCTGTCGCTACGAAACAAGTTTGAAGCCCCACGTTCAAAAACCCTATGACGAACCGGGATACCCTTTAAACTAGTGACAAATCGAGACACTCGCTTATTGAGCTCACTGCCCAAGATCTTGCTACCCACTTCAAACAGAAGATCGAGACTATTAGAAAAGACCTCTCTTCCTTACAACTCCCTCCTACACCACTCAACACCACTCTCTCTACTCCTACTATACTAACTGCCTTTCCCCCTACAACCGAAGAAGAGAGAGCCACTCTTCTTTCTTCCTCTCACCCAACAACCTGTCCCCTCGACCCCATCCCTTCACACCTCACAAAGTCTCTATATCCATCCCTTGGTCCATCACTTACCCACCTATTTAATCTTTCTCTATCATCTGGAACTGTACCATCTGCCTTCAAGCATGCGCTAATCACACCAATTCTAAAGAATCCTTCCTCAGATCCCGTCTGTTTGACTAACTACCGCCCTATCTCTCTGCTTCCTTTTATCTCTAAGCTGCTTGAACGGATTGTGTACAACCGCCTCATTAACTTCCTCTCCTCTAATTCCCTCCTTGACCCTCTACAGTCTGGTTTCAAACCCCTTTACTCTACTGAAACAGCTCTAACAAAAGTCTCCAATGACTTGCTCTCTGCCAAAGCAAAAGGTCACTACTCTATTCTAATTCTACTGGATCTCTCTGCTGCTTTCGATACTGTTGATCACCACCTTCTTCTAGACTCACTTGCTTCTATAGGCATTCGAGATACAGCTCTCTCCTGGATCTCCTCATGTCTGTCTAACCGTTCCTTCTCTGTCAACTTCTCTGGCAATACATCATCACCCCTTCCACTTTCGGTTGGTGTCCCCCAAGATTCAGTCCTTGGCCCTCTGCTGTTCTCTCTTTATACTTCCTCTCTTGGCAAACTAATCAACTCATTTGGCCTCCAGTATCACCTATATGCAGATGATACCCAAATCTACCTGTCTTCTCCTGATCTCTCTCCATCTCTCCTGTCCCGTATTACCAATTGCTTGTCTGCTATTTCTTCATGGATGTCACAACACTACCTGAAACTTAATCTTTCTAAAACTGAACTCATTATCTTCCCTCCCTCCATCTCCACTCCACTACCTGAATTCTCTATCACCATTAACAACACGACTATCTCTCCTACTAACCAGGCCCGATGCCTTGGGGTCATCCTTGACTCAAACCTCTCCTTCATCCCTCACATTCAGTCCCTCGCCAAATCCTGCCGCTTGCACCTAAAAAACATCTCTCGTATCCGCCCATTCCTCACCCAAGAATCCACAAAAACCCTTGTTCATTCCCTTATCATTTCCCGTCTTGACTACTGCAACACTCTTCTGGTTGGCACTCCACTGTCTCGACTCTCTCCTTTACAGTCTATCCTAAATGCCGCTGCTATGCTCATCTTCCTTGCACGTCGCTCCTCTTCTGCTTCCCCCCTCTGTGAAACCCTCCACTGGCTCCCAATTACCTTTAGAATTCAATTTAAGATCCTGGTACTGACATATAAGGCCATCCATAATACTGCTCCTCCGTACATTTCTGACCTCATTAGTAAATACTCTCCTATTCGATCCCTACGTTCCTCCCATGGGCTAAGGCTCTGCTCCTCACTCATCACCTCTTCCTTTTCCCGTCTACAAGATTTCACTCGAGCTGCCCCATATCTCTGGAATCTACTCCCAAGGAACCTTCAGCATTCTCCCTCCCTCCCAACTTTCAAGAAACATCTAAAAACCCACTTCTTCAGAGAAGCATACCATCTTAGCTGCTAGAACTTCCTTGTCATCGATACAACCCCCACAATACCTCTCACCCTTTCTCTATGCCTTATGTTTGTCACCCCATTTCCCTCTAGATCAGACCTGGGCAAAGCACGGCCCGCGGGCCACATCCGGCCCGCTGAATAGCTCGGACCGGCCCGCAAAGAGTGTCCTGGTGACTCACCAATGAGTCCGGTGTCCCCCCCCGCCCCGGTCACTTACCTTAAACTCCTGTGTTGGAAGCGTTTGTCTCGGGTGCCGGCGCTTTACGCTGGGCGCCGGCATATGACGTCAGACGCCGGCGATCAGCAGTGAAGCGCCGGCACCCGAGACAAACGCCTCACGCTTCCAACACAGGAGTTTAAGGTAAGTGACCGGGGCGGGGGGGGAGATCCTGAGAAGGGGGGGTTAGGGAGTTAGAGGGGAGATACTGAGAAGGGGGGGTTAGGGAGTTAGAGGGGAGATACTGAGAAGGGGGGTTAGGGAGGGAGGTCTTACTGTGTGTGTGTGTATCTTACTGTGTCTGTGTGTGTCTCACTGTGTCTGTGTGTGTCTTACTGTGTCTGTGTGTGTCTTACTGTGTCTGTGTGTGTCTTACTGTGTCTGTGTGTGTCTCACTGTGTCTGTGTGTGTCTTACTGTGTCTGTGTGTGTCTTACTGTGTCTGTGTGTGTCTCACTGTGTCTGTGTGTGTCTTACTGTGTCTGTGTGTGTCTTACTGTGTCTGTGTGTGTCTTACTGTGTCTGTGTGTGTCTCACTGTGTCTGTGTGTGTCTCACTGTGTCTGTGTGTGTCTTACTGTGTCTGTGTGTGTCTTACTGTGTCTGTGTGTGTCTTACTGTGTCTGTGTGTGTCTTACTGCGTGTGTCTTACTGTGTTCATAGCTTATTCAGTTATTGTAATAAATATTTTAGCCCATTTTTTAGCTCAAAATATTTTTTCCTTTTTTTTCTCCTCTAAAATCTAGGTGCGTCTTATCAGCAGGTGCGTCTTATAGAGCGAAAAATACGGTATGCACTCCGAAGCCTTGTTCATTTTGTTCACTTCTGTGCTGTGCTAATAGTTATTCAGGCCTTACTTATTCAAGCACCTCTACCAATGACGTAGGCTTGAATAACTTTATTAAACAGCACATAAGTTAACAAAATGGACAAGGCTTCGGAGTTTGTAGTTTGTAGAGGTCTGGCCCTCTAAAACCATTCCAATTTCTCATGTGGCCCCATGGGAAAATTAATTGCCCACCCCTGCTCTAGATTGTAAGCTTGCGAGCAGGGCTCTCTCCACCAAATGTATCGGTTTGTCTTAGTCTGTCAATTCTTGTCTTGTCATATCCCTTGAATTTATGTATTGTATTAAGCGCTGCGTAAACTGTTGGCGCTATATAAATAAAGGATAATAATAATAATGCGCGAGCGCTCAAGGGCCCGCTGATCATGATCTCTATGCCAAACATTCCGCGAAACTACGTCTGACCATATGATCCGAACGTCAGGAAACAAAAGCCGAACTTGAGCTAAATCGCGTGTAACAAATTCCCCCAACTGAAAAGCCGGAACCAGACCCAGATCGTTTCCCCCCAGATGGATCACAAGCACAGACGGAGAGCCCAGTAGCCTGGATAACTTCACCAGCTCCGGTAGAAGCCGAACCACCTCACCTCCGCCTCATGAGATGCCAAACCCAGACTCTCCCCTCCTGGTCGAACTGCTGCACGCCTTCTGGCCCAGAATATGTAGGAGTGGCCAATGAGCCACACCTGGGGGGGAAGCATACCTGAGGAAAAAACCAAAACAATTAAACTAAGGACTCCAGTCGAACATAAGACCGAAACCGATGAGAGCGCCATCTACCAATGCGACGAACCGCCGAATCCGACAAACCCACCCAGGTGGCCCTGGTGGCCTCAGTAGCCGCCCCAATACGAAAAGAATGGCCACCATAACAGAAATTTGGTAATCCCCAAAAATCCAAAACTTTACGAAATACCTGGATAAATTGGAAATGAGACAGAAAAGAGCTGTTCTGATGAAAGAGGAGAGGACCCAGAATTCCAGGACGAATTAAGCTATAGTTCCGTAAAGCCGAAAAGGGGCAGACCACCGACCCCGGGATAGCCCGAAGGCGAACCCATGAGCACATCAGTCTTGGAGCGCCGAATCCAAAAGCACAAAGACCGATCATCACACAGGACATCCTCCCAGAATATCCCACCAGGGACCGACCTGCTGGGGCTCACCAGTTCCCCAATACGCATTGCCCCAAAAAAAGCCAGTGAAAAAGACAAACGGAAAAGACAAACCTCGAATTCGGATAAACAGACTGAAGAAAGAGCGGAAAATAAACTTACCAACAAAGAGGGTGACACCAGCTTCCGCCAGTCACGAGAGCTGGAACCTCGTTTCCACCCCTTCAGCGCTTGCCTGACTATGAACTCTTTGGTACAGTCAGGAATACCGGAAAGCTTGAACAAGAAGGTAAGGGCCGACAGCCGAGATGACACGGCTGAGTGAGATAAGCCAGCGGCCTCCCAATGGCAAAGCAATGACAATACTCTGTGAGTTCGGAGATAGTGATCGCGAAACGGACCGCATGACTCCTCGAATAATACCCACTCATCCCATACTTTACCATAACGACCCCAGGTCGCCTTGGAAACAGAGTCCCGAATCCACCCCTTCAGTCTTCCAGCCCAAGAGCCCAGAGCTCCATTGGACATGGTGTACCGATCTGATCTGCATGTGGTGCGGCGGCGCAAAACTCTTCCCACTGAAAGCGAGAGAGAGCATCAGCCATGATGTTACATACACCCGGGATATGCAAAGCCCTACACGACACGTTTAAACAAAGGCAATAAATCACGAGATGACGCAGCAACCGAACAACAGGGGGGGATGAGGCCGTCAGATTATTAATGGCCTGCACCACTCCCAAATTGTCACAATAAAAAACCACCCTACGATCACTGAGGGACTCACCCCAGAGGCCCACAGCCACCACTATAGGGAATAGCTCCAAGAACGCAAGGTTTTTGTGAGACCAGACTCACGCCAAGACTCTGGCCAGCTCTCCGCGCACCAGCGCGAACCCAGTATGGCACCGAAGCCAGCCGACCCCGCGGCATCCGTATAGAGATGCAGCTGAGTTTGGACACTTCTAGGGCCTGCCAATAAGACCTCCCATTATAGGAGTCTAAAAAGGTACCCCAAACTGCTAAATCCGCCCTTAGAGGGCGAGACAGCCGTATGAAATTTCCAGGACGTGTTGCCCCAGACGTGGCTGCTGCTAGGCGCCTACTAAAAACCCTGCCCATGGGCATAATATGACAGGCAAAGTTCAATTTGCCCAACAGTGACTGCAAATGAACCAGGCGAATCTTCCTAACACCTCGGCCTTCAGGTCCATCAATTTTTCCCACGGAAGGCGACACTCCATGGCCAGGGAATCGTTCTCGATTCCCAAAAAACTCAGACATGTGGTTGAGCCCACCATTTTTTCCTGAGCCAAGGGAATGCCAAAGCGCTGCATAACGTCCTGCACCGAAGCCAGCAACCGGGCACATGCCGGCGAGTCATGTGGCCCTATGCATAGAAAGTCGTCAAGGTAGTGCAGGATAGAGGAAATCCCGGACTCCATCCACACTACCCACTCCAAGAATGTACTGAAACATTCAAAATAAAAACATGAGATTGAGCATCCCATAGGGAGGCTCAGATCCACGAAAAATTGGGACATCCCAGGAGGTGATGGCATTCCGGGTGCACTGGCAGGAGGCGGAAAGCCGATTCCACATCCACTTTTGCCATGAGTGCTCCAGATCCAGATACCCGAAGCAAGCAAACCGCTGCATCAAAAGATGCATAGGACACCCTACACAATTCCGCAGAGATGTCATCATTGACCGAACCCCCTTTGGGGTACGATAAATGATGTACGCCCAAAGGAGAAACCCTTAAATTAGCCAACGGAGGGTCAGAAAAGGGACCCACCATACGACCAAGTGAAACCTCTTTGGCCAGCTTCTCACAAACCACCTGAGGATAATCTCGAGCAGATCGTAAGTTCCGCATGGTTATCCGCAAGTGATGTAGGATGGTCCGAGAAGGGGATCCAGAAACCGTGCGTGAAACAATTAAAAAGGTTCCCTGCTGCCCTGCGGTTCCTATAACGATTTAGCCACGGGAGCATCGCGCCGACGTCCACTGGCGTCCTCCCCCTTACCTCCCAAGTCGCTTTTTCCGGCTGCCTTACCCCGCCCGAAACACTGGGAAACGGGGTGTGAACCTCCGCATCCTGAACACTCATGCTTGAAACGGCAGTTTGCACCCCACCGACATTGGCTGTCATTGAACTGATAGCAGCAGCCTGGTCTGCGTTGAGTGGCCGGGGGAGTCGTGAGGCCGACCCCACCAACCCCCCCAAGAAAGGACATGTAAGCAGCACCTCTGGCAACATCCGCCACCCCGGAGAAGGGATCAGCAATAGCCGGCGTCCCAGAAGATGCCTCTGGCGTTATTGGGGCCACTATGGGGGTGCTGGCAGATGTTACAGCCTCCACAGAGGTCAACCCGCCAGGAACTGAGGGAGCCACTACTGGAACCGGGTTGTCAACCGTCAGAGCCGGACACGCCGGCCACGGGTGACCTTGAAGCCTGGCTTGCTGTCGCCCAAAGCGAACGCAGTTGAGCGTCCATATCCCCGGGAGGAGGATCATGCTGCCTTTGTTGAACCCCGCGCTCCCACCTATCTAGGAAACCTTTAAACCTGACAAGACATCCCCCACGGCTGGACCCAGGGAATGCCCATGACCGCTATCCTCCCTTAAGGGACCCATAGGAACAGAGGAATACTCACCATCTAGAGACCATCTGGCAAGACATGGCGCTGCGGAAGCAGGAGCATTGCCCTGTGTGTGAAGAAGATCCAAACGGTCAGCCACCGGAAACTACGCCTCTGTGCGAGGAAAAGCCTCAGCATGAAGAGTTGGTGGTGCAACCTGGGACAAGAAGAGGGATGAGACATCCAACCCCTCCCTCTGATCATGGGACCCAGGATAGTGGGCAGTTGGAGTGGAGAAGGAAAGCCACCATCAGGGGCCATGACTGACATTGCAGGGAAGGGGTTAACCGCCTCCTCATCAGAGGATCCAGACTGCTCAAAATTGGGATTCCCCCCCTGCACAGGAGGTAAAAGAGCATCACTGACAGAGGGATCTAAGGCTTCCGTCCGAGAACTACAGTTCCCAGAAGCCTCTGCTCGACGGCCATTTTGGGCCGGAGCATGTGCTCGCCGGCCATCTTGATGCACCCTCCGTGAAGCCTTGCATGCCTACTCACCCTCCTCCTGACCGGAGCAGCACCACGTGGAGTCCTGGAAGAAGCCTGAGGAAGAGAAACATCGCTTTGGGGAGCTCTGGTGCCCCCATCTTCGCGCGCTTCACCGTGGGTGCGCCTCCTAGCTGGGGATTCCCCCGCAGCAGCCTGGATGCCTGCAGCCAAAACCCTGGATCGGGTAGGCCGCACCATCCGTTCAGACACGGTCCTGGCGCCCGTGCACCGAGGAACCGCAACAGGGGATGGGTCAGCAGGCACGGGAACAGGCCGCGCATCCCGGACGGACGCCCCCCGGGATGCACGCGGCCTAACATCGGGACTCCTGGAACCGCTCCAGGACTCAGCCGAGCAGGGGGACGAGCGCGCCGGCGGGTCGACTCACGGCCGCCACGCGTTGTAACGGCTGGTGCCGCTGAAGGATGCAGTCGAGCATAATGCTCCCGGATGGATCTGCCACCGTCGCGGGCTGCATCAGCCCTGAGGGCATCAAATATGCGCTCCAAATCAGGCTCCATCCCTCAGGCCGTCAATAAAGATAAGAGCTCAACACCAGGTAAGCTGATGCTAGCTGCAAAGCCAAAGTGGAAATGACTAACCCCTGGGCTACTGACAGACACCCCACACAAACCACACCCCCCACATTTAAACATAACCAATCACACCGCACTCACCCCCACTCATACATGGGCCCTGTCCACTCAGCTACGCTAGCTCCCAGGGGGCCTTTCTCATTATTACGGGTTATAAGCTGCAGTCTCACAAGCTGTCATATACAATAATGTCATATACTATTTTCCCGAAGGGAATACATTCTTCTATACTGAAGCAGACAAAATTCACCTCTATTCAGGATAATAAAACAATTATATTTACCACCACTTGTTGCTGTGGTAAAACAAGCAACAAGTGTTGAGTGGGAAAATTAAGTGGAAAGAAAAATAACTTTCTTAAAGTTATATAACCGCTAGAAAGTTGCAATTTGTCAGGAAAAATGTTAGACACTCTAAGTAATTAGAGTGAAATATGGTGCCAAGATCTTGTGATGTTCAAAATTCCAACTGTCTGAGGTTTACAATTGTCTGGGGGTCCCAAATTGTCTAAAACATAAGCTTTTAAAGACAGGGCCTATCACCATATTCTGCACCTATTGACTGAAATTCTCCAATCATAATTGTGGATTTTACTCATTATAATTAGAGCTTCTTAGCATATTTGCACCATTGTATTTCCATCCTTTACCTCTAAGAGACACTCTGGTCTAAGAAATAACTTTAAGACAATTACGTATACATCTGGAATGTATCCTTGATCACACATATCTCTAGAAGTTACCTCCTAGGTAGCAAATCAGTTTTGGTGGTCTTGCAATGTATCCCCCATTCCAATTTACATTCCTAGAGATAAGTAGCTTCTACTCCTTACATTTTCCTATAGAATATACACTAATTAGGAAATGTTTGCTGAAGCAGCTATATTCATAAAAGCTTCTTTGTTCTCAATTATAGAGAGAACAAGTAAAGAAAATCATTTATATGATTAAGGAAAATAAAATGGTTCTGACTAGACTTGCGCATTAGTCTTCAGGCGAACATGAAAACGAGCACGAAGAGGCCATTTTTTTGTTCGTTCCGAAGGAACGTAGAACAGAATACAGTGCCGGAAAAACGTAGGTGAAGACGAAGACTCACAACCATGAAGAATCGAAGATTCGTTTTCGCCGCGCAGCCGCCAAAATTTCAAACAGGAGTGAGCTGATCCTCGTCTGTCCAATCAGCTCACTCTTGTGACGTCACGCTAAGGGTCTCATCCAATCAGGGCCGGCCTTTGGGGTGTGCGACCTGTGCGAGGGCGCCACACTCTAGGGGGCGCCGCCGCGTACCTAGCGGGGGGCGGTCCGCACCGGGTGCCGCTCATCAGGGGGGCACCCGGCACCCCTCCAGAGACGGACAGTAATGTCCGCCGCTGGAGGAGCAGGCTCGCAAGGGAGCGGTATCGGAGGTCTTTAACAGACCTCTGGCTCCCTTGAGTGATTTTAAGCCGGTTCAAGGATCTCCCTTGAACCCGGCTTAAAATCACACAAGGGAGCCGGAGGTCTGTTAAAGACCTCCGATACCGCTTCCTTGTGATCCGCGCGGGAACAGCTGCTGTGCGCCGGGGTTGGTTGTCAGATCCCGGCGCACAACACTGAAGCCGCGCCCACCGCTGTCCGTGCCCTCTGACCCAGAAGAAGACAGAAGAACTGAAGAAGAGCAGCGAAGAGAAGGAAAAGGAGCTGTAAGGAGAAAAGAGGAAAGGTAGGAAAGCATTCAGTGAGAGTGGATTGGTATATGTGTGGATTAGTGTATGTGTGGATTGGTATATGTGTGGATTAGTGTATGTGTGGATTGGTATATGTGTGGATTGGTATATGTGTGGATTGGTATATGTGTGGATTGGTATATGTGTGGATTAGTGTATATGTGTGGATTGGTAAATGTGGATTGGTATATATGTGTGGATTAGTGTATATATGTGGATTGGTATATGTGTGGATTGGTATACGTGTGGATTGGTATACATGTGGATTGGTATGTGTGTGGATTGGTATGTGTGTGGATTGGTATGTGTGTGGATTGGTATATATGTGTGGATTGGTATATATGTGTGGATTAGTGTATATGTGTGGATTGGTATACGTGTGGATTGGTATACGTGTGGATTGGTATACGTGTGGATTGGTATGTGTGTGGATTGGTATGCGTGTGGATTGGTATACGTGTGGATTGGTATACGTGTGGATTGGTATATGTGTGGATTAGTATATGTGTGGATTGGTAAATGTGTGAGAGTGGTGGGTGTTATGCTGTACCATTTCCAATGTCTTTTTCATGATCTAATTATGCTCTAAAAGTACATCATAACTCCCATCATTCTATACTGTTCCATACAGTGGCAGAGCTGGGAGGCAGAGGCCTTGCACCCCCACCGCAGGACTCCTGAAAGGTAAGTGAACTTCAAAGAGGGAAAGGGTAGATAGTTAGGAGGGGGTAGATAGGGAGAAGGGAGTGAGAAGGGGTAGATAGGGCAGAAGAGAGTGAGAAGGGGTAGATAGGGCAATCATACTCCTATCATGCCAAGTCTGCGAGTACATCCTGGAATCTGGGTATGCCTGGGCATGATAGGAATGTGATTGCTGTTAATCATATATATATATATATATGTTATATTGTTATTTAATTGTTTTGTCCTATTTTGGTGTGTTACTTACTTTAAATAAAAGTGTTAGATTTTTTTATGGTGTGTGGGGGGGTCATATTCGGTTTTGGCCAGGTAAATGCTGCACTTTCGGTTTCAGTCCAGAATTCGTTTCGGTGCATCCCTACTACTAAGCCAGACAATGAAGTGGTAGGCCTACACCACATCAATGTTTGGCGTAGTATATAGTGATTGGGGTTTTGTTACAAGTTTTGTTACAAGTTTTTTTTGGGATGGGGGGGGCGCCAGAGGAGTAGTCCGCACAGGGCGCCAGAACACCTAATGCCAGCTCGGCGTCCAATGCCTGTGCTGCTGTTTTTTTAATTCTGAAACCGCCTTTATAAGACCAGAGCTTGCCTGAGAGATCCATTCATTTTTCGCTGTGACTGCTTTGGCAACACTGCTGTGCTGCATCCGAGCGTTACAGAGAGAGATTGTTCTGTTCTGTATGAGACTGGTAAGCCTCAGCCTGCCATTTCTCACAGTGTACTGTGTTCAGTTCTACTGAATTAATAATTTTATTAATTTAATCATTTTTTTATTTAATTTTTCAGTGCTTTTGTCTGTCATCAACTGTGTAGTGCTGTTGAGTTGACAGTGCACCCAGTGCCTCACTGGCACTGGGGTGTCCTTGCCCTGGGCTGGCACTAGTGCCTACTGCCTGTCCTGCTTAGATAAATTAAATAATAGAATTTATAAATAAATTTAATAGAATATATAATAATTTAATACATTATAAAATTATATATATATATTTGTCAGTTATATATATATATATATACTATAGTTAGTATACTAGTGTAGAGTGTACTGTAGACATTCAAGACATCTACTAGTGTCTAATCTAAAATCAGTAATATTATATAATTCATTTTAGCTAGCTTAATAGTTGATTAGCTATAAATAGAATTCATAATTAATTACTACTAGCTTATAGTTCAGCTAATCTTATTAGTACTGATGCTGCAGCTCTTTAGTTTGTGCTTTGTTTTAGCAACAGCAAGAGACCAAGTCAATTTTTCTTAATTAATGATATTTAATTTTATTTCATTTGTTTTGCTCACCTCAGTCCATCAGTGAAGTGAACTTGTTGGGCTAGTGAGTGCAGCCGCATAAGTGCTGTGTGTTTTTGTTCAGCAAGCAGTGAAGCTAACTCTTTTGCTGTGACATTTTTCAAGAAAGATTGACTGTGTGACGACAACAACTGTACTAAGCAAAGCTTCAAGGTACTAGCTGTAGTACTAAAATAATTCTAATATTTAATCTTAATCTATAATATATTATATAACATAATATAATATAAATTATAATTCATAATCTATAATATAAGTAATTCTAAATTCTAATTCATAATCTATATTCTTCTATCTTTAATCCATAATATAAGTAATTCTTCTAATATTTATTATATAACATAATATAATAAATTCTAATTCATAATCTATAATATATATGAGTAATTCTTTCTAATTCATAATCTATATTCTATCTATAATCCATAATATAAATAAATCTAATCTATTAATATTATATAATTTAGCTTAGTGGGCTTGAGAGCGTCTGCCTAGAGTTAGACTAGAATACTAAGGAATATAGCTTTAGGTTTAGCATAGTAGTAGGCTAGGCTCTTAGGCCCGTGTAAATTCAAAGTCTTTAATTTTTTTATCCCCTTTTTGTTTAATTTTTTTTTTTTTATAGTTTTTTTAAACACTACACTACACACACAACACAAAATTTGAAATGGATTCTCCTTTTGGGACTAAGGAGGGACAAGCTCCATCTACCACCACCACCACCAGCACCACCACCAGTTCTAAGATGCAGCCTTTGCGTCAGTCTAGTCGGCCAAGTAGGCCAAGCTCTCGCTTATCATTTGGGGAAGCATTGCTTGAAGGATCATCAAGTAAAGGAAAGGCACCAAAAGCAGGCAGTAGTAGTGCTGCTAGGCCCACAAGCTCTATGGTTTTTTACGGAAAGCCTAAAGCACCAGAAGCACGTTCAAAGTTAAAGGGTAGCACAACTAGTACTTCTACTAGCCCAGTGAGTAAAAAGAAGTGCCTTTTGCCCCAAGCAGCATCTTCCCCATCCACAAGCAGCATGCAAGGTACCAAGCAGAGCCAAATTAGCAGCAAGACTCAGAGGGGTTTTCCCAAACCAAAGCGATCTCATTCCTTCATAGGGAAAACCACCACCACCTCTACTGCCTCTACCACCACTAGTGCTGCGCCTACTGTTCCCACTGGTACCCGCCACGCCATGTCCTCCTAGTACCTCTAGCAAGCCACCAAGTCCTTACAATATTTTTGTAAAGACAGTTAGAGAGAGGGCTACACATAGTGGAACTGGAACTCCACCTAGCGAGGTAGCAGAGGAGCCTGAGACTGAGAGGCCAAGTGCAGAGTCTATTCTTCCTGCTCGCACTACTACTAGTCACGAGTCACACGACGATATCAGTCTTAGCTCCAGCCTAGCAGGAATTCCATTCGATCTGGCTAATGAAGAGCTAGACTATGAGCCAGAGGAAGTAGAGGAGATGAGTGGTCAGGAATCAGATTCCTCAGGGAGCAGTGTCCAAATGACTAGTGCACAATTTTCCCCTGAGCCTCCACCTTCTCCGCTACGATCATCACCACCACCACCACCACCAGCAGCAGCAGCAAAACCTAGCAAATCTAAAGCAATTAGCAGTCCCACTATGGCCAGTACTGTTACCACCAGTCCCACCACCACTAGTTCTGCCTCTGTTCATCCACCCCGAGCAGTAGGAGCAGCACCCAAGGCACACTCCAAGGCTATGCGCGCCCCAATTTGGGAGCACTTTGAAAATGTTGAAAAAGGGCGCTATGGAAACTGCAAACATTGTGGGAAGCTAATAAGCAGAGGTAAAGTCTCTTTTTACCAGTGATAGCATGAAGCATCATCTCAGCACAACGCTGTGCTATTGGGGAGAGATGCAGAAGTAAAACTTAGTGCAGGCAGCATAGCTGGTGGCCGTGGTACTACAACAACAACTAGTACCATCTCCAGAGAGAGTGGAAAAACCCCAACAGCTGCTTCTGAGCCAATAGCAGCAGCAGCAGCAGCAGCTAGTGCTGGCAGCCAGAGACCAAGGCAGGTTGGAGCACTGCATGTCCAGCCCACCCTGGAACAATTTGTAGCATTCCAATCCAAAAGGTCAATGTCCAGACAGCAGGCCAATAAAGTAACGCGACTTATTGGTCAGTTCATTGCTGTTGGAGGGCCATCCTTCTCCACGATTGAAGGGGAGCCTTTCAAACAATTGATGGCGGCTGTGGCTCCACAATATACAGTTCGGTCACGTTCCACTTTTAGCAGGAACATTGTCCCCTCATTGTATCGGTCCTGTGTTTCAGCAGTGAAAGAGGAGCTTTCCAAGGCTGCTGCTCAGTCTGTTCATTTCACAACAGATTTGTGGAGTGCACCTAGTGGGCAGCATGCCTTTCTTTCTTTCTTTGACAGCACACTGGTGGCAGCCCGGTGTGCCCAAGGAAGCTGCTGCAGCAGGCCACCGATCATTCCTTCTCCATGCAAAAGTGATGGATGAAAAGCACACTTCCCAAAATATTCTGCATGCAATGAGGAAAATGTTTAGCCTTTGGGTGGGAGCAGAGGCAGGCACCAATGTTGAAGTTGGTTTTGTGGTAACTGACGGAGGTGCCAATATGGTGAAAGCGCTGCGAGATGGTCATATTGTTGGTGTGCGCTGTGTAGCCCACATCATCCATCTTGTAGTGAAGGCAGCAATGTCAGAAGGAACTAATGTAGCAGCAGTAGTTATGTCCCGCTACAGAAAGATCGCTGGGCACTTTCACCATAGTGTTAAGGCTAGCCAACTTTTGAGGGAAGAGCAAGAGAGGTCAGGTCTTCCCGTACACTGCCTACGACAGGATGTCAGTACGCGGTGGAACTCCACGTTAGACATGCTGGAGAGGATTTTGGAGCAGCAGAGGGCAATCCATAATCTTGCCTCTGAGCATAATATTGGGATTACATCTCCATTGAATAGGGAGAATTGGACAGTGATCGCCCAGCTAGTGGCAGTCCTTAAACCATTCAGGTATGCCACTGAAAATGTAAGCTCAAACACTGCCAGTCTGGCCCAGGTAATCCCAGTGTTCTCCCATCTAGGCAGCAAGATGGATGTGTTCCTTGAAAACCGTGAGGCTGTTCAAGGTGGCCCTCTACATCCTGACGTAGCAGCCATAGTCAGGAAGCCGAAGGATCTGCTAAAAGTACACCTTCGCAAACGCATGGAAGAGAGTCCCGAAATGATGCTAGCGTGCCTTTGCAATCCAAGAATTAAGGGAAAGCTAGCAATGATGTTCTTAGTAGCTACCGGGAGCAATTGGTTAACAAGGTGCGTGACTGGCAGCGTAAAATGGGAATGCTGTCCGAAGAGGGAGAGGTGCAGGAGGAGGAAGAGATGATGTGGTCTGCTACTCCTAGCAGCAGCATCAGCAGCAGTGCCACAAGCATCACAACACAGCTGAGTGGAGCAGCTGCGTTTTGGGAAGAGGCACTTGGGAACATCTGACAGAGCTAGCAGCAGAAAGGAGAGTAGTGCTGAAATGGTCAAACTTTACCTCTGTGAAGTTCCTTCTGCACCTTATGTTGATCCTCTTAGCTACTGGGATGAAAAGAAGAGTGTGTGGCCATGGGTTGCGCAGCAGCTTCTATCATGTCCGCCAACCACTGTTCAAAGTGAGCACGTGTTTTCTATGACTGGAAACATACTGAGTCCACAGCGCTCACGCATGGCACCTCATCTGATGGAGCAGATTGTCTTTCTTAAATTCAATCTGCCCAAGTTGGGTTACCCAGCTCTTAGCTTGGAAAGTTAATTTTCTTTCTCTAATGTTCAAGGTAGTTTCTCCCCCTGGTTGCACGTGTTTGCGGTGTGGCAACGTCTGCTACCTCCGCCGGTGTAGCTAATTTACGCTAGGGCCTTGTGTCTGAGTTCTGTAAGTCCGCTCCCAAACGCCTAGGACTGACAGTCTTCGGATGCTTTGCCCTGGGGTGAAACAGGTGAGCGGGTCGTCAATTGCCCACTCATTCGCCTTTCCCAATGCTGCTGCTGCTGCTGCTGGTGGTGGTGCCAGCGTCTCTTCTCTGCCAGTTCGCTTCCTGGCTAGTGTCATGCCTCAAATGTCCAAAATGTTCAAGGTAGTTTCTCCCCCTGGTTGCACGTGTTTGCGGTGTGGCAACGTCTGCTACCCCCGGCCGATGTAGCTAATTTACACTAGGGACTTGTGTCTGAGTTCTGTAAGTCCGCTCCCGAACGCCTAGGACTGACAGTCTTTGGATGCTTTGCTCTGGGGTGAAACAGGTGAGTGGGTCGCCAATTGCCCACTCATTCACTTTCCCAATGCTGCTGCTGGTGGTGGTGCCAGCGTCTCTTCTCTGCCAGTTCGCTTCCTGGGTAGTGTCATGCCTCAAATCCAAAATGTTCAAGGTAGTTTCTCCCCCTAGTTGCACGTGTTTGCGGTGTGGCAATGTCTGCTACCCCCGGCCGATGTAGCTAATTTACACTAGGGACTTGTGTCTGAGTTCTGTAAGTCCGCTCCCAAACGCCAAGGACTGACAGTCTTTGGATGCTTTGCTCTGGGGTGAAACAGGTGAGTGGGTCGCCAATTGCCCACTCATTCACTTTCCCAATGCTGCTGCTGGTGGTGGTGCCAGCGTCTCTTCTCTGCCAGTTCGCTTCCTGGCTAGTGTCATGCCTCAAATGTCCCTAATGGTAAGGGTAGTTTCTCCCCCTGGCTGCGTCTGTTTGCGGTGTGGCAACGCCTGCTACCTCCGCCAGTGTAGCCAGCTTACGCTAGGGCCTTGTGTCTGAGCTCTGGAAGTCCCTTCCCAAACGCCAAGGACTGACAGTGTTTGGATGCTTTGCTCTGGGGTGAAAAGGTGAGTGGGTCGCCAATTGCCCACTCATTTGCCTTTCCCAATGCTGCTGCTGCTGGTGGTGGTGCCAGCGTCTCTTCTCTGCCAGTTACCTTCCTGGCTAGTGTCATGCCTCAAATGTGCCTAATGGTAAGGGTAGTTTCTCCTCCCTGGCTGCGTCTGTTTGCGGTGTGGCAATGCCTGCTACCTCCGCCGGTGTAGCCAGCTTACGCTAGGGCCTTGTGTCTGAGCTCTGGAAGTCCGCTGCCAAACGCCAAGGACTGACAATGTTTGGATGCTTTGCTCTGGGGTGAAACAGGTGAGCGGGTCGCCAATTGCCCACTCATTCGCCTTTCCCTATGCTGCTGCTGCTGCTGGTGGTGGTGCCAGTGTCTCTTCTCTGCCAGTTCCCTTCCTGGCTAGTGTCATGCCTCAAATGTCCCTAATGGTAAGGGTAGTTTCTCCCCCCCTGGCTGCGTCTGTTTCCGGTGTGGCAACGCCTGCTACCTCCGCCGGTGTAGCCAGCTTACGCTAGGGCCTTGTGTCTGAGCTCTGGAAGTCCGCTGCCAAACGCCAAGGACTGACAGTGTTTGGATGCTTTGCTCTGGGGTGAAACAGGTGAGCGGGTCGCCAATTGCCCACTCATTCGCCTTTCCCAATGCTGCTGCTGCTGCTGGTGGTGCCAGCGTCTCTTCTTTGCCAGTTTGCTTCCTGGCTAGAGTCATGCCCAAAATGTCCCTAATGGTAAGGGCAATTTCTCCCCTCTGGCTGCGTCTGTTTGCAGTGTGGCAACGCCTGCTACCTCCGCCGGAGTAGCCAATTTACGCTAGGGCCTAGTGTCTGAGCTCTGGAAGTCCTCTGCCAAACGTCTAGGACTGACAGTTGTTTGGATGCTTTGCCCTGGGGTGAAACAGGCGAGTGGGTCGCCAATTGCCCACTCATTCGCCTTTTCCATTTTTCAATGCTGCTGGTGGTGGTGGTGCCAGCGTCTCTTCTTGGCCAGTTCGCTTCCTGGCTAGAGTCATGCCCAAAATGTCCCTAATGGTAACGGCAGTTTCTCCCCCTGGCTGCGTCTGTTTGTGGTGTGGCAACGCCTGCTACCGCCGCCGGAGTAGCCAGTTTACGCTAGGGCCTAGTGTCTGAGCTCTGGAAGTCTGCTGCCAAACGTCTAGGACTGACAGTTGTTTGGATGCTTTACCCTGGGGTGAAACAGGTGAGTGGGTCGCCAATTGCCCACTCATTCACCTTTTCCATTTCCTTTTCCATTTCCATTTCATTTTTTTCTGTCTGATACACAACCTACCAAACAACACATAACACAGTGACCAGGCCCGTACTGGCCATCGGGCACACCGGGCATTTTCCCGGTGGGCCAGGCGGCCCAGGGCCGGATTGACGTAGGGGCTGATGGAGCTGCAGCTCCAGGCACCTACCTTAAAATAGGCTCAGTCAGGACCGGACTGACTGGGCCTATGCGGCCGCATTAACGCAGCAAATCACTTTTACAGCAAAAATAAGTTTTGCAGTAAAAATGCAAGGAGCTCCAGGGATGATATGGTTACTCACGTACCGCACAGGCTAAAGGGCTGATTTTAATAATATTTGCAGTTCATCAGGATTTCAAAAATTGCCTCCCTCTACCGTTGGCTAAATTTAACCCCATGATCAAAGGGATCATGGGATTAAAAATTAGTATTGGCCATTTTTAAAAAGGGAATATGACTTTTTATAGCTATATGATCGCTGTGGTAACATTGGCTACCACAGTGATCATTTAGCTAGAATACTTAAACTTTTTTTTTTTTTTTAAAGTTTAACTACTTTATGTTTAAATCATTTTTTTACATTTTTTTTAACGTAATTTTTTTTAATTCTTTTTTTACAAGCTATATAGCATTGGAAAGGTGAGATAATTACCTTTCCAACGGTATATGTTGGATATATGTACCGGATATATGTATATACAGTATATGTTGGATACAGGCATCTAAGCAGCATGCCCCCATACCGCTTTAACTGACAATTGTCAGTTATTAATAAAGTTGCACGGTGACATCATCGCGTCATTGCGCGTGCCGTCACCGACCGGATCGGGTGGATCAGTGTGAGGGGCAGATCGCCGGGGTAGGTGGTGATGGGGGTCCACAGACCTCCATCAAGGTAAGATAGTGCTAGCGACGGCATGGTGCCGGTGTTAGCACCTGACTGGGACTGCTAGCGACGGCACCATGCCGTCGTTAGCAGTCAAAGGGACTGTCCTGGGTGGCTCCAAATTCGGCGGGGGGGGGCAACAGGGTCCCCCTGTAGCGACGCCACTGCAAGGAAATAATTAACATAATAATCTAGAAAAGGAAGAAGAAATTTAGTGTCTGTAAGATAACGAAGTATCTTTGTAAGACTACAACTAAGAGTGATTTTGATGTTTATGGGGATTATATCTAGATATGGGTCATGAGTCATGACTGTATGGTTGTACAATACAGTTTTGTTACAATATAGCCTGCTGGTTTGAATTAAGAAAATTTCCCCTCACAGATTATTGGAATCTAATGGAAATTCTGGATGCCTTCCAGATAGAGTTGTACTTTAGATAAAAGTGATCCTGAAAGATGGTTGCAAGAACAAACCCTGTTTGTCGTTTATTTGAATTGCAGCAGTAAACAATAAAAGAATCAGTAAATTATATGTTTCATTGGGTATAAACAACAGAAGGCCCACACCCATCCATTATTCCACCAGAAATCTTTATAGTAACCTTCACAATGCACTCCAATGCACTTGCCCTTGCAAGGCCGTTAAAGGGACACTCTTTTGTACCTTTCAAGACAATGACTGATTTAACATTTCTGCAGTTTGTGTTTAGCTATAATTTTCTTCTCTCTCATCTACTGTACCCACATAAATAATATATTGATATTTCAGATACTATTTATTTTGAATTATAAAGATTAATGTATAAAATTGTACTTCGCAACATCAGCAAGACTGGCAGCACAACAATCTACATAGGTATTTTAATGGGTTAACCAAGAGAGCTAAAGTAACTCCCAGAGATCACCCAGTATCCTCCTGTTGTCCCCAGAATAACCTCCAGTGCCAGCCAGCATGCGCACCTTGGAACCCTGCTATGTGTACCCAATAAGTAGACACAACTACCTTGAATTGAGTACAGCAGGAATGAACAGTTTATTGTTGTAAAACATACTCATATATCCACAGAACTTAATTAACATAAATCAACATTGATAAACAAGTACATGTAGACAACCCAACCTTTAATCCCCTTTAGCTACTGAATCTCCTCCTGGCAGCAATCCTGTTAATGGGATTAGTTTACACAATGGAGTTCCTGCCTATGCAATCTTTGTTTGGCAGCCAGGCTGGAGCCATCTCTGACTACCTCGGGGCCTTGAATAGACAGGTCATTCTGTCACAGGTATCCTCCTAATAGTCACATATCAAAGCTAGCTCCCCCAATGGCCATCCTCAGCATGGGCTTCCTACAGTACTGCAAGCGCTTCCGCTATGGGAAGTTCCTTGACGTACAGCGGGAGACAGAGCTGACTTGACTGCAGGATTTAAAACCCAGAAATGCTGCATTACGGTTGCCTGACATCTAGTCAGTTTTTTACCGTTTCTGTTGGCTTCTCATTTTATACTGGGGTATGATTCCTTCCCCGTGCTATGTGATTACACAATTATTCTAGACTTGATGACCGAATAATTGGACTTTTAATAAAGACAGGAGGAAAATATTTGCTTAACACTTCCTTTACTTCTCACCATAGCAGCAAATGATAAAAATAGTAACAACAGTGAACCAATCACAAAACAGAAAACATATAATATAGCTGCCAGTAACCCTTCCTCTTTCTGCAGCCTGCAAACACGAAGAACACGAACAGAGAAGTTGCCAACGGAGCACACATAATCCAGCAACGAGGAAACCAGGCCAGAAGATCCATTTAAGGAAGATTTTACACTGAAAAAGAAGAGAATTTGTGACAGCAATATATGACACATCTGAAATATATAGTTAATAAAAACCTCTATAGTACAAACATTGTCACAGCAAATGATTGAAACCAAAAATCATCCCAAGGAAAATAAGGAACTAAGGGTTCAAATTCCAATTCGGTCATCAAGTCTAGAATAATTGTGTCGTTTTATGGCAAGACAGGCTCATATTTGTAATTTTAACATCTAGACATTAAGGACGGTTTGAAATAAAACTCACGAAAAAGAGACCAATCAGCCGCCCTAAGAATATCTGTTAGAACCACCAGAAATAAAAAGACAAGAGCCATCGAATCCATCTAGCTAAAGTAGGAGTAGAGACAGGGCGAAAAGGTCTTGAGTATGATAGTAGTAGTTGAGAGCTAGCTCTTTTACTATGAGAAAGGAGAGTGACCACATTAGGGTCAAACTACGGAGCCATAGCCACTTTCCGAGGGCAATCTGCCGGTAATTTGTTACGAACCTCTTGTCCTAAAGGGTGTCAGACGTTTTTATAAATATAGAGCAATATGCTCAGGAGGGGCCCATTCAGTAGTCCTAGGATGGCGCATTACAGCAGGATCGAAGAGCACCTCTCCGGATGGATTCAGAACCTGGGTGTGGGCAATTGGAGACTGAATAGTCTGAGAATTAGGGGCATTAGCAGCTGTCATGGACTGATGGGGCTCATCCACCACAGACTCATGGACGAAGTGTGAGTGTTCTCCCCTGGACGGAGCCAGGATAACGGAATGCTGGGAATCATCAGATGAATTGGCATGTGATTCATCAAGGAGTGTCATTACACCCTCAGATTTATCAGATGCCGTAGAAACACGGCCAGACCCAGCAAAAGTATGAGAGGAGCTGGCATATTTAGAACGTTTGGCAGGAGCCTTTCCCTTGCCTGCAGAGGCACTATTGCCCTTCCATGGGCGTTTAAGGGTATAAGAGTCTTCCGATTGATAGGAATCTTAAACATTTGATTCTTGCAGTGCCTGTTCAGGAATAGGGTCTAATGGCGCAGAATCTTGAGGCTGAGTAGAGATTGTGCCATATGTTTAGCCATGAAAACTTCCATAGAGGAAGCAAACTTGGATTCTAACAAAGATAACAAAAAAATCTGAGAGGGATTGGGATCTTCAGCCATGGTATTTAAATAGAAATAGGATTCACCCTAACAGAAAAACAATACACAACTAAAGAAAACCAAAGCAAAAATGCACAGGGACTCACCCTGAATGTACAACACAGGGGCTAGCTATATATATATAATGGTCAGTGGCTGACTATGCCATAGTAGCTCTGATACCGGGAGAACCAATCCGCTACCAGATTGTTCCTCCTAGGATGTTATTCTGCTTGAATCGAGATGTTTGACCAATTGACCAAGGAACTGATACAGATCCTTGGTCAATGCGTCAAGATCTTGGAAAGCGAACCCCCCAGTTTGTTTATGCAGCGGACAGCTAAAAATGTGTCCATCGTGAGAAGAAAAGAACAATTTGAACAATCCTTCGCCAAACTTCTATTGTATCGCAAACACTGAATGGACACTGATAAGAGGCCCATGATGCGAGCTAGAGTCCGAAGAGACACCTCTGGTAACTTCAGGGCCCAACGCAGCTCCTTCTTTATGTTGTTGATCTTGAGCTAAGGGAGTCGCAAGACTGCCGAGACGGAATCCATCTCGAAGCCTAGAAAATGAACTACCTGGGAGGGAGTCAAAGCAGACTTTTGTTGATTGATCACAAAACCAAAACGTTATGACTGATGACGAAGATAGTTTGTTACCATGAGAGTCCTGGGACATAAGTAGGGTATCGTCCAAATAGATGATTAAACTAATGCCTAACTCCCTGAAAAAGGCCATGACAGGTTTCCATATTCTGGTGAAACACCACGGGGCAGAACTCAACCCAAATGGAAGTCCACCTGAACTGGAGGAATTTTTGAAAATCCTTGTGGACCTTGTGGTGAGATAAGCATCTTTTAGATATAAACTGGTGAACCAGTCCCCTTCTAACAAAAGATTGCGAAGAAGATGGATACCTTCCATCTTGAAATGGCGGTACACTACGAAGTTGTTGTCCTCATGAACAAGACAGTCGTCACGGAAGTTCCCTCTCTGGGCTAAGAATGCAGTATGGATGGCGTACTGTGCTCTGAAGGATCCTGGCTGGTGGAAATTTTGGTAACTGCCTCTGGAGCCATATGAAGCTTGGCTGGATCCTTGGCCCTCTGGGGGTGGAGGAAAAACACCCCTGGGGTGTAAAAGCCTTTTTCATGGATGGCTTGATTTTTCCCAAGAAAGAGTAAAGCTGCACGTGACGATTAATCTCCTTGATGAAAGATTCACCAAACAGGTGACCTTCAGAAGAAGAGCCCAGCTATTTTTGCCCCAGCTCCATGAGATGACCTTTGATCCTTAATAAAGACGCCTTCCTGCTTTCCGCGGATAACGCCGCGTTAGCGTTATATAGTAGTATCAGAGTGCATTGGTCCCATTCACTAATGAGACAAGGATTCAGTTGACTTCCTTCCACTATTGCCTGTAAAAAGATCTGAGAGGCCGGACCCGCCATGTCCAGTAACTTGTCTTGTGCGATGCGCAACCCTTTTTTAATGCCCTTCTGCGGGTCCTTTCCGTGACAACCCAGGAAAGTCACCATCATAGAGTGGAGCTCTGGAGTCTGCATCCCCTTGTGGGGCACAGATGGTCTAGGGTACTCCACCCTCAATTTATTGCGTGCTCCTTTTTCCAAAAGGCGCCTCATCCACTTCAGTAGTACATTGGAGATATGCTCCGGAGGTGACCACTCTGAAGATCTCAGATGCTTGACGTTCTCTGGGTCTAAAAAAGGGCTCCCCCAGTGCATCTAAGACTACATCATCGGCCACAGAAGCCTTGCTGGATCTCGCTACTTCTGTGGGTTGAGCAAACTCCAATCTAACCCGTCGAGAGAGGGGCCGGGTAAATCATCAGCAGACTCCACTTCTGACTGATGAGCTTGGCAATGCGAACCATAGAAGTTGGGGTCCAATTCATCATCTGACTCTTCTGAAATCGAGGACGCTCCTTTTGTGTCTTCTGAGACAGGGTTCTTAAAAGGACGCTTGGTGGGTGCCTTACCCTTGACGCCAGGTGGGGGATTGTCCCATTTTCTAGAAGCCATCTCTGTAGAGTCCCAGGAGAGACAATTTGAGGGTCCACCAGGGTACTGATAGGAGAACCTTGAATGGGCAGGTATGTCAACACTCTACTTAGGGCTTGATCCAAAGAAATTGTCGCATTGGATAGCCAAGTTTTTATTTCTTCAGGGGCCGAGGGCTGAGGCTCTCCTGTAGACATGGTATAACTTGCACTCTGCAAAGACAGAGCAGACAAACATTAAAAGATACGTATCAACTCAAGTAACTGTGTTAACCACTGAAAAACAGCTAGGGGAGTACCCACTAAATCACAATATACGCTATGTTAAGTAGCATAACAGGGGAAGTACCCCAGGGAGTATCAAAGAGTCAATTGAACGGGGATGTGCCCCAGGTATCACACCTATTTGAGAAAAGAAACCACCTGCAGGTGGTATCGGGTAGCACCCAAACTCCCTTAATAATAGCAGTAAATATATATGTATGCTATGTTGTTGTTGTTTTTTAATTGAAAATAATAATCAATATAGTCAATTTAATGTAATTCATTTTTTCTTTTTATTTATTTATGTATTATTATTATTAGTTTAATTATTGTTTATTTATATTGCCTCTCTCAAACACATCAAGAAAACATAAAACGAAAAAAGGACACCTAAACCTAGTCAGTAATAGGCAGGAGCAGTGAATTGCACTGCTGCCTGACCCAAACCGATACAAACAAATATACGGCAAAAGAAGGGAGAAAGATAGAGAGTTGGCATACGTATTACCAAACTGCAAGATGGCCGCCGCACACAAAAACGTACAGAGACGGGAGAAGAAGAAGAAGGAAGAAGTAATGGTGCAGAGAAACGCCGAAATGAGGATGGAATCTCTACGCCAGAACGAAGGACAGGTGAGAAAGGAACAGAAGGTGTCGCTCATCAGGGGGGTGCCACCATGCCAGCACCCCTCCAGAGACGGACAGTAATGTCCGCTACTAGAGGAGCAGGCTTGGAAGGGGTGATCAAGGAAGAGGAGGAGGAGAAGGAGCTGTAGCAGGAAAAGTGGCAGGAAAACATTCAGTGAAAGTGTATTAGTACGTGTGTGAGAGTGATGGGTGTTATGCTGTAGTTTATGCTGAATGTTTGTGAATGAATGTTTGTGAATGAGTGTGTGCGTGATAGCATGGATGTGTAAGTGTGTGTGGGGATGTAGCATGGCATAGGAGGGTGTAATCACATTTCTATCATGACCAGGTTTCAGCATGTACTGGCTGCCTGGGCATGATAGGAGTGTGATTGCCGTTAGCAATATAATTAGTTATATATTTGTGGTTTATTTTTTTGTCCAATTTTTGTGTGTTAACCACACTTTTATTACAAGTAAGTAACACACCAAAATTGGACAGAAAAATTCAATAACAATTTTAATATATTGTGACAGGCCTCCCTTTTCCTTGGGATTTTTTTGTCAAGGATCTTGGCTGTAACCACAGTCTTCTAGGGTAAATGAAGTCCAGGACACATCCAGCTCAGCTTCAATGTTTATTTTAAAGAAATAAACAGCAGCCGTTTATAAGTAGCACAGGATAACAGTCTTTGTTTGAGCACTTGCTTAGTAAAAACAGCTCCAAACATTCACAAGTTATCATCAAAAATGGTTTTAAGAGAGAACCCACTCCTCAGTTCATCAGCTCTCCCAGCTGGAATAACACTGGTCTCTCTCTCTGAATCAGGCTCAATCCCTTTAACCTTCTGGCTGCTAATTAATCAGCCACAGGTGAGCTGTTACTTAGTCCACACCTGTGGAGCTCCTGTCCAGAATACAGGCTCTGGACTGGATCAAAACAGCAAGTAGTGCTGTTGGAGCACTGGCCCACCCTGCTCTTCCAGATGCTCCGCCCCAGGGACCCTTACCATGTTTTGCAAACTGCCAGTAGTGCAGTTTGTAAATAAACAACATATTTCCCTGGGACATATTTTAAAGTAGGCTACTATTGACCAAGGCTGGTCTAATATATCTGCCATCTATCACTATACCACACCTTTTGTCACAATATATATATATATGATTGTTAACAGCAATCACACTCCTATTATGCCCAGGCAACCAATACATGCTAGAACATGGGCATGATAGGAGTGTGATTGCTGTTAGCAATCACACTCCTATCATGCTAAGTCAGCCAGTACATGCTGGAATCTGTGTATGCCTTGGCATGATAGGATTGTGATTGCTGTTAACAATCATATATATTTATATATTGTTATTGATTTTTTTTGGTGTGTTACTTACTTTTAATAAAAATGTTTTTGTTGTTGTTTGTTTTTAAAGGTGGGGGGTCATTTTCAGTTTTGGCCAAGTGAATGCTGAATTTTCGGTTTCGGTCCAGAATTTTCATTTCGGTGTAGCCGTACTATATACTAAGCCAGACACTGAAGTGGTAGGCCTACACCACATCAATGTTTGGCTAAGTATATAGTGATAAGTGGGACTGCTAAGGGGTGATGACGTAAGATGCTTACTGGGCGGAGCGTCTGGCTGTAAGCGATGCCGTCGTTGGTATACTGCGCTTCGAGTCTGATGAATTTGGCTGTCCCGACAAGTCTCTATAGCCAACAGGCTGCTGGTGATCCCACTTGGTGTTCCTGGTAACGCGCCGCCCGTTGCGAGGACATTCACGTCCCGTTACAAGCTCTGTACTCTCCGCTCCGGTGCTAAATATAGATAACGTTCTGACCGGAGCAGATGGAGGTGATCTATGGGCTCTGAGAAGAGTGAAAGGAAGTCCCCCTCAGTGGTGGAAACCGTTGGAAGAGCCTGAGACAAGGGAAACTAATTGCGTAATATACATGACTGCCAGTACAACTATATTGCTGCGAAGAGATAAGTACTATGACTTATGAACTTCTGGAATTTACATAATGAATTTGGAAGATAATCTAAAATATTAATTTGGGACGTATTATAATTACTATCTAATGAATTATTCTAGAGGATTTATTATTAACATTTCTTCTATTGTATGATACATATGGCTGCTATTATATTCAAATAATATAATAATATAACTGGGATTCCAGTTAATCAAACAGAAATATAAAGTATTGTCCCCAGTTGAGAATGCCAAATAAAAAGGAAACAGACTATAAATTACTTATCAGGAAAGAAAAAGAGAAGGGGAAAGACAAAAAGAAAAAAAAAAGAATTGATCTCTAAAAACAAGAGAAAAATTGATAATATATTTTCCCCTCAATCTCAGAAGTTACTGGATGTAACAGCAATGTCTACTCAGCAAGATACAAGTATAGATATGACGGAAATGGATATCAAGAATTCTCGTATGGATAGCTTAGGAGATTTAGAACAAATCCGGAAATTTCTCAAACCCACTTACAAAAAGCTCTAAGTTCTGAAATGGAATTAATAAGGAAAGAATTGTCTAACTTCTTAGTAGAAATAAGATCGGATATTAATCAAGTAAGAGAGAGAGTAATTACATCAGAAGAAAAAATTGCGGCACTCAAGATTAAAACTGCAGAGTTATGTAAAGATAATCAGAAAAAACAGCAACAAATTGAGGATTTGTTAATGAGAATTAGGCCCAAAGAAAAAATATCAGAACAAGAGGAATTGACGAAAACATTACCCAAGACAAAATGATGGACTTTCTATTGAATTTGACTAATAGCATCAGAACCAGATACCCCTGGAGCCTCAGACCAACTACACCACCACTCTGCCAAGCAGCTGGCACTTGAACCTATCTTGTAGATGCAGACCTATATGACCCTCAAACTTGTGCCGGAGGACTCACTGGTGCCAGAGGTTGGCACCGGTACAGGAGTTCACCAAACCAAATATAGGAGCAGCATTAAATGGAAAACCTGCACTAATACACAGGACCCCAAAAACTCCCTTAAGCCCCAATGCCACCCCAACGTGTGCAGGAAAAGTAAAAGGAGTAAGGTGGATGTTACAGACATAGCCTCTGAACTTGGTGGAGTTGTAGGAGCGTGGCTAAAGAGGAAATCACCCCCCAGCAACTACTTAAATAATGCCCCAATCAAGTGACTCTTCTCTTGCCACCAACCAGGTCCCCAGAGGCCCCTGCCCAGGCAGAAAATATTAGAAGAGGAAGCAAAGGGAGGAGTAAAAGAAAACTCAGTAAAGAGGTGCCTGCACCCCCTCTGTCATGTGGCCCTTCCGTCCAAATGACCCTACCTCCAGGGCTGTTCTTGAACTTTATTCTTGATCATATTGTTTTTAAAAACAAACACATTACTGCCTCATTTGACCTCTTAAATTCAATAAAAATATTTTACAATTGTGACTCAAGTTATAGCAAGCTATTACAGGTGTTTCTAGAATCATAGTTATGATTATTTTCTTATAATGTATGAAGTGCCAACACAGGAATGTACTGTTCAACATCAATGTCAAAATAACATAGAGTGAATCACATGAAAAAAAGTAATGAAGGAACTAGAAAATGCACAAGTGCAACAGAAGTTTAAAGGGGATTCAAGTAATTGTACTTGATTCTTAGCTGTTACTAGTGCTTTACGTTCTGAGATTTGGGAAACAGGTGAATGGATTCAGCAAACAGCAACACAACAAGTGGAAGTGGAAGCTGGAAGTAGAAGAGACAACAAGATGGCTCAAAAATGGCTCATGACTCATTTAGAAAGAAGATTATAGGCAGGGCCAGATTAACAACAGAGCACATGGATCAACTGCTATAGCACTGTTCACAGGGGCCCTACAACAATTGCAAGGCGCAGGATGACTAAACGGCACCGTAATTGTCCATTGCTGGACATTAGTGGGTTAAAGAGGTTAATCATGGGTCAGGATAGGTCAGGGTTGTAGAGGGCTTTTGCAGCTAAAACCAGTTTCAATGTTATCAGGCAGTTAAGGTAGGTGTCACAGGTGATCACAAGCTAATCACCTATGCTTTAGTGCAAGCTGATTGGTGCGCTCTCGGAGCGAGACGTTTTAATTTTAAATAAATAGCAGCGCGCAAGTTCAATTTTCTTACCCCCCCTTTTAAATGAAATTTTGTTATACTGTCGTAGTCTTTAAAAGGGTTAAGGTTGCCTCTGGTTTGATGGTGATATAATCTGGCTAAGGAAGGGCGGATTGTACTTTATATATACAATATATGTTATATATTGAAATGTTTGTTATTTGAATTGGTTATTGTTTGTTAATGCCTTTTTAACCCTCTAATAAAGCTATGGCCATTTGTATCCAATATATATGGTGTTTGTGTTTCTTTTATTATGGTATTATGTGTGTGGGGGAGATAGAAGTTGAAAAGAAGATGAGAAATGTAAAAGGCAGACAATCAAGATAAAAACAGGGAAAGAAGATAAAAAAGGTGAGGAAAAGATGTCAGCATGGGAGGTGCAAAAAGGGGATACCCCAATTCATCACAAAATAACTACAAATAACTAAATGGGCTGCTCAGTCTTAAATGCCCGGGCCTGGACTGGGACAAAAAATAGGCCCGGCCGCCCATTTTTTTATTTTTTTTTTGTTAAACCAAATTCTGACAAATGTAATATACCATTTCTTGTTGTCTATTAGTTATATTTCAGCATGCTTTTGTCACTGTAATCAATTAGCATTACATAAATATATAATCAATGAATCATAACGTCATGCAATTTATAAAGTGCTATATCTTTAACCCCTTTCGCGACCTTTGCCGGTTCAGGACCGTCATGACATGAAGGTCACAAAATGACCTTTGACGGTCCTGAACCGTCAAAAAGTAAAATAAGCTTAGAAAGTGATCAACGATCACTTTCTTCGCTTAAACGGCGTTACTGTAATGCCTCTATGTCGAGGCATTCAGTAACGCCGAGATCGGCATCGGGGGCCATGTCTGGCCCCTCTCCGAGGCGTCAACAACCGCCATACATTGTAAAAGAAACAAACAAGTTTTTAAAGTTCGCTAGATGGTCTAGAGAACTCTGGCTCCACTTGCAGGTTGAATACAGGTACTGCATTCAACCATGCAAGTCAATGGAGCCCAGCTTTCTAATCACAATGTGATTAGTAAAATATTAAAAAAAAAAAAAAAATATGGAAAAAAAAAATATGGAAAAAATTAAAAGTGCTAACATTTAAAAATTATTATGCAGTGATGTCACTAGATGAACCATCCAGCAAAATGTGTAAAAAAAAATATATATATAAAAAAAGTATTAAAAAAATAAAATAAATAAATAAAGTTTATTATTTTGAGCAAGTGCTAAAATTTCTCAAAAATCTCAACAAAGAGTTAAAATAAAAGCACTTCAAATACCCAAGGGGTGTCTAATATAAAAAAAATGGCTGATGGGGTAAATTGGAGTGGCTGAGCTCAAAGATAGGGCATAGGTACAGACTTTCCAAAATGGACAAAAAAAGCGCACTTCCCAAATGTGGCATTTTAAATCTCAAACAACACGACAAATCCATGCATGTCGGGTATCACTGCACTCAGGAGATGTTCCTGAACACACATTGGGGTGTTGTTTGACAGTGGCATATACCAGGACCTGTATATCTATAACTAAAGTACAATTTGTGTGAAAAAAAATTACTATTACAAAGTTTGACAAAGTGTAGTTGTATAATTGGTGCATGGAAAGGGTTAAAATAACAGCATTTGGAATACCCTGGGGTGTCTAGTTTTCAAAAATATATGGTTTGAATGGGTTAAATTGAGTTAACCGGCTTCAAAGATGTTCCAAAGAGGAGATGGAGGCAGAATGACCAGATTCGTTAAAAAAGATTTGGAAATCATAAAACACTGCTTGTACTTATTGCCCTATAACTTACAAAAAACAAGTAGTAGAATCTATTTAGCTAGTTTTTTTACTTGCTTTTTTAGGTGAGTAAAAGATTTTTCAAATAAAAGTCATAAAATGTTTTTTTTCAATTTTTCACCATGTTTTTTTATTTTTTTTATAGTAAATAAGATGATACGATCAAAATAATGGTATCTGAAGAAAGCCCATCTTGTCCTGAAAAAAACAATATATAACTTATGTGGGTACACTAAATGGGTGAGGAGAAAATTACAGCTGAACACAAGCACCACAAAAGTATTAAAACAGCCTCGGTCCCACAGGGTACAAAACGAAAAATGAGCCCGGTCCTTAAGGGGTTAATGAAAGATTCAAAACAGTAACTAATCTTTGACCATTTAGTTGGTACTTAGAAAAAAAACTAGAGGCAGTGTGGCACTACTTGGGCCTTGGCTGGTCAGGTCACCCTCACTACAAGTGAGTCTGTCATTCACAGACTCACAGCACAGCACAGCAGGGAAGAAAGTCAGACCTCAAACCACCCCAACTGAATTGCAGCACTCAGCCAATCCTCTATGTGGAGCAATATGACAACAGGTAAGTATAACCCATGACCAGCCTCCCAGGAGTGCAATATGGGAATAGCGGGAAAATTAGTTATGGATTTATTTATTTTTTTGCCAATTACAGTTTGGCTGGCCCTACTGAGCGCAACTGCGCGCCGCAATCGTGGATGTGATCGCAGTGCTCGTTTTGGTTTTTTTATTTGCCAACTAGAGCTCGGCTGGCCCAAATGAGCGCCACAATCATGCAGCGCGATCGCATATGTGGCAGGCTCAGTTGGCCTGATCTGAAGTCTGAGTTTCCTCCCTACAGTGCTGTGAGTTACAGCATTTCAGGGAGAAAACTCAGACCAGCCCAACTGAGCCTGCCACATATGCGATCGCGCTGCATGATTGTGGCGCTCATTTGGGCCAGCCGAGCTCTAGTTGGCAAATAAAAAACCCAAAACGAGTTTTGGCCCAGCATTGCAGGGAGGAAACTCAGACCTCAGACCAGCCCAATTGAGCCTGTAACATCACGCTCAGCCAATCCTCTAGGCGGAGCAATGTGACGTCAGGTAAGTATGCAGCCCCATGACCAGCCAAAGACGGCCAAAACTCGTTATGGATTTTTTTTTCTCAATTACAGCTCGACTGGCCCAGCCAGGGCATCATGGGATTAAGAGCATCATGGGCCTGGTGCTGAGGATTTTGGTTGGCCTTTTTTGGAAATAAATAAAATAGACAGAATGGACAGAATCTTAACTGATCGACATTCATGTGTACTGGATAAAGAGAACATCAGTGCTCGGCAGATAGTGTAAGATAGAATCTTATGTGATGGGAGTGGGAGTACATCAGTACACTAGTCATACACGGGACCCCTGAAGCCACAATTTAGTGCCACTAATCCTTTTTAATGAGATACGCAGGTTGAAATAGAGTAAATAACACAATACCTTTACTTTTGCTCTCACTGATTTCTGGGCCTAGAGTGTTTTGTCCTCTGAAGTGACTACAAATTCAGGAGGGTGTTTCATCTCTGGATAAGTAAAAATGAAGTAGTTCAATTTATTCCTACAGAAAGTAAAGGGCCAGAAAACAGATTACTAAATACACACCAGGTCAGGCTCTGCCACCCAGACACACACACAAGGACAGACTCTACCACACTGACACCCAAACACACACACACCAGGACAGGCTCTGCCACACTGACAACCAAACCCACACACCAGGACAGGCCCTGCCACACTGACACCCAAACACACACAACAGGACAGGCTCTGCCACACCGACACCTAAACACACACACCAGGACCTACCACACTGACACCCAAACACAAACACCAGGACAGGCTCTACCACACTGACACCCACATCTGGAGGGCCGCAGCTGGCCCTCTTGTGTATTGATACCGCCAGCCCCCACGTGTATTTGTGCACTCCACTACACCATTGCGTATTTATGCCCCAAGCCAGCCCCACATTGTATATTTATCCCACCAGACAGCCCCACTTAAGTATTGATTTATGTCATGCCCCAGTCAGCACCCGCTTGTGAATTAATGCCCCCACACCCTTGAGTATTGCCCCCAGCCAGCCCCACATTGTGTATTTATGCCAGCCATCCCCCTTTAGTATCAAATCAGATCTGGCACCCAGACCTGCCTAGGACCCAGATTGGAAGAATAGGACTTGCCATCTTTGCCCCCAAAACAGCCTGCCTGTGGCATCTTTGCCCCCAAGACAGCTTGCCTGTGGCATATTTGCCACCAAAGCAGCCTAGCTGTGGCATCTTTGCCCCCCTTACACATCCATGCTATCACACACATATTCATTCACTCGTTCACAAATATTTATTCACTAATTCACAGATAATCATTCACTCATTCAGATATTCATTCAGATATTCATTCATACATTGATACTCATTAATTCCCTCATTCAGATACTTATTTACATATACTCATTCACAAACATACATTTACTCATTCCTTCACAGATACTCATTAATTCACTCACTCAATCTCACATACTCTTTCATACAGCCTCCCCCACCCCCTTACCTGAACGGAAATGTATGTGCCGCTCGCAGACTTCCACAGGGGCCCGCTGCTTCATTCGAACAACCTGTTTTAATGCACAGGGGAAGCAGACGCGCAGCAGGGTCATGTGACGTACGTGACATACGTAACATGACTCCGTTGGATTCCTGCGTCCCCCTGGCGGTAGAAGAGACGGTAGACGCGCGAGCAACTAAGTAGCGTAAGTAGCGGCCCCCTGCAGAATTGATCGTGGGGGTTGCCCGTGCCCCCTAGAGTAGCGGGCTTAAGGGGCAGATGCCCCTTTTGCCCTGTGTTAAAGACGGCCATAGAGGCCGCATAGGCCCAGTGGTCAACTAGGAGGGAGCAAGAAGATTTGGTACCGGCTGCATTTCCCAGAACTCTTTGTTAAGTTTTATAAATATTAAAAAGAGATTTGCACCATTGTACAGATATCCATCTGTCTTCTGCTTGACCACTAATGACAACACCCCAAATACTTCAATTATTTGTTGACTTGGATGTCAGACACAGATGTAGATAAGGTTGCCAGTCATGCTTCATTTTTCTCTCCTCTGTGGTATCTCCAACACTGAAAACTGATCTCAGGTTTGTGAATTTGCACATTTATCACAGCTATTACTGTGTTGTTGATATTTGCTTATATCTAAAGATAAAACAATGTAAATCTCACATTGGTTGGCATTTAATAAGTTGTTATGTGGAAAGATCTCACCTTTGAGTAGTAAGGAGAAACAAGTATCCATCCTGTGAAGTTCAGAGGGTTTAAAGAATGTTTTGCTGTGTCATGCCTGTATATGTTGAAGTCAAAACATAACATGGTATTTTGGTCAACCTTTGTTCTTATCTAAAACTCAAAACCGCAATGTATACCTGTTAGTGACCTGTTCATTAACAGAAATATACAAAGAACAAGAGGTCACCCTCTAAGACTGGAAGAGCGCAGGTTTCATAGACGACAAAGGAAGGGATTCTTTACAGTGAGTACAGTAAAGGTATGGAATTCACTTCCAAGGGAGGTAGTGTTATCCAATACATTAGATACCTTCAAAAGGGGCCTCAATATTTTCTTAGAAAGGCATGACATACAAGGATATAAATAGAATAACATTAATATTTTAGAGCTTCTTGATCCAAGGAGAAATCCGATTGCCTCTTGGAGTCAAGAAATAATT
Organism: Sceloporus occidentalis; assembly: GCA_023333645.1. Classification (NCBI taxonomy): domain Eukaryota; kingdom Metazoa; phylum Chordata; class Lepidosauria; order Squamata; family Phrynosomatidae; genus Sceloporus; species Sceloporus occidentalis. The sequence continues at coordinate 545,585 of JALMGF010000028.1, forward strand.
TTTTCCCCCTGATGGCAGAATTCAAAGTAACTTAATTAGGTTTTTTTTGCCTTCTTTTGGATCAAGTATAGGAAGGTTAGGTAGAAGGGTTGAACTTGATGGACTTAGGTCTTTTTTCAACCTTATGAACTATGTAACTATGTATTCAATATTCTTGATGTGTCTTCTATGATAGCTACTTAATCTAAACCATACCCTGGCTATGAATGATGTTGGCACTGAGTAATATAATTAAAATTGTTCTTTATCCAGGACCAGGCTGGCAATCTGGCATTGCCAGGCTATGCCTGGCTGCTCACAGAGTAAGTATAAAGCACACCTTTTGACAACAGGGGCAAGACTAGGGTTAGTGATCAGTCTGGGTTCATTATTTGTTCAAAGGCCCCCTATAACTAACACGCATACATATGAACAGGCACACTGACTTTGACACTCATTCGGTTGACCACCTTACACTTAAACATACACAATAACATACTTAAACATATATACTATGATACACACATATACAGGAACATCTGAACAGATGTGTTGCACAAAAAGAAGAAATATGTAAGATATACTTATTGCTTTAAGTTTCTTATTGTCTGGCAGTATATATATGAACTTAGTGCTCTACATATGAAAAAAACACATGTGTGACTCAGTAAGCATTAACCTAAATTGTGATCTTCATCCCCCTTTGGAAATGCACTCACTTATAGATGAGCCTATAGATACAGGCTCAGGTGTGTAGGGTATTTCTTATACATAGAGTTGAATTTATTCCATCAGGAAGAGGTAAATATAATACTGTTCAGTTTAATTTAAAACTTTTAAAATCAAATAGTTTTGAGTGAGTTGCATGTGTCTCAGCCCAAGCAGAGATATGGTAGCCCCATTGGAGATCTTTGTCAATTTTGTCTGTGTGCTGTGGGGTTATTCCACTTTTAGGTTTCTTCTCACCGTCACTGCAGGTCGGACACTCCAACTCTGTACACGCATTGATGTTTTGCCCAGAATTGTATGCCACAGGTATACAGGAACATATTTACAAAGGGGGCAACATCCTTACTTACACACATACTAACATACATACATACAGCAACATACTTTTGATGGCTCAGGATGGGGTAGGTTGGTGGCAGCTCTCCTGCTCCCTCAAGGAGCCAACCAACATAAGCCGTTCATGGCACGGTGGAAATGGTTCTTTGAGCACAGATCGCTATGATTTTATCCACTGCTGTAATGTTCAGAGGACTAGTTTGTGAATTTCGGAGTGTTTATACATTTCTAAACAGACACTCTTAGTCAAGGGGTCATGTAAAGCGAAATGGACTGAACTGGTCCTCAGGTTAGCACTGTTGATAGAATTAGGACAGGTCTGAAGGACAATTGTTCCCTTGCCCCCACGGCCAGCCCGCCTCTGGTGAAGGTGTTATATTTAGCCTGTTATTAGAAATCCCTGTTACATTATATTCCCAGGAATCTAAATTAAAGGGAATGGGAAGGTGACCATAGACAAAATGAGGGTGTTGTCATGGAAAGCAAAGTTCCTGTATTTGCTAAGGTTAACTCGACAATAACACCTCATCACATTACCCTGAAAGAAGTTGAACGATACATTAACTCTGGCCAAGCAATTCTCCTTTTTATATTTAAAGGTTGATAAAATGTCTAATGGAACTTTTAAGAGTTGATATGTTGATTTAAGATAAAATGGGTTGTTCCGGTGTTTAAAAAAACAAGACAATATCTAAGCTCCGGCATTGTTTACTATTTTTTAGAAAGGCTTTCAGCCATTTTATTTTGGGCAATTGTTTGTTAAGAACAACATAAAGGTGACAGGTTAAACAAGACATAAGTTATGTTAAAGTCTTTTTGCATCCCCTGTGTTGCATGAGCTATTTGTCTGGTCATCTGTAGGGTCATTTTGGCTACAGTGGTTAAAATAGTTGAAGGTACAGCTACATCAACTGTCATTTTGAACAGATTTTTTCTCCGTGTTCGCTTTCAACTTACAGAAAATATGACTTGCATCTAAATTGCCCGAGGGTGAGACTGACATGCAAAGTTTTCAGCAAAACACATCTAAGTGTTTGTTAAATGCTTGTGTACCTGTCACTTAATATCACAAAACACAAAACTGAATATATCCTGCATATTCTTACGGGTATGAAACTTTGATATGTATAAAATGCAAAATATTTTATTTACATTTCAATGAAAATGGAAAATGTCTACAAATAGCAAATGTTTAATGCACAATTTAAATGGAATTTTCCTTTCTTTGATTTATCAGATCTAAATTGTTGTCTAAACAAGGATGATTACAGCCTAAACCTGAAAATACAGCGGAGGTGTTATGGTTTTCTATTAGGAGCTGTCTGGTTGGACACTCGCATTGCAGTACTGTCTATAAAACAGAGGGAAGGAGTACTTAGTGCTTCCAAATCCTTTCATTCAGAGGATACAAGGATTCAGCCATCATGAAACAGGTCTGATATACATTTCTTTTTGCTTCCATTTTCTAATTCATATTGGATGTGGTGATATATAAGATATAAGTGATATAAGTTAAAATAATGTCATGTGAGTATAAAATACATTTTATAAACTGGGTTATGTTCTGTGTATGAAACTTTGGGGATATATTAAATAGTTGAAATGTCGGTAATGTCTAGCAAGGTTACACTCTTTTCCTGTAAGTTGGGTGAGCCAGGAGTTCTGGAGAATCTCTTCTGTCTCCATCATTTTGTTATTATAAGTTTTAAGAGGGACAGGATCAGACTAATACGGTGATGGAGATTTTTCCAATGTAAAGGCACAAGAGAGCTAAAACTTAAGAAGCTCCCTAGCGGGGGACGTCTGTTCTGGGTGAGCATCTCAAGTTTTGTATGGTATTTCACCTTTCGGGGATCTCTTGGGGCCCACCGAAAGTGTAAAGGTCAGTCCAGACCTATTTACTTTCTTGTGCCCAGAGGGATACCAGCCATACCCCACTGATGAGGCCAAGAAAGGCTGAAACATACATCTGGGGTTATTGGTTGCCTAATGCATGTGAAATTTGCCTCAGGTTTCAGAGTCTGCTAGATTTTACTGAAACAATCCTCGTGTTAGACAGAATTTAAATTCTTGGTGCCAGAGCAGGACTGCACCCAATCTAAAACAACAAATTTAGAATAAATTGATATAACTCAAGTGAATTGACCTGTTTATTCCGCCATGCAGCAATGTTTCAATCCAACTACAGCATCTTTTTCAAGCCATGGCTTGAAAAAGATCTTGTAATTGCATTGGAACGTTGCCATGTGGTGGAAGATCCTATAGTTGCATCGTAATCAGAGCCGGCCTTAGGTGTTCTGGCGCCCTGTGCGGACTACTCCTCTGGCGCCCCCCCATCCCAAAAAAAGAAAGGAATAAAAACTTGTAACAAAACTTGTAACAAAACCCCAATCACTATATACTACGCCAAACATTGATGTGGTCTAGGCCTACCACTTAATTGTCTGGCTTAGTAGTAGGGATGCACCGAAACGAATTCTGGACTGAAACCGAAAGTGCAGCATTTACCTGGCCAAAACCGAATATGACCCCCCCAACACCATAAAAAATCTAACACTTTTATTTAAAGTAAGTAACACACCAAAATAGGAGAAAACAATTAAATAATATTATATATATATATATATATATATATATATATATATATATATATATATATAAAGTCCAAAAATAGTTACCGGCACTCCAGGGACTTTCCAAATAACCACACAAACAACTTCGGTTTTCAAGTCTATATATATCATATATATATATGATTAACAGCAATCACATTCCTATCATGCCCAGGCATACCCAGATTCCAGGATTTACTCGCAGACTTGGCATGATAGGAGTATGATTGCCCTATCTACCCCTTCTCACCCTCTTCTGCCGTATCTACCCCTTCTCACTCCCTTCTCCCTATCTACCCCCTTTCCCCTGTCTCACTCCCTTCTCCCTATATACGCCCTCCTAACTATCTACCCTTTCCCTCTTTGAAGTTCACTTACCTTTCAGGAGTCCTGCGGTGGGGGTGCAAGGCCTCTGCCTCCCAGCTCTGCCACTGTATGGAACAGTATAGAATGATGGGAGTTATGATGTACTTTTAGAGCATAATTAGATCATGAAAAAGACATTGGAAATGGTACAGCATAACACCCATCACTCTCACACACTTACCAATCCACACATATACTAATCCACACGCATACCAATCCACACGTATACCAATCTACACGTATACCAATCCACACGTATAGCAATCCACACGTATACCAATCCACACATATACACTAATCCACACATACACCAATCCACACACATATATACCAATCCACACTTACCAATCCACACACATACCAATCCACACATACCAATCCACACATATATACCAATCCACACACATACCAATAAACACACACATACCAATCCAGACGTATACCAATCCACACGTATACCAATCCACACATATACCAATCCACACGTATCCCAATCCACACGTAAACCAATCCACACATATATACCAATCCACACATATATACCAATCCACACATATATACCAATCCACACATATACACTAGTCCACACATATATACCAATCCACACATATATACCAATCCACACATATACACTAATCCACACATATATACCAATCCACACACATACCAATCCACACATATACCAATCCACTCTCACTGAATGTTTTCCTACCTTTCCTCTTTTCTCCTTACAGCTCCTTTTCCTCCTCTTCGTTCTTCTTCTTCAGTTCTTCTGTCTTCTTCCGGGTCAGAGGGCACGGACAGCGGTGGGCGCGGCTTCAGTGTTGTGCGCCGGGATCTGACAACAAATCCCGGCGCACAGCAGCTGTTGCCGCGCGGATCACAAGGGAGCGGTATCGGAGGTCTTTAACAGACCTCCGGCTCCCTTGAGTGATGTTAAGCCGGGTTCAAGGGAGATCCTTGAACCGGCTTAAAATCACTCAAGGGAGCCGGAGGTCTGTTAAAGACCTCCGATACCGCTCCCTTGCGAGCCTGCTCCTCCAGCGGCGGACATTACTGTCCGTCTCTGGAGGGGTGCCGGGTGCCCCACTGATGAGCGGCACCGGGCAAAATATATTGATCCTGTAGATGTTATCAATAGGGAAAAGATAACTCAATAACAGAGAAACAATCCTCCTACAGATTACAATGAAAAAACTGATATTAACAGTAGATTTTAAGTAAGGCATTAAAATATACCAAACTTAGAATAAAATGATATATTTCAGCACTCAGTTAACATGTTTATCCCACCATGTGGCAACGCTTCAATCCAACTACAGAATCTCCCACACCTCACACGTGGCAACGTTTCGATCCAACTACAGGATCTTCCACCACCTGGAAACATTACGATCAGGGCTGGCCTTTGGGGTGTGCGACCTGTGCGACCGCACAGGGCGCCACACTCCAGGGGGCGCCGCTCGCCCCCCCCGCTAGGTACGCTGCTGGCGGCAGCGGTACGCTACGGTGGCGGCGGCGCCCCCTGGAGTGTGGCGCCCTGTGCGGTCGCACAGGTCGCACACCCCAAAGGCCAGCCCTGATCGTAATGTTTCCAGGTGGTGGAAGATCCTGTAGTTGGATCGAAACGTTGCCACGTGTGAGGTGTGGGAGATTCTGTAGTTGGATTGAAGCGTTGCCACATGGTGGGATAAACATGTTAACTGAGTGCTGAAATATATCATTTTATTCTAAGTTTGGTATATTTTAATGCCTTACTTAAAATCTACTGTTAATATCAGTTTTTTCATTGTAATCTGTAGGAGGATTGTTTCTCTGTTATTGAGTTATCTTTTCCCTATTGATAACATCTACAGGATCAATATATTTTCAGATAAGCAGGAGCTCAGTTTTAAAGCAAGTTACTGAACTAATCGGGTAGACTGTGGTTAAATAAAGAGGTAGCTTTGAGTTGCTCATCTCAAGTTCTACTAATATTTACCAACCATGAACTCTAGTGCATTTTGTCCCTAACTGAGAGCCCTAGGTGCCATAGTACCATTCATACTTTAGCAGGGAGGTCTTCAAGGATAGACAATGCAGAGTTTTTTCTAAATAAAAGTGAACCTATTAGCTCATACATAATAAATAAATTGGGCTTAGAAATAGATTAAATTTTAGGCATCCAGTATTGACCTAAAATAAAATTATATGACTAAATTGTCAACAGGATACAAGTGGATTTTGTTCAGAAATCCCTAACAATATATACTGAATTAGAGTTGCCATCATATCAATGACAACTATGTTGCCTTTATATTACTAACATTGTCATGTCGTGCAAGTCACAGAGTGTTTAGGGTCAATTATGACCTTCTACTTGTCTGGTTTCACAATATTTAACCTAAAATAAACCAGTTAACAATTCCCTGTGAGGCCTTTGCTAAGGACAGAAGTGTAGTAAAAGCATACCAAAATATTTAGTAGTTTTTACAATAAAAAAGTCACTAAATAATACAATAAATACCGCAAATCCTCTGAAAACCTCTGAAAATCCCCTTGTCTTGTATTCAAGGCTGTCTCAAATAGAGATCTGACTATAAGACTAAGATCCAGATTCCCCGCAGTGCTGCAGGGGACCTGGATCCTCCTCTCTGGTAACATGCGATGCTGCGATACCCACAATCTCTGCTGCTGCCGGCACTTCCACTGGGGCTTCTATGACTAAGCACCGGAAGGTCACGGCGGTGCTCTGTCATAGAAGCCCACGGTCGAACTAACAGGCAGCAGAGGTTTTATGGGGTTAAAAGGCATTTCTGGGGGATCAGAGTGGCATAATGGGGTTAAAAGACATATCATGGAGGCAGAGTGACATATAGGCAGGTATAAGTCATATCTGGGGGGCAGAGTGGCATATAGGGGTGTATAATGCATATATGGGGGGCAGAGTAGCAAGCCGTGGGGCAGATGTGCAAAACTGGGTGGCAGGTTTGAAAATAAAAGGAAATAAAACAAAAAAATAATTTTTCTCAATCATAGTTTTTATTAAATATGAAAAAATTGTTTACATGTGAATTAATATTTACTAGTAAAACATTTTTCATATAGGATAGTCTTATATTCAGGTGTTTTCTTTTTTTCCTAAATTAATAATAAAATTTTGGGGGGTTGTCTTATAATTGAGCAAATACTGTAATAATAAAAAATATGCAATAAAGTGAGCTAAGTGATGTCATTGTGACATTACTGGCATTAATAAAATATTCAAGAGGTCCCTAAGAGGACCTCTAACCATACTGAACTGATAAGGAATGCAATTTAAAAAAATATATACAAAATTAAAAAATACAAAAAATAAAATAAAAAAATATAAAAAAGATAACAACAATAAAAAAAGAAAAAACCCTTACAGCCCATTGCCCTAACACAACATCTAAAAGGTATAACCCCCCTGCCCCCATTCACAACCACCAAACCCGTTAAGCCATATAAAAAATACAAAGCATGTGGGGTATTTCCGTAATCAGGAGATGCAGCTAAATTTAGGCTGGGTTTCACTGCCGTAACAAAAAAAATCTAAGCAACACAGAAGTGTTGGTGAAAAAAAGCGTAGGAAATAATTTCTGTGGCCACCTTTGACAGTGATTGGTGGCCAAATAGCTGCATGATGAGTGCCCAGATACCCCTGATACAATAGTATACTATTGTGGTTATTTCTGGTTTATTTGTTTAAAATTAGAGTTGCAATCCCATCATACCTAATGTAAGAATTATACGGCTTTGTAGAGAATAATGAACACCTTATAATATGTTCCCTATAAGTACTGGAAAAGTATGGAAATTCTATATACCGTATTTGCTCGATTATAAGACGACCCTGATTATAAGATGGTCCCCCAAAATCTGAATATTAATTTATGAAAAAAAGAAAATGCCTGAATATAAGACGACCCTATAGGAAAAAAGTTTTACCAGTAAATGTTAATTCATGTAAACTATGTGAACAATTGTTTGTTAATAAAAGCTATGATTGAGAAAAATATTTTGTTTTAATTTCCTTTTTTTTCAACCTGCCCCCCAGTTATGCACATCTGCCCCCTGGCTTGCCACTCTGCCCCAGAAATGCCTTATACCCCCTATATGCCACTGTGCCCCATGATATGCCTTTTAACCCTCTAAATGCCACTGTGCCCCATGATACGCCTTTTAACCCTCTATATGCCACTGTGCCCCATGATATGCCTTCTGACCCCTATATGCCACTCTGGCATTTAGGGGGTTCAAAGGCATATTATGGGGCAGAGTGGCATATAGGGAGGTATAAGGCATTTCAGGAGGCAGAGTGGCATACAGAGGGTTAAAAGGCATTTCTGGTGGCAGAGTGGCATTAAGGAGGTTAAAAGACATTTCACAGAGCACTCTGCCTCCAGAAATGCCTTATGCCCCCCCATTTAACACTCCCTCCCCCTCCCTCCTCCAAACTTACCGGTGCTTCGCGAATCGCGTAGTGCTCTACACGCTGCCCGGACTAAGCACCGGGGACTCAGAAGCACCAGTAAGTTGGGGGGGGGCATAACACAGGAGGGTCCAGGTCCCCTGCATCGCTGCGGGGTATCTGGATCTTTGTCTCATTGTCAGACCTATTTGAGGTCTGATTATAAGAGGACCCCGATTATAAGATGAGGGGCATTTTTCAGAGCATCTGGAAAAAACCTCGTCTTATAATCGAGCAAATACGGTAAATTAGGTATTTCTGAAATCAGGACACCTACATTGATAAACTTGGAGGGGGTTTTCCATCACTTTACCTAATTATGTGAGGGTAAATTTTCAGCGTATTATTTAACTCTGGTATCAAAAGAAAGCCCTCAATCTCCTTGAAAAATCAATATATAGTTTACATGGGTACACTATTCCCAGGAAAGGGGAATAATAGCTGAGCCGACATACTGCAAAAATGGCACAATTGCTCCGGGACTTGAGGTACCAAAAACCCCTGGGACTGAAGGGGTTAAGGTCCCTTGGTTTGTTTGTTTTGGACTTGCATTAGGGCTTATAAACCTTAGTCTGATCCAGTGTCAAAAATTAATTATGTATAGAATGTATTAATATCAACTATACTAACACTTTTATATGTGCAGCACCATGAGATTTCTGAGGGAAAAAACAAGTCTTCTGGTTTGTCTGGTGTCTGTACTATCCCCTTAATTTTAAGTGGAAGGGTTTTCCATTATTACCCACCATAACTTTTGTGATTGGTATTTCTAACACTTTCTTTATGTCAGCCAATGCCTCTTACCATTATAATTTAAAATTAGTAAGATGTATGCCACCCCCCACCTCCAATACGATTGTGATACAATGTAAAATATTGTTTCCCTCTGTTAAAATGCCTACACCGTGCAAATTATATTACATGTTTTTCCTTCAGGAGGATTCTGAGGAAATTAAAAAAAATGTCTATCCTGAACAGAATGAGGATTTGGGACCTGGATCATTTAACTACATGCATGTAAGGTTAGAGGAACATAAGCAACCGGAACTTAGCACTAAAGAACTAATCACAGAAAAAACGAAAGAGGTCTGCAGAAGTGGCCCAAAAATACTAATAAACTACCTTTACACGCTCTTCCCAGTGCTACATTGGCTTCCACGCTACAAAATTAAAGAATATTTGCCAGGAGACATCACATCTGGTATCATTGTAGGTATTGTCACCATTCCACAGTCAATTGCCTATTCACTTTTGGCAAACCAGGACCCTATATATGGACTATACACAAACTTCTTCTGCTGCATCATCTACTTCCTGATGGCAACCTCTCGTCATAATTGCGTTGGTACATTTGGTGTGCTTTGCCTTATGGTTGGTGAATCGGTAAACAAGCAGTTAATTGCTGCAGGGTTTTCAATAGATGGTGACAGTACAACAACTTTAAACTCAACGCTGGCGTCCAATGGGACTGTGTGTGGCAAGAATTGCTATGCAATCACAGTGGCCACATCCTTAACATTCATTGCTGGAGTCTACCAGGTATAGTATGACCATAACAATTATTCATGCAAACTGTAATAAATAATGATGCAGTGTCATGGTATGTAAAAAAACATTTCTCATTTGCTTCACAGAAAGTCTGTTACAAAGTTCACTTAAAATTAGCATTGGTAGTAACAATGGCCTCATTAACTGAATGTAGCATGATGATCGTCTTCATTTGGCCACCCAAGGCATGATAACTTTATTGGTCTTGTTCAAGTCTATGTACTCCATTCAGGTCAAAGAGGCCCATTCAAGTCATTGGATGATGCAATGTATCCTCCAAATGCCCTATACATAGCATCTATATACCGTATTTGCTCGATTATAAGACGACCCTGATTATGAGATGACCCCCCAAAATCTGAATATTAATTTAGGAAAAAAAGAAAAAGCCTGACTATAAGATGACCCTATAGGAAAAAAGTTTTACCAGTAAATGTTAATTCATGTAAACTATGTGAACAATTGTTTGTTAATAAAAGCTATGATTAAGAAAAATATTTTGTTTTTATTTCCTTTTTTTTACAACCTGCCCCCCCCAGTTATGCACATCTGCCACAGGCTTGCCACTCTGCCCCAGAAATGCCTTATACCCCCTATATGCCACTGTGCCCCATGATATGCCTTTTAACCCTCTAAATGCCACTGTGCCCCATGATACGCCTTTTTACCCTCTAAATGCCACTGTGCCCCATGATATGCCTTTTGATAGCCTATGTGCCACTCTTCCACCAGAATTGCCTTATACCCCTATATGCCACTCTGGCATTTAGGGGGTTAAAAGGCATATTATGAGGCAGAGTGGCGTATAGAGGGTTAAAAGGCAATTCTGGAGGCAGAGTGGCATATAGAGGGTTAAAAGGCAATTCTGGAGGCAGAGTCGCATTAAGGGGGTTAAAAGGCATTTCACAGGGCACTCTGCCTCCAGAAATGCCTTATGCCCCCCGTTTAACACTCCCTCCCCCTCCCTCCTCCAAACTTACCGGTGCTTCGGAGTCCCCGGTGCTTGAGCGGACGTTGTCTACGCGAATCGCGTAGAGCTCTACACGCTGCCCGGACTAAGCACCAGGGACTCAGAAGCATCGGTAAGTTGGGGGGGGCATAACACAGGAGGATCCAGGTCCCCTGCATCGCTGCGAGGGATCTGGATCTTAGTCTCATAGTCAGACCTATTTGAGGTCTGATTATAAGACGACCCCGATTATAAGACGAGGGGTATTTTTCAGAGCATTTGCTCTGGAAAAAACCTCGTCTTGTAATCGAACAAATACGGTACATGTTACATGTATACATGATAATCTGTTTTTCTATATGTTTTGCATCCTTTGAGGGCCAAGTGGTATATAGGGATTTTCGCTGTCTACCCTCCTGGCACCGAAAGGTGTTAGAAAATGAGAAAAAATAGGAAATAGGGAGGGCATTGTTAAAAAAGGAGATGGACTATATGTAAGAGTTTCTAGGTCTGTTGTTAAGTTATTTCCATCTTGCCTATGCTAGAGTTTCTCAACTTGTGATACATATATACCATGAATTCGGGATGTATTACCTGTAGTATTGGCAGATAAACATCACATTATTTTCTTTTTTTCATTTTTAGATTCTAATGGGGATCTTCCGATTAGGTTTCATCTCCATGTACCTTTCAGAGCCCTTGCTGAGTGGCTTTGTTACTGGATCCTCTATCACCATTCTCACATCCCAGATGAAATACCTCCTAGGCATAAAGATTCCACGTCATGATGGTGCTGGAGCACTGGTGATGACTTGGATTGACATCTTCAAGAATATAAGAAACACCAACATTTGTGATTTAATAACAAGTCTTGTTGCGATAGTTGTCATTGTTCCTGTCAAAGAAATTAATGATAGATTCAAGAGTAAGATGAAAATTCCCTTTCCGGTTGAATTGTTAGTTATTATAGTGGCAACACTAGTTTCTCATTACTTTAACTTTAAGGGCAACTATAAGTCTTCCATTTGTGGGACAATCCCTACTGGATTTCAAACACCTAGAGCGCCAGATTGGAGTCTGATTCCAAGTCTGGCTGCTGATGCTATCCCTATTGCAATTATTGGGTTTGCAATGACAGTCTCCCTTGCCGAAATATTTGCAAAAAAACATGGGTACACGGTTAACAGCAACCAAGAAATGATAGCTATCGGAATGTGCAACCTTATACCATCTTTTTTTTATTGTTTCACTAGTTGTGCCGCTCTGGCCAAGAGTCTTCTAAGAGAGTCAACGGGAGCCAATACCCAACTCAATGGCATTATCAGCTCTGCTGTATTGTTGCTTGTGTTACTTGCTATTGCTCCACTTTTCTATTCACTGCAAAACTGCATTTTAGGAGTTATCACTATAACAAGCCTTAGAGGTGCTTTAAGAAAATTTGCAGACACTCCAAGAATGTGGCAGATTAGCAAAATTGACACTGTTGTGTGGTGGGTCAGCATGCTATCATCATCCCTGATTTCAACAGAAATAGGGCTGCTGGTAGCTGTCTCTTTTGCCATTCTTTGTGTGATAGTACGTACTCAGAGGCCCAGAGCTACCCTTTTAGGTAAAGTCAGTGGGACTGAAATTTATGAAGACCAGTTCACATACAAAGAACTCACCAATATTCCCAATGTCAAAATATATCGGTTTGATGCCTCTCTGTACTATGCCAATAAAGATTATTTTAGAACCAGTCTATACAGTAAAACTGGTATTAACCCTTCAATAGTTGCTGCTTTACAAAGAAAGGCAAAGAAAGAGATGGAGGCAGCAGCCGGAGAAACACAAAATAGATTTATTGCAAGGTTCAATTTGATTAAGACAGTAAAAAAGACCTATCCAACATCTAAACATTCTGTCCCACAGCTGGACATGCACTCCCTTATCATAGATTGTGGTGCTATGCAGTTTATTGACACTGTTGGCCTTGGCGTGCTCAAGGAAATTCACACAGACTACGAAGAGATAGGAGTCAGAGTTTGTCTTGCCAACTGCAATCCATCAGTGCGCCACTCACTCCAAGATGGAGGGTATTTTAGTAAATCTGGTGGTGATGTGGAGTTGGTGGCTTTTCATAGTGTGCATGATGCAGTCACATTTGCTGAAAGGAAATTTAAGGAAAAACAGAAGGAAATTCAGCTGATAGATGCTGCATTCTCCTTTGACCCGGATCAAGCTGTTAGCGATGATCTAAAAATATAAAATAACTTGTTTTGGGGAATGATTAGTGTGAGCCCAATTACTTTCCAATCAACTACTTATAGATTACTTCTTATTAAGAGTAGATTCATAATGAAAGATTTAGATTTTCATTTCAATTCACTTTGAAAGTAGCTTTGATGTTCTATGTTTCCGACCTACTAATTTTACAACTAGAACTGTGTTCACTTAAACAGTTCATTTTCGGGTTAACTTTTGTTGTCAAACTTTAAGATTAAATATCTAGGAATACATTAGTGGATCCACAAGCACTCCTGTACAGCAAGTGGAGTTGATACATCTAATTGCCAAGGATCACAAGTTTGGCAACAGCAATTGTTTGTGCTCGGGAGGCAGGAAATGCTCTGCAAACCAAGGTACTAGGGGCAGGAGTAAGGGGGCAAATAAGTGTATACAGTTTACAATATACTTTAAATGGCTAAAAATGAAATATTATTTAGAAAAACATGCTTCATTTGAAATTTCAGCTTTAATGTAATAGACCCTTGCCTCGGAGCATGATGGCTATTGACACATGACTGATCCAGGGCATCCTATTCATTTTTGGCTGGAGAAGATTGGCGTTCAGTTTCATCCACTCGTGACCACGTCTTCCAACTACCTCACTCACTTACATGTGGCTAGTTCTGCCTCCGCTTACCTGGCTCCTTCAACTCCCAGTTCTGTTATAGAGCGTAAGGATGGAACACCCCTGTGCTGCTTAATATTCTAACTAAAATTAAGGTGAAAAGTACTTTTCTTACATATAACTTTTATCACACTTTGAAAATCACAAAAAAATCTTTAGATCACCTGATGTTTAATTATAATATTTAGGGGGCTAGTAATAAGATTTAATGCTTAGTAAATGTGGATAGATCGTTATCCTTAAACAGAATTAAGCTGTAATGCAATGTTCAAAGGTGAAAAATATGAGAAATGATGAGATGTTTGCATGGTATTCAACTGTAAAAGTATGTACTTGTGTTTAATAAAGTATATTTGAGCATAGTTTGAGTTATAGCGGGAAGAAATTACCCAGGATTTGCTCCCAAACTCTTTTATGTGTGTTACCATAAATCTTTTTCATTGTAAAACAATTTAGTATTATCCTACCCAATACCACCACCCAGTGGCATCATCCTCCCATGCTTCTTTAACTCACCCATAGCAATTGCTGCAGCCTTGTTGAATTAAATGAATACCAAATGGAATATGTATAGCAAACATCTTCATTGTCAGATGTTTAATACAGCATTTTGAGGTGAAGCTATTACTCTTATTATCAACACATACATATTGTACAGAAAACGTTGAAGGGGTAGATGTTTGTACTAGAAGGAGTTGAAAAGCGTGCTGTTGAGGAACTGGGGGAAAGTTTATGTTGACGTAAGGAGCTCCTCCAGAGTTTTGGGTTTTGCTAAGACCTATGTGCAGTATTTAATCAAGTACTTCGGAAAACCCTTATTAACACTACAAGCATTTACCAGGAGTCATAAAGAAATAATGAAAGGGCTTTAGAGCTCAACCCTAACTCTTGATGCACTTAAGTGAAATGAGTCTGTTTAGTAAGTAACAATCATCCAGTTATTGTGTTATTCCATAAACTAGATCTTCTGAAGCCCAAAGAAAGTCACTGCATAAAATAGGACTGGATAGTCTTCTTCTGCCTCAATGTATATAAGTAGGAAGATGGTATGATTTAGAGTAGGGCTGCTCAGCTGCAGTCAGTTTTGCATGTCCCAGCTTCAGTGCAGGCATTGTAATATACTACTAGTTTTCAGGCAAGGATAACAGAATACCTGATCAATTTCCTCATCGAGGACTGCAACCATTCAGCCCTGGTGTAGACCTCAGTTGATATATATGTACATTGCAATGCACCTTGCATTCTACAGTGTAATATTATAAACACAATAGGAAAAGTGAGGCTGTATTTGCCATTAATGAGAATCATAATAATAATACTAATAATTAAAAGGGGTTAATATGGAAAAATAAAAGACCAGTGACACCCTTTTAAAACAATAATAATCAAAAATCTTTATCCCTTCACTTTACATATATTCATTCATGTACCTGGTTGTCATTTAAATCCGTAAAAGTGATGTTGTTAACCCGTTTCCATCTAAAACTAGAGTGAAACTAAGCAAATAGCAGTTTCCATGTTCTCACTACATGGGCTAGAATCTGGGCTAGAGAAAGGCAGGCAAGATCCATGAAAAGCCTATGAATCACATCTTGCCTTATTTTCACCTGACATTGTTACGAATGATTTTCTTAGTAATAAACCCAAGACAGAGGTTGACACCCCATTGGTAAATTGTTCCATCTACTGCCTCTAGGTTTTTTGAAATCTTTTATCTTTTAACAATATGCTAAGTCTTTCACGTTTACAGATATAATCACCCAAATTTGTCCTGTTGTTATGCAAAGAAGGTGCAGTTGTGTTTATTGTGGAGCATAAGGGCAAAACACTTGTAAAACATATATGAATAGCTCACCTGAGAATGGACAGTACTTTCTCCACTCTCAGAGAGAATCTCAGGTTTTAGCTTAGCTGTAATATTTTAGTGGACTATAACTTTTGCTATATCATTCTAATCCCATCCACATGGGCACAACAAGCAAGGAATTCTTTGTCTAGACTCACTTTTACACTTAGGGAAAACCCAATTTTTAGACCCAAGTAAAATGCACACACAAAATGGCGACTAGCTCGGCTGAGAACAAACTTAACTAGCCTACTCTATGATGAATCCCATCTTGGGAAAGTCTTAAGCTTCTGATTACTTGTGTTGTTACAGAGGAAAAATATCGCCACAAGCATATGAATATTTTTACAATTACACTGCATGGGGATCCATACATTAAATCTATCAATTTATCTTAAAGGTGCAA
Source organism: Sceloporus occidentalis (assembly GCA_023333645.1). NCBI lineage: Eukaryota > Metazoa > Chordata > Lepidosauria > Squamata > Phrynosomatidae > Sceloporus > Sceloporus occidentalis. The sequence goes on from JALMGF010000028.1 coordinate 561,723, forward strand.
TCATGTACATGTTTGTTTCAGGATGAAGGAAATTGTTCCCTAACATGCCCCAGTGTCAAAACAATGCATAGGCTAGGATGCTGGTGTATGCTAGATAGGCTGGGGTGCTGTAATAGATAAAGAAGATCATTATGCTTTCATAAAGAAAAACATTAGGAGGCTTGATTTTTTTATACTTGTTCTTAAAATTTACCATGTCAAAGCTGAGGTCAGTAGCAGCAATCAAATCAACATCACATTTCAGATGACTCTGTGTGCTTATATATAACCACATAGTTTACATAGGTTATTTATAATGATGTCTCTTAAAATGACAAAATAAGCTGCCAGCGTGGATTGGGTCTCTGGGCAAATGTCCAGTAGACTGATGAGTGATTAGCAAACCTGGGAACTCTCCAGGTTTGTCTCGGAGAACTCTGTGAGAAGTGCCGCTTCTCTGGTTCTCTTGGTCAACACCTGGATCCTGGGTCTTGACAAGCCCATTTTCCCTTTAAATGTGGGTGTTTCCCACAATGTCAGTGGGAACGCCCACTGACATCAATGGGAACACCCCTAACATCAGTGGGACCGCCACTAACATCAGTGGGAGGTCCTGGCCGTGTCCTGCAAGGATAGGCTCCAGGTTGCCGGACACCACAAGTTCCCAGATACGGTTATAAGTCCAAATAATTAAGACAGAAACTGCCAAAAATACCTACAAAATCACCAACACTGAATAAAACTTAAAATAAATTGAAAAGAATTGTCCTATAAAATTAGCTTTCCAATATGAGATATTTTAAGAGCATATTTATTTTTCTAAGCAGACTGTGTCTGCTGTCAACAGTGTATTAACACGCATGAGCAAACCAGCATTTTTCTGTTCTAACCTGTATTATGAACACATTGACACAGCTAGCTAGTAATATAATTGAAAAGCAGTAGCTGCACGTAGTGAGAGGTAATCGCTGGTTCATCATTCCGTAATGTTTACAATAGTATTATTTTCTATAATAATTAAAATATTTTTGCAACATTGCGCAAAACAGTGCTATAAAAAAACCCACAACAAATATTTCAGTCAATTTTGCACAACTGTACTTTATGTAATATAATTACTTATTGCTTATTGTTTTACAGTGAATTATTGTTTTGGATGTTTGTTCTTAAGAACTACAGTGGTATGTGTCGGTCTAATGGGATAGCATGTCTGGGGCTGCAATCCCTATGCCACAATACAGTGAAGGAAAAAATGATTTGATCCCCTGCTGATTTTTTAAGTTTTCCAACTGACAAAGACATGATCAGTCTATAATTTTTAACCCATTAAGGACCGGGCTCATTTTTCGTTTTGTACCCTGTGGGACCGAGGCTGTTTTGACACTTTTGTGGTGCTTGTGTTCAGCTGTAATTTTCTCCTCACCCATTTAGTGTACCCACATAAGTTATATATTGTTTTTTTCAGGACAAGATGGGCTTTCTTCAGATACCATTATTTTGATCGTATCATCTTATTTACTATAAAAAAAATAAAAAAAACATGGTGAAAAATTGACAAAAAACACATTTTATGACTTTTATTTGAAAAATCTTTTACTCACCTAAAAAAGCAAGTAAAAAAACTAGCTAAATAGATTCTACTACTTGTCCTGAGTTTAGAAATACCCAATATTTTTATGTTTTTTTGCTGTTTTTTGTAAGTTATAGGGCAATAAGTACAAGCAGCGTTTTATGATTTCCAAATCTTTTTTAACAAATCTGGTCAGTCTGCCTCCATCTCCTCTTTGGAATATCTTTGAAGCCGGTTAACTCAATTTAACCCATGCAAACCATATATTTTTGAAAATATTTTTTATATATATTTTTTATATATTTTATATTTTCTATAATTGTATCACAAGCATTCTCTATTTTTATTTCCTTTTATTATTACTACACTACTAACTTTCACGAGATTGTCTTTTTAAATTTTTTTATTTTATTTGGACTTAATAATAAGTGCTCACATGATAAGTTGCTTTTATTACAACACTTTTAAGCTATAACAATTACTTTAATAAGTATTTATGTAATATGTTGGTTGATATTCTGACATGTTATAATACTTTTTTAATTGTATCACAATCATTCTCTATTTGTATGGTATGGAATTGAATGTAGGGCATGTGGAGTTAAAAATCTTAACTCGATAATCTGGTCATTAGATACCGTAGCAACAACTAACTTAATAAAAGGGAAAAATATGATTTTAGAGGGTAAAGTTCCGGCTTGGTTCACCCTCAAAGTGAAAATGGGTATAAAAGAGAAACTGTTAGAAACTCTTGATATCCAACTACTAGAATGTGTGATTAAAGACCTCTCTCTAGAGGATTGGAAGATTCCTGGGATATCTAAAATATCAGATATTTATCAAAATGAAATTATCCCATACCCAACTCTGATATAATAATTCAATATACCTAAAGCTAACATCTTTAAATATTTGAGAGTGAAAAACTGTACTTTATTTACTTTATTTTAACTATCAGTCCGCAAGGGAAGGCTCCAGGTAGCTGGAGTCCAGAAGTTCCCGGGTATGCTCATACCTGTATGATTTTAAGAAAATGTCACAGAGCGTGTATTGCTCTACTATTGGTCACTAGTGCCAGAAATAAAGACGCACCATCCCTAATTACACGCCAAAGCTGTTTCCATACACAAAACCTGTGTTGGTAACATTATGCTTACCTTTGGGGCATATTAGGTGAGGATGATATAAGGTTCGGGTCAGTGAAAGACAAACTTATTAACAAATATTCAATATCTATCTATCTGCTTATTCCTAGACCCTAATTCTTTGACCCTCTGGGCTTGTGACAATAAAACGTACATTTGAAAATATAGTTCATTATCTTAGGCGCTAGTAATCTGATTACATTTACAGCCGTAATATCAGGAAAGATAAATAGGGAATCACTGTTAATATACAGGAAATTGATCCTAGCTTTAGCACCTACCCATAGTAAACGTGACAGCTACTCTGTGCAAATTGAAACTATAACCTTTTTCAAAAAATTTAACATGGTGCCATTTTTGTTTTATAGTTTGATATAAAACAGATGGATATGTTTTGAAATCAGAAACAGATAATTAGGATGTATTTGAAAGATAAATTTAAAATGACATCATTGTATGGATCATATGAATGCCAGGTGATCACAGAGCATACTAGAAAAGCAAACTAACAACAAGAAGGTTAAATTATTATAGCCTACAATTATATAAATGACATATCTTAAATATAAAACTACTAGCAATAATTATTGTGCTTTGTTTCTCCTAATCATATTACGTATCTACAAATATGTTTTGGAAAACTATCTAGCTTTTCCTTCCACCTGACTAAAAATACGGGGTAACCAATAAGACTTCAGCTGCCTGATGATGCGGATGTAAGGTATAATATAAATTCCAACTATCCGTTATTGTTGTGCAATTTACAGGAAGATCTTAAACGAATTGGATATCCAAGGCTTGAAAAAAAAAGCATACATGGCAGCCATGGTACAGGTTTGAATATTTATTTGTGCAAAATTAAAATACTATATGTTATGCATTTCTTTTCATTATTGCGACTTCAATGATTATTTAGGCAAATGTTTCAGGCGGATATTTGAATATATATATTTGTTTTCAGGCAACAAATTGTGTTATCTGCCCATTTGGTTTGAATTAAATTTGAATGGATTTTTTTTTCAAGAAGTGAAATGTAAAAAACTTTTACTTAATGTTAAGGAAGATTTACTTTACTGAGAGTTGGATGGATATGTGGAATACCCCCCCACCAGCAGAAGTAGCTTGAGGTCCACAGAAACTTTGAGATGTTTCTTTTCCTTAGCTTTGCACCTCTTTTTTATAAGTTGGTCTTTTTCGTTGAGAGTTTGAAATATATTATTAAAAGTTTAGTTTTAGAATGATCTGAGGTAGGAGTTTTTGCAGTATAAGTATTTCTGGCATTGCAATTGTTACCCTTTTTGTCTTTGCTGTATATAACCTTTTGCACCCTGTCCTTGATTCTTTTTCTGGAGAGTTTGTATTTGCCAATACTTAATCAGCAGCAAATATTAGTTGTATTGGAGTCAATGCTTAACACATGTACCCACTACATTTTCTGGGAACATTGCCAAGATGCCAATCGCTTGTTTAAAACTGTCATACCCGCACAAAAGTAACACCATCTAATAAACTGGTAATTGTCTCAGAAAATGAGTGACATAGATGGAAAGAGATGACGCAACAACAGCAGACAAACAAATGAATCAATCTTCAGAAAATGCCAGAGGTTTTGTCATTTGTTTCCCATTGTTTCGTTCTTATATGATCGCACCAAATTGGCAAAATATGGTAAAAATTAAGTTTGTATAAATCCAAATGTACAAGTCTAATATATATATATATAATTTTATATATAATTATATATATATATATATATATATATATACTCTACATTATAAAAAAAGTTATAATAATATAAACTGTATAACTAAAAGTGTTATCCATTAGTGACATTAGGCAGCAGTTTTTTTTAACAATCAGAGTTCATAATTTTTATTTGTTAAATATGGAATAATAGTGAAAACATTTTTATATTTTTTTATGTGGATCTTTTCTCAGTTCAACTGGGCAAATGGAACCAGGAGTAAAAATGTCAAAGGGTTGCTGATTGAGGAATAAAGCATATTATGTTAATTTCACAGAAATTGAATTTTTTTCTGGCATTAGTTGTCTTCCTATGGAACCCAAATGTCCATAAGGCATCGTAATTAAAATGTTAACTGTACCTCATTGCACAAGTAACATTCAGTTAAATATCTTTTAAAAGCAAACATCTGATTTATTTAAAATTATGATACATGTACAAAATGCACTTGATTATATATATATATATATATATATATATTCTACTAAAATGTAATGCATATTAAGGTCTTTTTATTTGTAACACATTTGTACATTATGTTGTAATGTTTCTGCATTATGACTTTTTTAATGTTGAAAATCATATCGTTACAATTTTATAACTTCACAATGTGATCAACTAATGGTTTTCATCTTGTGCCTAAGGATTCTGAGGATACCATCAAGAGTGACTTCCCTTCCCTAAACGAGCGTTCACCTTCTCTTCCCTTTACTGGTTCGCATGTGGAACTAGAAGAACAAAGGAGGCCAGCACTAGACACCAAAGACATAATCATTGATGAAACAAAAGAGTTCTGTAGAAGTAGCCCAAGGAAACTAGGCAGATACCTTTTCAACCTCTTCCCAGTGCTTAAATGGCTCCCACGTTACAAAATTAAGGAATATCTTCCAGGAGACATCACGTCTGGTATCATAGTTGGTATTGTCACCATACCACAAGCAATTGCTTACTCTCTTTTAGCGAGTCAAGACCCAGTCTATGGACTATACACCAACTTCTTTTGCTCTATAATCTATTTTTTTATGGCAACTTCACGTCATAACTGTGTTGGTACATTTGGTGTGCTCTGTCTTATGGTTGGTGAGTCTGTGAACAAACATTTAATTGCTGCAGGCTTTACGGACCTTGAAGAAAACGAAGATGTACTAAACTCTACGCTGTCCACAAATGGCACTGTGTGTGGAAGGAGTTGTTATGCTATTAAGATAGCTACTTCACTAACATTCATTGCTGGGGTCTACCAGGTACGGTTCTGCAATGCTGATGCACTGGTAAATCAAGATTCTAGATTTAAGAATATTCAAGGATTAAAGGCATGGTGAGATCAGACTAGAAAAGACAAAATACTGATCTGACATGTATAGAAAATACAAAAAGCTTTAGGCAATCTGATAGATTGAATACCTGCTTGTCTTTGATTTGATGGATATGTTTTCTAATATAAGCAACAAATGCCTTATTATTTCTGTCAAAGTTAAAATCAGTTAAAACTTAAAAGTTTTCATCCAAACACAATATTTTTTCTCTTTTCCTAGATCATTATGGGAATCTTTGGATTAGGTTTCATCTCCATGTACCTGTCAGAGCCATTACTAAATGGTTTTGTTACTGGATCATCCATCACCATTGTAACTTCCCAGATGAAATACCTACTTGGTATAAGCATACCTCGCACTGATGGTGCAGGATCATTGGTTATGACATGGATCAACATTTTCAGGAATTTAAAAAACACTAATATATGTGATTTGTTAACAAGCACTGTTTCAATAGCAGTCATGGTACCAGTAAAGGAAATTAATGAGAGATTTAAGAGCAAAATGAAGATCCCATTTCCAATAGAATTGATAATTATTATAGTGGCCACAGTGGTTTCCCATTACTTTGACTTTAATGGCAATTATAAATCATCTATTTGTGGCACTATTCCAACTGGATTCATGACTCCTAAAGCACCAGAATGGGATCTTCTCCCCAAATTAGCAACTGATGCTATACCTATTGCAATTATTGGATTTGCCATGACAGTCTCTCTTGCTGAAATATTTGCCAAAAAACATGGGTACACAGTCAGTACCAATCAGGAGATGATAGCTATTGGCATGTGCAATCTCATCCCTTCTTTCTTTCACTCATTCGCAAGTTGTGCTGCACTTGCCAAAACACTTCTAAAAGAGTCTACAGGGGCCAATACTCAACTCAACGGTATAGTTAGTTCCATTCTTCTGTTGCTGGTGTTACTTGCTATTTCTCCACTGTTCTACTCCCTTCAAAGCTGCATATTAGGAGTTATAACTGTTGTTAGTCTTTCAGGTGCTCTCAAGAAATTTAAAGATACACCAAAAATGTGGCGGGTGAGCAAAATTGACACAATTGTATGGTGGGTCAGCATGCTTGCATCTGCCCTTATCTCAACAGAGATAGGCCTTTTAATAGGTGTCTGCTTCTCTATGTTCTGTGTCATAATCCGCACTCAGAGGCCAAGGGCTACCCTTCTAGGCAAGGTCAGTGGGACCGAGATATATGAAGATCAGTCAACATACAAAGAACTCCGTAATATACCTAATGTCAAAATATACCGGTTTGACGCTTCTCTTTACTATGCCAATAAAGACTATTTTAAGAATACACTATATAGTGAAACAGGAGTTAACCCATCTTTAGTGTCTGCACTACAAAAAAAAGCAAAAAAGGAGACAGAGAGGGAGAATTCTGGGGAATTGAAACACCATTTTTTTGCCAAATTCAATGTAATAAGAACCGTGTACAAGGCCCACAAATCCCCTGAAACCATCATACCTACAATCAATATGCACTCACTTATAATTGATTGTGGTGCCATGCAGTTTATAGACACTGTTGGCCTCAGCGTGCTAAAAGAACTTCGCACAGATTATAAAGAGATTGGAGTATGGGTTTTCCTTGCCAACTGCAACCCATCAGTGCGCCGTTTACTACATGATGGAGGATATTTTAGCTCGATTGGGGATGAAAAGCTAGCATTTCACAGTGTGCACGATGCTGTAAATTTCGCTGAAAGAAAATTCATAGAAAAGCAAAAAGAAAATCAAATTGCAGAGAACACCTTCTCCGTTGACTCGCATCAAGCTATTTGTGATGATTTTTAAAATATAAAATACATGACAAAGAAATGCATTTTAAAGGGCTAATTAATTATGTTGAGAAAAATGATGATGGTTATTCTTAAGAAACCAGCGTTTGTTTTTAATCAGATTTGATTATTGGTTGGTTTTGAGGAAGTCATATCCTAAACAAATAACCTTTTAGGGCAAAAAGAAAGTCAGTAATGCCATTAGAAAAATAAATTATTTTATTATCATAAAATTATGGACTAGCATGATATAATTTATCATAATGATATAAAACACATCCTCCGGCAGCCGTGGATGTCTGTGTAATGCGCGTAGACAACCTCCGCTGCCAGCACTTCCGCCATGGCCTCTATGGCGGGGCACCGGCATGACATAACCTTCCACAAGAGCCCCAGCGGAAATGCCAGCAGCGGAGGTTGTCTACACGTATCGTGCAGATGTTCACTGACTGTGGCGATGCGTGTAGACAACCTCCGCTGCCGACACTTCCACCGGTGCTTCTCCGTCATAGAAGCACCGGCAGAAGTGCAAGCAGCGGAGGTTGTCTGCGCGCATCGCATAGATGTCCACCGACTGGCCCCGCTGGACACCAGGGAGCCACTATAATAGATACCAAAAATTTTTAAATACATGTATGCCTGTCCATTAGATAAAATACTGTTTTACCATTCCACTAATGTGTATTTTTTCTTTAAAAATATTTTTTTCTTTAAAATAGCACCAAACTTTAAGGGTGCAGCCTATATTTGGGTGTGGCCTATATTCGAGCCAATACAATCTATATATATACTGTATGTATATGTATATAATAATTTCAGCTGAACATTTTTTTAAATATTATGTCTCTTTACGACCTTTGCAATGATGTATAATGATATACAGATAGCTTGAATCTTAAAATAATATGTGTACATAAGAAATACACGTACATTGCTACAGAATGTCTAAATGAGTGTGAAATCCTAAACATATTACAGTGATAAGAAATTAATTTTCCTAACTGGTCACATATTTAACACATGCTCATACCATGTTAAAATAAGTGCACATATATGAATTTATCTTAATGATCTGTGATTAATGAGATTCATTTATACATCCATTTATGTCCATTGTTGTTTTACGTATATATTCCTTGCATTGTAAATAAATTAAAAAATCATGTAATATATTGGCCTCAGCAAGTGCCTGCTCTGTAAGTAGAAGGCTTCTCTCCAGGACGACTATGTCTCTCAGTGTTGCCAATTGCCTCTTTAAATCTATTATGTTGGATTCCAAAGCTGTTACCTGTTCACACAATCAACAGCGGTATGACCATTGGAGAACTTGCTCCAAGAGCACATTTTACAACAAATGCATTATCCAACATGCTATTGTAAATCCTACAATCTATATGATATACAAGAATTTGCACTATACCCTCCTTTTTTGCAATACCACTCCTTAGCTTTTCTATCATAGTTCTGTCTGGCTCCTAGGAGTCCCCTACCTCTTGCTGCTCCATCCAGGCAGTTGTGGGGTATCCTGGGTCTCGCGTTTGTCTGACACTGCACTGGCCGCATCCCTGCCCTCAAGTAAAAGGTCCACCGCGTCCAGTGTCATGGAGGTGGTGTAGGCCGCATCCTCAACATGGAGGTCATTAAACATCCACATGGAGTGAACAGGCTGCAGTTACAGAGGCATGGGACTAATTGGCCAAAGGAACATTCTCATTGGTGGATGGTGCAGATGGACACACCAGGCCTATAGTAGTTAAAGAACCCTAATAACCTGCAGTATTTAATCCTGCTAACCCTCACTGGGTTACGTGTGTATTGCCAAGCTGTGGTACCTGTCCACGTGCAGTTACCAGTCCCCTGTCCTTGCTACAGCTTGTTGCCCTATTTGAACCTGCTTGACCTTGTTCACGTCAGCAGCTTCATGACAATAGAAAATAGAAAAGGTCAATTGTAGTTCTGTAGTTGAAACGTGTTCTGTGAAATGATGAATCACACTTAACTAACTGGAAGTCTGATGGATGAATCTATGTTTGACAGATGAGATGAGAGGGCTAGGCCCCTTAGTTCCAGTGAAGGGTAATGTCACAGCATACAAAGACATTTTAGACAATTCCATGCTTCCCACATTGTGGCACTTTCCTGTTTCACTATGAGGGTGCCCCTCTACACAAAGCAAAGCCCATAGAGACATGGTTAATGAGTTTGGTGTGGAGTCACTTGAATGGGTTGCACAGAGATCTGACCTTAACCCCATTAAACATGTAGGATGAATTAGAACAATTATGATCCAGGCCTTCTCATTCAACATCAGTGCTTGGCCTTACAATTATTTGTCTGAATGGGCACATATTCCCACAAACACAGTCCAAAATCTTGTGGGAAAAACCTTCATAAAGTCCCACGCAAATGTGGGGTTCCAGTTTAGCTTATTGTACATATAATTTAAATCATCAAGTCTCTGCTTACCCCAGTGGATGGACATGTTACAAGACTTTTGTGTTACAAGGCTTTTTTAAATTGATTTTAGTTTTGTGTTACACTGACATTGTTGCGCAGTTCAAGAATGACCATTATCTTGGTCATTGAGCCCTACTTTCTCCTGGAAATAAGCTCTGCCTGGGAGCTGTCTGGGGTATGGAGATTAAGATACTTGATATTTGTTAGCGATGTCTCATAACCTTGAATCTCAAGCTATTTCAGTCAATGAATTACTACCTTAAAATCCTTAAATGTTAAGGTTAGTCTTGACCTTGATATTTTCTTTCCAACTTATTGAAACTTATTGATGACTTGATCCTTTCTTAAAATGTTCAAGTGGAAGGATGTTGGCATACCACTAGGGGGCACATACACTCTATAGAAAGGAAACAAAATTACAAATTAGCGGAGACGGAGAAGCTTATATCTATTTGTTTATCTATCCATTTATCGTGAAGGCATCAGTTTGAGTGTGTATATATATATATATATATAATTTAATTTTATAATTTATATATATAATTTAATATATATAATTTAATTTTAGAGTTTAAACAAATTTAAACTCTTCTGCAATACATTTATAGTAGCATACATATATATATATAGTAATATCCTGTCTTACAAATACTAATTGCATGTATACCATTTTTATAGAATGCTTTTAAGCAATGTTAAAAATATTGTTTTTATTTCTCACTTGCTATAGGCTTTACCCGACTTATCTTATATTGGAAAGTGAAATGCCATGTCCCCAGCTGAAAGCAAATTGTGCACTTCAGAATACCAGACAACACTGTATAGGGGTCTATTCACTATAATACCTGAAATTATATACAGGTTAAAAGAAAGGGACTGTTTAACCTCCGAGATAATTGTATATGTGTAACAGTACTTTCGGTGAGGATTCCCTTGAGCTGGATAGGTATGAAGGCCAAAGGTGAATATGCTGGCAAAACAGCCAATGTAATGCCAAGACCAAATGGAAGGAGACAATATAAAGTCACGCCAAATCAAATAAACAGCAAACAGGACAAGCCGGGTCAAACAGGATAAATCACCAACAATATACTGAAGGTCCTTAGTTAATATAGGCCGTCATGGCCGAAAACGAGGCATTCCGGGTCACATATTGTCAGCCAGAGTTCAATGAGGGAGGTAAGTCATGACAGAATGTTGTAAAAATTGGCAAAACAAGCATTAACAGTACTCACTAACTGCCCTATAATTGAATCCCTTTTTCCATTCTGAACCCTCCAAAAGGCTACCTGAACCAATTAGCAAGTACCAGCAACCTAGGGAGGTGAATATTTGCAAAGGGTTAAACTATGCTTACTCTCATTTAGTATAAGCCAGGGATCAGCATATAGATTTTTTATTTTAATGATAAGAGTTTGCTGTTTCTACCACCCGTGTTTACCTTTATTGGATTAGTCTCATACAATTTGTCACATTGACTGCTGCTAACACCTAATTTACAAACTTTAATTAAATTACACAAAGGCAGTGCATGGTCATCTTTCGACTCTGAAGGAACTGAAAATTCTTGTAAAAATAAATGAGGGAAATTAATGTTGCTCAGTTTTACTTCATCAGTAAAATACCAACAGTGTTGGCAGTTTAAAAAAGTATGAGTTAACAAACTAAACTTTTATCAGGATTCGTATCTATTGTTTACATTATGTTTAAACTAGAGTTTTCTTTTCAATGCCAGGACACAAAGACTACTGGTACACAACCTCATTCAAATAGTTTATTGGCTGGACACATGTAGTCACAGAGTGGTCAAAATAGGGGGGGGGTGTAGGTAACATGTCTGGACTGGCTACCTGGCACATTGGGCAAATACCGACAGTGCCACACGCTGCAGTAGCAGATTGGGTGCGGCACATATCCAGACGTCGGCTGAACTTATATCATCAGGTGATAGCTAATCTTAAAGTGCAAGGACGGCCCGCCATTGCCAGTCCAGCCCTGGCAAGACAGTGTTGTCAGAAGGGTTTCCAGGAGAATTGTGGTTTCAGCTCTTTGACTTCACTATACACTTTCCTCTTTTCCTTGGATATTGGTGCACAAGACAAAAAAAAATGTGTGTGACGTTAATATTTGCCACTGTTGACAAACAAGCAAGATCTGACTTTGAGCAATGATTTAGGATAAGGATACCGCCTTGTCTCCCCAACATTAACATCTGTCATTAAATCCCAATCTAGGATGTGGGTAAATGCTCCAGTGCGTCATTAGTGTCTTTCTGCATCAGTACAGAGCAACGCCAGATGCTGCCTGGGAAGGAAATCTAAAATTCAAGAGGTAGCACATGCTCAAGCTATTAATCTGGGTTCCCCATGGAGAAATGCAGAAGCATTTTCAAGTGTCGTTTAATTAGGTGGCAGCATTGCTGACTAAAAAAAGTATTTCTATATGTTTGGAGTGAAGCTTCATGGGACAGCAACATCTAATGTCTTTCAACAAAGGAAGTCCAGTTAAAATGTTTGTGTAACTACAGCAAATAGTGTAGCACCCAGTGATGCCTTTATATCCTGTGTTGCCCAAGGCCTGACCTAGGACAGCGACCCCAGAAGACGTTTCCTCATCGGAATCTAAACTTCCTTTTATTTTTGTTAAATATTAAATGCTTCATAGTAAGCATTTTGTTGGACAGTATTGATGTACAATTGTAACTAGGCATTTTTTTAACTAGTCTACCTCCAATATGTACCTTCAATGCATATATTACATTTATTTATATAGGGTTAGCAGATTCCATACAGCTGCTACAATAGGGGGTAGTGAAAATAATTAACAATTTAAAATGACATACCAAACATTAACAGATACTGGTACAAAAAGAGAAGCGGACTCTGCTTTCATTAGCTTACAATAAGAGGGATGGTTGCTAGGTGAAGTGAGACAGTAGGAGAGGACTGCTTGGATGAGTTGATTGAAGTGATGGCTATATGGAGAGCCACCCCCTTCATCCACCCTGTGAATAGAATGGGGCAGAATCAGGGCCGGACTGAGAATGGAAAGCAGCCCTGGAAACATTTGGAGAGCAGCCCCATATAGTTTATCTCACGGTTGAGCTCTTATACCGACACATGCACCCCTTATACATACCTGAGTCACACTATTTGCCATACAAATAACTATAAAACATTCTTTTAATCTCATTATTTGTATTAAAATGCCGGAAAGCAAGAGTGTTAAAAGGCCCTAATAAATTAAATACATTAGACATATTGGAATCAAAACATTTTCTACTGCAAACATTTTTAAATGAAAAAGTTCCATTTTATTCAGTGGAACAAAATAGTGATTCTTCACGATATTCTTGTAAGACACTTTTGGCTATTAATACCAACTGTTCTAGCACTGCATCATCCAATGAATACCTCATCCCAGATACAAAGGCATATCATGGGGCACTCTGCATCCAGAAAAGCCTTATGCCCCCATATAACACTCCACCCCCCCCCCCCCGATTTACCACTGCTTCTGACTCCCTGGTGTCTGGTGGGGGCAGCGGGTAGAGGACGGCGTTCATGAAATGAAAGTGGCCGGCGTGCACGCACCACGCCGTCCGATGGCCGTGCCTCAGCTCTTCGTCCCACCCCTTTTAAGACATGGGACGAAGTGCTAAGGCACGGCCATTTCAATCCCGCTCACTGCCGCTCAGCGGCTGTTTTGAACTTTGCACGCATGGCGGCCGCTTTGAATGTTGGTCTGCTGGCCCACGGACCGGCCGGCCCAGGTATCCTGGTGGGCCAGTCTGACCCTGGTTAGAATTCAATAACTTAAAATGAAAAGTCACAGACTTACTTGCATGCCCTTGCAAACAACTTGCAGATTAGTCAATCAGTGAGCTGTTTTGTAAATGTATATTGTAAATAGATCTAAGATTATTTACTGATGTGGCAATTCCCAACTGATCTGAATGTTTTCTAAATGGATTGGTGTACACATTTCCTAGAGACAATGTCACAAACTACACTAAATAATTAGTGCTAGTGTGTTGTGAACATAACATTTAGAATGTAATTCTAAGGGCACTATGCAGGGATATCTACAAAGAATGTAAACATATGCAATATGTTTTGCTGTTTACATATGAGTTAAAAGTACCTATTTATATTTTGACAGTGACAGTAGGAATGGGAAGCCAAAATTAGTATTTTGAAGCAAAAGAGTCAAGTGTTCACAATATGTGTTATCATTTTGTGCCTCAAATCTAATGTTAAACCAAATGATTCACCTGATCCCACAGGAGTGCTCTGCTCTAAAGCATATCTGACATATTACATAAACAGAACATAAATCCCAGTATCACAGCACCCTGATGCAGTACAGTATCAGTGACATGATAACACAAATCAGAAAACCCTTTGAATGGTTTCCAAGGCAACAGCCCAGCATGAAATCAAGGATTTTCTGAAAGCTTTTCCAGTGATTACCATATTTTGGTCTATTTATCGGAAAGGAAGCAGCACATCAAAGAGACTGTCCATCAGTGGCATGGATCACTCTGGCACCATCCCTAAGACAGACCTTTCTCTCCCACCAGGTAGATGGGAAGTCATTGAAACGGAAAATATATAGGAAGCCCACACATCAGCAGCAACTGTAAAATAACTAAAATATTTAGGTGGTATTAACTCTTCCGAACACTGAAAGGTCACAAATATGCTTCTAAGTGGAAAGTAAATTATACACTGGAAGGCATGTGAGCTCATGACTCTTTATGATTTCTCTTTATTTCATTTATTGAACTGTTTTTTCAGGGTGCAGATATGGAGCAGATGTCTAGATACAATTGCTAGTAAAATATCCTAGGTTTCAGCCAGTTAGATTAGTTTAGATTTTTTAACATATAGCTTGTGATGCTTGACATAAAAGTTGTCAAGCAAATAGATTTTCTTGTCTTACAAGTTTATTTTTCTGCCTTATTTCACATATACGGTATCTGATGATTCCTCGGACATACATTATCAAAACGACCGCCCATTTTATTACAACAATTATGCCTAACTTACATTTTGCAAAGTACACCGATTTTGAAGTGTCCTATCTTATTTTACTGCATTTTAACCCTCTGAACTCTTTCTTTAAATTGCATTATAGTCTAAGGCCGACTCAGCACAGCCTCCATAGAATGCACTGCGTGACTTTAAGACATGCAAGTATATGACATCATATCCAGAAGCTCCCTGCCTTAAAGGCACAACACGCCTTTTGAGGCAGTTCAGGAGCAGTTAGGTAAGGTAAATGCATTGCTGTGTACATGTTGGTCATTTCAGCAGCACCCTGGAATCTGAATGTGTATATTTTTTATGGTGTGTTTCCCTTTATGTATATCTTTTTGTGCAAATTTGCCAGGACTGGATAGTAGATATGTGCATTTGCTTTCATACAAACTTTATTTTTACAGAAACTTGCCTGTTTCATGGTTCGTACAAATCAACCATAACAAGGATGATCCCCTGCAAAACTGACAAAACCGGACTGCAAACGTTCTGAAAATTCATAGTGATTGGTCTATTCATTTTCACGTGAAGCTGCCATTACAACCCGCTTTGGCACCATTACAAGCAGTTTTATCGCTCATTGATGAGGTAAAGTGGGAAGGACAGTGTGTATGAGGGTACATATCAATAACTTATAGGTATACGTAGCCAGGATGTGGTCTCATTGATTGTTATGGCTGTGATTGATGGGTTCAACAACCTGTGGGAGAAAAAGAATGTGGCAAAAACAAAAAAAATTGTCCGACGCGATTTTGCTTGCTGTGCACAAGTCTACTGGATAGTATACATTGAGCCAGATGTGTTTTGGGCTGGTGTATGACTGCTATATGAAGGGACTTGCATCAATATTTGCATCAAATATTCAACTGCAGTTAGGTACTAGAAACTAGACTTGTGCATTCGTATTCATGAGAACATGAAAACGAACATGAAGGGTGCGTTTTCGTTGTTCAGCCCGAATGCCGAACATACGAACACGGCTGCGGCAAAACGTAGACGAAGACTAAGACACACAACATGAAGAATCTCCGTGTTCGTTTCCTAATCTCCCTGGTCCCTTCTCCATCTAGCCTACCTTATCTACGCAGCATCGCAGGGGTTGACAAAAGCGGAAGTCCCTAGGTTCGCCGTCGGGGGTTAAAGGGCGGTGCAAACTACCCTATTGGTCGCCTGCAGAGACCTCCTCTGGCATCAACCATTGATGGCAAAGGAGGTACCTGCAGGCGACCAATAGGCTCACTCCCACAGCCTTTTTAACTCCCTTGAGAGCCCTTCACCCCTGAGATTCTCCAGGAGGTGTTTGGTCTTTTTCCCCCCACGAGGACGAACATGAAGAGTTGGCCAGCGCCCAAGTCTACTAGAATGTATATATATGGTTTTATATGATTCACTTATGTATAAGAAATATGCACAAAAGGATTGAGAAGAAATGCCTGTGCAAGTATGGAGCATGTCTTTTATTTATTATAATTATTTTCCTTTTTAAGAATAACAAAGTGGATCTTCATTTTACAGATGCACCCTCAATCCGTTCTCTAAGAGAAATTAAAAACCCAACAGTGGCTCCTGGAGGAAATCTAAAATGATGGATATTATGTACTGAATTTTTGTTGCTAAGGAGTGAGTCAAACATAGTTGCGTGATTAATTGCTGATTTTCTGTAATTGTTGTTAGTTAAATATTGATTCAAAATAAATATTGATTCAAAATATTGCAATCACAATATTACGATGATGGTTAAAAAAAAAACAATCCTACATAGCCTAATTCTGCCAATGTATCTCCATAGTCACCATTATTCTGTGGATTTGGTATTCTCACAAGGCAAACACTTAGATACTGCCATTCCAAATCATCCATCATGTGTTCAACCAAGCGATCCCGGAATTTTGTCACCAGAGGTATTATGTGCCATAGGGCATGTTTGTGATGCAAGGACTATATACACTTGATTATAGAAGAAAAGTCTCAAGCTGGCAGGTGTTATTTTAGTACCACGTTATGGTGACTGACCATTCTGACCATCTTCCTATTACCAGTGCCAAGTCTTGAACTTTGTTTAGCACCTAAGGCAAACCATGTTTCCTATGCTTCTTGCATGGATTTGCATTCTAACACAGTTGAGAAAAGCAACAACCCCCCCCCCCCCCGCCGCGATGCCTATGTAGGACAGATTGTGTTCTTGGACTTCTAAACTGTGCCGCTTATTATGGTCACTTCTTACCATAATAACTAGCTATATGCTACATGGAAAGCAATTAAGGTGTCAGTCTCACAAAATTTCTGACAACAGGCAGATAATGACAGAGACAAGTAAAAAGGAAATGTGACGAACTTGCTCAAAACACAACACATAAGCTGGGTAGATTTAATTCTGTTTTCCATACCAGTCAACTTCCTTTAGATTCTAAAAGGCAGATATATTAAAACCAACTAATTATAGCCCTGATTGATTTGTAGACACTCCAAGACAGAAAAACAGATTGTTTGCTGATAGGTTTATGCTGCTGAAAACTTGTCATTTCTGGCACAAAACAGTGATAGTGATCTAAGTGATCTAAGAAAAATCCCATTCTCGCAGTTTACGCCTGAAATTAAGATGGGAAAAAAAATAATAATAATAAAGAGAAACATTATATTTCTGGAACCTTTTCAATTGTTTCAAAAGCCATACTCATGACCAGTTGTCTTCTTAATAGCACCTTAGGTGAAGTCCCACATTTTAACAAGGTCACTATTATTTGGAGCAAAGCCAAACTATTAATCCAAAACATAATGATTTGGGAAATTGTGTGGACTTTCAGTTTGGGTTAGAAAAATATATTTAACCCAGCTGATTAAAAGGGGGACATTATTTGACACTATGAGCTGCTTCTTTTGATTTAATCAAATTATGTCCCTTTATTCAATCCTCAATAAATGAGTGAAAGGGTCTCTCTTCAAGGTCGGGTAGATATGGACTTCTTTTTCTGTATTAAAACATATTCCTTATAGGGGAAATCACTTTTTAAGCAGTTCTAGTTTTTATATAAAATAATGTTTTCAGGCAGCTGCATATCAGCCACTTGACTCCTTATTATACTGCCTTATAGTAAACAATATATTGGCTCAGTCTTAAAAATCACCCAGACACTCTAACTAATGAAAGTGTATGGAAGGAGACTTCATTAGCATTGTCATGACAAATCCACTCACTGTGGTGTTTGAGCAGGGAAAGTCATACAGCAATGCCAAGCCTTCAGGACTACAGATAAAGAAAACGGGGAGAAAAAATAGATTTTGTCAGTGCTAGCCGAGATTATCGGATACAGCACTGTATTTTATGTTGAAAGAAAAAAATTTATGTATTATATAGTTGTAAAAGAACACCAAGTATATCTGCTAATGTTCGAGGAAACACATTACACAGCAGACTCAACAGGAGAAAAGTCACTGAAGGTTCATCTAACATGCTTTTTAGATAAATGGTATTGTGTGATCCAGTGAGCCATATAAAAATTAGACTTTTCAAGACTAAAATTATAGTCACTATGCATTCTAGCAGGTAGCATTCTCTTGGCAGCTGCAAACCCAGATCTGCCCATTAGACTTCCACATAGGTTCATCACTCCAGAGAACACATTTCCACTGCTCCAGAGTCCATTGGTGGTGTGCTTTACAACAGCCCAGCCAACACTTGGCATTCCGCATTGTAAGCTTGTGCGTAACTGCTCAGCAAAAAAAAATCTATTTCATGAAGCTCCCGATGCACAGTGCTTGTGCTGAAATTGCTTCCAGAGGCAGTTTGAAACTCTGTAGTGAGTGATGATACAGAGGGCAGGCAATTTTCATACTATGTGCTTCAGCACTTGGCAGCCCAGCTCTCTGGGTGTTTGTGGTCTACAGCTTCATCGCTGAGTTGTTGTTACTCCTAGATGCTTTTACTTCACAATAATAGCACTTATTAGTATGCAAGATTGTTTAATCATAATTCTAAGTAAACATGTAATTTTGATGTTTAGGAAGTGCAAGTGTAGCCCTGTAACTGTATAACAAACATTTTATTGGCATTTCATGGTTTAAATCATCACAGGTGTTACCTCTCTCAGCATGTGCAGGGTTTTGTTTCAGCTTACTATGATGTATTTAGGTATTTGTTTCTTAATAGTCTGGAACAAACATGAAAACATATCCATCTCGTATATCTCGTAAAATTGTATAATGGAAATTAATAAATAAAATGGATATAGCTGTGTTGCTCATGATCTTTTTTTAGTCAAAGGTGAAACTTTATATTGGGTCAAAATAGAAATATGATCATAAACTTTTGGGACCTCAGAAATCTCATAAAGTAGAGATCTATTCTTGCATTCGAAAAATAGTATTGGTTTTGTACAGAATGCAATGTTTCTTCTTTTCTTGCCACTGAATCTTAGGCACAGATTATTTGGAGAGATCTCATTAAAAGAACATGTTTTCACAATTATACATTTTTGTTTTAAAAAAAAACTTACTGTTCCCATTCTAACATTCTAGAAGTGACAATTCTCTGAATCTTTTTTTCTGTATTTTATAACAATAAAATACTTTTTAACATGGTACTGCTGCTCTTGTAAGATGCTTAAGCTACAGGAATGCCCATACCACATGGGCAAACTTGGTGAGAAAAATGCATGCTGGGGGCAGGGGACACTAGAAACATAGTTTATCCATGCCCAGCTGTATTTTTGTGCCGTCGTCTGATGCAGGACAGGACTTACCTTGACAAGTAGAAGTTCTTATTCGCCCTTCAAATCTTCTGTGCAGAGCATTAATACATAATATCATATTTCTATGCTTAATCTAAAAAGGTCACTCAATGGAGAGGAAGAAATACTGTGCCCAGGGGCGTAACTAGAAGCCTCAGGGCCCCGGTGCGAGAATCTGTTAAGAGCCCCCCCAACCCCAACCCAATCTACCCCCTCTCCCCCCCATTCTCACGATCTACCCTCTCCCTACCCCCTTCTCACTATCTACCCTCTCCCTACCCTCCTTCTCACGATCTACTCTCTCCCTACCCCCTTCTCACTATCTACCCTCTCCCTACCCCCCCTTCTCAGCGTGAAGCGCCGGCACCCGAGAAAGACGCCTCACGCTCCCACCACTCCAGTCGGGGCAGCGCTGAGGCAGGCGGTGGCGGCGGCAGGGAGCAGAGGAGACTCCTCATTCTCACTATCTACCCTCTCAGTCTATCTACCCTCTCCCTACCCCCCTCTCACACGATCTACCCCCTCTCCCCCCATTCTCACAATCTACCCTCTCCCTACCCCCCTTCTCACTATCTACCCTCTCCCTACCCCCCTTTGTAGGTCACTTACCATGCAGTCCTGTGGTGGGGGCGCGAGGCCTCTGCCTCGCTACTCTGCTGTGGTGCGCGTGGCTTCACTGCTGAGCGCCGGCATATGACGTGAAATGCCGGCACCCGAGAAAGACGCCTCACGCTCCCACCACCTGACTGGCAGAACTCCAGGGCCCGGTCGCAGTCAAGACCCCTGTGACCCTGGTAGTTCTGTCACTGACTGTGCCAACAGGTGGATCAGATACAAAGGGAATTTCTTATAGGAATCCTATGTTAGTAAGGTCCAGGGGCTGGTACCATGTGGCCTAAGCCTAAATATGCCACTGCATCTAGTGTAGGAGAAACTCTAGGAACAACCTTTATTAGCTAGACATCTGTTGGCCCGATGCCAAGTTGACACTTTACACAATCATGACTAACATACTATTACATTATCATAATTTATAATGAAATATGTGTATCCATTTTCTTTACAGGATTAGAGTTCTTTACAATTGATTTTGTAAGAGAAAAGACCATCTTTTTGATGGGCCTGTTAAACAAAGAGTTGATCCTGCCAAAAACAACTTTCAGACTGAAACTAACACGTAGCAATTATTTTGTCTAGATTTTGTTTATGATATGTTTTGCTGCAGTATGGCGGTATGGCAAGTACTTAGTTCAGTTGAACTTTTAGAGCAACATTTTTCATGCAGTGTAGTACTTATACTTGTATTTTATGTGCTATTTGGAAGATGTTCAATATCTTTAAAATTTCTCTTCAGAATCTGTTAATTTTACAATATCAATGTGGTTATTTGTTACTGCAGTACCATCTAAAATATGTAACTGCCCAGCTGTTGTTGGATTATAATCCTCAATCAGCATTTGGCAAAGTACAGGGTGCCTGAATATCTTGGAAGTTATAGTTGAAAATCTGCTAGAGAGCTTTCTGTATAACTTTCTAAAACTGAAAGGAAATTCCCCTTTGTAGAAATAAATACCCCTTGGGAGTGGTAACAGATACAATTAACATAATCCTAATAAACATAAGAGGGTCCCTATTGGGCTATTTGCGGCCAGACCAGTCATGCTTGCCCTGCGTGTATGTCCCCTTCAGGCCAATACTGATGTGTTTCAACTGATGATATTGAAAAGAGTCCTGAAAAGAAAAAGTGCCAGTACAAAGCTAGTATAATGCAAGGGGTAACTGTGTCAGAGGTGGACAAGAAGCAACAAGCATGCCAACTCTCCTAAACTCTGAACCAAGACACAGTCCCAAGAGAAGAATAGAACCACAACTCCAGGACATTGTTCTGGAAAAATACTATGGAATAAGAAAAGTTTCCATCTTATGCAGAGACAAGTAGTGAGATACTACAACCCTGAGCAGAGTAAAAAGTGTTTCCCTGGTTAAGAGCAATAGACGTATGGACTGTGGTATGGGCTCTTGCAGAGCTCCATCTTAAATAATCATCAGTTTTCTAAGGCCCGCCATTCCCAGGGACCAATGGCATGTTTTGGCTGGCCCAGGGCAGCCCAAACCAGCCCCCCCAACACAATTTGTCACCTCAGCCAACACCTTTATGCTTAGTGTCAACATATGACACAGCAATCTGGCCATGGTTATTCTAATGTACATATAGTATAATTGCTTTGTGAAATTGTGTTTTTGTTTTTATCACCCACAAATTCCCGCTGTTAATTGTCTGCAAGACCATTACTGTTAACATTTCAGATTCCTTCATTGCTTCTAATTTTTGTATGCCTATCACACACATCATACCCCCCACACTGCTAAAGGACTTTGTCATAAACCCTTTGTGTATGTTTATAACGTCATAACCCAGAGCCTGACTACTCACTTTAGAGCAATTAGTCATGAACAAATCATTCTTGAGGGTATATGGAAGAATTATTGCTGATAATTCCTTGTTCCTATGTTCCTGCTGTTTTTCTGTGGCAACATACCCTGACTGATCAGTTGTACTCAGGGCCATACATTTTTTTTAAACAGCAAATGCATTGACAACTACCATGAACTACTGAACAAAACCCAAAAATGGGTTGTAATGAACTCTGTAGAGATGCAAGCAACTCAGTGATAATGCCATGTCCTCACTTACAGCACAGTATTGTTCCCAAGTTTGAGCTACCTACTTCAATGTTTAAGCATTTTTCTTCCCAGTTCATGAATGAAGTCATAACCAGTTTATCACAGAGCTTATCTCAGTCACATTATTTTTAGATCCGGATAGGGTATTCTTAACTAACTTCACTCACAAATTAATATAATTGGTTTAAATTGGTATAAAAAAGCTGATTGCATCAACTGGCTAGTTTATTCAATTTACTTCTTCTGGTCCAGATTTGCTGCCTTAACAATAATTTAATTATGAGGGAACACATAATGCACAAAGAGTATGCACCTGGAGCAAACAGATATGTTTGATTTCTTATAGTATTTTTGTGTGGAATATTGAAACAAAATTCCCAAGGCATGATGGCAACTCAGGAGAGTGATGTACCCACAAAGGGCTGTCATCCCCGAAAATCCCTTGATAGCCCTTCACCCCCAGAGACTGGAGGTGTCTTGGAAATTATAATCCCATTGAAATGTAATCCCCCCTGGGGTGAGGGGGTAGATCCTTTAGGGGAAAGATGGATAGCATCTAAACGGGGTGACTAGACTTGTGCATTCGTATTCAGGAGAACATGAAAACGAACATGAAGGTTTCGTTGCACAGCCCAAATGACGAACATACGAACGTGGCGGCGGCAAAACCTAGACGAAGACACACAACACGAAGAATCTTCGTGTTCATCTTCGTATACTAATCTCCCTGGTCCCTTCCCCATCTAGCCTACCTTATCTACGCAGCATGGCAGGGGTTAACAGAAGCGGAAATCCGTAGGTTTCTCCGTCAGGGGTTAAAGGGCCGTGCAATCGACTCTACCAATATCTACCAATAGGCTCACTCGCACGGCCCTTTAACTCCTTATGGTGCAACTTGGCTGGCAGAGACCACTGGTCTCCCTGCTCCACCAGTTAAAAGTCCATATGAACGACCAATAAAGTCGCTTGTACTTTAACTGTTGCAGCAGGGAGACCAGTGGTCTCTGCTGGCCATGTTGCTGCACCAGGATTTTAAATGTCTTTACGAACGACTCTATTGGTCGCCAGCAGGGGGTTCGCCCCTGCAGGCGACAAATAGGCTCACTCTCACTGTACTGATACAGATCCTTGGTCAATTTGGTCAAGATTTGGACCCCTGTTTGTTTATTTAGCGGACTGCTGAGAATTTGTCAATTCTGAGAAGAAGAGAAGAATTGGAACTATCCTTCGACAGACTTTTTATCGCAAACGTTCCTGCATTCAATTCGAGACAATTGATGTGCAATAGACGTTCCTGCTGGGACCATCGACCGTCTGTTCTGAGACGGCTCCCCAACCTGAGAGACTGGCATCCGATTCCAAGATCAAATCCGGTTGGGACCCGAAAATGGCTCTGCCATTCCAAGCCTCCATATGGCAAACCCACCAACAAAGTTCCAATCTTGCTTCCGGTCCTGGGAATATAGCCTAAATGGACGCTAGTAAGAGGCCCATGATACGTGCAAGAGTCCGAAGAGACACCACTGGTAACTTGAGAGCCCGACGCAGCTCCTTCTTTATGTTGTTGATCCTGAGCTGAGGGAGTCACAAGACCGCCAAGACTGAATCCAACTAAAAATGTAACTACCTGGGAGGGAGGCAAAGCAGACTTCTGTTGATTGATCACAAAGCTCAAGCGTTCAATATGAAGTTCATTTGTGACCATAAGAGTCGCAGGTTCTGGGACGTAAGCAGGATATAGTCCAAATAGATGATTAAACAAATGACTAACTCCATGAAAAAGGTCACGACAGGTTTCAATACCTTGGTGAAACACCACGGGGTGGAACGCATCTGAAATGGAAGACAAGTGAACTGCCGTAACTGAGCTTTCCACCTGAACTGGAGGAATTTTTGACAATCCTCGTGGACCGGAATGGTGATATAGGCATCTTTTAGGTCCAATCTAGTGAACCAGTCCCCTTCTAGCAAAAGATCGCGAAGAAGATGGATACCCTCTATCTTGAAATGGCGGTACACTACAAAATTGTTGAGCTCCCGTAGAGTTATAACTGGACGAAACTCGCCCGACTTTTTCTTTACTAACAAATTGTTGTTGAGAAAGGTGGGAGGGTGACGAGAAACCTCTACAGCCCATTTCTCCCATAGGGATGTCAACTCCTTGTGAATAATTTGCTTGTCTGCCTGAGACATAGAAATGGGAGGGGTGCTATGGGTTGAAGTGGCAGGTGAGAAAATTCTATGACATAACCCTGCACAGTTTGAATGACCCAGGGATTCGAGCATATCTGAACCCAGTGATGTAGAAACAAAGCTAACCTGCCTGCGATAGCTAACTGAGAAGAGGGTTTTAAGATGGTAGTACTCACCGAACTTCCCTGGGATCCCGATGAACCCCTGCCAGGGAAGTTCCCTCTCTGGGCTGAGAAAGGAGTGCGGATGGCGTACTGTGCCCTGAAGGATCATCGCTGGTTAAAATTCTGGAGCCATATAAAGCTCGGCTGGATCCACGGCCCCTCTGGAAACCAGCCCTGGAGGAAAAACGCCCCTGGGGTGTAAAAGCCTTTTTCATGGATGGTTTGGTTTTTCCCAAGGAGGAGTGAATCTGTACATGACGATTAATCTCCTTGATGAAAGGTTCACTGAACAGGAGACCTTCGGCAGATGGGCCCAGCTCTTTTTGCCCCAGCTCTAACAGATGCCCCGTCAATCCCCAATAAAGCTGCTTTCCTGCGTTCTGCTAATGGCGTTGAGTTAGTGTTTCCCAGTAGTATCAGAGTGTGACCGTTCTGTGGGTCATTTCCGTGATAACCCAGGAATGTCATCATCGTAGGGTTGAGCTCTGGAGTCTGCATTACTTTGTGAGGCACTAATGGTCTAGGGCACTCCACCCTCAATTTATTGCGTCCCCCTTTATCCAAAGGGTGCCTCATCCACTTCAGTAGAAAATTTGAAATATGCACCGGGGTGACCACTATAAAGATCTTGGGTGGTTGATGTGCTCTGGGTCTAAGAAGAGTTCTCCCAGTTCATCTAAGACTACATCCCTGTCTCCTCATGCCCGCTGTCTTGGTGTCACCCTTGACTCCGACCTTTCGCTCACCCCCAACATTCAGTCTGTCTCTAAAAACTGCCGTCTCCATCTTAAAAACATTGCTTGCATCTGTCCCTTCCTAACACAGAATGCCACTAAGGCTCTTGTCCATGCCCTGATTATCTCCCGCCTTGATTATTGTAACTCTGTCTTAGCTGGTCTCCCTCTTTACCGTCTCAGTGGTTCCCCTACCTACATCTCATCACTCATCTCTAAATACACTCCTAACCGGTCTCTCCGTTCATCCAGTGATCTTCTTCTATTCTCTCTGTCGATTTCTAGATCTCATGCATGCTTACAAGATTTCTCAAGGGCTTCCCCTATCCTCTGGAATGCCCCCCGGCCTATCCGTCTTTCTCCCTGCCTTTATTCCTTCAAGAAATCCCTCAAAACCCACTTCTTTATTGACGCTTACAACATAGCACATTAACGCCCTCCTACATTCCTTTAGCTCACTTTTCCTAGTCCCTCTTCTGCAATACTTTTACTAGTGTGGCTGGCCCATCCCTAACAACAGCATAGGCTGTAACCCTCACTCCTCTGGGTAATGTGTGCTGTTATTATAGCTGAATTATGGATATGTGACAATGTTCAACCAGCAATGTATTATGTACAGCAAAGGGCAATGTAATAATCATTTAAGCATAAATATATTGTGTTAAATTGTTTTGGGTATCTATTATGCTCACCATATACACACAAACTGTCTTTGCTCTTTGTAATTGAGATAAACAGTATGCTGCTATGTATGTTTCAGTTCCATCTTGAAATAAGAAAAGTCCTAAAAAAGAAGCTGAGTGGTCAGTCAAATAAACCCTTATCTCTGTCTGTTGACTAATGAGATCTGTCCACAGTTGCATGTAGGTGCCTGAGACTTTACAGTTCCAAATTTCAGGGGTAGACATGCAAAATGACTAAAATCTTCCATGTCGTTGCCTGAAACTCATAAAATCCAACCACCCTTCACAATATCACACAGGAAAAAATAAATACAAATATTACATAGAACTAAGCAACAGAGGCGCCAAGGACCCCTATTACCCAAGGGGGTGCATGGAGGTAGTACAGTCCCCAATTTTATTGTGGATAATTGATAGTATTTGCTGTGTTATTTATTTATTATTTAGTATAGCTGCAATTTATTTATTACAAAAAAATGTTTCATAATAACATGCTAACCAGTAAGTTATTCAACTCCTCAACATATATCCAAGTAACCGCTCATAGCTGCACTAAACTCTGCAGAGGTAAAGTTTGTTGAATGTTTAAGATATGGGCTTGGTGGTTATGTTGTAATTCTCCTCAACTGTGTCCTGAATGGTTCTTTTAGCTGATCTAGTAAATTATATTATTGCTTCCTGATATAGTTTTTATTTGAAATACTTTGTAATAGCTTCAACACAAGTCCAGTTTTGACACTTAACATGCCGTATTATTTACCTATGTTGCAATATTTATTTGATAACTACACTTTTATTGGTTTGGTTACTATGTTTATAAAAAATATAAAAAGGAATGGATGTTTCAAAGATGTAATCTCCCACAAGAAATCTAAGTCAAAAATTTTATAGGATGTCAGTATTCATATAAAATGGGTGATACTCTTATTTTTTCAACATACGCGTTAGCATATTGCGACATCTCAAAGAATGCATTTAACCAAGACAAGCTAATCTTAGAGATGCACATCTAAGCGACAGAAACTAACTTACAAGATTTATTGCTACAATGTACCTTAAACAGGTAGGTGCAACTGCTAATACTGTTTGTTGACAAATGCCTCTTTAAAAGTACTGGGGGGGGGAATTAACCGAAAGGGCATCTCTATAACCATTTAAGCTACAAGTCAGTTCATTTTAATAACCAAATCCTTAATAAATTGTGCGTAGAGGATTCAACAGTAAGGTAAAAAGTAAATTTTCAATTTATTTACATCCATTCAGCACTTTTTCAAAACATCTGTAAAGTTAAATCTACAAATGAGGTTAATGAGGGAATCTACTGTGCATTCTAACTTTTGCTAGAAATATCAATGCAATCATTCCTTTTATAATATGTACAGCATTTTGCAAGCTTAAGCATCTACCTATGTTTGAAAACCCATTACCTTAATATTTATCTGCTCAGTAACATTAGGCAGTAATTAAAAATCGCTGGACAATAAAATTGAGCATCTAGGCTCAGAGATAAAATTCACAGTATTATCCCTGGTGACCCAAATAGTCCTGTATTTGCCTAGAGCACGACTCAAGGGCAACACCCCTAGCTGCCACCTATACAGCAGTCATCCTCAATGCTGAGCTATGGGATATGATGTCTGTCCTTGTTACTGACTTATTAAGCAAGGCCACAATTTGGTAACTGATCGCCCAAGAGGACAATCAGACACATATGACATTGGTAAATATATATTGAACTAGACTCATTAACAATGCTTACATATTATTTTCATATTACTACCAAATATACACTCACTGGCCACTTTATTAGGTACACCTGTTCAATTGCTTGTTAACACAAATAGCTAATCAGCCAATCACATGGCAGCAAATCGATGCAGTTAGGCATCTAGACGCGGTCAAGACAACTTTCTGAAGTTCAAACAGAGCTGCTGATCTACTGGAATTTCCACACACAACCATCTCTAGGGTTTTCAGAGAATGGTCCGAAAAAGAGAAAATATCCACTGAGCAGCAATTGCGCGGACGAAAAATGCCTTGTTGAGGTCAGAGGAGAATGGGCAGAATACCATCTCTGAACATACAACACATCGAACCTTGAAGCAGATGGGCTACAGCAGCAGAAGACCACACCGGGTGCCACTCCTGTCAGCTAAGAACAGGAAACTGAGGCTACAATTCGCACAGGCTCACCAAAATTAGACAGTGGAAGACTGGAAGAACATTGCCTGGTCTGATAAGTCTCGATTCAAGCTGCGACATTCAGATGGCAGAGTCAGACCTTGGCATAAACAACATGAAGGCATTGATCCATCCTGCCTTGTATCAAAGGTTCAGGCTGGTGGTGGTGGTTTTATGGTGTGGTGGACTTTCTTGGCACACTTTTTGCCTCTTAGTACCAATTGAGCATCGTTTTGATTATAAGTTCCTGCGGGAACAGGGCCCGTCATTCCTCTTGTATCTGTATGTCAATTGTATTGTACCTGTCATTATCTGTAACCTTCTCACCTTGTACAGCTCTGCGGAATCTGTTGGCACTTTAGAAATAAAGAATAATAATAATAATAATAATGCATAGCATACTTAACCTGATTTTGTGGGCAGGTTGGTGGAAACGTTAGTCATGTTGGCTGCATGCACCCGTGCTGTAGGCCACACTTGATGAAAATGCTGATCTATTCTCCTTCTATTCCATGTCTCTGAATATAGTTCAGCTAACATTCACAAGATAGACTAACGTCTAAGGCATTGTCAAGGTTCTTCAGTAATATGAATAAGTAACCCTAGTTTATCAGAGGTTTGCTGTCATTCCATAAGAAAATTGCAGCTCTCCTACAACCAAACATATTCTCTGACTCTTATCTGTTAATGAACCTTAGATTAGGTGAATTTTTGTAGATCTACGCAGGACCAAGGGGATTGAAGACATTTTCCCAATAATGTTGTCCGTTGACGTCTAAAACATTTTAGGTAAGCTCATAATAAACGTCTTTCTTACAAATAATTCGTATTAAGACACCTTAAGTATGTAAACAAATCAAATATAATAGATTAAATAGATAATGTAACGTTAAGAGCAGTATCTAATGTTTATCTTCCTACATGTGTTATTGCCTAGTAATGAGACCTTCTCCGTCACTCCTAATTTGGGATATTTCCTGAAGTCTCTTTCTCCGAGACAAACCATTTTCTTTTTCAGTGAAGCAGAGACAGACGTTATGAGAAGTTAATGCCAAGGATGTCTCTGTATACCTTTTTAATGAGAATTTTTGAACACACATTTCTTCAACCATCATTTTCATTGATTTTCCCTCTTAAAGGTGACTATGTACCCTAGGAATATCTGTTAATCAAAAAAGGAACACTTGAGTAAAGTGGTGTTTTGTTTTGCGCTTTCTGGGTTTTTTCAATAGGAATGGGTTGAGCAGAAGCCAAGCTCCTATCAATTTTCAAACTGTAGCATTGAAAGACTACATGGTTTTAAGGCTGTTTTTTTAAAGACAGTTACTTAAGAAACTCAAGTTTAAGCTAATGTGCCAGAAATGAGAAAGTTGGGAGGGTTTGAGGACTTTGTGCATCTTGTTTAACTCTGTTTGCAAAACAGAAGCGAACGGAAAAAAGCAGAAGAAATGTCCTACTGGTATTTTTCACCTGCCTCCAAAAGAATAGCTGAAGATGTAATTATTTCCACATATGCCCACATATCGTGGGAAAGCCACTGTTCGGCCATACAAGCTTTTGTTACACTAAATTTTACCAAAATCTACTGATGCTTTTAAACTTCCTTTGGTTCTCAAGGAGCAACCCAGCTTTGTTGCTAGAATAGGTAGATTGGCAGCTTTAGATACTAGTCTGGGCAAGTTTGCTTTTCTACCCACTCCCTTTACCCCAACTTACTTTGGCTCTCCAATCTAAATCCACTATTACAAAGTAATCAGAATGCCTTTTGGTGTTCCTGCTGTTTTAGCCATGATAGCAAGTACTTCTGTGCCACATAGGAACAGCCATGCATACCTAGTGGATGAGCCTGCAGGATTGTGCAACCACCAGTGGTCAGAGTAAAGGAAGCCCAAAATAGAAATGCAGAAAAACAACAATCAATACTCAAGGTCAGACAGTCCAGGTTCAAAGGACTGGCAGCTCGGTATCAAAATCTGTAAGGCACTCAAGAGGTCAATCCAGGTAAGCAGATCCAGTAACAGGTAATCCAAAATCCAAGGGGATGGCTGGAGTTATTGTCCTTACTGGTAATATCTCACTGGGAAAAGGGTGCTTGGGTCAATCCCTGGGCAGAAGTAATGACATAGGATGTATCTGAGGTCTTATTTACAGTATTTGCATATGTGGGGCAAAAAGGGGAGAACATACATGTATCTCTATATGTGTTTTAGCCAATCTTCTTTCCTTCCTGTGGGTGCCTGATTGCTTTGCCAGGAAGTATGTAAGCCTATGTCTTGAATTGTTTTGACAGGTGTTAAAAGAGGCTCCACAGTCTAGAACTAGAGTAACTACTTTCTAGTTGTTCAAGTGAAATCCATGCTTTAATACCACACATAGACACATTTCTAAGGAAAATGACAACTGCACAAATACATAGTACAATGCTAGTATTGCAATGGTTCCATTGTGTAGACTACCGTACAGCAATCATTAAGAAATACATGTTGCACAGATATACTAATATGGAAAATTGGCAGTTTGAGAATACCAGATTAACTTTTGCAGACCATATCACTGTCGACATACCAGCAGTGCGATCTTCATCACAGCGCAAAAAAGAACAGCTACCCAGGACGCAGGCAAGGGTCTATATATACAGCTGTACCTCTAACAACCTTTTACCAGATTAAGAAGGTCTCTGCACATTCTGAATGGCCTACATCACAAGAATTATTAAACTTTTCATTGAATTCAGAAACCTTATTTGCAACATCTCTAGCTACACCCAACACATGTAAAACAATGTGGAATTACTGGTCTCCCAAAGCTCTCTTGGCAGTTTTGTTTATTAAGAAGCCTTATCTATTATACTTATTATACGGACACCAGAACACAGATACATATTTGTTGTAAAAGTTGATATTTTAGGCCTAGGAGCCAGGGTAATAGCTTCTCAAAGGCAACAATGTATCAGTAAATGTGCTGCCCCCTTTGCCATTTTTCTGAAGTGCTTTTCCCAACATAAAATTTTTGAAAGATTTTTTTAGGAGATCACTAACACTTATTGCCAACTTTTCTCAAAATAAAACAAAATAAAAAGCAACAATATAATTGCTTCCATTGTTACAAGCTAAAATGTTACCTAACGCTCAGTTCAATATTGCCATTGTAGCAACCCTATCTGATTGGCAACAAAGCAGTATGTCTATTGGCTTTCTTTACAGGTGTTGGTTACTTCTATATTACTTAAACTAATATCAGAGAAAAATATCCCAAAGCTGTTGGAAAAAAGGAACTAACATACTTTTAGAACCGAGGGGCCAAACTCTTATTCACATTTTTCTCTTTTCAGCTTTGCTCTGTAAGTTTGGAAAGGTCTTATATAAGTGAACTAGCCAGCATTGGCTTGAGTTTGACATATAAACCATATGAAGAGTACAGGTGTTGGAGTCAGAGCCAAGTTGGCTCAAACTCATAATCTGTTTTTTTATACATGTGTACTTGTGCTAGGGTGAATCTACTGTATTTTGGGGTCACACTCTGCAATGACTTGGCTTATGCCTTGCAACAGGCCAGAACACACAACTCTGCATATTCTTTATCTTCTCAGATGCACTTTTATGTAGTCTGCCAGCCACCAACTTACATTAACTGTGAGATAGACATACACTCACTGGCCACTTTATTAGGTACACCATGCTAGTGGAGAACCATAAATTCAGTGTTGTTTTCAAGAAACCAGTTGGATATGATGTGAGCCTTGTGACATGGTACATTTCCCTGTTGGAAGTATCCATCAGAAGATGGGTACACTGTGGTCATAAAGGGATGGACATGGTCAGCAACAATATTCAGGTAGGCTGTCGCATTTAAACGATGCTCAGTTGGTAGTAAGGGGCACAAAGTGTGCCAAGAAAATGTCCCTCACACTATTACACCACAATCACCGGCCTGAGCCTTTGATACAAGGCAGGATGGACCCATGATTTCATGTTATTTATGCCAAAGTCTGACCCTGCCATCTGAATGTTGCAGCTGTAATCGAGATTCATCAGACCAGGAAACGTTCTTCCAGTCTTCCATTGTCCAATTTTGGTGAGCTTGTGCGAATTGTAGCCTCAGTTTCCTGTTCTTAGCTGACAGGAGTGGCACCAGGTGTCTTCTGCTGCTGTAGCCCATCTGCTTCAAGGTTCGAAGAGTTGTGCGTTCAGAGATGGTATTCTACATACCTTGGTTGTAACCAGTCTGCCCATTCTCCTCTGACCTCTGACATCAACAAGGCATTTTTGTCCACACAACTGCCGCTCACTGGATAATTTCTCTTTTTCTGACCATTTTCTGTAAACCCTAGAGATGGTTGTGTGTGAAAATCCCAGTAGGTCAGCAGTTTCTGAAATACTCAGGCCAGCCTGTTTGAACGTGGCATGGTTGTTGGTGCCAAAGTCACATAAATCCTCTTCCCCTTTCTGATGGTCGGTTTCAACTTCAGCAAGTTGCCTTGATTACGTCTACATGCCTAAATGCATTGAGTTGCTGCCATGTGATTGGCTGATTAGCTATTTGTGTTAACAAGCAATTGAACAGGTGTACCTAATAAAGTGGCCAGTGAGTGTATATCTTTCCTTTCCACAGACTTTCTAAATCGAGTGTTTCCCTTCTGTCCACCTTATCCTATACTACAGCAAACCTCCGCTTACCATCGGCTTTGCAAATATTTTTGTTTCCCTAATTCATTCTCTTTCTTTTGCCCCTCTAGCAGAATTTCTCTGTGTCAATTGGTTCTAAAGATTTCCCAGATCTGCAAGATTTGTTTCTAAGCATAGGTGGCTTTAAAAAAAAAGAGGGGTAGATCTATATTGTCATGAGATCCTGATATCCTTCACTATTTGACTATGTGACTACCTTGATAGACTCTGCTTCATGTCCCTATACCTTTAATTCCTTTCTTTCCTCCCACTCAACTTCATGCTGATAGCAGCTTCTTACACCTTACATCTCCATAACACAGAAATGCAAATGCATTTCACTCACAAATGTAGGTAAATCAAAAGGAATGTCCAAAACACCCCTTACAGCTTCTTGTCCATTTATATCACTGTCCAGCCATACCAATGTAATACAGTGAATCACATGTCATTAATGTGTATATTCATGCAAAGGTGACAGACTTATACATTTGATACATCTAACAGTGGGCTGGATTATCCCAGCCTCCAATTTATCTCTGGAAATTGTATCTTTTATACACTGTACCAAAACATAATGTAATATAATAATATCAATATTGTATGTACTACTGTCATAGAATCAGTAGCTTCTTCTTCCACTTGAGATAGATGTGCTGGACCCTAAATTCTCCATACATTGTGCTGCTCTCTGGGCTCTGGCAGACAAGCAAAGCTAGAGGTAGC
This sequence comes from Sceloporus occidentalis, assembly GCA_023333645.1. Lineage (NCBI taxonomy): Eukaryota > Metazoa > Chordata > Lepidosauria > Squamata > Phrynosomatidae > Sceloporus > Sceloporus occidentalis. The sequence continues at coordinate 595,529 of JALMGF010000028.1, forward strand.
AGGCATGTGCTGCTGGCTTCCCATTGGCTCCCTGTCTGAATGAATGTGTATACAAGGCAGAGCTTAGCAGCAAAAGAGAAAAATCTGTGTGTTTAGAAAGTGCTTCAGAGAGCAGAGCTGCTTCTCTGATCTCCAGGTAGCTCCACTTGCTACAGAGTACACTGAGTGTGAGCTGGAAAACTTCCTGGACAGTGACAAGCCACAGGCAGCTATACTCAGGCAGTGTTATCTATGAATAAATCAACTACACCAGACAGAAGAAATGTGAATATTCTAGAAGAGAAGGAATATAGTTTTTTTTCTTCTTCTTGGCTTCTGTGGAAACCCTCTTTTTCTTCTACTTCTTGTCCTGGGATCCAAGGATGAGGACTGTGCTCAGAAAGTAGTAACATGAATTGGGGAGTCCTCACTGCAGCCTCACTGCAATGGTAAGATTGCCCTTTTCTGTGTACTTTTTGTATAGATTATTTTTTTGTTGTGTAGAATAGGTTACTTGGGAGATAAAATAATCCTGGATTTTATGATACTAGTCGTTACAAAATTACTTTTGCCTATTAGGCATTTTAAACGAATCTCCAGCTACTGGCATTCAAGTGGTTAATAGTGTACATTTGCACATGGATATAATTGCATTGTGTATATTTGTTGTATTTTTTATGCCACAATCATAACCAGTATTTCTAAAAGTGTCCAGTGAATATAGGAAACTAGAATCCTAACATGCTATTAATAGGGCTGAAATGCACTATTCTGAATCATCCTGTACCAGCATTATGCTAATAAAAGATCCCTGACATATGCATAACTCAACATCACCTAATGTGTAAGAAGAGGCAGCTGTACTTGGCAAGATATTAAGTGCTTAAAGTGATAGCAGCTAATGTCAATGCTCCCAAGAAATAACAGATCAATTGCAGTGATCCTCATCACATCTCTCGCTGCCATTGTCTGTGCTATGTAAAGTTATAAAGAATATGATCTTTTAGCTCAGTTAGCTAGATAGATCCTGCTACCATCTTTATGCCAGTCATTGACATTGTAAGGTTCATGTGCCCTGGCAGCAAAATACATAGCATGATCTTGTGATGGAGTCCTGAATAGTTGGCTTGTTCAGTTTTGGCACTTAGGCTATAACAATAGGCTGCTTAATGCAGACTAAGCCTACCTTTCCCGTTAAGTGTTCAGCTATCTATACTTGGGAAATGCGAGTTAATTTACATTATATTTATAGAGCGCCATTAGATTCCTAGGTGATGTTAGAAAAGTGAACTGAAAACTAAACACTAAAACTGACAGTATAAACTCGACAATAATATTAACACACAATAAAACACACTGTTACAGAGGGAGAAGAGGGATCTACAAGCTATTAGGCTTTTGAATCCCAATTCTGACAGCTCTCCAGTTTAAAAAACTGTTTTCCAGTACTGATAACTGCTATCTGCTTAGGATTTCCAGTGACAGTCTCTAGGTTTAAAATGAAATCAAAGCCATTCTACATGCATTGTTTTCTAGCAAAGGAAATCAATATAATATATATTTGATTTCAACATACGTGGACGGCATTTAAATGCTAATTTATTAGGTCATCAACTGTGGAGATATGTACAGTTCCCCACTGTCTTGGAGCTTTACAGTAGTAGCATGTAGCTTGAAGCCAGTGGGAAACCTTACGGTCTTCCCCGTAACGCTCTGATATGAGAACATTAACCTCAGAAACGTTGGTAATGTACTTGAATCCCATAAACACCTATTTTATCCATTATTCTCAAAACTAAAGGGAAGAAAAAAAATACGATGTCAGGCTAACTAACTGATTTGATCAATACACATTTTTATGTTAAAGGAATATTGACTGCATAGTTTTATTGATACTATTGCATATAGTTGTAGCCGTTGACAAACCATCTCATAAATGAAACAAAATCTTAAAACAAGAAATAATGTTTTATCAGGCAGTATCCAACATATTTCATTATCGAATCAAATCATAGTGCATTCACATCTAATTTATGATTTCTGGTTATAATTGAAGGGTTAATGTAAATCAAAGACTATAGTGTCCATTGTTATTGGGTTGACAGCAAATCATCTTCTCCCACTGGAGACTTTCCAGAGATAATCCAATTGCAAAAAGGATTTAATGTCTAAAATACACAGTTATAGATGTCTTGTTTGCTGTAACTTGTAGTGGGATCCGGCTTTCTGCCAGTGGCTTGTGTCTAATAAGAATTTTCTTTTCAGGATATAAGGCAGAATATTGTATGTCTACAAACAATTACTTGTTAAATCGAGTTTATTACATGTGCTTCTTTAACCCCCCTGATTACTCGGAAGGAATATGTTGCATACTCCTGATTGACTTAAACCGTTCTGATTCTTAAAGAGTAATAGAACCACATAGAGAGAACCAACTAAATGTTTTAAGCTGTAACAGGAAAAAGGAACCAATATATTTATCTTAATATTAAAATAATATAATAATATTAGGGTCTACAAATTCAGTATGTAAGCGTTGAGTCTTAGATTAAAATAAAAAGCTTGATAGCCTAGTGTTTCAATGAAGTGAATTTTACAAGGAAGGAGAGATTATGTGATTTGTTGTTGATTGCAAATAGCAACAGTGATCAAGTGCAATATGTTAGTCATGAGATCACTTGTATATTCCTCCACACAAATTTATTTTCAGCCTATTATGCAATAGTTCGGGTTGTATGTATTAATTAGTGCACTTGTAATTCAAAATGCTAAAGATAGGGTAGTGTTCACGACAGGTGAGCAGGTTCTATGCATCCCACAGTGTCCTACATTGGGTGACCTATGTGTCTTACAACCATTCAGTTACTGTTTACTAGGATAGAAGAAGAAGAAGAGGGGAAGGGGTGCTAAATGGAGAAGACAAAGTGAACTGCAGGGACGGGTATTGAGATGGAAAGAGGGAACGTTTGAAGACTGTCTGAGTGCCCACAAGTAAATACATAGCCAGCCACTTATTGATAGTAATGAGAGCCCCTGGCTACACAATATATATATATATATATATATATATATATATATATATATATATATATATATATATATATATGGATAACTTTTGTTATCCTTCTGTACCGTGTCACACAGTTCTAATTTTCGGCCCCCCTTCCCCTGTTCCACCCCTTCTATTCTGTAACTGTTCTCATTTCTTTCTGCACCAAACCGCCCTGATGTCAGCCCTACATTAACAGCTCATAGAAGCTGCTCAACCTAATGAGAGATGACTGATCTTCCCAACACAGAAAATCTTAGATGTACCTTTATATTTGAAATCTATTGACCACCTTTGATATGTAGGTATGCAGTCAGCTCTATATTCACTTACGCTCTGTAATGAGATGTGATTATTGAGGCCAGGTAATTGGGTCTACATACTTACAAAATACTGATTTTCTTAGACCTATTAAAATGGTTTGAAAGATCTGTAAAACAAAGTCGTTTCATGTAGTTAAGGGATTTAATAACATCACAAGTCATAATAATATGCTGACATATGACAAATTGTTAGTTGTACTTCTTTCAATTCAGGTTGTTAACTTATGTCCCCATTATATATGATCACTTGACGTACTTGGGATTCCAAGCCCATATCGTTTATATTTAAATATGTAGGTAATTGGACAAGCAGAGGGCTTTAGAGGTTCTGTTGAAATTACTCAGGGCACTGGAATGACTAAAATTATGTATATTTACCATAGCATTAAAAAACAATTATCATATAAACACTACACTTGGGCGCCGGCCAACTCTTCGTGTTTGTCTTCGTGGGGAAAAAAATCTTCGTATTCCACAAATATTCACTCATTCCTGTTTGGTTCGGGCGAATATTCGTGTATATTCTTCGTGTTTGTTTTATGTCAATTTTTGTAGAAGGAGTTAATACGGGGTTAACGCAGTACACACTACACAGCAGCTTTGGCTCCAGGATTTTAAAGGTCGGTAAGAGCAATTCTATTGGTCTTTAACTCCTGACGGTGGACCAACGGATTTCCGCTCCCGTTATCTACGCAGCATCGCAGGGGTTAACGGGAGTGGAAATACGTAGGTTCGCCGTCAGGAGTTACAGGGTCATAAGAACAATTTTATTGGTCCAGAGGAGGCCCCTGCCAGCAACCAATAGACTCCTGACGGCAGAATTTGGCCTGGGCAGACCCCACTCCAAGAGTTAAAGGTCTGTACGAGCAGGTCCTCTACCATTGGTTGATGGCAGACGAGCTCCTTGTTGGTGACCAATACAGTCGCTCGTACAGACTTTTAAAATCCTGGTGCTGCAACTTGGCCAGGGAAACAACTGGTCTCCCTGCTCCAAGAGTTGAAGGTCCGTACAAACAACCAATATAGTCGCTCGTACGGACCTTTAACTCTTGGAGCGGGTCTCCCCAGGCCAAGTTCCGCCATCAGGAGTTAAAGGCCGTGCAAGCGACTCTATTGGTCAAGTTCCCCGTCAGGAGTTAAAGGCCCCTGCAGGTGACAAAAGAGTTGCTTGCACGGCCCTTTAACTCCTAACGGGAAAGTTGGCCTGTCTCCCTGCTCCAAGAGTTAAAGGTCTTTAACTTCTGACAGCGAACCTACGGATTTCTGCTCCCGTTAACCCCTGCGATGCTGCATAGATAAGGTAGGCTAGATGGGGAAGGGACCAGGGAGATTGGAAAACGCAGATAAACATGAAGATTCCTCATGTTATGTGTCTTCGTCTTTGTGTACGTTTTGCTGCCGACATGTTCGTATGTTCGGTATTCGGGCTGAACAACGAAAACGCACCCTTCGTGTTTGTTTTCATGTTCGCCCGAATACGAATGCACAAGTCTAATAAACACTATATAACAGGAGCAGTTGTCTTTTTTTCCTCCTTCTGAGGGATTACAAAGTTTAAAAAGTGGTCTTATCACCATAGTAACTAGTGAACGATGATATCTCATATATTTGCTTTGACTTTTTTAGTCCCTTTGCTACTCAAGAAGCATTTCATTGTGCAACGTTGTTCGGTTGTATACAGTCTAGAAACTTACAAACCTCAAGGATTCATTCAGTGAACTCTATCAGTCAGGATCCTTGCGTGGCTTTTCATGCGTTTTTCCTTTGCAGCTGTGTCAGATAAGGCAGTATGTCGGTATATGCAAGGAAGAGGGAGGGGGTAGGCTTTCTGAGATTTTGAAAGAAAATGAGTAGAGGAACTAATTAATATGTTTGATAAATTAGAAAAAGGTGTGACATTTCATTTAATCATGTTTATGTGGTAAATAACTTGGCGTTTGATGAACAAATCTCAAGTTAAAATGCATTTTACAAATACGTTTTCTGTAATATAGAATGAAGCTGAGTTAATTGAGCATCATCTCTTCCCTGCTCTCTCTCTTGAAGTCTCTGAAGAAGCTAGAATGAGTTGTCTCTTTAATCTTATCACATCTAATTTCATTGGGTGTTATAATATGGAACTCTTAAAATGCTCTCAGCACCTTTCCTCACACATCAAAGGAGAAATGGGATACCATCAGGTTCTTGCATACCTGGAAGACAGCTCATACTTTAACCCATTAACAAGGGTGCTTAAAAAATTGAAATCCTGATAAATAACACATCTTTAATCACATAGATGTATCACAAACGTATCTACAAGATATTGCATGGTCAAGAACACAGATGACACTGTTTACTATCATTGAGTGGCTCAGGGTTCTAAAATACTGGCGAATGGGCAGATTCTTGAGGTCAGACAGTCTGGAAATGAATGTTTCATATCCTCTGAGCATCCCTATTTACCACTTTCTCACACATTTAACTAATGCAGTTCTTACTCTAATGCAGGTAACTTAATTCAAGATATTTTAAGCACGATTCATGACATTTAGAAGGTTTGTTATTAAAACCACCAGGCTGCTACTATTACCATTATTATTTGAAGAATATCATGGTCACCTCCTTAATAAACATTCCCAGGCATAGGAAGCAGCTTTGTCTCAAATGCAATAGATTCTTATGGATTGATTTTTAAAATACTGTATTTTTATCTGCAATAATTTTGAAGAAAAAAAGCCTTTCTAAATATGGAAATACAGTATGGGGTGAGGACTTACAGTGCATGCGATACATTGGCGTTTAATGGATGGAAAGATAACTTCCCCTGTATCATTTGAACGCTTCTCATGTATGTTCCTTATACTTCATACATGGTTTGATTTGCTTGCATAGGCAGTGCTCTGATTTGTGGCAGACACTACTTTACGATCCATGGGAAAGTGGTCTCTAGCTATCTTGATAAGAAGCAGTGTCCTGCTACATTTACCGTGGGAAGCATACTACAAATAAATACATTGTTTTCAGCAGTTATTTTCAGATTCATGTCAGCCTCTCGTATAGTACCGAACAGAAGCTTGTGTTCTACCTGAAACAAAAATGACAAACATTATTACTTTGAAAGGTCACGCATAGATACTGTAATTTTTTTTCAGTATGAATGTAGTCTCTGCAGGCAATTCCTGATACCCCTGGTGTGATTAAGTACACACATTTGACTAGCGACATAGAAAGGCAGGTCCAGTGTTCAGTAGACCCCTGCTGTGAAACGGGAGGGAAGATTGCCTCTTGGACGATCAAGACCCCAGGTACGCCACTTGTCAATGGGTCGGTTACAAGGGATATCCAATTAGCCCATGTTCACTGGAAGATATCATATCCTGGCACTCTGCGTTCAGGGTGGTGGCCTACGGGTGCGGTCCTGGGTCAGGCCTTGGGGAGTTCCTGTGATAAATAATGCCTCTACGTTTGCCACTGCTACGGTGCCAGCATACTAACATTTTTGGGCAGTCACATAAAGTTGTTCAGCTATTCAAATGGAAGACATGTGCAACGTAATGCTTGGTCTGGTTATAATACTGCCTGATTGTTGTTGCAATCCTTCACACCACAGTTATCTCACATATCATTCTGTCAGGCTTTGGCAGGCAACAGCATTGCTAAATACAAAAATCTTTTCTGTTAATATCATTTTTGTGTCAGCATAATCCCCACATGCCACACATTACAAGAAAGTATTTGTTTATTTGCTTTTCGAAAATATATACAATTATTTGGAACGATTTATTTTCTATTAAAGGTCATACAGTGAGAGTATGGGTGAGGGATGGATTCATAGACAAATTTTATTAGATAAAGTATTGGAAAGGAGGATGGATGGCTAGTGATATGATGTGTTGCAACATATTAAACTGCAGCTGGGGACAATGCTATAGCCTGGAATTCCGTTGGCAATAAGCCAGTCGATCACTAGTCACCTGCACAAGCTAAAAACTACAAGTTAAATCCAGCTGCTAAACGTATTCTTGAAGCTTGATGTACACCATAGAATTTGAAGTCCATCAGCTGGATTTTATGATCTGAAAATATTAAGCTTTCACGTAAGGGCAGAGCCTCTGCACACCACATGCAAAGCCTGAAGGGAACATACCAAGACATTTTGGAACATGTTTTGCTTCTAACAGTTTAGGGAAGGTCCTTAAAGACATGGTTGGATGAGTTCAGTGTGGAAGCACCTGACTGGCCCATACAGAGCTCTAACCTCAACCCCATCAAACACCTTTGGGATGCACTGGAACAGAGATTGTGAGTCAGGCCTTCTTGTCCAGTATCAGTGCCTGACCTTACAAATTCTCTACTGGGTGAACGGGCAAAAAATCTCACAAAAACACTCCTAAACCTTGTGCAAAGCCTTCCCAGAAGAGTGGAAGCTGTTATAGCTGAAACGGGGGACCAACTACATAGTAATGTCTATGTATTTAGAGTGCAATGTCATAAAAGCCCCTGTTAGTGTAATGGGCAGGTGTCCTAATACTTTTGTTCATATAGTGTATATATATATATGCATGCAGACAGTCAACAGTTCAAACATAGGAAGATGGGGTAACATGGCTAATTGGGCAGTTTCTTTTTATGTAGCTGTTATTAAGACTACCCTTGCTCACCCACACACTGCTCACAATCCTTTTCATCATCTATTTCTGTACAGCACTGCCAGCATTCTGCACATATAATTAAAACACGAGTTTGAACAGGGCAGCAAGGTACCTTTAGTAAAAATAGCAGAACCCTTGTAGTATTTTCAGTTCCTGATTTTTTTTACTTTATTTTAAAGACGTACTAGCATTCCAAAGTAAAATAAATGAGGAAAATGCTTTGAACAGACAACATTGGCAAGTTGATCCCTCAAGAAGCTGAAATGGCCCTATACCAACGTGATTCAACAGATGAACTATGTATTTTATGGGATCAGCAAGCTCTTTCAGCAGCAGAAGCTTACTGGGGTTGGGCCTGTGGAGGTGTTCAAACCACAGCTCTCATGCAAATTCTCCTCTCAGCTTTCCTTTTAGTGAATAAACCCTAATAAATTTGTAAAAAGATATTTGTAGAATTCTCATGAATTGATCATCAAGGTTTATTCACTGAAGGAGACTTTGCATGAGGATTGTAATTTGAATTCTCATTTTGCTATTCATTATGAAGGGCCACCACTAACAGGTTTCTCCCATGATAATAGCTGGTTCTGTATAATGCAGAATGCACTGTGAAATGTGACTGAAGAAATCTTTCTGAGTTGACTTTATATTATACAGACCGGGGCCTATCAATGTTCTTCCACAGCAGATGTTATTGCCCCTTTATAATGTATACTGAAGTGAAGAATAAGTTCTCCACACAATCTGCTCTCAAAATTTTCTTTAAAGAATTGCCTTCATCAGTGTTCATTAATGGCAAGGGCAGCCCTTTTTATAAAAATTTAACTTAAGTGCATTTTAAGTGTTTATATGCGCCTTATATAATATTGCAATATTTTTTAAAGGTGAGTATCAGATGAACTATGAGGAAAAATGGGTTTATTAGCAACCAAGTGAGCTTGTCCAGTAACATATTTCTCACAATTTAAATATACACTACTCAGTCCTATAAGGTATTGTGTAGAAAACCCATTAAAAGAGCAAAGAATAGTTCCAGTCAAATGTGCCTAACAACTTTACTACACGAGGCAACTGGTGGCTGTGGCTGTAAAACTGCAAGTAAAACACACAAATAAAATGTTCTGCTAGGGGCCCAATGTGAGACCAGCCCAGGTGGCTATTGCTCCTGACAACATGGATTTTTCTTTTTTTACATTATCTTACAAACTGGTTTAATGGTCATTTAAACTAAACTAACAAACAGGATGTAAGAATCTTTGTGCAGAGATGTAATTTAACAGAATATGCACGGAAACTCAGACAATGTAGCTGGATTCGATTTTATTGGTTCTGTAACATGGTTGCATAAAGACAGCAGCCTCTTGTACCTACATGAATATTTATGGGAAGGGCAAGATTATGATTATAATATTATTCATACAGAGATTAGCTTTGCTGCTATTGGCTAATAGATATATAAATATTCAAGCCATGTATCGTTAGTAGGTGTCATAGTCCTTGTAAGGTGTTATGTATTATACTGATAATCTCAAGAAAGAGAAAGATTTACATATTCCAAAAGTATCAACTTGTGACATAAACGTCAATGCTTGTTTGAAAAGACACATGAAACCTAACACTTACCAGGTTGTTTCTAGGATAACCAAAAATGGTAGCTGGGTTTTAGTCTGGTTTGACCCAGCTGAAAATCTACACTGACAACTTTCCATCTTTCTCCCAAGTCTTCTTTTAGACGTTACTAATTATAAATACGTAAAGCACCTGAAAACATCGTAAATATCTTTTGGCTTCTTCAACGGAAGCCAAATATACCTTCAAAATGCCCATAAAATGTTGAGAAGCCAGCTTGTAGCTCAGAAGATACAAGCCCCTTTTTTAAGGGTAATCAGCTCTGTCTACTAGCGGGCAATGCCTCAATCACTTACTCCTCCTGCAGTAAGCAGTGCCATTTTTAAATAGATTTTGTTATAGATTTTAAGTAGATTAAATAGTGTTTGTGATCCAAAACAAGCAAGTAGATACACCTCAGTTTTCTGAAAATTCCAACTCGAAATGGAAATAACTTTCAAACTGATTCTTTAGGGGTAACAATAATAATAATAGGTGAGATTGATTACTTTTAATGAGATGAGCATTTCTGCAAGTGTGATATGACAGTTTAATGGGCTTAATATACCTTATAATTCATAATCCTGGTGTACATGACAGAGAATCAGTATCATGAGTGTACAATACCTCTGTAGTCCTGTTAACAGCTTTGGCAATTGTTTGGTTTTCCAATAAATATTGGAAGCAAACTGAATAACGTCACTTTGTACTGTGAGTGGAGGAATGATTGATACATTGAAAAAGTGAGTCAGAAATATTATTGAAGCTTTTCTCCAGAAAGGAGCCAGGACTAATCAAGTTGCACTTTAGATGTTACTCATTCCATCAATGACAAACTCAGATGGTGTCCGATATTGTGGCTGTGTGTTTTATTTGTGTCAAAATATAACTTGTCATATTAATGGTTTGAAACATTTGGAAACTACCGTATTTGCTCGATTATAAGACGACCCTGATTATAAGACGACCCCCCAAAATCTGAATATTAACTTAGGAAACAAAGGAAAAGCCTGAATATAAGACGACCCCAAAGGAAAAAAGTTTTACCAGTAAATGTTAATTCATGTAAACTATTTTTTTTAATAAAAGCTATGATTGAGAAAAAGATTTTTTTTGTTTTTATTTCTTGTATTTTCCAACCTGTCCCCCAGTTACGCACATCTGCCCCCAGGCTTGCCACTCCAATATGGCACTGTGGCCCATGATATGCCTTTTAACCCTCTATATGCCACTGTGCCCCATGGTATGCCTTTTGACCCCCTATGTGCCACTCTGCGTCCAGAAATGCCTTATACCCCTATATCCCATTCTGGCATTTAGGGGGTTAAAATGCATATTATGGGGCAGAGTGGCATATAGGGAGGTATAAGGCATTTCAGGAGGCAGAGTGGCATTAAGGGAGTTAAAAGGCATTGTACAGAGCACTCTGCCTCCAGAAATGCCTTATACCACTATATGCCACTCTGCCATTTAGGGGGTTAAAAGGCATATTATGGGGCAGAGTGGCATATAGGGAGGTATAAGGCATTTCAGGAGGCAGAGTGCTCTATTAAATGCCCCCTTAACGCCACTCCAGAAATGCCCTATGCCCCCATTTAACACACACACACACACCCTATACCCCCATTTAACTAACTAACACACACACACACACACACTCTCTCCCCCCCCTTCCCCCGCTCTCCCCCATCTCTTACCGGTGCTTCCAGCCGGGGCAGCGGGTTGACGTCGCCTTCTGCTGCAGCCAGAAGGAGGTGTGGCTAGCAGCGGGGGTTTGTATGCGTCCGTCGCGTATACTTTCCCCGGCTGTCAGAGATCAGAGTTCCCCGCACCGGTGCGGGGAACTCTGATCTCTGACAGTCGGGGAAGGTCTATGCGACGGACGCAGACAACCCCCGCTGCTAGCCACACCTCCTTCCGGCTGCAGCGGACGTTGTCTACGCGGATCGCGTAGACGTCAACCCGCTGCCCCGGCAACACAGCAGGAAGCACCGGTAAGTGTGTGTATGATGGGGGGGGGGGTGAGACAGGAGGATCCAGGTCCCCTGCAGCGGTGCGGGGGATCTGGATCTTAGTCTCCTAATCAGACCTCTATTTGAGGTCTGATTAGAAGACGACCCCGATTAGAAGACGAGGGGTATTTTTCAGAGCATTTGCTCTGAAAAAAACCTCGTCTTATAATCGAGCAAATACGGTATATAATGCTATATCTGAACTTGTAATGAAGGGGGTTATATAAAATTAGTGGGAAACATTTTGCTTGTTTAGGTGCATTGAGGACCATGGACACAAGCTGGAACATCTTCTACATTATCAGGGCAAGCATCATAAACTCACCTAATAAATTATAATTTACAGACAGGTCTGAATTTTGAGTAACCTACTTTCTTAATTTTAAACACGTTTCGAGAAAAGCTTCATTAAACATCTGTCTAAAGGTTCAGTAAGCCACTCATTTGCCACATTCAGAGTGAAGCCAAAGTAAAGTCAGTTAGTCAAATTAGTTTTTTTGTTATTTTGCTCCTTAATTTTTTGGTTAAACCACCCAACCCAAGCTACATTTACCACTGGACCCTATCGCCACCTCATACTTGCTCAGGGGCCTGTGGACCAAAACCTAGTGCTCAGCCTAAAGATTTCCTGGTGAGACATTAAGTGTCTTGGAATATGTAAAATGTTCCTTCATCATGACAGGATTGGCATATCTCATTCCACTGCCACTCACTGATGACTGTGTACAAATTGAAACAGGCACGTGTAAATAAAGCACACACTGAAATGCAGACACTGAGAAAGCTCAGAGCAACATACAAGCCAAGTTCAAAGGCACCCTCCTGCCTTTGTGCACTCTCTGCCGTCTGGTGCAGCTCACACAATTATCCAGTAATGAGATAAAACCCACTAGGGATATGCTTAGAAGGAACAGCGGGGCTCAGTATAATGACCTACACATGCTCAGCTTCTGCCATTCCAATGGAAAAGTTGGGATGTTTTGTTTTTTAACTCTTGTGTTGCTTTAAAATGTAAACAATTCTGAATTAAGGTATTATTAATCGACCACCACATTCTGCTGCATTGTGCAATCGGTTAACAGGGCATACCAATTAGTGCATAACATAACAATTTGGGTTTACAGATACAAAACGTAACGAGGAGATGGTGGTATACTACACATGAGCTAAATGTGCAAATGTTTGAGGTGGCCCAGCCACACAACTGTGTCTTTGTGTAAACGTTGTTGAAATAAAAAAATATTAATATACTAAGTGGGCCCCTGCCCCATCCCCATGTATGTGTACAAACATACAAAAAAACATACTCTCATTGATTCACACTCATTTAGCTGAATCCTGACTTGAGCCCTGCTTGCTTGCGATGCAATCTTCTGTGCTACTTCTATGGGATGACATAATGTCATATTATGTGACCCCCCTAGAGTTCCCGCTGCACTGTAAGGGCACCACATCTTACCAGGAAGATCTCATCAGTTCAAGCTAACAAGTTTACTAAATTGCTTTATAGATTTTATAATGGTACGTTAACCTTAAAATAGATTGTGACAGTGTTCAACAAACACTGTGGCCTCTTATCCCCATGTCTCTGTCTTTATTTTAACAAAGTTAATGACCACATTGACATTGTACACATTATGAGGACCCATGTCACATTAAGCCAGCAGCATGAGCATGTTTAGACAGGACATGAATCTACAGAATTATTACCTTGTTGCTCTATTAAGTCTAAATAAGCACTTAAGAGTAGTGCCTCTCATTTTTCTCCATCTGTATGTATTCTTTCAATAATCAATATGCAGTTTTTAAATAAATTATTTGGTAAGCGAGTTGCATTAATTCTTTAAAAAATGTTTTCGACAACAATAAATTGTGTTCTCTGACATGTAATGTAATGTAAGGAAACAGAGTTTGATATCCAGCATTGGTGTCTATAAGCTACAACAAATGTCACTCTGTGCACTATAGAATTCTTTCCCAGGATTATTGTCAATATTTGAATGACATTCTGTTCTGCGCAGTCCCTGTACAGCATGGGGTCTTACAGGCTGTGGGATTTTTTCCTTTGTTTTCTTTGAGATACTTTTACTTAAACAATGGGTAGATAGTTCTGTATTTATATAACAATGAGGAATAGCTTGTCAACTACAGTTTATAAAAAAATCGACAAATTTAGAAATCTGGGAAAAGAAGCCAGAAAACTGAAATGACTTGATAAATGTTATCTATGATCCTAATAAAAATGTTGTTTTTTTCTGGTAGAAAAGTAGCAGCCAGTAGTAGTGTCAGAAAATGCATAATATATGAATATAATCAGTTTTTCCTAAAAATAAGTGTATGCATTTCTTAACCCAAGGCCGTGTAATAATTTCTGTTCACCATGACCAAAGAATGAAAAATGTCAGTGGATACCAAGGGATTTTACAATAACTAGGTTGTGTGAGAGCTTGTTTATTTACTGTCATGTATTGGTGACCACAAGTGAGTGGAGGATGCATGGTTTAAAAACATATTATTATTATTACTACTATTATTTTCCTATGTTATAAAAAACTATTTGATTGATGGATGACAGATTGAGGCAGAAGGAGACTAACAATTTGCCTTACATTCTCCTGTGGACTGGGTCTATACATTAGGCCTCCAGGGCAGCTTTTGGTTCCAAGACAGGAAGGAGTGGTATTTGGCACTTCCTATACCCTTCTCAGCTTCGACCCCCTCTTGCACCTTTCAGGTCCATCTGGCTTCCACCCTGTGTGTCTCTCTCACAAACCCATCTTTACCCCCCCACCCCAGAGAGAGGGAGACTTTCAGGGGATCTTACCTGCCAACATTTCAAGAGGACAACGAAGGACGCTTGTTTTAGGGCTTGTAGACCAGAGGTGTGGTTAGATATGCCTTCGCTTAGGCACCTTATGGGACTTTGTAACCTATTGATAGCTATTGATTCCAGTGAGTAAGGCACTGACAATTAAAGAAAACTATGTTTATTATTTAAAGAAAAGTGTGGTGCTATAGAACACTGTAATATACACATGTACCCACCAAACAGTCTGAGTATCTGATGGATGTGGGCCATAAATTGGGACTTGTTGCTCTTCTCTAGATGTGAAGTACGCTTTCTGCTACTACAATAGCAGTAACCAGTGCTATTGGTGCCTGGGACAGGGTCAGTGGTCCTGCTGATTATAATGACACATGCACTTATGTAAGGAGAAGGAAGCAGAAAGGAGCACAGGGGCATATTAGCTGCATGGCTTAATTGCACATCATATTTCATGGGGCAGCTGTCTCTCTTGCCCCATGGAAGTTAGGCTGTGGTGAGTAACAGTAATGGATCTATTAGGTAAAGAGGGCCCTGCTTGCAAGCTTACAGTATCAATACTGTAATCTACCAGTGCTACATATAAGTAGTTATTACATGATGATTGCTCCGTCCATGCCTGATATAAAAAGGGCAAAATGGGCAGCGTAATACAAGATATTGCTAGTTAATAGGTACATAAAATTATAATCAGTTTTCTATTGCTACCTATGGGAAGAATAACTCTAAATTACCAATGTGTTTTATTTTGGTACTTCAACATCATCATTTTCCCTACTTCACCTATTCCATCATTTTTTTAATTAATGTGATTGGCTTTTATATCCCTTTGAAAATGCTGGTTTGGGGAAAAATATATAGCTGTAAGACTTTTGTTCCATGTGAAACTCATCTTCTTCTGACTGAAGGCACTAAATAATGATGTTCTAGCTGTTCCTTGTTCATCCACTGATTGCCCAGTAGGGCAAGCAACTGCTATTACTAACGCACGGCACGCTCATCAAACACAGTATAGGAGATAGGAGGCACCAGACCCAGACTGCATTTTCTACATGAAAAAGGCATAGACGTGTGAAAGACCTATCCATTCGCAAAGCTGACTAAATTATATTTTGTGAGAGCAGGCTACGTGTATGTGTAGATAACCGAAAATAAAGACCCGAATGAATAAGATAATATTCATTGCCTTAGCCACTATGTGCAGCTATGTGCACTGTGCACTTCTCAACAGTAAACACATCCCAGAATGCAATGTGGTCTAAAACACAAAAGGTCTCCACCACGTTTAATACTTCAGGCTCCTGGAGAGACACTTTAAAGGGAAACGGTTGCCAGCACACCGGCTTTTCTCAACTCTCACCTGCATTCACTGAAGAAAGTAAATATTATGATTACTAATGCATCACCATTATTTTACGGTAGCACATCTGACACATGCTATGCAGTGTTTTATGCCGACAAGTGTCTTCCAGTGTCATTAAGATTAAGATTTATTTATATTTCGTGGACTATACTTTATTCCCACAATGATCATTAATAGCAACAAACAGAAACAAACTAAAACTAAGGTAAAGAATGAAAAGAAAGCCCATTTGCATGATATATCAGGTGTATATTGCATTTGTGTATAAGATGGTACTTCAGGTTTTTTTTTTTACAACAGAACTGGTAAATATTAACTAGGATACTCCTAAGAGTGGAATTCATTGTCATAACGGGTAAAGTGGCTCAAAACAGAAAGTGTTTCAATGCATTTCAAGTCCATCCAGTGCATACCTTCCAAGTGTCCCTTTCTAAGACCCAAATATCACTATTCCTCTTTCCTCCTCTAATGTCTATCTTTTCATGGAGATCATCATGTTTGTTGGGTATAAAGGTTTCACAGCGCTCTACAGCATCAACATTAAAAAATAAAATATATACAACATAATATGTTATCTTGTACTTAATTTTTTTTCCAGATCCTCTCTGTACCTTTACTTTAGGACGTTTCTCTGCTGCTCTCCAGCTCTATTGCCTTGTGCATTTGGCTTAATCCATCTCCTGCTCAGCAGTGTACAAGTGCAAGATACTCACCTCCAGCCAGCTCTTGTTTGTAAAGTATTTTTAGGGTGTCTAACGAGACCCACTGTGCGCGTGAGAATTTGGGACAAATATTGATTTCAATGTGAGCGCTTTTTTTGCAGTCATTGACAAAACTTTCAGAAATTATATAGAACAGAGAAGGCTTTCTGCTGATGTCCTGGTGCTTCAGTGCTTTCAGAAGATATGTGCTTTTTTTTGTTTCTTTTTTTAAACAAATTTAAAAAATGCATATTAAATGACATATTTGAATGTGCACTCATGTTTTATGAGGCAGTTTGGGCAATAAGCTCAAGACAGAGTGTATTAGTTTGTGTGCTACAACAAGTGTGTTTGTGTTAATATGTTATAGTAAGACTTACAGTAATTGTGAGTTAGCATGTGTTACTGTGTGTGTGTATGTGTTATAATAAATGTGTGTAAATATATATATATATATATATATTAATGTGGAAATTAATTTGGGGGTGGCAAAAGCTTCAGGGGGCCAAGTAGCCACTTGGTTGTATCTGTCCTTGGGGCCAATAGGTGCTAGCCTTTCCTAAGCATACTGTTTCTGATTTAGTAAGCTTAACCTGGTTTGTCTTTCCTGGCTCAATTTTAACAACTCACTCCATAAATTAAACATGTCTATTAGAAAAAATGATTTGCTGTGTATTTTTATAGCTTTTTGAAGCTAGTCAAACAAAAACAGCATATGTAGACAGCTCTGTTTTATTAGCAATCAATACCCACTAAATTGCAATTAATTTACTTAAATATGTCAAAGCTGCCCTGTGCAGTATTCTATAGCATGGCCGCTATGCTTGGCTGTCAATGACTGGCCATGTTTTGAGTAGACCTGAGCATGACGGGAAAAATTGCTTCAAACTAAATATTCGTTTTGTTTATTTTCTGGCAATAAATTTAGGTTCCCAGCCGTTGAGGTAAGAAGAAATTTGGGGGCCTTTTTTTATTCGGAAAAACATTCACAGGGCGTTCCCAAAAGAAGGGGGTCCCAGCAGGGCCGGCCGAAGACTTAACGCCGCCTGGGGCGAAGTTTAAAATGCCGCCCCCCGCCAACGCCGGGGGGGGTACGGCGGCATTATCTACCCCCCCCGGTACTTACCCTTAAACAGTCCTGCGGCGAGTCTCCCTGTGCTGCCACGGTGCCGGCTTGTAATGCTGAGCGCCGGAAATTCACGTCACTTCCGGCGCTCTGCATTACAAGCCGGCACCGAGACCGAACAGGTAAACTCGCCGCAGAGGAGAGAGACAGGGGCGCCGAGCGGGTAAGCGAAAACCACTCGGTGCCCCTCTCTCTCTCCTCCGCTTAAAAAAAAAACCGCTTGGAGCGGCAAAGTGCCGCTCCTTCTGAAGTGCCGCCTGGGGCAATTGCCCCAGTCGGCTCCATTGTAGGGCCGGCCCTGGGTCCCAGACACCTTCTGGACTCAACTTTCATTATATAATTTCTTTTTTAGAAAGAGGTGAAGTGGGAGTAGTAGTAGTAGTAGTAAAACACTGGCCTTGGCAGGCAGACGCTGGCCCATTGGAGCAGAACTGAATTTCCCCAATATTATATATTATACATATTATATTGTTACCAATATTTATTTAATAATGAAATGATAGATAATAAAAAATTTAGTTGTCCACAAATTACAGGTTTGGCAAGTGCCATAAATGGACAAATGTCTTAATAAACTAAACTCTACTCAGGAACAGGGGAAAAGGGTCAGCTGCAGTCCCTGTAATGTTACAGCTTCCCAATCCACCCCCACAACAGTACATTTTCTAAAATTAACTATTCATTAACTTGCAGTATGGTAGGTGAGCAATGAGCATTAATCCCAGCCTATGCTAAGCTATCCCTGACTCACACTCCAACTCCCATCAGTCTGTATCTGCTGCTACTGACAAGTTAAAATGGTGTCTGCACATTTATATATCTATTGCTTCTCCCTTCCCCTTGTAAATGCAGATTGGCCTATCAGTCATTGATATGTACCCTCCCTCTCACTTTACCTCATCAATGAGCGCCAAAATGGCTTGTAATGGCGCCAAAATGGCTTGTAATAGCAGCTACACATGGTGACAAATGGATGAATCATGATGAATTTTCTGCACTTTTGCAAATCTTTTTCGTTAGTTTCGTTGGAGATCGCCCTTGTTTTCGTTGATTCATACAAATGCACAAAACAGTGTTCATAAAAATAAAAATAAAAAAAACAAATGCACAAGCCTAGCTTTGACCACGTAACATACATGTATTTGGCAGGTATTCCAGTTTACGGTACAATCATACAGGCAAAATTAAATTAAATATATCTCTGTCATCATAGAAATAGTCCAGCCAGAAAGTGGCAAAAAATATGTTTATTGTCTTGGCATATTGCTTAATCATATTTTTTCTGTTTCTTCAAGCATGGAAAAAAATCATTGAAATGGCTGGTGATTTTTTTTTTTTAAAGATCATTCAAGACAAGATTTAAAAATTAGCAACTCTGTGGTGTTGTAGGTAAAAAAATGTTATTATTATTATCTTTTATTTATATAGCGCCAACAATTTAGGCAGCGCTTAATACAATACATATATTCAGGGGGTATGACAAGACGAGAATTGACAGACAAACCGATACATTAGGTGGAGAGAGCCCTGCTAGCAAGCTTACAATCTTGAGGGAATGGGGTGACAAACATAAGGCACAGAGAAAGGGTGAGAGGTATTGTGGTGGTTGTATCAATGACAAGGAGGTTCTAGCAGCTAAGATGGTGCGGCTTCTCTGAAGAAGTGGGGTTTGAGATGTTTCTTGAATGTTGGGAGGGAGGGTGAATGCTGAAGATTCGATAGAGGTAGATTACAGAGATAAGGGGCAGCCCGAGTGAAATCTTGTAGACGGGAAAAGGAAGAGGTGATAAGTGAGGAGGAGAGCCCTAGCCCATGGGAAGAACGTAGGGATCGGGTAGGAGAGTATTTGCTTATGAGGGCAGAAGTGTATGGAGGAGCAGTGTTATGCAGACCCTATATGTTAGTACCAGGATTTTAAATAAAATTCTAAAGGTAATAGGGAGCCATTGGAGGGTTTCACAGAGTGGGGAATCAGAAGAGAAGCGGCTGGCAAGGAAGATGAGCCTAGCAGCAGCATTTAGGACAGACTGTAGAGGAGAGAGTCAAGACAGTGGAGTGCCAACCAGAAGAGTGTTGCAGTAGTCAAGACAGGAAATGATAATAAGTGACTGAATCTGATTTTTTGTGGATTCTTGGGTGAGGAATTGGCGGATACAAGAGATGTTTTTTAGGTGCAAGTGGCAGGATCTGGCGAGGGACTGAATGTGAGGGATGAAGGAGAGGTTAGAGTCAGGGATGACCCCAAGGCATGGGGCCTGGCTAGTAGGAGAGATAGTCGTGTTGTTAATGGTGATACAGAATTCGGGTAGTGGAATGGAGATGGAAGGAGGGAAGATAATGAGTTCAGTTTTAGAAAGCGTTGTGACATCCATGAAGAAATAGCAGACAAGCAATTGGTAATACAGGACATGAGAGATGGAGAGAGATCAGGAGAAGACAGGTAGATTTGAGTATCATCTGCATATAGATGATACTGGAGGCCAAATGAGTCGATTAGTTTGCCAAGAGATGAAGTATAAAGAGAGAACAGCAGAGGGCCAAGGACTGAACCTTGGGGGACGCCAACCGAAAGTGGAAGGGGTGATGATGTCTTGCCAGAGATGCTGACAGAGAAGGAACGGTTAGACAGATATGAGGAGATCCAGGAGAGAGCTGTATCTTGAATGCCTGTAGAAGCAAGTAAGTCAAGAAGAAAGTGGTGATCAACAGCATCAAAAGCAGCAGAGAGATCCAATAGTATTAGAATGGAGAAGTGACAATTTGCTTTGGCAGAGAGCAAATTATTGGAGACTTTTGTTTGAGCCGTTTCAGTAGAGTGCATGGGTTTAAAACCAGACTGTAGGGGGTCAAGGAGGAAATTAGAGGATAGGAAGTTAGTTTGTACACAATACGTTCAAGCAACTTAGAGGTAAAAGGAAGCAGAGAGAGAAAGGGTGGTAGTTAGTCAGACAGATGGAATCTGAGGAAGGATTTTTTAGAATTTTTTAGTGTGATTAGCGCATGCTGGAAGACTGTTGGTACAGTTCCAGATGATAGAGAAAGATTAAATAGGCGGGTAAGTGATGAACCAAGCGATGGACATAGAGATTTTATGAGGTGTGATGGGATGGGGTCAAGGGGACAGGTTGTTGGGTTAGACGAAGAAAGAAGAGTGTCTATCTCTTGTTTAGTTGTAGGGGAGTAGATAGAGTAAGTATGGCGGTGAGTGGTGTAAGAAGGGGTTGTGAAGAAGAGAGGTCTTTTCTAATAGTCTCAATCTTGTCTTTGAAGTGGGTAGCAAGATCTTGGGCAGCGAGAGAGGTTTGTGGTGTGGGTATGGAGGGACAGAGAAGGTAGTTTGTTTTTTTGAAGGTTGTAGACACAGACACAGCACTCATCAAGGTGCTCTCTGTCTCTCTGTTAAATATATTTTTACTGTACTCTCTATGGGTGCGTGGCAGAAGTATTTAACTTGTTATTGAGATACACTTTATTGAATTATAATTTTACAATTGAATTGGTTTTGCATTTTAGTAGTCATATTGGATGACATTATGTTGAATTAATTAGAAACAGGTGCGTATTTTCCTTTTCATATCTCTTGTAGTCTATTACATTATACAAACAAATGTGTTTCATAATGGATGGCAGTGATTATGCAATTTGATTTAAATCTGTATAGTTATTTGTCATGTATTAAACATTTTACAGGTAACTAAGGTTTTCTTCAGATGTACAGAATTAGTTTGCACCCACCTATAACAATTAGGGTTGTCATTTACTTTGTTGATTGCTTACAAATGATCATGGTGTGTAGATATAAACAGAGACAGGCAAAGTGTTATATATATATATATATATATATATATATATATATATATATATAGTGCAATCATATACCGTAGCACTGTTCAATGGGTAGACAGGACATAACTAGTGGTATCTAACATAACAATTTGACTTACAGAAACAACAGATGAGGAGGACTCTGCTCAAATGATTTGTTAATCTAGAGAATACTAAGGATATTATATATTAAGGAGATTATTATATACTGTCCGTGACAAGGCAGAAGTCATTGGCATCTATGTGGCATTTACTGGTATACATACGTTAGAATTCTCAGGGTTTGACATTGGGTCTAGAACACATTTCTTCCTATTCTACGCTGCTGTGTGGGACTTTTTTTTCTCAGAGAACCGGAACAGCTTCCCATCTTGTACAAGGTCTCAGCTCTTGGGTTCCTGCATACCATCAGTCTGCGACAGGAAGGCATTTGTAATGCTGGTGTATTATTGTTTTGCACCTAAAGGTCCAGCCATCTGGTAGCCTGCTTTCGCTACAAGGAAGGAGGCAACGACAGCCAGGGATGTCCTGCTAAACCCACTGGTTCCCACTGCAACTATCATTTGGTGTTTTTTTTTTTAACACTAATTCTAGAGATTGGGATGCATTAATAGTATTTTGCAAATACAATATGTTTAGAAATGTAAAAAGACAGTTGGTAAATAACGATGATAGAACAGCTGCAACATGATAGGAAATATAATAAAATGTAAAGGATAAATCTATTTTTAGCACTTGTATAAAAAGTAATTGTAGTACAAAGTTTGATATATGCTTCTAACACAATGACAACTAATATGCTGTTTCTGCTGATCGCATTGTTACATTGGATACTGTGGGGATAAGACTTCTTTTTAAACTTTCTACCAACATAGCCTATTGAAATTGTCACACTAGACCCAACCAACAGGGTCCCCACAGAAAACCCTTATTTTGCAATGTATTAAGCATTTGTGAAGTTGAAATATGTGGCTTTTGCAGACTCTTTAGTGGATCTTAATGCCTCTTTTTAGGCCAACATAGAAAAAGATGTTCTCTTCAGATGATGGCTATTGCGAGGTAATCATCAGTTCCTGCTTTTTTAACATGACTTTTAGGTGTTTGTGGTAAGGGAAAATGTTATATCAACCGCTTAACTTAAACATGGAGACATTTTAGCAATCAAGATGACTGGATGCCTGATTAATCCATAAACTTTAGGTCTTTATAAACTTTTAAAACTGAAATATATTTATGAGTAATCACCAACAACATTTTAGAACCATCCACCCAATAAAAACCTTCAATATCCATAATTTATAAAATTCAGAAAAACAAAAAGTAAGAATAATGCTGGTAAGACGGTTATAATCGAGGATTCCCAGAATAATTGTATTACCTCATAAATAATTGAATCACAGCTACACAGTTCCAGTGGCAAGTAATGGAATAATAACCTTGGGGACATAGAACCAGTCTACTATTTCCATTGAGAAAATCCATTTTATAGCACTGTGGAATAAGACAATGGTATATAAATCAATGAATAAAAAAAAATAATAAGCACATTGAAAATATAGTGGATTAATATGAAGAAAATGACATGTTGAAGGTTTCAAACGAAAACTATTTATTAGCTGTCAAAGTTCATGCAATAACTGTGAGTCCTCACAGGTTAGCCATTTATCATATTACATATCAACTGGCTCTTCTGCCTTCCTGCTGTTGGTAGCTCTTACCACGTAGACATTTATTTCCATATTTATGAAGGAGGACTTCAATAAGGCAGCAGCATAAACTAAAAGAGACAAATATTGCAACTGTTGCAATAGTGCACCATGTAAGAAAGTTACATGCTGTTCTTTTCAGGCTTGGGCAATGCTGTGTTATCATCTATTAATTTGCTGCGGCCATAATTTAATTTATCAGAAAGTGGAGCACTGTTGAGTTTAGATGCCAGCAGGAACATAAGGAAAATGACCATCTGCATTTTCATTGTAGAATTAATAGAAACAAGCGTGAGCCTAAACTCTGTACACTCAACAGCTTTGTGTTTTATTGCATCACTGGGCCATGATGACACAATCATTGTACTGTCACAGCAGAAATGTTTGCAGCTGACTTATTTTCAGCAATATTGTGAATTATATGATTTTGAATGTATTTATTTATAAGTGTTAACATTACACTGAGCGTAAGATACAATACAGTTCTAACTGTGACACATACACAAAGCCACTGAAAAGTAATGATGCAGATGCAACACGTAAGGAGATATAGTGAAGGTCCCAGTCTGGCATTCGTATATTTTTAACATTTGTATAAAAACTGATCCATATTTGAAATATGGTTCCATCACCATGGCAACCTATAAGCTGGTACTGCTAACTGAAATATTCTAACATTGAAGCACGAGAGTGGGTTAGCTTCCTGGGATGGAAACTCAGGACTGTCCAGCGAAAATAGACATTGTTGTGAGATGTATTAAAAAAACATATATCAAATATTGATATGATTTTTAGGGTTTTCTTTGTTTAATGTGAAGTGTTTAGTTGAAGTTGACCAACATTCAAAACAGCCCCTGAGCGGCTGCGAACGGGATTGAAAGCCTCTTCGGGCCGCTGGTGTCTAATGAAATAAAAGGGTCCGGCGTACATGCACCGTGCCGCCCAATGGCCGTGTCTCAGCTCTTCTTCCCACCCCTTTTAAGGCATGGGACCAAGTGCTGAGGCACGGCTATTGGGCAGCGCAGTGCGTGCACGCCGGACCCTTTAATTTCATGAACGGTCTCCACCCACTGCCCCCACCAGACATCAGGAGTGCCCCATGATATGCCTTTCAAACCCGTTTATGCCACTTTGCCTCCATAAATGCCTTATACCCCCTACATGCCAAAGGCATTTCTGGAGGCAGAGGGCCATATAGGGGGTATAAGGCATATAGGGGGTTAAAAGGCATATCATGGGGCAGAGCGGCATATAGGAGGATATAAGGCATATCAGGGAGGCAGAGTGTCATATAGGGGGGTATAAGGCATTTCTGGGGGCAGATGTGCATAACTGGGGGGGGCAGTTTGGCAAATAAAAGGAAATAAAAAGAAAAAAGTCTTTTATTAAATATGAAAAAATAGTTTACATGAATTAATAAAGAAATTCAAGTTTCTTACAAGAATATTGTGAAGAATAAATGTGATCACTGTTTTGTTCCACTGAATGAAATGGAACTTTTTCATCTAAAATTTTTTGCAGTAGAAAATGTTTTGATTCCAAAATCAAAGGAGGGAGGCTAACATTAGCCTTTTTTACTTTAAAAAAATCTCTGCTGCTGTGGACTACTCTTCCAATGATGCTCAGACATTATGGTGGACACCTGGCTGGCTGAGAATCATAGGAATTGTAGTTCACAGCTAGAATCTGCAGCTTTACTGTTGCTGCACTTCCCATGATGCTCTGCCAGCATCATGGAAGTAGTATATCTGGCTGAACCTTATGGGAATTCAATGTGTTGGTTATTTTTAATATGCATCACTGTGCTGACAAAAATGAAGTGTGTTTTAAGTGGCGATGCAAGCGCAAGTGTTGTTGTTGTTGTGTTTTTGCCAGTTGAACTCTTCCTGTATCACATGTGTCTTTTGATATGTTGATGAGGTCATAGCTCCAGTGATCTCACAAGCAATTAAACATGCCTGTTCAATGCAAAATCTCAATTCAGTCTCTCTCTGCCCACCATCCTGCATTGATGGGTGAATCTGCACTGTGCTGGGTTATGTTGGGCCTTTTGGTTGCAGGTTAGTCTTGGAAAGTGTTGCATTGTTTGTTGGGCTGTCACTCTTTTGTATGTTATTGTGTTTTTGTCTCTTATTAAATAAAGTAGACAAGCCTTTGTGATATATTTTTATATTTGGTTTAACATCACATCTTCTACCATCAGAGTGGAAATCAGTCTGTTAGAAAACAGACTTCTCCTGCAAAAACTGCATCTTTATAGATCCAGTCAGTATTTAACCATAATATGGCTGGAGTGTCCCTTTAATTAACACATATACTTAATAAAACACAAACTCTCTGTAACACCCACACACTCACACCTACAGTACATGCATATACACTCTTTCTCTCACTACTGCTGTCTCGTGTTGTCTACTCTTTCTAAGAATTCGCTAACCTTAGATATGATGTTCCCTGAATCAAGTTTCCACAAAAATCAATATAAAAAGAAACATTGCTCTTGCAAATGTCTATTTGCTTAATCGTGTTGCTGAATTTACAGGCCAAATGTGTAAACAAAGCGTGCATTAACTTGACAGTGAAATATGTTTAAAAGTAGACTATAACAATTTAAATACAAAGTAATGGACGCCTCCCAGCAGTAGGTATTTTCTCCATAGAAAGAGGTTTTTTTGCAATTACGGGAATCATCATCTGAGCCAAATTTGGTAGGTATTTAAGCTTAGATCTAATGTAACCTATTTTGCTGAGATGGCAGTAGATAGAGGGCACAGCTGTCTGGCAGAAGCAATAGAGGTGATTATAGTGAAAACTGACTGCATATTCTAGCCTACGCCATCAAGACATAGGGTGGCAGGTCCGGGAGGTGGTGGTGTCAGTTATGAGGGAAATCACTTCATTCCCATTAAGTGAGAAGTACTGTTCCTAGGCAGCACAACCTCCACAACATGTTGTAACCAGCGCTTCAAATCCATTTGAGGATTTGACATTACGATCCTATACTCACCACTGGGAACAACTGGCCGTTTGGTTATATGTATTTTCCGAATCACTACATAGAGTCTTCACAATGGGCTATTCAAGGGTATTTTGGGGCTCTCATGCTAAACTCAATTAGAAAGTCCCCAGGTATTCTGGGATACTCGCCATTAAGGCTGTGGTTGCCTACCCCTGGATATAAAACATTTGAGGAAAATCAATCCAGCACTCCATTTTTCTCTTGAGTGTCCTTCACTAAATGTGTACCTCCAGCATGTCACCCTTTGATATTAGGTCAACACCCAACTTAGTCTGAAAATGCAGGCATAAAATCCAGAAGTCACTAATTGTCTTTTGCACGTTGATGGTGGATCATCCTTACAAAATCTTACATATCCAAGGAAGGTTTATACTCTAAATTAGATAATTTAATATGGTTATAAGGAATTTACCATTGTATTTTGACCTCTTTTACAAACAAAAGGGTTAGAGCAGATCAAAGAGCCGTCTACTTTAAGAATGCAGTTAAAATCCATGTGCGCTGCAACCATTGGAAAAAGTATCACTGGCTCTGCACATATAGGGTGTAACAGGGATCACGCCTAATGCTGTTAAACTGAAAGGGAATAATGAAAGAGGAATGTCCGTGTATCAGACAGATCATGTAAGGTCTGTATAGATCCCGCAGGTGTCCCTGAGAAGTTAATGGTGATTACAGACCATGGAAGACCACTTTAGTATTATCCCTGCTGACCCTGCAGGTCTTCTTACTTTTAATTATTTGACATTTACTGAAAAGCCCCACAAATGATCTAGCACCTAGCCCCACAAATCATAAAACCTGCTTGTTATATTCCGATCCGGGACTTTAGGGCTGAAGAGTCTCAGAATGGAGAAGTATAGTGGTATTTCACATATATTTTTTTGTTATCCTGTCGATCAGCGCCCTTATTTTATGCCTGCAAGCAGGACGTCACTAATGTCATCATGCAGGCTTACATGGGTCCCATGTGTCATACAGATTACACAAATATAATCATAGATTATTGGGAGAATAGGCTACAGTTTGCTGTATGTCTGTCTTGTGAATCAGTGTTTTTGATTCCTGATTTTGCTATGAGCTCTAGTCCTTAATCTTTTCAAGGACTAGAGTTAGTATAAGGATTTGGATCAGAGATAATCTGGAATCTAATGGCTCCCCTATAATTCAGGAAAAGAAATACATTTCAATCTATTTATTAAATAAACAAACTAAATTTACTCATGAAACGGGTAATTTTAACTATGTTATGCTTGATTTCAAGATTTACAGATTAAGACACACGTGAGAATAAGCAGGCAATGCATACAGAAGGAAATTTTATTTTTTTTGTAAGTGACAAGTATGGAAACTCCGGAAATACACAATAAACATATGTCAAAGTTAATAAAAAATGAAAGTAATGTTTTTTTTAAAAAAAATTAGCATATGAAAATCCTGAAAGTATTTTTGGTTTTGGATGGGTTAAGGAATTTAGGAGCTAAGCCAGCCATAGAAAGTAAAAGACTATTAAATCATAGGGATCTTTTACTGCATAACATTCAGTCAACAAGTGAGGCTATTAACATTTACCTTGAAGGTTTGTGGATATTAGGGGCACTTTACAGCAGCGTGATATTGTAAATCTGGAGCCTATTGGTTTAGATCTGAGAGCAGACGATTTAATGGAAATCTGAGAGAAAATGTATACAGGTTTTTTTTTAAGCCAACGTACAAGAAAATTGTAAAGCCTTGACAGAGACAATATAACATTTGCATTATGGTCTTTGTGTACCTGCAAAATAAAATATGCCTGTTCCAACTTTTTATGCGCTCCCTCGTTTGCCTATAACATATCAGCATCAGTTTTGAACATAGCATAATGTAGAATTCCATAGGCCATAGAGATCTACCTCTCTGCGGCAGTTTTGATCTTGTTAGATCTCATCAGAGCAGAACAGTAATACTTTTGACCCTTGCATGTAAATCTAAGAACGGAAGGTAACCATAGATTTGGAATATATTTTGTGAGCAAAAAGGCATGTATATTCACTATAATGCAAGTACATGCATGTTGGCAGAAAATTGAGTTTGCGGCAGTAAACTAACATATTCGCTGTCATCAACTTATTTTTGCATTCTCTTAAAGTAACACTTGGATGGTGAGCAACTTGTGGATTCAATAACCCATAAGCAAGTTACAAATATAAGATAGAAACTTCCCCTTGTATTCTCATCAGTAGCGTACCTGGCGGGGGGCAGTCCGCACCGGGTGCCCCTCATCAGGGGGGTGCCAATTTGCTGGCACCCGCAACTCCTCCAGAGACGGACAGTAATGTCCGCCACTGGAGGAGCAGGCTCGCAAGGGAGTGGTATCAGAGGTCTTTAACAGACCTCTGATACCGCTCCCTTTCTTTCCACGTGGCAACAGCTGCTGTGCGCCGGGGTTTGTTGTCAGATCCCGGCGCACAGCACTGAAGCCGCGCCCACCGCTGTCCGTGCCCTCTTACCCGGAAGAAGACAGAAGAACTGAAGAAGAGGAAAAGAAGCTGAAAGAAGAAAGGAAAGATAGGAAAGCATTAAGTGAGAGTGGATTGGTATGTGTGTGGATTAGTATATATGTGTGGATTAGTATGTATATGTGTGGATTGGTATGTGTGTGGATTGGTATATATGTGTGGATTGGTGTATATGTGTGGATTGGTATATATGTGTGGATTGGTGTATGTGTGGATTGATATACGTGTGGATTGGTGTGCGTGTGGATTGGTGTGCGTGTGGATTGGTGTGCGTGTGGATTGGTGTGCGTGTGGATTGGTGTACGTGTGGATTGGTATACGTGTGGATTGGTATTGGTATATGTGTGGTTTGGTAAGTGTGTGGATTGGTAAGTGTGTGAGAGTGATGGGTGTTATGCTGAACCATTTCCAATGAATTTTTCATTATATAATTATGCTCTAAAGTACATCATAACTCCCATCACTCTATACTGTTCCATACAGTGGCAGAGCTGGGAGACAGAGGCCTTGCACCCCCACTGCAGGACTCCTGAAAGGTAAGTGAACTTCAAAGAGGGAGAGGGTAGATAGTTAGGAGGGGGTAGATAGGGAGAATGGGTGAGATGGGGGATAGGGGGTAGATAGGGCAGAAGGGAGTGAGAAGGGGTAGATAGGGCAATCATACTCCTATCATGCCAAGTCTGCGAGTATATCCTGGAATCTGGGTATGCCTGGGCATGATAAGAATGTGATTGCTGTTAACAATCATATATATATATATATATATATATATATATATATATATATATATATATATATATATACATATACATACAAACCAAAGGGAGCGGCTGCACACTCAGAAATATTGTTAATATACACAGGCTTTTATTTGCCCGGGTGCTCCAAAAATAGCCAGATATATGTTACCAAAGAAAAAATGGACACTCACGGGTCTTTGCCTTGAGAAAGGACCGGAGGTGGTCCGAAACATTGGCCGTGCTGATTGAAATAAACTACTGCAAAGACCCGTGAGTGCCCATTTTTTCTTTAGTTACATATATATATATTTAATTGTTTTGTCCTATTTTGGTGTGTTACTTACTTTAAATAAAAGTGTTAGATTTTTTTTATGGTGTGGGGGGGTCATATTCGGTTTCAGCCAGGTAAATGCTGCATTTTCGGTTTCAGTCCAGAATTCGTTTCGGGGCATCCCTAAGCCAGACAATGAAGTGGTAGGCCTACACCACATCAATGTTTGGCTTAGTATATAGTGATAGGAGTTATGCTGCACTATTACCAATGTCTGGCTCAATGTATAGTGATAGGGATTACGCTGTACCACTGTCAATGTGTGCCTCAGTATATAGTGATAGGTGTTATGCTGTACCACCGTCAATGTCTGCCTCAGTATATAATAACAGTAATGCTGTACCACCTTCAGTGTCTGCGCCGGTATATAACGGTAGAAGCTATGCAGTTTTAAAGTGTATGTGTGTGGGGGGGTGCCACATACAGGATCCGTCCCAGGTGCCAAATACTCTAGGTACGCCCCTGATTTCTTCCACCTAATGCATGAATATAACTACACCTATCAATTTATTTAGGTAAATATACAAGGGTTGTTTCGTGAACTATAACAGACACATTATAACAACAACATATTAGTATTTTAATCAGAAGCATTACATTTCTTTTTAAATAAAATACCTGCCTAGAGAACTGAGTTCTTAACTGCACCATTCGGAGAAATGGCAATCTGTCTGTCCGACCATCCATCTGCCTCCACAAATAACAAATTACATGGACAACCAGCTGGAACAGAAGTGGCTATAACTTTGATATACAAAAAACTTTGTTACTGATGTAAGTATATAGGGCACGGCCACATGTATCCAACAGATGGATGCAGATATGTAGCCCATGGACGTCTAAGTTATTAAAGCTGCCTATACTTTATGCTATTTGCTTGTCAACCGGTGTAATCAGCAAAAAATCAGCTTAATAATACCAGGGAAATAACTTACTGAGTAGGCAGATTCCTTAGTTAGGATGGCTGTTTAAATTCTATTGAGAAGAGATAGTATATTATCTATTTTACCTATGAACACCATCACATGGGTTAATTTAACGTATGGAAAACAAAGCAAGAATTCAGCACACATCCAGCATATAGTATATATAAAATAAACACATATATAAAGGCATTATTATTGGGGATTTTGTCACACTATATGGCCATATATTGTTTAGCCCGCCACCACGCCAAAGTACCCCAAATTTGGTGAGTCCTATCTAATGTTAATGGCGATATTGCTTACCAGGGAGCTGAATCAATGGAACTGCACTTAATTGGAACACCAAATGAGACTTTCAAGCAACTTAAGCCCTCTCTGGACACCATTAATAAAGCAGCTATGTGGCAGTTGGGGCTGCTCAATCCAAAGCTTTGGTCAGAAGGGGGATCCCACAACCTAAAAAAGCATGGAAGATACATACACATTCAGATTTTCGGGTTCCTGCTAGAATAATAATGGCCAATAAATACAAAAAACAAAGCAGGATATGGCGATATAGTGTTATGGAATCCCCGATATTAATACCTTTAGATAGGGCATTTATGCCTAGGCCCAAACCAGGGCAGCTCTCTTGATGGCTGTCATCCTCGCTGCAGAGTCCCAGGATATGACTCCCTCACCTAAATGCAGGGTGTATATGCCACTTATAAAGGCTCCACATTGGAAGGCAATATACACTATCAGAGCCACCATCAGGGGGTACAACCAGTACTGAGCGTCAGAATATGACATTTCCTGGCGCTCGGACATAGGGAGTGAGGACCTTAAGAGAGACAATTAGCTGGCACTGGCCTACCCCCTCCAGAGCCAACAAAGCTAAATTCTATGTGTGTTAGTGTAAATAAGGATGTTAATGTGGGAAAGTATGTTGCTGTCACTTCAATTATATTGATTCGTGGTGTCTTTCTAAATGTTATTATGATATTATGCACATGATATTGCAATACAAAAGTACCATGGTGGTTTTCAACCAGTCTCCCAACCAGTCTACAGCTATCCATATTTTGCCCTTATCAACATGATGCTGTAGTAACCCCCCCCACACACACATTTTGACTAATTTCTTTGCTGAGAATGTTCCTTGGTGGTTCTTGCAGATATCATAGATTGAGAATTGATGGAAGATGTGATTGAAGTAATAAAAGATACTAGCAGGCCATACATAACAAGCAATACTAATTTTTGCAGAATATGCAATTTGCATTATTTTACAGTCAATTATATAGGGAAATTGCGGGTCGACATTTGCAAGTAATATTTAATGCACTTGCATTATTTGATTTCTCAATAGATTATTTCAGTGCTAATCAGCTAGTTTTGTTTACTTGCAATGAAACTTACATTCATGAAATGCTTTATATCGGCTTCAGAGTTTTTATAATATTATTTTGTCCTGGTTGTCCATGATCTTATATTTCTCTACCCTTTAAAAGAATTTCATGGCAGATAAAAACCATTCTGCCTCTCTAGCCTGCCCTTATTTTCTTGCTGTAAAGACTCAAAGCCTGATCAGTCATTGATCTAGTCTTAGATTCAGGGCAGCAATAAAAGAAATAGAACCCTGAACTTTATACCAGAAACTAGCTACCATTAAGATTTTTATGTTGACTGTCACCATTTTCCAGCAAGCCCTGGGCTATAAATAATTATCCTTGTAGTCTACAACTAGAGATTGGTATACAATATTAGCCCTGATCTGTAGTTCATCAAATAATATATATTTATATATATTCATGCTTAATATAATACAGAATATGCTTGTGTGTCTTTCACTACAGTCTTTCGTCATCTGAAGTGAACTCTGAAAACTCTGCTGTACAAGTTTTTAGAGATTTGTAATATTTTTAATAATAATTTGTAATATTATTATTATTAACGTATGCTCGATTATAAGAAGATTATAAGACGACCCCACAAAATCTGAATAGTAATTTAGGAAAAAAAGCCTGTATAGATGACCCTATAGGAAAAAAGTTTTACTAGTAAATATTAATTCATGTAAACTATTTTTTTCATATTTAATAAAAAAAAAAAAATTTTTTATTTTTATTTCCTTTCATTTGCCAATCTGCCCCCCAGTTATGCACATCTGCCCCCCAGAGATATGTCTTATACCCCCTATATTCCACTCTGCCTCCCTGATATGCCTTAAACCTTCCTATATGCCACTCTGCCTCCAGAAATGCCTTATACCCCCTATATGCCACTGTGCCCCATTATATGCCTTTTAACCCCTCCATGTGCCACTCTGCCTCCAGAAATGCCATATACCCCTATATGCCACTCTGGCATATAGGGGGTTAAAATGCGTATCATGGGGCACTCTGCACACAGAAATGCCTTATGCCCCCCATTTAACCCCCCCTCGACTTACCAGTGCTTCTGACACCCTGGTGCCTAGTGGGGGCGTCTGTGCAATTCGCATAGGCAACTTCCGCTGCAGCATCTATGACCCGGAAGGTCATGTGACGCCGGTGAAAGTGCCGGTAGCAGTGGGGGTTGTCTACACGCATCGCACTGATTTTTCCCAAGTGTCAGAGTTGCGGGGAA
This sequence comes from Sceloporus occidentalis, assembly GCA_023333645.1. Lineage (NCBI taxonomy): Eukaryota > Metazoa > Chordata > Lepidosauria > Squamata > Phrynosomatidae > Sceloporus > Sceloporus occidentalis. The sequence goes on from JALMGF010000028.1 coordinate 628,803, forward strand.
TTCTCCTCTGGCAGCCGGGGAAGGTATGCGCGTAGACATCCTCCGCTGCTACTGGCACTTCAGCGGAGGTACCAGAAAGGGGATCCGGGTCCCCTGCAGCGCTGCAGGGGATCTAGATCTTAGCCTAATAGTCCGGCCTCTAGAGCATTTGCTCTAAAAAAAAACCTTGTCTTATAATCGAGCAAATACGGTATATATCCTTTGTTTATATCCAGCAACATCGAATGAATACATTAATGTTATACATTAGCATGACATAAAAAATCCATAAAGAAAAGGTTTGAAAGAGCATTGCATTTTAATACCTTTTAATTTTCTTCCCTGATAATCCCAGTTGATGTAATACTGTTTATTTATTTAGGGACATATAAATAAGGTTGTATAATAACATTTATTCATTTTGCAATATTAAAATAAAATACTGAGTTTGCACAACTGCTCAAAAATGATTGGTATTTGCCTTGTATGGTTGTAAGTTAGATTTAAAATTAATCTTTCAAGTGGCACAGTTCACAAGTCTCCATCCTTAAATGCCTCTGCACCCCTTTCCTCTTGTGATGTCCCTCTTTTCTAAAACTTTAGAATGCTTGGTGGGCATCAGTGCATCGCTGTGTTCTACATTCCACAAATAATTGTATACAGAGAAGAGTTATGTAAACAGAATAAATAATTATACCTTCCAAATACCTTACCAAGCTATAAATAGATCATAAAAAATCAGCCCTTCATCCAGATAAGGGAGATCTGAATTCATTTTTCAGCTCAAAGGCATGACCAAACACTACTCCTCTACCCGAAGAAAGAAACCAATTGAACTGGAAACCCAGGGAAAGTGGGCTTCCCCTATCAGACATGGATAGTTCTCATCTATGGGCATCTGGAGATTTTACAAAAATGAAGTACATTTTTGAGAATTTATCTAAAATTATTATTGCACCTATAGTGCATTAAATCATATTACTGTTCAAGTCACCTCCCTACTTAAACCATATGGTAACACCAATAGAACATAGAACAACATAATTACTGCTGACCTTTTCTTCTATGTAATATTTTATGTAAAATATATAAGAAATCTATTTCACATTTAATAATGGATGATTGCAATCCTATGCCTTGTATATCCAAGATGTCCTTAAGCAAGTGTCTGCTCCTGTCATTTGGCAAGATCTTGTTTGAACTAAACAAAAAAAAAAAAGCAAAAATCTCAACATTGCCCGTAGAAGGCATTGTTTAAGTCAGAACATATTAAATACATGTCTGTTATTGTTGAAAAGAAAGCTTAAACATTTCAGTGTGGAGACATAGTAAAATGGACCATAAAGATTTTAATGGAAAAAGCACTTTACTTCAAAGTTTCAGCTGTTTGCTTATATATAGCAAGCACTACAGAATGCATTTAGGGAAGTAATTTCTCCTACCTTGATCCTTCTGTAGATTTTGTGCCACTGCCATAGTGTGGCTAGATGTACCTACTTTTGGTAAACAGGTCCCTTATTGAGACATATGAGTCTTATGCCCTTATTTATAATTTGCCCTCAAACATACACTATATGACCAAAAGTATGTTGACACCCCTCTTAATTATTGAGTTTGGGTGTGGGTTTAACACATTCATTACTAAAAGGTATATAAATCAAGCACATCACTATAGACAAACACTGGCAGAAGAATGGGTCATGCCAGGGGCGTACCTAGAGTATTTGGCACCTGGGGCAGATCCTGTATGTAGCACACCCCCCCCCCCCACACACACACACAATTTAAAACTGCATAGCTTCTACCGTTATATACCGGCGCAGACACTAAAGGTGGTACAGCATTACTGTTATCATTATATACTGAGGCAGACATTGACAGTGGTACAGCATAACACTTATCACTATATACTGAGGTAGAAATTGACGGTGGTACAGCATAACACCTATCACTATATACTGAGGCAGACATTGACGGTTATACAGCATAACACCTACCACTATATACTGAGGCAGACAATGACGGTGGTACAGCATAACACCTATCACTATATACTGAGGCACACATTGATGGTGGTACAGCGTAATCCCTATCACTATACATTGAGCCAGACATTGACAATAGTGCAGCATAACTCCTATCACTATATACTAAGCCAAACATTGATGTGGTGTAGGCCTACCACTTCATTAGTAGTAGGGATGCACCAAAACTAATTCTGGACTGAAACCGAAAATGCAGCATTTACCTGGCCGAAACCGAATATGACCCCTGTGACGGAAGCCTCCATCACTGGGGCCACTGGAGAAGCCTGACTGCCAGCCTCCTCCCTATTGACTATGGGCCCTGGGTTTGTAAAGACTTCTGTGGCTACCCCCAGCAGTATCATCTCATCACTGGCTGAGGGGATTATCTCCAGCAGACAGCCAGGATCTGCCACCAGGGAGTGACCACCATTCTTTGATGTTTAATGTTGTATAAATCAGTCTCCCCCTATTGTATTGTTAATCCGGTTACTGCCCCTGTTGTCTCTGAGAGGCAGATTAAGGGGGCGGTTTGTGTCCCAATATCTTGTTTTATGTTAATGTGTGTTTTGCTGGATATATCCAGCTCTGTGTGTCTAAAATAAATCAGTCTTCGTTTCATTTTACCCTACACTGAGTCTCGGCTAGTGACTGGGGAACCGAAGAAAGTGTGTTGTCCCAGGCTAAGGGAGCACAAGACAGCGGAGGTAGTCGGTCGGACAAGCCAGCTCCGTGACATTGGTGGCAAGCGGCGGGATTTCTTCTTAGTCTGAGGGACACTTACTTTCTACCGGGATTGACCGACAGGACGGCAGACTTCGGTCGCCTTGACAAGGACATGGATGTGGTATCAGAATTCCAGGGGCTGCTGCGGGTCATCCTCTCCTGCTACACCACTGCTTTGCCTACAGAACAATACCAGAACCTGAGGCAAGTGGTTCGACGGTCAGTATGGCAGAGGGCTGTTATACGCCGGGGTCAGTGTCTTCCAAACTCCGAACAAAAGATTAGAGACCAGCGGGAACTACGGATGTCTTTCCTGGGACAGCAACCCCAGGAGCAATGGGTATCCGAATTGGACAAGCTGGTCCAACAGGAGGTAGAGCTGGAAGATCACTATAGGGCTCTGCAGTGGTATACAGAGCAAGCATATTGGGGAACTGCGAAAGATTGTTCTCCAGAGGGCTATGACTTTGGTGGCCCAGGATTATTATGGGATAGTCTTAAGGAGGATCCGGACTTCGGCAGTACAGCGGAGTGGCGGATTGAGGACATCCGGGATTTCAGGGAGTGGGACCTCCCAGATGCGCTAGGACTTAAAGGTGATTTAGACTTTTTAATTACGCAGGAGTGGGAACTGGAAAAGGCGTATAAAAAACTGACCGCGTTCAACAGAATGCCCCGGTGTCCAGGGATTGTGTGGATTTTGTGGATGTTATTGAGTGGTCACCTGAGGATGTTGACTCAGGCGGGGTGGATGGGACTGCGGTCTCCACCCCTGAGTCAGAGGGATACTGGGCAGCTAATCCAGATCCGATACTGGAGCTGTGCGACTGTGCTCCACAACCAGATCCAGAGATTGTGGATCTAACTGATTTTACATCTGAGGATGTTACCCCAAGAGGGGTGGATAACACTGCGGTCTCCACACCGGGGGCCTCAGAATGCTGGGCAGTCTGCCCAGATCTCTTAGTCCCAGCTGAAGAGCTGGCAACAGGGCAGAGCGCTGCTGGCTACTGCCCCACACCTGCAATGACTACAGGGATCCAGGGAGATGTGGCAGCCGGCCCTTCTCCCCAGCGGCAGCTCACATGTCCGGGAGCGGAGGAACTTGTTTTTCCTCCCCAGCGGCAGTGGGAGGAACCGAGAGATGTGACAGCCGGTCCATCTTCCCAGCGGCAGCTCACATGTCCGGGAGCGGAGGAACCGGCCCTCCCTCCCCAGCGGCAGGCCGACCCACAAGATTCCCTAACCCCAGCTGAAGTGCTGGCAACCAGGCAGAGCATCGCTGGCCTCTGCCCAGCACCTACCAAAGGTGCAGGAATTCAGGGAGATACAGCGGCCGACCCGCCTCCCCAGCAGCAGAACCTAATTCCAGGACCGGATCAAACGGAACTCCCTCCTCAACGGCAACAGGAGCACCAGGCAGCATCACTCCCCAGCGGTACCCGGGAGATGGCGCAGACGGCCCATCTCCCCAGCAGCAGCAGGAGCACCAATTTTGGGAGGGCATTAATGGGCCAAATAAACTGACTGACTACGGAGTCAACCCGTTTGGGGTCTCATGTCTATGTCAGTCCAATTCGAAGGGGGGAGAATTGTGACGGAAGCCTCCATCACTGGGGCCACTGGAGAAGCCTGACTGCCAGCCTCCTCCCTATTGACTATGGGCCCTGGGTTTGTAAAGACTTCTGTGGCTACCCCCAGCAGTATCATCTCATCACTGGCTGAGGGGATTATCTCCAGCAGACAGCCAGGATCTGCCACCAGTGAGTGACCACCATTCTTTGATGTTTAATGTTGTATAAATCAGTCTCCCCCCTATTGTATTGTTAATCCCGTTACTGCCCCTGTTGTCTCTGAGAGGCAGATTAAGGGGGACGGTTTGTGTCCCAATATCTTGTTTTATGTTAATGTGTGTTTTGCTGGATATATCCAGCTCTGTGTGTCTAAAATAAATCAGTCTTCGTTTGGTTTTTCCCTACACTGAGTCTCGGCTAGTGACTGGGGAACCGAAGAAAGTGTGTTGTCCCAGGCTAAGGGAGCACAAGACAGCAGAGGTAGTCGGTCGGACAAGCCAGCTCCGTGACAACCCCCCACACCATAAAAAAAAATCTAACACTTTTATTTAAAGTAAGTAACACACCAAAATAGGACAAAACTATTAAATAACAATATTAATATATATATATATATATAATTATATGATTGTTAACAGCAATCACATTCCTATCATTCCCAGGCATACCCAGATTCCAGGATGTACTCGCAGACTTGGCATGATAGGAGTATGATTGCCCTATCTACCCCTTCTCACTCCCTTCTGCCCTATCTACCCCTCCTCACTCCCTTCTCCCTATCTACCCCCTATCCCCCCATCTCACTCCCTTCTCCCTATCTACCCCCTCCTAACTATCTACCCTCTCCCCCTTTGAAGTTCACTTAACTTTCAGGAGTCCTGCGGTGGGGGTGCAAGGCCTCTGTCTCCCAGCTCTGCCACTGTATGGAACAGTATAGAGTGATGGGAGTTATGATGTACTTTAGAGCATAATTATATAATGAAAAATACATTGGAAATGGTACAGCATAACACCCATCATTCTCACACATTTACCAATCCACACTTACCAATCCACACATACCAATCCACACTTACCAATCCACACTTACCAATCCACACATACCAATCCACACATACCAATCCACATTTACCAATCAACACATACTAATCCACTCTCACTGCCACGCTCACTGTCACTGAATGCTTTCCTACCTTTGCTCTTCTCTCCTTACAGCTCCTTTTCCTCCTCTTCGCTCCTCTTCTTCAGTTCTTCTGTCTTCTTCCGGTTCAGAGGGCACGGACAGCGGTGGGCGCGGCTTCAGTGTTGTGCGCCGGGATCTGACAACAAACCCCGGCGCACAGCAGCTGTTGCCACGCGGATCGCAAGGGAGAGGTATCGGAGGTCTTTAACAGACCTCCGGCTCCCTTGAGTGATTTTAAGCTGGGTTCAAGGGAGATCCTTGAACCGTCTGAAAATAACTCAAGGGAGCTGGAAGTCTGTTAAAGACCTCTGATACCGCTCCCTTGCGAGCTTGCTCCTCCAGCGGCGGACATTACTGTCCGTCTCTGGAGGGGTGCCGGTAAGTTGGCACCCCCCTGATGAGCGGCACCTGGTGCGGACCGCCCGCCCCCCGCTAGGTACGCTACTGGGTCATACCGAAGAGCGCAGTGACTTAAAACGTCCTAGTGTCATAGGATGCCACCTTTGCCACAAGTCAGTTGGTAAAATGTCTAAAAGTTTAGGAGTAGCAACAGTTTAGCCACGCTAAAGTGGTACACTACACACACTCACACACCAGGGCGCACAGATTGCTGAATTGTGTAGCACCTGTCCTCTGTAACATCACTCACTACAGAGTTTCAATCTGTCTCTGGAAGCAACATCAGCACAACCATAGTGCATCTGAATCCTCATGAAATGGGCAGCTGAGCAGCTGCACAAAAGTCGAGGATCACTATGCCAAAGGCCAAGTGTTGGCTGGAGTGGTGTAAAGCAACTAGACTCTGGAGCAGTGGAAACATGTTCTTTGCAATGAAGAATCATTCTACACGATCTAGAAGTCTGATGGGATGCCATCTTGAGAAAACGCAGAGTTCTCATGTTCTCAGAGAAGCCTTGTCCTAGCTCCCATGGTTAAATAATGTCCCCACAAAAGACAAAGCTATGCAAAAAAAATGTTTGGTAATCATGGAAGAGAAAAAGAAGAAAAAAATATAATTAGCAGGTCCTTTTTCTGTGTTATTTTTATATAGTTCTTAATGGTGTTTTATACGCAGTAATCCAAAGGATGGCAATTCTCACTTTTGTATGATTATTGCCCTATTAATCTAGTTGAAATTCCCTGTGATTGCATTTTAATCATCATGTTCGATGTCAGTCATAGAACAATAGAAATCTGAGTGGATTTGAGAAGTAGGATGGCAGAACACTGGTGATTTGTTACTTAATTTACAATAATAAATATTGCTAGAAATGACCCCTGTCTGTGACAGCATAAGAATGTGGAATGAACTAAAGGCTTCAAGTTCTTTTTTATTATTGATATTTGTAATATCCTATGATAGAGCTGTATTGAACACCTACAAGATAAGGGCACATGCTGTAAGATTAAATTATAGTTTCTTTTATCCTAAATGTTCCTGATAGTTTGTCCAGGGTCACTGCCCCATAGTCTTGTAATGATATCTGCCCCAAAGAGCGCTTTTAACCCAATATTCACACCAAGGTTCTTAAGTGCTTCTTTTTCTGATAAGTTATATATCATGGGAGGAAAATGTTATGTTTTCTTTTTTAATGGTTCTAGTTTTTACATAATATAATGTTTTCAGGCAGCTGCATAATAGTCATTTGTATGTTTTCTAACTCTGTTATCTTTGACTAATCTACTAGACAAACACCCAGGCTCCTTATCAAACTGCCTGTGGTTAAATGATACAATGACTCAATCTTAATCACCCTGACTAATGCAATTCTATGGAGGTATGGATTTTGTTATTATTTCCATAAAGAATCAGTATTCGAACAGGTAAAGTCACCCAAAATATCATATACCTGAGAACATTGGTGACCACCAGGTCTGCAGACTAAGGAATGTTTTTTGGGGGGACAACATTAGATAAAACCAGGTTTTGTTAATGCTAACCTATTTTATATCCAAACAGAAAGTTTTTTTTCCATGGGACTACCCCTTTAAGTTTCCTATTTTGTCACAGGCATTTGCTGGGAACAGATATGTCCATGGTGATGAAAGGAGATCTCCTTCCAGACAACTGTCATCCATCAGTGATTTACAGAGTCTGTGGGGAAACCATTAGTGATAACATGTATTAAAATATGTAGACAGTGTCAGTAACTGTTCAATGTGTACTTATCTGTTAAATAACAGATCAGATGTATGCATGGCTTATATGCCATGTTCTTCAATGATTGTAAGCAACACAGTTGGGATTATGTTTGTTCTGCTAAGCAAATGCTGCGGAGATCTGTTTAACAGGATTTTGTATTGACTTAGTACACAGTACTCGGAACACACAAGTGTCCAATGATTTTTTTTAAAAAAAATTCTGGAAATGTAGAGCTTCACAGTTTTCCATGAGGCAGCAAAGAATTCCGTTAGAATTTACTAAATTACTATGATTCTTAATTGGGATTTAAGAATGCGTAAAGTAATTTGTCTTTTTGATAGGGTTCAGGTCCTAGTCTTAGGAGTGTGGTTACACAACCCCCTTCGTTGGCACCTGCCTGCCACCTCAGTGTGTCTAGGACATTCATGTGTTAATGGAAGGGCGTGGTATTGTGGAGTTAATGAGTGAATGCAACACAAACAAGCTTTAGTATATGGTTATATATGATATATACAGATACCTGGGAACTCTTGGAGTTTGACAGGGAGTCTCTGGGTGAAGCTCTGCTTTACCAGATCAACTAGTTAGTTTCTTCTTTATAAAGGCACAGAGTAAAATTTGCCATGCCCACTCCCCACTCGCACTTTGTCCTGCTCCTGCTTATGTATAGTTAGCCCCACCTATTCATGAAGCCACTTTATAGGATATACGTGTGTGTGCACATGTATGTGCATGTATATTAGTGTGTATGTATACACGAGTGTGTGTATATATTTGAGTGTGTGTGTGTATATGTGAGTATGTATGTTGTCTAAAACAGATTTAGAATAACACACACAATAGATTCATATTTCCACGGTGTGTACTTACATTTGTTCTACAAATGATTGAGTAAAACAAATGTTAATGAACAGAAGCATAGGCCAGGAGGATGCCTAAATGGCTTCTGTCTTGTGGTTGCCCCACAGGCCAGGTGCTGCCAGCCCTCCCCTGATTACATTGATACATACAAATGTGAATCAAAGAAATGGTAAGCAGAGCACAGTTATTATTGGGCTTTACCCCAGGTCTTTTTAGAACCTAGTAATACCCCTGGTTACCATAAGAAGGCACTGAGATCTCATATTTTCAACATTTTCTCTCACAGCAGTTACTGTCGGCAAGGGACATGCCTGGGAGCTTCCACAGGTCAGGCTGCCCAAAGCCCTCACTCTTCTGAGTGGCTTTATGAGGGGGCAGAACTTGCTGTTGCGCATAGGCAGGGTTTATAGCACGAGGGGCGGGGCTAACATATAAACATAGATTTTGACAGCAGAATTCAGGATAGCGTTATCTCTGGGCACTGCACATCTGTGATGCCTGATACACTCCCAAACTGGTATTGTCATTTTATGATAATATCAGACCAGTTTAGGATGTTCACAGCAATTACAAATTATTAATTGTATGCATTTTAACTAAAATATCTGTAAATACAATTAAAGCTTCAATTTACCTCTTTATGTGTCTGAGAAAACAATACATTGAGTATAGTAGCATATGTACCTTTTATCATTATACATAACACCATACATAATTAGCAAAATGTAATTGGTACATATATTTACACACAGATGCATTTATTGTATGCATTTCCCTAAGTGTTCTGGTTTTGGGTGCTGACTCTTGTCACAAAACAAAATTTTTATTATCAGAATGTTGTGAAATGTGCCTATAGTTGCTGCTTAGAAGTTGTGTTTTGCTGTCATACAAATAAAAATAATAAAATAAAAAGGTTTGCTTCATTAAATAAAAAAATATCCATGGCTGTTGATTCAATCAAGTCAGACCATGTAGGATACAACTCAGGGACAGAGCCTATGGGTAGGTAGAAGGGACATTTCTCTTTGTCCCTATCTCTCAATTATGTCAACATTGTTGTGTGCAGATTATGACAGCACTTTCATGTAAAGGGTAATAGCTTGCTAAAAGGAACGTTCAACAGCAGCCGCCGCCAACCAAAATTACATAGCAGTAGACAAATATTATTACCATAGCTCCTTTGGGAAAAGAGAAATGCAATCCGAGTAGCAATAACAAGGAAATACAGTTTGTGCAATCTCAATCTGGCAAACTCTAATCTGTCATATTGTTGGATTCTGCATACCTTGTGCAAGTCAGCATTTATATTATGAGAGTAAGGTGGCATCATAGTGAGTATGTATCTGCCATTACTTGTATATTTTTCTTCTAGTTGTGAGGCACTATGGAAGTTTGTGCTGCTCATATACATGAGTGCAGTGTGTGCACCTTTGTTTCAATATATCTGCCATTACTGGTGCCATTTAACATGCACAATAGTTGGGGGTTAGACCCTATGCAGTCAAGTTGATGTGAGTTAATAAAAGTACTTAAACTGAATTCAAGTCAATGGGGGCCTTATCACTTCAGGCATTGCATACTATAACCACTCAAGGCTTCTGGTGCATGGTAGTAATATTAAATATATACACACATTCCCTCGTAACTAGCCCCACAACTGGCCCCACAAGAAATAAGTGGCATATAAAATAATAATGTCAATGGTAATTACCAGACATGTGAATATAAGCCAAGAACAAAACTAATTTGTGTAAAAAAATAATTTTCGTAATCAATAAAGGACAAAGCAGCTAGTCTTGATTAATACAGGTACTCCAACAGGCAGGGCCGGCCCAAGACTTAATGCCGCCTGGGGCAAAGTTTAAAATGCTGCCCCCCACTGCCGACGCCGGGGGGGAGGCGGCATTTTAAACTTCGCCGACGCCATTATCTACCCTCCCTCCCTATTATCTACCCTATCCCCCCCTTTGTACTCACCTTTAAGTCCTGCTGCGAGTCGCCCTGCTCTGCCATGGTGCCGGCTTGTAATGCTGAGCGCCGGAAATTGACGTCACTTCCGGCGCTCAGAATTACAAGCCGGCACCGAGACCGAGCTAGAGGGCTCGCAGAGGAGAGAGAGGGGCACCGAGCAGGTAAGCGAAAACCACTCGGCGCCCCTCTCTCTCCTCCGCTTCAAAAAAAGAAAAGCGCTCAAAAGTGCTGCCTGGGGCAATTGCCCCACTCGGCTCCATTGTAGGGCCGGCCCTGCCAACAGGTAGAGAAAACCTATAAAGATAAAAACAGACGCAAAGAAGACAGTGCTTGGATAAATATAAAAATAATAATTTTAATACATATACAGACAAAAAACACCACAATATAATCAATAGAAGCAACAAAATACACAATATACAATGATATATAAAAAAGATATCTCCAGTATTAAATGTAAATATACAAATAGATAATTTTCCCATTGAACAAATAATCTTGGGTCCTAGAAAGGGCAACAGATTTGTTATGTTACAAAAACTTAAAACTTTCTGGATTTTAACTTTGAACACCTCAGTACCCTGTGGTCTCAATGATAATTTAGATTTGATTCCTTTTCTTGAATAATAATTTACCCAATTATTGTTTCATTGTAATGCTATATATATATATAAATAAAATTTATTTGAAATGCGTTATTCTGGATTTTTTGTTGTTATTCTATCTCTCACTGTTCAAATAAACCTACCATTAAAATTATAGACTGATCATGTCTTTGTCAGTGGGCAAACGTACAAAATCATCAGGGGATCAAATCATTTTTTCCTTCATCGTAAATAGGTAAGATATTGATCGGCACATATATCATTTGGCAAGCTGAGGAGGCTGCCTTTAGAGGTTTGGTATACAGAAGTCATGTTTGTCATGACTGTGGGTACTGGATTAGGAGGGAGTCCCTGTGCATCGAAAGGGTTTGGGCTTAGAACCCTGTTTGAGGCTGGCAGTGATAGATATGCCTGGTTTCAGACAACTGTCTGCTTCAGCTTTAGGCTTCTTCCTAGGAGCAGGACAGGAACAGAAATGATGGACTAAGGAACTGGCAGACAAGCCAAGGTCATACACAGTAAGGGCAAGTAGTGGTGCACTGGGATGAGACGGAGGCATAAGTTAAGGACAGTCCAAGGCCCTATAACCAGATGATCAATAATCTAAATGGGGACACAGAAACATCAACGGAATAAAAAAAGTGAGTGATCAATAAAACAAAAATATACAGATCAGGCAAACATACAATCCCAATACTGCAAGCAAGGGAGCCCTGGGATAACCCCTAGTATATAAAGTCCCTATATTACCTGATTGGCCTTAGGTTCGACAAGAATTGGCGAAAAACTGGACAGGTACATGAGGAGGAAAGGAATCCCAGAGACCACAGAGCCTCCTTGTGACGAGAGTAGGTGGGATGTCTGCCATGCTCAGTGTCGCTGGTTCAAGTTTCGTGGTTCCTGACATGTACACTCCCCAGGCTTCTGAGATCCTTTAGTTACATGTATGGAAATATATTAATAAAGTATGCTGTTTACGCTATAGTCGACATCTCAATCCTGTGCCATATATAAAATTATTCTAGAGTGGTAAAGGTCACCTATCCCCCCAAGGATCATTAAACAACAATTAGTTATTAAGAAATTATTAGTGCTAATTGACTTTCTATGTCTGGCTTGCCTTGTATTTTCTCAAAGTCATTTCATTTTCCCATGCTCCAGGGACCAATCTTAGACATTTCAGACATCCAGGCGTGGATTAGTTGCGTCTGTATTATTCTTTGTAGTGTAATTGTATATGAACCGGACTGCCAGGAAATATGGAAAAAAACCCCACATCAAGCTCATGACTACTTTGCACGCTCTGTAAGAAAAAAAAAACATGGCACAGTTTATTAAGCAGCATATTTGTTTTTGATGTGTTTGCCCAATCATTTCAAATTAAGGCACAGCTTATCACATCAATAGTAATGATTTATCTAGTGGTTAACTTTTAATTCGTAAGACAAAGTTGATTACAGCACAGGAATCTGATTACTTTCAAAATAATTAAAGAAAATTGCAACTGTACTGACAGGCTTTCCAAAAATAAATTTCAAAGAGCATATGCAAATACTTATTGAACCTAAAAATAAATCTTTCAATAACAATATTACATCCTTAGCCCTTTTGGAGAACCAGACCCCTACAACAGAACATACTTGACCATCCATTGCTTACTGGATGTTATAAATTCATTAATAAAAACAAGAGACTGTAGATTGTGTATGGCCACAACAATTCAGCTTTCATTGAAACACATTGTGACATAGCATGCCTTTATTCTGACTTAATATTCTCCCTTGACCCAACCATACCATAACAAAACTGCAATATCTTCTCTAACTAAGTTAATACCACTAAACTTTGCAGAACACTTTCTTTATCACCCTTTGAACCAAAACAAACATGTGCCATCATTTCCCACAAGCTGTACATACTATAAAAAAGGTGGATGTGGACGTAATAGCTGCTGAAATAAATGTCCAACTATACTGAAAACTGATCTGTTTGTTGTAATGTATACAGTCCACCTGACATCTTCTCATCTTGTAACTTCTCAACTATGGTTACTTTTTATGAATCACCTCCTGCATGCACTTAATAATATAGGAAAGAACCAGGACACTCCTTGAGCAGGTGCCATCGTGATTCCATATGGTGGATTTGGCTGCCGGGCTGGTAGTCGCAGCAAGGATACAATGTTTATGCCTATGCCAGCTTGGTTGGTTAAATTAGGGTTCATGGTTGGTACCGATTTACAAAGTAAGGCAGCTGGTTGGTCTAAGTTGCCAGCTGCTATAATGATGTTCCTGGAATGTTTTAACATATATTCATATGTCATTGTTTATTTTATAAGAGATTCATTTATGTTGCTGTTAGTTTCACACTGCGGAAAGGCAGGAATACCTGCACCATGGACTTTATTTTATCCATAGCTGCCATTTTAATAAAATATTTGTTTATTCAAATGTTACGTTTGTCTTATTGGAGGCTCCACCTCTGTCACGTGTCTTAGATGTACACATGTACTGAATTGTAATACAGTTCTGAATACCCTACTCCCACAGTCAACACTCCAGTCTACAGCAAATACATATAGTATGTATGTGGATTACTGTTATAACATCATTTCATCTCTCCTTCGTGTTTGTTGGCAATCTATATGCCTTGTGCTGCTATATATGCCATCAGTGCTAAAGTGTAATGGATACATCATCATTTGGCTATTTATGCAGGTCTCTGAAGTGTTCCAGGCAGGGTATTTACAAACACTAGATTTGTCTTTTCCAAAAATTCAACATGTCACATGCATTTAGAAGCTTAGACACAAGACAAGTAATGATGTAATCTAAAATAACCTATGGGCTATTCTGTCAGGATGGGAAATCTAAAAAAAAATCCCTTTATGACTGAAATCAGTTTGATGGTCTCCAGTTGGATATTGCAGTAGATCATTTAAATTAGGACCATGCAGTCTATTTTGCACTATTAAACAAACCTTGATCATCTCCTCCAGTAAGGGTTTTTGACTGTATCATCCATGATTGTCTCTTTCTTTAATAATTACACATCTTTTCCTTTAACACTTGTCAGCAATGGATGTGGTGCAGGCGAAATTACTCATCTGCACTGTGGCATTCGTACCAAATGTCAGTCAATATAGGTCAGATTGGCATTGGTAACCACAAACAAATGGTTTTTATACAAGATTTACCTTACTTTAACCACTGTCTTTGCCTCAGAAGCAATGTAAAACCCATCCCTTCATTCAATGAACTTCACCAATCATCAACCAATCACAGACTGAACAACAAATTCAAACAAAATGCCTGTTATGTGTGTATAAAGTATCCCTGCTGAAGCTACTAGTGTCCAAGGCAGTCGAATAACCAATCAAAATCACTAGATATGTGCTGTACTTTAACTGCATGCACCATGAGTCAAACCACACATATAAATAGCTAACTCTTGCACCGTACATCATGTAAAACTCCCAAAGGTGCCCTCTTATAAACTCCCCTGAGGAGCTTGCACATTTCCACTTGCGCTCCTGCTCCCATGTGATCATATTTGGTCCATGTCCACATTAGCCATGTTATTCAGGCCAAATAAATAAGGGCACCTTTACTCCCCTCAGTCATGTGGCCCCTACATCCTATTGGAGAAGAATAAAAGGATATTTTTTAGGGCATGTGTCTCCCTTTATGATCCTCGGCAGTAACATCTCCTGGTAGTAATCTTGGGCTCTGATAGATGTGGTTACATTTTAGTTGTACTTATTCAAAGTATTGTAATACTAAAAGCCTCTTTCTTTCTTTCTTCTCTTTCTCTGGCTACCTATTTGTACATGAATATTCCGTTGGACCTATATCGAAGTGACTAAACGTAACTAAATTAAAGCCTCTTCTGTGAAGTGGCTGTCTAACATGAAAAGAAACTGCAATTTCAGTGTCATTGACTAATTTCACAAGATTGAATACAGAAGTGGAATATCAGAAATATTTTGAGATTCACAGAAACTCAGAGAAAAACAGCAAGCGACCTGTTAAAAAAGAGACATCCCCAGGGCTGTGTTTCATGTTCTTCAAAGGCATGTTTTTTTGTCATATCTTGCCTTGTGCCGAAGGGAAATTTGCCAAAGTGAATAAATACAAAAGAAGAAAATATAACTCCATGAATAAAGGTATAAACACTATCAGGAAAAAACAATAATAATTCTAACACAACTCTTTGAGCACCGTTGGGGTGGAATGTCATGCAGTATATACAGTATATATATATATATATATATATATATATATATATATATTTACCAATGATTTGAAGCACTCACGAGTATAGTATCGATAATAAACAATATTATATTTCAGTCCCTCCACGGAGACCTTTATCAAGGATAAAGTTGAAATGCATCTAAGCAGTTTTTTTTTATCACCACTTTATCCTTTATAAAGGTCTCAGTGGAGGAAACAAAACGTCATTTTTTATGCAAATAAATGATTTATAAAGAAATGATTTATACAAGACCCGTGAGCGCTTCGAATTATTGGCGGACATTTTGAAGCTGTTTGAATGCACCGGGGCACTGAAATAAACGTTTTGCTAAACGTTTAATAGGGTATTTGCGGCCTCATTACTTCTCTCTCCATGTCTCATAATTAAATGATAGTATCTGACATTAAAGACCAAGCTAAGTAATCCGGATTTCTAACTTGATTTGTGTATTTAAAAAGCTGTGTAACTTGTTTTCTGATACAGAAAATATTTGCCTTCTTTTTCCCATTTTGTAAGTAAAATCTGCAGTATTTCACTCAGAAATACAGCTAATGCACTATAGTGGGTACACCTCTAGGTGTACCTCAACCATACATGCGTATCCACCACTGTATATGCACAGCTTTTGTGGTACACAAATGTCTACTCAAGATTATTTCTCCCCACAGGTCATCATCTATAAAAATTGCATGCTAGCCTTATAAACTTACGCACAGGCTGTCAAAATTAAAATGGATGAAACCAGGCGATTCTACGCATTATTTCACATGAAATAACTGTTAGATTTAATTAACCATTAGAGTGTTAACAACAAATGAGATAACATTGATAAAGTGGACTCGGAGGCAAGCCACATATTTCTCGTGGTTGCATTTTATATTCTAACATGTTTTATACGTCTATAAAAAATGTTTTATATTCTAACATGTGTAATACTTGCTTATCATATTTTACACATATACACACACTTATTTATACACACTCACAAATTTACGTATACTCACATGTACTGACCCTTATACATGCGCACACGCACACTCACATACACTGACACCAATACATGTATACACCGATCTACATAAACACACTCACTCCATCCCTCACACACATTTACATTTAAGATGCCTTCCAAGCTCCTGTGGTTTTGCAGGCTCAGGAGGGAGTCTGTTCTGCTCCTTCCTCGCAGTCCTCACCCGCTACCTGTGTCTGGGTGTTGGGAAATGACATCATATGCTTGCACTCAGACTCAGCATGTTGGATAAAAAAAGAAAAAAAACATACACCAAGTTTCATTAAAACTTAAGCAGGTTCACTATTTTTTTAATTGAAGACTTCTTTTTATTTGAAACTTGTTCCACATTGCACATTTTGAGCACCCAGCTTCTCGTCCTACTTTTTTTTTAATAAAACCATAAAAAAAAAA
Source organism: Sceloporus occidentalis (assembly GCA_023333645.1). NCBI lineage: Eukaryota > Metazoa > Chordata > Lepidosauria > Squamata > Phrynosomatidae > Sceloporus > Sceloporus occidentalis. Next base: position 645,549 of record JALMGF010000028.1, read on the forward strand.
AAAAAAAATGTAGACTGAAAAATCAATTCAGAAAAGGAGATCAAGTGGTCATTTTTACACTGTTGTTTTATTTTGGATTGGCAAAGGTAATTTTTCCCAGGTGACACATCTGCTTTAATTACCACAGTATTCATTATTGTACTTTAACGTCTGTCCCAGGCACAAACTAAAATAAAATAATAGTTCCCACTGCAGAGGCATGTCTTTCAGCAAAAGTATATTTACACGTTAAATTACACTGGAAGGCGCGATAAAATATGACAGTTATATGTTTTGGCTTTGTTTTTCACCAAGCTAGAAGACACTATTGCTCAAAATGTAGGTCTTTGTACTTTGTGGAGTATTAACATGATTTGCTTAGAGAGAATGAACCTGTTCAAGCAAGGTTGTCAGTTTGGAGTGAACCGGAAAACCAACAATACACTCCTTATTGGATTCTACTCCAAGAAATCGACTGAAGGCCAATTTATTGTGGGTTGTGAAATTCACAGCATTTATTGGGCATTATACCAAACATGGGACGCACTTGCATAAGGCAATTATTTTTTTTTACTTAATATTGCTATCTAAATTAACACTTACTCCCAGGTAAATCATGGAAAGCATGAGAACCAGACTTAAGCCAAAGATTGCTGATATATATATCATTTCGTATCATGTTGTATTTGCCGATGTTGTACACAAGCCATAAGCCTACATTAGTGGCTGTATTGAAAATGCCCCCTCGAGACTCTTGGGAAATAATGTAATAATAACGAAATTGTAAATAGTACAAAAAGAAATCACCATACCCTTGACAACGCCACAGTTTTAACTGTTGAAACATATCTTTTGTGAGGACCTCCTCTGCCCAGAACTATGAGATGGGAAAAAGAGGTTTTGGCACACAGGACACTGTGAATTAAAATGATTTGTAGAAAGCAATGACTGGAATTTAAACTATACTGCAAAGTCACCATTAGTACAACAATATAACTTCAAGATATATCTCAAAGGCCTTAATTGCGTGGCAAATGTATTTTCGTAGCAACATAGTTAAAATGGAAAATTTCACTTGGCAGAGAGCTTTTACTGAATAACCCCTAAACTAGGAATATTTTTTGTTTTAAATTAATACAAACATATTTAACAGATGGCCAACTATGCATTAAAATGCGTCCTATACTAAGTCCAAATTGGTGTGGCCCCGTTTTTTGGGGTTTTTTTAATTCCACATTCACGTGTGTTACATTTGTTCCAGAAAATAAATACTGGGATTTAAAATGTTTTTGAAAAGAATTCAGCATTTGGAGCCGACAGGACTGAAACCTAAACCACACATAGTGAATAAATGTGGCGCAGTAATTTATAACTAAATGACACTTTTAACTTTAATATTAACATTAAAAACACAGTATAACAAACCTAGCGGGAAGGACCACAAGCAATAACAGTGCTAATGAGCATATATTCTATGACCTTTTTACTAAATTCAGAATGGCTACCAATGCTAATTATTATGCTATAGTGGTGTCAGAGGGTAAATTCAGATATTTATTATGTAGTCGAAATGTTAATTTTTCCATTCTTTCTGCTAAAGGTTATTCATGAGTGACCTTTTGGCTAAATACGGTATGTATTGTTATGCTGTAGAAGTCGTAGGGTTAATCTCGTGCCTCAGTTTTGAAGTGAAAATTTTATTTTTTTTACAATACATAAATATAAGTAACATTTGAATATTGACAGCTTTATGAAAATGGGTTTATTATACACAGTATTTGTCTAATAACCACTTTCCTTAATGTTGCTAGTCCTTAAAAAAGTATTTTCCTATTTTTTTAGCTTTTCTTTCAAATAATGTGATTTTACTTTTAAACTAAAGCCACAATCCTCAAATCAATTGGTGTAAATTAGCTTTTGATAAAGTGATTTATGTTCTAGTTTAAATTTTATTTAAAAGTCTTCAGAGGCAAACTTTATTTTGTGTGCTATTAATAAGTGGTCTGTGCAATATACTGTCCTACAAGTGTCACAATGTAACTGGTAAACATCCATTTGTAGCTAATGGTTAAAAGGATTATGTCATTCATTTTTTGAAAATTTATTTTAATGAAATCACTTTGGAGACACCTAGTTATGTACACTCTTACCATGGTGAAGGTTAAAGAGACACAGTAATGGTCAAATACATTTCATTAGCGAGTAAGCAATTGTATGACTTGTGGCTTAAATAGGTAAAAGGGCAGCATGTTTGCTTATCATTTGCGTCACTGATGATACTTATTAGCCAGTCTTTTGTTTCTCTAGTTTAAACTCTTTATGGTCTAGCATGGGAATAGTGTGATTTATATATCAACAGTCTGCATCTGCACCAATTACTTTACAAACCTTGTTGTGCAAATATATATGTCACAAAAACATCAACATGGACGTTTTTCTGATTTACAGGAATTGTGTGCAATAATAAATAAAGCACAGGTCAATGGTAGTAGCCCTTTTCTCTTTAGCTGGCTACTGCAAAATCCCTGCAATTATCCTTGTCGCATAATGTCTTTGATTTTCTTTTCACTTGCGGGTCTTCAGATCAGGAGAAATGATCTGTTGGTGCCAATTCAATTTAATGTCTAAGAGGAAAAGAATGAGAGAAATCTTGTTCCAGTGTTATATAGGATTCCCTCAGTGATTGACTGTCACGGTTATTGATTGTCTAGTTTTTGTAACTGATTAATTTTTGTTTGGCTGGAAGCCATCATTATGTGACAGGGATAATCCTTCTTAGTACAAGACAAATGGATATCAATGAACACTACTAGGTAACATCTTAGCATTTGAAACAAACTATACTCAAATCAAACTTTTTATATAGGCTGATAACCTTATTTTAAGGTTATTTGCCCCTAAATGATTGCCAGTGACTTAACTTATAACATGAGAATATTATTATCTCAAGTATAGCAATTGTCTTCTGCACTGTTTTCTGGTTTGTCGATAAAATTGACTGTTGTAACAAGCCTAATTAAAGGGCTTGTAGATTCCAATGTGGAGCAATCAGGCACATGCCACCCGTGGCTTCTTCACATTTACAGTTTTGCCCTGAATTGCTCTTTGTAACTATTGTCCCATGTGTCCCTAATGATAATATTCAGCCAATGTGAATAGAGGAAACTATTACAATCAAATACTGTTGGAGAGCATCCATTGTTTCTCCTTTGGAGCTAGTGGAATTCTCCTAGTCAGTAGATTAGTCGTTTTTAGCATCTCCAGCCTGCCTACACTGCCGTATGTTCTTTAAAACCACACAAGAGTCAAAACCCCAAAATATTAACTAAACAAGTAGGACCAAAACAGTAAATGACCTAGCACTAAAGAAACATTGAGTTTAAGTGAATGGTTTTACATAGACGTGTGCATTCTTATTCAGGCGAACATGAAAATGAACACGAAGGGTGCATCTTCATTGTTCAGCCCGAATACCAAAGAAACGAACACAGCGGAGCAAAACGTACACGAAGACGAAGACACACAACACGAAGAATCTTTGTGTTCGTCTTCATTTAAATCTCCAACTAATCTCCCTGGTCCCTCCCCCTCTAGCCTACCTTATCTACGCAGCATTGCAGAGATTAACGGGAGTGGAAATCCATAGGATCCCGTGAGGAGTTAAAGGTCCGTGCAAGCGACTCTATTGGTCACCTGCAGGGACCGGCAACCAAAAGAGTCGCTCGTATGGACCTTTAGTTCTTTAAGGTGTCCTTAAAGAGATATTTTAAAATGACACATCTACAAAAATAATAGTTTATTGGGATCCTGTCACCTAAATGTTAAGGCTTCCCTAACCTTTGCTCCTGGCTGTCACTGGGCCATTCCATTCATTGTTTCTTCTAATCACCTGTTCTCGTTCTATCCTTCTTGCCACAGAGTGGACACTGCATATATGCACCACAATGTCAGAAATAAGCTTAAAAGAGGTGAAGGTGATTAGGCTGGCAAATATATGAATCTAAGGTATTCCTGGATCCTCTTTGGACCTGTGTTAAAGTCACCCTTTTTTTAAAGTGATTAGATACATTACCACAGCAGATGTTGGCTGTTATTTTCTCATACGACTAGGACATAGAGACCATAATTATCTCTGCTGTACATTTTTTTCTAACTAGGTATTTCTCATTAATTCTTCTGTATGACGTACCTTATTGTTACAAGAATCAAATTTGTAAAAACAGGCAACAAGGTAGAAGGAATCTGATAATTACAGACTAATTTTGGATCAGCCTTAATTAACTCTGTTAATGGTACTATGTAGCATATTCAGGTAATTATACAACATTGTGCAGAATTTTTGGCACCCTACAAAAAGATAAAAATAGTCTCTAAAAATACTTCTCATAATAGCGAGTTGAACTGCTTCTGTGTTGTTTTATATAAGAGCTGTTATACTCTGTAATTAACAAACCCTATAAAATAATATGTATATGAATATGAGCACAGTTTTTTGTACATTTTTTGGCTGTTTCTATGTAAGTGAGAGCATTCATTTGTCTTGATGACATCCATTGAATTTTGACCTTTATTGAATTTGAAGTAATAACATAAAACTATTTGCTGTAAATACCATAGATAGACCTCAGGGTTTATTCACTAAGGGGTCAGTTGTCAGGGGAGTTGGAGCAGATTTATAATTTCAACTACTCTGTTCATTACGAAGGGCCAACACTGGCAAGTTTCTCCAGTAAGAAGGGCTACATTGGCCCTGAATAATCAATAAATGAGAAGACTCTCACAGATTTTAGTATATATTATACAGTGTTGGTCAGAAGCTCATTGGGGTCAGATCTTCATATTGTATAGCGTAGTCCTCTCAGTTTGGTAATTAACCCTCTCAGAGATACAGTGACATTGTATGGAAGTACATGGAAAGAGAGAAGCAACCGAGGCTGCCTAAATCCACAGATTTGTGTGCAAGTGTACCAGGGGCGTAACTAGACGCCTCAGGGCCCGGGTGCGAGAATCTGTTATGGGCCCCCCACCCCCTCACCCCCCCAAAAAAAACATGATTTTTACCCAACAATTTTTTTTCAACAAATTCAATTGACATATTGAATCATATCTGTAAAAAAAATCAAAGAAAAAGGGGCGCATGTACAAAGGGCATAATCCAGGGGTGTCCAAGTTTTTTCTGCAGTGGGCCACTTCATCAGAATTGTATACGTGCGAGGGCCGCACTCATTTTTCACTGTGACAAAAAATATGGCCTTTAATAAAATATGCAGATTAAAATAAAGTAAAATGACACAAAACCTTTACTTTTCCTCTCACTGATTTCTGGGCCTTGAAAGTTTTGCGACTACAAATTCAGGATTCCCTAGATTTATTCTAGGGATGAACTAAAATGAAAATTCACACTCCTATCATACCCAGGCAACCAGTAAATGCTGGTACCTAGGCATGATGGTACTGAGCTCGCTGTGATTGCTGTTAGCAATCACACTCCTATCATGCCAAGTCAGCCAGTACATGCTGGTACAGGGTGGCTGTAAGTGCAGACCCCATACTGCTGGCAGCATCACTACACAAGGGGGGCAGCTGGCCAGGTTTCAGCATGTACTGGCTGACTTGGCATGATAGGAGTGTGATTGCTAACAGCAATCACAGTCCCATCATGCCTAGGTTCCAGCACTTACACATCCATGCTATCACACACACACACACACACTAATTTATTCATATAATCATTAATTCACAGATTCATTCCCTCAATCACACACACTCATTCAAACACCCTCCCCACCCCCTTACCTGCACTGCAGCTCCTCGATGCCGCTCACAGACTTCAGCAGAGGGCGCGGCCTCCCTCTGCCTTCTCTGCTAAAGCACAGAGGAAGTAGGATGTCACGTGAACTCCGCTTCCTCTGTGCAGTCCAGAAGACCCTCCCACAAGTAAGTAGCAAGGCTTGAGGTGCGGCTCGCGTAAGATCGGTTGCCCTGGCTGCCGATCTTACACGGGCCGCACCTCGAGGTCTCGCGGGCCGCATTTGGCCCGCAGGCCGCATGTTGGACGCCCCTGCCTTATTTTAAAAAAAAAACTATTAGCATGTCTATTTTTGAAAGCATCCTTACTTTACAGCATTTTTTCACACCTGCCTAACACTTTTGCACAGTGCTGCAACTAAATAAGTTTTGAGTGCCTAGTTTACACAGACCACGTATTACCCCTTTCGGACAAGAACAAAATGCTTATGTTTACATCCAAGTTCTAGGGTTAAATCAGTCAATACCTTTTGCATTCGCAATATGTGTTGCTATGGTAATCACTTAATCAAAGGTTATTTGTCATTACAGTACAACATCTATAGTGTCTGAATTGCTTTTGTCATAATACAGCCTTACATTGGATTATCTTAATGCAGAATGTATCTTATACCAGACCCCCCCCCATAGTAAACCACATTGCATTTCAGAAGGTTAGCTTTGGCTTTAATGAAATTGGGCTATGCTGGTTTCCATGGTACTGGGGTAAATTCCGACCCCTAGACTGAATGATCAGTGTCTTTTTATAACCAGGTCATCTCTTCAGAGAAATACTTGACATCCATACTGATTTTTCTTATAAACACATCATCTTCTGTATCTAATGCTATAATTTCCTTTGAGCAAGGAAATTATTATAAATTACCTATAGTACTTTTTCATCTTTTTGATTGGAAGCCAGTGACAATAGATCTTTTTTAATGTAATGTACATTAGATGCAATTTTATTTAAATTGTAATGTTTGAAATGAGAATGGACACAAACATAGACATAATGGCACAAAGTGAAGCACCAAGTGACTTTATTTTCTAAAAAAGCCCATAGCTACACAGTTCTTCTTAATGCTTTTGTAGCATTTGTTTTGCTCAATGAACACCAAATGCAATATACCGATGTATTTGAATATATGTTGACTTTAAGCAACATTGCTTTTTTATGGCACCATTGGGTCTCATTCTTCTGTTCTCCCATTATATATATATATATAGACGCCTTTTATGAAAGACATCCTTTTCTATTTATGCGAGGGAAAAGTATGTTTTTCACATAGTAAGTACATAGACATTAATATGAAGTTGGTCCCCTCCTTTGCAGCTATAACAACTCCCACTGTTTTCTACAAGATTTTGCCATCAGGCATTGATGTTGGACAAGAAGGCTTCCAGTTCATCCCAAAGGTGTTAGATGAGGTGAGGTCAGCACTCTGTGCGTGGCAGTCACGTTCTTCCACACCAAACTCATCCAACCATGTCTTTATGGACCTTTGTGCACTAGGGCACAGTCATGCTGGAATAGATAATGGCTTTCCCTAAACTGTTCCCACAAAGTTAGAGCTATTAAACTAAATACTATTAAAATCACGATTCTACAAATCCCTGCTGTGTGATTTTATTGCTAACAAAAAATAAATATGTACTTTTTTCATAGTAAACGTACTATAGACCTAATATTCCCTGAGGTAAGATTCTGCCTGCATGATCGTAATGCATTAATAGTATTTACTCTTGAACAGGTTTATTGCTTTCGATGGGTTACCATTATCTCTGCTAGTCTAATATCTGTCTATCATGTTATGTTACTAATCAATATTTCTATAGACTGTCTTATTTAGCTGATGCTGAGTAGAGCAGCCCAACTACTAACTGAGCCCATAGTGCCATTTTACATAGTCCTTACTGAAATATACTTGTGTGTGCTTACATTTTCCATTTATTGGTATTTTAGCACTTTCGTGTCCCTTTGTACAAATATATTGGCATACATCTGTGTAACATGATGGCACATTGCCATCAATGGGCGGGTGTATAGGAGAGTAAAGAGTCTACTAGGACTCAATTGGCTTCATTTAATGACCCATCTAAAAAGTGTACTATTGTGATAACGAAGATTGCTTGCTCATATAATACTGATTTATCTTATTAGAATAAAAGTGTGTTCTACTCTGCTCAAATTTATAATTTCTCATATCTGAATCTAAAGATTACTTTATTTGATCTTGATTTAGTTGAATTGCTCGGATTGTAATATTCATTGTTAGTGGTGCCCTTACATATGACACAAGACATTTTTGTATGTTTGATAGTGAAAGTACATTTGGGCGGGACAGTCCCGATTTTGGGTCTCTATCCCTACCTTTGTCCCGCTTTGCAGGGGCAGATGTAGGGTGAGGGGTGAGGCCAGAGCAGCTGCGGGGGGGGGGGGGGGGCACACAGCCGCCCGATCAGCAGCTGCAGCCTGCAGGACTAGTTGGGAGATTATGATCTTCCTCTACTTGGCTCAACATTAGGGAACGCAAGGTCTGTCAGTTCAGACCTCGCTTTACTGCTCCCTCATCACTACGTCATCCCTGTGCTCTGCAGCAATAGCCTGCACGTAGTGATGACGGAGCAGTAAAGCGAGGTCTGAAGTGACAGGCCTCGTGCTCCCACCACAGGATGAAGGATGAAGAGTGAAGGAAGAAGGATGGTGGGATAGGTAAGAGATGGGGAGAAGTGGGTGTAATGGCAGTGTATATGAAATGTATGTGTTTGTAAGCTTGTGTGTGTATGGACAGGTGTGTGTAAGACCAGTATAGGTATTTGTAAGTTGTGTGTAAGGGCAGTGTATGTGTATATGTGTGTGTAAGCACAATGCACGTGTATAGGTGTGTTTATGAGCAGGTGTGTGTAAGGACAGTGTATGTGCATATGTGTGTGTAAGGGCACTGTACGTGTATATGTAAGTTTATGGGCAGGTATATGTAAAAGGCTTACATAAGCCTTTTTTAATTTTTAAAAAACATATCTGCTGTTGTTGACTACTCTTGTCTCAATGATACACAGTTGGCATTATGGTGGACACCTGGCTGGCTGAGAATCATGGGGATTGTAGTTCACAGCTAGCATCTTCAGCTTTACTGTTGACTGCAATAACCATGATGCTCAGCCAGATTCATGGAAGCAGTGTCTGTCTGAGCCTCATGTGAACTGTGGTTAACAGGTGTTAGTTGTGAATTTAAACTCCCACAATGCCTAGTCATGTGGACACCTGGCTGGCTGAGTATCATTGGAATTCGATGTGTTTTTTATTTTTAATATGCATGACTGTGCTGACAAAAATGTAGCGTGTTTTAAGTAGCAATGCAAGCGCGGCATTGTAAAATGCAGTTGTATTGATAAACTCTGTGAGAGCGATTAAAAAAAAAAGTGTCCCTCTTTCACATTTTGAAATGATGGGAGGTATGGTGTTATAATAAATAAGTCTATGTAATATAACAGTGGTATATTATTTAGTGTAGGAGGAATCATCTTTGTCATATTTCTTATGCTATAGTCCATGTGTTTGAAGTAAATGGGCTCAATTATCACCAGTATAGTGTTTTTTTCCCCTGCATGTGGATGTCCAGGGTGTTTCTTACAGCATGTTGAGCTTAGACAAAGCTCACTAATAATGTTCATTTTATCTATTTAAGTCTCACTAATAGCATGCATGCCCCATTGAATATTGTTTTTGCAATCTAGAATCCACAACGATAATAGTTTCCAAGCAACCTTAACACCAGTTAATTTCAAGAAGTGTCATACAATCATGTTCATGGTGCTGAAAGTTTTTGATTTTTTTTTTCAATTATCATTTTTTTAAACTTTAGACTTTTTACACAGACATGTGTGTATTTATTCTAGTTTACTTGTTACTGGTAATTCTGTTCACTGGACCAGCTCAATGGAAATGTATACTGTCATATGTCATTAAATGTGACATTTACAGCCCTAAAAGAGGTTTCATGAAAGATAAACAGCATGTATATCACAATTACTTAATGCTTTTTCTGGATTTGTTTTAGAAGTGCTTTAAGGCATTGTGACGGATCGTCCTGTGCCCCAGACTGGACACATCCGCCCGTCAGCTCCTTCCCTCTCCCAGTAAGCGGACACGCTGCGGCTGTCCGAAGAAAGCAGTCACAGACCAGCACTTCCCTCAATCATGAGACAGGACTTCATGCTTTGAGGTTAAAAACAGAACTCTCTTTATTACAAACACACAGAACTTATATACAATCTACATTCACTGTGCACCGAACCCAACCCCCAATCCCATCAGCCACATCCCCTCACAAATCCCATCAACCACATCCCCTCACAAATCCCATCGGTATACAGGGGATGTATCAGGTGAGGGGATTAAGGGATACAATGGGTTCCCCCACCTGTGTTATCCCCCCTGTAGTGCGGGTGCCGTCTGGGCAGACAGGGCTGTGTTGGCTGATTAAGAGCCCCAGCCAGATTATAGGATCGTCTCTTTGAAGGCTGGAGCTGCAGCCACATTCAAACGGTACAAATAAATATAATAATAATAATAACAGTGAAGATCAGACATAGGTTCTTCACATTACTCCCCTCTTGTGCAAACGTCCGGCAGACACAGCCAGATCCCTAACGGATCGGCTTGGGGATGACCGGGCCTCTACTGTCTCTAGTCCTGCGGGGTAGGGAGAGCGGGCGTGCGGCTTCTGGGGCACCCTGGCAGCCCCATGTCAGTCACCCGGGCTCCTAGGCCTGGCCCGTAGTCAAAGGGTAAGAGGCCAGCCCAGAAGCCTCTCCAGTGGGCAGCCCTCTTTAGTCTCCTCTGCAGGCATGGGAGACCTTTCTCCAGGGCTTCCTTTCCCCTCTGGGCACTCAGCCCAGACTCGGCTCCCTCCCAACCTGATGGAACCCTCCCATGGTTACCCTGACTACGGGCTTGTCCCGAGTCAGCTCCACATTCCCCCACCCAAACAACAAGAGCCCACTCCAAAGCAGCAGCAGTTTCACTTACCCCTACCTGGCTCTCCGAGCTGGGGCTCGTTTTGCCCACTGGACCATGCCGCTGGGGAGGAGTGCCGGTTGCCCTTCCTCCCATACTTGGTGACAGCCGCTGGGGAGGGTCGCCGCCTGCGCCCCCTCCCAGATGCTCGTGCTGGGGAGAGCCAGATAATGGGGGTGTAAGCTGTGGAGGGCAGAGGTCAGCGACTCTCTGCCCGGTTGCCAGTGCCTCTGATGGTGCAGGGAACGTTGCTGGGCAGAGAACAGCGTCACTCTGCCCTGTGGCCAGCTCTTCCGCTGGTGGTTCCCTGCTAGCAGGTGGGGACCCTTCGCTGTGGGGCGGGCAGAGGCCAGCAGCACTCTGCCCTGTTGCCGGCGTTTCAGCCAGAGCGAGGATTGCTGGTGCAGGACAGAGGTCAGCGACTCTCTCTCCGGGTGCCAGCACTTCTGGTTGGTCCTCGTTAGCCGGCGGGAACACTGTGCTGGGGGATGAGCAGAAGCCAACAGCACTCTGCCCCATGGCCGGCTCTTCTGCCGGTCTGGCCTTTTGCGGTGCTGGGCAGAGGATCGCGTCGCACTTCCCTGGTGGGTCCCTGCTAGCAGGCAGGGACCTTTCACTGTGGGGAGAGCAGAGGCTAGCGGCACTCTGCCTCGGTGCCGGTGCTTCAGCCGGAGTAGGAGGGGCGCATGGTGCAGGGCAGAGAACAGCGTCTCTCTGCCCTGTTGTCAGCGCTTCTGCCGCCTCTAGTGGAAACCCATAGACCGCTGCCTCAAATTCCGGCGACTGCATGCAGTCCATAATCGCCCTGAAGACTTCCTCCCAAAAGTGATTGCCCACTTTCACCTCTTCGGGCTCTGGCTGCAATACCAGGGGCAGAGTGGCTGAACCTTCAAGTCCGGAGGCTTGCCAATTACAGTGAGCGGCCTCCGGAGCTCGCTCTGTAACATCTGTCGGCTCACACTGCAGGGCGTAGCTCCCCTCGAATAGCGCCAAGTATTCTGCCTCGAGGCACCATTCTCTGTCTACTAGTCTCTCAAGGTCTTGGCTGAGTTCACTTGTTGCAGTGGGCGGCAGGGCTCTCCGGCGCTTGTCACTAATGTCCCACCATCGGTCCATGTTGCCATTGCCAAAGACACCCCTTTCCTCGAATGCCTCCCACAACAGGCCAGGCCCGCCAACATCCATCCCTTCCGGAGAATGGGCCTTTCTGGATTTTCGCTGCGGGCCTCGGGCTTCCCAGTATATGGCTCGGTACTCCTCTTCGAGCCCAATCTCCTGTCGGACCAGCCTCTCTAGCTCTGCAACCTCACCTGGAGACGCAGGTCCCCCGAACAAGTAGAGCCTCCCATTCACCTGGTCCCTGATTTGTTGTTCTAGGGTGGGCAGATGTGTACCTCGGTGGGCGCTCCACTTTTCTAGGGCCGCTCTCCATCTCGCGAGCCGGGCTCGGGTCCGTCTCTCAAACTCCCATACTGGAGTCTCCGATTCGAGGGTCTCGACTCCCCTCCAAGTCACCTCGCATCCCGGTGACTGTTCAATCCACTCCATCTGTGGATCCGTTTGGCTCTTCCTCGCCAGGGTATAACTTTGTTCTGCGGCTAGTTGCTTTGGTCCGCTCTGGTCTGGAAGGACTAGATCCCACCGCTGCCACCAATGTCACGGAGCTGGCTAGTCCGACCGACTGCCTCCGCTGTCTTGTGCTCCCTTAGCCTGGGACAACACACTTTCCCCGGTTCCCCAGTCACTAGCCGAGACTCAGTGTAGGGTAAAACCAAACGAAGACTGATTTATTTTAGACACACAGAGCTGGATATATCCAGCAAAACACACATTAACATAAAACAAGATATTGGGACACAAACCTCCCCCTTAATCTGCCTCTCAGAGACAACAGGGGCAGTAACGGGATTAACAATACAATAGGGGGGAGACTGATTTATATAACATTAAACATCAAAGAATGGTGGTCACTCCCTAGTGGCAGATCCTGGCTGTCTGCCGGAGATAATCCCCTCAGCCAGTGATGAGATGATACTGCTGGGGGTAGCCACAGAAGTCTCTACAAACCCAGGGCCCATAGTCAATAGGGAGGAGGCTGGCAGTCAGGCTTCTCCAGTGGCCCCAGTGATGGAGGCTTCCGTCACAGGCATCTTTACAAATATACCTCATTTATATTATTATTATTTTTTTCAGACAATGACATCACTAAATGTAGCTTGGCTGTAAACTAGAGGTAATGTTGCATTCTGAGGAATGTCATTGGGTCCCTAATTAAACAAGAGGGGCAACAATCACCACTACCATTTTTTCTCACACTATGTCTAGTGCGGGTAATAAAAATACCTTGGTGGTTAGAGAGGATGCCTAACCCCCCCTCATACTACGCTCTGTAGGATGGGAGGGGAAAATATGCCATATCCCATCCCGTGGCTCCTTTTCGTCTCCAAAGTTATTAGAGGAACAAAAGCAATGCATCCTCACACCACTTGAGGCACCTGGTGCACCGGAGAATATACACACCCATGTTTACACATACCATTACGCATACTCAAACTAACACACACCCTAACACACAAGATACATCTTTGTTCTGAGAGAAGACATTTTGGTAAAGAGAGAGGCAAACTAAAACTCCACTGTTTGTCTGCAATCTGACAGTACATTTGGCTAAGACTGCACCTGTTTTATCTTCCCTTTTTATTATATTATAAACTGTAAAACGTTAATTCAATTTGTTAGTGCGTAATACATTAAAGTATACATACTTTAGAATCTCATCAAGTATTTCTTGATAAATATATTGATATAGTAAACTGTTATTGTAGTGTAGATCAAAAGGAAAGCAAATAATCTCAATAGCTCTGAGCTGCGCTTTTATTACAAGATCATCTTTTTTATTCCCTCCTATATATTCAATTTAAGTATTACATAAACAGACCTGGATGGACCATGGTCCTAGTGTAAGGTCGCTGACTAGATACAGACGGTCACATGTATCCAGCAGGCGGCTGCATGTACATGTTTATTGGTTCTGGTTTTGGCCAGGGCCAATCTTAATCCCCTGGACTGTCCCTGGACACAAATATCAATAACTACTGTTTTTGGTACATCCTCCACTCCTTCTTCTATTTGTTTCTACACTTGCAATGCATTGCGCTCAGTAAACACTCTAGAAATGTAGGGCAATACATAGACAATACATTTGATCTCTGCTTTTATGAGTAGGCACAGTATAGAGCTGGAAATGCCTGTATTTTAAACTGTACAACATTTCTGTAGCCAGGTGATGCATTTTAATGTAGCTGTTCTATTGTTAAAGAACAGCAAAGAATTATTGAAGCAGATTATTCTAACATGCTGTTCAGGTGGCATCTTTGAAACTCCTGTGCAGACTTCAGACCTATTTAAAACATTAGGATTCATGATAGATCATCTCAGAAGATTTAAACATCCTTTCTGCTTCCTGAGATTAAAGCACTGACAATCAACGTTGATTTGAATCTGCTTTGCAGACGGCTGACTCAAGAACAATTTAAGAAGCCTAAAACTTGTAACATCAGAAGAGCAGATTAAACCATTCTTCTTATCGGTACTGTGACCTCAGTAAGCACAGAGAATCAGCATTGCATTTACAGTGTTTTACAATGGATTCAGCTTGGGCATTATGTGTATGGAATAAACAAGGTTAATATTTTTTTCACAAAGATATAAAAGCAAAATAGAAAAAAATGTATACCAATATAAAGCCTTCTTTCCAACATTTCAAATGGCCAATGAGAGGCACTTTTGTTATTTGAGTTATTGCTATGGGATACCAGGACTTTATAGCTGACGTCATGTCCGTCTACTTAGTTGGGTTAATCATTTAGATTAAAAGGAACATTTAAGCAGTATAAACCCACACTAGTGTTATTAGAAGTGAGGACATGGCCAAGCTAAGCCCCTCTAAATGTGGAATACAGGGTAGGTGTTAAAAGTGTGGGTATGAAAACAAAAGGCTCAAGATAAGATATTAAATGTACAATGTTTAATTTGCCTTCTGAATCTCAGGTTAATGAATGCACACCAAGTCCTATTGTCCTCAAATAACTTTTATCAGCACAAGTCACATACCTCTTATCAGTTCTTCCTTGTGATCAGATCACTTTGTTACTCTCTTCTCTCCTGTTTTACTTTTTTCTAGGAGATCACAAAGTTTGGGGAGTATGAGTGTATCACAGTGTTTTGCAATGATGTGTACTCCACATAAGCATTCTAAATATGTCAATTTGTGTGTTTCATAAACCTGTTTGATGGCACATTAACCAAATCCTATAAAATTATCTTGCTTGCGTTTTGCCATTTGAATTGAAATTGTGCAAACATCTCTATGGATTGCATGAAATTTCACAAGCAAATGTCACACTTTGCATATTTAGCCCATGGTGCTTGAGGAATTTTGCATTACTTTGTCATTGAATTGGATATGCGCATCTCAACTGTTTAATTCTATAATATTTTGTATAATATACAGTATATTTGTAATAGTATCAAACAATTTAGCATTAAAAAGTATATACCAAGTGTGATGTTGCACTTCTCTCTTATTTTATCTTAAACCTATCCCGATTTTCTGAAACTTGTCAGGTTTGATCAGTAGGAAAACCTAGCACAGTAAGCTTGTTTGAGTAGGGACCTCCTTACCTGTTGTTTCTATAAGTAAAATTGTTATGTCCTGTTTGCTAATTTCTACAATGTGCTATGGAATATGATGGCCCTATATAAAACAATAAACAGTAATATGTGCAGAAAAGTATAGTTTATTGCAAAATCTACATGCTATATGCTTTTGTAGATCTGTGTTTGTCTTTCAACCCTGGCCGGGTAGTCACCAGCACAAGAGAAACATGTGCTCCATTAAATAAATTGAATATTGTCCATGTAGTGCTCATGGCCATGTGGTAGATATACTGTAGTTATGGGATAACATTCTGAGGGTATTTTAGTTCATTCACAATAAATTCATTTTTTTGAAGACCATCTAGATGAAAAATAAGTGATAAAGAAGATGTAACGTAGGACTGTTGAGAAAACAATTAAGCAAAGCTTCCATGTATAAAAGTAGGCTTGCTTAATCATTCCCTTAATGGTTTAGGAAAAAAAACCAAATGTCCTAGTAAGACAGGATCTCACAGTACCTTATGGACATAGCTGGCTCATGTATTGCGGGAGACCAGCGTCTATAGAGAAGACCAAAGACAAGGCGGAAATTAGTGGGCAACAACAAGTAAGTAAAGGGGCTTTTTTTCTTAAACTTTTAAGGGAACAATTCTACAAGCTTTACTTTTAATATAAGTAAAATTTGCTTAATTGTTTTTTTAAGAGTCAAAAATGTGTTGTGGCCTTTGAAATCTTATACCAAGTCCACATATGGGCACCTTAGAGTCAGTGTGCTTAGAGGGATGCTAAGTGTACGTCACAGGCAAGGTCCTTGATGAGAGAAACATAGTTTCTCACATAGACTTGTTTTTATAGCTCATATTTTGAGCGCAGGCTGCCTTTGTGGAGACCCTTAATCTGACGTGCTGATGGAGATTTCTTTCTCTATTAAGCCATGGCTGTTCTTACCACAGTTAAGAAGAATATTTTTGTGTCATCTTCATTTTAAGATCCCATTTAATTCATGTATGTCTGTGTTGGCTTCATGATTCCTCTGGTGCTTTTGTGGAGCATGTTTATTCTGAAAATTGGTGAATTAGCCAGCTACAGGGATAGAAGCTCATTTTTAAAAATACCGTATTAGATCTTTCAAAACATACTGGTAGTTTTTGATAAAACAGAGTTTTTATTTTAAAATTGAGTCTGTAGTTTGGCAAAAAGGTGACATTCATTGTCAGCATTTTCTTGATGAAGTTTCTAAATATGGAACTGCACAGGTATAAGTGACAAGATCCTGCAACGCACTGGGTTTTTTTATTAGAATTGACTGCACAGCAATTCAGTTTTTAGTTCAAAGAAAATATTTCCATTTGTTCTTTTCAACATCATAGAAAAAAACAAAATGGCTAAAGTACCCTCACACCGCTGACCCGTTCTGTTTCCTGACCCCGGCTTGTTTATAGGACTCAAGTTTGCATTACATTTTTGCTACTTTATTGTTTATTCAATAAGTAATTTGTTCATTTTATACTTTTGTGTCAATTTGGTTCCTGGTCCCCAACATCATATTACGTAGGAAAAAGGGGCACTGGGATGCATGGTGCAGACCTGACTATTGATTAAACGTTCAACAGCAGTTGTTATATGGAGCCCTACATTTCTCCTTGACATCACTGTAGCTAAGGTAATGTCAATTTATAATCTGTGTATCTTGTAACAACCCCCAAACCTGAAACACATGGTAGTAAGGAGCTCCCTAAGCACAGTAAATTACACTTCCCGATATCTTCAAAGGAATACCGTGCACACCATAGACACTTTAAAAGCTTAGAAAACATCTGCAAATCATCCAAGTAAAAGGACTATATGTAGGCGAAAGTAACCAAAAAGTAGATTAATTCACATAGGTATAATGTGAACAACAAAAAAGGACATACACACAAATGAAAGACCATTTCTGCCAAAAGAACCTCAATATTAAAGCTATCAATGGGGAAATTCCAGAACAGAGAGAAAAGGAAAGAATTGGGGATATAATCTTCTGTAAACATTTCATACTCTTAATTCAGGTTTAAACTATGATAAAGAGTTATGTCAACCTTATGTAAGCACATAGTCTGGGACAAATTTCAACAACAAACGAGACTGCTTGTACCAAATGTTACAGCCCACACTGACACTCTAAAGTAATTGTTACACTCCCATTTGACGTCATTGCACTAATTGCATCTCAATTTACTATCTCTGTACCTTGCTGTAGTGAAAGCTTGTAATCTGATGCAAATCCGTTAGCCAATAAAGGTATTATCTTTACCAATATTGCTCATTTTTTCAAGGAACAATCCAATACCAATGTAATACTGTTTGAGTGTTCATAAATAATGCGAGAAAGTTAACCACCGGTGTGTAATGTGATCTTAGTGATGGGAAGTGTCTAGGGGAAGAAGCATAATGTCACAAGAGTGCAGAAGCATACTTTGAAAACTGTTCTGTTTTTCGCTCTTATACCATAATTGGGTAGCATGGACTGGTTGAGGAGATCCTCTGACCTCCCCTTACCAGCCTTAAGAGGTTTAGTAAGCAATGGAGGCCTGTGCTGTGGTAGTTAACCCTGAACCTGACTGACCATTCAGACACATCTGTTGCTATAAGAGAAGAGATATACTCAATTATGTGTTTAATCATATGTTGTTGCCTGCTTAGCAAGGTTTAGTCTGTGAAATCCCCGAAAACCCACCGCCTCTCTGAACCAAAGTAAGCAAAATGTAACATAGTTGCATAGGGGAAGAACACAAGAGTACAAGTGACTGCTTGTCTACCAGGTGTTTAGAGGTCACTTCTGCCATACAAATATTATGTGCATAGAGTACTCTACCTGTTTTCTTCTGATGACTGTAGCAGGTGTGTTAAAGATTTGTTCTGCTTCATAATTAATTTGTCAGTTTTATCTAAAAGCTTCTTTTGCAGAACTTGATGTAACCCAGAACTCTGAGATAAATTTGCTGAAGAGCTCTAAATTGGCATAAATTGGTCACATCAGGGGAATGTGTTAGGCTTCTGCTTGTGTTCAGAAAGCTAAATCCTAACTCACTCTGGTTAATATGTATAAATAAGAAATCAAGCTTGGGTTTCAGCTTGTTTGCAATGGTTAGAATATTTTTAAACTGAAAAACCCTATTTCGACTAGTTTTCCTAAATCATTACCTACATATTACAATATTTAGAGGACAGAGTAACGTAATAAAAATACATCCAGGGGTCTAATTTTGCCATAGCTTTATTTAGGGGACAATCTAGCTAGCTGTTTTCTTCCCCAATCATGTTTTTATATCCATTTTTTTACCCCCTGGTCCGGAGGATATTTATTTGGGCAATACATCATAAAACACACCTTTCTTCAGTGCTGCATCAATTTGTCCAGCCCTGCAGCTAACCCCTTCATAACAAGGGCTATTTTACAAAATAAAGACTCACGCTTGTATGTTTAACCATTATTCCTCTTTTTGTGTTTTAGTGTAGCTGCCAAAGATTAAGTAATTTCAAGGTATTAAACCATATTCATGCTAAGAAATATTATTTATTGTGGCATGAAACTGGACCTTTCTAAAGTCTCTCATATGGTGTCCAGCTGAATATGTTAGTACTTAAATATGTAATTAATCTTATAGATTAGTACACACACACACACACACACACACACACACACATACATACACTGCTCCCCCTCCCTCCCCCTCTTACGGTGTGGAGATCTGACTTTGTACAAACTGCCTGCTGCTGCCTTTATACCACTGCAGGATCACATAATACGAGCCCCTGGATGCCGTGCGCCTGTGGCACCCGTCTCATCATCCCCTGGAGCCAAGATGGGTGGCAGATTCCCTGCTTTCCGGGGGCCAGGAAGTGACTTACAGTCATCATGGCGACCTGGCACTTGGGGTTTGTTGAGCCTTGCCATACACTTTCATACACTTACACATTCTATCACCATACAGTAACAGACACATGCACACATCTTATGCTCACAAACACTAACACCTTACAGTAGCACACACGCTAACACTATATGTTATGTGATTTGCACACATGCTAACACCATACACACTTATGCTAAAGCCATACTGTAACATTTCTAACACTATTCCACAACATGCACTGGCTAACACTGTACATATATAAAAATACACACTAACTCACTGAATCTGGAACTACAATACAGAAGACATGACTCTGGTACCATAGATTTACACAAACACAGACGGAGACCAGCACTATACATATACACGAATACACACTGAATCGGACACTACAGTATACACACACAGACTGACTCCAGCACTATACATTTACACTTATATGCCTAACCGGAGGAAAGCATAGGGTGCTGGATTCACGATGGCAGCGCTGGCCAGTTTCTACCTCCTTGTCCTGCAAAACCCTGGGCACCAGGATTCTAGTCGCTATGCTGTCCTTTCACCCAAGGTTTGTTCCTGAGCTATTCATACAATAGATGACTAATTTACAGCACTGTATATCACATCAAATAATATAATAGTAGAAGTGCAAAATAACTTTTCCCCATTATTTCCCAAATGATGGGATAATACTGTATTTGCTCGATTATAAGACAAGGTTTTTTCCAGAGCAAATGCTCTGAAAAATACTCGTCTTATAATCGGGGCCGTCTTATAATCAGACCTTAAATAGGTCTGACTATGAGACTAAGATCCAGATCCCCTGCAGCGATGCGTAGAGCAGAAGTTGTGTACGCGAATCGCGTAGAGTTCTACAAGCTGCCCGGACTAAGCACCGGGGACTCAGATGCAGGGGACCTGGATCCTCCTGTGCTATGCCCCCCGCCCCCAACTTACCGGTGCTTCTGAGTCCCCGGTGCTTAGTCCGGGCAGCGTGTAGAGCTCTACGCGTAAGTTTGGAGGAGGGAGGGGGAGGGAGTGTTAAATGGGGGGGCATAAGGCATTTCTGGAGACAGAGTGCTCTGTGAAATGCCTTTTAACCCCCATTAATGCCACTCTGCCGCCAGAAATGCCTTTTAACCCTCTATATGCCACTCTGCCTCCTGAAATGCCCTATACCTCCCTATATGCCACTCTACCCTCACACCGGTATTATAAATGTATTATTACTAAAGGAACACAATCTAGAAAAAAAATAAGCACATACCTAAACAGGACCGCTGACAATAGACAGATAGGTGTAATAAATTATTATTTTGGTTGAGTCACTGATGTGTATATTCTCTGATACTCAGCATTTTTACAATACCTTCCGTATGATTATGTGTGGATATTATGAAAGATGACTCATTGTTTGCTTAGATATAATACAGTATTTCAGTAGCATGCATAGTTCCATTTTGTTTATAGTCAATATATTGTGATATATTTGTTTTTTCCTACTGGTTTCTCTGACACAGTCTTTCATGGTCTCCTACGCCTTGTCCCTCTTTGTCCTCCTCCTTTGGTATAAGGAATCCTTCACCATCCTCCTGGGAATCTCACCGCCCTGTCCCACTTCTGAACTGTGTTGTTTTGATTGGTAGTCTCTACCTACAATTTGTCCTCAATACAGCAGTGGATCCCGAGTTGGCGACTGTAAGCCATGCGCTCAGACATGTCTGTGCAAAGCCAAACTCACTCACATAGCAGCTATTCCAAACTTATTATCATAATGATGATAAAATTCAACAACAGAAGTTATTGGACAAAAAGTGCAGCCACTGTAGGACTGCATACCTCCCAACATTTCAAAATGTGAAAGAGGGACACTTTTTTTTTATCGCTCTTGCGGAACTCATCAATAAAATTGCACTTTACAATGCCGCGCTTGCATCGCTACTTAAAACACGCTACATATTTGTCAGCACAATCATGCATATTAAAAATAAAGAACACATCGAATTCTTATGAGGCTCACCCAGACATACTACTTCCATGATGCTGGCTGAGCATCATGGGGAGTGCAATTAACAGTAGATGTTGGTTGTGAATTACAATTCCCATGATGCTCAGCCAGGGTCCACATGACTAGGCATTGTGGGAGTTTAAATTCACTAACACCTGTCATATCTGCTGTTAACTACAGTTCACATGAGGCTCTGCCAGACATACTGCTTCCATGATGCTGGCTGAGCATCATGGTTATTGCAGTCAACATTAAAGCTGCAGATGCTAGCTGTGAAGTACAATTCCTATGATTCTCAGCCAGCCAGGTGTCCAACATAATGCTGACTATCATTGGAAGAGGAGTCAACAACAGCAGATATTTTTTTTTTAATTAAAAAAAGGCTAATGTTAGCCTCCCTCCCAGGGCCCTTACACACTGTCCTCACACACATCTATACATACACTGCCCTTACACACACAAATACACATACCTTGCCCTTACACACCTGTCCATACACACACACATACACTGCTCTTACACACACATATACACATACACTGCCCTTACACACACCTGCTCATAAACACACCTATACACATACACTGTCCTTACACACACATATAAACATATACTGCCCTTACACACAACATATACACGTGTATTTGTCAGGAACTGGGTCTATACAGACGACTGTAATGACCCAAGGCGCCCAAAGATGGAGTTCAGGAGGTATTGAGCAGTAGTGGAGTTGGACAGGGCTTGGTGCAGGGCGACTGCACTCTCCCGGTGGGCATCTAGGGTTGTTCAGCCACATACCAGCGCCCTAACACAGCAGCTGATGTAGTTCAAAATAGAACTTGGAGAGATCCTGCAGGCACTCTGGAACAGGTATGAGGCATACTAGAATCATGAGCAGGATGCTGCAGGCTGGGAGTACGGAAGCTAAGCAGAGTATCAACAGAAACGTAGCAAGCAAAGAGGACAGAGCAAGGAACAGGGAGACCAAGCAAGAAACATAACCAGACAAGACATATATGATACAGGGCACAACAAAGGACAGAGAACAAGGCAAAGAACATAGGGGATGGAGTGAGGAGCCAGAATCCTCGGATGCTTCTCCTTTAAGCAAGGATAAGACATCTTAGCCGGGACATGGGGAGAGGAGAGAGGAACCGAAATCCTCAGATGATTAAGGGAACGGAGGGCATAGGTACATAAGAGACAGACAAACATGAATACAGGAACTAGCCTTGGACTATGTGATAACAATTGGAGATTCTGTCACATCATATGGCCATGGTATGCTTAGCCCACCACTACGCCAAAGTACTCCAATATTCGGTGGGTCCTAACGCTAAACCCTGCTGACTGAATCACTAATAAGCTGAAACAAAACATTGAATCTAAACACAAAACCAAGGACATACCTTTAGACTGCAGACTGAGACAAACATAACAAATGGGTGGGGCACACCTTATAAAGGAAACAGAGCTGAAGCAAAGAGCAAGACTGGAATCCAGGAATCAGAGGTTCAGGACAGAGCATACGGAAATCCAGGAACGGGTAAATATGGGAACTGAGGCAAGGCAGGGAAAAACAGAGATATGCATCTCCGTAGCCTGGATGGACCCGGAGAGTATTGTGCTTACACACAAATATACACAAACACTGCCCTTACATACAGCTTACAAATACCTATACTGCTCTTACACATACCTGACCATACACACACAAGCTTACAAACACATACATTCATATACACTGCCATATACACTGCCATTACACCCCTTTCTCCCCATCTCTTTCCTCTTCCACCATCCTTCTTCCTAGGGATAGGTGGGACAGCGGGACAGAAACCCAAAATCGGGACTGTCCCGCCCAAATTGGGACAATTGAGGCATCCGACTGAGTGCTTGAGCCTTAGAGGTGAATGACATATGGATTTTGCAGTCAGAACTCCACTTCATATTTTTGCTGTGCAAGTTACTATCCAATTTACCATGCCCAATGTCACAGATTACATTTTAGTAGATGGTCTTCTTAAAGCAAACATGAAGGGATCTGCTGACAGCACAACATCATTTTCCACTTGTCAATCATGCATCAGCACTAACAAAAAGGAAACAATTGAGACAATTGTGTGGAAGAATATTTTTCAGAAAGATGCCCTTTCAAAGTCAGTTGAATTGCCTTTAGTGTGAGCTGCTTACTCCTTCAGTAAAGCAGTCATGGTAATGTGGAGAAAAAAATAAAGGACTCTCTGTGATGGGCATATATTGGATAGTCAAATAGATGGGTCCTTTGAGCTGAAAAGAGACATTTCAAAAGCATCCAGTTACAGCATTTTGATGTCAGATTGTCTAGTAAATAACCAGTTTTCATAGGGTTCACTGAGGTCCTTGTTTTGTGTGTAGTATATGCTGTCTCTATAGCTATATGTTGTTAATAACATATATTTTAACTGGAAGTATTAATGTTGGACAGAGCCCTAACTCAATTAAACAGTCAATATTTTCTAGGAAGAACCAGGCCAGTATTTATATGCTACCTAAAAACAGCTCTAATTACACCTACAAAATTGATTATGATTTAATTTAGGTTCATCACTATTGTGATATCCAATCAGAAGAGACATAGGGGTAATAAGTGAAATATAATAAAAAATTAAGTTGATTGGACTCACCGTAATAAATCAACTCAATTAAAACCTACCGTATGTTTTAATAAATATCATCCCTAAAGGATTACAGAATATATCCACTATAATCACTATAATAAATAGAAATACAAAATATAGTTAAAACCACACTGGTATAAAGTAAATATGTATTTAACTAAATAATTACACACCTCCAACTCGTGGCTTACAATAATTTATATAAGGGGATTTCTACAATATCATTAGTAAAATTCTTAAAACTTAAAACAGCGGAGCTGCACAGTAGACGCTCCTTCCCAGAAGGGAAAGGGGAAGTATGTGAAGCCCTAGGCTAATCACTTCAACGAAAACTAATTGGAGTCAGGAGTTAGCAAACATGGAGTCCAAGCAATATCCTTTGCTGCCTCAGGGTCTGTACAGCATGCCATCTTTGAGGGGACAATGAATTTCCACGTTTATTAAGGTATCATACAGGATGTCAGGATGGCTAAAGCTCAGTAGAAGGCGGGAGATGCAGCAGGACAATGACCCTAAACATCGAAAGTAAATCTACTTCAGAATGGCCTAAGAAAAAAGAAAATCTGTCTTTTGGAGTGGCCCAGTCAGACCCCAAACCTTAATGCATTAGAGATGCTGTGGAAAGACCTTAAGAGCCGTTCACTCCTTTTATCTTAGTCAGTAGAGACAGATATTTGCCAATTATGTAACTGATGTCCTCCTGACATTATCACATATACATCATAATTTCTACCTATTAAACATGCCCCATTATCCCTTCCATTACAAAAAAGAACTGTTTTACCTATTTTGAGAATTCCCAGAATTCTACAATTACTACTCTGTGCTGAGCTACAGGCTACCCAGAGCAGGTATAAATACTATTTTTTTTTCTCAATAGTTGCTTGGGTCTCCTTTACTTGCATCTTGTATACATTCAGTTAAGGGAAACACAGAGATGTACCGTATTACTCCATATGTCTGATTTATATTGTACTTTCACAATAACAAGAGTCACATGCAAATGAAAACCTGCTTCACGTGTTAATACAAAGTACAAAAGAGCTTACCTCTAAGAGGATCGGAGTTGGGGAAAAATATATACTAGGACAAAGCTAATCTCCTTCTGGCCCAAAATAAATATATACTCAATTTTTATGAACACCTTTTTTTACACATTAGCTATATGGGAGGATGACAAGAAAACAAGAAAAAATATTGCAAATATTTTTTTTAGGTAAATGCGCAATTGGTCTCCACAGAATTTCTGTCATTTTTTCACAGTGGTAAAGTAAATGTGACTAATTTAGAGTTATTTTTAGATATCTTCCTACAGTTCGGTACCTGCATTGCAGTCTTCTGCTCCTATACACACAAGCATTTTGAAAGCATCAGGAGAAATATCTCCCAAGCTATAGTTAACCAGGCTACATTTTAGGAATATATATATATATAGATATATATATCTATATATATATATATACATACACTACTGTTCAAATGTTGAGGTCATGGAAAACAAGGACATTTCTAGCTGTGCTTGCATAATTACAAAATGATGTTCTAACGATCAATTAGCATTTTAAAGTTATACTTGGATAACACAATGTGCCATTGGAACACAGGAGTGATGGGTGCT
Organism: Sceloporus occidentalis; assembly: GCA_023333645.1. NCBI lineage: Eukaryota > Metazoa > Chordata > Lepidosauria > Squamata > Phrynosomatidae > Sceloporus > Sceloporus occidentalis. The sequence continues at coordinate 671,176 of JALMGF010000028.1, forward strand.
GATAAAGGGCCTCTGTACGCCTATGAAGATATTCCATTAAAATCAGTCTTTTCCAGCTACAACAGTCATTTACAGCATTAACTACATCTACTCAGTATCTCTGATCCATGTCATGTTATCTTAATGGAAAAAGTGCTTTTCTGTCAAAAACAAGGACATTTTTAAGTGACCCCAACTTTTGAACAATAGGGTATATTGAAAGCAAGTCATTTTTTAACTGTTAGCAAACCAGATATACATGATACAATTATTGCAGACCATTTCCATGGAAACTATTCTTTGCTAACAAAGTTTTCCCCAACCATTTTAAATCACAAAAGAAAGGTATCCTTTTAAAAAACTATATGTGAATTATAAAGTTTATTATAATTATAAAGAATTATTATAGTTGTTTACATAAAATAATTAGATGTTTTTATTTCATTGTGAATATAATACTCTAATAATGGGCTTGGATGTGCCCATTAATCTTTTATGTGAACATTACTATCCCTAAAAATTCAAAAGAGGAGAATTCACTAATTTACAATAAGCTCAGCAAATTCACTATTTACTAAGCATCGTTTTGTCTTGAATATGTGTGTTCATGGATCCGTGGTGCAAAGGTTTAAAAATGGTCTTATTAACACAGCAACACATGGAATGATTCAGTCAGCATGCCACTCTATTGGTTGCTATGGTGATAAAACCACTTTTCCAACTTTAGACCAGAATAACTTTTTAATATATAGCATTCAATGTCTTCCAGCATCTAGCAATCCAGCTTGGAATCTTAAAAAAATGACCTTGCTAAGGTCTGATGTAACAAGCAGCTGTTGGCAGTAGTCTCTGCATGATTGACTAAGTTAGCCATTTCATAGGAAATATACAGAGATGAAAATGTGGACAGAGGTTTTTAATCTCAGAGTTGGTCCTTGAATCAAGTGACTGCCTTAAGCTACAATCAGGTGGTGTTGGCATGTATGAACTGAAATGCCATCTTTTTTTTGTGTAGGCCGTGATTGATGGGGAGGAGAGAGAGGGGCGCCAATCGGTCGCTCAGGAATAACTTTTCAGCGATCGCTCGGCACCCCTCACTCTCTTCCGTGAGGCCTTTGTTTTCCGTGTCTTGGTTGTGGTGCCGGCATTTCATGCTGAGCACCGGAATATGGCATCAGCAGTGAAGCAGCGCGCACCGCAGCAAAGCAGCCAGACAGAGGCCTCGCGCTCCCACCGCAGGACTTCTACAAGGTAAGTGAACTACAAAGGGGGAGAGGGGGTAGATAGTGAGAAGGAGGGAAATAGGGGTAGATAGTGAGAAAGGGGGAGAGGGGGTAGATAGTGAGAGGGGGTAGATAGTGAGAAGGGGGCAAGAGGGGGTAGATGGTGAGAAGGGGCAGAGGAGGTAGATAGTGAGAAAAGGGGCAGAGGGGGTAGATATTGAGAAAAGGGGGAGAGGGGATAGATAGTAAGAAAAGGGGGTAGTAAGAATATTGAAATAAATAGTCAGAATGAGTAAGAGAATGAATTATTTAACCCCTTCATTCCCCTATAGACGAACCGGGATGTCCAAAAAACGCCCACAAAGAAACCACTATGGGCGTCCCGGTACGTCCAGCCCTTCGTGCAGCGTCAGGGACACATCCCTGCCGCTGCACGGGAGACCAGGCATCGCCGGCTTTCTGCTGCCCGATCTCCCGTAACAGCTTCCGGCATTAAAGCCGGTAAGCTGTTACAGTTGAAAGTGCCCGATCGCGCGATCGTGCAGTTGCAAACGCGTGATCGGGCATTCCCTTCCGGGTTGCGTCACTGCTGCTGCGGGGATATCCTGCCCACCGATGAGGCACAGAGACGCTGCGATCTCTATGCAGGTCTGTGAGGACCTGCATAGAGATCACAGTGTGATCGGTGCAGGGGGATTGCGGGGAGGTAACCCGTCCTGTAACAGAAAAGCTGAAAAAATAATATTAAATAAATCATTAAAATAATAATATAAATAATAAAAAAAAAATTATAATGTGACCTGTGATGTCATTGTGACATCACTGGCATGTTCAGGAGGTCCCTAGGAGGACCTCTAACCATTTCTGTGTAAAAATAATATATAAAAAATAAAAAAAATGTAAAAAAATTAAAATTAAAAAAATATATATAAAAAAAGATAATAAAAAAATTATTAAAAAACCTTACTTCCCATTGCCCTAGCATAACATCTAGCCAGTATAACCCTTCTGCCCCCGTTCACAACCCCTAAACCCGTTAAGCCATAGGCATAAAAATTATACAAAATTGTACACCTTATAGTATGCTCCCTGGTGCTGGGAAAGTCTGGAAAATCTACATAAATTAGGTATTTCTGAAATCAGGACACCTGAATTAATAAACTTGGAGGGGATTTTCCATCACTTTACCTGATTTTGTGAGGATTCAGAGGGAAAATATATAAAAAAAAATAGTTTATTTTTCTAATCTTCGCTAGTTTTTACTAAATTTCTGATTCAAAATTTTCAGCTAATCATCCAACTATGGTATCAAACGAAAGCTCTATCTCTCCTTGAAAAAACAATATATAGTTTACATGGGTACACTACTCACAGGAAAAGAGAATCATCGCTAAACCGACATACCCCAAAAATGGCAAAATTGCTCTGGGCTTTGAGGTACCAAAAACCCCTGGGATTGAAGGGGTTAATGTGTGGATGTATTGTGTGAATGAGTGAGAGTATGAATTAATGTGTGGATGAATTGTGTGAATGACACATCCAACAAGCCAACCCTAGCCGCTTCCGTCACAGCACCAATTCGAAACGAATGCCCCCCAAACTCCCGACTCGGGAGCCCCAAGAACTACAAAGACTTCTTAAACACCCCTACAAACTGGAAATGGGAAAAAACTGCCCATCCAGGTGAACCAACAACGGCCCCGACAACACAGGGTGAAAAATCCTTCAAAGCCTGCACCGGGCAAAACACAGATCCCGAAATCGCCCCCAACCGGATCCATACCCCCTTACGAAAGACGTCGGTCTTGGAACGTCGAATATTAAAACGCAAGGGACGCTCACCTAGAACCACATCCTCCCACAACAACCCCCCCGGGACCAACTCCCCAATACGCATGGCCCCAAAAAACGCTAACGAAAATGCCAAGCAGAACAAACAAACCTCAAACTCTGAAATGCAAACCCACCCCATAACCGCAAACAACTGCTGCAACAGCTCCACCTTTACAGGCCTTCCTACGGTCAACTGACCCTTTTCTATTCCTCCGTCTTTTCAACGTCTGCCAGACCGCAAACTCCTTAGTGCAGTCCGCAACCTCTAACAATTTAACTAAGCACCAACAACCGCGCAGAAGCCGAGGAAGAAGACACCCCAGAAGCCTCCCACCTACAAAGAAGGGACAACAGACCTCGTAGCCGAGCCTAATGGATTTGAAAATCACCACTCTAATGCTCAAAAACACCCACTCGTCCTACACCTTATCATCAATGTTCCATCTAATTTTTCTTAGTTGGCGTGCGCAGAAAATTTCTCTTGTGCAAAAATTTTCACAGAGCCAAAATTTTGGGCGCACAATATCCGCGCTGCATAAAGTTTCAAAAAAATTATTATTATTTTTCTTTTTTTGGGAAAAACTGTTGTGCGCACAAGCGCACAGCTTAGAGGGAACACTGCTTATCATACTGCCCCATGTGGCCCTGGAACTGAGTTACAAATCCACTGCATCACTCGTCCAGCCAAAGAACCCACAGTTCCTTTCGGACAAGGGGTCCCCGTTGTGTGCGCATGAGGTGACGTAGCTCGAAACTCCGCCCACTGAAAGCGAGCATCAGCCGTGAAACACCCGGAATATGCATTACCCTACAGGTCACATTCCAATCCAGACAATGCAATACCAACTTACGTTAAAGCCAAACCACCGGAGGGGAAGAGGCCGTCAAACCGTTGATGGTCTGTACCACACCTAGGTTATCGCAATGAAAGACCTTCCTGTCCTTTAGAAATTCCCCCCAGAGCACTACCGCCACCACTATGGGAAACAGCTCGAGAAATGCTTAATTTATCATGAGTCCCGCCACTTTCCAAGATTTGGGCCATTCCTCGGCACACCAGTGCGTGCCCAGGATAGCCCCAAACCCCACTGACCCAGACACATCTGTATAGAACTACAATTGAGCATTGGAAACCTCAGGGGCCTGACAGTAGGCCCTCCTGTTGTAGGAATTCAAAAAAGTCCCCCACATCGTAAAACCCTCCAACAAAATCTGCGTCGCCTTATGATTCCTATACCTGTTTAGCCACGGCCGCATCGCGGCGATGTCCACTGGGGTCATCGCCTTTGCTGACTGGCCGAAGAGGCTCCTGCCCCCCCCGCCAATATCCATCTGATCCCACCCAATGGACGGCTGCACCACCAATCTCTGGCGGAACTGCTCGTTATACCTCCACCAACCCAAGCCCCCGTCCATCCGTCATGCATTCCAGATCAGATCTTGATAGGCAAAAAGAGCCAAACACTTCTCTTCTCTTCTCACCTATCACACTCGTCAGAATAGAAAACGCCCGAATTAGATTCCCAAAAGTTTTGGAAATCCGCTTATACCTATACTTCTCCCTATCCTTCTCCTTATCCAAGCCCTCCAACGGCAGAAGAGAGTAAATCTCAGCTGCGGCGCCGTCATCACAGGAATACGGCCACGTGAAACCAGAAGACCGGAATGACGCTCCTGCTCCGTCCTCTCATGGTGCCATGAGGGATCCACCGAGGTAGCCGCCGGGCCAGTCTGCAGTGGAAGAGAGGGTAAAAGCACAGGACCCACAGCCCCAGCCCCCAAATGTCTAAAAACAGTATTTTTGCATGTGCTTTTCTTAAAAATCGTATTTTAGAAACATAGAATGTGTCTGTAGATACAAACCATTCCCAGGAGGGGAAAATGTCCAGGGGTGGAGCATGTATAAACGGCGCTTCTGGGACCCAGAGATTTCGGGCTGCGACCCAGTGGCCTAGAGAAGTGGCTCTTCGTTCGGAGTTCCCAAGCATGCTTTTGTAATTTGTAATTTTCATTTCATAATCTCAAACGCGTTTGACCTGCCCTCACACATGAATATAAACTGCTTTGGAATCTCATTCTTTAGGGGCAGGAGGTTAAAAAAATCATGATTTTGTTTTGATTGGTCTGTATAATTTTTAAACACTTTTATTAAAGGTCAACTCCCTTTCATTCTTGCACCTCATACAAAAAAGATATATCTTTATTTTATTCATCTTCCCCTGAATTCAGTGACATAATTTAAATTCTATGGCCATATTTCAAAGATAAGTGGGTATGTGGTAGAATCTTTGATGTTGCTTCTTTGTAATCGATATATGTCAAATTATTGCTTAGCTGCTATGATCTCTAGGATTACAGAGTTATCATTTCTTGAAATCTAAATTAATCTGTCATTTGAAGAAAGATATTGAGTTCTAAATCTAATACAGTTACTGAATGCATAGCACAAGATGAAAGGAACTACCTGGTAAATCTACAGCAATTCACACAGAATCTTCCCTCAAGGAAGTAATTCTAGATAATCATTCTAAGGCTGACCTTTTTGGCTTAAATATTATAAACATTACTGTTATCTCTACATGAACTCTACAAATGCTATGTGGCCGTGTTACTAAAAATATACAATTCATTTTGGCAGAATAATTTAAAGCACCCAAGTGGACATGGTAGGTTAACTGCCTTCTAATCTAGATGTCTCTGCACATATGTACCCAGTAAATCCTGTAACATGACATGTTTTACATTGCCCAATGTAGAAATAGTAGAACAGCACTTCAATATTTTTGGTGCCCCAACTGGGCAGCACCCCAAAATATCACAAATAAAGTTGCTCAGCACTCCAGTAGTTAAGTGAGGTGTATTTAATTCAACAACAAGGGCAACGTTTCGACCTTACGGCTCGATAAAGACTCCTTACTTAACAACTGGAGTGCTGAGCGACTTTATTTGTGATGTTTTACATTGGGTCATAGTGGCCATTTGGGTTGTTTTGCTCCAGACATTGAGTAAGCACCACTATGACACTTAGGCAAGTTGACAACACCTATATTTACCTTTGGTCGTAACAAGTGGTCCAGTTTTTATTATCTGCCTCACCTGTGATTAAATAATCTATTTATTTATTCATTTATTTAATACATGCCCCTATTTATCAGCCAAGGTGGCATCTTATTGGACAATAATAAATCTGCTAATGAAATGGCAAAAATTTCTAAGACAGAAAATAAACATACAAAATATGGTAGCTGAGATGCTGAGTTGGTTAGTTGAAGTAACTGTTGTAGGAGCCAATATTAATATGACAGGTGTTCTTATAGCATATTATGTCATGATAAAATTGTCCTGGGAGAACCAGATACGATCAGATAACTGCTGACAATAGTTTGGGAAAGCAATATAATACCGATGGAGTGTCTGGGGTGAGAATATGCAATAAATATGTTGCCATGGAAGAATCAGGTACTGTAGAGGGCTATGCAAGTATAGATTGACGTTTAACAGAAATGTATTCAACAATGAGAAGTAATTGAGAACATGACAGTTATTGAGCAGTATCTTGTGGTTACGTATACTACTTGCATTTTGAGTGGTATAACATTTTGAGTATTATGGCATGTCCTTTATTTATATAAACACATTCATTTCTGTCTGCAGGACAAGCTTGACCAGAAGAGCACCATTTCCCCAGATTCCAATGCCTACTGACTGTGATGGAAGAACTTGATAGAAATGTGAGGTAAGGTCATTTGAGAAGTCATGGTAGATCAGTCACAATGCAGTGCATCTAACATTACTTTCCCACAAACAAATAGACAACACATATAGATAATTGCCCATATTTGCAATCTTAGGTTCTAAAACAATATAGTGTCATATTAGTGATATTTTAAGCATTCATTACGGCATTCTAATTGTGTGAACAGAAAGGTGTGTAAATGTGATAAGATGATTATTGTAATTAAACATGGGTTATGCTATGAGTATAACTCTTTAATATATATATATACATTTCAACACAGACAATAATAAACCATTGTAGGGCGGTATATTTATCTGTGTGCACTGTCATCCTCTGAAGCCCCTGTTTTAGGAGGACCACATTAGGAAAGGGGGTATGACCATATTGTAGTTTGCAATCCACACCCCACAAATTAGTGCACATGTCAAATTTTTTGTTTGGTTATACCTCATCTATTTTTGACCTTTGTAAGTCTCATTTTGTAACTCTATTAACTGAAGAATACCTACACCCATTTGCATGCGTTGAAGTTCATGCAAAGTAGACTCCAGAATGGACATAGCATGAAAATAGAGATGCATGGTACTTGAACAGCTTTAGTTAAGTTATTAACAACAAAAGAACACTTCACATGTGCCTTTAAAAGGCTATGCTTTATTTTTGGTCAAACCAAAGATAAAGGATTTATGGCCATTTATGTTAAAACTAAAAATGGACACTTACTGGTATTAAGCTTATTATTTTTTAAACCAAGGTAAAAATCTGGCAGTATTTTTGTAACAATCAGCAACTCATAATGCCTATTTAGTATTAGGGTGTCTAGAACACACCATCCTCAGTGTAGCTGGACTTTAATTTGCCCAGTACCAGGGGAATCTCTACATATTTTGTGATGTAAACGTTTTGTTCCATGATGTAAACATCCTGATGCATATGACTCAACAGACCAAGTTTCAGCCTCTAGGGGGAAGCAATGCAAAAAAAGCTTCCCAAATAGAAGCTGGTATGGAGTCTACCCCAACTTGCTTGCAGCACAATTTTCAGTTCTGCCTACTATATATTAATTGGTCTGTGTACAAAAAAAATGGAGGCAATGTATCAAGGCTTTTTTTTGTGGGAATACGGCTTGTCCTTTCTGATATCTCATTAATTATCTTTTGTTTTTATTTGTTATTTAATTTTTAGTATTAGTTGCTGTGAGAAGAAAAATACTGTCAATTAATGTACAATACCAATCGTCTGCCTTGTGTTAATAGCTATTGTAATTTAAATCTTTTCTGTTAGAACAAAGTATTTGTTATTGTAATCACTAAGTAGCAAGTTGAACCACAGAATGCTGCTAAAACATTATCACTTGATTGGCTAAGCCTTCAGGTGCTAATCAGTAAACTGTTTAATAGGATATTATCTCCTGTGATCTCACATTATCTCAGCATGAATATTAAAAAGTCGGGATGAAATTTAAAGAAATTTAAACAGCTACATGAATTCCAGAATAAAAAGAAATGGAACATGTTTCAAAGAAAAATACTCAAGAGTTCCAAGAACATGTAATCAAATAAATATTCGTGGGAACATTGGACATGCTTAGAGCCCCTACTGATCTATGGGACCTTGATCAGAACTTGAGGAAGAATTGCATAAAAGCAGCTGCTTAGGGGAGCTATGCTTCAGTCCTCCCCAGGATCTAGCTCCTTCCTTTGTTCTATGGTAATGTAAAGGATATAGAGTTGCTTAGGGTGACATTGTTCAGATGGAATGAGTAGAATTTGGCAGAAGGTATAGACTACTACACCCTTAGACTGAGATATGTCATATATACCAAGCGTAGACATTTAAGTCAGATATCGTGGCATTATTTTCCTCAATGATTGTTTAGAAATTGGAATAATCTTGCACTGACTTTAATGTAGCATTGAGGTAAATATTTTTCTACAAACATTCTTCTGAAAGGGACAGTGTTTCTAGTGCAGTTTAAATCAAATTTATGAAAGAGGCTAATCTGAATAATCTCACAGGCTTGTACGAAGTTTCAGGCATGTACGAAGAGCAGGCATGTTTTATTTGTATAAATATTTGTTTGTACACCGGGCCCATAAATAATCGAAGACCAGCCCTATATTTCATGGAGCTATTTTTGGCCACACTGCACATGTTGGGTTCTGGCCTCAAATTTTTTTGTTTAAAATAGGGACAAACCCTTAGTTTGAAGTCTATTTGAAAAACACATTAGTCATAAGTAAGATATATATTAACTGTGAGGTTCGTCTTACCAGAAGGAATCCGATGTGCAGGACTGGAACACACTTGCTTAGAAACAGAACACACGCAAGGGGCCTGGTGAGGGTAACAGGGCACTTGGTAGTGTAACTGTAAGCACGAGTGGTCAGAGGGAAGCCGTTTAGCAGACCAGGGTCGGGACGCCAGAGGTACACGGGAACCGTTAATATAGCCGGGGTCAGGAAGCCAGAGGTACACGTAGTCGGTATGGATAGCCGGGGTCAGGATGCTAGAGGTACACGTAGTAGCAGGGAGAGCCAGGGTCAGGAAACCAGAGAAACACAGGAAGCCGTTTAGCAGACCAGGGTCGGATACCGGGAGAACAAGAACAAGGTAAATATATATGGAATACGGGAGGAGCTCACGAAATACGGACAAGACCAGTATAACTGAGCACTGAGGATACTGTGCTCGAGGTTTAAATAGCCCGGGGGGGCGTTCCCCGACGTCCGGGACGTGATCGCGTCCTGCGTCGCCATAGCGACGCAGCGAAATCCAGCCGGCGGTCAGCTTCATAAATATTCATGAAGCGGCCGCGTGCGCGAGCGGCTGCTTCAAGTTCCAGCGTGCGGTGCCGGCGTTTCAGCCGGGGAAGAGAAGAAGACGGCCGGGAGCTGATTAAGGTAGGTGCCTTACATTAACACACACAGTTCCTAATATCACTGTGGCCCAGGACATCATGTAATGGTCAGGGACCAACTGAAGAGAGTACCGGTATAGATGGTATCATGCAAAAAAACATCTTAAGTATAAATTGAACCGTTGTATTTAAATATATTACTGAAAACAAAGTTATTTAAAAACAGAGAAATTGCTTTAACAGTAGGTAATAAACTGTGACATTAATTTAAAAAACGTAGAGCTAAAAAAAGAGGGAGGCTGAGGAAGGGGGACATGTGTGAACTGCATGGATTATCAGAGAGAATGAATATGTGTATGTTTATATCTATATATTGTGTATGGTGTTGGAGGGGCTGTGTGTGTGTGTAAGTGTTAGAGTGGTGTGCACATGTATTTGTAGGTGTATATGTATATTGTAAGAGTGTGTGTATGTGTAAAGTGTTAGTAGGTATGTGTATATGTATGTATGTACAGAGCTGCCTCTATCTTCATACCCCCAACATCTAATTCATTCCAGTTCCCAACCACAATCATTATCCCCAACCACCATATTCATACTCCCATCATCATATTCCTCCCACTATCATTTCTATTTCCTACCATTGCACCACAACCATCCCCTCCCTAACATAACCTCTCATCTTTATACCCACCCTTTATTTCCCCGTCATCTTATTACCCTACCCCATCCAATATTAAACAATTATTAATTCATACAATTTAACATGTTTTTCTGCTTACCTACTCGTCGTTGGCTGCTAGCCTCAGTCTGCTAGTCAGCGGCGGATAGGATAATTATACCTGTGGACGGAATCGCAGTGTGCTTCTGTAGCTTAATTGGCAGCCACGGCCACGCTTATAATTAGATGGCCGGCCATATGGGCCCAAAATATATACTATATAATATAAATATATACACCAATCAGCCCTAACATTATGACTACCTGCCTAATATTGTGTGGGTCCTGCTTTTGCCGCCAAAACTGCCCTGACCTGTCAAGGCATGGAGTCCACTAAACCTCTAAAGGTGTGCTGTGGTATCTGGCACCAAGACATTAGCAGCAGATTCTTTAAGTCCTGTAAGTTGCAAGGTGGGGCCTGCATGGGTGCATCTTGGTGCCGTGTGTTCTCCAGGTAAGCGGCGCACACATACCCGTCCATCCACTTAATATGAAAGAAAATTTGATTCTTCAGACCATGCCACCTTCTTCCATTGCTCCGTGGTCAATTTCTTATGCTCACGTGCCTATTGTAGGCACGTTCAGCAGTGGACAGGGGTTAGCATAGGCGCCTTGACTGGTCTGCGGCTATGCAGCCCCATTCGCACTGTGGGTTCTGACACCTTTCTATCAGAGCCAGCATTACCTTTTTTCAGCAATTTGAGCTACAGTAGCACATCTGTTGGATTTGACCATACAGACAAGCCTTCGCCTCCCATGTGCATCAAGGAGCCTTGGCTTGCATTGACACTGCTGCGGTTTACCGCTTTTCCCTCCTTGGACCACTTTTGATAGGTACTGACCACTGCACACCGGGAACACCCCACAAGAGCTGCAGTTTTGAAAATGCTCTGACCCAATCATCTAGCCATCACTATTTGGCCCTTGTCAAAGTTGTCAGTGGTCATAATGTTTTGGCTGATAGGTGTATATATACTATATATATGTAGTACACCCTCTTTGAGTTCTATGGTTTTACATATCAGGACATAATAGCAACCATCTGTTCCTTAGGAGATCTAAAAATTAGGTAAATACAACCTCAAATGAACAACAACACATGCCATATTACACAGTATCATGAGTTATTCAACTAAAATGGAGAAGCTATGTGTGAAAAATGAAGTGCACCTTATGATTCGATAGCTTGTAGAACCACCTTTAGCAGCAATAACTTGAAGTTATCGTTCACATCACTGTGGAGGAATTTTGTCCCACTCTTCTTAACAACAAGGCTTCAGTTCATTGAGGTATGAAGGCATTTGTTTATGCAAAGCTCTCTTAAGGTCACGCCACAGCATTTTACCTTGATTCTTTTCTTTTTCACCCATTCTGTTGTAAATTTGCTGGTGTGCTTGGGATCATTGTCCTGTTGCATGACCCAATATCAGCCAAGCTTTACCTGTCGGGCAGATGGCCTCACATTTTACTCAAGAATACTTTGGTATATAGTTAATGGTCGACTCAGAGACTGCAAGGTTCCCAGGTCCTGTAGCTGCAAGACAAGCCAATCATTACCGCTCCACCACTGTGCTTGATAGTTGGAATTAGGTATTTGTGCTGATATGCTGTGTTTGACTAAATGTGGCGCTGATCATTATGCCTAAACATCTACACTTTGGTCTCAGCTGTTCAAATGACATTGTTCAGAAGCAATGTTGTAAACCAAAGCTGTGCTGCCATGTTATTTTTAGACAGAAGAGGCTTTCTCCTGGCAAGCTTTCCACATGGCTTCTCCATTTTTGGTGTAATATGACATGTGCTAAGGAACAGATGATTGTTATTATGTCCTTATAGATAAAACCATAGAACTCAAAGAGGGTGTATTTCCTTTTTCACACAACTGCACACAACATTGCGTTGTGTGCATTTACATGAATATAGTGGATGCAGTGGCATTGCCTCAGACCAATTTAGACAGTGTTCTCGGCCAGGTATTACTGTTCAAATACCTTAAACTTCTTTTTATTTTGAATTCGCATACATAAAAGAACACCAAAAATAGCCTTTTCCCCTTATAAATGTAATTTGCATGCTCAGTATCGCAGATAATATTGAACACACATCTTTTAGGCAGATGCATATTTTAAAAAACACTCTCTGATTTTTTCCCACTATGAATTTAATGATAGCTTGGAGATTACTTCCTACTGAATCACTTATAGTGCCTATTGTTAGAACGCTAAATGTAGTTTGTGTATGAGGACTGTTTACAGAGGACCATGTATCTTGCTGTCACCACTCTGGATGTCATACAAAAGCTTACACTCTTCAGGTAGCTAGGAATGTAAAGAAAAGACAACACAAATATACCGGAATATTGAGCTAAGGGATTGCTTAATAGCACTGTGGGTTTCTTGCTACATAAAAGTATCAAGTAGCTCTGAGCTAAATGCACCCAGCAAGATGCAAGTGATTTATAGAATAGCAAGAAAAAGCACAAGGATAAACCTGCAGTTCTTTGTAAAAAATCAGTGTGGTTGTATTTGCAATACACATTTTATTATAATTAGATTCATGCAGGATATTCCTTGTGTTTCCAGGGAGACAATCTATACCACTCTTTATCAATGTGGCCTTCTGACCAGCTCAGCCAACACTTTACTAATGGAACGTTTAAAAACCCTGTTCCAGCAAATGTCACTTAATATAGCAATCGAGCAAACCAATGGAATTTAATTCAAGACGTTATCCCACAGCTGTGAATCATACTCTGGCATTTAAACTGGATACCCAATCAAGAAATGCATCCTGGCTTGTAAAGGAAAGGTTAGGCTGCATCTATATTAAATTCCTAGTGTGAATATTGGCACTGCAAATGATTTTTTATGTAAATCTTAGACTTTGCTATAAGCCATTGCGCTTCAAATATGTACATCTCCAGAACATCAGAAGTAATTCATTTAAGTATTGCTGTCTGACACCTATACCTCCTTGTGGTACATTGTTAATGCATCTGATGTTGCACTAGGTTATTTTACCTTATCTCTAACTTAGGGCTTCTGCATTCAACCAAACACCACCCTAGCATGAATCATGATAGGTTAACTGGAAACTAATGCATCTTTTGTGGTATAGACATACTGTGGGTAATACATTAGAGTTCTAGATGCCCTACTTGTTTATTGGCTGGTTCGGTATTGGCCTTTGGTTTTGACCCCTTTATCACTGAGCGCTAATTTTTGCCATAAAAAACATACTAGCAATGAGGCTTAAGACATGAGACATGTTAGACACTATTATTAACATCTAGAGGAGATTAGGTAAAATACAAATTGTTCTAACTGTGCTATATACAGTGTGGAGTTGCTAACAAAATATTTCTTGGGCTGTTTTTGTAAGTGGAGATATTTATAATATATCAGTAATGTGAAGAACGCTTATGGTCATGTTGCCTTTAACCTCTTTTTTCCACCATTCTTCTTGATTCCAATTAGCAGTCCACTAGCTACTTATATAATTTATGGACGGCTTGCTTAAATCTTAGTACCCCAAATGCTAGGCTTGTAATTGTTATTAAGCACTGATTTGTAAATTAAATCTTTCTAATCTGCTTCTGTACAAATGTCTTCCATAATATGCCCATTCCAAATGTGTAGCATTAATGTTTTAACAATGATGCAATATTTTAATTACCTACAATTCATTCTCTACAAATAAATCAATTCAAGTTCTAACCAGTTATACATTTATAATCAAAGATAATAATATGGCTTCACTGTTACCCTAACGCAGTTAAATACATTAGTTTATAGAGTGCCAGCAGATTCTGTAGTGCTACCACAATAGGGGAAAGTGAAAATTAAGGAAAGCATTAACATGTACGATATCCAATTTCACATTATGATTAGGACATATTAGTACAAAAAGAAGGAGTTGCTCTTGCCATAATACATATATATATAATTAATATAACAAATGTTCTTAACAAGCGGTCATAATGTACATATTGTCATAATGGTCTGGTTTGGATAACTCAATAATATCTTTCAATCAAATTCATTTTGTAGGAATAATAATTATGCCTTTCTCTCAGTTTCGTCTTGTTAACATTTCTGCATCTAACAGATATTTGTCAGCATGAGTTTAGGGAAACTTAATTCCACAGTTCCAAAAAAGTTGTGATCTCCTGAGTTAACCTATGTTCATAGACAGACGAATATTCAAAGCAGCCACAAAGTTCAAAACTAAGCGGGTGCGAGCAGGATTGAATGCGGCCGTCGTGCCAGTAGCGTACTTGGTGGGGGCGGTCCGCCCCGGGTGCCGCTCATCTGAGGGGTGCCACCACAACTCCAGAAACGATCCGCGCGGCCACTGTGGCTGTGCGTCAGGACAGGTCAAATACCGGGGCACAACACTGAGGCCACGCCCACCGTCTTCCACGCTCACTGCACCGGAAGGACAGGACACAGAAGAAGGAGAGGAAGAAGGAGGAGGAAAAGTCTTCCGAGCAGGACAATGGGGTGTCCAGCCTATTGGACAGAGCGGCATTGGCACTAATGGGGCAGGTAGTGCCAGTCGTGAAGCCCTTGACCAAGAATTTAAGCCAGAGCGCTGCCACTTTGTACAAGGCCACCCCCCCTATTTACCTACCTGATCCAGAAAATGCATGACTTCCTGGATTACAATGAGGTCTTACCGGGTAACTGATGACACCTGGAGGGTCAATCAGAATGCTGATGGAGGAGCTCACTGGTTGCATGCAAGCCATCATGGACACTCCAGAGTACATGCTGGCAACACTCTGTGGCCCAATAATTAAGCACTAAGTTAGAGCAAAAGCCCTCTGAATTTCACCCAAACCAAATGTTCAGAAAACGGACCCAGCGAAAATGAAACAAACATTTCATCTGAATTGATTTTGGTTTTACAGTTTTTGTAAGCTGGTACTGCCTTGTTTACTTACTTCACTTAGCGAGTTGATGTCACTTTCACCTACGCATTTAACTTCTGGGTATCATAAAATTCTACCTGATGTAAAGGCCTATTGGGTACCAATTTCTAGTTGCAAGAATTTGTTTTATTTCCTCTGAAAGTATTTCAAGAAGAACAAATAGAAGACAAAACTTGGAACCTGGGGCAATAAGCTACAATTCTTTTTTGACTTTAAAGAAATGAATTCCTGATAAATGCAATATAAACATATAAAATACCCTTCGGGTAGGGTCACTAGACCATATCTTTATCAGGCCGGACACTTATAAATCATGTACCCTACTGGGAGACATCTGGTCACAATACTTTTGGGCTTTTGTGTCAATAGATTTTTTTTTTGCTCAAAAGTATTTATTATACATTATCTACAGAGATAGACAAAGGAATCTTGCTGAAGTCATTGGACTATGTCTTTGTTACCATGACTACGCTTATAGAACTTTCTTTTCCCTTCTGTGATAGCTGTGGTAACTTTGCTTCACAATATTTTATTCTAATTCAAAATTTTAGCAAGAAAAATGTATAGTTACTGTCTTGAGGTGTATAGAAACACAATTACAAACTCCAGCAGGATTAATTACTTAATTATTATGTTCTTAAAAATAGAATAAATGATAAATGAAGCAGTTTTGTAACTCTTCCAAGCGTCCCACTGCAGGAGGTATATTCCCTCTTTGGGATTGTAATTCATTGCCTCCTTCCTCCTCAATGTTCCACATTTGTAAGAGCTCAGCATGTTGAGTGTATACAGCCCTGAAGTCTTAATAGTATGAGAGTTTGCTGTGTTATAAACAGGGTCGGCCCTAGGCTAAGTGGCACCCCAGGCAAGAATATTCTTCCTGCACCCCCCTATTCTTTTACATAACTATATTACTGTATAAAGTTTTATCCGGAGTGAAGAAGCCATAAAGAGTAGGGTACAGAGCAGGTATTTCTTAGGTAGGGGTAGCTGAGTCACATAGACAGGGTAGATTACACACAGGCCCAGGACATAATTGCTGTGCCCCCTACTCTGCACAGCTTCTTCACTGCTCAGTGCTCAGTCTCATACACTCTAATACTATAATGTATGCAACCAGACACACTCAGTATAAAACACCACACACCAACACACATACTAACACATTGATGCTTACATTGATGCTTTAACACAGTACATGGACACTAACAATGTATACTGCCATCCCACACACTCACTCTAATACCATACATTGATACCCAACACAGTCTTAGTCCAGTCCACTTCTGGAGAGAGCTGACATGGTGACGGACACTTCCTGTTGCCTGAAACTTACCTTCAATGCACGGAGCTCCATGGTACTAAGACTAGCCCTGCTTGGGTGCTGAGGCACTCCCTGATTAAGATACCCCAGGCAGCTGCCTGAACCATCTGTTACTGATACTGGACCTAGGCTATAGAAATATTCTAGTTTTTATTGCCACATAAACCTATGGAGTAGTGATAAGTGGATTATTCTATTGGGTGTTATTTCAATAGGAACAATTTTTTTTCTCCAGAATTGCTCTTTACAAATAACCACTAGTGGGTTTTTAAAAAAAAAATAAAATAAAAATCAGGGTAGACAATGTCCATATATGGACACAGGTGTCTTTGGCAATACTTTGCAAGAATTGTGAAAATCCAGCTTGTGCCAAATGTCAGTAACAAAGTCTGTTAATGTGTATTCCCCGGGCCACATTCTGACCCCTGCCTCCAGGGTTTTAAGAAACCCAGGATCTTTTCTAGAAAGCACTTCTCTTGCAGGGAAACATGGTGACAATCAGAGCCGGCCTTAGGTGTTCTGGCGCCCTGTGCGGACTACTCCTCTGGCGCCCCCCCATCCCAAAAAAAGAAAGGAATAAAAACTTGTAACAAAACTTGTAACAAAACCCCAATCACTATATACTACGCCAAACATTGATGTGGTCTAGGCCTACCACTTAATTGTCTGGCTTAGTAGTAGGGATGCACCGAAACGAATTCTGGACTGAAACCGAAAGTGCAGCATTTACCTGGCCAAAACCGAATATGACCCCCCCAACACCATAAAAAATCTAACACTTTTATTTAAAGTAAGTAACACACCAAAATAGGAGAAAACAATTAAATAATATTTATATATATATATATATATATATATATATATATATATATATATATATATATATAAGTCCAAAAATAGTTACCGGCACTCCAGGGACTTTCCAAATAACCACACAAACAACTTCGGTTTTCAAGTCTATATATATCATATTTATATATGATTAACAGCAATCACATTCCTATCATGCCCAGGCATACCCAGATTCCAGGATTTACTCGCAGACTTGGCATGATAGGAGTATGATTGCCCTATCTACCCCTTCTCACTCTCTTCTGCCGTATCTACCCCTTCTCACTCCCTTCTCCCTATCTACCCCCTTTCCCCTGTCTCACTCCCTTCTCCCTATATACGCCCTCCTAACTATCTACCCTTTCCCTCTTTGAAGTTCACTTACCTTTCAGGAGTCCTGCGGTGGGGGTGCAAGGCCTCTGCCTCCCAGCTCTGCCACTGTATGGAACAATATAGAATGATGGGAGTTATGATGTACTTTTAGAGCATAATTAGATCATGAAAAAGACATTGGAAATGGTACAGCATAACACCCATCACTCTCACACACTTACCAATCCACGCATATACCAATCCACTCTCACTGAATGCTTTCCTACCTTTCCTCTTTTCTCCTTACAGCTCCTTTTCGTTCTTCTTCTTCAGGTCTTCTGTCTTCTTCCGGGTCAGAGGGCACGGACAGCGGTGGGCGCGGCTTCAGTGTTGTGCGCCGGGATCTGACAATAAACCCCGGTGCACAGCAGCTGTTGCCGCGCGGATCACAAGGGAGCGATATCGGAGGTCTTTAACAGATATCCTTGAACCGGCTTAAAATCACTCAAAGGAGCCGGAGGTCTGTTAAAGACCTCCGATACCGCTCCCTTGCGAGCCTGCTCCTCCAGCGGCGGACATTACTGTCCGTCTCTGGAGGGGTGCCAGCTCGCCCCCCCCCCCGCTAGGTACGCTGCTGGTGGCAGCGGTACGCTACGGTGGCGGCGGCACCCCCTGGAGTGTGGCGCCCTGTGCGGTCGCACAGGTCGCACACCCCAAAGGCCGGCCCTGGTGACAATAATCCCTTTTATCTAAGCTCCCTTGACAGCTGCCTTCTGAGCCTACATAATAGGGCTACTCCTGGTCTTAAAATTACAAATTTGTTTGTTAGTGTGGTAAATTTGATTGCAAATATTCCACTTTTATATGAAATTAATGGAAAATACAAATACATTTTCCAGCTTATTGAAGAGGTGGGTTTTTTTTATTCATTAAAATTCTACAATAATCTTATGGACATTGTGCCAGTTGTGTGCTTGTCAGCTGACACAGAGGTAACATGACAATTTTGCATGCTCAGCTATTTTTTGTTGTTCTGTTGACTATGTGATATGTAAAATGTGTGCAATTTAATAATTTAGAATTTTTGCTGTAGATGGGTTTTCAAGCATGGTTTATTTAACCCTTAGAGTACCTGCTACCTAGGAGATTTGTAGTAGGTAAACTGATCTTAGGACCTCCTATATAGTGACACACTGCGTCCTGCACTGCAAAAATACTGTTCTTTGATTTTTTTTGGACTGGCTGGTGAATTTTTGGAGTTTTGCTATAGTTATGTTTAGGTGACAACCTTATAAACAGCTTACACTTTACTTAGGGAAATCCCTATGCTCATGTATTGTGCGGCCATTGTGCATTTTTACCAGTATGCCAGCCCTATATATATATATATATATATATATATATATATATATATATATATATATATATATATATACATACATACAGTATATCACAAAAGTGAGTGCACCCCTCATTTTTGTAAATATTTTATTATATCTTTTCATGTGACAACACTGAAGAAATGACACTCTGCTACAATGTAAAGTAGTGAGTGTACAGCCTGTATAACAGTGTAAATTTGTCCTCTCAAAATAACTCAACACACAGCCATTCATGTCTAAACCTTGGCAACAAAAGTGAGTACACCCATAAGTGGAAATGTCCAAATTGGGCACAATTAGCCATTTCACGTCCCCGGTGTCATATGACTCGTTAGTGTTACAAGGTCTCAGGTGCGAATGGGGAGCAGGTGTTTTAAATTTGGTGTTATCGCTCTCATACTCTCTCATACTGGAAGTTCAACATTGCAAAGAACTCTCTGAGGATCTGAAAAAAATAATTGTTGCTCTACATAAAGATGGCCTAGGCTATAAGAAGATTGCCAAGACCCTGAAAATGAGCTGCAGCACGGTGGGCAAGACCATACAGCGGTTTCACAGGACAGGATACACTCAGAACAGACCTCGCCATGGTCGACCAAAGAAGTTGAGTGCACGTGCTCAGCGTCATATCCAGAGGTTGTCTTTGGGAAATAGATCTATGAGTGCTGCCAACATTGCTGCAGAGGTTGAAGGTGTCACGGAGCTGGCTAGTCCGACCGACTGCCTCCGCTGTCTTGTGCTCCCTTAGCCTGGGACAACACACTTTCCCCGGTTCCCCAGTCACTAGCCGAGACTCAGTGTAGGGTAAAACCAAACGAAGACTAATTTATTTTAGACACACAGAGCTGGATATATCCAGCAAAACACACATTAACATAAAACAAGATATTGGGACACAAACCGCCCCCTTAATCTGCCTCTCAGAGACAACAGGGGCAGTAACGGGATTAACAATACAATAGGTGGGGGGAGACTGATTTATACAACATTAAACATCAAAGAATGGTGGTCACTCCCTGGTGGCAGATCCTGGCTGTCTGCTGGAGATAATCCCCTCAGCCAGTGATGAGAGGATACTGCTGGGGGTAGCCACAGAAGCCTTTACAAACCCAGGGCCCATAGTCAATAGGGAGGAGGCTGGCAGTCAGGCTTCTCCAGTGGTCCCAGTGATGGAGGCTTCCGTCACAATTCTCCCCCCTTCGAATTGGACTGACATAGGATGAGACCCCAAACGGGTTGACTCCGTAGTCAGTCAGTTTATTTGGCCCATTAATGCCCTCCCAAAATTGGTGCTCCTGCTGCTGCTGGGGAGATGGGCCGGCTGCGCCATCTCCCGGGTACCGCTGGGGAGTGATGCCGTCTGCATCCCCTCCCTGGTGCTCCTGTTGCCATTGAGGAGGGGGTTCCGGTTGATCCGGTCCTGGAATTAGGTTCTGCTGCTGGGGGGGCGGGTCGGCCGCTGTATCTCCCTGAACTCCTGCAGCTTTGGTAGGTGCTGGGCAGAGGCCAGCGATGCTCTGCCTGGTTGCCAGCACTTCAGCTGGGGTTAGGGAATCTTGTGGGTCGGCCTGCCGCTGGAGAGGGAGGGCCGGTTCCTCTGCTCCCGGACATGTGAGCTGCCGCTGGGAAGATGGACCGGCTGTCACATCTCTCGGTTCCTCCCACTGCCGCTGGGGAGGAAAAACAAGTTCCTCCGCTCCCGGACATGTGAGCTGCCGCTGGGGAGAAGGGCCGGCTGCCACATCTCCCTGGATCCCTGTAGTCATTGCAGGTGTGGGGCAGAAGCCAGCAGCGCTCTGCCCTGTTGCCAGCTCTTCAGCTGGGACTAAGAGATCTGGGCAGACTGCCCAGCATTCTGAGGCCCCCGGTGTGGAGACCGCAGTGTTATCCACCCCTCTTGGGTTAACATCCTCAGATGTAAAATCAGTTAGATCCACAATCTCTGGATCTGGTTGTGGAGCACAGTCGCACAGCTCCAGTATCGGATCTGGATTAGCTGCCCAGTATCCCTCTGACTCAGGGGTGGAGACCGCAGTCCCATCCACCCCACCTGGGTCAACACCCTCAGCTGACCACTCAATCACATCCACAAAATCCACACAATCCCTGGACACTGGGGCATTCTGTTGAACGCGGTCAAACAGTTTTTTATACGCCTTCTCCAGTTCCCACTCCTGCGTAATTAAAAAGTCTAAATCACCTTTAAGTCCTAGTGCATCTGGGAGGTCCCACTCCCTGAAATCCCGAATGTCCTCAATCCGCCACTCCGCTGTGCTGCCGAAGTCCGGATCCTCCTGAAGACTATCCCATAATAATCCCAGGCCACCGAAGTCATAGCCCTCTGGAGAACATTCTTTCGCAGTTCCCCAATATGCTTGCTCTGTATACCACTGCAGAGCCCTATAGTGATCTTCCAGCTCTACCTCCTGTTGGACCAGCTTGTCCAATTCGGATACCCATTGCTGCTGGGGTCGCTGTCCCAGGAAAGACATCCGTAGTTCCCGCTGGTCTCTAATCTTTTGTTCGGAGCTTGGAAGACACTGACCCCGGCGTATAACAGCCCTCTGCCATACTGACCGTCGAACCACTTGCCTCAGGTTCTGGTATTGTTCTGTAGGCAAAGCAGTGGTGTAGCAGGAGAGGATGACCCGCAGCAGTCCCTGGAATTCTGATACCACATCCATGTCCTTGCCAAGGCGACCGAAGTCTGCCGTCCTGTCGGTCAATCCCGGTACAAAGTAAGTGTCCCTCAGACTAAGAAGAAATCCCACCGCTGCCACCAATGTCACGGAGCTGGCTAGTCCGACCGACTGCCTCCGCTGTCTTGTGCTCCCTTAGCCTGGGACAACACACTTTCCCCGGTTCCCCAGTCACTAGCCGAGACTCAGTGTAGGGTAAAACCAAACGAAGACTAATTTATTTTAGACACACAGAGCTGGATATATCCAGCAAAACACACATTAACATAAAACAAGATATTGGGACACAAACCGCCCCCTTAATCTGCCTCTCAGAGACAACAGGGGCAGTAACGGGATTAACAATACAATAGGTGGGGGGAGACTGATTTATACAACATTAAACATCAAAGAATGGTGGTCACTCCCTGGTGGCAGATCCTGGCTGTCTGCTGGAGATAATCCCCTCAGCCAGTGATGAGAGGATACTGCTGGGGGTAGCCACAGAAGCCTTTACAAACCCAGGGCCCATAGTCAATAGGGAGGAGGCTGGCAGTCAGGCTTCTCCAGTGGTCCCAGTGATGGAGGCTTCCGTCACAGAAGGGCTCAGACCAAACGCCGCACACTGCATCTATTTGGTCGTCCCAGAAGGAAGCCTCTTCTAAAGATCATGAACAAGAAAGCCCGCAAACAGTTTGCTAAAGACAAGCAGACTAAGGACATGGATTACTGGAACCATGTCCTGTAGTCTGCTGAGACCGAGATAAACTTATTTGGTTCAGATGGTGTCAAGCGTGTGTGGCGGCAACCAGGTGAGGAGTACAAAGACAAGTCTCTAACATCCACCAGCTCCGTGATGTTGTCATGGAGGAGTGGAAGGGGACTCCAGTGGAAACCTGTGAAGCTCTGTTGAACTCCATGCCCAAGAAGGTTAAGGCAGTGCTGGAAAATAATGGTGGCCACACAAAATACTGTGTCAGGACCCAGGTAAGCAGGTCGGGTAGGAGCCCAGTAGCAGGGGACACAAGGGTTTCCGTTTGTACCCCACGATGCATGACAGCAAGTGGGATGGTACGGACAGGCGCAATGAAACACAGCACAAACAGGATACTTGGAAAGGTACTGTATTGATGAAGGTGATAGGACCAGCAAGTAAAGGCAGTAAGTCTCTAGGCAGGATGCCCACTGGCAGGGCTGACGGATACGGAGGCCCACGGGATGGGCTGACGGCAGGAAGCCCACTGGCAGGGCAGACGGGAACAGAGGCCCACTGGCAGGGCTGACGGCAGGAAGCCCACTGGCAGGGCTGACGGGTACGGAGGCACACTCCGTGGTGTACACCCATGGTGTAGATAGAAAGCTGGGGCTTATAAATGTACCTGGGGGTGGAGCGGAGGGAGGGGTTAGAATAGTCAATAGGGATAGGCTTCATAGGGAAAAAAACCATACACCTCTAAATTGTATGCTTACTAATGCCAGAAGTCTGACCAATAAAACTGACGAACTGGAGTTAATAATGTCTGAAGAAAACTATGACATAGTGGGTATAACAGAGACATGGTTGGATGATAGCTATGACTGGGCGGTTAACATACAGGGTTATAGTCTATTCAGGAAGGATCGAAAAAAACGAAAAGGGGGAGGAGTTTGCCTTTATGTAAAGTCCAGCCTAAAGGCCACACTGCGGGAGAATATATGTGAGGGAAATGATAATGTGGAGTCATTATGGGTAGAAATATATGGAAAGAAAAATAATAAAATACTGATCGGGGTTTGCTATAAGCCACCAAATATAATGGAAGCAGCAGAAGATCAATTATTAAAGCAAATAAACAAGGCAGCAAATCACAATGAGGTGGTTATTATGGGGGACTTTAACTATCCCGACATAAACTGGGAAACAGAGACCTGTGAATCTCATAAAGGAAACCGGTTTCTGACTATAAGTAAGGATAATTATCTGTCCCAAATGGTACAGGACCCGACCAGAGGGGGCGCCCTACTGGACTTAATATTAACCAACAGACCTGACAGAGTAACTAATGTGCAGGTCAGGGGGCATCTAGGAAATAGTGATCACAATATGATACATTATAACTTGTCCTTCAATAAGGGAACTCTTAGAGGAGCCACAAGAACCATGAACTTTAGGAAGGCAAAGTTTGATCAACTAAGAGAAGCCCTTAACACTGTAAATTGGGAAAATGTCCTCAAAAACAAGAGTACAGACACTCAATGGGAGATTTTTAAGGATATCTTAAATTCTCAATGTGAAAGGTACATACCGTATGGGAATAAAAGAGTCAGGAACAAGAGAAAACCAATGTGGATAAATATAAATGTAAAGGGGGTAATAAATGGCAAAAAAAAGGCATTTAAGCTACTAAAACAGGAAGGCAGTGAGGAAGCACTAAAAAGCTATCGGGAAAAAAATAAAATATGTAAAAATCAGATAAAAGCAGCAAAAGTGGAGACAGAAAGACTCATTGCCAAAGAGAGTAAGACAAACCCCAAAATGTTCTTTAACTATATAAATAGTAAAAAGGTTAAAAATGAAAGCGTTGGCCCCTTAAAAAGTAATGAGGGAGAAGTTATAGACGGGATCAGGAAAAAGCTAATCTATTAAATATATTCTTCTCTGCTGTATTCACAGAGGAAAATGAAATGCCAGGTAATATACAGCAGGATGAGATAACTGCCCCAGTACATGTCGCCTGTCTAACCCAGGAAGAAGTGCAGTGCCGCCTAAAAAAAATCAAAATAGACAAATCACCAGGTCCAGATGGCATTCACCCCCGCGTTCTAAGGGAGTTAAGTAATGTAATAGACAGACCCCTATTTCTAATATTCAAGGACTCTATAGTGACAGGGTCTGTTCCCCAGGACTGGTGCATAGCAAATGTTGTGCCAATATTCAAAAAGGGGACAAAAAGTGACCCGGGGAATTATAGGCCTGTTAGTTTAACTTCTGTTGTGTGTAAACTGTTTGAGGGTTTCCTAAGAGATGCTATTTTGGAGTATCTCAATGAAAATAAGTGTATGACTCCATATCAGCATGGGTTTACAAGGGATCGGTCCTGTCAAACTAACCTGATCAGCTTTTATGAGGAGGTGAGCTCAAGACTGGATCGGGGTGAATCGCTGGATGTCGTATATCTTGATTTTTCCAAAGCATTTGATACGGTGCCACATAAAAGGCTGGTACATAAAATGAGAATGCTTGGGCTGGGGGAGAATGTGTGTATGTGGGTAAGTAACTGGCTCAGTGATAGGAAACAGAGGGTGGTTATTAATGGTACATACTCTGAGTGGGTTACTGTTGCTAGTGGGGTACCACAGGGGTCAGTTTTGGGTCCTATTCTTTTTAATATATTTATTAATGACCTTGTAGAGGGATTGTATAGTAAAGTATCAATCTTTGCAGACGATACTAAGCTCTGTAACGTGGTTAACACAATAGAGGACAGTGCACGATTACAAATGGATCTGCATAGGTTGGAGGCTTGGGCTGGGATGTGGCAGATGAGGTTCAACACAGATAAATGTAAGGTTATGCACATGGGGAAGAAAAATCCAGGCTGGGAATATGTATTAAATGGGAAAACACTGGGGACGACTGACATGGAAAAGGACTTAGGAGTTTTAGTTAACAGTAAATTTACCTGTAGCAACCAGTGTCAGGCAGCTGCTGCTAAGGCAAATAAAATCATGGGGTGCATCAAAAGGGGCATAGATGCCCACGACAAGGAAATAATTCTACCACTGTACAAGTCACTAGTCAGACCACACATGGAATACTGTGTACAGTACTGGGCACCAGTGTACAAGAAAGATATAGTGGAGCTGGAGAGGGTTCAAAGACGGGCAACCAGAGTAATAAGGGGAATGGGAGGACTACAGTACCCAGAAAGATTATCAGAATTAGGGTTATTTAGTTTGGAAAAAAGACGGCTTAGGGGGGATTTAATAACTATGTATAAATATATAAGGGGACAGTACAGAGATCACTCCCAGGACCTATTTATACCCAGGACTGTATCTATAACAAGGGGACATCCTCTACTGTTGGAGGAAAGAAGGTTTCTACACCAGCACAGACGGGGGTTCTTTACAGTAAGAGCGGTGAGATTATGGAACTCTCTGCCAGAGGAAGTGGTTATGGCAAACTCAATAAAAGAGTTCAAAAGGAGCCTGGACGTGTTTCTTGAAAGCAAAATTATTACAAGTTATGGATATTAGATTAATAGGGACAGAACGTTGATCCAGGGATTTATTCTGATTGCCATATTTGGAGTCGGGAAGGAATTTTCCCCCTGGTATGGGGCAATTGGCATCTGCTTCATAAGGGTTTTTTTGCCTTCCTCTGGATCAACATAGTAGGGACACAATATGTATATAGGTTGAACTTGATGGACTTTGGTCTTTTTTCAACCTTATGAACTATGTTACTATGTTACTATGTTACTGACAGGGCTGACGGCAAGTAGCGCACTGGCAGGGCAGGCGGCACGAATGCAGGTCCAGGCAGGAATGCAGGTCCAGGCAGGAATGCAGGTCCAGGCAGGAATGCAGGTCCAGGCAGGAATGCAGGTCCAGGCAGGAATGCAGGTCCAGGCAGGAATGCAGGTACAGGCAGGAATGCAGGTACAGGCAGGAATGCAGGTACAGGCAGGAAGTCCACGTACAGGCACTGGTTCAAGGCCAAAACAGAGGTCTAAACACTCCAATGCAAAGGCCCTGACTAAAGGGCAGGGCAGGTTAATAAAGGCAGGTTCTACTCAGGTGATCAGACTCAGCTGACCTGGTAATCTGATCCTGAGCACTCCAGAGGGAGGGGGAAGATGGCCACTAGTGGTAGCAGCAGGACTACAGCAAAATAAATCATCCATGGTCCGGGCTAGTAGGGTGGAATCCTGACATACTGACACTTTGGGCCCAATTTGGACATTTCCACTTATGGGTGTACTCACTTTTGTTGCCAAGGTGTAGACATTAATGGCTCTGTATTGAGTAATTTTGAGGGGACAGCAAATTTACACTGTTATACAGGCTGTACACTCACTACTTTACATTGTAGCAGAGTGTCATTTCTTCAGTGTTGTCAAATGAAATGATATGATAAAATATTTACAAAAATGTGAGGGGTGTACTCACTTTTGTGAGATACTGTAGTTAAATATAGTTTAAGCTTATGGCCAAAAGGTCTTGCATGCTCATTGTCCTGCTTACAATGAGCATGCAATACCTTTCGGCCATTATTTAATAGGTTCGGGTATACCAATTAATAATATTAATTTAGATTATAATAATTAACAGTATTAGCCCACATGACGTTCTCTCTGTTATTGTCATTATGCAATAATTTAATAAAGTATTAGTTTTTTTTCTTTTATATATGAATCTATGACACATGGTCATTTATTGAGTGTTCTTTGCATTGCAAAAGAAAACACAATAACCTTTAAAATAAATGTAAAGACACTTTAAACATTAGTAGCAAAACAAACAAAATAATTATAAAAATACAGAACTTAGAATAATGACATTATTCTGAAAACCCTTTGTTGGATTTTGGTAAGTGCCAGT
Source organism: Sceloporus occidentalis (assembly GCA_023333645.1). Taxonomy (NCBI): domain Eukaryota; kingdom Metazoa; phylum Chordata; class Lepidosauria; order Squamata; family Phrynosomatidae; genus Sceloporus; species Sceloporus occidentalis. The sequence continues at coordinate 698,577 of JALMGF010000028.1, forward strand.
TATTTGATAATAATGTTTATTGTATTATCAAGTCTATAAGATCAAATAATGATGGTGCAAGCATTTTAAATATTTAAGTGTTTTTGGAATGGTTAAGGCATTTTGACCTTTCAATTTTGTTGGCATAATGCGAAAGAACTTCGTTCTCAAACACTAATTAAATAAAATGACTAATGCATCAAAAACTACTGCCGGGAACGAGGTCTTTTTGACGTTAGTGCAATCATAAAAAATAATAGCCCATTCCTGCCCACCCCCAAAATACAGGAAAACTCTCAGAACTTCTAATTCTTTTTTTAAACTGGTGATCTGGTGATGTGTAGAGGAAGAACAATGTGCTCTAAATTATCCAGAACCTGAAAAAATATTCATTTTATAGCATGCATCTATGTACTCTTACCAGTTCTCTTGCTTCCTCCTATACTCTCTTCTGCACTTTAAATGTAAATAAACCGTAATTTAAAACATTGCATGCTTATAAAGCAGGCTTGTCCATGGCTTATCCATCAAGAACCTAAAATTTAATATCATGTATACCAGATTTTCTATCTATTGTAGAGAGCAAACCCTGTGAACTTCCTCTGAACAATGGCTTGAGCAGGTCTAACTCAAACAGTATTGCAGAAGAAGCTAACTTGTGTTCGCCCTTCATAATGCATATGTCTGGCTGACCTATAAACTTCCTAGTAAATAGAGCCTACTGTGTGTCCTGTCTGTAAGGTATCAATAAATTAGCCATACGTGTTTCTGTTTTAGTAAATATATATAAGTCAGCTATGTGGTCCAGCTCCAGCTATTACCTAAAAATGATTACTGATATTATAATGTATATTAATATACTGAAATCACAGGATTGTAATTAATGATTTCATATCATGATTTGATTTCTGGCAGTAATAGATGGTGGTCCGTCAGGACAGTCTTTAACATGACAAAAAAGAGGCAGCTGTCCTGTGCCTAAGCATATCTTTGGAGAGCATAGCAGATGTACCTTGAACACCTAAACTCCGGTGTTGGATTTTATTAAATTATTCCCCTGACCCACCTGCAGATAACATTGTCTGCTGTGGCCGGGGGAATGTGTGTAATTTGAGAGGGCTTCTGGCAATAGGGCTGGGGTAAACTTATGGAGCCTCTAAGGAAGGCTGGCTGTAATATTATTTTATTTATTTTTTCTTGGTTTTAATATAGGAACACTGTTTTTGTGTTGTTTTTGCTCTACATCTGTCTAGGAATGTCATGATTAAAATATTCTTTATATGTCTGTGGAAAGTTCAGCTTATGCATGGAAGATAGTTTTTTTCAGTGTACTGGGATAAACTTATAATTAAAATTAAGCCATCATTACTCTGCAGCAAACTACAATGGCCCAATTATGATTTTCATCCAGATAGATTTAAGCCATTGCATGTCAGCGTTTGGATACACTGTGATGACGAAAGAGTTTACCGATTTAGTTTTGTGTCATTAGACACTGTATACTCAGTCTCCCAAGCCGTTTTTAGATTTCATTATGATAATCTGGCTCCTGTTTCTTTCACCAGATGAAACAGACGAGCACATTTTCCATCTTACACTGAGATTTCCAATACTAAGATGCTTGGGTACTGCGTCACTTCAGGAATGGGAGACCTCAAAACATCATTGTGCCTTGTTTCAATGCCAAGTATTCCATTAAGATTGGTGACAGTAAAGGAAAGTTTGGATATTTGCACTTGTGATGTTGGGATGCAGCCCGGACTCTGTAGGAGGAAAAACAAAAGATGTGTCAGTAGTGCATGTTCCACACCTATTACTACAATCTATTTTGTGGAAACCTCTCTTAACAAGGCGGGGAAATATACTGATGCCAACCTTTGAGGGTGACACATGAACTGTATGTATAGTAGAAGTGGTCAGAATAAAACAGTAGTTTCACTACATCTGGAATTAATTAATACCGTAATACATTTATATTATCCAACCTGTACATGAACCCTTAATATTTATACCGAGCTGCATTGTATACCAGAAATACAGTACCTTTGCCTGCTAAATCTCGTATGGAACAATCTCAAGAAGGTTGCCAGTAGAATTAGTGAATCAGGTATGTACTAGTTTCACTATGTTTGCTAAATCAAATATTCACTGAATTCAGTTTGGCTGCAAAGATAACTGAGATTCAGCTCATTGTTAGGTGTATTCATAATTCCAGAATTGCTGGTAAATTGCAGTAGAGTTAAAAATGTGAGTCGGAACTGTTTTTATGTGCAATGCTTTATAAAATGTATAGTAGATCTAGCTCCGGTTATCCCTTGTCAGTATCAGTCACTAAGCATAGTAGGAATTTCATTGACTTTAACAAGGCTGTGCACTGTTACTTCATAACGTGTAAAGAATAATATATTATTATTATTCGACTTTTCCTTTCTGTGAACTCACTAGAAACATGGTTCCCACCAAATTACAGCCAGACTGGGCTGTTCTAAGTAAACATCACATCAAAGATGACAAACGTTCCATCTGCTAAGTCTAAACCAAATCTGTTGCAGGACAGTTTGAGTTAAACCCTGACGTATTTGAACACCAGAAATATCACCTTGAGTTTAAACTAGAAAGGATATCAATAAAATATATGTCAAATCTGTGTGTGAGATGTGCTGTATAAAAAAATCTAATAAACAAATCCAAAATTACTTTATTTTCTTATATAATGTATAAGCGGAGTCCAATATGGAAAAAAGACAGCTGTATTAATTTATAAAGTTAATGGAGTTGATTGAATAACCTTTCTAAACCTTAATTGGTGTTAATAGGGGTATAAAAAAATGCGTGGTTGGTGGTTCGTCTCCCGAACTTCACCCAAAATGTGATAGTGGATTCTAGACTACCACCACTAAAAATGCTGCAATTAATCAATTGATTCAGTGGGTTCCATAGATTATTATTTCAACTTCAATTGATACCAATTTACAAGTACAATTTAGACCATAAAAAACATCAGAATCCATAAGAAACATGTAAAAAAAACATAACAATTAGACTTCAACTTAAATGTGGAATCAGCACACAGAGTTTGAACGGATATCTGCAATCTAAATTAAACTTAAATTTGACATGGGCACCAAAGGTTATTCGTGTAAATACACGTATTTCCATTCACTTAATGTAAAATATTGAAATATGACAAATACATAACACGGGTCACCCTAGCATCCATGATATATAGTAGTTGCTATGTGTATGCGATGATCATCTGTAGGTCATCAGTTTAATGAACCCAATACAAACTCACAGGAAGTGGGGATGGATGATGTTTCAGCCAGTGTTGGAAAAGTTTCTCCGACCTAATGAACTATATTGAATCCATGCCAACATTTAGTTTGTTATACTGTGGGGCACGTGGTCTGCCTTAGATAAAATATCTGTGTCTATTTATTTGGCAATGTCAGGTTATTGTCCCGACTACCTGTATTATTTTAAATCGATATAGAAACATCTACTGCATCTACAAAAGTCTATACATTCTGTTTCTTCTTAGTTTGGAATCATCATAAATGGTAATTGTGGAGTTTTAATCATAAATATAATGTGTATTAACTGGATTGCTGTGTAACTAAGCTTTCCCAGCACTGCTAAACTCTGGTATGTGGACTCGACTAAAGCATATGGATAGACTAAGTTGAACATTAACTCTATAGAACAGCTGCCCTTCAAAATCACTGTGTTACGCTTCAGATTTTTGTCCCCGTTCAAAGAAATAAGTATCTAGTCGGAACTTGGTACAGTAGTTTTTAAACTCATCACTCATGTTTGTAAGTTGGGCCTAATAGTTTCTAGAGCAGCCTACTTAAAGGCTTTCCCGTCAGTTTGTTATTAAAATTATGCGTAGTCATAATGTAAATAGATGAAAGTATTACTAACATTATTGGAGCAAATAACAGCAATTATTTTGGCGCAGAGAGTATGCCAATGAGAATAAGACTTAAATAAATGCAGCAGAGTCTTTGACCCAGAAGTATAGCCCCTGGGTACTTGGTGGGTGTCGGGAGTTGAGATCTAAAGCAAGGTGCGAAAGGGACAGATGCACTTGGAATCTAAAGCTAGCCAGGAGGGTCAGGGCAGGCAGTGTACTAGCCAAGTCAAAAAGAAGTCAAGGTCTGGTACACAGAAATTTATGGACAAGGAATAGAGCCAGGGTAGCTTATTACAGAGGAATTATATACCGGCTAGACAGCACATAAATAGAAAAGAAATTGCGCACAGCTACACGAGAAGGTGCAAACTGCATGCTGCATTGTGTGCTAGAAAAACATAAAAGACCTGAATTGTGTACTTTTTTGTACGCGAGACAAACGTAAAAGATGCGAACCACGTAATAAGTGCGTGATTACCTAGGAGCAGGGTAATGCCCTACAAATTACCAATGACAATGAGAAATAATATGTCTGCGGGCATGGGTCTGTATACTGATAAGCAAGCACGTGATACATCTTAACATGGCAGGGTCCTTATGCACTCAGGTCTTGCAGTAATCAGTGGCGAGCCCACGGAAAGCTTTCCATAATAACTCAGTTTGGGGAAGTCCAATCCATTGTAGTTTTGATCATTTGCTCTAAGTGATTCTGTCTCAATTCAACTTGATTACATTGGGAAGTTTTGTGAGCAGCACAGCAAATGTAAGTATTTGTGGAATGCTCACAGGTGAGTTTAATTCAACTGTTGCCAAGCTCTGCTGTTCCGATCCTGAGTTATAAGTACACGTTTTTCATAAAATAGTAAAATTTGGGATTTTTTTTTTACCAAACCAAAACTTTTCATATCTAAAAAAAGTAAATCTCTATATTTAAAGTTTTGAAAAACGGTATTCTTCTTTATTCAAAAAGCATCTGGTGCCTTCCCAAATCCATCATCCAATGCCACAATGTGTATTAAATAGTTATCATATGGCACATTGCTATTTAAACTGAGAAAACTGATTTTTTTAGTTGCTAGTTTAAATTTTGTAATGAATGCACATCTTGTTTTTACTTAAGAACAACGAACCTACATTCTGGGAAGTGTTGCCTACAGACCAGTTAATAATTAAGATGGTCCTCATCATCTAGAAGAGTTTGCTTCCTAATGTCTCCAATTTGCTCAAATGTATACTAAGGATTGCTTTGGCAGCAAAGGGATTTTATTAAAAATAATTTAATTTTTGACACCTAAAGTTGATTTGGACATGGGAACATGCACAAGAAAAAAGGGGGGGGGGGTACCTAATTACTGATGTGCTGGTTATCAAAGTATTGCTATTCAGCAGGGGTCTTCACTTATGTTCCTGTATGCATGCCTGCATTTATCATTTGCATAAAAGGCTCTGAATTTATGAAAATCGTTAAAGATTATGCAGGATGCCAGTCATTCAAAGTCCTTCAGCTTTCTCCTAAAGTGCACTATTGACATACAGTATAATGCACCTGACAGATGGAAGATCCTTTTAAATTTTACTTTATTCTGTGTATCAATATACATGACGTTTTAGTTAAGAAAGTTGATAAGGTTGATAATAAGTATCTAAATCCTGTGTGTTAATACTGTGGAAGTGTCTATAGCTGTCTTAACCTTGTTTATAAAGTCAAAACGGGGCCTATTATTGTTGTAGTTTAAACTAAAACACAAAAGTGCAACATAGGACTTTCATGATGTAGTGATATAAAGCATATTATATATATATTATATTAACATAAAAGCCTTTAAAATAAAAGGAGGAATTCCCAAAACTGGTGTGTGTTGAATGTCATCTTTCAGTCTGTCTCAAACTCAACTAAACGGAACATCAGAAAATGGAAGTAACACAGCATGAGAAGATCATGCGGCTACAGAATCCTCTCTGGGTGAAAAAAAATCCTACGCGTTTGATAAATCACTAGCTATTTCATCATTATTCCCTGATGAAGTAGGCAGTGATGTACCATACGCGTAGGAAGTAACTGTGTTACTTCTGGCTTCTGTTGTTCTGATGGAGTTTGAAACAGACTGACGGATAACATTCAACACACCACCTTTCAGGATTCCTCCTTTGAGTTTAAAGCTTTTATATTAAGGCTTCCTGTAAGAAGCCCATGAGATATGTTTGGGTTTTTTTATAAATTAAGTAGTACACAATGAAAGTCCTGTGTTGCGCTTTTGTGTTTTATTTTAGACTACTCCTGTTTCAATATTTGGGATTATCCTCACACGAACTGCACCAGGAGGTTTATAGACACTAATTATCCATTAAACTACTTTTTATTTCAATGTATATAATAATTGCAACTTTTTATTGAATGTTTAGATATGTATTGAGGAATATATTGGTCTCAAACAGTGGTGCCATGTTTTCTTTAGTTTGCTTTTTTTTTAATCTATTGTTGTACATGTGTAATGCCATTACATATCGTTTTAGTAATGCAGCAAAGTGGTACATACATAGCTGTCTGCTTTAATGAAAACCCTTAATTTAACAGTTACCGTATTTCCCCAAGTATATGAAGCTGCCATGTATAAGACACACCTTCATTTTGGGGCCCCAAATTTTAAAAAAAATATGTTACATAAAGTTATTGTACTGGCTGCCTGGGCATGATATGAGTGTGATTGATGTTAGCTGCTAGTAATTGTTAGCAATCACACTCTTATCATGGTCAGGCAGCCAGTACATGCACATCACTTTCAGCCTCCCTGTGCCCCCTACACATGGATCCATACTATCACACACACACACACACACATTCATTCATTTACTCCCCCACCCTTACCTGAACTGCAGATCTTCTGGTGCCGCTCGCAGACTTCTGTGGGGGCCGCTGTTTCCCTCTGCGTTGCTCGAACAGGAACAGGAACAGGAACTGAGCGGAGTCATGTGATGTATATTCACGTGACTCCACTGGGTTCCTGTGTCGAAGCAACAGATCAAAGACGCTGCTGAACAACACAGAGGTAAGCAGCAGGTCCCCTTTCCCGGTAAAAAAAATCTACCACCACTGTATAAGACGCACCCAGTTTTTAGACCCCAAATTTTTCTAAAATATGGTATATCGCACTGAATATAGCATGATACCTCCCAGCTGATAATAATGTTACCAAATCTGCTATATATTAGATTTTAATTTCTAAATGGATCCAAATTCAGGTGTGGTCTGTAAGCAGGGGCAGGTTGCAATTGGAGAGCACATTACCTATCCTATATCTGTTATTTTTGGCATAATCTATATGTACATGTTCTTAATTAGGACGTGGTATACAATCACTTGAGGCATATAGAATAGGCGTTCTATATTCCTATGGATCCCTGTTCCGTTTAACACAATTAATCATCACATTCAGTTGCCCTGTGAATATTCTGTACATAACAGGGTTATAGAGTATTTAGAACCAGTATACCTGAGTGTCTGGTCTGTATTAATACTTAATTTGTACAGAGCATAGTCTGGATTTTGTTTACTGCATATTTACTTTAAAGGGTTAGAAAGTAAAATGGTCTTCCCCAAGGAATCATTAAGTTATGAGGCAAGGACACAATAACCTAGAATTGAGCTGGTATCATTGAAACACTTATAGATGTCTTATTTTGTTGTATCTTATGTAAAATGTACCATCTGGTTTTTCTCTCGTGTCTGAGGAATATGAACCACTCTTCGAATATGATAAGTTAATATGAAGAGGTTCTAGCAATCACTTGGTATACTGTGGTTTACCTCATATACAAAAGGTGAACACATCTTGAATTTCATCACCTAAAACACTTTAGTCATTAATAGAGTTGTACGTTCAGAATCGTGCAAATTTAGTTTTTAAATAAATTTGCCAATTTGGTTAATTTTCATGAACATCCGAAAACAAAGAGAAGGCCCAGATAAAACAAATAAAAACAAAGCAGGATTTTTTTTTAATTTTATTATTTTTATTTGAATTTCATTTTTGGTTTTCTCATTTTCCATCACTCCCTGTCATGGTCTCTCACTCACATTGTCACATTGTCTACCTATCTTTTTCTTTATTTTTCTTCTTGTTCGCTGCTTTTTCTCTTTCTTATTTGTGTTCTCCGATTCTTCATTCTTCTTTCTTCTCCAGCGATCTTCTCCCTTTGATCCTGTGTTACCCTGGCCTCCTGGAGCGCTTCTGCATCAGGTTGTAGCCTTGTCACGTCTCCTCGGGGGAGAAAGGTGGTTTTCATTTAGTGGTGCTCCACTACCATCTCATAATATTGACTCATCTCATGGAGTGACGTCCCAGTATGTAATATCTTATAAGCAGGTGACAATCTCAGATCACAAATACTTCGAAATACTACATTTACAGTATATTGCGTGGATTTGGATCATGCTTCTGATTTGGTATTTGTGGGATTCTTCCGGACTAAGAAGCAATTACATGAACATTGCTTAAGAGTGCAGACTAATATTCTTATGGATTACCTCATGCCATGAATTAGGTTGTGTATTTCACTGCTCGAAAGAAAAACATTAAGGACTAAATTATTCTTTAGTTCATTATTCTGTAATGAAATACATGTCTGTAATTTAGGGGCATTCAGAAAGGAGCAGAGATGTGAAACGCATGTATGGGGCATAATGACAGGTTTGTGTGCAAGAATAAAGAATGCTCAGAGCAGCTGGATTCTGAGAATAATACTTAAAAAACGTAGTTTTATGCTATATGTGTATGAGAGAACATTATCATGTAGCATTTGCACTAAAAGTACAACACAATTTATTTCACTAAAATATTTGCCTGATGCCTAGCACATTTTAAATTCATATTAAAATTGTCCCATTTTGTGTAGAATAAAAAGGACCTCACACATATGCAAGTGTATGGTACTCATTCGTGGACCTTTAACTTTCTCACTTTGGAGCAGATTATGTTGTACAGTAGAAAATCATAACATTTGGTTGGCTTTTCTTTGTGACAAGAAAATACTTACAACATTTATTACCACATTCAGCATTTTAATGATCACATTCTATACAGATGAACTAGCAAATAAAAATACACCTTTCTTATGACTTGATGTTAGAGTAACAAGTTAAATGGAATATACTCCATGACATAAACAACTTTTTACAATCTGCGTTAAAAAAACCCCAAAAAACAGAATAAGGTAATTTTAGATAGGCCATCTAAACTTTTCATTAGAAGAAATGCCAAACTAGCATGCTATCAATAGAGCTCCGGTTTGACTACAGCGAGAACACAGTTATCTAGATGGAGCCTGAATGTCGTATATGTGTGTGAAAGGCTAGGATTTACTTGCTATGTCTGTGGAGGACATGCCCAAGAAACCATTGCTTTTCCTGTTCAACAAAACATCCTATATAAAAGTATATAGCAACATTTCTGTGTAACACACACAAATATTTATAATTCTCCTTAATGGCAAATCCTCTGCATGTGTTTACATATTACCTCGCCAAATTAACTGAAGATACACAGATAACAGGATTATCAAACAGCTAATGAAATTCTTACAAAGCTCCATATTTTTCTACCTTGTGTTGTTTTATTTTTTTGTTGTTGTTTCTTAAATTCAGTTTACTACAGTTGCAGAAGGACTATATCTTCATGTCTCCCAACTCTTTGATGCCTGTCCACTTTGTGCAGGACAGTCCAGATTTTGCCACTCTATCCCGCTGTTCCGCTGAGCTCTACCTCTGTCCTGCTTTTCTGGGTCACAGAGGGTAGAAGTTGGGAGGTATGTACAGTATCTTCTGAACTGCAATCTGTGACAAAGTAGGTGGGCAGTATTTATATTACTACTTAGGCCTAGAGCCTCGTATCCCCAGCCTCTTTAAGCAAACACCATAATTTAAGGCAAGTGCCGTTATTGTGAGTCGGCCACATCTTTATTAATTCTGTTTCAGTATGACCTTGTGCCCAAAACAATAAAGACATTGTTTGAAGAGTTTGGTGTGAAGGAACTTTGTTGAACACCTTGTAGGATGAATTGGAACACGGATGGATGTTGTAAATAACTATTGTTGCTGGAAATGGCTGATTGTCAATGGAATATCGTCATTGGTGTACAGAGGCCCTCTGTTCCAATGGAACATTGCTACCTAATCCAAGTTTACTAATTAATCATTAGAACACCCTTTTGCAATTATGTTAGCACATTTAGAGATGTTCTTGTTTTCCATGAAGACAGCTAAGCAACCCCAAACCTTTGAATGGTTATGTATATATAAATTAATAGGTAAACACCACTACGTTAATTGAGGGTATTAAATGAGATTCATGTAGGGAAAAAGAGATATATCCATATAAATCACTGTACATTAGAGGAACATTAAAATAACCATATGACTTGATGCAGTATGAAGTGTGATATGGGTGTTTACTGGCTCCTTTCTTTAAAATCTTTTTTTTGTACTACATAGTAACATAGCAATTTAGGTTGAAAAAAGTCCATTCTACCAATTTTGCCACTTAGGGGGAAATCAATTCCTTCTTGACTCCAAAAGCCAATCAGATTTCTTTCTGAATCATGAAGCTCCAAAAAGTCTAAATGTTTATTATATCGTTTCAAGAAAAAAACATGCTTAAATCTAAAATATTTAAATACATTTTTAATTTGTACAGATAGTAACTTTTTATGTATTATTTTCTAAGGATAAGTTAATTCTTCTAAATCCTATTAATTCATCAGACCTCTTGTTACGGATTAAATTGTTTAAAATCTTTTTTTTTCTCCTGTTTATATAATCCCTTCAATTGAATAAAATGTGCTTACTATAACATGCTGGTAAAACAGCATTAACTTTCATGATCCTTTTCTATAATAGCAAAACATATCTCTTAACCATTTGATTGTCCTGTGCTAGGGATCAAGTTAAAGTATGCTGCTTTTAATGGCAGGTATACAATTGCAGATATTCTGTATTGTACAATGGGATGCTGTGTTTTTCGTCAATTGGATGTATGCCTGTATTCTGATGAGTTGCTGTATACCCCAAGATTACCTGCAATAAAGAGTTATTTTAAAAAAAACCACTGCTGTAACTGATGTTAAGAGAATTTGACATTATTTATGCTATGTATATATTGTAGTTTTAATTTTATGAAAATGTGACTATGATTTTGAACAATATATATACTACTGGTTTAAAATATTTTTAATGTGACAAGGAAATGCTCGCTTGGATGAATGGCATCCATGTGAAAACAGAATTCCTTAGAGACACAGGTCATCTGAAGATATTGACACTTTCTGTTGTCATTCCATTTGTCATGAAATATTATGATGATATGTTTGTATTAGATGTAATTATTTTGCTACTTGTCTATTAGTGTAAATTTTGTTCTCCCACTGGAAATTGGTGTGGCTTAGTGTCAAAAATCTCAATTTTTAAACCACCGACATGTATCTGGATCTATTGCTGATTGGTTGACCTGTTTATATCACTTTATACATGTTTTTTCTCTTCAGTTAACTGCTTCCTATATTTTTTGCTGCTGAGGGAGTAGTAATAAAAAAAAAGAGAATGCACTATAATAGGAGCCTCCGTGTCCTTAATAAAATTTTGGGGTAGGATAAATATTTGTCAGTTGCATGATGGCCAACAAAAAATTGTGTAATAAAAAAATTATATACGTAAAACTTGCCACATGGCAATGCCTGGGAACTGCTTGGGTCTGAACAGGAGTCTCCGGATGAAGACCAGATTTATCCGCTCTCTGGGTCAGTGTTTTCCTTTAACCGGTCCCTCATGGTAAAGGCTTTGAAAATCCACTCGCCCAGAAGAGGGAGTGTTCCAGATCCTAGGACGTTCCCAGTTATATGTGTGATATCGTGGGTCCTTACATTTCACATAACTGAACATCAATTGACATTGCATGATCCACCCAAGCATTCCTAACTGGGGTACAACTTTGGCTAGCCCTAGAATTGGTTGTAGGCTATACAAAAACATGTTGTGGCCATGTTAAAACATTCTTTGTTAAAATCTGCGAGCAACTTCCAATTTAGATATTTTTACATTTCTGTATATAGATTTAGTTCCAATATTGTCAGTAATTTAAAAAGCTGTGTGCCAGATATATCAACAGTGAGGCTGGGATCTTGTATCACATGGGACTGAGAACAAAAACCAAACAGCTCAAATTACTATAATCAAGCAGAGGCTTCTCAAATATAGTGAAAAGCTAACTGCTTTAGTTAAAGCATTATATTCACGTAAATAATAAAGTTTAAGTAAAACACTTTTGCGGTACGTAAGAGTCCCATTTTATAATCAGAGTTATTTTATTTAGCATTGATGACATTATTTAGGGAAATTGAAAATGTTCCTAAATATTTTCTGGTAACCTACTGTATTGACTGCAATGTGAGGTGTAATCAGGTCTGCCAGGATTGCTAAAAGGCAATGGAGGCTAATATTCTATATTAAAGGTTATTCATCTTTAAACCTAATTTAGCTAAGTTTTCAATAACGTCTGTAGACACAAACATTTTTTAAATGCTTTAGCTGTTGACCTATAAGCCAATGTCAAGTTATGAATATAAATATATATATATTAACATTATAAAGAATGATAAAAATATTTCATGAAACATATTTTTCTGACTTATCCATTTTATTGTTAGCAATAATAGAATGGTCCACTTCACTGGGGTTCTGGGTCTTTGTCCCTAATAGTCAGACAGGGAAGCAGTGTTCAATAATGCCCACTGCCTGCCTAGGATCCAACCACTTAAATGTCTGTCTACGGATTAATTCTTCCCTTATGCATTACTAGCTCTGCCCCCTTATCATGGCCAGAAGGGGACCCCCTGGCAGCCAGATCGCGGAAGTTCCCAGATGTGGTAATATTGTGATGATGTATTAGAATGTATGGACCTACACACGTACACAAATACTATAGTGCAACACTAATGGAAGGTTTATGTTTACATGCTCTAACTATTATTAGGTAGAGTGCTGAGGACCATGGCCCCAGTGAAATTTCAGCTACAGAGCACAGGATAGCTCCTGTGCATCATACAAGAGAATTGCCCCTGAATTGCATTTATTTGCTTCAAATTATACAGATCAGCATTGTGTTTTATTGTTTTATGAGCAACCTTATTTTATGCCCAGTGATATGTTTGTGTAGATCACTGCATATTTTTTTTTTAAATGTGATAAAGTTATGCTGATGTGTAAGCATACTTTGGAACTACAATCGGGGGGAGTGGCTTTGTGAGGGGGCAGGACTGGTCAACCCAGGAATTGGAGCGAGCCTATGGGAGGCAGGGCATGTTGTTCATAGGCACGGGGCAAACCCCAGACAGTCCTACGTGGGCTGAAATAGAAGGAGAATGAGTTATGACTAAATACTACTCTCATGTCTGGAGAAAGATTAAAGTGACCCGCAAACCTTGAGAAGCAGTGCATTGCCTGGAGACTCCAGGTCTAACCCAGAGAGTTCCCAGGTGTGTGTGAGTTATTTGTGGGAATTACTTAAAAGTCAATGTGCTGCATGTAAGCCGCTCTCCAGCATGGTGTGAATCAGCTACAGGATGATAAATCTTTTAGCTATTAATATTATATTTCATCTGGTATGTTTTGCCTTTTTTTGAGTAACATAGCTAGTGCAGAACATTTAAACAGGTCTTTAACTTCTACAGAAAAATATATTTTTTTAGAAAACGTGCAAAATTCAAGAAATGTCATTTTTAAACCTCATTCTCCCATATATTGCAAGTTAAAATTGATCATGCATAATTTGATCCTTACAATTTTATCAATTTCTGATCATGAATTTGTTACATTTTTCTTCCAACTTGATAACTCATTTAGTTTGCTTTCATATTTCCAACTGATATGCTAGAAAGAGACATCCACTGTGACCTGGAAGCAGAAATATTATATGACTTAACTCAAATAACAATACTACACACATAGCTAATCGGTTTGGCCATTAATAGCTAAAAGAGCACAACATTTGTGGGTTAAATATATGAAAGAGGGATTATTGCTTTTCAGCAGCAAATATCTCCCATCATTACATAGAGGTGATGTATCTTCTATAAGCATTAAAGAATAAATACTATATAGGTATATGCATAGCGAGCAGAGGAAATGGAGCATTTATACATTGTAGATGTGTAAGCTGGACTCTGACATCACTTTATAGATAGCTTTTGACAACACAACCAGATTAAAGCTGGCGAAAGAGAATTCAAATGACCCTTGGTGAATAGACTTGTCAATACATGGCCAACTTTTGATTTAGTACAGCATTGTAATGCTTTATAAGAATAGTTTATTCAATGAATTGGTTCATTTTTAAAGTGATTTTAATAATTGAGATGGAAATTATCTCTGCATTTTTTCCACAGCTCCAGTGAGGGATTTGGTGTGGCGGAGAAGATCATACTCATCACCTTTATTTCAACAGTTATCCTGATGACCATTTTGGGAAATTTGTTAGTGATGGTGGCGGTATGTCGGGATAGACAGTTAAGGTCAGTATTCTGTGTCAATAAGAGAAATGAATAAAGTCACATAGAAACTGATCTAAAGTTATATAAGCTCAGAACCTCAGAGGTCCCCCATTTTGGTGGAAACCCATCTAAACAAAAGACCTGTGTTGTCCTGAAAGGTTATATAACTTAACTTGTTTGCCCAATAAAAAGTATCAATTTCGACTAAAGATTCTATTACACTTTCTCAATAAACCATTAACATTTGGCACTTCTCATTGCATCTTAGAGGATTTAGTAATATGAAATTTACCAAGTCGCTGTGCTGTCTGAAATTAGAGACTTATTTGGCTGTCGGCAGAATAATCACAGTTAGTCACCAGGTTAGTAAATAAACAGGAACACTTTTTCTTCCTTGCTGGATTGGTAAATGTAGACGAAAATGCCTTGTGTGGAGCAAGCCCCGTCAACAAAATGTGCAATATGCACATGTCCACACAAAAATACAATTCAGCTGATGAGGCTCATGTGAAACAATAAATCTTTGTGAACACAGGCCAGATTGCAACTCTTGTTGTAACAGGATCAATTGCAATAAAGTGTTTTGTGCAACGAGTACCTTCCAGTTGCTGTGATTAGAACAATATGCCAGGGAAGGCTGAAATCACACTCACTGTGTGTTATTTAGAAGCTGAAATTGAGCACTTTCTTTTCCTCTTTTGAACCGCAACGCAGCTTCTTCTCCACAGAGACTTGCTAGCTAATTAGAGCTTAGAACTTCACTGTCATATTCTCACTGCTTCATTATATAAAGACTTGACCCTGCCTTTAAAATTGAGGAATTAGCCTTTAGACTTTTTTTTATTATTTCCCTCTCTTGCGATTCATCAAGCTTTTTTTTTTAAAAAAGAGAGCAAACAGAGAAGCATAAGCACAGGAATTTGGATATTTCTTGTTATATGAGTCAGCTTGACACTTCTGAAAGTAATATTAATAATAAATGTGAGGAATACTTACCTATACTACACTATGGTGATGGGGGACTCAGTTATTAAGAGAACAGACAGGGTAATCTGTGTCTCTGATTGCAGCAACCAGGTGGTTTGCTGTCTCCCAGGTGCCAGAGTTCAGCAGATTATTGGGAAGGGCTGGAGAGGATCCAGCTATCTTGGTAGATATTTGTACCAATGACAAAGTGAGTGGAAGATGGAGTCCTAAATGGTAATTTTAGGGATTAGGTAGTATTCTTGGAGATACTACCTGTCCCATGTGCTACACCAGAAAGACAGCAGAAGATCGGCCATCTTAATGCATGGCTGTAGTCTTGGGAGCTTTTGGTTTTTAGAGCACATGATGTCATGATGGATTACACCTGAATGCAAGAGGGTTCAATGTACTTGGGGAGAGGATGGCTAGATGATTGGAGACTTTAAATTAGCAATGGAGAGCAATAAATACTGCACTAGACAGTGTAGAAAGGGAAGGTATGCTAGTTAGTACCCAGGTGGGTGGATCTGGGAGCTTGATTACTACAGATAATAGGGAGAAGCCTATTAACCACTTCTACTAAGTGGAAATAGCTAAAATGACATAGAAATGAGGAAGTTATAATCATGGGCGACTTTAATCTTCCTGATGTGAACAGGAAAACCAAAGTAGCTGGTTGTGGAGATTTTCTAAATGCCCTACCGGAATTATCGTTTAATCGTTTTAGACCAATTTTCATTTAGTTTTTGGCTCATTTGTTTTAAGACAATGAATTCAGTTTCCTGCCCTTTCAGTTTTAGATGAAATTTGGGTCTTTTTTTTTTTATTCTGGACCATATGTCTGTGCCCCCTGTATTCTCTTCATGCATTTTATCTGCCACCTTTCTTGCTCGCTTACCTTCTCCAGCTGTTTTCTGATCTCCTCTGATCTCAAAAGAGGGGAGGAGGGGGGCCAGTATGTGAGACAGTGTCCTACTTCAGAGGAAAAACAACAACAAAAGAAAGGGGGTAGTGTAGTGCACACACACAGTGCTGACAATAGATGCTGACCTATATTATACAATAATATAATACAATAATAAATAGTATATCAATGCACAACTTTCCTTACAGGCATGTAAATGGTTAATTTCTATTTGCATAGTAGGTATGCTCCTCCAGAAATTTTTATTTATTTAATTTACTTTTTACTTAATGCAAGGAAGATTTAGGTAAACTAGAAAATGGTCAGAGGTGTGGCAAATTACATTTACTGTGGATAAGTGCGAGATAATGCACCTACGGCATAAAAACCCAAAGGCATAGTATAGAATATTTTATGTAGTCCTAACCTTGACATCCAAGGAAAGGGATTTAGGGGTTATTAGGGAGAGGTTTTAAACACAGTACTGGGGACTGTATCTCCAGAAGAATATAGGTACTTTGTAAAGAGATCAGGGAAAGGGATACTACTGTAGACATCAGCAGCCATGTGGACCGCAGCATGCATGCACGTGAAACGTGACAATAATGTAAGGCCAGGAACCAAGGAAAATATTCAGAAATTGGGCAATCTAGATGGGCCGAATTGTTCTGATTTGCATTCTATTTTTGTGTGTTTATATACTAATAATATTCTATCTATATATTTTATCTTATTTATAGATTTGCACAGTGCACAGATCACTTTGTGTGTGTATATATATATATATATATATATATAAAGTCCAAAATTAACAATTGCACACCAATTACCACTTTTTTAGCCCGGTGCCAAGTAGCTGCAACAGCAAATCATAAAACATCCAAAAATAGTTACCGGCACTCCAGGGACTTCTTTAAATAATCACTCGAGAAACTGCAGTTTTCTAATCAACGTTTCAGTCTGTTTATTAGACTTTCATCAGGACATGTCAGAAAAGCAGTGTGAATCATATTTATAGCAAGAAATATCATTAACAAGACCTACCACACCTGTAGTGCTAGAGGTATTCAGACCCGGCGTGTACCATTCCCGGATACGCATGTGCATAATATCAGCAATGCTTCCGGGTCTCAGACACACTGTCTGAGATCCGGATCGTCATGGCAACGTTTACATTTAATCTGCATAATACGTGTCTCCTATGCCGGTAAGTAAACCTGTTGTTTGTGCCTTTATATTTGTGTATATAATGATGTACTCCTGTATACAGGATCAGCAGTGATAAATTTGTGAATAAATATACATAAAAGGACAAGGTTATAATGATTAGACAATGTTGTAAAGAATAGTGCATATATGTATTGTAAAATATATATATTCTTTACATTGGGGTCACTTACATGTTTTCACGTAAAACATCGAAATTTCCAGCTGTTCAATTGTAAAAAGGATTGATTAAATAGCCTTTTAAAGTTAAACTTGGATTAGCAGAGATAGGGAGAGAGAAGGATATTCAATAAGCAATTATATTACTGCTGATATTCAATAGGTTCACAGCTCCATATAATTATTTTCATGAAATGATGACTTCTCAGATTATTGCTGTGTTTTGTAGGAAAATCAAGACCAACTACTTTATTGTGTCACTTGCCTTTGCTGATCTGCTGGTATCTGTATTGGTAATGCCTTTTGGAGCCATAGAACTGGTACAAGACAAATGGATTTATGGGGAGATGTTTTGCTTGGTCCGTACCTCACTTGATGTTCTACTGACCACAGCCTCCATCCTCCACCTGTGCTGCATTTCACTGGACAGGTATGTGTTAAACTATTCTCCACATGAGTGTAATGCTTCAAATTTTTAGTGGTTTTTGGGGTGTAGCAAGATGTAGATCCCTGGAATCCTTACTTTATGGTAGGCTATTTTGAGTTATGATACCAAATCCTTAGGTCTACATCTACATCCCTGCACAAGTAAGAAAGCAATTTAAAAAGGCCTGCCACGTGACGTGGACTATCACTACTTGCTATTTCAATACATCTATAGGTGAAGTCCAAGGAATGTGGTGGGGCCTCAGTCAGTCGTACCAGTATTACAATCACATCATGTAGTGTCTACTTTTTATGATTTGCATTATAGGTCATTCATCTGGGGTTCTCATTTCTCTTGTTTACCATGCAATATTCGGCTTTTGTTATATTCTAGATGTTTCCAAGATAGTAAGAATATGTAAAATAATGTGTATTGGTTTTATTGGATATTATTATTAGCATATGTATTATTAGGATACATTCTGAGCTTGCTATGTTTAATCAAAGCATTCTGAGTACTTGAGAAAAATGGTTTGTTGTTGTGATGTGCAATTTGAGAATTTTCACTGGGTTCAAATGCCTCCATGATGCTGTTATTTTCCTTTTATAATGTTTAGTGTGGTTTGTACTACATCTTGCGTAAGACACACACATGCAAACACTCATGCACAGGCATGCTAGCCCCATACACACACTCTAACACTACATGTGGATATACACACTCATGCTAACACACACAACACCAGGGATGGCCTTAGGGGTGTGCGAGCTGTGCGGCCGCACAGGGCGCCACGGCAGCAGGGGCGCCGTGCGGCCGTCCCATCACCAACGCCGAGGCGGCAGGGAGAGGAGGAGAAAGAGGGGCACAGAGAGGTCGCACATGAAAAAGTTTTTAGCAATCGCTCGGCCCCCTTTGTCTCCTCAGCTCCCTACCGCTGCCCTGACTGCGGTGGTGGGAGCTCGAGGCCTCTGCTGCGGTACGGCGTTTCATGATGAGCGCCGGAATTAATATGTGTAAATTTGTGTGAATGAGTGAATTAATAATTGTGTGAAGGAATTGTATAAATGACAGATTGAAGGAGTGACTGTATAAGTGATTTGGGGAAAGGCAAAGATGGCACAAGCAGGGTGTTTATGGGACAAAGATGGCACAGGCAGGGTGTTTATGGGATAAAGATGGCACAGGCAGTGTGTTTATGGGACAAAGATGACACAGGCAGGGTGTTTGGGGACAAAGATGGCTCACGCTGGGCTGTAATTTGTGTGTGTAATCTGGGTGCTGGTCAATTTCTATGTGGACACCAGAGCTGGCTTTGGGGTGTGCAACCTGTGATCTATGTCTGTAATTTAGTATTTTTTAATCTATAACTTTAATGCTGAGTTTAAATGTGATTTCCAGTTGATCTATACCTGCAAAGCCGGATTTGTGTGTTATTCTTTTGATCTATATCTGAAATGTTATGTTTCCATACATTATTTATGTATACCTGCAAATTCTGGGTTTATAGATCCTATTCAGTTGATCTATACCTGTAGTGCTGTTTCCATGTGTTGTTGGATTATACCTGCAATGCAAGTGTTGTTTACATGTATTGTTTATTTGATCTATACGTGAACTATGGGGAGGAAGGAAAAGAGAGATGTGGCTTAGTTAATGAGGGGACAAAAGGACTCTGAAAGGTCCTCTCTCCCGTACTCTTCCCCAAAGTCACAGTAGAGTCAGGAGGGAAGACTGCACATCTGCAGTCAGTGTGGAAAATTATTTTTTTTGGTGTGGGAGCGGAGGGAGTGATTGCATGCTAGGGTGCATGGAGGGGGTGCAAAGGAAATAATTGCCTAGAGTCCAGTTTTTTCAATATTTAATGGAAAATGTTTTTGTTACAAAGATTGCACTGTTAGCTGTCTTTTTTCCTACATTCAATGTATTTAAGGTACATTGTTACCAGTGTTTCCAGTTATATATTATTGTTATTGTTTGCACTTGCACATAAATAATCTCTAATTAACATTTATTCCCTTTCTTTTTTGTCGAGGGGGGCGCCAGAGAACTAGTCCGCACAGTGCGCCTGAACACTTATGGCCGGCCCTCCACAACACTATATGTTCACACACTTTTGGTCATATAGTGTGTGTATGAATATGTGTGTGTGTGTGTATGTATATATATATATATATATATTGTGACAAACCCTGTAGCATGAGGGCCACAAATGTCACAGTCTTAAGCACAGTCCTCTAGGGCAATCAGAGTCAGGAACATCAGCTTGTAGCAAAAACAGTACTGTATTTTTAACTGCTCAAACTGGTCTTCTTCAGGGCCTCTCCTTGCCCTGGGAGCACAGGGAAACTTTCTCTTCCCCAACAGTCTCTCTGATTATCAGACTCCAGGGTTTTTTAATAACACTTTGCAGTGCTTATTTATTGGCAACTCCATTATGTATTGTAAAAGCACAAGACTATTACTTTCTGAAGCACAGGAAAAAGGAACTACCATCCTTTCAGGCCCCATAGGAATCCCGGACCAGATCCTGCAGACTTCTAGCCTCTTGAAAAAGCCGGCATGGATTTTCCGTAGAATGGGGGAACAGAGCATTGGCCCACCCTGCTCTCCAGTTGCTCCACCCAAGGGACCCATATGTATGATCTGCAAAATAATACATTTGTCTTAAACTATGGTCTGATCTTCCTCTAAATTACGATTATATACACAATGTGTTTTACTAACAACATGCAACTTATTTTATTGTTCTTATCTACATTGAATTCATCATTTAAATATTCACAAAGTGGTTTAGAAAAATTCTAGTAGGCTAATTACTTCAACAAAAGCTAATATGAGTCAGGAGTCAGCAAACCTGGAGTTGAATCAATGAAAAGGGATTGGGGTTTTTTTTTCAGCTTTTTTAGTTTTTTTTAGCTTTTTGGCTTAAAAGAATGGCCAGCCACCACAGAGAAAGCTGCTCTCCAAGAAAACCCAAAACATTGCTGCGTGCCTGAGGTTTAATTTTTTGGTAACAACACGCAGCACTACGTATGGAGTAAAGGTCATCGCATACCAACATGAAAGCATCATCCCAACTGTGAATTACAGTGGAGAGAGCATTCTGATTTGGGGCTGATTTGCTGCCTCGGGGCCTAGACAGCTTGCCATCATTGAGGGGACAATGAATTCCCCATGTTATCAAGGTATGACACAGGATAATGTCAGGATGTCAGTTGCCAGTAAATGTTGGGACAATGACCCTAAACATCAAAGTAAATCTACCACAAAATGGCTTACAAAAAGAAAATCCACCATATGGAGTGGCCCAGTTAGAGCTCAGACCTTAACCAATTAGAGATGCTGTGGAATGACCTCAAGAGAGCTGTTCACACAGACATCCTAAAAATATGGCTTAAGCAGTTCTGTAAGGAAGATTGGTCTAAATTTTCTCCTAAACGTTGTGCACATACAGTAACATACTTACACATGTAAGACTAACATCTTTACTTACACTCACATACTAATATACAGTACATACATACAGCAACATACTTATACAAACTAACATATTTATTTAGACGAAAGCACACAACCTACCATTGTTGGCTCATGAGGGGGTAGGCTGGTGCCAACTCCTCTGCTCCCTCAAAGTCCTCATATGCTATGTGTGAGCCCTAAGAAAATACATCATATTCTGACAGTCAGACTCAGTGCGTTGGGCCTGAGGAAGCGTTGACCTTGATTTTGGGTCCTGATTCTGTTTGACTGATATTTGGCTTCCCAAACCGGATTTGGTCCACAATTTGACTCCGGACATACTGCTTGTTGCTAACCAGGACTGGCTTCTGATTCCTCTCCGCCTTGTGGTACAGTTCTAGGATCTGAATACCTCTCCAGTCCAATCTAGGCTCCTAGGATCCTATAAGAAAATTCTTGTGTCATCTGGGGAGGGGGGCCCAGACCATTTGTTGTGTAAGGAGCCCCAACATTTCTGATGGCAGCCCTGGTCTCACACTCTCTCATGCTCTCTCAAACTCTCATTCACACTCCATAAATGGATTTGATTTAGATTTTTCTGCTTAGGAAAACATATTTGCTTTCGATAGGAATGCAATCTTATCACTTGTGTCATCTAAAGACAAACAAAGGGACCTATTTACAAGAGAACAGGTTTCAAACCTCTCAGATTCATTTTTACAATGAGTTAACTGCAGATAACCTATTGATTCATTCATGTAACTTGCCAAGACGTAAGATAAGGACACCCACAACAAAAGACTTTCCATTTTGTAATACAACAAAAACCCATAAGGTTGTTTGAGACCAAAAGGAATCTAAAAATGCTGTTATTTTTCTCATTAACTATAGTGCTATATATCTTGTGATATGTCTGCTGATAAAATTATCATTACCTGGTAGTCTGAAGTTTCTTAAAGCATTGATAATTAAAAACAAGGTTATGTAGCATTCAGTTTCTAACATATCAAAACACACAATATACCATGCAATATGTCAATGTGTCAATGGTAGGACCCTTGGCCTGAGATGAATGAATTATTATGTCATGTGCCACTTTAGATGAACCTCAGGACTATAACAGTACGAAAGACTCTTGGACCAACCAAACCTAGGGGCAATCCTAAATCACAGAACAGGACAAATGACATAAATCATGCAGGACGCAAATGCATTCAACACCAAAGACACATCAAGACGTGAAAGGAACAAATGATTAGTGGTAATATCATGCCATAACGTTGCACTTCACTCCATCAGTAGAGTAAATGTACAAACGTCTAAAAAATGTAAATCAATAAGAAGGAAAACCATTGGACACCAAAATGCAATTTTAGGATCTGAAGTTATTGTATTATAGTTTCTACATTCCAATAAACAATTAATTTACGCTTTTTTTTTGGCTAGGCTACAGTCCAAACCTTTATAGACAACACACAGTAGTATTACTCAACAATTTAACATTATCACTGTTAAATTGTCCTTCATTTCCCAAGGTAGGAAATGCCCATACATAGACTAACGTGCTTTAGCTTTTCTTTTTTGCTAATGCTTTTTATTCAATCTTGATAATTGAAACAAAAAAACCTGGTTTCACTGAAAAACCTTTTCTGAATATGTGCATTTATTACTTTAGATATCTACTAGGATTACAAAAAAAATACATATAAAATTAAATAGCAACTGTCATTTAATTGGTCATTTAATGGTGACTTTTGATGTTAGTGTAAATTTAGTTTACACATACATATATATATATATAAATATAAAAACACCAGCTTTGTGGTTGTGGCTTGAGCCTCTTTCTAGTAATGTGGTGGTTAAGGATTTTAGTATTTGTAGTTCAATGTCACGTAAAGATTTTTTTTAAATATTTTTTTTTTTACTGCAGCCAGGAGGATACTCTGCTTTGTAAAAAATATAGTTCTTTTTTCCTATTGTATAAATTTCACTTAAACGTTGCCCATAATCAATTACAACGATGGAATTTACTTTAAACCAAATACATTATCACAACAAAAATACCCCTAGGAAATAATGGGTTAAAAACATTTTAGTCTTCCAATATTTCACACATCAACTTACACATTTTTTTCAGCCTACAAAATGAATAATGGTAGTTTCTTTTTCCTGTCCTTCAGAAAGTAATAGTCTTGTGCTTTTACAATACATAATGGAGTTGCCAATAAATAAGCACTGCAAAGTGTTATTATTAATACAGAAAAAGAAGCCATGAACTCTGCCTCTTAACAATGACTTATGAATTGGTATAATTGAAATCTCCTCTATTGTGCTGGATAGACCACAGATGATATTTATCTAGCACAATACAGCAGCCCAGCTGTCGGGAGAAAAGAAGGTCCTATACATATGATCCTACTGTATCTATCTTTCTCATGCAGACTTTCATGTTGTTATTCTTTGAGCAATCTAAGACTGAATGCTAGATATAGCCAAGAAAGGGAGAAGCAGGGATTGGCGGAGAAACATTTTAATGGGTAAAGGGTCACAGAAAAATGTATAAGAAATGTATTTAACAAGATATCACTTCCAACCTCTACCACTGTAAAAGAGGAACATTAAATAAAATGAAAAGCTGGAGAGGAAATCCAAACCAAATGTATTTTACATGTAAAGATCATATTTAAAAGTATTTAAATGACTTTATGGGACCTTGAAGCTTGTTCTCCTACATATAATATAGTTTCAATGATTCCTCCACCTGGGTACAATTATATCATTTTGGCAGATACAGCTGTGTAGATGAAGTATATGTAGAATCAAAAACATTGCAAGTGTCCTACTTTTAGGAGGGACAGTGCCTGTTTCGGGATGAAGGCCTTCTTTAATTCTTTTCTAAGAGCAGAGATTGTGTGGTGGGTGCGTACAGTATTCTACAAACAAGAGAGTCAAAATATTTTTGTATATGAACAGCAGAAAATATTATTTATAAATTAAATTGTGTAAATAAAATACAATAGTTCTTTTTTAAGTGCCTCATTCAATAACAGTAAATAGGGATCGATAAGTAATTCAAAATTTTTTTGGAAATCCCTGCCCTGTCGATACATTTTCACCACATCCTCTAAAACAAAAGTGTCCCTTCTTGCCAATTTGAAATGTTAAGAGTTATGCTGTCGGGGTTCAAAATACACCGTTGACCTGCTGGGGACATTTTTATAACTTTATGTAAAATACGACTAGCACTAAAGGAAGTGAATCAAATGTGATTTTTTTTCCTGAACAGCAGGATTTAGATGTCCGTTTTATTTTCATAAAGTTAACCTTTAACCGTTAACTAATCTAGAATCATTTTTTAAGAACCATATATATTTAATTTTAATTGCACTATACAGAAAGATCCACACAGAGTCAGAAATTGTCATGGAGCTATTCAGTTTAAGGATACTCAGGATATTTTATTAACACATCAATTCATGAAAACTGATATTCCTGGTCTCAGATGGGAGAATATTTCAAAGTTTGTGATGCTTGTTAGTAGGTGTTCATTTATAGATAAAAGAACCTACTGAGGTCTTCAAAGCTATCACCCTTGTCAAACCCTCTGGATGTTTGTAGAAAACACTTCTGAATTTAGTTCCCTCCATTTTGAATTAGTTCAACCAGGTGATCAGATATAGTTGGGATTGAGTTATGATCTCTAGTTTTAATCTAGTTTAGCTACTGTCTTGCTTGCTAGGCTCTGTCTAAATATCTAGGATGTTCCAGGAAATAAAGACTATAGGTGAATCTTTCCAGCGTAAACAGTGAATATGTTGTATTATCTGTGTCTGCAGGTAACAACATTGAAAGCACACTTTTTTGTGTATCCATGACCTCTTCAGTTGCAATTTGACCTCTGCTGAGAGATATGTTCCATTAATTATAACAAACTATACAAACATTGTAATTGGTAATTTCATTTTGTGGTTTTATCATGTTACTTCTAAGGGGGTCTATCAGTGAGAGACATCAAGTTTATTGCATACATGAGATATGTGTTCATATAAGGTGCATACTTATATGACTTATCTCTTCTGTTGATTAAAATGAACCCCTTAATATTACACTGAGCACACAATCTCCTGCCTTCATTCCGGAATGTCATTTTATCCCCGCAGACTGGGAGATAAACCTTTATGCAGCTGCTGAAAATTAACTAAGTAATTGTAGTAACGATGAACCTGTACCCAGGTTCCTAGCCTAGAGCATATATCCTTCCATTATAAAAAAATATAAGGTACTTTGTTCTCAATATTTTTGTTAAATGGTTACACCAAGGAAAATAAATATTGTGCTTATTCTGAATTAGACATATTCATTATGAAAAAAATAAGGTGCTTTGCTCTCAATATTTTTGTTAAATGGTTACACCAAGGAAAATAAATCTTGTGCTTATTCTGAATTAGACAGATACCACAAATTACTTTATTTTTTAACATAAAATTATTTGGTTGAGATGTAGTTATTTATTTATATTCGCTCAGGAAATGGCTGAAAATCATTTTCACTATGCATAATGTAAAGATTGCATTTTATTAAAAGAATTAGTGTATATGCTGTCTCTCTCTCTTTCTTTCTTTCTCTTGATTCTACCTTCTCATGCACACAACATTACCCAGCAGCCCCTGACCTTTTGCACACACCTTTCAGCAATCTCTCTCCTCCCTGAACATGACACAGTCAGCAGACTTTTTCCTCACTACACGCAACACTATGCATCAGACTATCCTGGACACACATATATATTATTCTGGTTCTTTGGCGTGTTTGTGTCAGAATGCTTGTGTGTGTATATGTTTATGTGAGTGTTACTGTATTGTGTTAGAGTATGATTGTGAGAGTACAGTGTTTCTCTGTGTCAGTGTATGGTGGTGGAGTGTCTGTGTGTGTTAGTGTACAATATTGTGCAGTGTTATTATTATAATTTTTATTATTATTATCTTTTATTTATATAGCGCAAACAGTTTACGCAGCGCTTAATACAATACATATGTTCAAGGGGTATGACAAGACAAGAATTGACAGACTAAGACAAACCGATACATTAGGTGGATAGAGCCCTGCTCGCTAACTTACAATCTTGAGTTAGTGTACATTGTTAGTGTATGGTGGAAGAATGAGTGTGTGTTAGCGTGTGTTAGAGTGACTTTGTGTGTTAATATGTACTTGTATTAGTCTGTGTGTAAGTGTTCATATGTTAGTTCTGGGGGAGTCGGGGTGGTGCCAAAGAAATCCTGCACCCAGGTGCCAGTTACTCTAGGCTCACCTCTGCATTCAAAGTCTGCGCAGGAACTGACCTTCATTAGATAACGTCGACTTCATTAGCAATACCATAAAGAATCAGTAAAATGTCATATATTACACGACAACAACAGAAGCCTCAGGTCTGCATATAAAGGGCTTTTATTTTAACAAAGTAAAAATGTTTTCATCTATGCTTGACTACATTACTAAATACAGCACTTTATTTTGTGCTTACTTGTTTTAGAAGTTTTTGTGCCTTGTGCTGGAAATAAGTGCTGGAGTAAGTCTCCTGAGTATTTTTTTTTTGGTAGTAAATACGGTATATATAAGTTTTCCATGCCTATTAACGTCTGCTGTATACAAGAAGAATGATCCTGTAGTAATACTGGTGACATAAGGAGAAACAGCTCCAAGGTAGGAATATGAGAACACAGGTCATATAGAATACAGTTATTATTATTATTATTAGCATCAATTTAGCTTTAATGTATTCTGCATTATCTTGTAATGTGGTAAAAATGTTTGCAGCGGAAATGAATAATATAATCACCCTCTAATGCCCCATTATGTGATTTGTAACTCAGCAGCACACCACCGTTTGCATCTTTATATGTAAATACTGTCAGCAACATCAAATTGTACTTGGCAAATGGAATAGTAATGATGGGAAGAAGCACCGGCTAGTCATGGATGATAAATCTTTAATTTTACCAGTGACATGCATGTCATGTTACATAAAACAAGTAGGTGCAGTTTGATGACAACTTTAGGGGTCTTTCCATTTCACCTGTCAGTTATAATGTAAATTGATAATGAGAAACACGCTCCATGATATTAACAATAAATATCAAATAAAAAAAGAACAGTGTTCGACTGGAATCAAGCATAGGCAATCACGATAACGCAATTCTATCGGTTGCATCAAAATAGAACATGATTACATCAGTAGCGGGAAAATTAACAGAAACCATATTAAAGGAAAGAATTGTTAAATATCTAAATGTAAGTGACTTGCTTGTGAGATTTTGTAAAAATAACCTAATTAAAAAAAATACATAAGAGGGGAGCGATAGGTTGTCAAAGTGCAGTGTTTGGATGTTAGACAGAAGGTGGTTGTTAATGGTGGCTTTTCAGTGGAAGGTTTTACTTGTGTCTTACTGTGGTTCCTTGGGGATCTGTACCAGGACCCATTGTGTTTAATAGTTTTACTAGTGATATTATTATTATATTACTGAGGGTAAGGTATATGTTTCTGCGGATGGTACAGATGTCTAAAATAATGATTTTCATAAATTAAAAGAATGAATTAAATTGTAGTAGCTGCAGTTTAATGCTAATAAAAATCTTGAATATAAAAAAAAGACTCAGGAACAAACGAGGTTTGACGTTTTTACAGCAAATATTAAAGACTAGTAGGGCAGACTAGTTGAGTCGAAAGGTTCTTACCTGCCTTTAAACTCTATGTTTATATGACCCAACTGAAAAAGTGCAGTAAATCCAACATCTTATAATTGAAAAATAATGTTTCAAATGGCAAATGGTAGGTATATCGACATCACCTATATTGGAGGAAGCAAGTGTGTTTTCAGAGAGTCTATGGAAGAATGTTTCTTGACATGTTTTAGGAAGATGGAATTGGAGACATTTGAACCTGACTTTATGATTACAACAGGAACTGCCTTGTTAGGCAAATTATACAGATGAGAAATTCTTAACCATTTGTCAAGGACAAAATAACCCATTGGGAAATGATGGTGCCTTTATTGGTCAATCTGCTTATAATTATACCAGGTTTCACAGAGGTTAGGTTTATTCTATAGGTATAACTTCCCCCAAAAAATAGATTATGATGGCCTTGTAGAGACAAAGTAAGGATTCATACAAGAATGATGAATAGCTATTTTAAAGTCAATTTTCAGGCCTATTACTGTGAGATATATGAACACACAAAAGAGGTGAATCATCTAAATTTTTTACCAAAATGTGATTCAAGGTTGGCTGTTTTCACAGCACAAAGCTCAACAAATCTTAGGTTACATAGCCTAGTGTGTACCAAAGGAATTGTCTGAATGAATATTTCTATCTAGAATAACATAGTTTATTCACTAGTTTTTTCTACATTTTCACATGTTTTTGCATGATTCTGAAGATAACAAGTTAGAAATATTTAACCTTGTGGTTTATATAACTTTAACATTTGTACTAATAATATCACACAGGGGCAGGCCTTCCATACAAGCCAACTAGGTGACTGCCTAAAGCCCTAGGCTGCTAAGGGGTGCTGTCATTGGGGTTCTTTTTTCCAATATTAGCTAGCAAACGCACTCAGTACAGACAGCAACAATGTTGTTCTCATTATCAATCTCATCATCAATCTCATCATCAAACATAGAGGCATGTTTTCTGGACTTTAACCTCTTCATTTTCTGTATTTTTTGGTACCTTAAATTCCGGAGCTAATTTGCCAATTTCTACATATGTCGGTTCAACCATTACTTCTCTTTTCTGTGAACTGTGTACCCATGTAAATTGTATATTGTTATTTCAAGGAGAAATAATGATATAGTTTGATATCATAGTTACATGATTAGCTGAAAATTTGAGATAAGCAACCCAGTAAAAACTAGAGAAAAATAGAATTTGTTTTTATTTATTTATCATCCTCACAAAATTAGTTAAATTGACAAAAATACCCTAAAAATCAATTCAGGGGGGCTTATTTAAGAACTTCCTCAGCTATACAGAATTTCCATACTTTCCCAGCAGTTATATAGTATATAAGGTGTATATTATGGTTTCAAAACTGTTGATTTTTTATATTTGGTATGCTGGGGTTGCAAGTCTAATTTTGAACAAAGAAACCAAAAAAGCAGATAGACCAGCATACTTCATTAGGAGCATTGGATCCTTTTAATGCAGCCATTTGGCCACCAGTCACTGCCAATCACAGTAAGCTTAGCAATAGTTTCCTGCGCTTTTTCCACCAACGCTTCTATGTTGCTTAGGATCTTTTGCACAGGGTATGTGTTAAGGCAAGATTTTTATGATTTTTGGAAAACAGATGGATTTGTGTCTATTGAAAATATCCCCTCCCCTTTTCCCATTTTTTCTAACCTTAACTAATCAGTGCCCCAATTCACTGATTCATTCATGGGATTTCTTCTTTAAAATAAAGAATAGTCATGTTTCTTTAATTGTTTTCATTATACATTTAGACAGCATTGAAAGTTTTTGCTGTTGTTATATCCCAAAAGCTGTATCAATTGCAACCTACTGTTGATTTTCCATACCGATTCAGAAAATGCTAATATTATTACTTTTTATTATTTTTGTTCTAAATTGTTACTATTAGTATTATTAATTTATATAGTACCACAGCACAGTGCAGCAGCACTGTACAACGAGAAAACAGGACATAACAAGTAGTGCATCAAGTAACAATTTAGACTTTTTAGAAACAAAAAGCAAGGAGGGCCCTACGCAAATGAGCTTATATACTATGTATTGAAATGAAAGCGGAATCTTTAAATGCCATTGGCAGGATGCTTTCATTATTTTTGAGTAAGGTTTTTCGCTTTTATCTATGCTTTAGAAGAGTTGACCCACATCACAGATGTCCAAACACAACCTGTGTTTGGCTAATTTTAAGAGGTATGCTGGAGCACATACATGAGCAAATACTTTATTACATTACATTATGTTTCTGTATTGAGCACCAGCAGATTCTGTAGTGCTATATTACAATAGAGGGCGTTTTAAAGTTAACACTAGCATTAAAATAATAATTTACAATACTATTAACATAAATTTAGATACTGGCACAGAAAGAGGAAAGGACCCTGGCATTGCAAGCTTACAGTCTGGTACGCACTTCCTTTTAATCTAAGGCTTATTGGATGCAAGGCTTTACTGTCTCTGTACCTGAATAAATACATAGACAGTGCTCTCTAATGAAGCATTTTTTCCAGGTGACATGCACATTTCCCTGTGTTTGTAGAAAGCATTTTCCATTTCTGTGTGTGATATCGTCTTTATTTACATGACTGTTCTGTGTCTTTCAAGATACTACGCTATCTGCTGCCAGCCTCTGGTTTACAGGAATAAGATGACCCCACTACGAATAGCTCTGATGCTCAGTGGCTGTTGGATTATTCCAACTTTTATATCCTTCCTCCCAATCATGCAAGGCTGGAACAGCATTGGAATTCTAGACTTGGTGAGTAACCCAAACAAAAGACGTACAGATTTCTTCTTCTATATATTTTTTGTATGTATATTTCAAAAAACAAACATGCGCATTATATTTGCCCTGTTCATAAAAAATATTTGCTGTGGAATGTTCTTCCAACAACGTATTTTTTTGATCATATGTAAGTAGTAACTAGGATCGGACTAGCATATAACATTGGTCCATATATACACATGCATGTGGTCGTTGGTATGCTTTTATATAAGCCTAGATGTGTAAGTGTAGTCTTTGGCTACATGTATAAAAAGGGCAGCTGCATGCCACATAATTGCATCAGTTTCTTGCGCAGCCTTCATGGTAGGAGGGGTTCTTGGGCACATGCACACATGGCATAGGCCAGATGGCCAATCTGGTCCTGGTAAAATTAATTTTTACAATTTTCATTTGGGGTATCCACGCTAGAAGATGACATGAAGGAACTCAGCAAAACTGGCACGTAGGTCAGTTAACTGCTCAGACACTTAGATAAATCCTTAAATCTTGGCTTCACATTTCTGGACTACATTCACAGTTGCTGCCTTGTTCTTTTACATCTTCCAATAGAGATCTGTGGACCAGAAGCTAAAATATGTTGGTCCTACTTTTAAAAAGTGCTCTAAAATACCACCACTTTGATCCATGCATTGCTTATACTTAAACTAATTCAAAAAGGATTTCATACTATACCAAATACAATATTTAATCTACTAAAAAGTCAATGTATGCATATATTTTTATATATACATATTCATATATAATAAAAATCCACCTGAACTGCTTTAAAGTGTAACCATGATCCATTTTCTTCTGTATTACTTTTTTGTAATATCCATATTTTAATGTTTTACTGTAAGCTGTTTTATTAACAGCACATTTTCCAGTTATTTCTGGTGTTAAAAAATGAGCGGCTATAGAGGAACGTCATTTTCAACCAAAGTGTTTCTGAAACTGTGGTTATAAATCCTTCTTAGCAAATGCTCTGAGTCACTGTACCGATAGTGGCTTGTTTTTAATAGTCTTATTGTACTTGTTCTATACCTGTTCTATAAATGCTTTACGTATGGTAAGATAAGCATTAAATTCATTTAAGTGATATGCTCAACTGCTGCAACGTATGAGTCATAGAAATGAAGGAAACTGGAAAGCTCACAGACATTTCAAAGCCGTTCCAATTACCATAATCAGACTTGTGCAGAATTAGGATCCGTATGAATGACAGCGCATAGAAGGAAGAATGTGGCAGAATATTAACGGGGTTAAACAGCCTGCGGAAAATGCCGCTAGCACCGATATCTTACTCTCTAGCTTTGTGTAACTCATCTATGCAGATTAATTCAGAAAATGAATAAAATGATAGAACAAATTAAGTAGAGTGTTACTTTTTCATTGCACTATAATGGTTTAAAAGATCAAGAACTGTACCAGTGCTGTGATGAAAAGCGCAACGTTTAAAAAATGTATTTCTCATTGGTCATCAGTAATTTACTTTGGAGAAAACTATCTTGGCTTATCCTTAAGATAATTGTAAAATCTACATGTCTACCATAAGCTGGAAAAGCATTAACTGGTTAAAAAGTTGTGTTTCCTGTTTCTGATTAACCATAATGAAAACAATTCCAGGTCAAGTTGTGTTATTTTATTTTAATTGTTTTGTGTAAGAATGTATGTAAAGGCACATTATTGTTCTTATCCTTTTTCAGATAGAAAAGAGAAAATTCAGCAAAGGCTCCAATTCAACAAACTGTATTTTTATGGTCAATAAGCCCTATGCGATAACTTGTTCAGTGGTGGCTTTTTACATCCCTTTATTCTTAATGGTGCTTGCTTACTATCGTATTTATGTGACAGCTAGAGAACATGCTAGGCAGATTGGAGTTTTGCAACGCGCTGGAGCTGACCACCGGCATCATCATCCAGATCAACATACCACTCATAGGATGAAAACTGAAACCAAAGCTGCCAAGACGCTGTGTATTATCATGGGCTGCTTCTGCCTTTGCTGGGCCCCATTTTTTATCACCAATGTAGTTGACCCCTTCATAAACTATTCAGTACCAGGGCAGCTGTGGACAGCTTTTCTCTGGTTAGGCTACATCAATTCAGGGTTGAACCCTTTCCTGTATGCCTTCTTGAACAAGTCTTTCAGGCGTGCCTTCCTCATCATTTTGTGCTGTGGGGATGAGAAATATCGAAGGCCTTCCATCTTAGGTCAAACAGTTCCATGTTCTACCACAACCATTAATGGATCCACACATGTTCTGAGGTCAGTATTTTTTATACCTTTATTGCATGCTTTTCCTTGCAGTTTATTTTACACTCTTTTGTACCCTAATGAATACAGCCTAATAAGACTGGAGTGTTGACACGATTTATAAGTAAACAAATATCCACTATTCAATGCATTTAAAGAGAATGGAGAACATGTCTATAATTTCATGGTTTATTTGGGATAAACAGGCTGATCTCAATTCCACTATGTACCTCTTCATGTAAATCTTAATGTGGTATTACAGATTTCTGGGTGTACAATTTAATGACAACATATTATGGCTAGTGTGATCGTCACAGCATTACTGAAAATACAGCATAATAATTAACAACATAACAACCCTATAGTTGCCAGTCCACTAGCCTCTGGTAGGTTCCAACACATGAGGTACCATAAGCCTGTAGAGGGATATGCCTTTCCAAGCCTGTTGAGGCCGAAACCTTGAAGTACCACCTCATAAACCCTGTCCAGAGTGAAAATCTACACAGCTCTGTCTATAAAACAGCTCTGGCTAAGAAAAATGTAGGATCTCTCCCTTCTTCTCTTTATGAAACATTGTTGCAGGGAGCCCCCAAACATAGCTGCAGTCATGACCCCTATAATTATTGGTTCAGGCATCCAATTTCTTGAAGTTTAATGCTAAAAACCAACCAGCAAGGTGTAAAAAAGAAAAATAATAACACTACATATCATCAATTCCCTCAACATGTTGGAGAACCAAAACATAATATATTAAAATAAATATTTTGCACATGATAGATTAATATGTCACATGGGTAATGGGATTATGTTACCTTGACATTTTATATGGAATATGAACTGGCATTAACCTTTTATTCATGAATCTGAAAGGCACTGAAAAAAAATGTCAAGCCTGTTAAAAATCCTTGAAAATAAATGGTGCATTTGACTAATATGTACATAAGTATAAGATTTGAATAATGCTAACTGTATTTTTATGAAACTTTTAATCCTGTTCAGGTTTTTGATTTTCAATTAAATTCTAGACTAATGAAATATCTGAAAGTGATAGAGCCTAACCACAATCATGTAATGGAGAGTTATTTTGTGTTGTGTTTTATGTTTTGGAACATGCTTTATCATTCATTTACTGCATTCCATTAATAATCACCCATTTAATACCTCCATTTTTTTTTTGTGATGGAGGTATACGCTACTTATTTTGCTTATTGTGCAGGAAATTACACGGACTTTAAACAGGAATTGTATACATATATTTGTCTCAATTGTATATGTGTGTTTTAGCTCATTTTTAGACCAATCTACTAGACATATACTTTATAGACAAAAGTATTGGGACACCTGTTCATTAAACCATCAGGGATGTTTATGACATTGCATTATAAATACATAGACATTAATATTTAGCTATAACAGCTTCCGGTTTTCTCTGAGGACTTTCCACAAGAGTGTTTCTTTGGGGATTTTTGTCTATTCTTCCAATAGAGTGTTTGTGAGGTCAGGTACTGATGTTGGAATAGAAGGCCTGACTCGCAAACTCCATTCCAGTTCATTGCAATGATTTTCTATGAGGTTGAGGTCAGGGCTCTTTGCAGGCCAGTCAAGCTTTTCCACACCAACCTCATCCAACCATGTTTTTATAGACCTTGCTGGTATAATGTCCCAGTTGGTGTAATGATCAGGTGTCACCATATTTTTGTTCATATAGTGTACATCAAGTGCTTATAATATTAATTGTTAGTAAACACTATTCTACTATAAGTAGGAGCTCTTTCATTAATGTCAAACTTATCAAAACTACCTACAATGGCAACCCCCAGGTCTGTACAAATTCCAGTTTTCTGGAACAAAATTACTGTATGCAACATGTTATGTAATGCTTACAATACATTACGTATTCCTCAATTCCATCCATTTGCTAAGGGGATGGGAGCTTTAAATAAAATATTTCCATCTCTTTTTTATTATTTGGTTTGGATTTTGGAGGAAAATGATGGGTGATAATTATGTTTTTTTTGTGTGTTTTCTACACTGTGTCTGGTTATGCGATGCATGGTTTGCCTAAACTAGGTATCTATAAATAGGTTCACTTGTATTGAAAAAGAAACTTACAGGTTTCCCACAGTGAAGAATAAGCCATTTATAATATTGTCACTTAACTACAAATTATGAATGCAGAAAAACTGTCTACAAATCTCATTAAGACCTATATTCATTAATGGGCACCTGCTTTCCAAAAGCCTATATAGTGCACCTATTATACCATTTCTCAAAATAACAAGGATTGACAAGAGACCCACTTTTTCTGGTTGTCAGAAAAGGCACAATGTGGCCATAATTATTACATTTATTATTTCCATTGGTAGACTATGATTGATTCTTGCAGCGTTAGAATGAGATGTATAGTAAAATGTGGTAATACCAAGGAACAAGACATGAAGGATGTGTACAGATTATCTCATGTAGAGCATCACAATATTAGTGTCTTCTAATATTAAGAAACATAATGAGCATATTTTAACAATCCATTTTGTGGTCCTTAGACTATTTGTACAGGTTCTCAAATGCTTGCAATCTTGCAAATTTGATGGTAGTACAATAGAAAAGTCTGACCTTAGGGTTATGTTATGTCATTAAACCATGAGTTGCAAGTGAGCAGGTATGAAACATTCCATCACATCAAATAAGCCACGCATTAGAAAGGCGCAGTCTTGTCAAAGTTCTTGTGTTAGAAGGGTATAGATGGTACTGTAGTTAAATGCCTGTATAAATCTCTCTATATTATCTGTGCATTATGAAGTTGTTCTAGAAGGAGAATATTGCTGGAGTGGGTCTTCAGTAATGCATAGCTACATTAGTAAGTCTTACAATGACTCTATTTAGCTCAGCATTATCCTTATACTGCCCTCTGGTAACATTTTCTTTACTCTGAGCAGTTTAAATAAATTTCAATAAAAAGAGAGAAAATGTAGTGTAAATAATCCCTCATTCTGTACAGCTCACATCAGCTGGTATAGAATAAAAAAAAGTATTTCAGGTAGACCTTACCAGAGGCTTACCATTCTGTTGGAATGTTATTTTACCTGGAGATGCTGAGTCAAACCTAGAGAATTCCTAGGTATGGTTATACAGACCAGGAAAATATATCAGTGTTTCTACAGAATATCTACTACAATGTAAGATGTCTACCAGCCATAGTATCCTAGTGCTTATGAAGTCTATTATTATTATTATTATTATTATTATTATTATTATTATTATGTCTATAATTAAAGAATTGTATGCAATATTTAGCATGTATTGCCAGAACAGAAGGAGAATGGTGTTCATAATGCTATGAGGGTGGCTGTCAGTGTTCAAAGACTAAATAAGAGAATAGACTGAAATGTAATGAATCTCCGTAAGACATCTGAAAAGCTCACCAATCTCCATTCTCTTTATACATCACTACTGTGTATTTTTGGTAAATATCTTAATTTGTTGGGAGTGGAAAATTGACCTTTTAAACTTAAGTAGTTGAGTCAGGGGTTTTATTTTTTAAAATTAATTTTAGATTCAGATTTTGTTATGCCTCCCACACAATAAGAATGTCAGGTTTTTTTTTTCTTTGCACCAGCTGCTATTGAACAATTCCCATGCTCTTACAATACTTTATGGGCTGCTGTCAGAGCAGTTTGGAGATTGGAAGGAATAGAAAAGATGATAAAAATGCAGAAGATCAATGTGGGGACACAATCCTATAGTTTACATATCTTTGGGTCTTAACCCTGGAAAAAAGGAAAGGGGCAAGGATCTTTTCCTGGTATCTGTCATAAAAATGGCTGGTTTGATGTTAAAATAAGACTTTTATAAAGTCTTCAAAATCTCTATGTTTCATTAAATGCGGTATTATTGGGTAAATATTATTTGACTTAAACAGAAATAACTTGATTGTGCTTTCTTGTTTTGTATCACTTGGTAGATCTAAAAGCATGAATAAATACATAAGTAAACCCAAAAGAAACCAGAGCCAAGGGGTGTGATGTAATTAAATAAACCTAAGGGCTATAGAACCATGACATATAACTAAAATTAGTTAATAGATAATAAAATAACCTATGGGAGGTGGAGAACATTTTCTGATTTAACGTGAATGGAACTGCCTTTCCAAAGGTTTTATGTACTCTATCTGTTCTGATTACCCAGAGTGTGGAGAGAGAGCGCAACCATTGTCCTGATGTGGATTGCCATTTCTTTTGCCCCCCCTTTATTTATTATAGTAAATTTGAAGTTCAACTTAGTCAACTTGCAAAGCACCCTCCCCACACCCAACCAGGATGCCCATGGACCCAAAGGTAATGCAGGCGTCTTTATTTCATACAATATTAGCTTGAACATAAATCTATTTTTTTCCTAAAATATTAATAATACTAATGATATTTTGATGGGGCTTTAATTGGGGTGTGGGGTGTATTTGGGGTAAATATGGCATGTGTGCATGTGTTGTCCTTTAGTTTAGAAGATCAGCAAACGGCTGCATTTGAACTTTTATGATCTTACATTTTTGCAGAACTTCCTATACCCTTTTATGACACAGGGGAGCTCTTTGTGTTTAGCCCAGATTCCTAGATCTGAAATAAGGACCTGGTTTGTGGTGCAGTGTTTCATCTTATTGTTGAGAGGAGTAGTACCAGGTAGAGCCCTGCGCGGGCCAGGTTTTTTTAATCCCGCTCTCGCTGTTTTTAATCCCGCTCCCGCCTGCTCCCGCAATGTGGGTGTTCCACTCCCGCCCGCTCCCGCCACATTTGTGGCCAATCACGCCCTCTCCCGCCACATTTGTGGCCAATCACGCCCGCCTCCTTACCTGATTTCCCACGCAGTCCCTCAAGCCCTCGAGCTGTTCCCTCACAGGGTCTACCGGGACCTGCAGGTACAGTGCCTGACTGCCCGCCCGCAGCCCCAGGAAGACCGCCCGCGTCTGCAAGTTTTTTGGCGGGACCCGCCTCCCAATGCAGTCCTCTAGTACACTCCCTGCCTGGGATCTTCCCACTGACACCTCTATTTGCTGGTATTCCTTTGCCCCCCCCCCCCCCCACGTAACCGGTCAAGCTTTACCAACAAAACCTGTCCTTTCCTCCTCCAAGGGAGAGCTGCTGGAAAGTTTTCACGTTATTCAAAAAATGTCCATTGTTATTAGAAACCAAGTTAGTAACATATTCAAGTTAAACTCAGAGGAATTATGTGAAAAAGCATATTAGAATCATTGCACAAAAATCCATTAAGTGGGGGTTACCGTCACTCTTCATTGTCCCTCTAACCAGTTTTTCAGCTTGCTTGACAGTGAAGTACATATTACCTCTTCAACGATAATATATTTGCTTAATCTAAATTCATGCAATTTTCCAAATTATATTTTTTATTTGAATTTGTACTGAAGACATTTAATACCTGTTTTTTAATACCTCAGATTTGGGTACTCATTCTCTTTATGCACCATGGTTTTATTTAACGTAGTCAAGTTAACAGAGTATTAAATGTCAGCAAAATAAACAAAGTTCTACTAAATTATGTATTCATTAACTCAGCTGTTCATCTTGTTGTACGAGGTACTAATAAGAAAAAAAAAACAGTAATTGCTGTGAATAAAAGTAGGAAAGGAATATGTGTTAAAGACTGTGATTTATTATCTTCAATGTTTTCAGGTTTGTGTTACGTGGATCATTTTACTTATTAAAGGAAAGCTATGGTTCTTGGAACCTCCAGGCAAATCCCATGGAATTCCTTGGTGTTATCATAACTGACAGATACAATAATTATAATTGAGATGAAAACCACTTTTTTCTGCATGGCTACAATCTCATCTTTATGCTATTTTTACAAACTACTGGGTATGTCATTTAGTATAAATATCTTTTTAGTGTCTTTTATATATTCATATACATTTGCAATCACTATATATTATAGAGTCTTATTCTGTAATAACATTTATGTGAAAAACTGTACCTCGAATCATAACACAACTTGACTTGATTATAGCCAACTGCTGATTGCAACAGCTTGCACTGATTACCAATAACTGGATTACATTTTCTATTTCCAGACAAGTCATGTTATGATTTTTATTGAAAAATAAAGATGTGCATGTTGCAGTCTTTTTATAATAAATATACATTTCTTAGGTTCACGTTTATTCCTCATTATCTGAAAATGTGTGGAATTAAGAATATTTTACTTTTTATTAAAAAACCCATTGAAATATCAAATTAAAACGTTATGCAACTTGGATACCTTGTGATGTTTATGTGCTAAATCCTTCTATGAGATAAAATATTTCCTCTCACTTCATGATTTAGTAATCAAGCCCTACTGTGTGTATTTAGACCTGTTATTAAACAAGATGATGTCCCCCACCTACTCCATTCATACCTTATTGTCAGCAGTTGTGTTCTCCTACTGGCATGGTCCTCTCCCCTAACCTCGTCTGTGTGCCACCTCCTGCTGGGAGATGGGATATAACATCATACACCATGTAGCCTTCAACAGGAGATTATAAGGAAACAGTGGGGAGATCTGTGCTGGTAGCTGCTTAGACATTCACCTGCAGATTATGGTGGTTGCTGAGGGGGCCCAAGGGACATCTTCTGTGGGCCCGTAAGCCAATTCTGCTCCTATGGCAGCTGGCCTTTTTGCTTCACATTAAGGTTGGGCTTGTGTATAGTAGTTTCCATCTTTTAATCATATTGCAATCACCAGGGTGGGACAGACATTTAGTACTTAAGGTACCCTGTATAAGGAAAATGCACTTAGCAGGAGTCATAGCACAAAGCATCCAAAAATGTCCATTAAAAAGCTTGAAAAATCATAAGTAGAGAGCAGGTTCAATGACACAAGACCATGACAGATAGCAACATACATTCAAAACGACTGCATTATATGCAGGTGACCACTACAGGCTACTCATCAAGAAAATCTGGAAACTGTAGTTCTTAGGTAAATGCCAGGAGCAGTAGGTATACAAAGTCTGCTTAATTTGTTACTGTCACACATCAAGTCTCGGGATAAAGATATAATGTTGCCTCTATATAAATCAATGGTAAGGCCGCACCTTGAATATGCTGTGCAATTTTGGGCACCTATTCTAAAGAAGGATATCATAGCACTAGAAAGGGTGCAGAGGCGGGCTACAAAATTAATAAAAGGAATGGAGCACTATAGTTATGAAGAAAGGTTAACTAATTTAAATCTGTTTAGTTTAGAAAAACGTCGCCTCAGAGGGGATATGATAACATTATATAAATATATTCGGGGCCAATACAAACCATTGTGTGGAAATCTGTTCATAAACAGGCCTATGCATAGGACACATGGTCATGGGTTTAGACTGGAAGAAAGGAGATTTAGTCTAAAGCAGAAAGGGTTTTTTACTGCCTGCAGATGTAGTTTTATCAGAGTCTGTTCAGACGTTTAAACTGCAACTGGATGATACCTGGAAAAACATAATATTCATGGATATAATCTGTAATTATGGGGAAACCGCTTATTGATCCAAGGAGAAATCTGACTGCCATTTTGGGGTCAAGAAGGAATTTTTTCCCTGGTTAGTGCAAAATTGGAAAGAGCGAAACCGGGTTTTTTTTTGCCTTCTTTTGGATCAACAGCAACAAATTAACAGATATAGGAAAGGCTGAACTTGATGGACGCATGTCTTTTTTCAGCCTATATAACTATGTAACTATGTAACTATGTAAGTTTGAGTCTTTACAGTAGGAAAAAACAGAAAGACTAGATCTACCGAATGGTTCTTATCTGCCTCCAAATGCTTTGTTACTATGTTTACATATTTAAAATGATTTGTGGGTTCCAAAAATCCTTTCCTCTCAGTTGTTGTACTCATGGGTTTAACACTGGAGTCCGAGAAACCGTGCAGATCAACTCATTTCATTGCATAGTAAAACAACACTTGTTTAATTTATGCATTCTTCATTTTATGGTGTTCACTTTTTGACAGTTATGCACAATGTTGATTATTTGCTATAAATCATGCAGTTCCAGTTCAAGTCATCTGCTCACACTCGTTTAATCTGTAGTAATCAGACGGGGATTTGGGGAGTAATGGAGACACTCTAAAACCTCTTGTGCGGTAGTTGCTTGTTCTTTTAACTTCTGCCTGTATTCATATGGAATCATGGCTTGCATTTTTCCCCTGGATGAAACAGATGCTTCTGCAA
Source organism: Sceloporus occidentalis (assembly GCA_023333645.1). NCBI lineage: Eukaryota > Metazoa > Chordata > Lepidosauria > Squamata > Phrynosomatidae > Sceloporus > Sceloporus occidentalis. The sequence continues at coordinate 740,122 of JALMGF010000028.1, forward strand.
AAGACATTCTTGACTCTTAATTCAATGTACAGTCGTTTGGCTTAAGTGTTTGTGTGACTAAATGGAAACTGAGCATGTTTTCTTATAGTGACTGGAAATGTGCAAAGTATACCCGTGTTTAGTCAACATTGTCTCCATCTTCTTGGTAAGTAGTTATTCTTGCATAACTTTCAGTTTAGTAATTAGTCAAATTGTTATTAAAGTCATAAGATAGTGTTTTAGGAACCAAACAGTGCATTTGGGCATTATTAGCTAATAAAACAAGGTCCACTGTATAAGCCCTTCATGGAGGACACATTACCAGGGTTGGCCTTTCATATTGCATAATTTAATTGTTTGGATGAAATGTGTATTTCTCTCCAACTGGCTGTACTTAAATAAATTCCAAATACAAGGCTGTCAAATGAATAAGGGAACTGGGGTAATCACACCAGGCTCTGCCATTTGGAATGCCCTTTACCACTGTGTGGAAAGAGCTATAATGTTTATATGTAAACCATTCGTATAGTCGGGAATCATGCAAATGTTGGCAACCTGTATGACCATTCAACAACCCATTCAGAAAAACAACACTGAAACACTTAAGCAATTTAGTAATATCATCAAAGTGGTGTTTGGCTTCATAGGTATTAATTTGCTCCAGGCCCAACTACCCCTAGCTCGTTTATCACTTAATTTATCACACCGGTTGATAGAAAGCAGTTGTGGATAATATTTATGGTAATAATAAATGCGACTAATAAATGTAGCACATTAGAAACTAATTTTAATTTTTCCCACTTAGTTCACCTATTTTTGTATGTTCATATGTATATTTGTATTTATATTGAGGCAACAGAGCTTTAGAGTTTACAGTATAAAAAGGGGAGTTACAAGTGCAGTCATATAAGAAGTACGAGAGAGAGAGAGAGAGAGAGAGAGAGAGAGAGAGAGAGAGAGATAAGAAAAGAGAGAGAGAGAGAGAGAGAGAGAGATGTAAGAAAAGAGAGAGATGTAAAAAAAGAGAGAGAGAGAGAGAGAGATGTAAGGAAAGAGAGAGATGTAAGAAAAGAGAGAGAGAGAGATGTAAGAAAAGAGAGAGAGATGTAAGAAAAGGGAGAGATGTAAGAAAAGAGAGAGAGAGAGAGATGTAAGAAAAGAGAGAGAGAGATGTAAGAAAAGACAGAGAGAGAGAGATGCAAGAAAAGAGAGAGAGAGATATGTAAGAAAAGAGAGAGAGAGATGTAAGAAAAGAGAGAGAGAGATGTAAGAAAAGAGAGAGAGAGATGTAAGAAAAGAGAGGGTGTGAGAGAGAGAGAGAGAGAGAGAGAGAGATGTAAGAAAAGAGAGGGTGTGAGAGAGAGAGAGAGAGAGAGATGTAAGAAAAGAGAGGGGGAGAGAGAGAGAGAGATGTAAGAAAAGAGAGGGTGTGAGAGAGAGAGAGAAAGATGTAAGAAAAGAGAGGGTGTGTGAGAGAGAGAGAGAGAGAGAGAGAGATGTAAGAAAAAAGAGGGTGTGAGAGAGAGAGAGAGAATGATGTAAGAAAAGAGAGGGTGTGAGAGAGAGAGAGAGAGAGATGTAAGAAAAGAGAGGGTGTGAGAGAGAGAGAGAGAGAGATGTAAGAAAAGAGAGGGTGTGAGAGAGAGAGAGAGAGAGAGAGAGATGTAAGAAAAGAGAGGGTGTGAGAGAGAGAGAGAGAGAGAGAGAGAGAGAGAGAGATGTAAGAAAAGAGAGGGTGTGAGAGAGAGGGTGTGAGAGAGAGAGAGAGAGAGAGAGAGAGATGTAAGAAAAGAGAGGGTGTGAGAGAAAGTGAAATGACAGAGAAGAGAAAGAGAGCAAAGGATGGAAGAGGCTAGAAACTAGAGAGAAGATATGAACTAGATAAAAGATGCAATAAAGAAGAGAGAAAAGGAGTGAAGTGATAGGGGAGATTGGTAAAATGGAGGGAAAGGGGGGGGAAACAAAAAAGAAAATAGAGGGGAGAAAACCAGAAATGAGTGAGAAATAAGGAAAGGATAGTGTAACAGGACACAATTGACCAAATTGTCAGTTATCCTGTTATTATATTTTCACTACCCATCTTGTTGCTGTGTTTTTCTACAAAGAAGGCGGGAACAACTGCCAGGGATGTCCCTGTAGACCTCCTGGTTCCCGTTACAGAGAGAAAAATAGAAATGAGACAAAAGAATGAAGGAAAGATTAGAAAAAATAATTGAGAAGAAAGAGAGAGAGAGGACCAGACAGATATACAGTATTGTTTTTATATTGTTGTTTTATATATTAGTATATAATATGTTAGTTTATGTTCATATAGACAGACTGGCAGATCATAAAAATGACAACAACAAAAAATGAAAGTCAATAGGGGTCCAGCTTGTATGCATGTATAATATTAAAGAAATCAATGCAGGGGTAGTGTTGCTAGGGACCTAACCATTGTATCGGAGTCTAATGGATCATGGCAGTGAATATGGAATAGGGTTAACTTGGTGCATATGGCACTAGAGAGCACTTTACTAAATCAATTATTATGCTTTCTGACACTGAGCAGAACGGTTTGCAGAACTTGCATATACATGAACAGTCAAGATGAATTACATGTTGAAAAAACACTGCAGTCTATTTGGTTTTTAGCTTACCGAGGATACATGTACGGTTGTAAGCAAAACCAACAACAAAAGCCTCATTTAGTTTAAAGAAGAGCTGCCTGCTGCGCCTACCTGCTACTCAGTGCATTATGAGATTTTCTAGTTTTATAACATAGCATCCTTTGTCCTTATATTCTCGGGCAGCAAGGGAACAAGAATAAAGAGTTGTGTCATCAGAGGCCCAGCAGGCAGCTATTCTGTGGACAGCCCATTCTTCTCACAATAGGGGCAGTAAGATGGTCTGATATCTCTCAAATTATTTGTGCCTTTCCTACCTACTTATGGTGATGCTGACTTAGCATCACACATTTATTATCAGTAGTGCCGGCCTAAGGACTTCTGTCTTTATCTACAGACCTACTCAAACTATATTTATGGGATCCCCTATTCCATTAACATAAGTTTGAACTTCAAGGAAGGGGCCCCTACCAGTGCCATCCAGATTGTCTATATGGTAGGATTGACCCTGATAAGCTTAGCTCAGAATGCCTTAGCAAAAGTGGTGGATGCTAATACAGTGAGGGAATTTAAACATGCATGGTATAGACATATGGATATCCTAAGTCTAAGACAAGAGGAAGAACCAATTATGTCTAGGTTCATACTTAAAAAAAAAAAAAATGGGCAGACTACATAGGTTGAAATGTTTTTTTTATCTGGTATTGAGGTTAATATCAGCTTTAGGCATGACTTCTATGCCATCACTCTGCAGTTTATTTTAGTATTAGGTAGGACACTTGGCCATGTGGCTGGGTACACCCCGCCTGATTAACATTGACAGTGAATTGCTATACTTCCCATAGAAAAATGTTACTCATATATTTGAATAACAAAGGTAACCTCTGATCCCAATGATAACGTACACATTTTCTACCAACATATAACACAACTATTTATCCCTTTGACTTTTGGAGTAGGAGCAGTACATTGTGTATGGTTACGTTTCTGGCTCTCAATGAGTTAAAAAAATCCATTCCAAAAGCATAAGCTCATTTTACAATGCTAAGCAACATTTTCAGCAAACTCAAACTAATTTTCATAAAACTCTTTTTTTTAATTATGGATAATCTCCAAAATTCTCATGAGGAGTTAAACAATATTATTTATTTGTTTTTCCATAAAGACACTTTGATTAATTATTTGCAAGTGGTATGCCAGATTTCTTTGTTGCTTTGTTTTTCTTTCGTTTGGTTTAATGAAACACTGTAAAAAGTTCCTTACCAAACATAGAGAACATTGCAGTGCAGAAAAAATGTTCTTTTGGAATGAAATATGCTAGGGGAAAAAAATTGTGACTTTCATCTATAACAACTGAAACAACCTTTTTTTGTCTGTAACATTATTTTAGGTTAGTAGTGTTATTTTAACATAGGCAATGAAAAGAAAGCTGATTTTTTTTCATGTGCAAGGAAAAATGTCTAACCTTTTGTACTTCCTTCGGTTTAATTGGCGAGCAAGAGTCTGCCGTTAATGCTGTGACAAGATGGATTTTACTTAGCTTTCGAACGACTGAACTGCTTTTTTTTGTAGAGAATACATTTCCCTTTTGCAAATTAAGACATTCAACATAGTGATTTGTCTGTGAAAAATGGCATTTTTGAGAAATGTGAAAGGCATTTTTTTTCTCTTGGAGGCCATCATTTTTTAAAGCAAGCTGGTGTTGGATATCAAAGAAAAACTTTATTTGGGTTTTATCATTTGCACAATATGTTCTGCAAGTCCACAGTGAAAGTAACAGAAACTAATGAGTGGGTCATTGCAAATATAAGGACATTTTTCTTTAGGATGTCATTAGGTAAATGTTCCATTTAAATTAGTAGTATTTCATTAATTTAAAACTTACAATATGAATTTTCTAGTGGGGCTCCAAAAATCCTTTGTCCATACTTTCTGTTAATGTTTTTCATAAGAAAAGTGAGTTTTTAAATTACCTTTAAAAATATTTTTTGCCAAAACAGCTAAGTATATGTCACCCATCTTTAATCCTTACATACCCATCATATCCTCTATTTCTGTTTTGTCAATTGTGTGTTACTTGTTTGTATCTGCTGCATACATCAGAAAAAAGCAAGGTTAGATTTGTCGCTCATATCTCCATAGGATAAATGGATTCAAGGCTAAAATATTATTTGAACTGATGACTGTTCAAATGAAATTTAAATGCATATGTGCCACCTTTATAAGATAAGTCAATATTTCATTCACTTATGTATTTTGGGGAGAGTGTATAAGCATCAGTATAAAGGGCATTGCGAAATTTCCTATATGTTTTCTTCCATTATTGTACATGGCAGCATAGACACGGCAATGTCTCAGTTTAGTATTGCAATATTTAATACATATGTTTGAGATCCTATTATTTATCTAGTAGAAGGCTTTTTGCCATATACCATATGAGGGACTAAACAATGAACATTGTATGTTAAGGATCTGATTAAATTATTGAAAGTAATAGCAAACAAAATAGTAAGCCTGTATTAGAATTTATTGATTATTTTTTTCCTCTGTACCTAGATTTCTATAAATAACTAGTTATGCTAGAACCTGTTACTGCAACTAATGTATCTATCGTATCCAATAGCTCTTAGTCTTTCTCCAAGGTTTATGGGTTTTTTAAAGTCATAACTCAGATGTCCTATGTATGTATGTTCACAAAAAAATATATACTTTTTTTCTTTTTAACTTTTAGATATATGTATATAACCCTTTCTTGCATCACGTAACTGTGTCTATTTGCAGTAACGTTTCTGTGTAATAATGATATAATTAGTCATGTTGGGTGAAAGAACACAGTCTTAAAATTCAAAAGAGATGTGTAGTGATACATTCTGTTAAGAATCATTTCTCCGTACATCCTATTTCTGTAGCACGGGTATAGAAGCTGTAACCTGTGTGGGAGTTAAGGACTGCTTCTGCTTTGCTATAATCATAAGCTTTTCTACAGCTTCTCACCGCTTTGTCTTCACAGCATGTCTTCATTAAACACTTGCAAGTCAACTCTTTCCATTGATGTGGGAAAATTATCAAAAGTATCAATATGGTTTTCACTGATATTGTAGCAAACATATTATAGATGTGTTAAAAATAAAATAATATAATGGTAAAAGTGATTTTTCAATTGACAATGAGAAACTTACACATAATGATGGCATAATATTTATAGCAGTTTATTCACTATTTATTAACCCCTTCTGCACCAAGGTTCTTTTTTAATCTGGTCTCATCAAGGTTTTTTTTAATATAATTTTTTACTTGTGGTGCTAGGGCCATAGGATGTCAGAGCACTTTTGTTTAAAAAAGATACGTTTTTTTACTTTTTTCATTTCTTGTGAAGAGAGAACCTTTGTTTCTCACTCACATCCTTATGTTCTCCCCTGCACTGATGATTTTGTAATCAGCAAGCATGGCTCAATCGCCTAGCATTGCTGATTGCAATGTGTATGATCAGCCATCAGGGGTAGCAATTAGAGATTTCTCCTCTCCTCCAAAGACCTTCCAGATGATTCAGCATTGACGGCTACTGGAAGGGTCTTCCCTGAAAGGTATTCCTATTATACCAGTGTACCAGCGCTTGCACTAAGTGCCGTCACAAACAATTTGTTGGCTGAAATCCAGCGATGCTCGTTTTTGCTGATATGGGAGACTCCAGGCTGTCATTAGCGTACAGGGTGTCTCTGCAAAAAAGGGCTGGATGTACAGGTAACCCTTAACACGATGAACCACTTGGCTAATGAATCAACTTAGTTTTACCGCTTAACTGTTTCTTAAATGGTTCAAAAGTTTTTGAAACATATTTAATTGTGCTTATAACAAACTCCTTACCAGCATGCACCTCACCTCTTTGAGGGGCTTCTTAGCTCGCATTTTGTATAGGATTCCAAAATCATATGGTGTATTGAAACTTATAATGTGCCATCTGGGCTGGGCAAATGCAGTTCTTTAATGACATGGCTAAATATTTGTCTGAAGCTTTCATTGTCCTATATAATTTTAGGAATATGACTATCCTCACTTGAACATAAGACCAAGGTCCAATTAAGGTCTCTTTACATTATGAAAAATGGCCAAATTGGGAAAGAAGAGCTTAGGGTGAATTATTTGATTTAAATGTATTATCAAAATATATTAAAACGGTTTTACAGTGTTTTTCCATCCTTACACAATGTCTTATACCTGCTAAATTATCTATTAGTCAAGTTTATCTGCCATGTGTGAGTGTGGTCATGACATGTAAGTGTTCCACGTAAGTGACATTTTAACAGTTACTGGGGAAAAAAACATTGATTTACAGCACATAATTATCAATCCATATATACCACTTACTCCAAGACTAAATCAGTGTTTAGTGCAATCTCATTCCTTGCTTCATACACATATTCACTTTATATTAATACTGTTTCTTGTTCCTTAGAAAATGATCCATTTGTCGATAAATCAATGAACAGCCAAAGAAAATTTCTACATTTGCCATTCCCCTAAATAAAGACGTCAGTTGGGGTTAATACAGGCCAAAGTCTTTATTAACATGATACATAACAACATATAGTAATATCTTCCAGTTATGTAAGAATATCATATGACAGTTTTCATATCAGAAAAAGATCCTGTCAAATTAGTATATAATACTTTGCTGTATTAAACATTTTTAGTTTACACATGTTTACACATGTATTGGCTAAGCCATTAGGCTTGAAGGTTCCCTAGGTACTCTACAATCTGGTTTCTGTCCACAGCATTCAATGGAGACTGCACTGACTAAGATTACTAATTACCTCCACACAGCTAAAACAAAATTATCACTGGTTGTTCTCTTGTACCTCTCAGCAGCCTTCGACACAGTCGACCACCCCCTTCTCCTTCAAACCCTCCATGCTCATGGCATCCGTGACATGGCTCTCCCATGGCTTAAATCCTACCTTTCTAACCGTACTTTTAGTGTCTCATTTACTGGAACTTGCTCCTCTCCCCTACCACTATCTACTGTTGTTCTCCATCTACACTTCTTCCCTTGGTTTCCAGTACCACCTATATGCAGATGACACCCTACTCTATGCAGATGACCCTATATTTCTGCTCCTGACCTTTCCCCCTCTCTTCTAACTAGCATCACTGACTGTCTATTAGGAATTGCATCATGGATGGCGTCCCATTACCTAAAGCTCAACATCTCTAAGACTGAACTCATGGTAATCCCGCCATCTGCTCTGTCCACTTTTCTTGACATCTCTATTACTGTTGATAACTCCACTATCCAACCAACAGACCACGTTCGCTGCCTTGGTGTCACCCTCAACTCTGCTCTCTCCTTCATCCCTCACATCCAGTCCCTCACGAAAACCTGCAGCCTAAACCTGAAAAACATCTCCCGAATCCACCCTTTCCTCACGCAAGATACCACCAAATTACTAATCCACTCCCTTGTGATATCCCGCCTGGATTATTGCAACTCCCTACTAACCGGTCTCCCCCTCTCCCGCCTTTTACTGCTTCAATCTATCCTCAACACTGAGGCTAGATTAATCTTTCTCTGCCGCCGCTACTCATCCGCTGCTCCACTATGCCAATCACTTAATTGGCTCCCCATACCCTTCAGAATCAAATTTAAACTTCTGACCCTGACCTATAGAGTCCTCAACAACTCGGCACCACCATACATCTCTATCCTCCTATGCAAATACACCCCTGCCCGCTCTCTTCGCTCCTCTCACGACCTGCGGCTTTCTTTTACTGTTGTTACCTCTTTCCACTCCCGTATTCAGGACTTCACCCATGCCGTTACCCTCCTGTGGAATTCCCTTCCCTGTTCCGTCAGACTTTCTGCCCACTTGTTCAGGGAAGCGTACAACATTCCTTTACAGTGCTCCCAACCATCATCCTTATCAAAGCCATCTGAACAAACAGCTTCAACACATCATCGCAACCCGATCAACTCATCCCCATCCAAGCAGTCTTCTCATATTGTCTCACTCCCCTCAACCACTGACTAGATTGTAAACTCGCAAGAGTAGGGCCCTCTTCTCCTTTGCACCAGTTTGTCATTGTATGTGTTTATAAATTGTTCCAATGAATGTTACAGTGCTGCGGAATCGGCTGGCGCTTTATAAATAAATATAATGTAATGTAGGTAAAGTGTAATCTGTTTCTAAAGTTGTCTCCTAAATCTAAAAAGTGTGGAAATAGTCCCAGCCTCCTATGGGGAAAAATGTACCCTGGCCCCAGCATTTAAAGGGTTAAACAAGAACTTTAGTTAGTAACCTTGAAATTTGAGACCTGAACATTAAAAAGTTTGATGTGATTCTTTCTTGTAAGCTTAATGTGGCATTTTTATATGAGCATCAAGATCAAATGTATATGTGTGTTTATATATGTATATATATACATATATATATATATAATATATGCACCTATATATATAAATGTGTATGTGTATATATATAGTTTATAGTTATATATATATATATATATATATATATATATATAGTTTAGCTATAGGCATGTGGTGATGGAATCCACATTTCCCTTCTAGTTTTGGTTCATTGCTAAACCCCAGTGGACCAGATAAATCCTCTTTATGAAAAAGCAGTTTACATGTTAAAATTCAAAGCAAGTTTTACCAAAGCTCAAGTTTGCATAAGTGCACCAACGTAAGCTCATCTCAGATATTTACTGACCTAACTTTTTAATTGATCCTAAATTCACAATCGAGTATGTCAAGCTCCTTAATTTCTTGTTTAACTGGAAACTGAAATTTCTCACAAAAACTAAATAAATACCTACATCTTCCCTTAAGAATGCAATAACCAGTAAAACCATGTAAAAACAGGTTGACAATAGTCCGGGGATAATTATCTGTTTTAGTAACCAATATAGTACATGTTATCGGGACTATGGATAAAACGATACTTCAGCTAGAATGTTTTATTTGTCCACTTGTAAACAAAGATAATAATTTGATTTTAGTCAGAAATGTGCTTATTAAAGTTTAGCAGGTTTGCAATCCTAGTGAACCCATTTTATGTCCCATCTCTACCTACTTACTACCTACTTACCACTTTTAACTTTACTTACCAAGTTTAAATTTAGATCGCTTTCCCACCGTGGTTACTAGGACCCATCTTGGGACTTGGACGTTTTTTTAGAAGCTGAGGTGTCAAGTGCAACCAGCTCACTGAATTTCTGTATGGTAAAATGTGGGGCTTATTAAATTAACCCAAAATATATGGTTACAGTCTCTAGTACCCAAGATATACATTGCCGTTTATAAAGTAATTTTGTATTGTATAGTAAAATATCATAGTGTGATTTGGCCTATTGTCATGCAGTGCCTGGTTTTACACAACATATTTCATATGTAAAATAAGCAAATTATATTACCCATATTCTTTATTGTCAATGCTATTCTATTGCATGTTCACTCTGATCATAGTGCTATCTATGAATTTACTAATCATAGGTAAATCAGCAGAAAGGAACCTAATGTAATCCTAAAATATTCAACATCCTCATCACAAAGGGGTCTAATCAGCCTTTATTGTCTACCTCCATTGAATTGTTTCTCAGAAGTCTTACCGGCGTTTTACTGTATAATGTATAAGCCTCTTTGTTTTTACCTTTTTGTATTCAACTGTTTTTTCTATTTGTATTTATCATTGACTTTTTCAATTTTCAATTCATTTTTCTCCACTTTGCACTTAACATAATGAAAATACTAATTTTGAAAATCTATAATGTATTTGGCAATATTCCTAGAACAATCAAAACGAATAAGTCAGAAATTATGGCTCATATGCTATGGAATTGTAATAGTTGTACTTCCTGCCAAGCATATTAACCCATCCTATTTATGCTGTGGACACATAACTTTATAATCTCTCTCCTTTGTCCCTTCTATCCATCAGATTACTCAAATACTTTCTTCACTTTCTTTCTAAAATACTTTCTTTCAAATACTTTCTAAAATTTCTTGTCACTGATTGGCATAATAAATTGTTAATCAGTGGCAGTAGAGTACTTCCAATGGAATCAGTGGATGTTTTACTGTCACTGATTGACATCTTAAGCAGCCAATCAGTGGCAGAAAAGTGCTCCCAATGAAATTAATGAGAAGATTTGACACCCTTGCCTGGGGGTCTACCGGGTGTCCCTGGCAGTTGTTACCGACTTCCTCGTAGTAAAAGCCGACTACAAGATGTGTAGCCACTTTGGTTCCCGGGGTAAAGGTGCTCTAAGCACCGTAAAGGAGTGGTTTGGGAGTAAAGGCCTCTCAAAGAACCGTACCACCACCCCAGTTAGGATGCAAAAGAACACACTTTTTTGGGGGGACCAGATGTGGTGTATATAAACCTTTTACCAGTGGAGATGAAATTGACTTACACAAGAAGCAGGAAAGGATTAACATAATCAGCACATAATGTAATAGCAACTGATTACACAGAAAACATCAGCATCCAACTAATCGCATCGCACATACAACAATGGCAAATGCACATCACAGGGATTAGGCAAGTAACATTTAAACATAGACCAGACAGTGAGTCGTTCTTAATACACATCTTACTAAGAGGGTGAAAATACAAAATGTCACAATTTAACCCCTGCAAGTCAGTATAACATTACAGTACATTATTACATTACATTTTTATTTATATAGCGCCAACAGATTCCATACTTAATTTACAAATTATAGTGGAATAATTTAAAATCACACACAATAACATATAGGAGAAGAGGACCCTGCTCTTGCAAGCTTACAATCTAGTTGGTGGTTGATTGGGTAGTGAAACAATGGGAGAGGACTGCTTGGGGATGAGTTGATAGGGTCTGGATTATCTGTAGAGTTTGTGGTTCTTCAGATGGCTTGATAAGGATGATGGTTGAGAGTGTTAGTTGGAAAGGTTGTATGCTTCTCGAAAAGGTGGGATTTCAAGGAGTTAAAAGTCACGTACAACACAAAACGTGGAAGGGAATTCCACAGGAAGGGTACAACACGGGTGAAGTCCTGAATATGGGAGTGAGAAGAGGTGATTACAGTAGAAGAGAGACCCAAGTCATGAAGGGTCAATTAGGGGTGTATTTGGATAGGAAGGTAGATATATAGGGGGTGCAGAGTTGAGGGCTCTGTAGATGAGGGTCAAATGTTTGAATCTGATCCTGGAGGGTATGGGGTGCCAATGGAGCAATTGGCATAATAGGGCAACAAATGAGCAACAGAGAGCAGAGAAATATTTATTTAGCTGCAGTGAGAAATTGCAAGGAAGTGGATTAATATTATTTTTGTTTCTTGTGTGAGGAATGGCTGAATAGAGAGATGATTTTGAGGTGAAGTGGGCAGGATTTGGTGAGAGACTGGTTTTGAGAGAGTCAGGTGTGACACCTTGGCAGCGAACTTGGTCTGTCAGTTGGGTAGCGGAGTTATCAACAGTAATACAATATCAAATCTTCATAATCTTCCTAAAATGAGGGTTGTACTCACACTGTTAGTTTTTAAAATGCGCAGGTTTGTACTAGTTACTTAGTTCTCAAGGAACAACTGAAGAAAAGATGTATCTGTATTGACTAAAATGTATTTGTTAAAAGCAAAAAAAGTAGTTTCATTAAAATGACAAGGGGTTATGGAGCTCTGCAGGTTGTAGTAGACTTTAAGATGCCCTTAGTAGCTGAACTCATGAAAATCTTGATGCAAACTTCCTGGACAATTTTCACTGAATTCTGCTCATAAATTAAGCTCCATTAATTTGTCAAAAAGTAACTCAGGAGTTCTCTGTAAAGCAATGAGCTGCTCTGTAAAATGTGAACTTGCTGAACTCAAGTCACACATACATTTAAGTTTTACTTGTCTCTTAACTTGGTGACTAAAAGTCAACTTTTATGGAATATCCACATGAACAAAGAAACAATTTCTACATTTTTGCTTGGTGAACAAACTTGCTATGTAGAGTTAGAGATGTTCTGCTCTGTGTGAATTCATACTGGGTTTTTTATGACCTAAAACCTTTGCCCTTTGCAATGATATTATCAAAGTAGATAGATTTGTTTCTTTATTTTTTTTTTTACGGTTTCAGGATATCTTCTAAAAGACAGCATTGTGATGACAGCAGGAAACATAAACTGCTGCCAAGACAAAACTATTATTTTCATAAAAAGAACTCAATATGTTTTGTATTTGACATCTCTTCCAAGCACAGTATAATGGTCTAAGAAATTACTTTGTAGGACAGAGTATTAAAGAGTAGTCACTAGTCAGTATTACAGCATTACATCTGTTTCATTCAGTGAGTGTTTTTGTCTGCTATTGTGGTTTTTGCTTAAGGTGGTTAGATCTAAAATTATCAATATGTAAGACACTCAGTATGATTCCAAAAGTAGACCTAAGATGAAAGAGTTATTCAGTATAAAATCGGAATCAAGAACAATGGCAAATATAATACAGGGTGCCTAGCTACACAGCAATGTGAATTGGTTCAGGATAGCTTGATTTTTTGTATAGGCAAGGCTGTAAGAAAGAAAAAAAAAATGAGATTTTTATAGTGGGATAGTGAGCAGATGGCTTACCAAATGTCATGGAACTACAACTCCCATGATTTTCTAATAGCTTTTAGCAAGCAAAAGGTTGCCAAGAAATTTGGGGAGTTATAGATAAATAACAGCAAGGGAACAAATGTTGAGTGAGGTGTCAAAGGTGGTTAATTTTGAGCTGTACTTATATTTACCATCGTTGCCTCTTAAAGGGGGCAAAGTACACACAGATGAAGGACAAACTTCATTCAACATAGTATTATACCTATAATAAGTGGTTTATCATTTGTGAAGTCATCACAATAGCAGTTGCTTTCATAGCAATATTTGGAACTGTATAAGAAAATACTTGCTTTCTTTATATTCTCAGACATTCGGGACCCAAAGGGTGAATAAGAAAGCAGATTTGGTGTTAAAGAAACAAACTCAGGATATTAGTGAGTTTTGTAAAAAAAAGAAAATCACAGGTACTTTCATATTACAAGAGGAGGAAAGGGACTTAGACCAATAACTTCAGACATGATTCTGAAGTTCTCACAAGTCTTGCCATCCCTTTGAGATATCTCATGTTGAAGTGAATTTTAAAGGTAAAATGAGGAATTTCATAAAGAACGCGTGACAGGCAGCCAATTGCTTTTTAAATAACTTCCAGCGATGTGCTTTAGTTTTGTTTATTTGCAGAAACCACTCCACAAAAACTAGATTTGTTAAACTGCTTTTACGTGGACACTACTGTGCTTTTGTAACTCCATAATCAATCATATAACGTATTTTTCTGACTGCAAGGTCACAATATGTTGGATGTCATCCCACTAAATTAAAATAAAATCAGACATGTCAAACATAAAAATATAAAGAAAATCAGTGATTTACCATTTATTATTATTGATTTGGGGGATGTGGTTTATGGGGTGCAACAACTGCTCCCTTGGTTTAATAATTTCCTAATTAGTTGCTAATGTATCAGTACATTCAATTTATATTATGGATTGAGAGAGACAACAGTGAATAATTAATTGTACTATATGTGAAATAGTCAAGTGGAAAACATGGACTATTTGTTCTTAGTGGAATGTATATTAGTGTTGCCAATTAGACATTTAAAAATGGAGCCCTGTTGCCTTGCAAGCCTACAGCTAATAACACACTGCAAAATAATGAGTTAATACCCAAGGACAGAATAAGGAGCTCAGGGGTCCTGGAACACTTAAATAAGTATGACTCCTCTTTTCTTGTGTACAATTCTTTTTAAAAACACAAAAACAGTTTATTGCAGATTACTCTGGCCACTGCACATGTCATGTCATATCACAAATCATTCTTCAGCATAAAATAGGCACTGCACATGTGAAGCTAATGTAGTACAAATCAGTTGTGACTTTGGACAGCACATAACCCTTGGCCCAATGATATCATTATGTTTGGCAAAAAATATAATATGGGCTACAACATATTACCTATAAGATACAACACAGCGGGGGGGGGGCAGGTACTTGAGCTTCTCTAATCTGACCTAGAGTTGTCAGCCATTACACTTATTTACACTTCCTGTGGGCTGCAGTCCTTTCCCAAGCAGTGCTGACACCCCTTTACAGCCATTAACTGGGCACAAAAGCCCATATAACATTGATGGAAAGGAAAGGCATGGCAGAGAAGTAAGGGAAGAATGAGGAGGCTGAGCTGCCAATCAGAGCTCACTCTGTGACCTTCCTGTGTGCAGATGGACACAAAGAGAGATAAACTGGCTTAAAATGGATTGATAAGTTGTTATACACCAATCAGCAATAACATTATGACCACCTGCCTAATATTGTGTAGGTTCCACTTTCGCTGACAAAACAGCCCTGACTTGTCAAGACATGGACTCCACTAGACCTCTGAAGCTGTGCTGTGGTACCTGGTACCAAGACATTCGCAGCAGTTTTTATGCTCACATGCACATTGTAGCTTTCAGCATTGGACAGGGGTCAGCATGGGCAAGCATGGGCACCCTGACTGGTCTGCGGCTATGCGGCCCAATATGCAACAAACTGCAGTGCACTGTGTGTGTTCTTATACCGTTCTATGAGAATCAGCATGAACTTTTTCAGCAAATTGACAGTAACATGTCTGTTGGATTTGACAACACGGGCCAGCCTTTGTCCCAACATGCATTAATGAGCTTTGGACACCCATGACCCTGTCACCAGTTCAACGATTTTCCTTCCTTGGACCACTTTTGATAGGTACTGACCAATGCAGACCAGAAACAGCCCACAAGAGCTGCAGTTTTGGAGATGCTCAGAATTTGGCAGCTTTAGTCACTCAAATCCTTACACTTGCCTGTTTTTTCCTGTACAATCACCATAGCAACCAATGGGATAATTCATTGCACTCTCTATTCCAGAGAGGTATAAACATGGCTGGCTTAACCAAAGCGTACATGGGTGATACTGACAGGTAAAGTGAATAACATTGATTATTTTGAAATATAATCAATGTTTTGTTAAATACTGTAAGTAGATTTTACAGGAAGCAAAAAGTACCAGGAAGCAGTTTTTCAGACCCATTTTTTTAATGATGGAAGGTCTCATACAATTGACGTTTTGGAGTCCCCCTCATCCATTGTATACTTCTTAATTCAGGGTTTCCAGGAATAAAATACTGTGTGTGTAGCTTTATCTGGTTTATTTCCTTCGATATTGACGCCTCTTATAAATTCTACCCCCTGGTCGCTGGCACGGACTTTTAACTGTTGCAGCAGGGTCCCAGTTTTTTTTTCTTTTTCTGCATAGCAACTAGTGGTAAGGGGCCGTGCGAGTGAGCCTATTGGTCGCTTGCACGGCCCTTTACCCTACGGATTTCTGCTCCCGTTATCCAACGCAGCATCGCAGGGGTTAACGGGAGCGGAAATCAGGAGTTAAAAAGGCCGTGCGAGTGAGCCTATTGGTCACCTGCAGGGTCTTCCTCTGGCATCAACCATTGGCTGATGCCAGAGGAAGACCCTGCTGGTGACCAATAGGCTCACTCTCACTGCCCTGTAACCCCTGACGACGAACCTGCAGATTTCCGCTTCAGTCAACTCCCGTGATGCCGTGAAGATAAGGTAGGCTAGATGGGGAAGGGACCGGGGAGATTAGTAGACGAAGGCGAAGATTCTTCGTGTGTGAGTCTTCGTCTTCCCCTACGTTTTACCACCGCTGTCTTCTCTTCGGCGTGTCTTCGGAAAGAACACGAAAACGCACTCTTCGTGTTCGTTTTCATGTTCGCCCGAAGACGAATGCACAAGTCTATTTAATAGATGGCATTAGTATTTCCTTAATGTTACATGGCTACAAAAAGTCAATTAAGTTAACTTAATTCCAAACATATTATACCAAAACACTACCTTTTCTAAAATGTTCTGGGGCAAACTACAGTACGTGATTCTAGTCCAGTAGTAATTGATTTACTCATTAAATAGGTGTCCTGTCATTTCCAATCTGGCCCTGTCAATATAATTTTAGTCTGATTCACAGGTCTGTAATAATTTCTGTAATAACCATACACTATTGCTATTATTTACAAGACAAGCCTAATTATTTTGTTATATGCCAGAATATGCTTGAATAAAAATTCAAATATTTCTAATTTGTGCTACATTTCCAAGATCGTTCATTTTATAGTGCAGTACCCTAACAAAATGTAGGCAACATGTACAATGGTCTTTACAGATTCAAATAAGCAACACACCTAGTGATTAAATCACAACTGGAGCAGATTGTTTCAGCTCCTCTGATCATTATTTCTCTACCATTATATTAAATAACTTTTTGGTGGAAGCTAATTTACAATGACCACCATTGCATTAGTGGAGTGAGAAGTAGGGAGTGAAGTGCAGAAGAGAAAATTATTATGCTAGTTTTGCCACTATACTAACCTAAAAGAAGTAATTTAACTGGGGTCCTTTTGCTTCTAGTCTCTGTCCATCCTTACTTGGAAAGTATTAACTTTTTTGAAGCAGTACTATGATTACTTTCCTTACAGGAAACCGCAAAATATCCAATTAAGCACTAACATACTTTCGTTCTTACTGATTTACTCCAGATTTTAGGCATCCATTAAATTCTTAAATTTTATGTCACGCTAAAATGACATCACACTGAATAATTTCATACGGGAACATTTTTTTGGATGCAATACATCTTCTATTGGAGTTACAGAGCCTGAACATTTAGAAAACTACCTTGTGACGGAAGCCTCCATCACTGGGACCACTGGAGAAGCCTGACTGCCAGCCTCCTCCCTATTGACTATGGGCCCTGGGTTTGTAAAGGCTTCTGTGGCTACCCCCAGCAGTATCATCTCATCACTGGCTGAGGGGATTATCTCCAGCAGACAGCCAGGATCTGCCACCAGGGAGTGACCACCATTCTTTGATGTTTAATGTTGTATAAATCAGTCTCCCCCCACCTATTGTATTGTTAATCCCGTTACTGCCCCTGTTGTCTCTGAGAGGCAGATTAAGGGGGCGGTTTGTGTCCCAATATCTTGTTTTATGTTAATGTGTGTTTTGCTGGATATATCCAGTCCTGTGTGTCTAAAATAAATCAGTCTTCGTTTGGTTTTACCCTACACTGAGTCTCGGCTAGTGACTGGGGAACCGGGGAAAGTGTGTTGTCCCAGGCTAAGGGAGCACAAGACAGCGGAGGCAGTCGGTCGGACTACATTGGTGGCAAGCGGCGGGATTTCTTCTTAGTCTGAGGGACACTTACTTTCTACCGGGATTGACCGACAGGACGGCAGACTTCGGTCGCCTTGGCAAGGACATGGATGTGGTATCCGAATTCCAGGGACTGCTGCGGGTCATCCTCTCCTGCTACACCACTACTCTGCCTATAGAACAATACCAGAATCTGAGGCAAGTGGTTCGACGGTCAGTATGGCAGAGGGCTGTTATACGCCGGGGTCAGTGTCTTCCAAGCTCCGAACAAAAGATTAGAGACCAGCGGGAACTACGGATGTCTTTCCTGGGACAGCAACCCCAGGAGCAATGGGTATCCGAATTGGACAAGCTGGTGCAACAGGAGGTAGAGCTGGAAGATCACTATAGGGCTCTACAGTGGTATACAGAGCAAGCATATTGGGGAACTGCGAAAGATTGTTCTCCATAGGGCTATGACTTTGGTGGCCCTGGATTATTATGGGATAGTCTTCAGGAGGATCCGGACTTCGGCAGTACAGCGGAGTGGCGGATTGAGGACATCCGGGATTTCAGGGAGTGGGACCTCCCAGATGCACTAGGACTTAAAGGTGATTTAGACTTTTTAATTACGCAGGAGTGGGAACTGGAGAAGGCGTATAAAAAACTGTTTGACCGCGTTCAACAGAATGCCCCAGTGTCCAGGGATTGTGTGGATTTTGTGGATGTGATTGAGTGGTCAGTTGAGGATGTTGACCCAGGTGGGGTGGATGGGACTGCGGTCTCCACCCCTGAGTCAGAGGGATACTGGGCAGCTAATCCAGATCCGATACTGGAGCTGTGCGACTTTACTCCACAACCAGATCCAGAGATTGTGGATCTAACTGATTTTACATCTGAGGATGTTAACCCAAGAGGGGTGGATAACACTGTGGTCTCCACACCGGGGGCCTCAGAATGCTGGGCAGTCTGCCCAGATCTCTTAGTCCCATCTGAAGAGCTGGCAACAGGGCAGAGCGCTGCTGGCTTCTGCCCCACACCTGCAATGACTACAGGGATCCAGGGAGATGTGGCAGCCGGCCCTTCTCCCCAGCGGCAGCTCACATGTCCGGGAGCGGAGGAACTTGTTTTTCCTCCCCAGCGGCAGTGGGAGGAACCGAGAGATGTGACAGCCGGTCCATCTTCCCAGCGGCAGCTCACATGTCCGGGAGCAGAGGAACCGGCCCTCCCTCCCCAGCGGCAGGCCGACCCACAAGATTCCCTAACCCCAGCTGAAGTGCTGGCAACCAGGCAGAGCATCGCTGGCCTCTGCCCAGCACCTACCAAAGCTGCAGGAGTTCAGGGAGATACAGCGGCCGACCCGCCCCCCCAGCAGCAGAACCTAATTCCAGGACCGGATCAACCGGAACTCCCTCCTCAATGGCAACAGGAGCACCAGGGAGGGGATGCAGGCGGCATCACTCCCCAGCGGTACCCGGGAGATGGCGCAGCCGGCCCATCTCCCCAGCAGCAGCAGGAGCACCAATTTTGGGAGGGCATTAATGGGCCAAATAAACTGACTGACTACGGAGTCAACCCGTTTGGGGTCTCATCCTATGTCAGTCCAATTCGAAGGGGGGAGAATTGTGACGGAAGCCTCCATCACTGGGACCACTGGAGAAGCCTGACTGCCAGCCTCCTCCCTATTGACTATGGGCCCTGGGTTTGTAAAGGCTTCTGTGGCTACCCCCAGCAGTATCATCTCATCACTGGCTGAGGGGATTATCTCCAGCAGACAGCCAGGATCTGCCACCAGGGAGTGACCACCATTCTTTGATGTTTAATGTTGTATAAATCAGTCTCCCCCCACCTATTGTATTGTTAATCCCGTTACTGCCCCTGTTGTCTCTGAGAGGCAGATTAAGGGGGCGGTTTGTGTCCCAATATCTTGTTTTATGTTAATGTGTGTTTTGCTGGATATATCCAGTCCTGTGTGTCTAAAATAAATCAGTCTTCGTTTGGTTTTACCCTACACTGAGTCTCGGCTAGTGACTGGGGAACCGGGGAAAGTGTGTTGTCCCAGGCTAAGGGAGCACAAGACAGCGGAGGCAGTCGGTCGGACTAGCCAGCTCCGTGACATACCTTATATAAGATTTTCTCGTTCTTAATATTACAGCAGATCATTCACTGAGATTCAATTTCCTAAGCAGCAATTGCATGTTGTTGTGTCTAGTAATGGAAATATCTATAAAAGGTGTTTTTCATTTGTTGGTATTCAACACCATAAAACATTAAAAAGTTTAATGTTATCCATATTACAATATAGATTCCTGTAGATTTTTCTTTTCCTTAGTCCTTGCGGCAGCCAAATCTAGGTCTTGTCCCATTGACTCCTACAGGACAAGTGTTAGATTTAACACCTCCTGGACCTATAAATAAGCACAACCCCCTCATACCTTGTGTAGTAATGAGATGCAACAAAAAGGTGGATGCATTTTTTTTAATATTAGGAAAATAAATGGCTGTTAAATTTACGGTAAGAAATTTCTCCTTTCCCTCGTGTCCTATGCGACAGCCAAACCTAGGGATGTAGCAAATCCCACGCCTACACAGGGTCTCCCTAGTTTTTGTATTATCTGCCCAATCGGGGAAGAAATAGGCTTTGCGCTTTTGTTAGATTGCTGGAGATCATCTTAACCCCAAAACCTCTTGGAGAATATGAATACATGTCTAGACCAGGGGTATGCAAGTTTTTCTGTAATGGGCCACTTCATCAGAAATATATGAGTGCGACTGCACAAGGCTGGAGCACACTGTGGATACAAACTGGATTTAAGATGGCTGACACACACTGGAGGCAGGGCCAGATTAAGAGAATCACGAGCCTGGTGCTGAGGATTTTGGTGGCCATTTTATGGAAATACATAAAATAGACAATCTTAACTCCTTGGCATCCATGTGTACTGGATAAAGAGAACATGAGTGCTCAGCAGATAATACAAGATAGAATCTTATGTGATGGGATTGGGAGTAATCAGTAAACAAAAAAAAGTCATCATACACGGGATACCTGAAGCCACAATTTAGTGCCACTGAACAAAATATGCAGATTGAAACAGAGTAAATAACACAAAACCTTTACTTTTCCTCTGACTGATTTCTGGACCTAGAATGTTTTGTCCTCTGAAGTGACTACTAATTCAGAAGGGTGTTTTATCTCCAGATAAGTAAAATTAAATAGTTCAATTTATTCCTACAGAAAGTAAAGTGCCAGGAAAAAGATGATGAAATACACACCAGGACAGGCTCTTCCACATTGACCCCCAAACACACACACCAGGATGGGCTCTGCCACATTGACATCCAAACACACACACACCAGGACAGGCTCTGCCACACTGGGATCCAAACACACAAACACCAGGACGGGCTCTGCCACACCGACACCCAAACACACACCCCAGGACAGGCTCTGCCACACCGACACCCAAACACACAGACCAGGACGGGCTCTGCCACACTGACATCCAAACACACACACCAGGACGGGCTCTGCCACACTGGCATCCAAACACACACACCAGGACGGGCTCTGCCACACTGGCATCCAAACACACACCAGGACGGGCTCTGCCACACTGACATCCAAACACACACACCAGGACGGGCTCTGCTACACTGGCATCCAAACACACACACCAGGACAGGCTCTGCCACACTGTCACCCAGACACAAACACACCAGGACAGGCTCTGCAACACCGACACACCAAACACACATACACCAGGACAGGCTCTGCCACACCGGCACCCAAACACACACCAGGACAGGCTCTGCCACACCGACACCCAGACACACACACCAGGACAGCCCAACCACCCTCTTGTCTATTGATGCCCCCACTGCCATGTGTATTACCCCCAGCCACGCACTCCCCTCCCTTCTTGAACGGGGCGGGGCGGCAGAAATTTCCCGGTGGGCCAGTCCGGCCCTGCTCACGCGGGCTGCACCTTGAAGTCTGGCGTGCCGCATTTGGCCCACGCACCGCACGTTGTACGCCCCTGGTCTAGACTGTTCTGTGATCTGTCTCAATGTAGCAACACCACGTTCTGCAAAAGTCTCATATACAGGGGACCACTGGGATGTGAAATAACCCAGGATCCTTACAGCATTTCTTATACTGCAGCGCCCTGTTTAGCTAATTAATTAACTACAAAAATGAATATGCTAGACCCTTGCTATAAACTCATTATGATACCTTAAATGGACCATGGTTTATTTAGTAAGCATTGAGTGGTGCTGAGCAGGGCCATATTTACCTTTTGTTTCTGTCCAAGCATGTCAAGCAGTTCTGAAATGATTAAAATTTCAAAGTCGTTGATGAGACGAGAAGGTTTTTTTTATATACAAGAATGCAGCATTCAAAACCTTGAAGCCTTATGTCACTTTAAATTTGTAGGATTGTAAAATCACTATAATCTCAATATGCTCCCTGTGTATTAACGTGCATAAGCCAATGCTGGAATACAAATGTTCACAGGAGCCTTAATTTTCCATCTATTTAGTATTCATTTAGCAAGGATGAGGAAATTTATCACAAAATATTTGGAACAGCTTTAAGCCATAATTTGTCTTTCTACTGCTCATTTAATCACATTATTGCAATTCTAACTGAAACAGCCTTTTACTTTCCATTGGGAAACTGCCTTGAAACACTTTTGTAAATGTGCTGATTTTCTGTATGGTTTAGTTATCGTCCTGATCAGTTCAGAAGATCAAATATGTAACATGTTCAATTTGAAATGAGATTTTACCTTCCTGTGCACTGAAGAGTATTCAGATCTCTGTCATCTTGACAAAGCCAGTGATCTGAAAAATGACACTGTAGTGAGTGTGACCTCTAACATCCACAGTACAGAAATAAAATAAAACTATGCACTTATTGGTCATCATATTGTAAAAAAACTAGATCACCTATAGAATTTCAATTGATCCTCTGTAAATATTCCTACAGATAGTACTTACCATCATATGGTCCCCTCATCATTGCTTAACTTAGCAGCTGTTAAGAACACTAACTTGGTCAGAAGAAAATTCTCGGCGTCCTAGACGGTGGTATTGCTTGTTCCAATGCACTTGACAAAGAATCTCAATAAATCTCGTTCATTTTGGGCAGAGTTAGACTCCTCATTTTACCTGGTATTGTGTTGTGAAAGTCAATGTGCACCCTAGGTAATATCTGAATAAGATCTAATTAAAACATGCAGAGTAAGTGTTTTACTTTTTACATGCTTCTCCTGCGTCATCGTAAGAGCATTTTTAGAATTCCTTACCACTTTCACTTTATGAAAGTGATCATATTAATTAGTATGCCCATGGTGGATGTTATCCCACATAAAGTAATATGGTGGGGATTAATGATGAATGAAACCAGGAGCTGATGCAAGTGTATGTCTAGAGAAGAGTAAGGTTAAATATCTAAGTAGTATTGGTCAAAGCTGTTCAGAGACACAGTTCAAATCTGTTTTGTTAATTACATATTGTTTAAAATGTGCAGCGGTTGAGTTTCATTATACTGTGGTACTGGTAATTGTGTTTAGCATTGTCCCACATAAAGCCGCACAACAATAACAAAGGCCTGGCCCAACGAGACTACTATCTGGGGGACAAAGAAACTAAATGACTTGGCCACAGTTAAATGTTTGCTTAAGAAGTTTATAATGAGAAGGTTGTTATATTTTATTTGGATCTGTGACCACTCTTTTCTTCTCAGCATATTTTTCTTCTGGTTGTTTATTATTCCAGTAGTGAGATTCGGGCAGAGAAATATCCTCAGTTTTAAGCCAGAATTACCAATTTGGACTAGAAATGATGTTGACAAAGCTTTGGCCACAGTACAGTCTATGAATTTGCATGACAGGTTATTGGGCCAGTTTTACTTTTCTAGAGCTGAAGAAGTTAATATTATCTTGTATTATCTTTGTGCCATTCAGGTGTTCTTAAAGGCCCCTTGGAGCTTCATGTTTTTGCAGTGGGTTTTGTGGTAGTCACCTAGAGCTTGTGAGTTAACCCTGACTTTCTTTACTGTAAATACATATGAAACTATATCAGCACATCTCCCTATGAACTTAATCATAAGTAATTTAACATAGTTTAGTTGATGATTACTTTCTATTCCTCATCATTCCTACAATGAAAAATATTTATTTTGTCAGAATAAGAACATCACTATACCCATTTATTTCTTTCTGATTTTTCACAGCATCTTTGGACCCAAATATTTAAAAGATGTGTAATTTATAGTACTTGCTTGCATCACTACACTTTAATATAAATAGGGTTGCCACCCATCCCGGTTTGACTTGGACAATCCCAGAATAAACAGGTTAGTACCTTATGTCCTGGAAACCACCTGGCTGGTGGCGGTTTGGTTCTCAAATGGAAGCAGAGGCAGGGTCCAATGTCTTTGTGTGAGTGTCAGTGTCTGGCTGTGTGTGTTTATGTGTGAATGTCAGGTTGCGTGTTTGTGTCTGAGTATGTGTATGTTAGTGTATCTGTGTATGCTAGATGTGTTTGTAAGTGACCCTGTGTTAGCGTGAGTGTCAGGGTTTGTGTTAGTGTCTGGGTGTGTGTTATTATGTGCATGTTAGTGTCTGTGTGTGCCTGTATTAGTGTGAATGTCAGGGTATGTTTTATGTTGGTGTGAGTGTCCGTGTCTATGTGTGAGTATCAGTGTCTGGCTGTACGTGTCTCTTTCAGTGTCTGTGTGAATGCCAGGGTATGTTTTAGTGTCTATGTGTGTTAGTGTGTATTAGTGTGAGTTTCAGGCTATGTGTGTATGTGTAAATGTCAGGGTGTGTGCTAGTGTCTGGGTATGTGTGTGTTAGTGTGATTATCGGTGTGTAAGTGAGTCTGTGTTAGTGTGTTTATGTTAGTGTCAGGGTGTGTGAGTGTCAGAGTCTGTGTTAGTATGATCGCTTTCCTTTATTTCTTCATTTTCACTCATTCCTCCTCTCATCTTTTAATCTGTCTTCCCTTCTCTCCATTTCTTTTCCTCTTTTCTTTTGCGTCTCTCTTCCATGTCCTCTCATTGACTTTCTCTGCTTTTCTTATTTATTTATTTATTCTGTTTACTCTCTGTTTACTCTCTTGTTGATGAGCAAAATAAGATTATATACATTATAAAGTGAACTGCTCGCTAAAAGGTATCAACCCTAAATATAAATAAAATAGATAAAATTCCTATATTTTCGCATGCCAAAGGACGTCAGGTTAAGGTTGCTTTTGCAGTGTGAAAGAACAATAATTTATGGGACCTTAAGTGTCAGGAACTGGGTCCATACACACGAATCTAATGACCCACAGTGCCCAATGATGGAATTTCAGGAGTCACTGTGCAGTAGTGGAGGGACAGGACCAGATGCAGGGTAACCACACTTCCCCGAGTGTTGGGCCATCAGGGTTGTGTGGCCACATATCAAGATGATGAGATAGCAGCTGGAGGTATGCAGTACAGATAACAGGATGTAGAGATATCTGAAGCTAAGGACAGAAAAGGCAGGACAGAGCCAAAGGAGTAGAAACAGGTTGCAGAATCAGGAATACAGTTTACAGGAAAAGGCTACACACAAGATCCAACATAAATAAGACAGGACACCCCTCTGCCGGGGCTCAGGACAGGACATCCCTCTGCTGGGGCTCAGAACAGGACACCCCTCTGCCGGGGCTCAGGACAGGACACCCCTATGTCGGGGCTCAGGACAGGACATCCCTCTACTGGGGCTCAGGATAGGACACCCCTCTACCAAGGCTCAGGACAGGACTGAGTACAGGGCTGACAAGACTGACCAGGTTACACATGACAAGACTATACAGAAATAACAGGACTAAACAGAATAGACAAGGACATGAATAGAACCCCTTTCTAAGATAACAAGATTGCAGATTCCGTCACATATAATGGCCATAGCATGCTTAGCCCACCTCTATGCCAAAGTACTCCAATATATTGGTGGGTCCTAACACTAAGCCCTACCTACTGAATTACTAATAAACAAACTAAACATTGAATCTAAACATATATCAGAGAAAGACATACCTGCAGACTGAGACAAACATAATGGGTAGGGCACACCTTATAAAGCAAACAGAAGCTGAAGCTAAGGGCAGGACTGGAATCTGAGAATCAGAAGTTCAGGACAGAGCATAAGGAAATCCAGGAATGGATTGTAGCGAGACAGGGGAACTGTAGCAAAACAGGGGAAACCAGAGATATGAATATCCGCAGCCTGGATAGAGCATGACAGTATCCCCCTCTGAATGAGCGGCGTCCGGACGCAAACAGAAACATCCACAGAATGAAGGCCCACTGTCTGACAGGAGCACTGTGTGAACAAGTGAACCCAGGAACCAGCATACTCAGGATTCTGGAATCGCTTCAGGAGGAGTCCTTTGGTGACCAGCACTACCGCTTAGCAGACCAACTTCCTCCAAAGCATGAATCAGCAAATCTGACCGGGAATGAGGAAGCCCCCTCTTGCGAACTCGCCTACGAAGCAAGGGTCAGCATATCCGCACGAGAATGAGGAAGCTGTCTCTAGCGGATGTTCAGGGATGTGATTGTACTCTCCTAGAAGGGGGGTCCAGGCAGACCAGAAGAAGAGACCACCGAATGACCGGAACACTACTTAGCAGACCGACCTCCTCCAAGACAGGAATCAGGTTAACTGAACAGGGATGAGGAAGCCGACTCTTGCAGACCCAGATCCAGAAACATAACAGGCAGGAAGAGCTGACAGAACACCGGGAGCAGACTAACGGAAAAACAAAGTCCAGGCAGAAACGGCCGAAAGCGCTGCAGACTCCACTCTGCAAACTCCACTCTGCAAACTCCTGGCCTTTTGCCTACGTCCATATGTCAAGAACTGGGTCCATACAGATGACCGTAATGACCCACAGCACCCAATTATGTAATTTCATGAGTCACCGTGCAGTAGCAGAGGAACAGGACCAGATGCAGGGTAACCACACTTCCCCGAGTGTTGGGCCATCAGGATTGTATGGACACATACCAAGATGCTGAGATAGTAGGAGGAGGTATGCAGTACAGATCACAGGATATAGAGATATCTGGAGCTAAGGACAGAAAAGGCAGGACAGAGCCAAAGGAGTAGAAGCAGGTTGCAGAAACAGGAATACAGGTTATGAGGACAGGACACCCCTCTACCGGAGCTCAGGACAGGACACCCCTCTACCGGGGGTCAGGACAGAACACCCCTCTGTCCGGGCTCAGAGCAGGACACCCCTGTGCCAGGGCTCAGGACACCCTTCTGCCGGGGCTCAGGACAGGACATCTCTCTACCGGGGGTGAGGACAGGACACACCTCTGCCGGGGCTCAGGACAGGACACCATTCTGCCGCGGCTCAGGACAGGACACCCTTCTGCCAGGGCTCAGGACAGGACACCACTCTGCCGGGGCTCTGGACAGAACACCCCTCTGCGGGGGCTCAGGACAGGACACCTCTCTGCCGGGGCTCAGGAAGGGCAGGACTGGAATCTAAGAATCAGAAGTTCAGGACAGAGCATAAAGAAATCCAGGAACGCATTGTAGCGAGACAGGAGAACTGTAGTGAAACAGGGAAAACCAGAGATATGATGCTCCGCAGCCTGGATGGGGCATGACATTAAGTATATGGGCATGATAGAACATTCTGGAGCAGATAACGTCCATGAGTCAGTAAAGGGAATTTACTAAACTTTCTGGTTTGAATGTGGGTTACTCTCATAGTTTGACCCTGAGACTTAGGGTTTTTGCTCTGATCTCGGGGTTTCAGATCAAATAAAAAAAAAATTGGTTGTTTCCATGAGGACTAGTATTAGAGACATTTGGTTAACATATTTTGCAAATCACTTCAACAAATCTTCACAATGGACTTTCTAGAGTCCTGGGTCAACTCATTTAGAATTTTTCCAGGTATGGTTATTCTTGAACATGATTCAGAGATACTTTGCGACCGTTCATTTTTTAAGAAAAATGGAGGTCAAAGGAAGGACAACAAATGCAGCAGTTTCTATTAGACTTATGCAAATGAAACAATTGTTTTTGTTTCATTTTAGGTCTATTAACTTTCATTTTAATAAAATGTGTTAAAATGAAGATTTTTACAAATTCAAATGCACAAGTCTATTTTCTATATGGCTAAATTATGTTTGCTTTAATTAAAGTATCAAGTGTACAGCTACTCTAAACACAGAATAAAGGGCAAACACATATGCAGCAAAACTCAACTAATTTTCTCTCTGGACTTATTAAAGACTAATTAATCCGAAAGTAGAACACACATATTTAGCAACTTATTACTTAATACATTCTGTTGCTAAAACCAAAGCAGACCAATAAAGAAAATAACTTAAAGGCCCCCGGAGCCCTGAAAAGACATGAATTTGAAACAGGGGATTGGTATGAGGTGATTAGAAAATATATGAGGCCAAATATGCAGCTCAACTATTGCAAATTTGTTTTAAAGCTCTGTTAAAAAAACCTTTAACATAAAGCATATCATATATTATTAATGAAACTCACTGACTGGTATAGTATAATATAACATACAGTTTTTTAAAATATTGAAAAATTGGACCCTAGGCAAGCGTTTCTTTGGGCCCCGCTCCACACTCCCTAGCATGCCATCACTCTCTCCGCTCCTGCACCAAAAAAAATTGCCACACTGACTGCAGATTAGGGGTTGACTGTGAGAGTCAGTGCAGTCTTTCTGACCCTAACGTGACATTGAGAGGTCCTCTCCTCTGTAATCATCCCCAGAGTCCCCTCATTCACTAAACCACACCTCTCTTTTACTCCCTATAACATGGGCGTAGGAACCAGGGGGGACGGGGGGGACAGATCCCCCACAGTAACTCATGCGGGGGGGACCGATAATTAAGAAATCCCCCCCAGGGCCGTAGGAACCCCCCCAATAGAAACACCTCGAGGTGCGGCCCGCGTAAGATTGGCAGCCAGGGCAACCGATCTTACGCAGTCCACACCTCGAGCCCTGCTACTTACCTGTGGGAGGGTCTTCTGTACTGCACAGAGGAACCGGATGCTGCCAGCAGTATGGGGTCTGCACATCACTTACAGCCACCCTGTACCAGCATGTACTGGCTGACTTGGCATGATAGGAGTGTGATTGCTAACAGCAATCACAGTCCCATCATGCCTAGGTTACAGCATTTACTGGTTGGATGTGTAAGTGCTGGAACCTAGGCATGATGGGACTGTGATTGCTGTTAGCAATCACAATCCTATCATGCCAAGTCAGCCAGTACATGATGAAACATAGCTAGCTGCCCCCCTTGTGTATTGATGCTGCCAGCAGTATGGGGTCTGCACATCACTTACAGCCACCCTGTACCAGCATGTACTGGCTGCCTGGGTATGATAGGAGTGTGATTGCTGTTAGCAATCACACTCCTACCATGCCAAGTCATATTGCTATTTTTTTTGTCCAATTGTGGTGTGTTACCTACTTTTATTAAAAATGTGAGTTTTTATTATTATTTTTAAAGGTGGGGGGTCATTTTCGGTTTTGGCTAAGTGAACCGTGAATGTTTTGGTCCAGAATTTTCATTTTGGTGCATCCCTAGAATAAATAGAACTATTTCATTTTTAATTATCCTGAGTCCTGAATTTGTAGTCACAAAACTTTCTAGGCCCAGAAATCAGTGAGAGGAAAAGTAAACGTTTTGTGCCATTTACTTTATTTTAATCTGCATATTTTATTAAAGGCCATATTTTCTCACAGTGAAAAATGAGTGCGGCCCGCGCACATATACAATTCTGATGAAGTGGCCCAATGCGGAAAAAACTTGGACACCCCTGGGGTAGACAGTGAGAAGGGGGGTGGGGAGAGGGTAGCTAGTGAGAAGGGGGGTAGGGAGAGGGTAGCTAGTGAGAAGGGGGGTAGGGAGAGGGTAGCTAGTGTGAAGGGGGTGGTAGGGAGAGGGTAGTTAGTGAGAAGGGGGCGATAGGGAGAGGGTAGCTAGTGAGAAGGGAGGGTAGGGAGAGGGTAGCTAGTGAGAAGGGGGTAGGGAGAGGGTAGATAGTGTGAGAAAGGAGGGTAGGGAGGGGGGTAGATAGTAAGAAAGTGTGAGAGGGGGAGAGGGGGTAGATAGTGTGAGAAAGTGGGGATCTGATGGGGGAAAATGCTGTCCCTCCCAGATTTTTAGGGGTTCCTATGCCCATGCCCTATAAATCAAATAAACAACACATGAAACAGCAGGTTTACATAAATAATGTAAATAATGGAAACACAGCAGATACAGATCAACAGAATAACACATAAACCCAGCTCTGCAGGTATAAATCAAATGGAATTCACATAAAAACTCAGCTAAACCCCCATAAATTACAGACATAGATCACAGGTTACACACCCCAAAGCCAGCCCTGGTGTCCACACTGCCCACATAGAACCTGTTCAGCACCCGGATTACACACATATTACAGTCCAGAGAGAGCCAACTTTGTCCCTAAATAGCCCAGCGTGAGCCATCTTTGTCACCAAACAGCCCGCCCTCTGCCATCTTTGCCTTTCCCATCCTTGAGACACATGTCCATTAATGCATTCTCACAAATCATTCAAGCAATTAATCCACACATTAATTAATTCTCTCACTCATTCACACAATTCATCCACATATTAATTAATGCATTCTCTCTAATTCTCACTCTTTATTTCAATATTCTTACTACCCCCCTTTCTTACTTTCTATCCCCCCTTCTAACACTACCCCCTCTCCCTACTCCCCCTTCTCACTATCTACCCTCTCCCTACCCCCCTTTGTAGTTCACTTACCGTGTTGAAGTCCTGTGGTGGGAGTGCGAGGCCTCTGTCTCGCTGCTCTGCAGCGTTGCGCGCGGCTTCACTGCTGAGCGCCGCTATTTCACGTCATATTCCGCCGCTCAGCGTGAAGCGCCGGAACCGAGACAGACGCCTCCCACCACTGCGATCAGGGCAGCGCTGATGCGGGTGGCGGCAAGGAGCAAACAGAGGGGTGCCGAGCAGTTGCCGAAAACTCTTTCATGAGCGACCGCTCGTCACCCCCGCCTGGGTGCCATACGGCGTTTCGATTTCTTCATTATCAGTCCCCCCCTCATGTTTTACTGGGGGTGTTCTGTCCCCCCCCATCCCCCCGGTTCCTAGGCCCATGCATATGCCTATCCCATGCATGTTTACATTCCCCAATGTTGTAAACTTCTACCACTTCCTCAGAGTAACTGGAATTTTGCATATACAAAGCTTGGTGACGAGCCTTATCAAATGGGGTAGGGAATTCCATATCTGGTATTCCTGAAGATGGGAGGAGAAAAATACATTTAAGACGCAACAATAACAAATATTGCAGAATCCAATTTTAAAGGTTTAACTTTTTCAGGCAGTAGGTTTGCAGAAATGTGACTTGAATTGTAAGATTACATGAAGCATTATGTTCCACAAATTTTAAATAAAAGTGTGTCTTGCGTTCAATGCAAATTTGATGAAACATGCATATCTAGTTAGAAAGATAAACTTACCATAGAACAAAATAGTAAGTGGAATATTTAATCTTATGATATACTGGTTATGGATCCTTGATTCTCAATGAAATTAACAAGTCTTGTTTATGTCACTATACAATGTATGAGCCCTTTATGAATCTAATATAATTTCAATATTACTACATACAGTCGTTAAATTAAATTTTTGATTGATTTTGGTGTTGCATGTGTGTTAGTGTGATCAACACAAC
This sequence comes from Sceloporus occidentalis, assembly GCA_023333645.1. Lineage (NCBI taxonomy): Eukaryota > Metazoa > Chordata > Lepidosauria > Squamata > Phrynosomatidae > Sceloporus > Sceloporus occidentalis. Next base: position 771,692 of record JALMGF010000028.1, read on the forward strand.
TAAATAAAGACTTGCCTTTCATCATTTACACTGATGTTGAAATGAAACATTAAATATAACATTTCTGAGAGTCTTGCTTGACTAGACTGAGCTAGTATATTTATTAAGGGGCCAGGGGCAGATACAGCTGAGTGGCCCTGCCCACACCCCAAGTAACATATGCACAGCACAGGCACAGATTCAATTTAACACATACACACACACTAACATATATGCACATTCTCATATACACATACATATACAAGTTTCACACATATGCACATTCTCATATACACATACATATACAAGTTTCATTCTTACACATATTTACACATACATGCTCCTTCTCTCTCACACACACACACCATCACACCTTACACCCTTGCCTTATCTGGAGCTCTTCCTTATAGCTACTCACACACTATACTAGCAGTCACACTTTTACAGCAGGGTCATGCAATTTTGTTTTAAGTGACCCCACTGTGCTTGTGACACCATGAGTGTGCAGTTCCAAGTTAGCCTTCCATATTTGAAGAATCCCTGGTTATACGAGTTGTGCAATAAATTTGTCTCAACTTAAAGTTGTGTTAAAGAGCATATTTGTGGAATTACAGTTTCCCTGTAAATTAACCATGTCTTTGTCTCTCTTCCCAACCCTTTTGTTTTTACCCTTCTTCTCTACTGTTCCCTTTGCCTCCTATCTGCATATAAAGTGGCTGTTCCTCTCTCTCCAAGTTTATCCTGCTCTTCTGCAATAGACCTGTTCCTGTGTGAGTTCTGAACATGCTCTGTAAGTCTTTCTCTTTCACCCACATCTTTGCTTGTGTGTATGCTGTGTGCGATGTTGTCAGTTGATTTCCCACACTATCCACAATAGTTAGCCACTGAATATAAAAAGAGACTATGATTTGAGTCTACATTGATGTGCCAGTTTATGCTACCATTTTTAAACACCCAAAGCATGAAACAAACTATTAACATATACGATCGGCATGTCATTAATTTTCAGTACCCTTTAATATATTTGTCCAGTAGATGTTTGTATTGCTCTGCCTCTTGCTTTTGCTGCTTCACTGTTACTTTTTTATACATATTCTTTCAACTTAAGAATGAGTGATTAAAATACATTATATGAACAAAAGTATGTGGACACCCCTCGTAAATATTGAGTTTAGGTGTTTCAATTACACCCATTGCTAACAGATGTGTATGAAATTAAGCACAAAGGCATGCCATCTCCATAGACAAACATTGGCAATAGAATGGGTCGTACTGAAGAGCTCAGTGACTTTAAATGTGGAATAAGATCCCACTTTTTGCCACAAATCAGTTATTTTGCCACAAGTAGCTATCACTCACTACTGAATTCCAAAACTGTGTTTGGAAGCAACATTGGCACAACCACTGTGCATCGAGAGCTTCATTAAATGTCTTTTGACCGAGCAGCTGCACACAAGCTAAAGGTCCCTATACACAATTGCCAAGTGTCGACTGGAGTGGTTTAAAGCACACCACCACGAGACTCTTAAGTGATGAATCACGCTTCACTATGTAGAAATCTGATGGGTGAATCTTGGTTTGGCAGATGACAGGGGAATGCTACCTATTGATGAGTTTGGTGTGGAGGAACTCGAACTGGCCTGCACAGAGCACTGATTTTAACTATGCTGAACACCATTGGGATGAATTGGGATATCATCAGTGTCTGACTATAACGTACCAGTAGTAGGAGGGCACCCTAGAACTGGGATAGAAATACAGAAGGGGGATGCAATATAATGGGAAATACATAATCTAAATCAAAGAGATACAAGTAGCCGAGTGTCAAGCTGGGTCAAATCCAGTACCAGAACATAGTACTGTATGCTGAAGGGGACACACCAAGACCTTTTGTGACAATGCTATGCTTCCAACTTTGTGGGAACAGTTTGGGGAATGCCCTTTTCTAGTCCAGCATGACTTTATGCCCCAGTGCATAAAGCAAGGTCTATAAAGACATGGTTGGCCCGCACAAAGTCCTGACCACAGCTCCATGGAACACCTCTGGGATGAACTGGAACGGACATTGTGAGCCAGACCTTCTTGTCCGACATCAGTGCCTGACCTACTGAATGAATAGGCAAAAAATGGATAAGCCCAAAAAATCAAATACTTAGTTTTCTAAATACCAATAACTTCGGACAATTGTTATCTCATATTTAACAGGAGTCTACAAGTAATGATTTCCACTGTGGTCTGGAACACCATATGCTACCAGCTATTAAGGCAGCATAAAAATATTGCTTCCTTTCTAAAACCAGGAATTAATATATGCCTCATGTGGTGTACATTAAAGTATTGAGTTAGACAATGAGCAGGAAAACTTGCTGATGTTTGACTTGCAAACAGTAAAATCTACAGTGAGGTGTTTTAGGAAAATTTTATGAGCTACAATGATTAGCCTTTGGGAAATTCATTCTCAAGTTGAGAAGTGTAAACGCATACTTGCAATGTGTTTTTCAGCTTTTTAAATAAAAAGGCCAATCAATTTAGCAAAATGTAACTTCTACTAAAGGGAAAAAACAGTAGGAGTTTCATAACTAGGGAGGTCATAGGACTCATAGGTATCATATAAAGTTAAAGGAGCACTCCGGATATCTATATATATATATATATAGATATCTATATATATATATAGATATCTATATATATATATATATATATATATATATATATATATATATATACACTCACTGGCCACTTTATTACACCCCTTCAATTGTTTGTTAACACAAATAGCTAATCAGCCCACTCAATGCATTTAGGCATGTGGACATGATCAAGACAACATACTTAAGTTCAAACCAGGCATCAGAATGGGGAAGAAAGGGGTTTAATTGACTTTGAATGTGGCATAGTTGTTGGTGCCAGAAAGGCTGGTCTAAGTATTTCAGAAACTGCTGATCTACCGGGATTTTCACGCACAACCATCTCTAGAGGAGAATGGACAGACTGGTTCGAGATGACAGAAAGGCAACAGTAACTCAAATAACCACTCTTTACAACCAAAGCATGCAGAATACCATATCTAAACGCACAACACGACGAACCTTGAAGCAGAAGGGTTACAGCAGCAGATAACCACACCGGGTGTCACTACTGTCAGTTAAGCAAAAAAGAGAGACAGGGGAAACAGAGGAGCAGGTACTCACTGGATACAAATGTATCACCATCTATCATGAATGAAAAAAAGTAGAAACATCAGCCAGGATAATCTGTCAAAGCAGTTTTTTCTTTGTTTCTGAGGCTACAATTTGCACAGGCATACCATAAATTGAACAATGGAAGACTGGAAGAATGTTGCCGGGTCTGATGGGTCTTGAGTCCAGCTGTGGTAGGGTCAGACTTTGGCATAGACAACATGAAAGCATGGATCCATCTTGCCTAATAATCAAAGGCTCAGGCTGGTGGTGGTGGTGTAATGGTGTGGGGGACATGTTCTTGGCATACTTTGGCCCCTCAGTACCAATTGATCATTGTTTAAACGCGACAGCCTGAGTATTTTTGCTGACCATGTCCATTTCTGACAATGACCACAGTGTACTCATCTTCTGATGGCTACTTCCAGCAGGAAAATACACCATGTCACAAAGCTCACATCATCTCAAACAAGTTTGTTGAACATGACAATGAGTTAACTGTACTCTAATGGCCTCTACAGTCACCAGATTCCAATCCACATTGGGATGTGGTAGAACGGGAGATTCGCACCATGGATGTCCATATGGACCAAAATATTTGAGGAACATTTCCAGCACCTTTTAGAAAGTATGCCACAGTAATATCACAATTATACATACCAGAACTCTGCCATTAATTCATTTAGGTTTAGCTCTGGTGACCATTAGTGGCAACTCCCCTATGATATGAAATTTTAGTTAATTGTCTTCTATGCTGGGTTTGGGATCTGTAGAAGTGGAAGGGATATTGGGCGGAGAGAGGGGGTGCAGTTTTACCTGCTCCCGAACCTTGGAGAAAGAGCGACTCAGAGACCTGGAAAAGCACTGCCTTACCCAAAGAGAGTTCCTAGGTATGATTATGAGACAGATATGATTTAAATTATGCTCCAAGGTGAGTAATTAGCTTAGGTCAAGCTAGGACACTTTTCCTGCTCTGGGCTGAGTAAGTATTTGGTAAGTGTTTTAGGTAAGACATCTCTAGTTTTCCATAATATATTTTCTTATAGAATATTTCCATAAATTTAAAAGACAACACTAAACAGCTAATATGGAGGAGGTGATGAGATCAATGATGGTAAATTACTTTAAGTGTAATTTAGCAGGCGTTTGGCTCACAGAGAAGATTATTGACCAGTTTAAACAAATGCTACAAAATGGATCACAAGGAAAGTCTACAAGAGGAGCATATTATAAAGTAAGATACTGTAAAACCGAACTTTTTAATTGGAAAGAGAAAACAATACTGCGATCAATAGCCCTGAGTCTTAATAAAAAGAGTATCCATAAGGCAGCCTACTATTCTTGCCAGCCTTCTGCTATATTTATTTTTATAACTTGGTAGAACAAGGATTTTATGTACAGCTGTATCTATAACTTATTACATGTGTATATCTCCTTAGTGCATGTATATGTTTATCAAGTTGCTCTTCTATGTTGTTATTAAGAAGTTGATATACATTTCAGAAATAGTGTTGCCATTTATCTCAATAGATGGTAAATTACTTCCAAAACTTGGATACAAGATCATCACATGAGAAATACTACCATTGCCTCCATGTTAACATTTTTACTGGAGATATCCAATAATACTCACATCACCTATGCATTTAATAAAACGTTAAATAACAATGAGATATTTTAATACTCTTTTGTTACCCGTAGCAGCTAACAAGGATCTTCACATTTTCCCCTCTTCTTGTGGTACAGATGGCAGCGCCATTTTCTGTGCTATAAACACTATTATTGTGATAGCTCTTTGAATGGTACTGCCATATGTGCTGACATATCATCGTGCAGTATTAAATATGACTCCAGTTGGATTGGCACCTTTGCTGGGTAATGGATTATGTTTCAGCCACTCATTCTTTTCAAACCTGATATTTTTTGTAGAAGGCATGTTTATGAGTCTATCCAGGCTTGGCAAAATGTGGCACCATGGCTGCTTTGGACTACAATTGCTAACACCCAGATAAGTCAAATGACTTATTGAACATTATGGGAGTCACAATGAACACTTAAAATTATAACCTATGCCCCATGTGGTACAATTACTACAGTTCCCGCAATTTAAATATCAAAGGTATTATAGGGGAGGACTAGATGTGTTAAGATTCACTTACACAAATTGTAAAGCATATATGGGGCTAAGGTGTGTTTATCAGGTTGGTGCCCTTTAATACAAGACCACTGCGTACTATGTCACACAGAAATTGTGCAATGATCGCAGTCCACAGCAGCTTGGGTGCTAGAGGTTGCGTATCCCAGATTCTGTTCATGTTTTGTCAATCAGTTTTATTGTTTGTCTGTTTTATGTACAAAAAACAGTAGATCTAATCCATTTACATGTTTATTAGAGAGACACAAAAGGCAGAAAATATATTTTATTACATACTGAATGTATTGGTGATAAAATAACAACATATGGATAAAAAAGAAAGTAACATTGTACTGTTGCCATCATGACCAAATATATGAAAAGGGAAAGGTTTCTGATTTTATCTGCTGATCATAACGGCAGAGTCCCTTGAGTGTTTGATAGAAAGTATTCCTAAACCCACATTTCCTTAACTCCTTCGGCTGTTTTGTTAAACTCATTTGCACATGGAAATTCCACTAGTCGCTAGTCACATATATATATATATATTATCTCACAAAAGTGAGTACACTCCTCACATTTTTTGTATCTTTTCATGTGACAACACTGAAGAAATGACACTCTGCTACAATGTAAAGTAGTGAGTATACAACCTGTATAACAGTGCACATTTGCTGTCCCCTCAAAATATCTCAACACACAGCCATTAATGTCTAAACCTTGGCAACAAAAGTGAGCATGCCCCTAAGTGGAAATGTCCAAATTGGGCCGAAAGTGTCGATATTTTGTGTGGCCACCATTATTTTCCAGCACTGCCTTTATCCTCTTGGGCATGGAGTTCACCAGAGCTTCACAGGTTACCACTGGAGTCCTCTTCCACTCCTCCATGACAACATCACGGAGCTGGTGGATGTTAGAGACCTTGCACTCCCTCACCTTCGGTTTGAGGATGCCCCCCACATGCTCAATAGGGTTTAGGTCTGGAAACATGCTTGGCCAGTCCATCACCTTTACTCTCAGCTTCCTTAGCAAGACAGTGGTCGTCTTGGAGGTGTGTTTGGGGTAGTTATCATGTTGGTATTCTGCCCTGCGGCCCAGTCTCCGAAGGGAGGGGATCATGCTCTGCTTCAGTATGCCACAGTACATGTTGGCATTCATGGTTCCCTCAATGAACTGTAGCTCCCCAGTGCAGTCAGCACTCATGCAGGCCCAGACCATGACACTCCCACCACCATGCTTGACTGTAGGCAAGACACACTTGTCTTTGTACTTCTCACCTGGTTGCCGCTACACACACTTGACACCATCTGAACCAAATAAGTTTATCTTGGTCTCATCGGACCACAGGACATGGTCCCAGTAATCCATGTCCTTAGTCTGCTTGTCTTCAGCACAGTGTTTGCGGGCTTTCTTGTGCTTTATCTTTAGAAGAGGCTTCCTTCTGGGACGACAGCCATGCAGACCAATTTTATGTAGTGTAGCACCCACCTCTTCAACCTCTGCAGCAATGTCAGCACTCATACGTCTATTTCCCAAAGACAACCTCTGGATATGACGCTGAGCATGTGCACTCAACTTCTTTGGTCGACCACGGCAAGGCCTGTTCTGAGTGGAACCTGTCCTGTGAAACAGCTGTATGATCTTGCAGCTATTTGCTGCCATGGGATTTTAATGTCCCAAGTGCATTATTTTACATTAATCAACATTCTTCATGTCATTTGCCATTTGATTTGTTCCACCTGGAAAAGTGCAAAAAAGACATACCTTACCATTAACATCTTCTGTAATATCCCTTATAAAAATATTAACCCTTTATTATACCCTTTGTGACAATGTCTGTTTTTTCAGGACAAGAGGGACTTTCTTTAGATACCATTTGTTTTATTAATTTGGGAAACTGGTTATCCTGCCTCTGTGTCATATTTGGGACATATTTACCCCCATCAAAATGCTTTTCCATAAAGTGGTTCACTTGTCAATTGTCATTAAGGCGTTATAAAGTACAGGCCCCAATACCGATGTACCCTACTACTGATAAGTCCTTCCACTGAATATATACCATTAACTACAACCCTCTGCCTTCTGTCACTCAACTATTGCTTTATCCATTCAACTATTTTGACATCCAAACCCAAAGACTGCAGTTTATTTATAAGCTTTCTATGAGGACAGTGTTGAATGCCTTACTGAAATATATATACTCGCTTATATATATAAAAAAATATTGTATCACAGTTTTTTGTAACCTGGCAAATTTCTCCTTCAGTGTTTGTTTTGGCTCATCTAATAATGCATTTTGCCCCCCGAAGCTTGCTCCTCATTTGGAGTCTTTTTATAGTCGCTGAAAGTTAGCATCTTCTCCTTCAGTATATTTGCCACATTTGCTGAGTATCACAGTGGTTTCCATTTTCTGTTAGTCCTACTAAGTTTAATGCAATGTTCTGCTGCCTTTACCAAAATGTCTCCTGGACTACATCTAAGGATGTCCATATCATCAAAAGACTCATCTACAAATCTCTCCACTTTAGAAAAATTCACCTTTCTAAAGATAAAAACCTTAGTTTTAGTGTTGTCCAAATGCAACCTCTATCTTTATATTAAATCACACTGATGCTCTCTGGAGCCTAAACATTATTGTACAGTGACATCTGAAATCAAGTCTCCATTTGTTAATACTAAATCCAGCACAGCCTCATTCCTTTTTTGCTCTTCTACCAGAGACACAGTCCCTGTAAGGAATTTATAATGTCTCTACTCCTGGCTGACCCAACTGTTTGATTTTTCCAATCTACATCAGGGAGATTAAAGTTCCTGATAATGATAACCTCACTTTTCATAGACATTTTAGTAATTTTTTTAAGTAGCAAATGGTCAAGCTCATCTGTGTGTCCAGGGGTCTATATATCATGCCAGTGCCAACAACTACTTTGCTACCAAGTTCTAAAGTTACCTAAATTATCTCTAGGTTCTTCTTATTACTTTGTATAAGATTAACCATTAAGCTATTTTTACTTCTCCTCCTTTTCTGCCATTCTTTCAGTAGAACATGTATCCTATTATGAAAACATCCCAGTCATTTGACTAATTGTACCAGGTCTCAGTAACCGTCACTAACTACACATTATCGTTGTTACTAATGCAGTAAATGCAGTGATCTTATTCCCTTAACTGTCACATCACTATTAAGCTACTATTTTTCAACCTATGTGCCACAAAATGTTGAGGATTAGCTCACCCAACACTCTAGATTAAAATGTCCTCTAACAATCTTCTAACAACCCCAGTACTACAGCCCCCCTCATCATTGCCCACCCTTGCTATAGATTCTGTAGCCAACCACAAAATCTGCCCAGCACTCTAAAAATACAGATCCCTCCTTCCTATACCACTTTCACAGCCACCATTTTATATCCTTAATCTCGGGTTGCCTCCCTTGTGTAGTGTGTGGTACAGGTAATATTTCTGAATATTTATTCTATTTATTTTAATCCTAAAATTTCTCCTTTTAATTTCTTAAAATTATTATGTGTTTAAAATCACAAATAAAGAATTTAATTATACTGTAATATGTTTACAATATGCTAAGCTTTGGCAAGTTTGTTTACTTTCATATAAAATAATTAATCATTAACAGTTTTTATCTTGACACAAGAACCAGTTTTACTATTAGTGTGAACAGATGGCAGGTTATAGTAGTTAAATGGATAATAGTAAACAAAGCTGCTTGCATTAAAAAAGGTCAAAAATACTTGTTACAATACTGACCAACATGTAAAAATTTTTCCCAGAGAATGAGAATATACAAATAGGGTAACTACATGAACTGATGCTTCTTTTGAATAATTTACATATTTTACATAATGGATTTTTTTGCATAGTGAGGTTTAGGAATGTTTGCCTATAATCAGTGGCTTTAACCCTTTCACCACAATATTGCCAAAATCCCTAAGTAAATATTATTAGAGTAAGGCACATGTACCCTTGGATGTTACTGGTTTCTGGGGAACCACTGCTTGGTCATCTCTGCTCTAATATATTTAAAGACACCAAACGATTGGTCACAAATGCTTGTTTTTAAAGTTAAAACCATAATATATTTATATTATTTTCATATAATAGCCAATAAAAAGTTGACATTACTACCCCTTCCAGATTAGGCTCATGTGTTAAATTATTACAACAATAGCTATTGTCCTTCACCTGGCACCCATGGCAAGAATATGCTTTGTGTGTTTACACAATTTGATTTATAAGCATATTTTTTCCTTAACTTTGATGTTGTAACTTTTAAGACTGGAGAACCCTCATATGCTTCAAACACTATGGGCTCCTACCCGTGCCATCTTGGTCCCCAAAGCTCAAACACCCTGCTTGTGCCATCTTTGACTTTCCCTAAATAACTTATACATCTATGATATACAATCTGTCATTTACACAATTCCTTTACACAATTACACAATTTACACAATTATTAATTCACTCATTCACACAAATCATTTACATATATTCATTAATGCATTCTCAAAATTAATTCTCACCATTCATCCACAATAAATAATTCATTAATAAATAATTCATTAATTCTCTAATTCATTCACACAATTCATTAATTAATTATCTTATTCACACAATTTATCCACAAATTAATTTATACTGTCACTCATTCACGCAATTCATCCACACATTACTTAATTCATTATCTCCCACATTCACACAATTCATAGACATTAATTAATTTATTCTCTCACACATTCACACAATTCATCCATACACCAATTCATTCATTCTCACTCATTCACACAATTCATCCATACACCAATTCATTCATTCTCTCACTCATTCACACAATTCATCCACACATTACTTCATTCATTATCTTACTCATTCTCACTCTTTCTTTCAAGATTCTTACTACCCCCCTTTCTCACGATCTCTTTCCCCTTTTCACTATCTACCCACTTTCCCCCCTAATCACCATCTACCCCCTTCTTACTATCTACCCCCTCTCCCCTCCCTTCTTACTATCTACCCTCTTCTTACTAACCCCCCATCTTACTATCCCCCTCCCTCCTCAAAGGTCAGTCAGCAGCTCCCTATTAATATGATGGTAAAAAATAAAAAAGGAATTTTATTAACATGTTGGGTATTTACTTTTAATTCATGCTGTGAGAAAAAAGCTTTTTTGTGCTTTATTATTCTTTAGATAATAATAATAAAAAGTCTGCATCTGTTTCCACTGGAGGACTACTGACTCTACTTAATGGAAATTTTGATACACTATGTTGTTAATAATTACATAGAATGTTACAAGGCCAGAATTCAACCTGTCAAGAAAAGTGTTTTTCCACTCCCAATATTTTAATTTCCTTAATTGATTCACCTTATATTTTAGTAATTAAGGCCTTTTTTGGAGTGCATCTGCCAGGAATACAGATTGTGTGGGCTGTTGCAATATACTGCTATTGTTGTTGGTTAATGGAGTACTGCATCTTAGCGGTATAATTGTTAGACTCCAGTGCACAGGCAGCTAATTACTCCACCATACATAGGTAATTGCAGCCCATATTGAAATAGCTTTTAAGCCATTTACTGCCAGAGTATCACACACACTGTTAAGAAGATTCTTTTACATTTCCCATTTTAAACACGCAGAAATAAATGTGTGGGTACAAAAATCTTTAAGAGAAAACTTGAGAGGTGTAAAGTTTACCTACATAATCCAATAATTCCTGACAATCACAACCAGGGCCAACTCATATCAAATTCACAGCCAACCATACATGTGTCACGCGTGTTTCAGTACCTACCTGTATTCAGAACTTGAAATATTTGAAAATGCCCTTGTTTATTTTTGGCCAGTGTGGAAAAAACATATATTCACACCATTCATCTTCATATCTTATAACCTCATGCACAGGAAGTTACATTAAAATGCCTAAAATGAGCTTCTTTTCCTACCTACATGTACCCTGTAAAAGTCACTTTCCTCTTCTATAATTTAAAAAAGATTTTAAAAATAGAAGTAAGGAACTTGATTAATCACATTATTGTAATTTTTAAGGTTGTAAAACAATGTATAGCTTTACATTATTATTATTATTAATTATCATTATCTTTTATTTATTAAGCGACAACAAATTATGCAGTGCTGTAACTTAACACCTTCATAAAAAAAATACATTAACACATAGACACAACGGAAGTTAAGAACCCTGCTTGTGAGCTTGCCATATAGCCTTATGGTACTTTTACAATAGGCTCATTTTAATATTCATGCCCATATTGTTCAGATATGGTGAAATGCCAGATGATGTCATCGTATTAGTACCAATGTGTATTTTTAGCAGTCAGCTATAGCCTTTAATTACAGCTAGAATGTTTAGCTAAAATGATGGATGAATTGCGGTGAGTCAGACAGGAAGGAGATTTAGAGGAGTTTAGGAGATCTTCATGCTGCCAGTCTACTTACATATTCCACAAAAAAGAACCCTTTAAGTGTTCTTACTACACAACATGTTACTTGCTAAAATTGCACAATTTATTTTATAAATACATTCCCACTGTTTTTATACACATTATAGTGAGTTATAGGGAGTATACCAGGGAAAACTCCAGATTCTGAAGGGAGATTCCTGAATCAGGGCTGATTTCCAGGCACTCAGGTCAGCATGTTTAATCTATGTGGATTTTAAGACTAGCCCCAGTCCGTTTCAAGTCTATTGGGGGCTAGCTGCTTCCTTACTTCTCGCACACACACACCCTTTCTGTAAGGATCAGGAGAAGAAAAGCTGCAGAGGGCATCCCTGGAAAACACCCATGTATGCTTGGAACATATGATAGTTGCAGCACAGATACAACATACTAGTAGCGATGGGGCTGAGGGAATATTTAAGAAGGGGGGATAGCGGTTTAATCACTAGAGTGAGTTTGAATTCCCTCTCTTAATATTCATGATAAAGTACCAATGCTAGCAAGTTTCTCCGGTAAGAAGTCCTGAGCTGTCCCTGTATAATTTACAGTTAAGATTACATTTAAAGTCAAGTTTCTGACTAGGCTAAACTCTCGTATCAACTTTCCCTTCAGTGATTAAACGTCAAAGTATCTACTTATGTAACTACAAAGAATGTGATAATCCTGCACAAAATGTGTAATTTAATTTATGGATATTCTCATGCTCTAAATTGAATTGTAATTTGTCGTATCAAGAAACTATGGTCTCACAGAAGGTTTGGGAAGCATTTCTTTACGTAAACATTTTTAAAACACAGATGACAAATGAGCACTTTAAATGTGTGTTTCTATTGATTATTCGTTTACAAGATTTTTATGGGACGAGGGAGACATCCCATTGGCCTAGTATATAAATTAAGCATCTGCTTGGTTTACTGTAGGTCATATGTGAGCTTTCAGTGTTGGAGTGGATTAAACTCTGCAATGTTGTTAATGCACGTAAGGGGTTAACAGGTTTCTTCTCATGCTCAATATTACAGTTTGATCAGATTTTAGCAGTTTAAAATGTGATGAGGTATGCAAGTGGTCATCAGTTTACCAAGAGTAACCCCTTTATCATATCTCCTAATACTTTAAATGTCCATTTTCAGGTGGTGCGGCTTGATGTGAGGGTTGGAGGCAGTTATGTAACTAAGTAAAAACAAGTAATGTATTTTATAAACCTATTGTCTGCTGTTCCTATATACAATGCTACAATTGGTGGGGCTGTAGAACACGGTGACACGCTTATACTCTGAGCAACTAGAAAATGAACAAGCAAACAAGCAGCTATACATCATGCACCGTACTATGCAAATAACTACGGTAATCAAACTAAATGTGTTCTAAATCTTCAAACTTAGAATTTGTTAAAATTAGGATTTATAGTCTTTAAAATTCAAGTCCCAGTTAACATGTTTAAAGAACAGGTTCATCCACCATGTTTATGGTTAAAAAGTGTCAGAATGAAGTACTGTGCAAGAATATAATACATCTGTCTGGACAAATTTATGTGTCAGAAAATGATGTTTCACTGTCATTAGTCGGTGCATTGCACCCTACAGCAGTGTGTAAACAAATTTCATTTGGATTTGAGTTTAATTAACATATTGAGAACAACTGTAGCAGAGTAATCAAAAACAAATTTGTTTGTCGCTTCCTGTCAAGCATCTCTGCAAGAAAGCAAATGTGCACATCTTTAACAACATTGCACGTAACATCAACATCCTGGTGCTGTGGGTGAAGACATTTTTCATCGGGTTTTAAGGTTTATTTATCTTACAGACAGCAGGAATTGAGGTGTAAATGCTTTGCAAGGGAATCATGTGGTGTCATTGTTGTTTGATAGAATTAGACGTTTGTACAGATGAGATCAATCACCACATGGTTTTAAATGCTATTCTCTGGAATTATGATGAAAGTCAAATCAGGATGCTTCATCAGCTAGTGCCATAAAGAAGCAAAACATCGCCAAGTCATATATCAAGTCAAATGGTTTCTCCAGCACCAGAAGACACTGCAATGTATTGTGTGATGGATTTAGCCTTCAAAATCTAACAGCATTTTAACAGTTGCCTAATGATTTTGGGAATGTTCTTGCTGAATGTATAGTACTAGATATATAGCAATGCATTATTATTATTATTTATTGTTTTATATAGCATAGTCATATTCCACAGCTCTGTATAACGGATAAACAAGACATAACAAGTAGTGCATAAGACATACCAACAACATTTGCTTACTGGCACCGGTGCGGGGAACTCTGATCTCTGACAGTCGGGGAAGGTCTGCGCGATGGACGCAGACAACCCCCACTGCTAGCCACACCTCCTTCCGGCTGCAGCGTAAGTTGTCTACGCAGATCGCGTGGACGTCAACCCGCTGCCCCGGTATACAGCAGGAAACTGGAAGAACCGGTAAGTGTGTGTGGGGTGGGGGGGGGGGAGTGTTAAATGGGCGGGGGGGAGACAGAAAGATCCAGGTCCCCTGCAGCGGTGCGGGGGATCTGGATCTTAGTCTCATAGTCAGACCTCTATTTGAGGTCTGATTATAAGACGACCCCGATTAGAAGACGAGGGGTATTTTTCAGAGCATTTGCTCTGAAAAAAACCTTGTCTTATAATCGAGCAAATACGGTAGTTTAATTCCTTGCAGAAGACTATTCTTAATTACTATTAAAATGGTTCATATTATGAAACCTGTGGTGTAACCAAAGCAATAAATATAGTTTGAGAAAGACGCTATTAACATCTGCACTTAAAGTTTGACAGCACAGATCTTTCCCTAGAGAAGTGCTATTTAATATGGTGGATCAGGTGTTCTTTGTAAACATTCCTGTCCCTGTACAAAGTTAACCTGATATATTTCAGACTGGGAAGTACTTTCCGCAAAATATGTAATCTGCCGGCGTGTCTGTTCGAAAGTATTGTAACTCACAATTCCACAAACATTAATGTACCTATGCAATGCTGTCGCATGTTGTTGGGGTATTACCTAGGATTGAACCCGATTTCTCTTACGTGTGTTAAAATCAGCGCTGTGTTTTAGGGGTACTTGGGGGTTACCCTGCATCCAGATGCCTCTACTTATGGATCTTAAATTTGAACACAAATAACTTAATCATGGATGCTAATCACGGTAACTTATTAGGGCTGACTCGTTCATTAGCCAGGACAAGGGGTTTATTAGATGAACTGATGATAAAATATTACTCCTTGTCACACAGTAAATGCTGTGGGATGTCCTCACCAATTTAAATCGACTTCAGCTTTCAGTTCAAATTTGAGACAAATTTGACCACCTTATGTGGTCTGATGTTTTGCACTGAGTGACAGCTTGAAGTAGCCAGTTAGTGTCAGCAAATGCTTCCACTGGAATCAATGAGAGCAATGTGCACACATGCACATGATGGGGTCTTGTTAGACCCCCACACAGAATGCTCGCTGAGCCGGCACTGGAACTGACTGGCAGTGATTATATCAAATGTTAGGAGATGTGTTCTGCAGAATCCCTTCATCCCTTTCCAAGGGTTGGAGTGCCCTTTTCAGAATGCATTAGCCAGGGACAACCTGGCCATTGTAGTAATAGTAAGGTATGTGCCTTCATAATGCAGAGTTAAGTAGGTGAGATGATTTCTACCTTTGTACCTATGTTTTCATTTAGATTTATATGGAGAAATTAATTCAATATATATATATATATATTTTTCTATTAAACTATACTACACACAAGAAGATCACATAGTGATAAAGTATTATTTCTATAATATTTTATGAACTTATCAGCAGTAACATTTAGGTCTACTAGTCTCACTAAGATTTCTCCCCTGGTATATTAGAAACAAGCATTCAGCGTGTATGCATCATGGAACACATCCAGTTCCCAGCTTTCCCAGCCAGTGATTGTCCCTTACAGTGATTGATAATACACATAGAGACAGTACTGGAGTCATTTAACATACATAAGCAGAGAATCAGAATGATTATACAGAGCAGAATAGAGAGGTAAGTATAGTGTTGTCTATGGGCAAACTCTTATGTTTTACATATACATGTGCATTTTATTTGACTTATCCAAATTAATAATTTGCTTTTGTATTTCTAAGGAAAATGTCAGAACAAAGGGCACTTAAGCCAACCTTCTGGTGTAAAAAGAGTAAGAATGAAAATGGATCTGAAAGAAAAAATAGATGATGTATTTTTGTATTTTGATCAATTCAGGGTCTTATCTAAAAAAAAAAAATCTAAAAAAGAATGGTTATTAGATAAGAACAAAATACAATGTAACTAGCTCAGCAAAACAGAGGGTATTACAAAAAAAGCAAAACTGTATTTTTGCTGCTATTTAAATCTACCAAGTTTTATCTGCAGAACCAAACTTTAAACATGCATAGGATAGGTGTGAATATAAGATAATGCCAAAAAAAAGAAGTTTTTACTAGACAAGATAGTCCTAATGGTTATTATCTGGTACCAAATTTGATATGTCTACTACTTTCATTATGCTGGCTGAGCGTCATGGGAAGTGCAGCAACAGTAATGTTGCAAATGCTAGCTGTGAACTAAAATTCCCATGATTCTCAGCCAGCCTGGTGTCCACCATAATGCTGGCTGAGCATCATTGGAAGAGTAGTCCACAGCAGCAGAGATTTTTTTAATTAAAAAAGGCTAATGTTAGCCTCCCTCCCAGGACCCTTACACACTGCCTCTACACACACCTGCCCATAAACACACATATACACATACACTGCCTTTACACACACATATACACTGCCCTTACACATACCTGCCCATAAACACACATATACACGTACACTGCCCTTACACACACACATATACATGTACACTGCCCTTACACACACATATAAATGTACACTGGCCTTACACACACATATATGTGCACTGGCCTTACACACACATACATGTACACTGTCCCTACCCTTACACACACACATATACACGTTCACTGCCCTTACATACACATATACATGTACACTGCCCTTACACACCAGCTAACAAATACCTATACTGCTCTTACACACATCCCGGCCCATACACACACACAAGCTTACAAACACATACACTGCCCTTACATCCCTTTCTCCCCATCTCTTACCTCTTCCACCATCCTTCATTCTTCTGCCTCCATCCTGTATCCTGCATCCTGTGGCAGGTGTGCGAGGTCTGTCACTTCAGACCTTTACTACGCCCTCATCACAGCGTGCCGGCTATTGCTGCAGAGTGCAGGGATGACGTCATATCCCCACGCTCGGCATTATTTGCCGGCGGGTAGTGATTAGGGAGCAGTAAAACGAGGTCTGAAGTTAATAGTCTGCAGGCTGCAGCTGCTGATCGGACGGCTGTGCGCCCCCCGCAGCTGCACCTGAGGTGAGTACGAATCTCACCTCACCCTTCCTCTGTTTTTTTCCAGTTGACATACAGTTTACAAATTTGTGAAATAAATATTCTTGCCAGCATTAATTTTTTTTCATGTGTGTGTGTGGGGGTGCAATTTGTAAACTGTATGTCGACCGGAAAAAAAAACAGAAATCTGAATAAATAAATTATTAACTTAAATAAATTTATAAATAAATAAATATGTTTAAGTAAATAACATTTACTGAACAGATATGGTACAGCATAACTCCCATCACAATACACTGAGCCAAACATTGACGGTAGTGCAGCATAACCTCTATCACTATACACTAAGCCAGACATTGACATGGTAGGCCTCTGCCCCTAAAACTGCTGGCCTGTGCCACATCTGCCCCTGAGTCACTATGTTATGTGGGTGATATACAGGCACGGACTGGGACAAAAAATAGGCCCGGGCATTTAAGCCCGAGCAGCCCATATTTATTTATTTATTTATTGTTAAAGCCCACCCTTCATGTACCATCTTTGCATTTACTCATTCACACAAATCATTAACACATTCATTAATGCAGTCTCACAAATCATTCAAGCAATTCATCCACACATGAATTCATCAATTGTCATACGCATTCACACAATTCATCCACACATTTATTCATTCATTCATTCTCATACGCATTCATACTACCCCCTCTCCCCATCTTATCAGCCCCTTCTCACTATGTTCCCCCTTTTCACTATGTACCCCTTTTCACTATGTAACCCCTCTCACTATCTATCCCCTCTCCCCATTTCTCACTATCTAACCCCCCTCTGCCCCTTCTCACTGCACCCCCCTCCCTCACCCTACTTACCTTGTTGCCGGAGCAAGCAGCAACTGCGGCCGGGCCCGCGGCAGGACCGGACTGACTGGGCCTATGCGGCCTCTACGGCCGCATTAACGCAGGGCATAAGAGGCACCTGCCCCTTAAGCCCGCCGCAAATGCGACCGGGTCCGCCACTCTAAGGGGCCGGGAAGCCCCCGCCAGGGCCGGCCTTAGGGGTCTGCGGCCGCACAGGGCTCTGAAACATAGAAAAATTAACAATAAGCAAGAAATGGAAGAAATTGGGAAAGTTTTTTACAGCACTATATTTTGAAGAAAACATCTACCTCAGTTTAGTTGTTCCTGTACTTATTAGAGCAAACAGAAAACATGTCTAGCATTAAGAGCTTAAGCCTCAGAGTGGCAGATTTCAAAATTCAATATATGGCCTGCATTGTATTTCCTTTAGAAAGGCACAGTAGAATAATATTTATACAGGAAGAGAACTTGTATACCGTTTATGATTTACTGTGTCTATTTAACATAAACTTTCTTGTAAAATATGGCGAAGTATTTTGCCCCATCAATAATATAATGAAAAGGCCCATTTGACCTAGTTAAGGGTACATAATGTTAAACTCTTCCCTATTAAAACTCTCTGATTTTAAGATGGATGCACACATAAAGCATTAATGCTTTCAGAGCAAGATAAGCGACATATCCCTTATATATGTATATTGTTTAAACATAAAGCTTAACCCATTGCTCAGTCATTAAACATATGCACCTAATGCACCTAGAGGAGTCCCAACCCTGTCACCTTCTTAGAACATCTCCAGTGAATACATAGTATGATTATAGCCAAGGTTGGTAATTTTGTATAGAAATACTCAAATTGCCATCTATTCACCACCTTTGTGTTCTATTTTTCATTGCAATGTATTCATTGTAGAATAGGGAGCAGACATTTCAGGAACTTCATTGTTCTGGTTTTAATAATTATGTTAAATATTTACAACAACGTTTAACAAATAAACTTTAGTTGTTTGCTAACACATGGCTAACTGCAGGGATCATGCTGTAACGCCAACTCATTTCTTGTGAGTATCTGTCCTTGATTGCTTTTAACGTTTATCAAACAATTTATCCGGATGGGAGTGATGTCCAGGAAGCACTTGGTGGATCACTATACTGAACATGTACTTTAGGATGGTTTGTATTAGTCAGGATACCAAAGTAAAAAGGGTGGGTGATAAAAACAAA
Organism: Sceloporus occidentalis; assembly: GCA_023333645.1. NCBI lineage: Eukaryota > Metazoa > Chordata > Lepidosauria > Squamata > Phrynosomatidae > Sceloporus > Sceloporus occidentalis. The sequence continues at coordinate 790,920 of JALMGF010000028.1, forward strand.
CAAACATAATTGGTGGAAGGACATGCACCATTAAAAGATAGCAGAGCTGTAACAAAATGACTTTCAACTACAGCTCACTCAATGCTCTGAAGAGAACTGTGGATCGTAGCAGCGGATGGCTACAACTGGACAACCAGTAGAAAAGAAGAACCTTTGTAAAGCACATGCAGTTCACATCTTCACAACATAATGGTATTATTATTGTACTTCATGAATATTTTATTTCTTCTTGCAATAAAGAAGATGGGTGGTCCTTCCACCTATAAAATGCAAGAATTAAACTCATGTAGACAGAGTCCATCGACAATAGGAAATCGAAACATCATAGAGCTCCAGTTTTGATTTGAAAATATGGATAATAAGATACATAGACAGTTGTAACATAAAGTTTGATGTGAGTGGTACAACACACAATCCATAATAAATATTATTTTATTGGTCAGTTTGCTATACACGTTATGTAGTCCATGTTTAAAACCTTGCACCCAGGGCCGGCCCGACAATGGAGCCGAGTGGGGCAACCGCTCCAGGCGGCACTTTTGAAGGGGCGGCACTTTGCCGCCCCAAGCCCTTTTTCTTTTTTTTTTTTAAAGCGAAAGAGAGAGAAAGGGACCCCTCTCTCTCTCCTCTGCGGCGAGTCTTCCTGTTCGGTCTCGGTGCCGGCTTGTAATGCTGAGTGCCAGAAGATTTCGAAGCCGGCACCGAGACCGAACAGGGAGACTCGCCGCAGGACTGCTGAAAGGTGAGTACAAGGGGGGGTGGACGGCAGGGACGGAGGGAGAGGAAGGGTAGATAAGGGGGGGGGCGGCATTTTAAAATTCGCCCCAGGCGGCATTTTGCCTTGGGCCAGCCCTGCTTGCACCCATCTGGGCCTCTGTAGCCTATAAGTATGTGATTCAGGTGCCCATTCAGAGAGCCGCTAACACAATATTTTAATGGAACCTAAAGCTCTGGGTAACTGATGCTACTAGGAAGAGAGGTGTAGAGGTTCTGTGGTTTATTGGCTCTTTTTGGTTCTATTGCTGATTGCTATTGCTGATTTAAGCTGTTCTAACAACTCTGCTGAATTTAACACTTTTGTAACTAAATGCAAAGTTAGAAATACTATTCTCTATACTGTTGAATATCTAACCGTTTCCCCGAAATAATTATTTCATCATGCAAAAGTGCCTCATCTATTCTTCAACATTTTTCTGTGATTAAACCTACAGCATAAAGAAAAAATAGCAGATCTGCTAACGTTTGCTTGCTCGACATTTTAGAGAACCGAATATTTTGTCTGGAGGAAACAGCATCTTTATGTCCAAAAAAAGTCTGTTATTTTATAACTTGCTGGTAAATATGAAATGGTTTATATATTTTGCATGTGTTTTCAAAGTATGATTACACTGCGTTTGAGGACTTCGCTGTATTACGTGGAGCTGCTTATGGATGTTTGATGATGTGAGACTTGTCATGTTGGTAAATTAAGGTTTTAAGGAAAATTGTTCTCCACAAGCTTTACCACCACTGAGCTGTGCCTGAGGCTCTCCCACCGCATGCACCAACCAAGGTCACTGCTTGTGAAAGATTTGTCTTGCAGGTTTATCATTGCCTTGGAGACTGTTTGGAATTTGTTTCGGCTCGGGGGAAGGTGCAGATAAAATGGAAGAAAAGCAAGAGAATAAAAGGAAGACTATGTTCTTAAATACATAGGAAGTATTTGTACCAAACAGAAACTGGTTGCACAAACATGATAGAGTGGCTCAGGGGCGGGCTGGGCCGGGGGGCAATTGCCCCCCAGGCCACCCGAAATCTAATCTAAACGGCCGCTGGGTGCTGATGCCGCCGGCCGGCGCTACTTTAATACTTTTTTTTTAAATTTAATATGGCAAGCCGGATCGGCTATTAAATGGAAAAAAAAATAGTATTAAGGCAGCGCCGGCCGGCGGCATCAGCACCCAGCGGCCGTATGCGATGGCCGCCAAGTGATGGGAGCAGCGTGAGGGGTGAAAGCTCCGCCCCCTCGCACTCACCTTTCACCCCTCACGCTGCTCCCATCACTATGCGGCCATCAGGTTGTTGGAAATCGAATCTAAACGGCCGCTGGGTCCTGATGCTGCCGGCCGGCGCTACTTTAATACTTTATTTATTTATTTTTAATATGGCAAGCCGATCCGGCATATTAAATAAATAAAAAAAAGGATGAAAGTAGCTCCGACCGGTGGCATCAGCACCCAGCGGCCGTTTAGATAAGTTTTCCAGCAGTCTGATGGCCGCATAGTGATGGGAGCAGCGTGAGGGGTGAAAGGTGAGTGCGAGGGGGCGGAGCCACTTCACTTGACTTGCCCCCCAGGCCTTAGGCTGCCAGCCCTCCCCTGGAGTGGCTTATAAATTCCAATATGTTATACTGTATACCTAAGCCAGCTCTATTCCAAGCGTATGTTTCACAGGTGTGGCATCATGACATGTGGGAACTTTCTAAATGAACTAACCATGAGACTTTAATTGCCCATTGCGAAGATTCTCTGTAGCTCATGTGTTAACCGTATTGCTCTAATAGTGGGGTATAAACCATAACATACTGGTAGCAAAAGCACCAATTAAGAGTGTTACATACGATCCCAGCAGTATAGAATAGGAAGTACTCAGTCCCATACTGTGTGACTCTCTGCTACTTCACCCTGATACCCTGAGATTGGGTGAAAGTCTCTGAGACTCAGTGTGAAACCCATGTATGGATATACCTTCTTTAGCTTAATGTATCATTTCATGTATAACGATAAGATTAGCTGGAAACAGAAAATGTATCTGCCTGCAGTACCAGAAATATAGTTAACGTGTTGATAAATACCTTCTATCTGTTATTTCCAAAGAAGAGTGATCATTTGTCATTCTTTCCAGTATGGAGACTGGACCACTGGTCCTAAAGAAACATTATTAGTTGTCAGGAGACCTTGTGGGAGAGTTGTGCTGCCAACTCATTGACTTCACTATACATCATAAAGGGCTGACACAATGAGCTTCTGCTGCAGGAAGAGCTTAGCTGGCCCTGTATGTTGCATAATTAAATCAGTGAGATTTCTTCACCCGTTGAATTATACATTATGCAGTGTCAGCTCAGTCTTTCTGCTTGAGAAAGTTGCAGGTGACGGCTCTTCATAATGAATAGCGAAGCGAGGGAGTTGAAACCACAACTCTCCTGACAACTCTGCCTTTATCAAAAATAAAACCCTAAAGTAAAAATTTATTTTTGCTGATGTGCTATGCAATAATGTATACAATAATGAATGTAAGGGTATATGAATATGCTGAATACATAAAATTCATATACCCAACGTGCCTTGAGAATGTTGGGTGTTGTAATCCAGCTACAGTCCAATATTTGATGGCTAATGCATTGTTTGGCATACTGGGCAACAACTCCATTTATCTGTCGCACTTAAAAAAAAGTCTGAAAAAAGAAGCCTCACAAATGAACTCAGAGGGATATATTATTTGTATTATATCTTTCTCCATTGCTGAGATGTACAGTGAAAGAAATGTTTCCTAATCTAATTTGTTCTTTTGCCACTTCCTCAAAAATATTTCATTTCTAATCATGTTTTTTTACGCTATAAGCCTTCTGTTCAGTATGCTGTAAATCCCCAATGCTCACAGATTTCAGAATCAGCATATAGGGAATTCAATCAGCTACTACAGCCAAATAATGCAATTATAATGAAAAGCTAATCATCAGGAGATTCAATTAACTACTTAGAATGCCAATCATAGCCTAGAACACTTGTATACTGTAAAAAGGTGAACTTACTGTATGGTTCGTTAAATTAGGTCTTTTAAATGTTTTTTCAACAAGAGTACATATACACATGACATAAGTTTGAGACCTCAGAGGACCAGGGACTTGAGATTAGGGGCCTCGTACTAACCCACAAAGCACCTTAAAGCTCCTTGAGCATTATTTTATTACATTTTTATTTTTGTTGTACTTGTAACCAACTGAGCACCTTACAAATCTTACAGAATCACAGACTAAAGTGATTGGAAAAGAGTACTTTATACTTGACCTGCCATCAACAAATGTGTGGATGTCATTGCCCACTGCAGGTACAACATACACTTTAGCTAACAACTGGCACTGACACATTGCTGGCACTTGGATGTACTGACCTGAACATTACTGTTGCTGACAGAGGTGTATGCACATAATGGCACACACTGAATTCTGTTGAAATGCAGATATAATTGCGGGTAGACATGCATGCAGGTAACATACTCCCCCAACATTTCGGGTGTCCAAAGTAGGTGGAGAAGAATGGTGTCAGGTAGAAGAGTAGGTGTTGGTAATGCAGAACGAAGTCAGCGTTGCAAGGTGGCCATGTGGATGCTTCATTGGAGATCTGTGCTGCAACAGCTCAATTGAAGTTACAGCTCCCTGGGGGTCAGATATCTTACCAATTGGCTGATGATCCCCACTGCAGTTACACAAGACTGTCCAAAAGTCAAGACTCCTGAATACTGGGACACTTGGGTGGTATGAAATAAAGTCTACTCAGCAGCCTCATTAGAGGTTTTTTTTAACCAAAACCTTTTGCTGACTATAACATTGAACTTTGTTATCTAGTGGAATTTGTCAACTGTTTTTTTTTCTTAACAACAGGTAAACTTGATGGTTAGACCACAGATCCAACACTGACTACATTTGTGAATAAAGCTCTCATAATCACAATTTCCCATAGACATTCCAACAAAAAAGGGAAGCAAGGACTTTGTATTTGTACTGTAAATGAGGATTCTTAAATGATTATCTAAATACTAGTAAATCTTCCTTTAGCCACCATATACCAGGGATAAAATTAGAAAATAGTATGTAATATAATCTCTAACATATATATTTTAGTACATTAATATTATCATTTCTAAGTCATAATACACATCAATTTTCTTTGAGAAGCAGGGATGAAGCAGCATCAATAGCAAAGATTTTATGTATATGGCACATACAATAATATATATATATAATACAATTATAACATATTTGTATTTTGTGTTATGCATTTCAGTCTTTATTACAGTTCTGATATATCAATTTTTTTGTGGAAAAGCTATATATACATAGAAAACAGAGTTCAGAAATCCAGTAATGTTAAAGCCAAACTGTCACATTGCAGATTGATTGATAAAAATACCTTTGTTTTGAGTGCTGCCATCTTGCTTATGCATAACACGGTTCAGGCTCCTCACACTCAGTTTTTCCGGATTATTTTACAGATACATGTAAGTAGCCCCTAAGGAGCATGTGCCGTCTCCTAAAAATGTGCACCAAAAACGTATGTTACAACTTACTCCTTGAGCAGGTGGTTCCCCTGAGGCATCATCAGCATACTCTCCGGGTTTGACCCAGAGATTGCCGGGTGAAGCACTGCTTCTCCGGGTCAAGACCCGAATCCTCCGGGTCGCGGGAGCGGGGTCTTGACATGCCCCGCTCCCCGCCCATCTTCCCTTTAAAAGGGGGTGTTTCCCGCTGCCATCAGCAGGAACGCCCCCAACATCAGCGGGAACTCCCACTGACATCAGCGGGAACGCCCCCAGCGTCAGCGGGAACTCCCACTGACGTCAGTGGTGTTATCAGATGGGACAGATACTTTTTTGCAAGGTGGTATGTACATCAGATCCTATTTTACTTTGTCTTACTGCAAACTATTATTTTATACGCAGTGTATGTATTTATGCATTTTAAACACCAAATACCACAAGGTATACTTTCTGTCACAGTGGTCCATGGTCCCAAACCTTTCGATGATAAAAGGACACAAAGTGTTAAAAAAAAAAGCCTGTGAGATATCAGGCTTTTATGTGGCAACATTAACAAAAATGTAAGACAAAAGTCAATTTGTGAACATTATTTTCTGGACATCCACTATAGTAAGTGATTACCAAAAAGGGTTTTTGCCATTGTCTCGCACAGGATGAATATTATAATTACCTTTAGTGAGAAAGAATTGTGTCTATTACCGGCAAAATTGTCTATAACTTCTTGTATACCTTGCATTATTTGTTTGACCCAAATAGAATCTACTAGTCTCAAAAAGAAACAAAATATAGATGGTTTTTATGTGCAATACATGGATTTATATTAATTTGCACTGGGTGGAATATGTCTCCAGAAACAGTATTTTCATATGGCAGAATTGCAGACAAACATATACTTGAGAAATGGATTCATTTTAACTCGACTGACCCATTGTATGGGAACATGTAGTAATTTCATACAGAGTGTCCATTTATATATATATATTGTCTCCCAATACTAATTCATATTTTGTTATCTTTGGTCTACAGGTACACTGTTCTGTATAATGGCCATCATCAGGATAATGACAGGCTCCCCATCCACAATGATCCGGAGTCACAGGAATCTTGTTTTTAGTTTTACAGGAATACATATCAGAGTTCAGTCTCCTGGAAATCAACACTGAGGCCAGATTTATGACAAACATATATATATATATATATATATATATATATATATATATACACACCAAGAGCAACAAGCCCATGTATTCCAGCTAGCAACTATATCAGACAAAAACGTCATGTTACTTAAATGTGGGACTCTTGGTCAAACGCTGCACATGTCTCTGTCACTCATTGGCTGGAGTTTTTCTTCCAACAGTCTTTGGTAAAAAAGATTCAGACATTATCTCAGGCTGTGCCCAGATCAGAGCCCCGATTTGCCATCATGGATTTGCAATGTCAAGCGCTGTCTCATTCCTGTTTGGAGCTTTAGGCAGCAAAAGCCAGAACGCATTAGGAAAAGTTTGCGTCCAGACGGGCGCAGGAAGAACAACCAAAGAAAGGACATATGTATGGCAGCTTCGTTCTGATGTTTCACAAACGTACTGGATGTACATCTGTATGTATACAGCTCGTACTGATGTACATTAAGTAAATCTGTGGTACGTGTGTATGTATACATGCATATATACATGCCCACACATTTGCAGTGCCTGACTTTGATATGGATCATCCATTTAAATTATCAGTCGTGCATATAAGCATCAACTATATCCTTTTTGAGATTACATTATCTGCATGTAATTTATTCCGTATCTAACTTGTATTATCGGACTGATATATCTCATGACGCCTGTTACACCAGCTAAAAGCATTTCCCTTCTTGGTTTTTCTGTAGAATCTAGAGAGCGCTTTTTTTTTTTGTCCACCAAAAAAACCCCCCGCCCTTTTCTTTTCTCTATTACTTTTAAACATTCAAAATAATGTAGAAAATGCAAATTGGATTTTTAGGTTGCATTGTGACAAAGGTATCACAGGTATGCCAAAAATTAGCATCTGTTAAACACCCAATGCAACACATGTTATATAGGAGACCCAATAATCATATAAGGATTTTGTTGCGGGAGACAAATACAAATAAAGTTTGCCATATTTTAGCTCACTTTATTTCACTAAAATTGTACCATTTTCTCCATGGTATTATTGTTACCTCACGCAAAATTCTGCTGAAAATTAAAAAATGCCCAAAAAAGCGCTGTTTTGTTGTATAAAATACAGTGAGACATATCTATATAAACCATATGAATTGACAGGATTAAAGAGTGTGTTTAATGACATCACCCCTGTGTCTTGGTTTTGATCTGTTAAGGCATCTAGGAATAAATATGGTTTAATTGGAAATAAAATGAACGGATCCAGTTTTATCACTTTTTGTCACACTGTAGAGTGTTTAACTGCTGAAAAATCCTATATCAGTTATTTTAGGCACATTTTGTAATCTCTGTGGCTTTTGGATCAATCAGTGATGAATTATAGAGTTTGTATGTTGTATGGACTTGCCATTGTCACTTATAATCAGTTGAGTCGACCATAGGGGCAAAGGTGAAAAAAACGTTTTTCGGCCTTCTTACAGATAGGTTTGCGGTGAAATCCATTAGGATTTCATGTTCTTCACTATGTATTCTCCTTTTAAATTATTTGATGCTTTGCACCTGCGAAACGACATACACAAAAATAACAACAAAACAGGGTATCCATGTTACAGACCAGCTTTATCAAAGAATTGTAATATACGGTGTTTCTTACCCGCTGTTTGTACACATGGAAGTTGAGGTCATTAGTATTCCCTGTTAAATTTAGATATTTATCATATGTATAGGGTTTATAGGTTAAATATAGATGTATCCTACAGTGACTGGTAATTTTGTATAGTGCCCAAGTGTCTAAGCAGACATCATACCAGGTTATTTTTAAGGGTAATAGCCTTTGGGATAATATATATATATATATATATATATATATAATGTATCAGCAATTTGTTGACCCTTGTTTGGCAGTGTGCCCTATCTATTTACTAACAGCAGCCCAGCTGGCACTAAATTATTAAAGTGCTTGATGCTGAAACATAGTCACACTGAAATAAAATGCATAAAAGCAGGGAGAAACCAGTGGATGACATTCTCTGCCGTGATCTGGCTGCATGTTAGCTTCAATGCCTTAAATAAAAGATGACAGTATTCCAAATTCTTAAAATAGAGCAACTTAGTAGACATGTTAGTAGAACTGCATCCTAACAGAATTGGTAGAGGCTAATAAATGAGAGAAGTTAAACGTGCATGGGATAGGCATATGGCTATACTGAATCTAAGACAAAACCTGGCACTGGTTATGGTTGGAGGCCTTACTGCAGAAATAATAGGCAGACTATATGGGCTTCTTATCTGCCGTCAAGTTCGATGTTTTTGTGATTGTCACGAAGTATAAACCTCTGTGTGATGAGAAAGGTGTGTGAGACCTTTACATTTCTGGAAATTGGCATACCCAGTACATCATACCGGTGAGCACGTCAAAATAAAGGGTTAGAGCAGAATAAAACCATTTGGCTGGCCAATAATAATTTTGTACAAACTGATAGGTCTTTAAGAAGTCCCCATATTTGATTTTGATGAAATAAAAGTTTCTTGGACTAGTGATTTTCTATCACAAAATAAATATATCTGATTAATGCAAATATTTTCCCAACCATCAACCATCTTTCCAGAAATCTAGAAAAGGGGAGTAATGTAATGAATGTTATAATTTCCACCCCCAGTTTTCCAAATTCCATGTGTGCCTTTCTCCTTGATTGTAAATTTGAGGGTCAAAGTTTCAATTTGTTGGTAATGATTGCACTAAATTCTATTTCTTGTTGAATGACACACAAACAAAACTCATTAATGAAGCTATTTATTATGTTGTTGAGTATTGCCACATTTTGTTTCTGTATAACAGACTATACACAAAGGAATCTATTTTGAACAAATGTCTTGAATTTTTAAGGTTGTTCAGGTTCCATAATTTAGCTTAGGAATGTATACAAACAGATATTCATGTATAATACTGTACCGTATTAGTGTAAAAGGATATCTATTGGCTTCTTTAACACTGTGCACTTTGTTCATATATGTTATAACATTTTCTTACAATTGAGTGATGTGTATTTTTGTAAACATTGAAAAAAAGGCCCAAATGCTATTTCCTAATTTTTGCAAAAAAAAAAATAATATATATATATATTGCTTATTAATTACCATGTTTTCCATTGTGCATCTGCCAAAATTAATGTAACTTATTATTTGTGGACTGGTAAAAGATTGCATATATTATAAATATTCCAACAAGTGATTTTACTCTTTCATTTAATGTTGAATTATTTAATTTATAATGGCATTATATGATAACTTATGGTTATTAACCAGTATGAGGCTGGGCCTGATGCATTTATTATTTTAACATATCTAAGTTAAAATAGAAATAAACATTAAAACATGTGTCATTGGCTTCCAGTGTTTATGTATTTACATTAATCTCCAGAAAATATGAGAAAACTGAAGAAAAAAAAAATAAAAAATGAAATGAATCATATAAACTATAATTTTAAATTGGATTATAAGAAACACAAGTTCTGAAAAGCTGTATTTAATTTTGGGGATTTTCCTGGATGTCTAGATAGCAGTGATGGGGCTTGGTTCTCAATGCCGCTAACTATTGTTATCTAGTATCATTGTAATAAAACAAATCAGTGGAAGAGATGCAGGTGAATGACTGACCTCTAACTTTATGGTGCACCATTGACAGTAAAAGGATGACAAAATTGTCTCATTTGTACATATTGCTCCATTTTTTCCGAACCATTGTTAATCTTTTTTTTTTGTGTATTATTATCTCTTCCTCTGAAAATGAAATGTCTCGATATATTCAATTTGCTGACGGATAGAAACTTATAAGCTCATTACAAAGAAAGAAAAATGAAAATATAGAAAATCTGAATATAGATTCATATTTCAATACTGGGGAAACAAAACAAATTTGACTTTTATTGTACACTGTACTCATCTCTGAAATTTAGCATATGAAAAGTCCTTTGCTAACGTCCCTAATACATATTAACACTGTGATCTTCCAGCATTAGCCCATAGGAGTGATAAAAATGTGTTAGTTGTACCAAACATATAATATTAAGATGAGCTCAGTTGAATATTTGAAAATATATTTTAAGTATTCTTTTCATCTTTTTACTATTTATTTGAGATACCAGGCTTTTGGGCTCTTTAACTAAAGGGATAATAAAAGGGTAGAAGGAATAAATAGTGTTAGAGCTTTTATTCCAGGCTATGAAGTCACTTTAAAAAAAAAAAAAAAAAACACATTACAATGTTATTTGGCAAATAGTACGTTTGTGGTGGATTCAGCGTGATGAAAGTTTTGTTAAAAAAAACAAAAAACATGCCATATAGCAGAGAAAATGTATATAGTTGGTTTGTAGCCTTTGTCTTAAAATAAACTGATTTTTGTTTTTATATATTTCTATATTATATAAAAACTGCTCCTTACTTAGATGTCTACCAGAGAGGGGACCACGTGTCATTTGTGGGTGCCAGTAGTATATGACATATGACACATCCCAGAAGTCAGCAAAAGCAGATTTCCTGGAATGGAAGGTGTTACCAACCTTAGACACAGTGTGTGTTTAAAAAAATGTAAATAATATACACAAGAATGAAAATGTATGCCAAAATTTTAGATACCTGTACAGACTGTATATATTTTCTGGCATAGGTTTAAACATTTATTGGTAAAACACAAGGAAATCTGTCAAAAGAAGGAAGTGGGGTGAGGACAGACTCATCATGTATTTTAAATTATTTAAAAGAAGGTAATACATATTAAAGTTAATTCTCAGAATGTGTCTCTTGAACTACAAGCAAGCATTTGAGTGATCACAAAATCAATGTTCTTGGCTGTCTGTGATCATCAATAGTCCAAAATGCAATAATACATTTCTGCTCTGGAGTCAACAAAGCAGTTAGTTAATGGAAATTGAGAATCCACATCAAAAGAAATCATATTTTTCTCGAAGAAACGGCTAAAATATATCACAAAAGGCACCAACACCTTTATGATTACCAGGAAGAGGCATTTTGTTAGCGTCATGCTAGCTGGCAAATGCACATAGTATTGAATACAGTAGGATTTATTATTGAATGTTTTCAGTTAACGCATGATATGTATGCATATTTTTAGTGTGAAATCACTATAGATTTTGCTATATGTGACACATGGCTTTTTTTATCATGCTGTTAATGATAGATTTGAACTATTCTGTTTTATTTGTCTGCTCATGTTAAGTTAAACTGCAAGAAGAGAATACGTAGTTGCCATTGTTTCTTTCCAAGATTCATTGTGATTTGTGTCTGCCACACGTGCTCAAGGTTTGTGGACTAAAGAATCATGTTCAGTGCATTCTCAATACTGTCTTGATTATTTAATGAATTAGAAAACAATCTACAAATATTTAGGAGAAAACGTAATACAGTGTTGTCTCAAGTAGAGATAAGTGTCCTGGCAATATTACAATTAAACAGACTGATCGTGTCCAAGTGTTCTGGAAGTATTCTTCTTGCCCTTGATGATGGGTTCAGGTAAGATACTGTCTTACATAATGTGCTTCACAGAAGACAATTCCCAAGTAGCAATTAATTTCTAATTAGAACAGTAATCATTTTATACTTACAGCTGATTAGGTAGACTTAAATATGTAATTCATCACATAAAGGTTATCAAAATATGATTTTTTTAAATTTGATTTCAATTATTTTGAGGCCTAATTTTACATTCTCCCATTCTTCAAGACTTCAAGCAAAAATCTCCATATCAGCAAACTGTGAGGCTAATTCTGTCTGCACAAGGAAACAACCCCAGACATATGTTTCAGTCCTAATTGGTGTCAGAAGCAGGGTAACGCTGGTATGCCTCTAGGTACCAGAGAGCAAGGAGGTCCAAGTCTGGCCTTTACACTTGGGGTGAACCCCAAAAGTTTCCTGAAGGCAAAATACCATAGAAAAAGAGAATAAGATGCTCACCATGAACAGATACCCGTCAGATTGCCTAGAGGGATACCAACCGTACCCCACTGACAGGGCCAATGAAGGCTAACATTTGAGATGCGTTTGAGCAGGAATGCACTGTAGGGCAAGCTATGAAGCAGCTGTCTGTTCTTGGTGAGTATTGCATCCTCTTTCTGAGTGGTACCTCAAGTGGTTGGTGAGGACAAAACCTAAAACTGAGTTTGCAACATAATGATACATATAAAACAGAATTACCAGCTAATTTGAATGTGGCAATTCATTTTGTCACTTGTTATAGGCCACAATGTTTTCAACTTCCAAATTGAAACATAAAACTATTTGCCGTGTATATCAGCACAAACCAATTTGAAATTGTCTTTTTTTCTCCAAAAAGGGATACTATATTCAAGGTATTGTCCACAGTAAATCATTACTTCCAGATCTCTGACTCATTAAGGCTAAGTTTCCACTTGGGTTTTTGTCCTGCGTTTTTTTTCTTGATGAAAAACGCCAAGAAAACTGCCACTGCATTTTCCTGCGTTTTGGCGTTTTTTTCTGGAGTTTTTTCTGGCGTTTTAGCCTTTCTGTGGAAATTGCTTTTTTTGACCTTAGGCAGTTTTTCCAGCCTTTACAAGTTAGCAGTTTCACCCAGCTAAAAGGGATTAGGATAAATGGCAAGTATCTGCCCCTGATGTCATTTACTTGGTAGACCCCTTTGTCTCTTTTCTGTGGTTTGTAAGGCATGCTTTATTCCGAATGTCTGCTCCTCTAGGAAGATTGGCCCCAAATGATGGTGCAAATTGTTTGCTGTTGCTTTTGGCACGCAGGATCCAGTTGATGCGTCGGGTATGTTTGTTTGTAATGGCATGTTTGTTCCAAATGGTGTAAAATTCAATATGAACCAGTCCAGGACTTTGTTTTGTGTGAAACTGTTTGTTTTCAGCCTATTTCTCGTAGGACACACAGATACTGGGTCCATCCTCTGCATTGTAACTATGGAAAAAATGCCATAAAAAACGCCAAGGCAATAAACCCACATGGCTTTTTCATGGCGTTTTTTCTCTCCCATAGACTTCTATTGGAGAAAAACGCCAAGATTTCCTTGAAAAAACGCCAGAGTGTGAACATGCTGCGATTTTGAAAAACTGCCACAGAGCCCAAAAAAGCAGAAAAACGCCAAAGAGGACTGAAAAAACGCCAGACAGAAAAACGCCAAGTGGAAATGGCATTTTGCGATTTCCTATTGAAAAACAGCTAACATCTGGCTGCTGCGTTTTTCCACTAAAAAAACGCCAGGTGGCGCTATTGGCGTTTTTATGGGCGTTTTTAGCATAAAAAAACCAAGTGGAAACCTAGCCTTAAAGTGTTTTTTCCAGGACAGAAATGTTCAGACCTGTTATATGGTAACGTCAATCTTTTCACAATGCTTTAAAAAGAATAAATACAGAGTACAGATAAAGAAAAAATGGTTCATTTTCCTATTGTGCTTCATTATTTCTGAAAATTTTTGGGAACTGATTCATTTCACATTATTTTATTGTTAACACAAACTGGATTCTGTAATCCTGTTTACTTTTAATGATATAACAGTTATTCATGTAAATGTTTATAGATCACTGATGATACAAACCTGGAGGATTTCTTAACTATAAGGCAGAATGTACAGGTTTCTTTGCTTTGCGTGCTATACAAATAAATCATGACTTTTCTTCTGAAATTCTCCACTCCTGTGAAAAGGATCACTATAGATGATTATAAACAACCTTCTTTCTGCTAAAAGAGAATGTTCTCCTCTCTCCAAACAGGTTACCTATTGAATAGTAACTTGTTTAGGTGTAAATTTTGCGGCTTAACCTGCTACATAATATCTAAAAAGATCCCAATATGCACATTCACATTAGTTACAGAAGGTAGGCTGTGACTATGCTTCTTATCTGTGTTGTAAAATGATTTTTAGGCTTGTTTATTGAGATCTACAGTAAAGTAGCATCCTCCTTGGGGCTGTCAATATACTATATCCATTCTCATTTCAGCTGTCCACAGACACAACAGAAACAGACTAAGCGTGATACTCCTATAAGCACTAAACACATAATTGCTCTTTGTATACTCAATGGGAAAATAAAGAAAATATGTTGAGACAGTTTGTTATTTTATACGGCAGCATTTTCCATGTATAAATTAGCAGAATTAGAAACAAGTTGTTTAAATGTTACATAGTAATCATTAAATCAAGGTTATTCGGTGATATTATCACCTTATTGTAAATTAGGTTTGAGAAATATGGCACTTAAAGGAACAACATGGAGCACTATGTAATCGGAATCAAGTGAAATGAACAGAACACTAGCCTAAATGTGGAAACATATAACCAAACACATATATGGAAAGGGGAGTACACCCTAAAAAGCATACAAATTCAGATTCCAGGGTGTTGCTTAAATGACCAACAAAGCAAGACACCAAAAACACCCAACAAATACTATTTAAAAACACCTAAGGCATTAATATTAGGGTTTCCATCACACTATATTTCAGCAGCACCCCGAAATCTGAATATTTATAATTTTTAGGGTGTCCTGTATACTTTATGTATGGAAATTGCACATTCATATAATCGGTTTAGGATTAGGGAGTAGGTGTCACTGGTTGAAACCTGGGTGCCCCAGTCTGCATGGACAAACAACACCCCCTGCCTGGAGATTGAAGATACTAAACCAGATGCTCAGGGAAGCAACTGACCGCGTAAAGACTATTGATGAAACCCAGTTATGAACTCTTCATCAAGAGAAAAGAGAGAGTCACACAAACAAGATAAAATAATTTGAAGAAAGGGATGGAATTACTAATCAGTGATGGTATAAAAACGTGTGGTCAGTTTGAGACAAGATTTATTGTGCTGCCATGTAAAAAAAAAAAAAAAGTTTAATTCAACAAATTAACACAAATTATATATTTTCAGGTCATCTATAATATAGAAAAGTCAAAGATCTCCCTCTACTTTAAGAAAAGAGTAGAACATAAATATTGCTTACAAAACATTCTAATTGTGAAATATGAAAATCTTATAATTATATATATATATACAAATGGGGAGGGAATAGTGCAATGCTTTAACAAATACTATACCTCAGTTAAGTTTAGTTCTTGACTCGATTTATTTGATTTACAAACATATGCAGCTCAGACCCTACATTGCTGTGTGTTACTCTGTTGCCAAATGATGCTATAAATTTTGGCGAACTGGGATTAATTGTACCGACTACTAGATTGTGTGTAGCATTTTTTTAATATAAGCAATATATCAAAATTTTTGGATAATCCCCCAAACAACTTACTCTAGAAGCTGAGAGCAGACATTCTAAAGGTGCCAAAAATGTGAAACTTTGCAATATCAATTGCTACTTGTGTTTCCACGGACATCTTTCTTGTGGAAACAGTAACTCTAGCAATGTCCTAGAGAAGATGGGTCGTTGTTTGATAAACATTTTGTGAGGGTGAAAAATGTATCTATTTTTTTATACATATTGAGTACAAAAAGATGCCAGTTGGGCTCAGCATTACTATAGGCAGCTTCTCTGTATCTAGAAGGGTAAACAGAAGGATGTGTGGTAATGTTTTCATAAATGGAAGGCTCACATTACATGAGTTACAAGTTAGCCGACATAAAGCAGAAAATCCAACCTAAGCTATGACTTTCCCTCTCCAGCAACCAAAGTAATTTTTGTAAAGTACACAAATAAATGTGATTTGAACAAGTTGTTTCAGGAACACATGTCCACAATCACACGCCATTTCAATATGGCTGCCATCTCTTTGGTAGTTTACCAGCAGGTTGTTGATAATAGCCCTGCTGATGCAATATCATGGTTGGTGTTTTTTTTTTTTTTTTTTAAAGGTTGCAACCATAATTCTCAGTTTGATATTCATAATCAAAGGCAAATATGAGTCATATTGTTAGCTCATGATGGAGCTTCAAAGCTTATAATATTTACCAACCTCTGTAAAAATATCATATAGTGGCCTGAAATGGTGTACTTCCTGAGTATAATTCCTGGAAGATGACCCAATGAGCTGGTTCACTAAGCTGATTCCTTGCTTTGCTGTTTATGTACATATTGCTCATTTCAGTGGCACACCAAATATGCATTCATTTATGGTGTCTGAGGGTGTGCTTTTGATATTTTTTGTGTATATCTTGAAGCATTCAAGAGGGCACTTTTTGGCCTTGAACTGTTTCTCCAGCTCATCAGTGGTAATTGGGCACATACCAGATTTAGTGGGAAGCAATACCCATGAACCAGTGATCTGCTAAACCAGTAGGATAATTACATGGGAAAAAATCCACCTCGCTCATTAGTTCCTGGATCCTCACCTAATTACAGTATTTTGTTAATGATAGTGACACATAGCCATTACCTTCATCTGCTGCATGGATTTGACACCTACAATACCATCAACACATACAGTTCTGTATGTAACAAATCTGATTAAATGTTCCACAAAAAAAGGACCAATATATAAACAAAAATCTTGGTTAGACATACCAGTCTTTCAATGAATATAAAAACTGCATCGGGATGCGTGTGTTGTGGTCGGGAGCAGTCCCAGTAATCCCGCGCACTCCCGCAAGGCTGCCTTCGCATTGTTTGCACGCAATCGCTCTCTTGTTCTTGTCCCAGTGGAGTCACGTAAATTTATGTCACATCACATGACCTTGCTCCGTTCCTGCTTCCCCTTGGCAGGACAAGAGAAATTGTTCGCACAGAGTGCAAGCAACGCAGATGGAAGCAGCTTCCTCTGCGGAAGTCTACGAGCAACACCGAAAGATCTGCAGTTCAGGTAAGCTGGTGGGGGAGGGTCATGAACGAGTATGTGTGATTGAGGGAATGAATGAGTATCTGTGAATGAATGAGTATCTGTGAATGAGTGAATGAATGAGTATCTGTGAAAGAGTGAATGAACGAGTATTCATTGAATTCACTGGTGAATTCACCATTTTTCAAGCAGCTCCTGTCGTCTGCCAGGCATAGTCCATATTCAGTTAATCCATTTATACCTATTGATGTACATATATGCCTTAAAGATGACCATTAGGGAGTATATGTACATCCAGCCCAATTTTTGAGTGGGAGATCTCCTTGATGTTACATGGGAGATCAGGCTGTTGCCGAACATAAGTTAAGTTACTTTTGAGCACATACTTAGTACAAGAAATCCTAAACCAATTGTATTTTGTTTTCTATTTTAGTATAGGTGTTTTATGTATTAGAACTAATAGTTATTACAAACTAATTTGTGTGGGAACATCTAATATGGAGACTTATGATTTAACAAACATCTGGTAAAATGAAAAAAAAAAAACTATAGTCTTCAGGTTAGGAAAAACACTTGGCCCTTAAGGGGTTAATCATATCCTTCATATTACATCACATTTATAGAGCACCGGCAGATTTCTTAGTACTATCACATTAGTATTGTGCAGGTGTTAAGAATGAATTTCTTAACAATAGCATTGAAGAGAGGAATACAAATATCTGTCCACCTTGTGTAATTACAGGTACAAAATATTCCTAAAGTGGTAAAAAAAAAATCCACTATATAATCAGCTAGACTCTGGTAAAAGCTACCTAATCCTGCTCTGTTGCGGAAATCTTGGAAACTTGGCCATATGTCAGCGTTGTTAATGTTGAAAGAACACATCAATTCCAATTACACAAATTATTTTACACTTTATTACCAAAGGCCCCATCTAAATGGGCCAGCGATTGATGGAGTTTGGAAAGGCTCTAATGCTATTCAGCAGCCACATCTACTGGTAAAATCTGGTATGGCAGCAGAGACCAGCATTTTTAAGTCTTGCATTTGAATTCTAAAAAAGAAAAAGTATCCTTTAACTCCAAGTTGTTCATACCAGTTCACACATTAGGTCATTAAGAGTAGTAGTACTTGTGAACCCCTCATTTTAATTTTTAATATAGGATTAGTAGTGAATGTGTTGACCTGACAATTCTACCTAAAAAAAACTACCTAAAAAATTATTTTCTTCAGAGTCAATTCTTATTAAAAGTGGCACAAGATATACAGCACATAACCTTAGTTTTGGAACACAAATTTAGGGAGGTTAAGTGTCAAACCGTTTTAATAATAATAATGTTGTGTTCCAGTTCATCCCACAGGTGTTTTATGGAGTTGAGGCTACGGCTCTGTGCATGCCTGTCAAGTTCTTCTACAACAAACCCATCCAACCATGTCTGTTAAAAGTCAGCAGGTGGTCCCGCTAACGTTGCGTGTGTGGGGGGTAGCCCATACGGAGGAAAACTGGTCAGGGTTATTGGGGAATTGAACATGCTGCAACGCCGCTCTTGTGAACCAGAGCTTCTCTGTGGTGACCCTGAGAAGAGTCTCCAGGCAAAACCTAAGAGCTCCAAGGTATGATCATAGAGTATCTCAAACCCTCTCCTTGCAAGCAGCCACCCTCAACTGTTTTAGTCCTGCTTTAGTCCTGTCACTCCTAACAGTTTTTGAAACTTAACATTTCCAAACTTTGGTTTTTAATCCATAATTCCTAATACCTCCATCACTAGTGAGAATTCCACAAGTGTGGTTGCGCATAGAGGAGAAGAAAGTCACAGTAATATAATATGTGGCTGGCACCGTGTGGTAAGGAGTTAAGGAATGGATACTCACATTTTTGGGGGACTTAAGCAATTAGTCCCACAAAACTTGCATGGGCGATACAATCCTCGCCTGGGGATATCTTTAGCAGCAGTCCTGTGTAGTTCTTTTTTTTGGTTCTCAGCATAAGGTGCACATAAAAAGTTAAACAGAAATAGGCATAGTGCTTTCTGTATAATAAAATGAATAAAACAAATAAAAACAGTTCACTATATACTCACAATATGGTGAGCAATAAATGGATTGCTCACACCTTCTGGCGTAGGTGGAATGATCCCCACCAAGGATATAAACTTGTGTGTTTAAAACAATAAAAGGATACCAGGAGCAGAAAAGAATGGTTTTTAAAAAAACTTATTTATTTTCAGCTTTCTGGTTAAAAACCATTAAAAAGTCAATAAAAATAGCACAAACGCGTTTCACCTACTAAATAGGATTCCTCAGAGTGTCTAAAAGAGCTCCTGGCACTGAAATCCTTATATAATAAATTCAAACAGTGTGAAATTGTGTCAAAATGGCATCATAATTAAGGGGTGTGGCTGATGGCATCATCAGCAACAATCCACATGTTTAAAAACATATGGCACAATAAAAATAACAGGAAATAAAGTAATTTACAAAGTATATACACATCTGATATATGATGCCCATGGCAAAAAACTTAATTTTTAACTTAAAGACCCCAATCTTCTAAAATTTTTAGCGATTAACCCCTTCGTGACAAAGGCTGATTTTACTTTTTGTACCCTTCGTGACAATGGCCGTTTTAACATTTCTGCGCTGCTCGTGTTTAGCTGTAATTTTCTTCTTTCCCGTTTACTGAACCCACACACATTAGATATTGTTTTTTCCAGGACAAGAAGGGGTTTCTTTAGATGACATTGTTTTGATTGTATCATATTATTTACTATGAAAAAAAGTATAAAATATGGTGAAAAAAATGACTGTTTCTAACTTTTAGTTGAAAAATCTTTTACTCATCTATAAAAGGTAATAAAAAAACCTGCTAAATAGATTCTACTATTTGTCCTGAGTTTAGAAATACCCAATGTTTTTATGTTTTTTTGCTTTTTTCTGCACGTTATGAAGCAATAAGTACAGGTAGCGTTTTGCTATTTCAAAGCCATTTTTTCCAAATCTGGTAATTCTTCCCTCCATGTGCCATTTCGGGTATCTTTGAAGCCGGCCAATGCAATTTACCCCATCAAATCATATATTTTTGAAAACTAGACAGCCCAGGGTATTCCAAATGCTGGTATTTTAACCCTTTCCAAGCAATTATTCTACCATCAGCCTTTGTCAAACTTTATGGTAGTAATTTTTTTGCATTTGTTTTTTCACACACATTTTACTTTACGTATGAATAAACAGGTTCTGGTATAAAATCATCAAAACACCCCAATATGTGTTTAGCAACATCTCCTGAGTACAGCGATACCTCACATGAATGATTTTGCCTGGCTGTTTGGGGGCAAAAGGGCCACATTTGGGGCATGCACATTTTTCAATGTTGAACTTTGGCATTTGGGGATCCACTGCCCATGCCCTATTTGGTACATCTTTGAGCCGGGCCATTTCAGTGTGCCCAACAAAACCACATATTTTTTGAAAACTAGACACCCCAGGGTATTTTAAATGCTGGTATTTTAACTCTTTGCATGCACACATTTTACCACCAGCATTTTTTCAAAGTTTGCAGTAGTATTTTTGTGTGTGTATTTTTCCCACACACACCTACTTTATGTATGAATTTACAGCTCCTGGTATATGCCGCTGTCACATGACACCCCAATATGTGTTCAGCAACATCTCCTGAGTACAGTGATACCCCACATGCATGGGTTTGTCATTTTTTGGGGGAACAAAAAGGCCACATTTGGTACGTGTGCATTTTTCTAATTGGAAATTAGATGTGTGGCCATCCTTCCCCCCGTGTTAATTGGGACCTTGTTGAACCCGGCCAATTCAATTTACCCCATCAAATCATAAATTTTTTAAAAGTAGACACCCCATGGGCATTTAATATGCCAGTATTTTAACTCTTTCCATGCGAGAATTGTTTTAAGCTAATATGCTAATTTTAGGACTTGCTCACAAAAATATATTTTTTATATATATATATATATTTTTTTTTTGCCTTTTTTTTTATTTTTTTAACATTTTTTTTCAACTTGAAGGTTCCCCTGATAGTGACATCAGTGGGAAATTATTTTTACATTTTACTGGTTTTTTACTATTTTTTTTCTAATTATTATTAATTTTATTTTATTTTTAATTCATTTTTTCTAATCACACTGTGATTAGAAAGCTGAGCTCCATTGACTTGCATGGTTGAATGCAGTACCTATATGTTACCTCCTCCGTCGGGCTGCCGGCAGGGACGCCGAGACGCAGCCCGCGCAGTCGGCTCCCTGCTCGTGAGCTGCCGCCGGGTCTGTTCTCCTGCGAGACGCGCGTCCCCGGCGATTTCGAGGGATAATTCCGGGGCGCGCGCCTCTACGTCGTATGAATCTTATGAATATACTTAAAGCGACATTTATTCTTTTTCCTCCTCCCCCTAATTAGGAGGGTAGGAGGATCCATATTGTTGGAGGGATATTTAAACCCTCATTTGGCACTACACCATTGCCTGTGTTAGTGCCTTTTTGCCTTTCACTAGCGTTTGAATCCTGATTTAGCTTTCTGGTATTGACTCCTGCTTGAACCTGACCTCCGTTATATTGCTGCCTGCCCTGACCTTTGCTTGTGACCCCGACTACTCTTTTGCCTGACCCCTCGGATACCGTTATTATCATTTGTCGTTATCGACTTGAATTTCTGTGACGTGCCCGGACCGGCAATTGTCATCTAGGGGTTAAACATGTGGATTGTTGCTGATGATGCCATCAGCCACACCCCTTAATTATGATGTCATTTTGGCGCAATTTCACACTGTTTGAATTTATTATATAAGGATTTCAGTGCCAGGAGCTCTTTTAGACACTCTGAGGAAGCCTATTTAGTAGGTGAAATGCGTTTGTGCTATTTTTATTGACTTTTTAATGGTTTTTAACTAGAAAGCTGAAAATAAATAAGTTTTTTAAAAAACCATTATTTTTCTGCTCCTGGTATCCTTTTATTGTTTTAAACACGCAAGTTTATATCCTTGGTGGGGATGATTCCACCTACGCCAGAAGGTGTGAGCAATCCATTTATTGCTCACCATATTGTGAGTATATAGTGAACTGTTTTTATTTGTTTTATTCATTTTATTATACAGAAATCACTATGCCTATTTCTGTTTAACTTTTTATGTGCACCTTATGCTGAGAACCAAAAAAAAGAACTACACAGGACTGCTGCTAAAGATATCCCCAGGCGAGGATTGTATCGCCCATGCAAGTTTTGTGGGACTAATTGCTTAAGTCAGGGCCGGCCCAAGGCAAAATGCCGCCTGGGGCGAGTTTTAAAATGCGGCCCCCCCCCTTATCTACCCTTCCTCTCCCTCCGCCCCTGCCGCCCACCCCCCCTTGTACTCACCTTTCAGCAGTCCTGCGGCGAGTCTCCCTGTTCGGTCTCGGTGCCGGCTTGTAATGCTGAGCACCGGAAATCTTCCGGCACTCAGCATTACAAGCCGGCACCGAGACCGAACAGGAAGACTCGCCGCAGAGGAGAGAGAGAGGGGCACCGAGCGGGTACTGACAGCTTGGTAAGCGAAAACCAGAAAACCACTCGGCGCCCCTTTCTCTCTCTTTCGCTTTAAAAAAAAAAAAAAAAAAAAAAAAAAAAAAAAAAAGGGCTTCAAAAGTGCCGCCTAGAGCGGTTGCCCCACTCGGCTCCATTGTCGGGCCGGCCCTGGCTTAAGTCCCAAAAAAATGTGAGTATCCATTCCTTAACTCCTTACCACACGATGCCAGCCACCTATTATATTACTGTGACTTTCTTCTCCTCTATGCGCAACCACTATCCCCTGTGACCTCCAAGTTATTTACCAAGCCAAGAAGAGGAAACCTTGGCGAGTGGGGTGCTGCTATTTATAGGACTATTCATTTTATTGCTGTTTTTATTGCTCTTAGCGCTTTTACCTTCCTATTTTTTGCTGAGAATTCCACAAGTCTACCGAGTTTACTGCCATTGTGTTACACAACTCTCCTCTCTCATTCATTCCCCACATCCCAAACACTTCAACAGCAGCTTCAATGTTCCTTGTTTCATATAAGTAAAAGCCACCAGATTCTGGGCAGGGGCATCAGTGCATCAGTGTTGACATTATTAAATAATTTAAATTACATTTTAAGTTAACCATAAATTTAAGTTAACCATAAAAGTATCTTAAGCGAGGCTCCTTTTTTTAAAATGTTTTAGACATGACTAATGTACACGGAGCCAGAAGTTTTGGACCACATTGTTGCTTGGCTGGACATGCCCCTCAAGCTAAATGTGGCCAGTCCTCCACAGAGCCTAAACCTATTATTTCACTAAGAGAGATTCCCACAACACAGCTTCCAATTGAAAAAGAACAGTTAAAAATTAACAGTGAAAATACAGATATGATCATCAGTTCCGTGTGCATTAATAATTTAACAAAGGTGTGGATCGGCATTAAACAGAAGACACACCTAACAGTTTTAATACATAGTATAAGCGGCATAGGAGAGATTGACTACACAGAAATACTTCTTAAAACAGCAAATGGCTAAAACTATCTGGTTGGTAAACTTATGCAAATGTGTACTTTCATGAAGCATTCTATACAAGACAGAAGTTTGTAGATAGCAGCAGATATTGATTTTATGTGTAAATAAGTTTCCATAGTAAACTACCAGGAACTCTCCCTCTCGAGTGATCCATTAGTGATCTCAGTGGGGAGCGTTAGAAGAAGACAGAATGTGGGTACAGCTACATTTCATTTCTCTGCTTGAAGAAACAAGAAACTGATATGAAGACCTGGAGAAGCAGAGTTCCCTGGTATTATAATTACTCTTAATGACTAAGAATATGGCTACAGGGCGGGTGCAAATATTTTTGCCACCTTAGGCAAAACCTAATTTTTGCTGCCCTTGTATCCCCCTTTGTGCCCTTCCCAGCTGGTTTGAATGAACAACACATGGAAACATAGCATTACAGAGATATCAACTGAATAAGACAAACTCTGTATTTGCAGGTATAGCATAAATAAACACACGGAAACATAGCAGCTGCCCAGCATGATCTCAATGGCCCTGTTCCAGTCCAGTCCGCCTCAGAGAAGACTTGGCTATGGGTAGTACCGGCTCTGTATGTGTATAGGTTGTTTTGGAAAGAAGAAGTCAGTTTACGGTAACAGATGTGTTTTTTCCCATGCATAAAAGCATGAAGAAAAAAAACAAAACAATGACACCACTTTTGGAGATGTGCATAACTGCTGAGTGTCCCAATAATCTGGAGAAGAGCTGCATCAATAAATTGAGGACTATAAGCAGCTATGAATAATGTGCTTGTGAATCTTATGGTTAAATGATAAACTTTCCTTGCATTGAAATCCCCTGTGTTTCTAAAAATTATTATGTGTTATCGTCATTATATTTTGTTTATAGAGTGCCAGCAGATTTCAGAGAGCTAATAAAAAGCCTACACATTCGGGTTCTGGGGTCTTGCTGAAATTACCAACATGTACATACAACAAAGCAAGAGATCAGCGCACACCCAGCAAATATTATTTAAAAGCTTCCATCTAAGAAATAAATATTGGGGATTCTGTCACACTATATGGCCATGTATTGCTTAGCCGGCCACTACATCAAAGTAACCCAATTCTGGTGAGTCCTATCTAATTAGCAGAATCAGCGGGACTTCACTACCTTTTAACCCATTGGACACCATTAGGCTAGGTTTCCACTTGGTTTTTTTATGCTAAAAACGCCCATAAAAACGCCAATATCGCCACCTGGCGTTTTTTTAGTGGAAAAACGCAGCAGCCAGATGTTAGCTGTTTTTCAATAGGAAATCGCAAAATGCCATTTCCACTTGGCGTTTTTCTGTCTGGCGTTTTTTCAGTCCTCTTTGGCGTTTTTCTGCTTTTTTGGGCTCTGTGGCAGTTTTTCAAAATCGCAGCATGTTCACACTCTGGCGTTTTTTCAAGGAAATCTTGGCGTTTTTCTCCAATAGAAGTCTATGGGAGAGAAAAAACGCCATGAAAAAGCCATGTGGGTTTATTGCCTTGGCGTTTTTTATGGCGTTTTTTCCACAGTTACAATGCAGAGGATGGACCCAGTATCTGTGTGTCCTACGAGAAATAGGCTGAAAACAAACAGTTTCACACAAAACAAAGTCCTGGACTGGTTCATATTGAATTTTACACCATTTGGAACAAACATGCCATTACAAACAAACATACCCGACGCATCAACTGGATCCTGCGTGCCAAAAGCAACAGCAAACAATTTGCACCATCATTTGGGGCCAATCTTCCTAGAGGAGCAGACATTCGGAATAAAGCATGCCTTACAAACCACAGAAAAGAGACAAAGGGGTCTACCAAGTAAATGACATCGGGGGCAGATACTTGCCATTTATCCTAATCCCTTTTAGCTGGGTGAAACTGCTAACTTGTAAAGGCTGGAAAAACTGCCTAAGGTCAAAAAAAGCAATTTCCACAGAAAGGCTAAAACGCCAGAAAAAAACTCCAGAAAAA
Organism: Sceloporus occidentalis; assembly: GCA_023333645.1. NCBI lineage: Eukaryota > Metazoa > Chordata > Lepidosauria > Squamata > Phrynosomatidae > Sceloporus > Sceloporus occidentalis. The sequence continues at coordinate 816,633 of JALMGF010000028.1, forward strand.
AACGCCAAAACGCAGGAAAATGCAGTGGCAGTTTTCTTGGCGTTTTTCATCAAGAAAAAAAACGCAGGACAAAAACCCAAGTGGAAACCTAGCCTCAAGGAAGATTCTGTGTTGCAGGTAGGGTGCTCAACCTTAAGGTTTGGTCAGAACCTGCAAAATATATACAGAAAGGGGAGTGCACCCTAAAAAGACTAAAAGTGATCATTAATGGGACACCTGTGTGCTAATGCCTTTGTCAACTTGATCTGTGAATGAAACTAGGTACGTTTCCCAGTTCCTGAACATACTGTGGAAATGTTTAGTTTTACTAGTTTTCAATCGTATTCAATTTTTGGTCAAACCTTAGTTGCATTTCCAGTAATTTAATATCAGAAAAACTTGTTAAAACATGACTTTTTTTTATGCCTTCCCATTGTCATTCTGGGTCAACAAGTTTTTGCATTTCAGTGCCAATAAGGTCAGGTAACTAAAAGCTGTAATAATCTTTAAATCCAGATTAATTGGGGTAAGGCTACAAGTAAAATCATCTGCTAATAATTCAAAATAAATTGTTTAACATTCAAAACAACCACCTTTTTAGGTGCATGATGGCAATATGCAGATTATGTGCCAAACAGATCGATGCGTTCAACATTCCATGTCAAGACCAGTTTTTCACTTTTAAATTTGGCAACCCAGGTCTTGCTTTTGATGTCCTTGTACAATAGACAAGGTGACTGAAATGTAAAAGTATCTCTGGAACAAATAGCTCAAACCAGTTATGCTGAATCAGGCTGGAAAGGTGGATACGTTTAGATATAAACAGTGTACTTTGGAAATGACTCACGTCGAAAAAAGAATCTACTTCTCCATTTCAGTGACCTTGATAATGATTCAGCCAAATAAATGATAGGTGCGGAGAAGCAAGTAAGCTTACTCTTATATTATTTACCTTTAAATCGGTAGAAACTATAAAACATATGTATCACCTGATCAATTGAAAGTGTTGGAAATTGCACTTTTAAAATGTTTTTGAATTGTCAGAAATCTTAATACGTTGGCACGGTCCACTTGAATCTATATTCTAGTATATATGTATACATGAGAATTAAACATTACTCAAATACGAGAATATGTTGAGTCAGTAAAAACTAACTAAACCAACACAATGCTTCACCTAACATTAGTTAGATCTAAAGCAAAAAAAAAAAAAAAAAAGCAAGAGTTACCCTTTAAGTCCACAATTCTTGTTTCTCGTAAACAACAGATAATTTGTAGACAGGATTGACCGCACTCACTTTACATCAACCTAAAGAAAAAGTAAATTAGGGACTGAACCAAAAACTGGTAAATGTCAAACATTTAATTGTGGTTTTACTGGATACAGTCTCAGTATATATTGGAAAGCATACATGATGTAGATAAAAAGCAAATGCCAGACACCTCATGTTACAATATGCTTTGTGCAAATTCAAAAAGGAAATATTTTGTAGGCAGAAAAAAAAAATAAACATCATTCAGTAGAAACTACTTTTTTTGAAATCCGGTTTGCTTTTAAGAATATTGCAGCTCCAATTCAGTGCAAAAATCGGGAAAAGAAAAATATCAGGTCCTGTTGCTGTCAATTACACGTATAAATCCCTAGCGTGTGAGATGGGGTGGTGGGAAGTCACTCCGTTGCCTTTGCAGTAGAATCAAGAATTGTATTTCAGTTGATATAACCTCTCAAGACCTTGGCAGATTCAGGTGAGCTTCTTAGACCATTGTGCAACTTGACGATTTTTTTTATTTTAACTGCACAATTCCATGCAAGCAATGCACCTCGTAAAGACCAAAAACATCAAGTATTAGTCAGTTTCAAAGTACTCATTAAGAAAAGTCCCATCATATCACCCTGCTATACAAACAAATAAAGTCTGGGTAAATTCAACCCAATGTCTGTTTAATAGCTTGCTGTGGTCTTAAATCATATAATTTTCCCCACAGTAAAAATCTTTATTTCTAGCTGCTTGCCTTGGTAGATAGTCACAAAGGCCAACATGTCTTAGAAAATATGATCTAATCAAAGTAAACAAATTACATTGTTTGGATATATGTATAAAATGTCAATATCAACTAGCACATTGATATCTGTTTACCGACAAGATGGCAGCCAAATGCCAAAGTGGCAGATGTATCAGAAAATTAAGCCTAGCAGGCTCTGTTTCAGTTGGTGGAACCAGGCTTACAAAACCATTTAAAAGACTTCACAATGAAGATGCACTCTCATTCTATAGAATAAAAATATATTACTTCTATGCTTTAGATATTACAGGAAGACTTAATGTCAGAAAGAACATTTTGTACACACAGATGTTTGCGTTGGGCTTCTTGTATACCATCTGTTGGCCTAACCAAAAAGGAACAGCTAAGAAATTTCCAGTCACAAGGCTTGCTCTCTGTTCCAGTCAGTTGCATACCATGTTCATTATTCCTCCATCTCAAGTTGTTAGAGGGGAAGAACAGTATATGCGAAGAACGGCATACTTCTTTTATATGTAGTCATCTTCCACAGGTTCTCCATTGACATCACAGTAATGAATAAATATGGCCACCACTCGTTGGAACACACCCCTTTTCATCTGCCGCAGCTCAGAGATCTCTTCTCCAATTGTCTCCATGCAGATGTCGGCTGAAAGCTGCCCTTTCCTCCGTGGTGCATAAATAGTAGCTAGAGTCAAATGACAGAAATGCTCAAGATTAGGAAATCCTAAAGGATCCCCATGTGTGCCAAGCACATTACCAGAGGCCGAGTTGGCTTACTAGTGCATGTCACTATCCTAACCAGTCTAGTGATTTTGACTATTATGGCTACTTTCTCTCTGCCATTAGTTGTAATGACATCAACCTTTATGTGCATGCACAATGCACATGACAGAGCACACCAATGGCATTTACACTAGATGGTCTCGATTATGAGATACAAAACCACTTGTAAGCCTTTAAACTGTTGACAAGTGAAACAAAGAATTTATATAATGTATAATTATTTGTGACACACCTAAGGGTAATGTCCTGATACATATTAACAAAGCAAGTTATCATTATAAAAACAGCTGCCTCATAGGTGCTCTATTATCAAAATAAGATGGCTTATTATGTTTTAAAGCTAAGCTTAACTTTAAGCATCACTAAAAGCTTAACTTTCCAATATTGTGGAAAAAATATCTTTGGTTCTGGTTAAATATTCTGATACATACATAGCATAGACATTTTGAGGTTTAAAATTAAAAGCAAATGATGGAATGGACATTCAATGGGTCAAGAAGGAATACATCAATAGAGAACAATGCAAAATGGCAGAAAGTGTCCAGATGTGAAAATCTAGAAGGCATAGCTATGTGGCTCATATTTGCCCACCCTCACTTAAAAAGGCATATTGCATGTCATGTCAAAGGATTAAAGGCTACTCAATTTGATCATCTGCATGGTAAATTGATAGAAACTTTTCCAAAATGGAAAATAGATTTTGCTGTTATTAAACTTTTTAAGATTTACAAAGGGTCACCTATACTGTTAAAGGCACCAATATGGAACCAAATGAGAAAAGCACAAAACAGGCTAGGAATGTGAAGTACCGATGCCTCTGCTGAATCTCAGTTACAGCTTAACATGAATTATTTAGAAGGGTGAAAACATGCCTAGTGCCATGGACCCGTACCACAAACATTCAATGATGACAGCATGATGAGTTTTATAACAATCTCTGCACTGATATGTTTATTACTTACTCTTTTCATCGTCTTCAAAGTCATATCTGGCATAGCTGTTTGGCTCTGCAGTTCTCAGTGAGCGCAGCCATGGGAAATCTGTGATCATGGAATATGGTGCACCATCTACAACACCTGATGGGAAGGGACAAGATTAGAAGGCCGATTTAAAGACATAGGGGCTAAAAGTGTAGTTATTATATAGGACAATCTCACACTTACGGCAACTACCCTGCCCCCCGTATAAAGAACACGTATGAAGAATGATCGGTACTCTCAGATCACTCTCAAATCAACATATGGGCAGGTGTTATACGAGAGGGTGCGAGGCAGGGCATGATGTGAATATTTGAGTGTTTCATTTGGTTAACACTAATGGGTTCTTACAAAATGGCATCTTTAAGATGTTTTTCAATTCTATAGACATATATCTATCCATCTATTCTTCTCTTGTGTATGTGCCCCACTAAGTGGCTAGAATTGGTCACTACATAGTGAAGCAGTGTGTTGTAGAGGCAGCATTCACTAGCTGAAGTTTTTATGTCAAGTGTTACACTTGCGGTGTTATGATGCACTGCTGTTTAACCCCTTCAATCCCAGGGGTTTTTGGTACCTCAAAGCCCGGAGCAATTTTGCCATTTTTGGGGTATGTCGGTTTAGCGATTATTCTCCTTTCCTGTGAATAGCGTACCCATGTAAACTATATATTGTTTTTTGAAGGAGAGATTGAACTTTCGTTTGATACCAAAGTTGGATGATTAGCTGAAAATTTAGAATGAGAAATTTAGTAAAAACTAGCGAAGATTAGAAAAAAAACAACTATTTTTTTTTCCATTTTCCCTCTGAATCCTCACAAAATTAGGTAAAGTGATGGAAAATCCCCTCCAAGTTTATCAATTCGGGTGTCCTGATTTCAGAAATACCTAATTTATATAGATTTTCCAGACTTTCCCAGCACCAGGGAGCATACTATAAGGTGTACAATTTTGTATACTTTTTATGCCTATGGCTTAACGGGTTTGGGGGTTGTGAACGGGGGCAGGAGGGTTATAATGGCTAGATGTTATGCTAGGGCAATGGGAAGTAAGGTTTTTTTAATATATTTTTTTAATTTTAATTTTTTTAAATTTTTTGGTATTTTTTATATACTTTTTTTAACACAGAAATGGTTAGAGGTCCTCTTAGGGACCTCCTGAACATGCCAGTGATGTCACAATGACATCACAGCTCACATTATAATTTTTTTAAGTATTATTTATATTATTATTTTAATGATTTATTTAATATTATTTTTTTAATGAATTAACTTTTTTTTTCTTCAGCTTTTCTCTTTCAGGACGGGAGGGGGAGTGAGAGACATGGTTTCTCACTCCCCTCCCCGCGATCCCCCTGCACCGATCACACTGTGATCTCTATGCAGGTCCTCACAGACCTGCATAGAGATTGCAGCGTCTCTGTGCCTCTGATGACCTTCCGGGTTACGCCAGCAGTGACTCAACCCGGAAGGGAATGTCCGATCGCGCATTTGAAACTGCGCAATCAGGCAGTTTACAGTGTAACAGCTTACCGGCTTTCATGCCGGAAGCTGTTACAGGAGATCGGACAGCAGAAAGCCGGCAATGCCGGCTTCTGCCGTCAGTGGGGAGTCCAGGCTGTCGTTGGATGTGTCCCTGACGCTGCACGAAGGGCTGGGCGTACCGGGACGTCCATAGGGGATTCTTAATAGGCGTTTTTTGGACGTCCCGGTACGTCTATAGGGGAATGAAGGGGTTAAACAAACTGAACCTGATATGCTAATTAAGTTATAACATTAAAAATTACCTTCTAACGTGTAAATGTCTCGACCCCAGGGGTACTTTGTATATTTCTTCACCTCCTCCTCAGTCCGAGTGGCTTCAGGAAAGAATTCATATTTGATGAGCTCTCTAAATGGGGAAAGACAGATGGCGGATCAAACACAGAATATACATATGCAATTAAAAACTTGTATTATTATATTTTAATTCCTTATTGATATACAGCTTGGCCCAAAATTGCCAGAAGCAGCATTTGGATGTGATTTGGAGGTTTGTGTTGTATAGACAACAGGAGATGATTATTACCGTTTATCTGTTACTCAGTTTGGAAGTATGCCAACGGTGCTGTATTTATTAATAGCTGTTGCACCCTATGTTTTTCATAGGGTGTTTTTTTTCACCTAATGTTTACCACAACAAGTATTTGTTTAAAGTGAAATAAGCTTTATTAAAAAAAAAAATTTAAACAGTATTTAAAAAACAGTTTTAAATGTTTTCTTTGAAATGGTGGTCTTGTATATTTCTGATAATCTGACCAACCAGCATTCATTTTTGATTGACTGTTTACTGCAGATTATAGGATGTGACGCTGTGTAGAGAGGAAAAAAAAAATATTTACATACATATATATATATAAATAAATATAGTAATTGGGCTATTAACCAAGTTTTCAACATAATAAATAAGACTATAAGCGGAAAATATGAATGATAATACTCACTGATTAATATTTGCTATAGTGTCCATCCAGCTTCGGACACGAACCTTATTTCTAACGTTGGGTGGATTGCTAAATTCATGGATGATGCAAATGTGATATGGATATGGTCCACTAAACATCTTTCTTTCCAATGTTAATGTGTCTACCTGTGTGGGAAAACAGCACATCTAAGAACAAGATCCAGGGCAGCATTTCTATTACGTTTAGTACTTCCCTTGATCCATCACTTTCCACTTGATTATATAAGCTTTGGTACTTTTGATGGTAAATTAAAAGCCATCTACAGGAGTTCTGTAAATACAGATATAGCCATGTTTACTATTTATTTCTCCTTTTTTCTGCAAAAACCCATTCAATGGAAGTTGCCACATGATTGTGATAACGTTACAAATAAAGATAAGGAAATACTACATCTGTACTACAATAAAATGAAACGTTTAAGTCTAACATATTTAGACTTTATACAATTTGTTCTGTGTTAGAAAGAGAGAGATTTTATATATACACACACACTGACTAAATCATTTTAATAATGGTTAATGATATACTATCCCCTTAAGGACTTAGCTTTTTTCTTTTTGTACCTTTCGATGCTTTTTTAACACTCTTGCGGCACTTGTGTTTAGCTGTCATTTTCTTCTCTCTCATTTAGTGTACCCACACAAGTTATATATTGGTTTTTCAGGACAGAAAGGGCTTTCTTTAGTAATGATTACAACCATATCATCTAATTTACTATAAAAAATATATGGTGAAGAACTGAGAAAAAAGCACTTTTATTTAAAAAAAATAAAAATAAAAAAAGTGCTAAATAGATTCTGTTATTTGTCCTGAGTTTAGAAATACCCAATGTTTTTATGTTTTTTTGCAAGTTATAAGTAAATATAGTGTTTTATTATTTCAACCCCCCCCCAAAAAAAAAACTTGCCCCAATGTCCTATTTGCCGGCTGATTCAACTTACCTCCATCAAACCATATATTTTTAAAAACCAGACACCCCCGGGTATTTCAAATAGCGGTATCTTCAATACACTAATTCTACCACCAGCCTTTGTCAAAAGGCGTGGTGGTAATTTTTGGTCGCTTCCTAAGCTCATTTAATGCCATGACATGCCAGCCTATTATTTTGTAGATGAAGTTGCTGCTTATTTTTACAAAAAAAAAATCCCGCTGTATTTTATTGTATATATTAAGTAGTAATTGGCAACACATCACCACTAAAAATATGCTGATGAGTTAGTCCTCAGTTCCATAAATCTATTAATTTCAGACTGTTGAGATTTGGCGACTGCCAGCAAGGGGAGACCAACCTGTTGCATAGGACGCAGGTATATAATTCGGTTTCTCTCTGGGGGCATTCTAAGAATCTGGTCCAACACTTGCTCCATATTCAGCTTTTTACATTGAGCATAATCAAAGCGATTCACAATAGGGGCATTCTCAATTTTTAAGTGCTTCAGTACACGGCATCTAGTAGCTGGGAACAAAAGAAATGAACTTAGCAAACTAGTTTCAAGTTCCTGCCATGTACATATTGTGTTCCTTTAGACTCATTATCCCTCTCCCCATCAAAACCAATGATGTACAGAATTATCTGTATCAAAGCAATCAGACATCCAGAATCACTAATATTTGCTGACTCACATAAGGTGTACTCACTTAATATTAATAGCAAATAACAAGCTCAAATGATAATTTATTCTTTTATATAGCGCCATTATATACTGTAGTGCAGAAATTCCTCTGCAATGCATGAATAAGAGTCAGACCATTTACATACAAGACTATTTAACCTCCTGAAAATGTTAGAGCATTCCACAAAACAGAATAAATCATAACACTACTATGGTGTTACATACAAATGACATACCAATAAAAACGAATGGACTATTTTACATACTCACATGTTACTTACCCCTAGAGGCACTTTTGTTATTTAGAATCTGTGCAGCAAAAGTTAACCTGTAAAGTTTTAGTTTACAAATACTTTGACAAGTTGATGCTATTGTTTACTTACCATGGATGAACATCATTTTGGGACAGTCTTTAAGAACCAAGTCTGTGATGCCACAATTGGTCAGTGTTATGCCTACAAGATTCTTCGATTTGAGGTTCAAAATCTGTATATAAATACAAAAAGAGCATAATGTTTCATACGTTCATCAGACTTATTTATGGGAAAGTAAGTAACAGGGAATATGTAGGCCATCACCCATAAACCTCATGTATAATGTCTACTTGATGCGGAACTCTGAAGAACATGTGTAGCCTATTGAAGTATGTATATGTGTATTTTATCTTCCCACTGTTTTATATGGTACTATCAACAATTTGAATAAAAAGTACTGGGGGGAAAAAAACAACTTACAAAATGACTTTATCAACACCTTATGATAATTCCAATGGAAGCACATTAAAGATGCCAGCATTAGCACTGGAAACTACTAGATAAATACGCTTACGTGTGACTGCCCTTTGCTGTATTATGAGCTTACCCTGCTTGGACTGGTTACCTGGACATGGTCATCCTCAATGACTGGGTCACTTGTGCTTGTGGACTTATCCGCAGTGCGTTTCCTCTTCACGGCTTTCCTGTTTTTTAAGGCTGTGGACTCTAGTTAACATAATGAACATTTAAACATAAAGGGACTATCTGCAGGCATCTTCCTACAGTGGATGGTGCCACCATTTTCTGCCCCAAGAATTTGGTCCAGGTTAACGATCTTTGAATAACGCCTTACAACATTTTCAAAATAATTAAGTAGAAGGTTTCATGCCAGAGAAAATATACATCAGAAGTAACAATTTCCAGTCTTGTGAGTCTATAAAATGCTGAAGATCACACATTTCTAGTAAATGATTCAATCTCATAAAACAAAAAGAAAACAAGAGCGATATAAGAAACCAATGGCCAATAAAGTCTGCCCAGCTACTGTTAAAAAATATAAATACATTCTTAGGGCAATAACAGGTCTAACCATAGCATTTCTGAACTCTAAATAGATCGACAGTACACTTCTGCAGAAAAGTGATTTCGTGTGGTACAGAAATGTTAAATCATTTGAAATACTTTCCCATCAAGTTTTTTAAAAAAAACAAACACCTGAGGCATCATTACCCCCTTAGACATAGATCACTTAACTCCTCTAGGTACATCAACTATGCTTCAAACCTGTTTTGCCTTCGAAAAACTATACATTGCACACAGTAATATTGTAAGAAATTTTTTTTTTTTAATGAGATTATTTATGGTACAAAACATGCAAGACTTACCACCATCCGACACCAGAGGCACTTGAGAAAGCCGTGTCCGTGCTCTTGTTAGAGGCCTTTGTGAGCTATGGCCTTCATTCGCTGTATGACAGCAGGCGGGTGATGCACTTGGATCGTTTCCTATTCTTGTATTAGTCCTATGACTGCCACTTGATGGGGAGGACTGACTAGTGGACGGCTGCTGCCCCTCACAGCTTCCAGAAGTCCTGCCCTGCCGTCTGTGATTTGGGATGACATTGCTGGAGCAGTGACAACAAACAGCTCCAGATTCTCTCCCCTGCATTAAACTTGGATCAGAGTCATTTTCCCTATTACAAGCACACAGATTTACATCCTCATGGACATCGACCTTGCCATTTGATGGCTGACCGCTGTCTGAGCTTTCAGAGGCAGAATTACAGGCATTTAGAACTCCATTTGAAGTACCCACTTCAGCAGAGCAGTCTTTGCCTTTGCTTCTCTCAGGTTGGTCACTAGCAGCCTTCATATCAGCTTTTATCTGCTCGCTGGTTACCTGACATCCCTTTTCACAACTGGTTTCTTCACTTGGCACAATCTGCTCTGCAGTAGCTTTGGCCCCAGAACTGCACTTCTTGCGCAGGGGAGCTTTGCCTTTCCCGCTTACCGCTGTAAAAAGTGGATTTGTCATCAGAAAATAAATCAGTCATTGCGATGACCTGACTTAATAACAACAATGGGGGAACAAAATTCCTCCAACAAATATTTTTTGTAGACGTAGTTTATAAACATACATGTTAAAATACAACCAAACATATCACTGTACTAAGAATAGTGGCTTTCCTACAATCTATGTAGATATATTATCAAATGATCTTCCCGGCAGGAGCTCAGCAATACCCTCACCTGTGTTATCTTTGGGTTCTGCCGATGGGCTGCTTTTATCTTCCTCAGTGGGATAACTCAGTGAAGCATTATTGCTGCTGGAGTTAATAACAATGTCATCCTCATACTCACTGTCTGAATCGTGGACCGTGATTGGTGCAGCTTTGACAGTAGGCTGCAACCCACTAGGCCCTGCAACAAATACGACAAAACAAACACCAGGGTAAAAACACAAAATACATGTATAAAGATGATGAAATGTAGATAAATATAACAAAATCTAGTTAAAACAGTAAATCAGAAACGATTGATTTTACAGCATTACTAAAATACATAAAATTATATGCTTTTTGTGAAGTGGTTTCATTTTCTGGCAGATGAATTCTGTTTTGTTTCACTTCAGGAACAAATTGTTAAAACGGATTCTGATGTTACAGGGTATTGGAAAAAAAATCCCAGTGTCTGACCTGCTCTTTCCTCATCCACCTCCATTGGTATAATGGCAAGAGTGGGAGCAGAGGCCTCATTTTTATCTTCTTGATCAACGGGTCTTATTTCATCTTGAAACACATCCTCCATGTCTTGTAGAGCTGCAAATCACATCAAATGGAAACATATTCAACAAATCCCATACTGTGCAAAAATTATCCAGCAACAGAGCAAAAGGAAAGCAGGCAATGTGGAATATCACTTTACTGATATTTGTTATAAAGAGAATAGACCCTAAGCTGCCGAGGACAACAAAGATCATCTAGATTCGGAACACTATCTCTCTACACAGAACAGACAACGGTCACTCTGTATGTGGACAATACTTACCTTCTGCAGCAATTTGTTCTTCCTCTGGAGGTGGCTCTGGTCTTACTTCCAGCTCATCATTTCCCTCATCTTGTGGTGGTTGTGGCTCAGGCTGTTGAGGGTTGTTGTTGTTGTGTGCTAGGTTGTTGTTGTTGTTCTGGTGATTGTTGTTTTCATTTTCATTATTGGAATTCTGGTTGCTCACGAGGGCTGAAGACACACCAATGCCGGTTCCAGCACTGAGACCTACTCGTGCACAGCCCTATAAACAATGGAATTCAGAATCTGTTTAAACAGGAAAAGGGTTTGACAGAAAATTGATTAACAACGAACCCCAAAAATTCATACCTTTGGAGGTTCACGAAACATCTGGTCAAGTGAGATGAATTCCAAGCTTGGCAGCAACTCAACAAATTGACTGAAGGATTCTAGTTTAACCGCATGGCAGCGCACCAGACTCAGATCCACCAAGCGGCTCCAACGAGAATGATCTTTTAGGAGTGATGATTAAAAATATACATGTAATAAACAATAAATCCAGAATGTACCAATCTCACAAAATTACATTCCATGGTTTTTTTTTGTTTTCTTGGTGCTCTTATAAATGTTTCTCCTAATCCATCTACTAATCAAGAGGCTATATTCTACAGAAGATGATTTTTTAGGTCCTGTTCCATGTTTTGGTCTCCACTGAGACCAAAATTACCGTATTTGCTCGATTATAAGACGAGGCTTTATAAAACACGCCAACGCGTTTCAAACCTTACGGTTCTTAATCATGGCTTAAGCCATGATTAAGAACCGTAAGGTTTGAAACGTGTTGGCGTATTTTTTCTCAATCACTTGAGCACATCTCTCTTTTTTTTTCTATCATGTTTTAACTGGTCTAATTAAATTTTGAATTTTTAACCCTTATTTGTGGAGCTGGATCTTCTATCTAAACTGTCATATGAGACTAAGATCCAGATCCCCCGCAGCGATGCAGGGGACCTGGATCCTCCTGTCCCCCCCCCCACTTACGGTACTTCTGAGGTCCCGGTGCTTAGTCCGGGCAGCGTGTAGAGCTCTGCGCGATTCGCGTAGAGCTCTACACACTGCCCGGACTAAGCAACCACCCACACACTTACCGGTACTTCTGAGTCCTCTGGGGTTAGTCTGGGCAACGTGTAGAGCGCAACGCGATTCGCGTACACAACTTCCGCTGCAGCCGGGAGGAAGTGCAGCTAGCAGCGGGGGTTGTCTACCTCCTCCCGGCTGCAGCGGAAGTTGTGTACGCGAATCGCGTAGAGCTCTACACGCTACCCGGACTACGCACCGGACACTCAGAAGCTCCGGTAAGTTTGGAGGAGGGAGGGGGAGGGAGTGTTAAATGGGGGGCTTAAGGCATTTCTGGAGGCAGAGTGCTCTGTGAAATGCCTTTTAACCCCCTTAATGCCACTCTGCCTCCAGAAATGCCTTTTAACGCTCTATACGCCACTCTGCCTCCTGAAATGCCTTATATCCCCCCCTATATGCCACTCTGCCCCATAATATGCCTTTTAACCTCCTAAATGCCAGAGTGGCATATAGGGGTATAAGGCAATTCTGGAGGCAGAGTGGCACATAGGGGGTCAAAAGGCGTATCATGGGGCACAGTGGCATTTAGAGGGTTAAAAGGCATATCATGGGGCACAGTGGCATATAGGGGCTATAAGGCATTTCTGGGGCAGAGTGGCAAGCCAGGGGGCAGATGTGCATAACTGGGGGGGGGGCAGGTTAAAAAAAAAAAGCAAATAAAAACAAAATATTTTTCTCAATCATAGCTTTTATTAAAAAAAAAAAATTGTTTACATAGTTTACGTGAATTAACATTTACTGGTAAAACTTTTTTCCTATAGGGTCGTCTTATATTCAGGCTTTTTCTTTTTTTCATAAATTAATATTCAGATTGTGGGGGGGTCGTCTTATAATCAGGGTCGTGTTATAATCGAGCAAATACGGTAGTCCTCTTTATTAAGAAGAGTACATATGTGATGCCTTGTGCTAATTGTTCCTATTTTTACATGCAGAGCTGTTTTAGTTTGATTCAACATTCTCTGTTTTCAGATACTGTGGGTGGGGGGGGGGCAGTGTGCGTTCAGTACCTGTGATCCAGTTTCTTGGATTATGAAGATGTGGACAGTTGTAGATCACCAAGTATTTAATGCAAGAGAAGACCTCGTTAACAGCCTTCATTCCAATATCTGTGATGATGCCAGGATTCTCTGCCACATCTGCTAGTCCATATTTCATCAGATCAGCATTGGTCATCTTACCTAAATATAGTAGGAAACAGTGTTTGGTGAACAGAATGGAATTTAGTAAACCCAGCTTAAGTGTATTATGTGTTGATTCTGTAGGCAAGGCATTATCATCCAAACAAAAACAAGAAGGTACGTGTGTACTAGAAATAAAATAGATATTAGATATAAAAAGGATTAGATATTGAAGGATATATTTTTTTACATTGCAGCAAAAATTCATCCACATATCCTAGGTGCAAGGTTTCAAACTGGGGAAACTCAAGCTCTGCCATCTTCAAAGCTGAAAACACACCATCTTTGGTCAGGGAAGGTTGGATGCGCACTTCGTGTAACCTTAGAATAAGAATAATGTTGATGTTTATGTCAGCTCCATCGTTATAATGTACCAAATGCAAAACGTACTACTAATAATTATAATCATATTACTATGCAAATGAAGGGAAATTGTGATCACGTAATATTTTAATTTACCATTTTGCCATCTAAAAATGTAATTTTTAATCTTCACATAAAATATTGAGTGAATTGTCAGTTTTCATTTTCATTCATGTTAATAATGTTACATATCTAAGATTTAACAATTACCTTCTCGCAGCCGTGATTATGAGGTAGCCAAGATCCACTTCCAGAGCATTCTTACATGCTCCCAATACAATGGTGTGTAAATTCCGAAACCCACCTGCAAATTAACAAAAAAATAATCAGAATAAGGAAACCAAAAGGAATTACACTAAAATGATCCAGGACTGTGGAGAATTGTATGGGGCACCTTATATTTCTACAACAAGAAAAAAACACATTTTCAAAATGAACCTTCAATGAAGTTTAATGCTGAGGCTTAATCTAGACAGCCTTTTACATATGGATAACAAGTAGTAAGATGTGGGCACCTTATGCCGTTCTATTACCAAAATGTTACTGAAAGTGAATCTCTTACTTAGCAAATTTGCATTTGTTTGTACAGTGTTCAAAAGCCACCGATCTTTGCCATTTCTGTAAATAAATATTGTAAACTAATGCAACGTAGTCCTACTTACCAGAGCGCCAGCTGTCTTCCACCACATGCTGAATGAGCCCGCCAAGAAACGGAACTCTTACAAGCTCTAGATGTTCCAAGTTGCGAGCAGATGCCAAGCCGGTCACTAATGGCACATACTTTAAGGAATTTGTGGGACCTTCAAAAATGAGAGCAAAAACAAATATGTTGGTAGAAAAAATGCGGGAATAATTAGCCTCTTATATTTACACTGGGAGAGCCATCTTTCCATTCTGCTTTGAGTGGTTGAAAAAGCTAATGTTTATAGCAAAAGCTAAATAAACAAAAGTTCTACCAAACTCTGCAAAGAGCCTGAAACAAGACTCATGGTACTATAATTTCTGATGCAGCAAAGAATCCTCTGAAATATGAAGTTCTACCACAAAATGCTAATGAGCTAGAAGCTGATATTTACATAACTCAGTAGTGAAGAGCTCAGCTTAACCCTTACCTGCACAATTCCGCATCACAAAGGTACGTAGACTGATGCAGAGGAAGTCTTTAAAAGGTTGAGGTTTGGTCAGACGTACCCACTTTAAATATAGATGACGAAGCATGGGGATACATGGAATTTCTGGTACGTTCACGCCTTCCAAGATATTAAGAGAGACGAGAGAAATGAAGACCACAAATTACATCTTTTCACTACTGTATAGTTGGTCAACATCAGAACAGAATGTAATCAGGAAATGTGAACATGTTGACAACATAAATCAAAACTATACTATCTAGTAAAGTAAAAATGGTTCTTTCAAATCTTATGTGAAGGGACTAAGAAGAATAATGTATTCAAAATGACTTCGGTCAATTTTTTGCTCATTCCCATGCCAACGGACACAAAGCCTCTTCACAAATAAATTACCCAAAGCATTATCATTTAATATGATTTTAACACTGAGTTAAACTAGAGTTAAACTAAAACTGGCCTCAGCGAACCCATGAAAATTACACGAAAGGCTAGAAATGTTTACCAGGCCACTAGCTTGTAAAGCATACCGTGTGAGCTAGTGCTCTATCCTTTCTATTAAGCCATGTAATTTTATATATTATATAAATATACACATACACACACACATATACACCAATCAGCCATAACATTATGACCACCTGCCTTTTGCCAGCAAAACAGCCCTGACCCGTCAAACCATGGACTCCACTAGACCTCTGAAGGTGTGCCGTGTTATCTGGCACCAAGATGTTAGCAGATCTTTTATGTCCTGTAAGTTGCGAGGTGGGGCCCTCAACGGATGCCATGCACCTGGCCATCCACGTGATGTAAAAGATAATGTGATTCATCAGACAGGGCCACCTTCTTCCATTGCTCTGTGGTCCAGTTGTTATGTTTACGTGCCCATTGTAGACAGAGGTCTGCTACCCAGCTCCATATTCAACAAACTGCGATGCACAGTGTGTTCTGACACCTTTCAAGCAAAACCAGCATTAACTTTTTACGCAAGTTGAGCTACCGTAGTGTGTCTTTTGGATTTGACCACACAGGCCAGCCGCCCCCCCCTCATGCATCAATGAGCCTGGGCAGCCAATCACCCTGTCGCCGGTTCACTCCTTTAGATCACTTTTCATAGGTACTGACCACTGTAAACCAGGGACACCCCACAAGAGGGGCAGTTTTGGAGATGCTCTGACCGAGTCGTCTAGCCATCACAATTTGGCCCTTGTCAAAGTCGCTCAGATCCATTGTCCATTTTTTCTGCTTCTAACACATCGATTTTGAGGACGAAATGTTCACTTACTGCCTAATATATCGCACCCACTGACAGGTGCCATGATAACAAGATTATCAGTGTTATTCAAATCAGTGGTCATGTTATGGCTGATCGGTGTATGTATATATGCCTAGGTGCAGCACACCCAAAAAATCCATAAGATCAAGTGGATCATGTAAAATCAAGTAGTTTATTCAGTTCAACAGAATATCATCTCTTCTGATAAAATGAATAAACTACTTGATCTTACACTATTTGAAGTTCTGCAAGCGCATGCTTATTATGGAAGGATATATATACACATACATATACACGCACAATTAATTAACAGGTTTTGCTCTATTACACATATATTTTGTTCATGAAAAGCTTACCAACTAAGTGCAGCGTTTGGATTTTGGCAGCAACTGGAATTTTCAGTTTATTTTCTGGAGGGATGGGAAAAGCTCCATTGCGATTTCGGAATTTACCCAAAATATGCACCTGTGGCATGTATGTCCATATAGCTTCTACAAGTTCCAAGTGAGATGTCTCTACACCCTAGGTAAATAGCATATTTCAGATAAAATGTGTCAAAAAAGAAATACGGGCTGCCTCATATAAGCAGAAATGGGCATTAATGAGTTACTATGTATTTTTTGTCTCTAATTTTACCATTGACATACAAATGACAAGCATTAACAGATGACAACGGAAATAGAATTTAACACCAAGTCTGGTTGAATGTTCTTGGACCGGATTAACAAAGTCACTCACCAGGAGGTTTGGGCAGGACTGCAAAGCTTCTAACACACCAGGAATGCTGAAGGCCTCATGGCCCCGAACCCTGCGTCTTTCCAAGTACCTTGGGTGAAGGCCATAAAGCTGCTCAATGTCTGGCATCTTCTTAAGTAACTTTAGAAAACTGGAATCTGTAAAACCTAGAAAAGGATGACAGCAACAGCGATCATCACCAACCTATGCAAAAGATGGGCGCTGAGGCTTACATGTTAATTAGGTGATCTTTTATGTTATACAACAGTTCAGAAGCAAACATAACTGCTATAGCAATCATGACAAGGTTATTTTACCAGCTAAATTCCATAATTGGGCTAAAGACAAAATATAGGAAAAACTACACATTTACAATATATGATATCCTTTTTTGCAGACCTGGTGGAACCGATTTTGAGAGCTACAGTCACAATACCCACATCACTCACTCTGTTTGAGGGTTATTGGAGTTGTAACACAAGATAGTCGATTTTTTCTCACTTTTAAAATATCTATTTTGCAAATGTTTTAGTGGCTGTAGGGTGTTGTCGCAATTACTGAACGCTGCATGTTAATTCTAATTTATCATTAGGAAACACAAGTGACTTCCGGTTTAATGGCAGAAGATGGTGGCCTCTTTTGGCTCAGGTGCCGCTGCAGAAAAAGGATCCTCATTTAGAAAATTGCAAATAAACAAATATGTACAGTGCCAGCAAAAAGGTTTTTGATACATATTGTTTTAAGAATCTTTAACTACCTGCAGACATTCCCTATTTAAAACAACATCCTGATGACAGAGCTAAAAAGGACTGCTTATGCTAATAAGGTGATTTGTTAAAGGGTCACTCCAGCATTCATATCGCTTTACTGCATACGATAGCTGAGAAGCCCTTTTAGATTTTTATGGTGTCTCCCTTGAAACGCCTAGGGAGTTCTGCAGGTCTAACCAGAACCCCATGAGCAAAAGCCCTCACACAGATTTTAATCCTGCCACTGTTTGGCTGCTTCAAGTCAAAGGCCATGGCGGGGCTTTTCCCTAATGTAATTTAAACATAATGTAAGTTAAACAAAATGCATATGGAAGTACTTTTGCGTACATTCACTCCCCTGGCACACTGCACCAGGGCCTCCCCTGGCACACTGCACCAGGGCCTCCCCTGGCACACTGCACCAGGGCCTCCCCTGGCACACTAACTCAATTCTAGGCTTTTATCAATTAATGGGAGACTCAGACTGAGACATTCTATTTTTTTTTACCAAAAGGTATGATATGTAGATGCAAAAACATTTGAAAAGAAAGCAGTAACTTGGAAACGAACATGACTGTATTATAAAGAAATTACATGTACACTTAAGCTAGCTTAATATAGAGGACCTTTAGTGGAAAGCAGGACACATGGGTGCTGGGGAAGCTGCTTCTGTAATTAATACCGTGAATGAATTACACAACTGTCCTGTCTTTGTGTTTTTTTCTTCACCACATGCTGCATCAGATTTAGAACCATGTGTGCCTACCATAGCTATGACTTCTGCTGCCTTGTGGTAGTCTCAGCTCCAATAGATGCGTAACCTTCACTATTAAAATTATTACAAAGCTGTCAACAAGAACTAAATACGGTCAGCCTTAGGGGTCTAATCCTGCAGCCAAGAGGTTTCGTTGAGACTGATAACAGAAAGCAACTTAAATGGTTATCTAAGCATTATGATCTAACCATGGTAAGATTATCCTGCAAGAATGGATAAATTGACCTTGCACTACTTGTTAAACTAGTGTGAATACATTAACAATATGTTGCTAGTTAAACTATACTTTATGTAGGGTCTTCTTAAACTGTAGAGAACTGTACTACTGTTTCAAGAAACAATTAACAAAAAGAAAGAAGAATAGTTTTGTAGAGTCTTTAAAAAGTACAGTTTAGTCTCCCATACAACTAATCTGTAACAGGAAGTTGCTAACACTCAAATTAATCTGTATATGGGAACAGGGGAAGGTGGTCTCCTTATACCCCTAGAACTCCCTTTCAAGACTGAACTGGATGAGAGTATGGTGCATGCAGTTGCAGAATACATATTCCGCAAGCCAAAGAACCGGGGAGCAGGGAAAGCATCAAGTACATAGGGGCTGCTGCTGAATCCCTCCATGCAGGGGAGAAATCGATAAGTTAAAGGGGGAGGAGGCAACTGTCATGTGCATTACACTACATGTAATGGTTGGAAGGTCCCTGTAATTATCAGTATGACGAATGGGTACAACAGACAGTATTACATGAATGTGTATAGTTTGTAGTCATTGTCTTGGTTATTATATGAATGCGTTTATCTTTATTCGTAGAAGCATAAACATTTTTTACAGTAGTTAAGACCAATCTGGACCATTTAGTCCGTGTAAAAACTTAATCGGTCTTTTCTTATATTCAAGATATAAACCATATGCTTATGCTATGTATAGATACCAATAATACTAAATACATAACACTGCTATATTATGAATAGAATTTAGTATGGGATTGTTTCTAGTGGTAGCACTCACCTGTGGGCATATATTCCCACCATCGACCAGCACAAAGATCAACCATCTTTACAACACGCAAGTACAGCGTCACTGCTTCTTTTAACTTGCGAGACAGGCATTCCATGCACATAATGTCCTGCAAGGGCAGGTACCTAGAGAAATAAAATAGAGACAAGCATGCTTTGTGCCACAATTCTGGTGTGAACCTTTATCAAAACTCTCAAAAAATAATTTAGGTTAGTAATGAATCTCACCATCGGGACAAAAACATAAACGTAAGACAGGGGTCGACAAATTTGGTTTGGATCTTTGGATTTTTTTTTTCTCTTCCTCAATCATGTTTTTATTTTCACATATTACCAAACCTGTAGCCTGGGGTTTTTCAAGCCTTGACATACACTAACATACATTTACACACCAAGACCACACAGTAACAGACACACGCTAACATCTTATGCTCACAAACACTCAACAGTAACACACACATAGCATTCTACGCTCATGTACATCCATGCCAACACCATACACACACTCTAACACTATATGCGGAATGACATACTGTAACAAACAACATCATACACACTAGCATCACACTCATACACATGCATGCACACACACTGGCTAACACTATACATATCTAACAGTACGGATACACACACATGGAATCTGACACTACAACACATCAGACATACCGACTGCAGCACTATACATATAGCACACATACACACTGACACTACAGCATACACAGACACTGACTGCAACACTATACATACACATGCATACACTGCTCCCCCTCTCACCTGCTATGCCCCTGCCCAAACTATGCTTTCCTGATTGTGTGTGGTAAACCAAGTGACGTGAAGCACCAAGTGGGGTAACAGAGTGTATTATGTGAGCCCGCTGGGAGCCTCACAGCACCTACTACCACAGACTCATGATGGCAACCCTACAAAAGCCTGGGCACCAGAAAGTGGTTTCTAGCCGCCATGGTGACCTGGGGTTTGTCAAACTCTGCCATAAGCCCAAGCCAAGATGGCATACAATGACATCAAGGTCTGCAGTCCATCACTGCTCTGTGTCGGCAATGCTGTGACATCAGCGTTAAAGACACAGAGAAGTAACAGAGGTTTGCTATATTAAATATATATCCACATATTTTATGTAAGTTATGTTTATTTTATGCTGAAATCAACATAACAAAGATGTAGAAGAAGAATCTGTACAGAAACAGTTACGAATAACATAACAAAGTGATGCTGGTAACATCCTTCCAAAAGTGGTCTTATTGCCATAGCAACAAATGGGAGGTTCCTGCTGACTGGACCATCCCATGTAGTTGCTATGGCGATAAGAGCCATATTCAAACTTGTATTGGCACATAACCACCAATATGTTCAGAAGTTTACTTACTTGAAAATGTGACAAAGTACTTCATGAGACAGCTGGTTCATGTAATCTTTGGGGTCTCCAGCTTTAATATTTTCTGTGCCATCCATACTGGTTCTGCATGGCTTGACAGATTTCCGGCGAGGCCCCATGATGAATGTATTAACCTCCTCTTTGGTTCCTTGTAACTACAGATTAAGAAAAGAGTGATAGAAAGAGGAGACTCACTGTGGGAGAGGTTTAGCTGATTTGTTGAATTTCAGGGTACCTGTGACGCTAACCAGATACTAGATCAGACATGTGAGATACTAAGATACCCCTTTACACAGATTTATTTCATAAAATCAGTGATACCATATAAAATGATAATCCCATAAATTAGGTCTGTCTTTTATAAGAAGGACACACATCACCATAGGTGCATCTTTGTTTACCCATACACTATGCTAAAGAACCTGCTTAAACATGCACATCTAACCCAGGCTTTCTTCTCTGATTGATGAGCGGGCTGCAGGCACATAAAATAGTCTGTCTCACACTAGCATGAAATGGCTTTTTAGCAATAAAGGTGGAAACATAACTTGACGGCAGAAAAGAACCAATCGGTCCATCTAGTCTGCCCATTTTACCGGACCAAGACTTGGACTTCAATCAGCCTTTCGCGTTGTCTTAGATTCAGGATAGCCAGATGTCTATACCATGAATGTTTAAATCCCCTTAGGGTGTTAACCTCTTACCACTTCTGCTGGGAGGCTGCTGCACTTATCCACCGCCCTCACAGTGCATTAACTCAAAGCATCTAGTGTTAAATCATTTTATGTATTTAAATGTTTCTAACACATTCTCTTTCTATCTTCTACACATATTATGCTTCCTTCAAATGAATAATACTAACAACTTCTGTATCTTACCTCAAAATACTGATCCTACACGTCAAAATGCGTCAAGCAGTTGAAAGAACCGTTGGGTGGTTACATATAATCTTGCACTGACGTCTATTTGTATATTAATAAGCTCTGTTTCATTTTCTTGCTACTGGTTACAACTGCTTTGCAAACACAGATACAATTGTACATAAAGACGATCGCCTGTAATTTCCTTAGTACTCCTGCGGTGAAGTGTAATGAAAACTAGCAATTTGCTCTTTCAAAAGCACACGTTTCGCTCTCTTACCGATCACCGGTGGTAATGAACGGAACTATGGAGCATATAGAATTAGCCGGGTTCCATATTGAGTGTTGTTTTTTTTTTTTTTTCCCTTCTTCTTTCTTTCATTCTGCGCCTGCGTGGTTAACTGCGCCTGCGCGCTCTCCAACGTAAGGACCGTAGAAACACGGCGGGACAGTGACGTCATCTCTTGAGGCCGCCTACCATAGTCTCGCGCACTCTCAGTCGCAGACGTCTGAGGGTAAACGAGTCCGTTTGAGACTTCCGGGTGGTAGATGCTAAGAGATGCTAATGTCCAGTATTTTTAGGAGTTATTGTAGCATTATTTAACTGCTTTCTGTCTGGATTCCGGCCCGTATATGCCAAGTGTTCAACTTTTGTCTCCAATTTTCCGCGATTTATGACTTTTTTTGTGTTTGGTGTGTCAGGATAGCAAAGGGGTTACAATTTACATTTTGTAAGTAATGCGGTTTTGTTTTCTAAATGCCTTACTTGTGTACATAGACACCGTTAGGTCACATAGTAAAGTCGAGGTAAAGCACAGGTTGTACCCATCACCACGGTCCCTAGTAAAGACAAGTACTCCTCTCAGGCCATTTTAAAAATTGGGAAGTATGCCATCTTAAAGGCTTTTTAATTCTGCTTGTTTTCAGTCTCCAGAATGAATACAAGAACTTACAGGATAAGTTTTTTTATTATTTATTATGGTGTCTGGCTGATCAGACCTTTTTATGATCTCTGGGTCTGGAACTGACTCCTTCCTGTTCTGGTATGAGTAATATACATGGGCACTGGCAGAATGTTTTTGTGTTTGTTTTCTTTTTTTTTTGGGCTGGGGGGATCTTTGTATTAGAAGGAATTTGTCTGTCCCCGTCTTCGGTTTAGACGAAATTAGGCCAACGTTTTACATTTTGGGAAATCTAATTTGTTCGGCTGGTTGCAATGGAAACAAGAAATACATGTGTTGGAAGACATTAAATAGCGAATTTAAGACTAATGGATGGAGGAAAGAAGGTCAACATTAGCTTAGAGTTATAGGTTTTAAGTTAAGGATAGCAGTAGACTGGTTAAATGATCTTCATTTTTAACCCCTTAAGGACCAGGCTTGTTTTTTCTTTTTGTAACCTGTGGGACCGAAGCTGTTTTAATACTTTTGTGGTGCTTGTGTTCAGCTGTAATTTTCTCCCCCTTTAGTGTACCCACGTAAGTTATATATTGTTTTTTTTCAGGACAAGATGGGCTTTCTTCAGATACCATTATTTTGATCGTATCATCTTATTTACTATAAAAAAAATAAAAAAAACATGGTGAAAAATTGAAAAAAAAACACATTTTATGACTTTTATTTGAAAAAACTTTTACCTAAAAAAGCAAGTAAAAAAACTAGCTAAATAGATTCTACTACTTGTCCCGAGTTTAGAAATACCCAATGTTTTTATGTTTTTTTGCTGTTTTTTGTAAGTTATAGGGCAATAAGTACAAGCAGCGTTTTATGATTTCCAAACTTTTTTTAACAAATCTGGTCATTCTGCCTCCATCTCCTCTTTGGAACATCTTTGAAGCTGGTTAACTCAATTTAACCCATTCAAACCATATATTTTTGAAAACTAGACACCCCAGGGTATTTCAAATGCTGTTATTTTAACCCTTTCCATGCAACAGTTATACAACCACACTTTGTCAAACTTTGTAATAGTAATTTTTTTTATTTTTTTTTCACACAAATTGTACTTTAGTTATAGATATACAGGTTCTGGTATATATCACTGTCAAAAACACCCCAATGTGTGTTCAGGAACATCTCCTGAGTGCAGTGATACTCGACATGCATGGGTTTGTCGTGTTGTTTGAGACTTAAAATGCCACATTTGGGAAGTGCGCTTTTTTTCTCCATTTTGGTCAGTCTGTACCTATGCCCTATCTTTGAGCTCGGCCACTCCAATTTACCCCATCAGCCATTTTTTTTTTTATGTTAGACACCCCTTGGGTATTTGAAGTGCTTTTATTTTAACTCCTTGTTGAGATTTTTGAGAAATTTTAGCACTTGCTCAAAATAATAAACTTTTTATTTTATTTTTGTAATACTTTTTTTATATTTTTTTTTACACAGTTTGCTGGTACTGGATGGTTCATCTAGTGACATCGCTGTATAATTATTTTTAAATGTTAGCACATTTTTTTTTTTTTATTATTTTTTGAATATTTTACTAATCACATTGTGATTAGAAAGCTGGGCTCCATTGACTTGCATGGTTGAATGCAGTACCTGTATTCAACCTGCAAGTGGAGCCAGAGATCTCTAGAGGGTCTGGAGACCATCTAGCGAACTCTTTCATCTTTATTGTTTTTTTTCCCGGGCTGCCGCCATCTTGCTGATGGCAAAGATCACCGGCAGCTGCCCATCCAGAAGTGTTTGGTGTCGCTGGATGCCTCCTGATCGAGGCATCCCAGCGACACCATTTAAGTTTAGGAGGCAATCGTTGATCGCCTCCTAAACGCTTTTAAAACAGGCGTCCGCCGCCATACAATGCATGGCGGCTGTTGACGCCCCGGGGAGGGGCCAGACATGGCCCCCGATGCCGATCTCGGCCTTGCTGAATGCCTCGACATCGAGGCATTACAGTAACGCCGTTTAAGCGAAGAAAGTGATCGTTGATCACTTTCTAAGCTTATTTAATTTTTTGACGGTTCGGGACCGTCAAAGGTCATTAAGTGACCGTTTTACCATGACGGTCCTGAACCGGCAAAGGTCGTTAAGGGGTTAATAGGTGTTAATGAAATTAATAAATAAAATCAATGCTTTATTATCACATATTAAAGATTAACCAGTTCACTACTACCCTTAGGCTTAACCTATCAGTTTATATAACCTAATAATTATTATATATATATATATATATATAAAGAATAACCTAATATTTATAAATTAAATAATATGATTCATTATGTTTACTATTAGAATAATAAAATTAATTATTAGTATTAGCACTGTTACTAGCAGTAACAGTGGTTGTTAATGGCGTATTTACAGTACAGGTGGCGGTAACTACCAGTGGAAGGAGAAGTACTGAACAAGGACAGCAAGTATTCCCTAAATGATACTCAAGAGAACTTGGCCTACTGTTACTACTACAAGGTGGTGTGTTGGACATAGCGACTGAAGTACTTGCCTGACTAAACTGACGCAAAGGCTGCGTTCCAACTAGAAATGCTGGTGGTGGATGGAGCCTGACTCTCCCCTTTACTAGTACCAAAACGAGGATTCATTAGAGATTTTATTTAGGTGTATGTGGACTGTTGTTTTTTTTTAACAGTAGAGGAAGTTTTAATTAATTAAGAATCAGATGGAAATAACAAAAACTATGCACAACTGTTAACTGAAGTTTATTGGTATTATATATGAGTATTATTGGTGAAAGCACTTAAAAGAAAAGAAGGTGATACTGCAATAATACAATACAAAAGAGGCGGGTAGATGCAATAAATGGGCGATTCAATACAATAATAAATATACAAGAGAGTGTTAAAATATTGTATAAAAACAAATAGACCAAATGGGTGGAGCCCAAGTGCGGCACAGAACCCTGACGCGTTACGCCGTCAGGCTTCCTCAGAGGGTCCCAGCTCGCAGAGTGCAGGCTATTATTTGTGTGTGAAGGGTAGTAATGGCAGACAGAGAACATATGCTCCAAAAAGAAGAAACTTTTTGCACAATGTATGTGCTCAATTTTGTTATAATGGATGGGATGAGCGTGTCTGAAGGCGAAGGCAAATAAACAGATGAAGATTTACGTATTTTGTATGTTTTGTTTTTTGTCCATTGTAACATACGTTCGTTATTCGGACGAATGGAGTCCCAGTGGTTTTTGGCACCTAGAGTCCCAAGATAAATTTTTTTAAACCATATGTGGGTTTCAGTAAGGATTCCCCTTTTCCCTGTTTGATGTACCCACACAGATTACGCATCCTTTTTTCAGAACAAAAAGGGCTTTTATTTGAAACTATATAACTGGCACAAACTAATTATGAGTGCTAGTATATAAAAAAAAATATCGTGGAATTTCTTTTGCACATAAGGTTCCCTCTGGTCACATTCAGGAGGAGTCTTCTCCTGACATACCCCAAGAGCCACACCCATCCCTTACATAGTACCCTATACGGTAGTATTTTTAATAGTTTTGGTAGTGAACGGGGCAGGGGGTTATAGTTTTTACAGTTAAGGCTAGGGTAGTGCGATGTAAGGTTTTTGAATTTTTAAGTCTCTTTTTATTTTGCACTGTTATCTGTGCAGAAGGTATAGAGATCTCTCTAGGTACCTCTCCGACATCATGTTATGCCAGTGATGTCACAATGATATCACTTAGCTCACTTGTTTATTATTTTTTTCTAAATAAATAAAAAGATACTTTGTTTTGTTTTTCCACTTGTGGGAAGAGGGAGGAACATTGTTTCTCAATCTTTTCCCTGCGATCCCCCTGCATTGATCACACCAGGGCTTGACAAATTTGTTGTGAATCTAGGCGCCAGGTAAAAAAGTTAGGAGCCAGGATTTTTTTAAACTAACAGTTGGTTAGGAGTGATCGGATCATCATCAGCCCACTTACTAAACTCACAGTGTTTGACCTGGAAGCACCCTGGACTTTCAGGTCAGTGCTGTTTTTTTTTTATTATTAATTATATTTTTTTTTAACTCTTTCGATGCTGATGTTCCATTGGAGCACAGCATTGACTGATATTTAGTCCCCACAAGCTTGTGGGGAAAAATATTAACCCCTGCAATGCCACGAATGTGTCATACACAAGTGTGGCATTGAAGGGGTTAACGCTGCACTGTCGCTCTCATGGAGCGATCAGGCAGCAGGGGGGTGTTGGGGCTGGTGTCCACACTCATGTGGAGACCAAAGAACCTTCTCCCCTGTGCCTGAAGCTGCCTCTGGCAGCTGGGACTCAATTGCTGGTCTATAGACCAGCCATTGCAGGGAGGGGAGTCTTTGATGACTGCTGTAGGCTTCCATGCCTACAGGAATCATCAAAGGGCTTGTGGGGGCTCGATTTTGCTGTTGCTGGTCTGCCTGGGCTTCCAGGCAGACCACCAGCAGCAGAGCCCCGTACAAAACGGGAATTAACCCCTAAATGCCGCGATCGCGTCATTGAAGGGGTTAACGCTGCACTGTCGCTCTCATGGAGCGATCAGGCAGCAGGGGGGTGTTGGGTCAGGTCCAATCAACACACAACCCCCTTCCCTGAAGCTGCCTGTGGCAGCTGATAACACGATTGCTGGTTTTGCAGCAACCGCGGTTTCAGCCTACAGGATCACTCCGTGGGAGTGATCTCAGGCTCGGGGGCGGGCTCTGAGTAGCTGTGCTGTCTGCCCAGACTCCTGGGCAGACAGCAGCAGCAGCAGCGCACCCGTGTGGTTACTCAGCCTCTTACATCCACATTTTTTTATGGATGTAAGAGGCTGACAAAACCTAGGCGCCAGGACAAAATTCTCTGTCGCCATGGCGACCTGGCGCCTGGGATTTGTCGAGCCCTGGATCACACTGTGATCGCCAAGCAACTCTCCATAGACTTGCATTGAGGATTGCAATGTGTGTGTGATCAACCAGCAGGGTCAAGACAGATCCTTGCGATGGTGGCCGTTAAAAACGATCGGTCAGGAGTCCAGGGACTTTAGTGAATGCTTTTTTAGGATTGTGACGGAAGCCTCCATCACTGGGACCACTGGAGAAGCCTGATTGCCAGTCTCCTCCCTATTGACTATGGGCCCTGGGTTTGTAAAGGCTTCTGTGGCTACCCCCAGCAGTATCATCTCATCACTGGCTGAGGGGATTATCTCCAGCAGACAGCCAGGATCTGCCACCAGGGAGTGACCACCATTGTTTCAGTTTAATGTTGTATAAATCAGTCTCCCCCCTATTGTATTGTTAATCCCGTTACTGCCCCCGTTATCTCTGAGAGGCAGATTAAGGGGGCGGTTTGTGTCCCAATATCTTGTTTTATGTTAATGTGTGTTTTGCTGGATATATCCAGCCCTGTGTGTCTAAAATAAATCAGTCTTCGTTTGGTTTTACCCTACACTGAGTCTCGGCTAGTGACTGGGGAACCGGGGAAAGTGTGTTGTCCCAGGCTAAGGGAGCACAAGACAGCGGAGGCAGTCGGTCGGACTAGCCAGCTCCGTGACAAGGATGTACATGAACTGAAGGGGTTAAGTATTCAGCTAATCCTGAGGGACTTCAATTTCTGGATTGATGACACAGATTCCCCATGATGAGTAGTCTTGGCTTCACACAAACTGTCATGCCTGCCACTCATAAGAGGCCACATACTCGACCCGGTGTTCCAACTTAAACTTAAAATCACTGCTGTAAAAGTAAACCCAGTAGTATGGTCAGATCATCAATGCCTAAACTTCTCCATCTCCTCAGAGCTAGCCAAACTTCTTCCTCCAAGGCTAGCAAAATGCCGCTTATTAAAGAGTTTGACTTCACCAATCTTTTTATTAAACCTCGACCTAACAGAATTACTGGGCACCTGCAAAGACCCTAACTTATTAGTCCAACTGTATGATAAGAGGGTGAGCGATACCTTGAGCAGCCTTGCTCTGCTTCGCATTGAACCTATAAAAACCATCTGCCATGCTCCATGGTTTGATGACACCATCAGAATGCTGAAGAAAAAAGGCCTTAAGCTTGGAAGAAGGTGGCGTAAAACACACAACCAGGATGATAAGCGTAACTAGTAACTCACAGTAACTAAGAAAAAATCTACGTTCCTGTCTCGTGAAATCAGCCTTGCGCACAACAAACCGGCCCAGCTCTTCCACACAGTAGAAAGGCTCTGCAAGCCATCTTGCCTGCATACCTCCACAAATCTCACACAGTCCAAATGTGAAGATTTTGCAGCCTACTTTTCAGCTAAGATAGCTTCCATCTGGACCTCTATTGCAGAAGGACAGCCAAAGACATTACAGAGGTACAAAAACGAGGGTTCAAATTCCCCCACCCTGTGGATAAGTTTTAACATCCTGGGCAAGGAAGAAATCTCAATCTAACAAAACCTGCGAGCAACCACCTGTGCCTTAGATCCTGCAGCTACATATCTCCTCCCTGCATGCTCAGAAACAGCAGGCCCAGTTTTTACAAAATTAGTCCAATGTTCTCTGGACTCCGGAGTTTTTCCAGACTTACTGAAAGAAGCAATGGTGAAACCTCTTCCTTGCTTAACGAACTATAGGCCCGTCTCCAACTTCCTTTTTCTGGGAAAAGTCATTGAAAAATGTGTGTTAATGCAACTAGAGGCCCATCTGTCAAGTAATAATATATTTGATTCTTTCCAATCAGAAAACGTCATAGCACTGCAACTGCCCTGGTTTGCTTTCTGAATGACCTCCTGAGGGCAAGAGACAAGGGTGATCATTCAATCCTAATTTGACACCATTGATCATAAGATTCTTATTGAGCGGCTGCAAGACCTATGCGGGCTGGGAGGCACAGTTCTAACATGGTTTAAATCCTTCCTCACAAACAGGTCACTGAGGGTGTCATCAGGACTGTGTTCCTCAGCTCCCACAAGGAGTACCACAAGGATCCATTCTATCTCCCACTCTATTTGCCATATACATGTTGCCACTTGGGGACATCATCAGACAACATGGATTAAGATATCACTGCTATGCAGATGACACACAGCTCTACCGTTCCTTTACACCAGGAACTAAGAATCCAACATCTCTTTTCAACAGATGCTTAGCAGATCTCCTAGAATGGATGCAAGCTAGCTGGTTAAAGGTAAATCCTGATAAAACAGAAGTCCTGTTGATCAGAGGACAAAGGATAACTGCACCGATTCTAGGAAATACTAACCAAACTGGCATAGAATTCAGGGGGGTTCAGAGCTACTCAGGTCAAGTGAAGTGCAAAATCTCGGAGTATTCCTTGACAGTGGTTTATCACTTAAACATCAAATCTCTGCTGCAACAAAATCTGCCTTCTTCCACTTGATGAAAATAGCCAGGATTAAGCACCTAATTCCACCAGAGGATACTGCCACCCTAATCCCCATGCATTTGTGACATCTCGTCTGGACTATTGCAATGCACTGTATGTAGGCCAGAAAAAGAATTTAACAAACTGCAGTTGGCTCAGAATGCAGCAGCCAGACTATTAAAGCAACCCCGCTCTCTTCATTGGCTCCCTATCAAATGGAGAATTCACTTTAAGATAGGCACGTTGTCATTTAAAGCCCTAAAGGACCAGGGACCCTGTTACCTGAAATAGCTATTAACACCCTACATCCCTGATCGCCCCCTTCGATCCACACATATGTCTCTTCTCTCAATACCCAAAGTGCGAACAAAATCAGCCTCTCAACGCATTCTGTCATGCTGCTCTCACATTCTGGAGCTCTCTACCACTGTCAATCAGAGAGGCCCCATCTTTAGAGACTTTTAAAAAAAAAAAGCCTTAAAACCCATCTTTTCTCCCATTCCTTCAGATAATTATTTCTTATTCTCTTGTATGCATATACCTGTATAAGTGCTTTGAGTCCCACCGGGAGAAAAGCGCTATATAAATACTTATTGTTGTTTCATATGAATATGAAAATATACCTTTAACATCAATTGTGCTTAATTTGACCACTAGAGGGAAGTTTCACATGGGATAATTTGAGTTTGCTAAGTATTGGTATTAGTGTTTTTAATCCAAAAGTGTACTATAATGATGGTATGGAACATCATGACTATAGTAGCAGTGTGCATTACTTTCACTGAGATTGGTGATGACAAGTGAATAAATGCTCCTAGTGAATACATACTTGCTGGGTCATTCATGCTTTTTGTTCATGATTTGCATTGCAAACCAGTTTACTGACTGTAAAATAATGCAGGACTTTTGATACAGCAATGTATTTTTAATACGTGCCCTAGAATTGACCGACATATGTGGGAATTGTATACATACAAGGTATTTCTGTACTCAAGAAACAAAATATACCGTATTTGCTCGATTATAAGACAAGGTTTTTTTCCAGAGCAAATGCTCTGAAAAATACCCCTCGTCTTATAATCGGGGTCGTCTTATAATCAGACCTCAACTAGGTCTGACTATGAGACTAAGATCCAGATCCCCCGCAGCGATGCAGGGGACCTGGATCCTCCTGTGTTATGCCCCCCCCAACTTACCGGTGCTTCTGAGTCCCCGGTGCTTAGTCCGGGCAGCGTGTAGAGCTCTACGCGATTCGCGTAGAGCTCTACACGCTGCCCGGACTGATGCAGGGGACCTGGATCCTCCTGTGTTATCCCTTCCCCCCAACTTACCGGTGCTTCTGAGTCCCCGGTGCTTAGTCCGGGCAGTGTGTAGAGCTCTACGCGATTCGTGTAGACTACTTCCGCTGCAGCAATTCTGGAGGCAGAGTGGCACATATGGGGTCAAAAGGCATATCATGGGGCACAGTGGCATATAGAGGGTTAAAAGGCGTATCATGGGGCACAGTGGCATTTAGAGGGTTAAAAGGCATATCATGGGGCACAGTGGCATATAGGGGGTATAAGGCATTTCTGGGGAAGAGTGGCAAGCCTGGGTGCATAACTGGGGAGGCAGGTTGTAAAAAAAGGAAATAAAAACAAAATATTTTTTTCAATCATAGCTTTTATTAACAAACAATTGTTCACATAGTTTACATGAATTAACATTTACTGGTAAACCTTTTTTCCTATAGGGTCGTCTTATATTCAGGCTTTTTCTTTTTTCCTAAATTAATATTCAGATTTTGGGGGGTCGACTTATTATCAGGGTCGTCTTATAATCGAGCAAATACGGTAATTAAGAATATTCATGACCAACGCAACTATTTTAGTGACAATTATAATCATAAATCATATCAAAATCATACAAAAATATTTTTTCTTTTTATGTTTTACCATATTATTCATATTAAATGTTGGACTATACATCTAAGAATGTTATCAAAAGAAAGTCTTATTTGTCCTCGAAAAAGCTATATATAATTTGCGTTGGTACACAAAGAAATGACATATCGTAAAAATGTGAAAGAATATTCAGGTTTTTCAGTAAAAAGCCCCCTCAGTATAGAAACGGTTAATAAAATGATAAAGGTTTTTTGTTTATTCTTAAAGGAATGTTTGTTTTTTTAAACTGCTTCTTTTTTTCCTTGAATCCTCCTACCCTGCAGAATATTTCTGTGTAAAGTGCTCTTCATGGAAACCCATTGCTTCGATTTTATGGCATATGTGAATACGCTTCTACAGAAAGAGAGGCAAATACTGCTTTTACAGACTACAGTGAATTTCTGTCAACTTAAAGATGCAAATTTATAAAATTACCTTTGCTTTTCTAGAATGTATATCCATACACCAGGACAGATTACAATGAGTTGTTCCCTGTGAGATTAAATCATACAGTAGATACAACTAGCAATGAAGAAATCTAGAATTTGTTTTCATTTTATTTATGTTCACATTTATCTAGACTTATTATGACTTGACAGGCAGCTGTAACATGCAGGGGTTGGACTGCTCTGATAGCTGTCATTAGATTGCAGGTGGCAGGATGTGATAACCTTTAGAAATCAGACATCTGTCTGGCCAGCTCATAATCATACCTGGGTTTGCCACGGAGATCTCTGGGTGAAGCAACGGTTCTCCAGGTCAACACCCGAATCCTCCGGGTCGTGGGGTCTTGACATGCCCTGCTCCCCGCCCATTTCCCCTTTAAATGGGGGTGCTTCCCGTGATGTCAGTGGATCCGCCCACCGACGTCAACGGGACCACCCACTGACATCAGTGGGCAGTCCTGGCCACCTCCCGCAAGGGAAGGCACTGGGTAGCCAGAGCTAAGAAGTAGAGCCCTGCACGGGACTGCTTTTTTAATCCTACTCCCTCCCGCTGATTTTTGGTCCAATCCCGCCTGCTCCCGCAATGTGGGTGTTCGCTCCTGCAACATGTGTGCCCAATCCCGCCCGCTCCCGCCACATTTGTGGCCAATCACGCCCACACCCTTACCTGAACTGCAGATTTCCCGCGCAGTCCCGCAAGGCTGCCCTCGAGTTGCTCCCTCACAGCGTCTCTTCACTTGCTCCTCCCAGGAACAAGTGGGAGTCACGGGAACTCTGCTTTGTTCCTGGGCGGAGCAAGAGAAGAGACACCATAAGGGAGCAGCGCGAAAGCAGCCTTGCGGGACTGCGCGGGATTACCGGGACCCGCAGGTACAGTGCCTTACTGCCCGCTCCCGCCCACAACACCAGCAAGACCGCTCGCGCTAGAGAACTACTACCTTTGACATCTGTGTGATCAGGTAAATAGGTGAGTAGTTGATTTTATTCTTTGGTTTTGTGAACTTAAATAAAGTGTAACAGACAAAATCTCCAATACTTACTATTTGATAAAATCTAATTCTATAGGAGATGGTGTTATATTTTGTAAAACATTTGGCATTTTTTCCCAAATAGCAGAGCAAATCTGATGTTTCTCTCTTTTAATGAAACCAGTGGTATTTAGAAACTGGCAAGAGCCACCAAATTTATTTTATGGGAACTGACAGAATTTGTAGATTATTTTAATACAACAATGTAGAATCCTGCAGCCAGGAGTACATACTATTACGTATCATACGGATTTACAATTGTCATGTTGTGTTTAATAAAGGTGGGGATATTGATAATTAAACAGAGCTTTGTAAGCATAGGGATCACATGCTCTATTAAACCATTTTATTGTTTGTAATGCTGCTTTAGTTATGGGACCTGATATGTTTAAATCCCAGGATTAGA
This sequence comes from Sceloporus occidentalis, assembly GCA_023333645.1. Taxonomy (NCBI): domain Eukaryota; kingdom Metazoa; phylum Chordata; class Lepidosauria; order Squamata; family Phrynosomatidae; genus Sceloporus; species Sceloporus occidentalis. Next base: position 850,442 of record JALMGF010000028.1, read on the forward strand.
GACATATGAGCAATGAACCTTCACAGTGCAAATAGTTTAAGATAACTAAAGTTGGCTATCGCTTTACAGTTTGATTATACTGTAATTTAGTATCTGCGTCTATCAGGCTGAAAGGCTGGTATAATGGTGGAGTCCGGTATGCAGATACGTAGCACCAGGAATACGCAGTATGGTAGGTGAGGATAAGCCGAAGTCAGGTACGAAGCCGTGGTCAGGGAAATAGCAAGCCGCAATGTCAAAATCCAAAGCCAGAGTCAGGAAACCGAAATATCAGGAACGCCGTTTAGTAGCCAAGGGTCGGAATATAGAGGGCAGCAGAGTCGAGGGTAAGCCAGGTTCGGTACACAATAAATCAGCAGGAAGCATATAACGCACAGAGCTCAAACTGGAAGGAACAATCACTGAGCACTGAACTAGACTCAGTGCTCAGTTTTTAAACTTGCCGCCTGGGGAACGCCTCGCCACCAGCCGTGACGTCATTGGAGCGCATACCCCGGCGTCTCCATTCCGGGACGCATAAAGCTTGTTGAGGGCACGCGCGCCTAGCGGCAGACATGTTAACAGCAGAGGAGGAAGAAGCTGGAGACGCGCCGCGGGATGCAGTACCCGCGGGCATCGGGTACTCAGGTGAGTCGCTTCGGCGGACCCGGGGTTGCGGCCCCTGACAGCGTCGTGTTTCATTTATAATGCCATCTCTTTTTCACTATGGGACCACAGCAATACCACTCCTTTTTGATAAACATAGTTGTGATGTTTTATTTTTTTATCACCTTATTTAATATTTTATTTCCTGACTAGACAGGCCCAGAATCTTTTGTAGCTCTTTCCAGGTTTAAGCAAGTCAACAATTCATAATCTTATTCAGAGATCTTTGTTTGGGCCTTGGTTCACTCCAGGCATTGTTTCTTGTGAATAACAAGCTCAAACTTTATGTGTGTTTTCTAATAGGGCAGCTCTGACGAACACCTCAATTTATTGGACTCCTGACTCAAATTTACTTTTTGGACTGTAATTTTTTTACACAGTATTTTCAATGAAAACGCATAATTATTTGTGTGTTATTAGTCCAAGGAGACTTTGTCTATTGTGAGATCAGATCAAAGTTAATAACTACTTAAATGAAGAATTCCAGGTAGTTCAAGGGTTCACATATACTTTCCTGCAACTTTTTCTATGGATTCCATTTCAATATAAAGGTTTTTAGATAGTGACTTGGCTTCACTGCTAGTTTCCTTTTTAATTAGTCTTGGACCTCTCTGGTATTAACTAGTGGTTCATAGTTGGAGCACTAATAAATGTTCTTTTAAAAGTGTATCTTATTTTAGATACCATTATTTTGGTCATACAATCTAATTTACTAAACAAAAATAATAAAATGTAAAAATATTTTTTCTGACTTTTATTTGAAAAAACATTTACTGATCTAAAAAAGCTAATAAAAAGACTGCTAGATAGATTACAATCGTATTGTATCTAATGTATCAGTTTGTTTTTGTCTGTCAGTTATTGTTTTGTCATACCCATTGGATTTATGTACTTTAAGATGCGTTGTGTAAATTGTTCTAAATAAGACATAATAGATCATTTCATTTAGTTATCTGATTTATCTTTTGTAAATTGTTATGTAACCATGGCAAATATATGCAGAAATTCACAGAGGATAGAATAGTTGAGGGTTAATATTTGTATAATTCTTCTTATCGTTGTGGTCCTCTTGCCATACACATACAATCACAGTGCCCAACTATGGCTGTCAAACTGAATGCGTAGACATGACCACTGCAACATGAATTATGCATAGACACTCCACCCAACATCCTGTGCTCTTGGCACCAACTTTTCTGCATACAATTCATTAAAACAGACACTACTCTATGCTCAGTGGTTCTGGTGTCTTCATTGTGGAGACTAGGTGTTTTGACTTCTTGTTTCCTTTTGTTATATGGACTTCTTGTTTCTTCTTGTTTTCTGGACTTTGCTTGTGTTGTCTGCCACTCTGTTTATACTTTTCCTGTACATCACCATTGGAGTAATCCTGAACTACACACAGTACCCTCCATGTGCTTTTTTTCTAAAAACTCACATCCAGAGGCATAAGTACTCCTTGCAGCTCGTGTGGTAGATATTTTAGGGGTCCGGCGACAATTTGGGGCAAAAGTCGGACATTTGAAACTAACATCAAAGATATCTTATTCTAATGACTTTGGTTATTATGAAGTATGTGCAAGTTACTTATTATTACATTGTCTTAGTTTTATACAAAATTGTTACCATGTATTTGTTGGCCCCATAATTTTGCCCTCATCGTTGCACACAAAAATCACCCGACTAATAAAATGTGTCAGGACACAACCATTCCAAACAAGAGACATACATAGAAAGTGGGAAACCCTCAACTGCCACAACTTTCTTCTGCAACATTTTTATTATTATTATTCCCCATCAGCATGTCAGTATTACTCATCCCAAATCCAGATGCATGTTTAAATAGGATTGGGACATGGGGAATTTTTTTTTTTTTTTTTTTTTTTTTAACTCCAATGAAAGGGGTGCCTCCGCCAATTAATTACACATTTTCAACAGAATAGTAAATTCTGTAGATGTATAAATGTAACACCTTTGAGTAAATACGAAACCTTAATACATAATAATAATATTACGTAACCAACTGGAAAAAAACAACCATGTTTGAATTTTTTCTAGGTAAGACCATGAAAATTAAGGGGGGTTTTTTAAATATGTTTTTGCACTGAATGATTGTTTATATAGTTAATGTTTCTAAAAAAAAAAAAGACCTACTTGTCCTGAGAAACAACATATAATTTGTGTTAACCTACATAACAGAGATGGAAATTATGCTTGAAAACTAGATAGAAAAAGGGCTAACAAAAAAAACCTTAGCCGTTTAGGGGTTAAAAAATCATCTTGATTTTGTGATTACGTGGCTTGAATAGGTTTTAAGATGTATGTTCAAATTAGCCCTGCCTTCAGTAAACCACTTTAGAATACAAATATAAAAACCCAGACCGATTGCAGAATATCTTACAATAAATTACAATGAAGTCTGTCATTGTTCTGGTTGTTGTGGCACTCGTCGGCTTCTCTGGTACGAAAACTTTTAAAATATATACTTTTTTTTGTGTAAGTTTTATTGAATACAAAATGGTATTCGGTTTTTGCTTAACATACTAATGTTTGTTTGGTTTTTTCTTCTTAGGTGTTAAGAGTTACTCACGGGAGACTGGATATGAGGTTTGTACCATTTTTATCACACTAAATTACGGCAGCATTTGTCTCATAATGTGGAGGTTTCTTTACATGTACTACTTTAAAAAACTGAAACGTTGCTTTCTTTGAATAGGTCTGCTTCCATTGCCATGAGTGCATAAACATATAGCAGACATTATAGAAAATATACTGTTTACTGAAAGATATTCTGTATATGTGAAAAGGGCAGTCTGATTTCCCTCACACCCTCTCTAAAGAAGAATGCATATTAAAGTACTCTGTGAGTACTTTAATATACAGTCTTTGTAAATGAGGAAAAAAACCAAAAACGCACTTACCTGGCTTACCTGCAGTCCTGCTGCAGCAGCTGCTTTCTTCCTCCACAGTCCAACATTTGTTACCACTGATGGGCTGCTTGAAACACCCAATCAGCATCAGGAAAGGGTCAACATTAAAATTTGCTTGCAGTATTGGCTGTATCAGTGCTGCAGCTGACTAGAGATGAGTATATAGAGATGCAGGGATATGTGTTTGGCCGAAAACATCTCCTGCATGACACTTAACTTGGGGATGAAGAAAGGGGCAATGTATATCAGGGATTCTGCAGTGCAGAGCCCACTCCTCTCTCCCAGTGTCCATCTGCACCCGGTCAGGAAGAAAGGGCTTTAGGTGGCCAGGTGCACTTTGGCTGTTCTGCTTCCCCTTGCATTGTTTCTTTAATTTCCCTCCATGTCACATGTGCCTGTATCCCCAGTCACAGGCTGCGCAGGAGCTAGTGCCCTGCTTGGAACAGCCTCTAGACATCAAGGAAGTGTCTTGAAGTGCAATGGCTAATAGAAAATCTAGGTCAGTTTAGAAGATCTTAAGGTCTATCTTTTACACTGCATTGTGTAGCAATATTATGTCACCTACATAATATCAATGATCTCAAATTATTAATACTATATTTATATGAACAGAGTGTGACATCATAAAGGAATATTGTGGAATCTGCAATACTATTTTTATAAGTTAATTACGTTTTCTTTGCATTGAATGCATTTTTCCAAATAATTGCTATTTTATTATTTTCTATATAACATAAGATGTAATGATTAATTATGGATATATACTGTATCTGTACCTTTAATTGCATAGTGTAATACTTATTCTCTTTAATAAATATTCTCCCTTTTGCTTTTTATGCAGATTGACTGTAGCATATACAATATAAATCAAGAACTGGGTGGTGTGGCATGCAATCGACTGTTCAAACCATTGTGTGGAACCGATGGACACACCTATAACAACGAATGCCTTCTGTGTGATAGTAAATTGTCAGTGCATGTTGATATATTTCAGATCTCTAGTTGCGACAAGTGATTTTCACTCCTAAATCCTTACATTTCTGTGAACATTTTCTGTATTGTAAATACAGCAGAGCTGATACTTTGTGGAGAACATTGTGTTCACTACACAAAAACAAATATTGTTTCATCATTCAAGCAATGTATGTATTAGTGACATTACTATGTCCATATATATATATATATATATATATATATATATGTATATATGTATATAATATATGAATATACAGAAGGCAAATAAAATTAACAGCTAGCCAATTATATGGATTAAATATACTTAGATTCTGTTTACATACCTTTTTTTAATGACCGCCGTTCCTAGTCGTCTCAAAAGTTATGTATGTGACATCATTATTGTTGTATTTTGATTACTGCAAACTAGCCCAACCTTTTTGTTAACATTTAAATTAATTTGAAACTACTCTTTATATTGCTTTACTTTTCTTAGGAAACTTAAGATGTTTATTGGCATCAAACATAAAGGATCCTGTGATATTCAGGGGAAAAAAGTGAGTATCATTTTACATGTAATGATAATAACATTTCTAACACAATTCATTATCTTCAACAACTATTACATTTCCTAATGATAGTGTCTGTAGAAATTACCGACAACACTCATTTATATAAATTATGGATACATTAAGTAAGTTCAATATATAGCAAGGTAAATTATAGTGGGTGTGAAACATACAAGGCAACATTATGGAGCCACCACCTCCAGTGAAATCCATTGGCAGGCACATAGTGAGTCTTTCAGCAATTCTGGCACAAGACTGATACATTTTTTTTTTATTTTTTTTTAATGTTTTTTACTTTAGATACAAAAAGTACAAAACATATAAAAGGACAATAACTTACAGTACATTAGCAGCATATGAAATTGCTTATTGCTGGACCTCATAGGTCTCTATTATAAGTAGAGGTCTATATAATTTCTTGATTCAATCTAGCTTCAATTTTTCATGCATGCTAATTACAGATATGGATAACATTATGACAAAAAAGACAAAAATAACTTATGGTAGGCACCTTGTCCGCACCAAACCAGCAGCTTATTCATAGGATCTGCGCTGCGATCCAACAAGCTATTGCTAGGAGGTGGAAGGGCGTCCCTCCGACCTTCGGCGAAATTCAGGCTAATATTTGGCATCTCATATGTATGGAGAAGATCACCGCCAAGATCTATGATAATATGTCCAAGTTCGAGTCTATTTGGCAGCCTTGGCTCTCTACGTTTCCGGGCTCTCGCCCGGTTCATGCAATACTTCGGTGGTGACCCGACCTAGCCGGTTTTGCCTTTCTCCTCTCTCTCTGTTCTGTCTCTTTTGTCTCTTTCTTCTTTTTCTCTTCGTCCTTCCCGTCCCTTTTTTCCTTCCCCCTATCATGGGAAGTGTTTGACAGTAGGTTGCTCGCCTTGCCTTACCATGTGTCGGCTCACTGTTTACACCCGGTACCCCCCGGGGTCTGGGAGTCGGTATCTGTATCCGTTGATGCATCTAAGTGGCGTTAATCTGCATTTGCCTGCGGTTTTGTAACATGGTAATTGTGCAGTGTTTATGCGTCTCTGATTCCTGCTCAGTACTACTGTTAACACTTTGGTCTTGTCATTTATTGTTTTTTTCTTTTTTATTCATGTTTAAATGCAAATAAAATACTTTAAACAAAAAAAAAAATAACTTATGGTATCTGTAAAGTCATTTCATGTATGTATCTCCAAAGTGGGTTGATCTTCTCTCCTCTAATTTATAGGTATTTATAGGGTAAGTCTTCCCCATATTTCCCAGTATTTGTGCATAAGCCCATTAGCTCTATAATAACCATATTCCATGTTCATTGGATTAAGAATCTGATTTTTGACATATATCCAGGAAATTATCTTTTTCTGCCTCCAGTTTCTAGCTATAACTACCAGCATCGCTAGGATCACATGATCTATGAAATTTTTTTGTTTTACCGGAATCATCTCCCAATCTTGAAGTAATAATGCCCTAAGCGGTGACTTATCTATCTGTTTCTCTGCTAGACCAGATATGATATTAAATATCTTGTCCCAACATTCCGTTATTTTAGTGCACGACCACCAGATATGAATCCATGTTCCCTCGGCTCCTTGACACCTCCAGCATAGATTTTGATTTGCTGGGTTTATCTTATGAAGCCTTTCTGGGACGACATTTTTTTTTTTAACTTCACCAGAACATCCTACTCCATTGACCTCATGTGCCATATGAACTTTAATGCTTATAATAAGCTCCTTTGAGCAGGGCTCTCCTCACCTGCTGTCTCTGTTAGTCAATTTGTTATGTTACATACTACTTGTTATGTCCTGTCTACCCATTGTACAGCGCTACGGATTTTGATGGCGCTATATAAAACAATAAATAATAATAATAATATAATAGTTTATGGTGTTCTTTTGGGCAAATTCCCCACAAAAGCTGTAGAGAAGTTATTAATGGGGCTGTCAAGGGGACTAGACTGTCCCTTAATGCTTTTCCTTTCCACAAGTAATTGTGACAGCTGACAGACACAGTGTCCAATTTAATTACTCATAAAAGTTTGGCTAAGTTTGCTATTTAAAGGTGCTGTCCCACATACTCTGCTTATTTTAACACTTTTTTTAACATAATACAGCATTAGAAATATTGTTCTTAATTTTGCTGAATGCCCAAACCCTCCAACAATAGGTTGTTGCCATGCAAACTAAATGACTCCATATATGTTTTTGTGTTGATTGAATGTGCTTAAACATTCAGAGGAAATAATGAAAATACAGTTCTTCTAATGAATATTTGCTTAAAACGCTAGAAAGTACAAATGAATGTATTGTCTAAGTGGAACAGAACCTTTAAACTGCATTAATGAAACTAGGAAAAAGTTGTAAAAAATTTTCAGTAGTATCTAAGTGTAAATTTTACAGTGATTCAACCAATATTTCCTATCTGAATTTTAGCTTGATTGTGAAGCATACCGTGATAGAAACTTCTGCACCATGGAATATTCTCCCCATTGTGGATCAGATGGGTTTTCCTATGGCAACAAGTGTTTATATTGCAATGCACAAAACAAGTATGTATTGTATACAGATACATATGTTACTCTCTATATGTTAATATAAGACATATCCCATAGACAATACTCCTTAGTTCCAAAATGTAAGCTTTACAGTTAAGATTAAAGTTTATTATTTTATCTTTGCTTTCATGAATCAAGAAAAACAATTGTTACAGTAATCTACAGAATTTCAGCAATAGCATTAACACATTCTTTACTACCAATACACTCCCTTATTATTTACAATGTCAAATTTCTCTAAATTTCAAGATGAGAAGGTGAGATAGCCCAGGTGGTAAAAACTGCAGTGCCGATTCCAAAAACCTCTTGGTCGCTGGGTGAACTCACCCCTTCATCCTTCCGAGGTCAATAAATTAGTACTATTCATTGGGTAATGATAACTGCTATTCAGCTGCTGTCCAACTCAAAGAAAGGCTCTATATAAATATTAGGCTTATTACTATTCACTGCTGAATTTAGTAACCCACCGTAATATTTTAAGGCATTTTACTCTGTCAATCATGAATTAAATTGTAGCCACCATATTTTAAGATGATGAATGTACAACTTCTCTGTTGACCTTTTGAAATATCAAACCAACAGGCGTCATAGGTTTTAAATGGCACTGGAGCAGTCTTAGAATGGTTGTATAGCAATGGAATGTTGAAATAGGATTAGATCCCTTAGCACTTTACTGCAGACTTTCCTCTCTCTATGGCCTTATAATCTGTATTTAACTGCAGTTACAGTGTTTTTATTAGCAGCTAGAGCTTGAGCACTCTTTGTTTGTGTCCTTGATATGGCATCAGCTTACGTTGACAGGAGATACCGTTTAGATTTGGACACATTAATAACTCAGTTTTCTGGTTTACCTTGTATCTGTACATATTAAAGGTTAAGTTTTTCAGATATATATATTTTTTTTCTTACAGTAATCCGGATTTGACTCTTCTCTTTACGGAGCATTGTTACTACAACAGAGGATGAATAACATGAACCAAAATCTGTTATGGAAACTCAAATGGCCTTTACTAATCACCTATGCAACAAATAAAAAATGAGATATATGTCTGTATATGTGTCTTATTATAAACAGTGGCAGTTTACATTGGCTTCTCCAGTTAGGAATAAATTGGTGCTATAAGATCAGTGCACTTTAAAGTCAATACACCACCTGAACAGTATTTGGTAGGTATATGTAGGCTGTAAAAAAAAGTCCTTAAATTTGCGGAATAAATGTAAATTAGGTAGCCCCACCATGTCTTTTACTTTATGGGCATATAAAACAAAACTACACCCTATTTTCAGACTCTGTTTTACCTATGCCATGTTACAAGTCCTTTATGATTCATAGGGTATTTTAGAAAGCAAAAGTAAACCCAGTCAGATGAAAAGTCTTGTGTGCTGTTACTTTACCTGCTGTATGAAGTGGTAAAGGTTCTGCTGAAATCATCCTCAATAAAAAAAGAAAGATAACAGAGTGCAAGACTAGCTTCTGAGGCTGACCACAAAACCATAGAAGTATATGTTCTTATGAAGACAAGCACCACTCCTAATTATTGATTCTATATGTTTCAGCCATCTGTAGCTACCAGGTTTATAAAATCAATCATACAGGCATGACATCCCCATAGACAAGCATTGGCAATAGAATGGGTTGTACTGAAAAGCTCATTGACTTTCAATGTGGTGCTATCATAGGATGCTACCCTGCTAGATCTGCCTTTGTCCACTATAAACGCTGTTTTTATGAAGCTGAAGCATCTAGGAGTAACAACAGCTCAGGCAAGAAACCTGAAGCGCAAGATCAAGAGTTAGGTGAAATTTGTTAACCTTAAATTATAAACCAAATTATTTTACATATATAAATGTAAAGGTATATACTTTTAAAACAATAAGAATTTACTTCTAGATACGTCTAAATTATAAATATTAAGTGATTTCATGTAGAGAAGGAAAAAAACTATCCAACCCTACTTGGTAGACTTCTACCAAAATGGAACAAACCCAATTGTAAACATAGTTTCATTTTTGGTCCATTCGTGTTCGGACGACAAAGTTAGTTTCCTGGGGTTTTTCCATTCGGAAATGCAATGTGTTGTCACTCACCCTCATTTTCTTTTTAAATGGAAAAAACAACCAATAATAGAATCTTTATCATTTTAAAAATACATTTGAACTGCACAATGTTGAACAAAATGTAAATATGAAAATATATGAAATATAGCATTAAATGTGTTAGTAAAACTATAATCTATATCAGGGGCGTCCAACATGCGGCCCGCGGGCCAAATGCTGCCTGCGGGACCTCGAGGTGCGGCACGCGTGAGATCGTCAGCCAGGATCACAAGAGCCCTGCTGCTTACTTGTGGGAGGGTCTATTGTCCTGTACAGAGGAAGCGGGAGGCCACGCCCCCTGCTGAAGTCTGTGACCGGCATCGAGAGCTGTAGTGCAGGTAAGGGGGTGGGGGAGGGTGTTTGAATGAGTATGCGTGATTGAGGGAATGAATCTGTGAATGAATGAATTTGTGTGTGTGTGATAGCATGGATGTGTAAGTGCTGGAACCTAGGCATGATGGGACTGTGATTGCTGTTAGCAATCACACTCCTATCATGCCAAGTCAGCCAGTACATGCTGAAACCTGGCTAGCTGCCCCCTTGTGTATTGATGCTGCCAGCAGTATGGGGTCTGCACTTACAGCCACCCTCTACCAGCATGTACTGGCTGACTTGGGATGATAGGAGTGTGATTGCTAACAGCATTTACTGGTTGTCTGGGTATAAAAAGAGTGTGTTTGCTGTTAGCAATCACACTCCTATCATGCCAAGTCATATTGTTGATTTTTTTTTGTCCAATTGTGGTGTGTTAACGCACTAAAATTGGACAAAAAATACAATAACTATTAATTTATATATGATTGTTGACAGCACTCCTATCATGCCCAGCCAACCAGTACATGCTGGAATATGGGTATTGCTGTTAACAATCATAATATATAATTTTTTTGTACAATTTTGGTGTTTAACTTACTTTTATTAAAAGTGTGGGATTTTTTTTATTATTTTTAAAGGTGGGGGGGTCATTTTCGTTTTCGTTTAAGTGAACCCTGAATTTTCAGTTTTGGTCCAGAATTTTCATTTTAGTGCATCCCTAAAATAAATAGAACTATTTCATTTTTATTTATCCAGAATTCTGAATTTGTAGTCACAAAACTTTCTAGGCCCAGAAATCAGTGAGAGGAAAAGTAAAGGTTTTGTGTCATTTACTTTATTTTAATCTGCATATCTTATTAAAGGCCATATTTTCTCACAGTGAAAAATGAGTGCGGCCCTCGCACGTATACAATTCTGATTAAGTGGCCCACTGCAGAAAAAACTTGGACACCCCTGATCTATATTAATAAAAAGGTATACAGTATAAAGTATATTAACACCTAAACTAAATGCTACATATGTTACTATATAACAACCCTGACAGCTTAAAATCATATTTCTTCTATAATAGCACTCACTACAGAGTTCCAAACTGCCTCTTCACTAGCATCACTAGCACTGTGGGTTAGGCGCTTCATATAATAGTTTTCCATGGCTGAGCACTATGCACAATGCCATGGTCAGCTGGAGTGCTGTACAATTCACTGCCACTTGAGCAGTAAAACATGTTGCTTGGGAGAAAAGATGAGTTTTAAGTAGAATTTGGGCACCTGCCAAGTCTTCGTGTCCGTCTTCGGGAAAAAAAATCTTTGTATTCCATGAATATTCTCATGTTCGTGTACGTTGGGTTTTTTTTCTTCTTTTTTTATGTTTTTTTTGCAGGGCCAGGCCAAGTTGCCAGGGGACTGAGAAGTTAAAGGTCCGTATAAACAAATCTATTGGTCACCAGCAGGGGCCTCCACCAATGAACGGGTGCCACCCTTCATTGGTTGATGCCAGAGGAGCTCAGTGCCAGTGACCAATAGAGTTGCTCATACGGACCTTTACCTCCTTTAACCAATAGTCGCTCATACGGACCTCTAACTCCTGACTCTATTGGTCGCTGGCAGGGGCCTCCTCCAGCATTAACCAATGAAGGGCAGCAATTGTAGGGGAGCTGCTAAGCATCTATTGCTTAGAAGTGTTGGATTCTTAGTTCCTAGAGCAAAGGAAAGATAATGTTGTGAATCATCTACAGCAGTAATATATAAAGCCATGATGACTGATTATGTCCCTAAGTGGCAGCATGTTTTCTGGGTCTAAGGAAGGCTTTGTCACGTCCTCGGGACCCGTTGGCCGCAGGCAGGGGGTCTGCTCGCCGATCACAGGCACCCGATACTTCCCTCTCCGGTCCCATGGTCGGCGAGCGGACTGCCGCTCGCGGTGCACGGGCACCCTAGAAACCGTCACGTTCGCCGACACGGGAGAAGGAAGGGTTCCCTTACCTGATGTCCTTCTGGCTGTGCCATGGACGTGATGGACGTCTGGAGGCGTGGTCTTGGCTTGGCTTGGAGGCGGGATTTTCTCTCTGGCGCCAAATTTAAAAATCCCAGCTGTTTCTGAGTTTGCTGCTGATTTCTGTATTTGACCCTTGCCTGCCTGACCTCCCATTTGCCTAGTGATTCTGTACTTTTGCCTGTGCTACCTGTGTACCGACCCGGCTTACCTGACTACCTGCTCCTGTGTACCGACCCGGCTTACCTGACTACCTGCTCCTGTGTACCGACCCGGTTTATCTGACTTCCTGCTCCTGTGTACCGACCCGGCTTACCTGACTACCTGCTCCTGTGTACCGACCCGGCTTACCTGACTACCTGCTCCTGTGTACCGACCCGGCTTGTCTGATTACCTGCTCCTGTGTACCGACCCGGCTTGTCTGATTACCTGCTCCTGTGTACCGACCCCGCTTGTCTGATTACCTGCTCCTGTGTACCGACCTGGCTTGTCTGACTACCTGCTCCTGTGTACCGTCCCGGATTGCCTGTATACCAGCTCCCATACCTGTTTTTCATACTCAGTACTTACCTGCTGCCTGTGTTCCCAGAGAGTGTCTCACTGTTGGGATCATCTAAGTCCTGGATTACCGCTGTTGGGGCTTCTCCCTATACAGCAGTTTTCTGGGCAGAATAACTCATGTGGTGAGTACCTCTAGTGATACAGATGCGACAGGCTAGTTTAGAAAAGGTCCCACCATTGTTTCTTTCAATAGGTCAGTAAAAATTCCAGATTGCAAGGAACACTGGACTATTTTTGTAATGACTGGACCAGTTGCATCTGTGCTTGCCAGAAGAAGAAGATGTGTAGGTTCAGGATCTAAGTCATAGGTAGTTGGTCAAAGGGTTTGTATGATTGACATGATTTGTTTCATGCCTAAAATGTCAAAGCTTGTCCACAAGGCAGCGGAATTAGGACGCCCACTACTGGAACTCCATAAAGTCTTTGCCTGTCTTCTTGCAACAGAGGTCTGGATGGAGACTTATCAAAGAAGAAGGCTGCAAAATCTTCACATTCAGAAAGGTTTGTGGGGGAAACACGAGCAGGATGGCTAGCAGAGCCTTTCTACTGTGTGAAATAACTGGTTTGGTCTGTTTTGTTGAAGGTTGATTTTGGAAGATAGGAATGTCAATTTTTTTGTTGGTAATCAGTGATGTGCTTGATTAAACTAAGTTTATCATCCAAGTTTGTTTTACACCATCTTCTTTCAAGGTTACGACCTATTTTCTTCAACATTGTGATGGTGTTATCAAACCATGGTGTATGGTGAATAGATTCTATAGGTTTAATGCACGTTTGGTCTAGGCTGCCCAAGGTATCACTCTTATGAAACTGTTGGACTAATACATTGAGGTCTGTGCAAGACCCCAGTGATTCTGTTAAGTGGAGATTTGATGAAAAGTACAGAGGAGTACTTTATCAGTTTTGGATGTTAATGCTACAACATACAAACACAATTTAGACAAATGGATGCTTACAAATTTGTGGCACCAGTTTGGGGAAGATCCTTTTGTGTTTCAGCATGACTATGTCCTTTTTGCAAAAAACAAGGTCCATAAAGACATGGTTTGATGAATTTAATCCTTTTAAACATCTTTAGGATACATAAGAATATTGGTTGCGAGCCAGACCTTCTTGTCCAATATCAGCCTGACCTCACAAATGGCAGAATGGGCACAAATTCCTACAGAGATGCTCCAAAATCCTATAGAAAGCCTTTCCAGAAAAATGGAGTCTGTTATAGTTGCAAGGGAGGGGGTCATTTTAATACCTATGGTTTTGGAATAGGAAACCTTACCCTAAAGCCTCCTCATTGTCATCACCCCCTTTCTCTTTTTAAAAATATATTTTCTCTATCTTCAACTTTCTATATCTTCCTCATTATCTCTCCCCTACATCTTTATTACTTTATCTTACTATCCAATACTATCTATATCCCCCTTTCTCCCCATCTGTTATCTTGAAAGCATGAGGTCTGTTCTCAATTTCACTGCTCCCTCGTAGCACGCCTGGCTTTAGTGGTCATATAAAGTCATATCCCAGCGCTTAGCATCAATTGCCAAAAGCAATGTGAAGAAGCATTGAAACACAAAGTATATATGAACAGACCCCTCTCTCCTTTTATTTTGGGCTAGTTAGAGGAAGATCCATGATCTCCCCAACTGAGCCTGCTCCTCCAGCGGCAAGCATTCCAGTCCCCTGCAGAGGAGGCACCCCTGGCAGATCTGCCCGTAGCTAGCGCCGGCCCTGGATTGGGCTATGTAAGCTATTCTTAGAACAGCTGTATGTTAGTGAAGATAAAGGAGAAAACAATTTATCATGTTCTACATTTCTCCAAATGTTCCCAGTACAATATTGCAACCTTAATCCACAAAAACACACTAGAAAGTATACTTACATCATGTATCAAATTACTTTTCTCTACTACACCACTCATTGTCACGATAACACAACAATAATAATAAAAATAGGTGCATAAAGCTTTATTATAATAAATTGGTATCAGAAACATAATACCTGTTAAAAGAAGAATTTACATATTCAAAATTGTCAAATTGTTAACTGATGACCTTTACTGAAGCTGTTTTCCTGGAGAAGAAACAAAAAGTAGATTAACACAAGTGAAATTGGCCCCACCACTTGATGACTTTAACATAATTCCATTTTCATCTATTGAACGTGCAATACATCTTGTGACTACTTGCCTCCATCTAACTAGTGAACATTTTACTATTCACTACCACTACATATAGGTTTATTACTGCTTTTTTTATTAGTTCTTTTGGCTGAACTCTGAGTTTATTTTTCATTGAATATAAGAAGAAGGAAGGGGGGGGCATCTGTGGATAATTTGTTTTTAAACATATGAAAAAAAATAATGTTGTTGGGGTATTGCAAAACTGGAACTTGGCTCCAAGTCCCATTTTCACCCTGTATCATTTCAACTGTGCTGCAGTTAATTTTAAAAAAGTCAAATATGTAATTTGTGTAAATGCACATTGGCAGCAGTAAATATTCACATGGATTACTTTGTCCAACCCCTGATAGTTTGGTGAATAGACCCATATGGGTATTGGTTTATTGGCATGCATGGCCTACTGGGGCATAAATGCGACCATCAAGACAATCCAAGCAAGAAACAGTTATATGACATATAAGTATAGCCAGGGCCGGACCGGGGATGACCATATGGTCCTGGCACTTAAAAGCCAGTGGCTACCAATTGACATTTGTGTTGCTGTCATCTGCGTATGTTCAGCCGCACATTATGTTTTTATAATCACACAGCATGTGGGTGCACAATGGAGTGGCAGATCGTGTAAGCCAGCAGCCCACTGTGCATGTGTGGTGTGCCAGGCAGCTAATTTGAGTCTGGATACAGCTTTCGGTATATAATTTAGTATATGACTCAATTGCTTATTTTAGATATGAAAAAGTATTTTCAGAATCTGGGGTGCATATGCAAGCAATTTGATGGTCTTTTTTTAATAACATATAAATGGAAAAAAAAATGTTGGGCATGCTGTGTTGAGGGGGCTTACATCTCCTGTCTATCCAATGGTGGTTCTGAATGTCGGTGTCTCTAAATACAGCATTCTACATGTATGAAATCAGAGCTTAATTGTTACTTACTGCAAGATCTTTATTTTGGTGTCATTTAATGGACTCCGAGGTTGTTCTAAAAATGAAATAGAAACATGAGAGAAGTATACATTAAAAAGGAATTTTCACTGAATAATTGTGTATTTATGTATTCAAAATATATTTACCACAACTTTGTCCAATGTGTGTTTCACAGTTTCCTAATGGAATATAAGAAAGAAAAAAAAAAGGATTCATTTAAAATAAAAAAATGGAACAGCAGTAGATAGCACATAATAGGCTAAATTATCTTGCCATAGATTAATCTATTACATGAAATTGAATAGGAACCCTCTCATAGACAATGGAAAAATGTAAAAAAAACACCAAACTTAAACATCAAATTTAACACACCTGCTCCCCATTCACACCTGAGACCTTGTAACAGTAACGAGTCACATGACACCGGGGAGGGGAAATGGCTAATTGGGCCCAATTTGGAGATTTCCACTTAGGGGTGTACTTACTTTTGTTGCCAAGGTTTAGACATTAATGGCTGTGTGTTGAGTTATTTTGAGGGGATAGCAAATTTACTGTACTGTACACTCACTACTTTACATTGTAGCAGAGGGTCATTTCTTCAGTGTTGTCTCATGAAAATATATAATAAAATATTTACAAAAATGTGAGGGGTGTACTCACTTTTGTGAGATACTGTATATGGGTTGAAGGGGTGGACCAATTGAAGGGCAGGGTGGGCCAATGCTCCATTACCCCTTCCAGTCTGGGATTCCTATGAAGCCTGTATCAGGTATAGGTGTTGGGCATTAAAAACCCCTGGACCCTGACAATCAGGAAAACTGTTGTTGGGAAAGGATGTTCCCCTGTGCTCCCAGGGCTAGGAGAAGCCCTGAAGAAGATCCTCGAAGTGTGGCAAACCTGCCTGAACATGTGTGTCTGGAGGAGCCTGGCTTAGCTGGGTCTGGTGGGGAAGTGAAGTATGTAGTTGGGCTGGCCAGCCTGGGCCATATAAGTATAGGCACACATATTCAAAGGTCTCACATTTGTTAAAAGGGTATAATCTAGTTGTCAGGAGGTACATTAAGAGGGAGGGATTCTCTGTGTTTATCCATTAAGCATTTTATTAATAATTGTGATTATTTTGTCTGAATACCTCATGATTACCAAAACATTTAATAATAACGATTAGCTACTTACAAGGATACTCTTGAGTTTTGCCAGAAGATGTTCCTAAACACAAGGGTCAGGTTAATATTTATAGAATATACAGTGATAACAACAATTTAGAAACATAGTATCATAAATTAACTATTCATGATCCATATAGGACGTGTTTTGTTTTCCAATCAATTTTAATTTCTACAAAAAAAAGTATAATGTTCAAAAACTTTAATGTAAGTATGTTAATATCATGCTGGTTTTAATGCAGTATACTGTATATTTCCCCAGTATTCACTTATAAAAGTGGCTTTGGACTAACTTACCAGTGTTCCACATGCGACTTCCATGAATCTGGTAGTAACTGGCAAACCATTCTAGAACGCAATGAAAAAATGTTTTTGGTACATTTATAGTAATCATCAGATCCAAAATATAATTACCATTTAGTTTAGACCTTGTCTAATTATTAACAATATGAAATAAATATATTTGTAAGTACGGTATATACAAAGTGTGTGAGTACATATAAGATTTATGTAAGATATCTGTGTGATTGTACTGTTTTGGGGATATCAAGGTTTGCGTCATTTTCTTAAGTTTTCTTACCAGAATATCAAACAAAACAAGGGCTACTCTGTCAGCAATAACTTCAGTATTCTTAAGAGTCGTTTCCTAAAAAAAAAGGTAGAATTGGGAGTCAGTTACAACATTAAGGATAAATATAATGGCCTTTATATGTCTCTATTATTTTAAGTAATTTAAAAACATATTTTCACTAAATATTCAAATATGCATTCACAAATTTACCAATATTGTGTTTATGAATTTGCACCATTTGCATTCTGCCCCAACCAATTACCAATTATGGTAATGATTGCAAATTCCTGGAGACTCATAGACAGTCCTGGATCGGTCCTAGGTCATCTGTCCCAAATTTAACCAGTAGATGAATGTTACACCTAATTTGCAAGGTCCTTGTCCCAGTGGCATTCGGAAAGTACCGTATTTGCTCGATTATAAGACGACCCTGATTATAAGATGACCCCCCAAAATCTGAATATTAATTTAGGAAAAAAAGAAAAAGTCTGATTATAAGACGACCCTATAGGAAAAAAGTTTTACTAGTAAATAATAATTCGTGTCTATTTTTTTTTTTTTTTTAAATTTCATTTAATTTACCAACCTGCCCCCAGTTATGCTCATCTGCCGCCAGTTATGCACATCTGCCCCAGGCATGCCTTATACCCTCCTATATGCCACTCTGCCCCATGTTATGCCTTTTAACCCCCTATATGCCACTCTGGCATATAGGGGGTTAAAAGGCATATCATGGGACAGAGTGGCATATAGGGGGACACTTACATACCCAGACACTAATATACCCACCCAGACACTTACCTATCCACTGAGACACTTACCTACCCACTGAGACACTTACCTACCCACTGAGACACTTCCCACCCAGACACTTATCTACCCACTCTGACACTTACCTACCCGACGAGACACTTACCTACCTACCCAGACACTAATATACCCACTCAGGCACTTCACTGCTTGCTGCAGCTCCCACGGGATTTCAGCATGACGCTGTGTGACCCCGCTAGGCCCCGCCTCCTCCAGAAAATGGAAGAGGTCTACCGGATCTGCTTTGGGACTGCACAGTGCCGCCGGGTCCCGGTCCTGCAGCAATCTCCCCAACCGGCTCTGCTTCCCCGCAGTGGGCGGGCTATCCCGGGAGCAGGAAGGTACGCGCGTATGCAACCTTTGCTGCTGCCGGCACTTTCGCCGGCGCTCGGTGATAGACGCCGGCAGCAGCTGAGGTTACCGCACAGGAGGATCCAGGTTCCCTGCAGCGATGCGGGGGATCTGGATCTTAGTCTAATAGTCAGACCTCATTTGAGGTCTGATTAGAAGACGACCCTGATCACAAGACTTTGTGGGTATTTTTTAGAGCATTTGCTCTGAAAAAAACCTCGTCTTATAATCGAGCAAATACGGTATATATTTACCTCGTTATATTTGCATGCATAACTAAAAATGAAGGACTGTTTTTAAATCCCTTCTACCTAATAAGTATAGCTTTAGGTAATACATGTCCATGTATTCACAAATTCATAGCTATTATTAATCCCAATATATTTTTTTGTATGCAATACATATGTGATGTTAGTGATATTAATATTTTACAACTATCTCTTTGTCAATCTCCCGTGCTGGGACAGCTTAGCACTGTTTAGTTACCTACCACATGTGTGCCCAAAAGATTATCCATTGTACAGCCAACATCTGTCTGCAAAAAAAGAAATTTGAACTTTTTGTCATAAAGTACAAAGCCTAAATATAGTGTAAAATATATTAACAAATTAGGTGTTCTTATATATAAACTAATGCATGTGATATTTGGTGTTTACATTGATTCTATTGGTCTAAAAGGCACATAGTGTGAAACGAATAATTACAACTTTTACAATTAAAAGGTATATGAAGTAGAGGTCCATCTCTGTATCTGACTTTCTAGTCAACTTTCATTGGTTGAGACTTAACACCTTTCACCATTACATAAACGTTTTACTACATTAAGTGATTAGAAGAAATGGCATCTTACCAGAACCACTCCAAGCTCATTCAGAAAAGCAACATATAAGCTGTGATTCTGAGTTTCCTAAAACATTAAACCAGATATAACACTGATAAGCAGATAGAAACATAAATACATGGAATTCGACGGCAGATAAGAACCAGTTAACCCATCTAGACTGTCCATTTTTTCCTGATGTAAGGACTCCTTACATTAGTAAGACCCCAGTCACTCCTTGGTCCAGCCCTATAGTCAGGATAGTTTTATGCCTATCTCATGTACATTAACAAAATTAGGTATAGTTTTCATTTTTTGCACTAATTTAAAAATAGAAATATTTAGAATACAAAAAATGCTATGTTACTTGTACCTTAGCTTGTTGATATTTGCACAGGAGGTTTCCCAGTTTCACAACAAGAGATGGAGCACCATTCTAAGAAGCAAGGCACAGAACACGAGAGAGCAATTACAACTCACGTTGAGTTGCAGTGAAAAGCAAAGTAGGTCTTCTGTTTGTAAAAGGTCACGTTAAGACAAGTTGGAAATGAAATTGATTTTTTCAAGGTTTAAAAGAGCTCTAACTTGAATAAAACTCTTGACTTAGGAAGAGTTGACTAAGTTGAATTGAAATCAAAATCGAACAGACTGATAAACTTTACTGCCAGTGTGATTGACCAACTCAATGCCAACTCAACTATTGTCCCACTTTATAGTTCTCCATTTGAAGAACTAGTATGGCTATTTGGTTTATAGTCTATCAGTTTATAGCTTTTCCCTTTTAGTATAATTTCCCAGTTTTCAGTGATGTCATGCTTGCTGCTTCTCTGGATCTGTTATACCGTTTGTTCACTGCCAACAGTTTCTTATTCTTCAGTTATACTTTGCCCGCTGCTTTCCCTGTTCAATTCAGCAAGCCATGCCCAAAATTATAAAGTTGGCACTAAAAACTTTTAGCTCTTACATTTTTTTTCTAGTTGACATTCCATTAACTAATTCATTCTTGTTTTTGTCAGAAACAATGTAGTATAAGATGCCTGGATTTAGGGCAACACATTTGGTTACATCTGCCTTACTGTTTTATTCCAAATCAAAGCACTCAACTTGATTGATTTAATAATTGTCTATATACAGGGCTCTAACTGCTTCTTATTCGATTTATATTATTTTGCATCTGATTCTCTTTAGGTTTTTTAGCCTATAAGCCAATAAAAAACAAGTATCACACATATATCATTTCCCTCATTACATTTTAAATGAAACGCTAAAGGCTTAAAATAATGAAGTTGTTAAACAGTTTACATATATTAAATTTCATATGGCTATGTTTTACAAACCAGCAGTAAGAAAATCAGAACATTATTTGTGAACTTATAATAGTTATACATACTTCCACAAGATTGGCAAGGCAGCTTGTTGAAGCAGTGGCAGCTGGTGTTTCTAAAATAAAAGTGTAAGTTAGGAAAAATGTAGATAAAATGCAGGTAGCTGAATATATCATCGCTCCAATACATCATCTCTTTCTATGTTTGTGGCAAAGTTACCAACAAAAAATTCAATATTTTCAAATACGAGTGTCAAGTTGAGATACTTCCTTAATAAGAAAGAAAATGACAAAGTAATGATGTAGTTATGGTTTTCAAACTTTAAGTAACTCAAAAATGATTTACCGAAAAAACAGCTTAGAGCCACAAGAAGGAATGCAGTTGCAATTTTCATGTTGGTGTGCTGGATATTGAGCCGCTAACAACAAAACAAAATTAAATATCTGGGAGAAGCCTTACTGGACACTGGTATATTTATAAAGCCTATTCCAAGGGCATTTTGAAAATGAACATGTACAATTTACACATTTTTGTTTGTTGTTCTTTTCATGTAGTCTGATTAGAACTCGGAAATTATTTTTTTATCATCCATATCTTAATTGCTTTAAACATACCTATCATTTATTTGTTTTATATATCTTGAATTTTACATGTGGAGTTAGATTTTCCCATGTTTTTTGTAATGGACCTTTGTCAGATCATTTATGATTTCTAACATAGTTTCTTAACCCCTTCATGACAAAAGGTTTTTTTTGTTTGTTTAGCTGTAATTTTTTTTTCTATTTCATTTACTATACCCACACAAATTATATATTGTATTTTTCAGGACAAGAAAGCCTTTCTTATTATTTTGATCATATAAAATGTGTTATAAAAAAATTATAGAATATTGTAAAAAATTGCAAGAAAATAATGACCTAAAGAAAAAACACTGCTA
Organism: Sceloporus occidentalis; assembly: GCA_023333645.1. Lineage (NCBI taxonomy): Eukaryota > Metazoa > Chordata > Lepidosauria > Squamata > Phrynosomatidae > Sceloporus > Sceloporus occidentalis. Next base: position 872,147 of record JALMGF010000028.1, read on the forward strand.
AACAGTGTTGTTATATTTTGCAAAAATAGCATATTTCTATATTATAAGCGCCCCTTTAGATTCTACACTTTTGTACTTTTTCAGCAAGAAAGGATTTTTTTAAATGTATATTTCTAATAGGAGACGCACAAGATGTTTGAGCACCTTTTTAGCTTTTTTTTTTTTAAAAAAAATGTTTATTATTTTTAATTGTTTACATTTTATTTGGAACTGGATGGTTACCCTAAGGATGTCATGGTGACATCATTAGAGTCTATTGTTTTTACATTTTATGAAATTTTTGTTTAATCTTTAATTATTTTTACATTTTTAATATTTATATATATATATAATATTTTACTGATCATAGCGGGCTCCATTGCCCTGCATTAGTGACTGCAGGGAGAGCTCAGAGGTCTCAGGAGGGACTGGACATTTACGTGTCTGCCACACATGTAAATTATTGTTAAGGTGATGTATTTCCGTGGTGTGCCTGGCAGGTCAAGTGTCCGTTAGGGATTAAAGTCTACACATATTTCATTTGTTTAAGCAAATTAATCAACATTTTACAAAATTGGTCTCGAAAATCAAGTACATAACAGTATCATGGCTCATTTGAATTTGAAATATTTCAAAGTATGGTTAGGAGGGCAGAATAGGTCAGGATGCCATCTTGAATTTCTATTGTTCATCAACATTTGCATGGACAAACTATAGTATGTATTATAGAAACTGACTAAAGAACACATACAAACCTGTGTTGTATTAATCTTGGGCGCAAGCCTAGAACTAAGCCAGGGCAACACCCCAGCTGACCCCCAAAATGTTGTATCCCCTATGTTGCCACCACCCTTTACTGCTGAATGCTGTGATATTCTGCCATACCTCAGTGCTCCACCTGCTAAAAGACAATCGGTGCTGTATATATCATGCTATGGAAGTTGTGCCATCCTAAGCCTAGTTGGCCTGGGCCTGTATACTTCACTGTTAGAGACTAATGGACTTTAACATAATATAAGTGGAAAAAAACTTACTAAGGGGAACTTCTGAAATGCATTCTGTCATATCAAATGTAATTTAATATAATATTTCTTTTTAAAATGTATACTCTGTACAATTGTAACATAAATGAAATTATGAGTAAGCATGCTTAGAGGTGAGATTGATCTTTTGATTGACTGACTAGTATGCAAAACACATGGCTATATTTAATAATCCGTGAGTTTGCTGGTTAATTGAGATTAGTTGAAACATTTATCGATTTACATAGTGCCATCGTGTTCACATAATGTGAAGAGAATCCTGCTCAAACAAGCTTACAATCTAGAAGGGGGTGGGGTGCATTACACAAGGTGAAAGTGGAAATGTTTGAGTAGGACTTGCCACACATGTGACCCTCTAAAAATGTATTAAATACATAATATTACCGGACATATGTACAGACTGACAACAAGATGGAGGCTAAGGAAGGTAAGGCAGAGGTAGGTGGGAAGAGAGAATTTAACCTGTCAGTTGAAAGGGTTCTTTGAAGGACTCAAGACAAGGGAAAGTTGGATAAGCCGAGGTAGGTTATCCTGAAGGTTAGGGACAGCCTTGTATATGTGGATGAGTGGTAAAATCAAAGCAGGTAAAGATAACCAGATGACCAGAGGGATCGAGGAGGTGTGCATTTGGAGATAAGCGAGGAGATGTATGTAGGGGAACTACTATGAAGACCTTTCTAAGTGACACGATTTTAAATTGAATACTGAAGTGAAGCAGCCTATTCAAGATAGATTGTAAGGTGGAAAGAGAGGTATGAACTAGATCAGCTAAGACTGGGTTGCAGTATTCAATACAAAAGATAATTAGGGCATGAACTAGAGCTTTATTTGCATGTCATGTTAGAAGGGGGAAAATGTGGGCAATGTTTTTAAGATATTAGAATTGTGTATACATCCAGTTAGAAACAGAGACAATGTAATTAGTGGTATGATCAAACAGTGAAGGAGAGAGATCAGGGTAGGAAAATGGATTTAGGTGTCATCAGCATACAGTGGGTGCGGTAAGCCAAATGAAATTAGTTTGCCACATGTGGCAGTGTAAAGTGAGAACAAAAGAGAACACAGAATTGAACCTAAAACCTGTAGTACACCATCTGAGAGGGGTAGCAGAGAGGAAGAGTTACTTTATCATCTTGTGGTACACGCTCCTCCGTGTTGGCCCCTTTTTGATATATGATTAAGGTAGTTACTATTTTATTCCATGCTTAAAGAGCAGAAACACCTGTAAAGCATTTTAATGAAGAAATCCTTAAGTAGACATTAAATTCAATTCATAAGGTTAACCAAATAGTTGGATTGAGTTGAATTACGTTGAACCTAATGATGTGTTTCTTTTCCTATGGAAAGAAGTAATCTTGTAACACACAAAAGGCAATATTTGCTCTTGCATACTTACTATTGTAATCTTTTTAAAGACTGATTAAAATGTAATACAGAGCCAAAAAAATTAACGTTATACCTAGGGACTCCTAAAATATTATATAGGATATTCTAAGGCTGTTGGACTAGCCATTGCTTTAATTATCACCATTCTATACAATGCCCTTTTAGTTATAATGCTGAAGAAAGTACTTGTGGAGCTTATCAAATAAATCAGCGGTCTGTTTTTTCACAAAGCCTCTTTATCTACTAGTAAGAAAAAGCCCACAAAGGTGTTTTTTCACATTTCTCTACACAAACCGTACTTCCTTTTAGTAAAATGGTTTCCCATGTTTCGTCACTTACTTATTTGTAAAACAAGGCACATTTTTTGTAATATATAAATATTTCCTCATCTACCAATTATTGTAGTCGACCAGTATGAGTTAAGAGAAGAAACAACTGTTAATGACCTTTACACTTAGTAAAACATTGAACTTCATGAGAAACGGCTTTAAGAGACTTTAAGAGGAATTCATTGATATTCTTTAGGGCAATTGTTATGAAACATGTGCAATTTGCTGCCCAACAGGTGCAAATTAGAAGTCTGTAAATTATGTTTATTTTAAGTTCCCTTTGTTGGTAGGTATTTTACTCCTGATAACTGTCATCAGTCATAGTTGAAGTAATTGCCAGATTTATTTTGCTCCTATGATTATTGTATTGCTGCTTCAACATGTGTGCAACTATATTGTGCTCTGTTACTATCATAACAATATTGGCTGCACTTTTGGTAATGCAAATTGAATTTTGCTTTCAATAACAGACATGATAAATGAGACGTGTGATTAATAGAATAATTTTTCCTATGATTGTCCAGTAGGCCGCTGCATCTTCCATTGTATTATTAAAGAAGGCTAAAGACTTCTATGTGTTTCTCTAAGCATTGTAGACATAACAGGCTGCATAGATAACACCAAATATCTGGTAATTTGATACCAATTCGACCATAGACAGCAATACAAAAGCACTGTGATAAAAAGGCAATATTTTTTATCTAGTACAACAGAGTAAACTTTAATGTGTTCTGTTCAGGTTAAGTTATAGTGTGCTTTAGCGTTACATATTAACCCACACTTGACGTAAATTAAGCAAAAATTAAAAATGCTGTGTTTAAAGATCTGCTTTATTAAAATATTGATCTGAGTATTGGAATCACACATGGATACAAGAAAATGGTTATTGCGCTCAATCATCTCTTCATTTTAATTATAATTTGTTTTGATTTAGAAGGCAATCCTAAAAGAGAAAAATTGGTAAATAAATGCAAATATAGGCAAGGCAGTGAAATCAATAAAGTTCTCTTATTAGAAAAACAACATGATGAGAAGAAAATCTATAGACGAGTGGTGCTGTAAAATGCAGGCGCAGAAAACAAGTCACAGTTTTCAGATATCCCAACTTGAGCACAAGCATCTTGGTCATGAAACATTTTGTCCAGTGACATATTCTGGCTTCAGCCAACTAGACCTAGAGTGACAGGTCCAGGGGACCGATCACCATCTTGAACGATCAATCCCCCTGGTGTGTGATTGAAGGGCTGATCTCTGATCATCCCAGCAAGGCCATTTACACTATGGAGGGCTGTGCCGAGTGAGCATAACATCTGCAGCATGTATTAAAAGGCGCTGGGTGCCTTTAAAACACAGAGAGCCAAGATATAATGTTGACCATGGGGGGAGTGACTGGGGGAGCTTCCGCGAGTCAGGCCTATGGCAAAGCCCAAGGTAAATAAATTGTTGTTTGTAAAGTCTGAAAAACCACCTGTTTTTTACCCAATTTAAATAGATAGACTGGCATCATCACTGCTTAGTGCTTATCATCAACTACTTTAAATATATCTTATTGCATACTCGAAGACGTAATATGTAGTATAAAGCAACTTTTGTGCTGCAAATACATTTCTAAAAATAAATACTAAATTTAGTATTAATTGTACTGTCCACCTTGGCAGACCTTAAAGTTACATTGTGTTTACTTGTGCAGTAGGTGTCATATTAATATCATCAAAAGAAGATGAATTGTGGTCAATCATACTTGTCAATATTCTTTTTCTCTAGTCTATCTACAAAAGAATGTAATTAAACAAAAATGGACAGCAAATGAGAAAGTGATGGGAATCTGTCTTGACAAAACTTACACAAGATTCAAGTGCTTCATCCAAGTAGATGTTTTACCCCCTTCAATGGTCCAGAAAGATCCAAATTCAGCTTTTGCTGTGGTGGATATTTTGATGTATTTTACTAATGAACATGCTATGACTGTGTCATACATCAGTTTAACATATATAGTCTAAAGATATTCAAGGTGATTCTTACCAATGTGTCACTCAGAGAGAGAAGAAGTTCTCCCTAATTCAAATAATACAAATATTATTGAAGAGACATTCCTTCAGATAACAAAGTGAAGCTAAATGTTGATATAATTACCGTTAATTGACATGCAACATTCAGTACCGTTCCTAGAACCTGCAGGTCATCCTACAAAGATATTAAAGAAAGATACATATGCTTACTTATAAATTTCAAATGCTTGGGTCAACAGCATGAATTTTTTATTTTTAATATCTACATTGTCAAAGGGAAAGTTATTGGGGTCTGTTCATTAACAAGTTGGGTAGTTTAACGTGACTTAACATACTCTTCTGAACCGACAAAGCAAAATAAGTATGTGCGATTACATGCATTTGTGTGTTGCAGTTGAGCTTATTCTAGTTGATATGCAACTTCTAACTTCACAGTATTATATGAAAAAAACCCAACAAATATTTATATTTTTAACCATAGGAAGCCAATGAGTCACCCATGCCTTCTCTGAGGGTTTATTATATAATACCTGGTCCCAACACATCAAACAGCCCTAAAAAAATTTTACCGCAATTTTGAGAATTTCAAAGACAAGTTTATCAGCTGTTTCTCCAACTGTGTCTCCAATTTTTTCCTGCAAGAAAAAATGTATGCTGGTTAGCAAACATTTTCCATATTTCCATGATAATTACTTTTACAAAACTATAGTGTGGAACAGATGTTGTAAAAGAGGCTTGATCTATTGTATTCTTCATAATGTTTTTTTTATCATGCCACTTATTGTCATTGAGATTCTATATTATAGAAGTTAACCATTTGCAATCATATTATTATATGCCCTTAACATGTAAGATGCTAATTATTTTCCATATTCATAGAACTAACTTACCAAAAACTCCTTTGTATCAAGAATTTCATCAACAGCACAACCAGCATCTTTCTAAAAAGAAAAAAATGTTAATGTTAGGGACCAGGAACCAGAAGGACACAAAACATATAGTGCAAAGCACCTTTTATTGTAAAAAAAACCCAAAGAGGTTAACAAAGCAAATTCGTGATCCAGGAGCGTATATTATTATTTATTATAATCTTTTATTTGTATAGCACCAACAATTTACACAGCGCTTAATACAATACATATATTCAAGGGGTATGACAAGACGAGAATTAGGACAAACTGATACATTAGGTAGAGAGAACCCTGCTCGCAAGCCTACATTCTTGAGGGAATGGGGTGACAAACATAATGCACAGAGAAAGAGTGAGAGGTAGTGTGGTGGTTGTATCCGTGACAAGGAAGTTCTAGCAGCTAAGATGGTATGCTTCTCTGAAGAAGTGAGTTTTGAGATGTTTTTTGAATGTTGGGAGGGAGAATGAATGCTGAAGGTTCGGTGGAAGTAGATTCCAGAGATATGGGGCAGCCTGAGTGAAATCTTGTAGATGGGAAAAGGAAGAGGTGATAAGCGAGGAGGAGAGCCTTAGCCCATGGGTATAACGTAAGGATCCAGTAGGGGAGTATTTGTTTATAAGGGCAGAAATGTATGGAGGAGCAGTGTTAATTTTAAAGGTAATAGGGAGCCAGTGGAGGATTTCACAGAGAGGGGAAGCAGAAGAGGAGCGGCGTGCAAGGAAGATAAGCTTAGCAGCAGAATTTAGGACAGACTGCACAGGAGAGAGTCTACAGTGGAATGCCAACCAGAAGAGTGTTGCAGTAGTCAAGACGGGAAACAATAAGTGAATGAACCAGAGTTTTGGTGGATTCTTGGGTAAGGAATGGGCGGATGCGAGAGATGTTTTTTAGGTGCAGCCGGCAGGATCTGGTGAGGGACTGAATGTGAGGGATGAAGGAGAGGTTTGAGTCAAGGATGATCCCAAGGCATCGGGCCTGGTTAGTAGTAGAGATAGTCATGTTGTTAATGGTGATAGAGAATTCAGGTAGTGGAGTGGAGATGGAAGGAGTGAATGTGAGTTCAGTTTTAGAAAGATTAAGTTTCAGGTAGCGTTGTGACATCCATGAAGAAATAGACAAGCAGTTGGTAATACGGGACATGAGAGATGGAGAGAGATAAGGAGAACACTGGTAGATTTGGGTATCATCCAGATGATACTGGAGGCCAAATGAGTCGATTAGTTTGCCAAGAGATGAAGTATAAAGAGAGAACAGCAGAGGGCCAAGGACTGAACCTTGGGGGACGCCAACCGAAAATGGAAAGGGTGATGATGTCTTGCCAGAGAAGCTGACAGAGAAGGAACGGTTAGAAAGATATGAGGAGATCCAGGAGAGAGCTGTATCTCGAATGCCTATAGAAGCAAGTGCGTCAAGAAGAAGGTGGTGATCTACAGTATCAAAATCAGCAGAGAGATCAAATAGTATTAGAATGGAGAAGTGACCTTTTGCTTTGGCAGAGAGCAAGTCATTGGAGACTTTTGTTAGAGCCGTTTCAGTAGAGTGAAGTGGTTTGAAACCAGACTGTAGAGGATCAAGGAGGGAATTAGAGGAGAAGAAGTTAGTAAGGCGATTGTACACAATCTGACAGTTTTTAAAATGGGTAGTGGGAAAATATTAATATTCAGGCATATAAAACAAAAGTAATGTATTACCAAAGCAATATGCAGTTCCATTAGAAATTGCCTGTATAATTCCTCATTATCCTGGTCCTATGAAAAGAAAACACATTTTAAATGTCCATGTTTTGCTGGTTTTATAACATGACATATAATAAGTGTGCCAATAACATTAACAATAATTTGTGTTTTAGTTGCTTTATAGCTTAAAACTATATATATATATATATATATATATATATATATATATATATAAAAAAATCTGTAAAGCAAAGGTGAAAAAATTGTTTCAAGAGACGATTGTAAAGAACATTTTCCATGGTTACTTGGTAAGCAGTAAAATTTGGTTATTTCTTGGGGATGTATTGCCAAAAGTAAGAGAATGTCTCCATTTTTGCTTATGACCGTACAAACAATATTATAAACAACATTTCCTCAGATAAGGTCTAATAACAAGGTTTGTTTTACATCCGTGTGTTGGTAAGCATAATCACTGAGGATTTTGTGAGCCCCTTAAAAAGGTGTTTTTAATTATGTATTTAACACCCTGAAAGTTTATGAAACAGGAGTGCCCTCTTCCACTTCTGTGACTGTATGTCTTAATGTTCATGTTATGGTCAATCTTGTATTTTGTCAGTTTTAATGTTGTCGTTAAATTTCACTCTCCTGTATTGTAATAGCACTATGGAATATTGTTATAGGAGTGGCAGAAGGTTCCCCCCCTTTGGCCAGCATGGAAGTGTTGGTACCTTGAGGCTGCGTCTGAACGGGCTTGGGGAGGCAGGTCTAGCGGGCAGCAGATAGCACCCGCTGGGCCTAGCAGCTGGCAGGTTGTTATTGGTTAATGTGGCATGATATGTTTTCACGGGGAATTGTTAATAAAGCTGTGGTCAATGCCCTTACCCAAAACAATGTTTCATCTCTTTATTTAAGGTAAGGGTAAATGTGTTTGGGTTTTCTTGGGGCATCTGGGCCTAAACGTTCAAGTAATTTTATGGCAAATCTGCAGGTCATCCAAATACTCATGGAAATGCATAAATCTAAAACAATGGTGCATGATACTCTTCTGAATTGTGTGTATTCTTCTACATCTTCTAACATGTTCCCAGCAATACTTAATGGGTTTAAATTCTGGTTTAAATAGTATTGTAACATGTCAATACATTACCTTTCCTTGTGCATAGAGACAGAGGAGTTGCTGGAGCTTAACAATGGAAGCAGGGACATTCACCTAAAAATACAGCATTAGTGGTGTTTTTGTATAAGTTGTTAAGTTGTATGTAATTGTGATCACACTGGTAATATACTATTATGACTGGAAACGGGAACTGATCACGTTAGTTCAACAATTTGATGGCAAAGTATTGGTACAGCATAATAAGTTGTCTAATTTTTAAAGGTTTTTTTACAGACTTTCAAGGTAGTCAACACATGATCCTTGGGCATGTGCTGAAAAGGATATTTTATGTTAAGATGTACATAAATACAAAACTCATTCCTCAGACAAAAAAAGTTTATATTCTCACCTGTATGAACCAAAGATTGAATGGGTAAGACAAATGGATTGTTTAGGAACATAACATCTTGATATTTATATGCAAGTATTTAATGCTGAACAAATTTGAAAATCTTCTATGACCATATGTAAGGGAAGTCTAGATCCAACTGTTATTTCAAATATGTCCTGTACATGTTTGAAATAACTTATGTGTTCTGCACAGATTGCCAGTGAGGAATGTTTTTTGTATTTCAACACTTACATATTGTTACATCGGGCAAATCCTTAGGGAATTCACTTTCATGGTATTTTGACCACCTACTTAATCGTTATAATTCAGGTTTATTACTTTACTATGATCAAAGAATATTTGAATCCTTATATGTTCTAAATGTTAAATGTATTTGTTTTTATTTATTGAAATATTGAGATGTACCAATTTCAGTGTTCTGAAGTACTAAGAAACAGCCATCTATCTAATATAATCTTAAATCACTTGTTATTTTTTAAACATTACACCAAATGTCTTTTACAATTGTAGGTTCTCTTACATGCATACATATTTTGTGTACTTTATAAATACAGTGTAAGCCTGCAAAATTATTAAATCATTTACTAATCATATTAAAAATAACAATTTACAATTCCACAGTCCATCTACCAAACCTTTTTTGATTATGTTATCTAGAAAGAAATTAATCAACTTACCAAAGCAGGAGCTTAAAGCCACCAAAAGAAATATCAAGGCAGCCTTCATGTTAGTTAGAATAGGATAACAAGCCTTCAGATAAAATAATGAATGGGTATCTAAGTCTGGTGACAATCTGTCTAGCGCTTTGATATTTATGTTTTAAGACCATGATTACATCATGAATTTATATTAAAATTGGCAGCCATGTATATGAGATTTTCACTAACCACGACCACTTTTTAAGGATGTGGGTTCTAGGATTACACTTAATCACAAAAGTAATACAAATAATTATGGTGTCATTGGTATTTACTGAGCTTCTTTCGAATGCATGCAGTTTACCATTGTATTTATCTTTAGTTTAATTAATATCATATTTCAACATAATAATATGAATATTGTAAACCAATACTTAACATCGGCGTCATTTTTCGGAAGTTCCAGCTGGGTTAGGTCAGCGGAGATACGGACAAAGATAGAAGATTGAAGATAGCCGATAGAAGATAAGGGAGAAGATGAACAATAGAAGACAGAAGATGAAGCGGAAGAGGTTGGCAGAGAAGGTAGGGGAACATTTAGAGAGCGTAAGAGAGAGTGAACAAGATTGAGAGAATGTGAGTGAATGGGGACCCATGAATTTTGGATCAGAATTTAGAGCTTTTTTCTCCGTTCTCATGAGGGGGAGGTCTGGCCTCATTTACGTTGCTTCATACAAATCGCACAAATTAGTAAGGTTCTGTAAATGTGGTATTCGTATCAATCACCCCCTTTATCAGCTGGTTTTATAATTATATTTTTATCTACAAGATGTTAGATAGCTTTTCTTTCCAATTTGCTTAAATTGTCATATGTATTACATCAATATTGTTTATATTTTTACAGATCTAGCCAAACAGTTTGTTCAAAGTTTTTGATGACTGAAGATTTATATGAATTCAGGCAGAAATGTGACTTATTATTAAGGGAAGTGTGTGTATAAATGAAAAATTATCATTGACCATTCCATCTTTGGATTGTTTATAAAATATTTTTTTATCAAACCTTTATTAATTTAGATTAATTTCACTTGATGTCATTTTTTTTTACTTACTGTAAATTAAAAATACCTGATTGGGTGGGACACTGTCACCTACCTGAATCGGCAGCCACCGGTATGGAGGAGAGGGAGACCCCCCTCTGGCAGCCAGCAGTCTCAGCTGCCGCCACGGAGGAGAGGTAGAGCCCCCTCCATCAGCCAGCAGCCTCAACTGCCGGTACCGAGGAGAGGGAGACCTCCCTCCGTCAATCAGGAACCGCAGCCGCCACAGAGGAGAGGGAGACGCCCCTCCGTCAGCCAGGAGCCACAGCAGCTGCTATGGAGGAGAGGGAGACCTCCCTCTGCCAGCCAACAGCCGCAGCAGCCGGCACGGAGAGGAGGAAGACCTCCATCCAGCTCCGTGAGCCCTCTGGTGATAAGACTGCAGGCACCTATGCTTATATACTACAGTCTTGACACACTCAAGATGGCCACCGAATTCCACCAAATGGGAAGTGTCGTCAGACTTTTCATATTTTGGCGCCAAAACCTCTAATTGTTGCCTAATCACTTCCCATCCTTTATAAACCCTCAGTGGACATCAAGACCTTGCCCTCTGATGCTCATGCCTATGTTTCATAGTGCTACTCCTCGTCTTCAGTGTTTGACCATGGCTTGTTTATCGTATTTCCCAGCCTCGGCTTGACCTTGAACCTGTCTGCTCCTTGTGTCCTACCTGCATCAATGTCTCCAACCTCGCTATGCATGACAGACTCTTCTTTTTTCCTCTGCAATAGCTTTACCTCTTGTTCTATCCTTCTCCTCTTTTTTTCATAGGGTGCCCCATGTTTTCCTCCCAAACAAAGTGGAGGCGGGTCTCTACTACTAAAATCTTATGTCTCTTATATGTTTCTGGTATGGATGAATTTTGTATATAAGATTTATGTAATTTTTTTTTAACCCCTTGATGACAATTGCCGGTCCGGGCACATCACCGAAAAACATGTCGTTTACGACAATTGACGTGCCAGGACCGGCAGGTCTTTAAACGGGTGAAAAAATCGATCCGTGATCGATTTTTTCACTCAAACGGTGTTGCTCTAATGCCTCGACATCGAGGCATTGAGCAACACCAAAAAAAACATTCTGCCCCCCACGATCGTTCCTAGGGGCGAATAAAAAGCATGTTTGAAAGACTGCACGTCTTTCAAACATGGCGGTGCCCGCCGCAGAAAAACGGGTTTAGGAAGCGATCGTGAGTCGTTTCCTTTGCTTAGCTGGTGTTGCTAAGATGCCTCAGTAGTGAGGCATCTTTGCAACACCTGTTTAGCAAAGGAAGCGACTCGTGATCGCTTCCTAAATGCTTAACTTACCTTCCCGGTACCGGCATCTTCAAAACACATGCGGTGTTTCAAGATGGCGGCCCCATCAAGCCGGGGGGCGGAGTCTGCTGTCATCATCGGGGGGGTGTTGCTGGATGTCATGGACATCCAGTGAATAACACCCCTAGTGGTCAGATCACTCATAAGAGTGATCATGATTTGATAAATCAAAGGCAATGTTTTCTAAACATTGCCTTTGACCAGTATTGGATCTGCCTCCCTCCTTCACTTGCTTCTAGTGAGGGAGAGAGACAGATCGGTGTGTTTTCTGATATTTCAGGTATTCTCAATAAAATATATATATATATATATATATATATATATATATAAGAGCCACCCATTCAATATTAACCCCTTCATTGCCATTGATCACTGCATAAACAGTGATCTTGCATAGTGGCAATTGTTTTGGGGGTTCTTTTTTTTTACATTTTTTTTTAGTTTTTTTTTACTTTTTTTAGTTTTGTTTTTTTTATTAGAGCCATTAACCCTTTCCTTCCCCACTATTTTTGCTGCAATTGTAACCATGCAGCGGTATACGGCTGAGGAGGCGTATGCCTTTTTGGCCACAGATTCTGAGGCCACTGATACAGCGTCAGATTTGGACGTTGGTCAGTTCACAGATACATCTAGTGATCGTGCACCAGAGGCATGGGTAGCGCCTAATAGGTACAAGCCAGCTATCCCTCCTTTTTCTGGAATTCCTGGCATCAATATTGATGTTACAGGATTCACTCCACTGCAATTTGTGCAGGTTTTTTTGGGAGATGATGTCTTGGGAGACATTGTCGCACAAACTAACCTTTATGCCCAGCAGCACCGTGCTGCTAGCCCTAATTCTTTTTGGGCAAAACAGCCATGGACTCCCATTGACGTGCCAGAATTTCTTAAATTCTGTGCACTCACAATGTTAATGGGCATTATAAAAAAGCCCTCCATCCGCTCCTACTGGAGCACCAGCCCCATCTATAGTACCCCCATTTATGCCCAAACTATAACTAGGCAAAGGTATGAAATGATTCTTCATTTCATGCATTTTAATGACAACAGCCTGTGCCCCCCTAAGGAGCACCCCCAGTTTGATAGGCTCTACAAAATCCGCCCCCTGATTACCCATCTCGCTGCCAGGTTTCCGGAGGTTTTATGGAACTCTCTGCCAGAGGAAGTGGTAATGGTAAACTCAATAAAAGAGTTCAAAAGGAGCCTGGACGTGTTTCTTGAAAGCAATAATATTACAAGTTATGGATATTAGATTAATAGGGACAGAACGTTGATCCAGGGATTTATTGAACTTGATGGACTTTGGTCTTTTTTCAACCTTATGAACTATGTTACTATGTTACTATGTTACACCTGGAAAGAATATCTGCGTGGATGAATCCCTGATGAAATATAAAGGAAGGTTGGGATTCAAGCAGTATATTCCTTCCAAGCGCTCTAGGTATGGAGTGAAGGTGTATAAGCTCTGCGAGAGCGAGAGAGAATATACTCATGCCTTCCGGGTATAAGAGGGTAAGGATAGCTACCTTGACCCTCCAGGTTGCCCAGAACATCTGGGCACCAGTGCCAAGATTGTTTGGGACCTAATATTCCCCCTTATGAACAAAGGCTACCACTTGTATGTAGATAACTTCTATACAAGCGTCCCTTTGTTCAAGCTGCTGTATTGTTTCGATACGGTAGCTTGCGGTACTATAAAAAAGAACCGCTTGGGTTTCCCACAACACCTGGCACGTACCCGGCTAGGAAAGGGGGAGACCTCAGCTCTACGCCAAGAGGAGCTTTTGGCATTGAAGTTCAGGGACAGAAACGAGGTGTGCATGCAGAGCACCATCCACGATGAGAGAACCGTGGAGGTTTCTGTCCGTGGCAGAGCTGGGGTCACTAGAAAGCCAGTGTGCATCACGGCCTATAATAAGAACATGGGTGGAGTTGATCTGTCAGATCAACTCCTACAGCCCTACCTCATTATGAGGAAGACAAAGGCCTGGTACAAGAAGGTTGCAATTTATCTAATGCAAATTGCAACCTATAACGCTTTTTTGTTGCACAAAAAAGCAGACACTGGGCTGAAACTGTCTTTTTTGCAGTTTCAGCTCCAAGTAATTTCAGGTATCTTGTACCGTGATGCACCTGGTCCCCAAGTGGTGATGGGAACCAGCAGGATTGGGGCTACCCATTTTATTTTTAAAATCCCCCCTACAGCAAAGAAGCAGAATCCCCAAAAGAGATGCAGGGTATGCTACAGCAGGGGGCAAAGAAAGGACACCACATTTTACTGTCCAGGTTGTCCTGGAAAACCTGCACTCTGTGTCGGTAACTGCTTCAAGTTGTATCACACAGTTTCCCATTTTTTATTTTTTTTTTGTTCCTGCTCCATTTTTGCTTTTTTTTTGTTACATTTACTGTTTTTTAGCTTTTATTTGCTCCACCATTTTTTAAGCGTTTTTATTTGCACTGTCAAGTGAACCCTGTGTCCATTCCGTGGCATGAGGGACCGCTTAAGGTGCTAGATCAAATCCCTTCTTGGAGATAGGCCAGGCTTTCTTGTAACCTGTCCCTACTGATAGTTGGGTACAAGCATTTTTCTTTACCCAGATGTAAAACTTCCTAGTTGAAAAACTGAATTGCTCATGTTCCAAATGTGGCCCTTTTGCCCCCAAACAATCTGACAAACCCATGCATGTGGGGTATCAATGTACTCAGGAGATGTTGCTGAACACATATCGTGTTGTGTGACAGCAACATATACCAGGAGCTGTAATTTCACACCTGAAGTACAAAGTGTGTGAAAAAACACCAAAAACAATTACTATCACAACCAAGGGTTGGTGGTAGGATTAGTGCATGGAAAGGGTTAAACTATCAGCATCTAAAATTCCCTGGGGTGTCTAGTTTTCAAAAATATATGGTTTGGTGGGGTAAATTTAATTTGCTGGCTTCAAAGATGCCCCAAATACCACATGGAGACAGAATTACCAGATTCAGAGAAAAATGGTTTTGAATTAGCAAAACGCTACTTGTACTTATTGCCCCATAACGTGTAGAAGAAAGCAAAAAAACATAAATAATAATTTCTAAACTCGGGACAAATAGTAGAATCTATTTAGCAGGTTTTTTCAGTAGTTTTTTATGATGAATAAAAGATTTTTCAAATAAAAGTGAGAAAATGTGTTTTTTTTTTCAATTTGTCGTCATTTTTTTATTTTTATTATAGGAAATTACATCATATGAAAAAAATTATGGTGTCTGAAGAAAGCCCTTCTTGTCCTGAAAAAAACAATATATAATTTGTGTGGGTTTAGTAAATGGGTTAAGAGAAAATTACAGCTAAACACAAACACCGCAGAAATGATAAAACAGCCATTGTCACGAAGGGTACAAAAAATAGAATCAGCCTTTGTCACGAAGGGGTTAAAGTAGTAGATTAAAAATCCTTATTATTATGGAGCTTGGAGTAATTCCTAAATGTATTATTTTTATAATAATTTTTACCTCTCAAATCTTTTACAGTTTATTCTTTTTTAGATCTTTTGTTGTTGGGCATTCAGATGGCTTGATTAGGATTATAGCTGAGAGTGTTAGGTGGAAAGGTTGTAACGAAGGGAAAGGAGGGAGATAATGTGTGTGTGTATGTGTGTATATGTAACTGTATGATATTAGAGTGATTGGGCATTAGAGCGAGTTTTCAAATATATGCTTTAGTTAAAAGGGGATGACGAAGAAATATTTTTAACTCAAACAAGGTAAGGTTCTGGAGGTGTGATGGAGCAGCGGTTTGGGGTGTGATAGAGGGAGGATGTTTTAGTATAAGTGTGTATGTGTATGTGTGAGTGTTAGAGTGTGTTTAAGTGTGTGTGTAGTGTACACTGTAGTGTAAAGTGTAAATCCAGCCTTATGACTGGACTGGCCTTGCACCCAAAGCAAGAATTTTTTTTTTTCATTTTAGAAAACCTTGTGTTTTTACACAACTATTGTACAGTATATTTACACAATTTACTTCACAAAGACATTTTCTGTTTGTTTTTCTGTTTGTTTTTCTGTTTGTTTTTCTGTTTGTTTTTCTGTTCTGTCTAAACATTATTATGATTTTTGGGACTGAAGAACACTGTGATATACTCATATCTAGTTATTATTATGAGTATTATGAGTCCCTACATAAGAAAAACATCAGGGTAAGAACGAAAGGCATAGGCTTATTTGTCCCAAGAAAAATAGCTATCCCTACTAGTAGCCCAGGGGTTGTCACTACTTTGGACATTTGGATCTTTAGATGCAGTGGCCCACCTTTATTCTCCTCCCAAACATCAGAGGGCCAAACTAAGAAGAATAGGTCTAGATTCATGTAATAAACAACAACAACAGGATTTGCTAGACAATTGCTTTATTATAGCAAAGGAACATTAAGATAACATTGAATATAAGTACATGCCACTGAATAGCAAATTAAATGTGAAATGAAGAAATGTCTTTGGCTCAAAAGCTGTTGTAGTAAAATATGTTATCGATTACTGTAATCCATCATACCTATTCCAGAAACAGAAGAAAAATAAATAACTTCATCAAATATGTAATTTCAGTTTTACAGTTGAAGAAATGTAAATGTTGAGTTGAACTTTTGTTTCAATATGTGAGTATTTCCGAAACAGAATTTAAAGGCTTTTTTGAAAATATGAAAGGACCATGTTCATAGTTACGTTATACCACACACATATCAAGTTTATTCACCACCCAGAGGTATTTGTGAGTTGTTTTGAGCATCAGAGGCATACTAAAATGCCAAGGCAAATTAATTGTATAAATACATTGCCACTGCATAATGCATAGCTAAATCTGTGATATGAATTTCTATAATGCAACTATGGATTGTTCAGAGCCAGCACAACCCATTTAGAGAAACACAGAACTAGGGCTATCTCTTAATAATTCATAGTTATTCTAGTATATGCCTTCTTTATTCCTTGTCTACAGAATGTTACATGAAATTAACTAAAAAAAATATTTATCAAAAAGGGGCAAAGTTGATCACTACTGGCACATGTGGACCTGGGACATGCAATTTCCACACTGCTCCAATGATTATGTTAACTAGATAAAACGTATGGCATCTTAGGTTAAAAAGTTTCTTCAAGCCAAGCTAATGGAGCAAAACAAAAGTCAATATGGACAAAACACTAGGAAAGACGGAGCTGTGTGGGAATACTGATCTCAGTTGAATGTGAGTTTTCTGCTATATTGTTTGAGGTTAGAAATTAATGACATTATCATTAGAAATCTAGAGTTTGATGTTACACAAGAACTATTCACCTCATCTATGTCTGTCCATATTTAACATATATCATATTTAGCATACCCTTATGAAAAATATATAAAAAGTGTTGTATATAATATATACACGAAGAGAAACGATAAATCTGTTATATTAAATATTATCAGGGCATCTATGTACCACTTACATAAAATGTTGAATGTGCTTGTAGGTAAAATGGTGAGATTTATACTCTTTGCTGTTGAAGATTTCCAACAATGTTGGAAACAAATTTCTGAAAGAAACATTTACATGAATGTTAATGTCTTTAAAATTAGAAAAGTATTGCTGTACTAAAAATACAATGGGTCTAACAACATGCTTAACATTTTTTTCATTTGTCTTTTTAAAAAAAAATTCTTACATTGCATTTTACATTTTACTGTGGTTACCATTTAATATTTAACACATGTAATATTGCAGGATTTATTCCTAGTCACTGCTGCCTAATGCATTTTTATGTGTCATAAGTTAAATAGGACATAAGTTAACCTTCATTTAAACACAATCATAGCTCTTCTTGAAAGGTTTGGATAAGGATTTTCCCAGTTTCATGCAAAATTGAATCTGAACATTTTATGAAGATTAACTTCTCTAATAATTAATTATGTATAATGCACCAGTAAAAATGCATGCTGCTGACATAAAAAGTAATTATGTCTGTTATTTTTCTTACCAGTACTTTGTCCACATCTGCAATAAGATCAGCCTACATGTTAGAAAATAAAAAAAGGAAAAGTTGAAAAATACCAGATGCTATTACATAGAATTACATTTGTATAAAATTAATGTATTTAAGGTTTATGTAAGTCTAGCATAGAAAGGATATACATTTTGCTTGTTAAAATATATTAGAATATGTTAAATAGTATGTATGTCCTGACTACCCATTGAACAGTGCAATGGAATATGATGGTGCTATATAAAACAATAAATAATAATAATTTGAAATGTAATCCTAAACCTAAACCCAATAAATGGACAAATAATAGAAAAGGAACTCATGCTTATAGATAACACAAAGGTCTTCATTGAAATTATTCAGATTCTCAAGATCTTCGGACATTTTGATATATACTAAACATGATCTGTTTTAGTTCATAAACATGAGATTATCTAGTAAAAATGTTTTAGACGTTGTATGTGCAAAAACAAAGCACTCAAGTATACTGGATTGCATTACCATCCTAAAATCTTAGTTACTTCAAAAGAGAAGTAAAATTATGTTTAAGAAAAGGAATACAATATATAAGAAGCTGTGCCAATTAATACTCTATGACATGAAAGTTAATTGATTCTAAAAATGTTATCGTTATTCTTTGTAAATCATTGGGACTAATTTAAAATGTAACATATGCATGGAAGAAAGGCATTTTGCGAGTTCAGTATAAAGAGATTATCTTTTTGTAACATAAATAAATGGCTTTACTTACCAGCACTTCACATCCAAGGACTCTTATGTCTTGAATCAGAGTCTTGTCATTCTGATCATAGAAAAACAAAGACAGTACATGTTATTAGCATGATTAACCTTAATACGTTAAATTATAAAACAATGTCTCTGAAAGTGGTTACCAAAGACTTATCATCAAGCTAAGTAGATTTTTTGCATAAGAGTTGGTTTAGTGAAGAATTGTATTATTTATATTTATTGTTTGTTATCGTATTGTTCTTCAATAACATCCAGAGTATACTGTGATACCTTTTTTATTGGAGTAACATAATATTTAAAAGACAAGCTTTCGAGAGTTATCCTCTCTTCGTGTCTACTGGACTAATACGGCTCAACCCATATATATATATATATATATATATATATATATATATATATATATATATATATATGTATATATATGTATATATATGTATATATATGTATATATATATATATGTATATATAATAACAGATTAGTGTTATTTAAAAATAAATAGTTCAGATCATGTGAGTGAAATTGTTGTTACAATAGAGATTGAATATTATAATTGTTATGTTCTACTTACCACGATATCACCCATGAATGGAACGTCATCCTTAATAAAGAAACAGTTTACAATTAAAAATCCCTTACAAAACACTTGTTTTATTCCAATATATTTATTTTATTCAATGTCAATGATCTATTTAAACAAAAATTTATTTTGAGCACTGCTATTGTATACATGCAGAGAGGGACAGAGAGATTGAAGTTACTGATTCCAATCATTTTCATGAATATTTTGTACTTACCAAAACATTGACCACTTTTTCCAAAATGTTTTGCTACAGAAAAAAAAATATAAATAAGACAAAAATGGTTGTGGTTTTATCTCATCCAATGATATAAGAAGATAAACAGATAAACAAGTAGGTGAGAAAAGGGGAACAAACTAAAGTTCACATCACAGTCATGTCTGCATTTTATTACATTTGTGAACAACTGTCCAACAAGAGACTTCTTAAGCAAGCTGTATTCATAACTTACATAATGGCTAGTTTAGCTTTTGTGCTTATACACTAAAATGTGGGCCATAACGATCAAGTGAGAGACATACACTTGATAAATATGTCTCTGATGTAGTTTTTTTTATTTATAAGGGTTCCATGTAGCATTTTTATTAGTAGCATTAATAGTGGTTATAGCACAACTAGGATTATTTACCAGAAACTGGAACAACACATTAGCAACTTGGTCACCAAGAGCTTCTGCATTTTGAAGGTTTATTGTCTGAAACAGAAAAAGGTTGAAAAAGATTACTATTTGCCTTGGTTATTGGCAAATTATCCGTGTACATTAGGAAAATATGCTTATGATTTGGGTTATCATTTTTTCCAAATGGCTTATAACTGTTAAATACATTTAATTATTATTACATGAGTCATTAAGCATACCTAAGAGAACTAGTATAAATTAAAGCGAGGAGTAATATTGGATTTACAGTGTCTTTCTGCGCAAAGGAATGCTTACCTTTATACGTAGCTTTACATTTTAATGTCAGTGGCCTATGCATTAAGCCAATAATGCACAATAGAATGACTAGTGTTCATTGAAAATCATGTTTTTAATTTAGCATAATTAGGATTCTGAGCTTGACTAAATGTGACAGGAACCTAGCATCATATCAGCTACCACAACTTGGCAAGTCAGATGGAAGCTTGTACCAAATGTAGCTGCAAGCTCACCATATACTTACTAAACTTATGTTTTGTATATGATATTTTAGAACGTGTTCTATGGGTTGCCAAGTGATCTATATTGGCCATTTATCAGTAATAAGTTAAAGTCTTACCACATGTGTTCCAAGAATGTTGTTGATGCTACAGCCTACTTTTGCCTAAAAGATAAAAGGAAACAATACACATAAAAATTAAACTGATATGTATTGCAGATTTGTTCCATATTTGTATACAATGTTCTTATGTATTATTCATTTTTTTCTGTTTCAGGACATCATACTGATGTTTGCCATATCTCCATTGGATTAAGACAGTTTTGTATGCTATAAATTGGAATATGTCATGCTCAAGACTTTATAGGATTTTTTTCAACATATTTTGCTTTGCTGGCCAGGTAAAATAACCTCTGGAATCAAAAATGCCTCTTCCACTTTAGTATATTTCTAGATGATGTATATAGCTGTTATATATTCCCTCTTCTAGGTATAGTTTATTTATTATTTTTCTTTACCTGTAACACATTTTATTTGGTTTTCTAAAGATAAGCCATAAAGTATAGCTGGAAGTTTCTAGTCTAGTCTTGAATTTTTGATGCATATGTTTAGAGTCATTATTAATTCTATTTTTTCCATTATTAATATTAATATATAACATAGGTTACATTATTGTATAGTACTGCTACGGCATTACACAAACATGATTTAGCAGGTCACTAGGTTTTAAAATGCTTATTTTCTTACCAGAAGGGCATTCACTTGTTGCAAAAATGCCAGAAACATTGCTGCATTTTGCTTAGCCTGTAACAGAATAAACATATGTTAAAACATACATGCATAACAAAATAAGGTATTTTGTAACTTGACTAATTTTCCGTGCATCAACCTGATAACTGTTTCTATGTTAACTATTCTGAGTTGGAACTCAAAGGGGTAAAATAGAAACTATAGAACAATCATTAACTTGTGAATATATAATGTATTATTATATTTATTATTTAATATATATTATATTATATTTAGTGTACCCTTATATATTTACTAAAAATATAATATCTCACCATCCTTTATAATGACAAGGGGTAGAAACACGCTTTAAAGCATTACTGACTATTTTTGTAATTTTTTGTCGTTGTAAATGAAAATTATTTTGTAGTAACTGTCTAATTATTCATCTAATTTCTTTACCTGAGCAACTTTGTAATCGCAGATCAGGCTACCCAACTCTTGCAGAAGAAGTGGAGCATCTTCCTGTTAAAATAAGAGTACAGAATATAGGGTTTTTTTGTCATCGAGAGCATGGAAAACCTTTATATAAACTATTTCAATAGCCATTGTGCTTAGTTCCATTATGAAAATATAATTCATTTTAAGATATTTAAAAATTGTGTAATAGCTGTTGCAACCAATTGGATATTTTCTAGAATAAGTGAATGTGTCTTAATATATTACCTATATAAAAAAATATGAAATGATCGCAATGCATGGGTTTTATGTTAGACTTAAACCTAATATTACATAAACTTCAAAGTGCAAACTGCCTTGGGTTTGCCTTTATTATTAAGTTTTTAAAGTGGTTTTATAACCATAGAAACCCGTGGACTGCTGTGATAAGCAACAACCTTTGTTGTATATTGAGAAGAAACATTTTTCAAACTTTGCACCAGAATCACCTTTTCATACATAGCTCCCACTGTTTTATACCATACCTGCAGTAATTGTTGAAGGCAGTTGGTTTGAGGTACTGAGGCAGCATCTGTAATTAAAATGGATTATGGTTTATTGTGTATCTATATATATATATATATATATATATATATATAATATTCCTATTGCACCCCTGTGGGACACCATTTCACTCAACATGACCATTTAATTAAGAACCTAAAAATCAAAGTACTGAAAGGGGACTTCAGTAATACCAAAGAAAGACAAACTTTTGAAGTCAGAATGATTTAACTATTCAACAGCACGAATAGAGGACTCAATGCCGATTTGGGTTTCCTGTCCCACTACACAGGTTTTACATAACCCCCCACCTGCTATATGTACTGTATTTTTAAGTGCACCATGTTCATCTATATGTACCTGTATATATGACAACATGTGTAGACATATACATTCCCATCCCTATATTCATCACTGCACTCCTATTCCCTGTAAGTGAGCACTAGCATCTTAATTTTTTTTGTGTGTTAATTTATCTTCAGCAGTGCTAAACCTCCCTCAAAATTCCCTACTCAGAACATTTATGACTCTCTGGAGGGACACATACTTTTACAACATCTCACCCTCCCTTATCAGATCTGGGTAGTAAGACCCCATCCCCTCCCCTGCCACACAACATTGAATTCTATGTGTCATTTTGCTCAGAAATGTTTTAGACTTGAGAAAGGGAGAAGAGCTCCCGAAAGCTTGTCATTCCAAAATTCTGTTAGTCCAATAAAAAAGGTATTATCACAAGATACTTATTCCATCTGTTATTTGATATATAAAAAATAGTATTGGAAAATGTTATCTTTTGCACTAATTAATTGCCCACACTATAACTAAATCAAATTTTTCACAATTTTAATGCAATTTATCTGGTTTTCTGCAACACATTTTTTTATTCTTGATTATGGTCTATGTCCAATAACTTTTAAGTACTCACCAAAGCAGCCGCTTAGAGCTACTAGTAAAAACACAACGGCGACTTTCATTTTGATGATGTCACGGTACTTCTCCTGCTCTTGAATACCAAGTTGAGTTTTTAAATGAAGTACGGATAAGTAAGTAAGGGTATTTATACAGCACAAAGATGGGAAGGTCATTTCAGTCCTGCCAATATTTTTACTTTATCATATCAACGACCTGTGGGAAAAGAACAGTACATATTCTATCTACAGAATGATATTTGTAAAACCTTTGATAAAAATAAATAGAAAGCAATTCAGAGTTGTTAATGTCTTGACATAGATTACTCTAAAGTGCTTTTAAAAATCAATATATACCTAATCAAATGTACATTTGTATTGTTAAACCTGAATGTCAAATATTTTATAACAGCCACTTACTTTTGGTGGAAAATACTACACACTAATAATGGGCAAATATAAAATAAGGGAAAGAAACAAAAGACTGTCAAGGTAAAAAACGATAAGCAGCACCAAAAAACACCACAAATGTGGTTCCTCTAAACATAAAAATACAAATCAGAGAGAAATACAAATGGAGAGAAGGGGATCACAAAAAAATCTAGCCCACAAGGAAATGTGGTGGATTTTCAAGCTTAAAACCCTCTTACCAGGAGGCCTGAATGTAGAGTTTGAACTGCCCAATTTAAAAAAAAGAAAATTCTCTACATACACTCTTCTTTTCCTCGTTAATATGAGTTTCATTTCTCCTTTGCTTCCTATTTTATTTTATCTTTTCCCATTGTTTCTTTGTGTTGCAACATTGTATATGTATATTCGATCTCTCTCCCTGCCTGTTCATTTCCTCTGCCCCTTGCATTTTACCATTGTATATATATATATATATATATATTTCTTTTCTTTGTAACCCCCGCTGAGATATCATAGCTACGTACTCTAATATTGTGAAAAAGTGTATTCTTTACATGTGAATGCAGTAGGAACCTTTCATGGGAAAATTCTTTACCTCGATTACCACTTAATCTCAGGTATCAATTAAAGATCCAGGTAATCATACAATGTTTTAGATAAATTGACATTTCCACCCGCTAGTATATATCGACTTTACGGCATCCCTGCCCGGAGCATTATGCTCACGCCTTTTGAGGTTTTTCCCCACCTCCTATCAATCAAATGGGGACATTCCCCAACTGCGGCGTTCACACATATATTTTTGTATTTGGGACCTGGAAGAAGCCCTTCCTGATATGTATTTTAACATTATATATTCACCACACATGTATGTAGTTTGAGATTTTATGTTTAATGTGTTCTGGAGTTATTTGACCATATTAAAATATTTTATTTATAGTCCTTGCCAGTTGTATACATTATATATATATATATATATATATATATATATATATATATATATATATATATATAAGTCCAAAAATAGTTACCGGCACTCCAGGGACTTTCCAAATAACCACACAAACAACTTCGGTTTTCAAGTCAACGTTTCAGTCTTGTTTATTTCAGACTTTCATCAGGATGTCCTGAAACGTTGACTTGAAAACCGAAGTTGTTTGTGTGGTTATTTGGAAAGTCCCTGGAGTGCCGGTAACTATTTTTGGACTTTATATTATTTACTGCTACAGCTATTTGGCACCGGGCATAAACTTGGCATTTGGAGTGCAATTGTTAATTTTGGACTTTATATATATATATATATATATATATATATTTCAGTTCTTATCCATAGCACTCCCACCTGTACTCTACACAAGAAGGTTAGGCCACACGTTAACCCACCTAATGTTCAGAGGGCTCATAATTTGCACTTGATTCTAACAAAGTAGGTGCTGTTGATCATGGGTATGTCTGTCTATCTCTCTGCTTATTCAAATTAATGATATAAAAAGCCTGACCCTTAAAAATAAAGCCCCCACAGGAAAAACCTGTGTCACTGTGGATGGCAACACAATTAAAAAAGGAGGCTGACTGAGTAGAACCAAGTATTACTGTGCACCAGTAGCACAAAGTCGATGGAGCATACATTATATCTTCCATCCACTTGTTCTAATTCACATTTACTACTTACAAAGAAGTTACTGTTGTTTTTCAACTTGCATCAGCTGTGAGGCAGTTTACTTGACCATACATACAGATCAAATATTATATTAGTAATATATTGTATTATTTAAGAACCTTTTTTAGTGATACCACAGTTTTTTGATTGGTTTTGTAATGATTTTGTTTCCACATGTAAAAAATACATTTTGGTTTGGATCATGGGGCATTTCTGTTCTTTGGGAGCAGTTTCCCATGGTCCCAAATATGCATTCCATTGATGCTTATGACATCAGCAATGTTATCTGGCAGAAATGGGATTAAAACAAACACACAGAGACCACCTTGGATTTTAAAGTCCTCAGGGTTTTTTTAAAACTCTATGACATGAGTTAATTTATTCAACAGCTAACAATGATGCAGAACCATTTTTTAAACTGATTTTTGAACTTATAAGAGCACACACGATGGATGAACCTCTGCCTTGAGCCTCATCCTTGGTAGTAACTCACCAACTACTACTGGCTGAAACCAAGTACCAAAAGGTGGGTCAGGCACTACTCACCAGAATTCCCCAACTATGGTTCCCTCTCCATAGTGTTTGCTCCAATTAACCACAGATCTAGGTTGCCACCACCCCAGGTTGGCTAACCTGCTCCCCGAAACTCCATCTTTCAAAGGCAGGAGCCCAACTCCACAAAGGGCATACTTGAGCTTAAGTGTGACTCCCTCCTTCAAAACTCCACTGCTCTCTCAAAAACCTTGCCTAACTCTAAGCACTAACCCAACCAATAAAACTCCCGCAGCCAGAGCATATTGCATTATAACTCCTTAATCCACTTCCTGACAGGTGTAGTGCATAAATCATTTCCCCTAGTGTGTAACAATAAAACATCTAGGTGCATGTCTATGGAAGAACAGCAAGACGCCTCCCAGATGCCTGGACATCCGCATGATCAAGGCACAATAGGTAACTCCTAAACTGGACCTTTGTACTCTGGGTCAACCAATAAACATAAGAATGCCAGAGAATTCATACCAGGCACTTAAGGAACACTAGAAAGTAAGTCTTACTATGCAAGCATGTCCTTCCACCTCCACCTAAACTGCACATACCAACAGTGAAAGACACATGTGGTACAGCAACCCAGCAACCAGCCCTTTTTTTTTTTTTTGAAGGCTGACATCAACCCTTTATTTCTAAGTGTAAACTTGTTATATCCGCTTCGTTATTTTTTCCGCCTTTTTTTCTTCTTAATGTAACCAAACTCAGTGTTAACATGAGTCCAAGAATGAGACCGAAATGAGCTGTAGCAAAAGGGACTACCCTACAGCCTTAGCCCCCCTTAAACAATATGCGTCCTTATGTTACTTTAGAATTGCCTAGATTTCCATCCCCCTATTTGCTGGATTATTGCTTCATCCAAACCCAAGCGGGCACCAATGCAAAATGAATGGGAGCCATAGAATTTGATTTCCAGGCCTCACCAAACAACACTTCAGCACCAAACTAAATTGAAATCGTAAGCTGAAATCTGGAAATGGGTAGCCTGTCCATATGAACGTGGAAACAACCTGAAACTTCCAGGGGCACAATAAACCATCCACCATCAAGGGCAAACAAAGTACATTTTAAACCCTTGACCACCTTGTGAGTCATGAATCCCAAATAGTTATCTGCACCTTGTCCTCTACTCTAATATCACAAAATTAAATACCCCCACCAAAATGCTTATTTGGACTCACCAATTTGCCAATCTGAAATGCACCAAAAAAGGCCCAAACAAATGCTAATCTGAACAGTACAATCTCAAAATGTGACAGGCGAATCCCATCCAACGCATCGCATAACCTCTGCAGAAAATGAAACGTAATAGGACGGCTTGTATGAACTGATTTAAAAACCCCATCTGTAATTTTTTTTACCACCTGCAAGACCACAAAGTGTTTAGTCAGATCATACCCTTCATCTTAAACTAAAAGAACAATCTTGCTAAATTCCTATTCAAAAGTGGGACTGAAGTCCCCCCTGAAAACTCCAGACAAACCAGCCATAACAACACTGAAACTGCTGACCTATCATCAGCAGAAACTCCGGCCTCTACCACCATCATGAACACTGCTTGTCTTCTACCAGCTTTCACATCCAAAAAGGGAGGTCCGTGTCCCTGGCATCCTCTTCCAGTCCCAGCTCACAGAAGTGGTTAAATTGCTGTCAAAGCAGAATGTCGGCAATGGAATTGGTCAACACAGGGACATGAACACCCCGGACAAACAAGTTTAAAGGCAAACATGACAGGACTAGATGCAGAAGGAGCCATACTACTGAGAGAGTGGATGTTGGTGATGGCCAGAACAATACTCATGTTATCACAATGGAATTTTTGTTCCCAAAAGTGCTACAACTCAACTGCTAACACAGTAGGGTACAATTCCAGCAGTGAGATTTTCCTAGTCAATCGCCTCCGTTCCCAGGGCCACTGATCCGAAAACCATGAATCTCCAAAATAACCCCCAAAGCCCACTGAATGTGAGGCATCACAGGTCTAGTTCCTTGTTGGTTACAATTCTTGCATCACTAGAGTTTTCTATTGTATTTCTCCAAAAAATGGGAGAAATACCGGTTCAGACAAGTAAAAAGGTGGGGAGTCCTAACCTCCCAGTGAAAATGGCCAGCCACCAACAAAAAATGTGGCCCATCTGCATTATGCATTATGTGGCACCCAACAAAGATTACAAGGTAACCTTTTTGCTCACCCCACACCTTATGGACTGTGTCCCTGAGCTCCCATAATTCACACTGTCAAATCATGCGGGTATGAATTTTGATGCCTTAGAAACGAATGACCGCTGTCGGACCCTCTGTCTGGATGTACCGGCAACAGTCAAAATGCTGCTTCTATTTCTGTTTTTGCCATTAGGGTACCCTTAACACTCAGTGAGATGCTCAATTGAATGACACAGATGAGGCTTTACATAGGTATCATGTCATTCACTGACCCTTTTGAAAAAGAAAGGTGGTGAACTTGCCTTGCTCTTTCTTTGGGACCAAACCCAGAGGAGAGACCCTCAAAATGTGCCAGCCAGGCATGGGAAAAGAGCCAGCCATTCTACCCAGCTCCTCCTCCTCCTGTAATTTTTTTCCCTAACCACCTCAGGATGCGGCCTTTCTGATTTTTAGATACAAAACATGTATTTTTCCACTAATACATCATTACTTGTTTAACTAAATTTATTATGAGTAGTTGTCTAATTTATTGGGTGAGGGAAGCTGATATCAAGTCCCTGACAAGGATGTTAACTTGGGAAAGATACAGTCAGCTCAGGGTCAGTTTCTTCAAGGCAAGTCAATGGAACAAGCCCATTTGGACGTCAATGGGGACAAAACTATAGGGAACGCAGAAACCCTGTGAAAATCCCTCCTTCAAAAATACTGTGGCACCCACATACTGTTAGTCATGAACACAGCTAGTCCACCCTTACCAGTGTTGCCTCTTTTGCCCGCACCATTGAAGCTTTTTATTTGAAAAAGGGGCTGTGCAACCCTGGCTAAAGCTGTAACCCAGAGACACAAGGCAAGTCATTGTGGTTCCACCTTATGTTAAGCAGAATAACTTTCCCTTGATCATCATAGCAAAGCCAGGGCATAACCTCGTAAGTTCTGTGGGCCTCCCGAATGCGTCACTTTCTCCTCTATAACAAGAAAGGCCTACAGCCAGTAGGAGGAAGTCAGCAGAAACAGCTAATACTGCCGCTTCTCCTCGTCCTCCTTTTTATCATCTACCTTAGTAATCTTCTTATGTTTAAGTTACATTTTTCTAAGGGGAGAAGGGAAAATATTCCCCTTAGTCTGATCTGAAATTCACTCCCCTTCCATTTTGCTCCTCCTTGTACCCTTCAGAGGTTGATGGCCCTGAAGTATCCTGCTCCCTCACAGATGGGTTAAAAACACTAGCCTGCTCTTGCTCTGCCCCTGAATCCTCACCCTCAACATTCTACTCTGCAGCAGCCAAGTGCCCTGCATGGGATCCCTTGCTTGCCTGAAAATATGCACCAGATATTGCCTGTGGTGCTGGCACAGCCTTAACTAGTCTCACGGCTGGCCACAGCCTATTCTCACACCTTGTTAGGGACCAGGAACCACGAACACAAACCGTATAATGCAAAACAGCTTTTATTGTAAAAAGCAAGCAAACAAAGCCACATTGTAATCCAAGAGGGTATACCAAAAAAAACAAGCCGGGGCAGGAACCAAAGCGGATAGTCAGACGAGCTAGAATCCTGACAACAGCAAAGTCAGGATACAAATGCCAGGAATCAGGAGCCAGGAGGGTAGTGAGACAAAGCCGGGTCGTACTCAGGAACAATAGGATGCACTTGGTAGGAGAAAGTAAAACACAAGGGCAAATCCATGCTGCAGGGTTATATAGGCAAGGTGCAGCTTCAAAGAACCGTCCATAGTGAAAAGGCAGAGAGTTCACAACAGAAGATCAACAATGACACGCCTCTACAGTAAGTCCTGCACAGTTAGCAATTCTGACATTTTGGCATTGGAGTTATTTGCCCTACTGTGACTGCCACTTACCACCCCAGGATTCCCAGGCCTGCCCCCAATGGCCTAGATGGCTAACCCCTGGGATGAGCTGAAAGCCTCCTGAACCTCTTAACAGTAAAGGTGTGGAAAAGAGCATGTGAGAAGGAGTGATGGGAGTTGTGACAGCAGTGGCACAGTTGCCAGAACTGAAACCAGCTGTTAAAACCAGCAGGTTTAGGGAGGGCCCTTTGACACCAATCAATAGGGTTTGCTAAATAAAGTTAAGCTTTTCCCACTTGCAATTTGATTGAAGAAATATCTATACCGCAGAAGCGCTGGGTAAGGGTTTTGGTTATTTTGCCACTCTAATATGTAACTCGCCAGAGAGTGTAATTCCAGGCCTAGTTCCCAAATCAGATTAACAAACATAGTGCATAGATCAAATTGTATGTAATAAGAAGACAAAACCAGCTTTGCTACACAGTTGCTTTATTATTATTATTACAGTAGCTTTGTTATTGTTGGATGTAAATACATTTGCACTGAATGGCAGATGAAATGTGCAGTGAGGAAATGTTCTTGTATAAAAAGCAACCAGATGTTAAGATGTGTTGTTAAATCTCTGCAATTCATTATAACTGTTCCTGAAACAAAGAAAAAAAAAATCTTCAATTATTAAAATATGTAAATTTCCACGGTTGAGTTGAAAATGTTTTAAATATTTTAAGTTAATACATTTTATAAAATATATTGGTTTTTTTTTACTAACTAGGTAAGTCATGTCAAAGTACAGTTTTAGAGCTGTGCAATGGAAGGCCAATCCAGATTTCTTCTTTAAAAGTTGATCATGCATATCATGCAACCCATCTTTCTGGAAATAATTCTTATTTAATTCAAAAGATTATTTTACTTTGCCTCATTTTTTATTGAATAAACCTGTCACAGAGCTGAATCATGATAGAGGATGATGGGAGTGCAAGGGTTGGTGCCCAGCAGGAGTAAAGGCAGCCCAGGATCAACATTCGGTGGCTGCATACAATTTAGTTGGGCTGTCTGCAGATCCCCACTGATTATCACAGAGAAGGCAGGCTCCTTCCACGAGCCACTTTATCTCCCCCGGAGGGTGTACAATAATCTGACTTTCTTGTTGGTTGTTTTGTGTAAATCATTGTGTTTATTGTTTTATTTTCTCTAAAGCCTAAATGCTGTTTGAGAGCTTCATGTTCTGTAGTGTATAAATAAATCAGATCCTAATACATCATTACTTGTTTAACTAAATTTATTATGAGTAGTTGTCTAATTTATTGGGTGAGGAAAGCTGATATCAAGTCCCTGACAAGGATGTTAACTTGGGAAAAATACAGCCAGCTCAGGGTCAGTTTCTTCAAGGCAAGTCAATGGAACAAGCCCATTAGGACGTCAATGGGGACAAAACTCAGGGGATGAGGAGATGCTTGGTGAATTTTGACTACCGTTGAATAAGAACTAAGTATACTTGCCTCCCTGTTTACCACAGTAATAAAACTCTACTTTATATTCTGAGATGCAGGTTTACTACATGGCTCCCATTTTAATGGAGTATGCATGGGGATACGTGTGTGAGGTGTACACTGGTGTGGAACTGTTGGAAGTACCAGGATCCATCCAGAGGTTGAACCCCATACAGCTGTACTAGTTGTACCCCACCTACAGCCCTTAATATATCTGTTAAATAAAAGGTATTTATCAAATAGAAGCAAAGCATCTATGAAGCACTTACTTAACAGGGTGCATTTTCTTCTGGGTAAAATATCGTCCATTATGCTCTGTGTTGTTCAAGATTACCTATAATGCTTGAAAAATATTTCTGAAAGAAAGATTTACATGAAAAAGAACGATGAATATTTAATAAACAAGTAATGTGTACTAAAAATACTAAAACTATTTTTACTATAAGTAAAAGCAACACATCCAACTTTACTGTAGTACAAATATTGTAAGCTCGTTTGAGCAGGGTCCTCCTCACCTGTTGCTTCTGTAAGTCAAATTATGTTATATACTTATTATACTTGTTATGTCCTGTCTACCCATTGTACAGCGCTACAGAATTTGATGGTGCTATATAAAACTATGAATAATAATAATGTTCCAGACTGTGATAGACACAGCTTCACTAAAAATGAAAATTGTGAAACATAAGTGATCTGTAGAAGTTATCAATAACAACTGCTGAATTTCATTTCATTTTTACTAAGGTGACCATATTGTTCATTTAACTAGTGAAATTGTAGGATTTTTAAGTTTAAGGGGGCATATGTTTATTTTTATTTTTTTTCATAAAGAATAACTTCACTACAATTACCCAGGTATACAACACCAGCTAATCTGTATGCTACTGATGACATGGAAAACAAAAATGGCTGCATTTTTCTTACCAGAACTTTGTCCACCTTTCCAATAAGATCAGCCTACATGTTAGAAACAAAAGAGGAAACTTGTAAAACATCTAAATTTGTCTTTTCAACGATATTACAAATGTAGCATTAAATTGAGAGACAATGGTACTTTTGTAGTTACTTTGGTAAGTTACAGAACGGAAATAAATTCTTTAAAGCTTAATATTTTAGATTCTTGAAACTCTCTAAATGTGAATTAATAACATATTGAGAGGGAATAAAGATTGAAAGATTATGTCCTCTAATTATGGCATTGTGCAGTAAAATATTTACATTATATTTAATGTGTAAATGCGAGATATTTGAAGCCAAGTGAATGATATGAGTTAAAAAGCAAAATTATTTCTGGATAAAACTTAAACCTACCATGAACTTTTTCAAACAGTTTAGTTAAATGTGTACTACATTATAATTACGCTCCATCTATCGGACATACTTTCATACATATAAATGCTATCACATTATATGTTAATTTTTTTCCATGCATTTGCATACAGGGATTCATCAGAATCGTCTAATTACACCTTCTCTGCAACCCCCCCCCCCCCAACAGCCAGATCCAGCGCTGGTGCACATGATATTTCTAAGGGGTCTAATGAGATACTTACTAAGTACTTTAATATGCATTCTTTGTTGGTGTGGCTGTTTGGGGCATTACCATGTCCCTTTATAGTTATTTAACTTATATTAATTTTCTTACCAGCACTTCACATCCAAGTGTTCTGATGTTTTGAATCAGAGTCTTGTCATTCTGTTGATGTCAGTAAATATGGTTAGCATGATTAAGAGCAATATATGGTTCTCTTACACCTTATGTTACAAACATAGGCTAAACATTTTTTCTGCTCCTACCATTGCTTATTGCTTATTAGGTAAACCCATTAAAAACTAAATCAGAACGGAAGTGATAAATAATAAGTTAGTTAAGAAAAATATCATGACATTTTATTTGCACCATAGATGTTGTTTGACAAAAAACTAGATTGTAGATGTATTTTCTGTAGATTATCAAATATTATTAAAAAATTAAGTTTGTAACTATAGGTATTGAATATCATTTGTATGCTCCACTTACCAAGATGTCACCCATGAAGGGGATGTCATCCTTAAATGAAGAAAGTATATTTGAATCAAAGGTTTTAATTAATGTTCAAATAAAAATCGCATATGTGGAAAAACAGGGCAGTAGGTGCATGGCACCCAGGTGCCAGGTACTTAGATCATGTGTGTTACATGAGGTAGAAGAAGCAACACTAACACAGGATGCAAACTGTACTGATGACAGGGCTCTGCACAAGAGGAAAGGACAAGGAGGGAGAACTTCCAGCTGCATGGGTGATGGGAGAGGGGGTGAGGAGTAGAGGAAGAGAGAGAGTATGTGTTTATTTGTGTATGTAGTATAAGAGTGGTTGAGTGTATAGTGTGACAGTGTGTGTTCCTTTATGGTGTTATAGTGTGTGTTAGTGTATGTTAGAATGTGTGGTTGTAAGTGTACAGTGTTAGCATGGATGTGTGTGTCAATATACGGTGATAAAATGTGTGTGTGTTATTTTAGTGTATGGTGTTAGCGTGAGTGTGTGTGTCCGAGTATGATGTTAGCGTGATGCAGGGATGAGTCTAGGGTGAGTGGCACCTGGGAGAGGGGAAGGGATGGGGAGAAAAGTAGCAGGCGAAAATGTATGTATGTGTGTGTGTTAGTTACAGGGGAGGGATGATTCATAAATACTGTACATAGGTGCCACCAACTGTAGGCTCATCTTTGGAAAAATAAAATTATAAATATAATTTCAAAATCTTTCAATTAATTATTTGGTATTGTATAATACCTTATAAAGACATATAACAACATCAAAATAAAATACGTTTATATTATTATGTTTATATTAATACATAAGGGATAGAGAGACTAAAATAAATATACTAATTGGAGGAACTTATTGCTACACTAGTCATGAACAAATTCTACTTACCAAGATATTGACCACTTTTTCCAAAATGCTTTGCTACATGAAAAAATAAATTATATAAATACAAGGCAGGTAAAAAAAAATTCTTTCACGAAATTCTAGTAGCAACCCATGATGCTATAATGTCAAAATGATATGAAGGAATCTTGCAGTAGGGCTATGAACTACATAACTAGATGAACAAGTTGGTGAAAGGAACACACTGCATTTGAGATCCACAAGCCCAACTATTCACAAGGAGTATCCTTGAACAATTGGAACATAAAACCTAGTTAGCTTTGCCTTTTTATCTATTCCCACTAATATAAGGGGGTTATAATGATACATTTTGGAGAGATTGGCCTGATAAATTAGGCCCAGATGTAGTCTACGGTTTCTATTTAAAAGTGTTCTATGTATCATCAACATTATTATGATTAGTGGTGCTAGTAGCAGTTGTAGCATAATTAGGATAATTTACCAGAAACTGGAACAACACATTAGCAACTTGGTCGCCAAGAGCTTCGGCGTTGTGAAGGTTAATTGTCTGAAACAGAAACAATTAGAAAAATGATAATTTGCTTAAATCCTGCATATCACTCCCCATTAAAGAAAATGCGTATTATAATTAGTATAATAGAAATGCCCTATTCAGAACAGATAAATAATCAAAGTCAAATAGGTGTTATCAGAGATCTGTTGTTTATACTCACAAGTTCTTTAATTGTGCTTAAAATCACCAATAAAAGCCAAAATAAATAAATTTAAGTGCAAACTAATGTTTAATTTACTATGCATACTTTCTATGCAAAGAAATGGCATACGAATCCTACCCTGTGCTGACGTCAAATCCCTGACCCTGGCTTTATCTTTTTAGGTATAATCAAGCTAGTATAATATAGAATTAATAAAATAATGTAATTGTACAGCGCTGTGGAATATGATGGTGTTATATAAAACAATAATATTAATATACTTGAGCTAGTAAAATTAGGTCTGTCTTTTCAACTAATGTAGAAAGAATTTGTAGGACTTCAGAATTTGGCAGAACTTGGTAGATCCAAGCTTGAGGCTTCAACCAAGGTATCTAAATCTTATAGCTCATCATTTATTTTTAACCAAACTTAATAAAGTTAAAATAGGTATGCTTTGTATTTAATAATATAGAACTTGTTCTATGGGTACCCAAATTGGTAGTTAATCAGGCATACTTATAATAAATATAAGTTTAAACTATTTTACCACGTGTGTTCCAAGAAGGTTATTAATGCTACAGCCAACTTTTGCCTAAAAAATAAAAGGGAAAAAAACACAAAACAGTGAATACAGGTTTCTTCTTCATAATACAATTGGCCCTGCTTCAGCACACTTGGAGAGTGAGTATATATATATATATATATATATATATATATATAATGTCCAAAATTAACAATTGCACACCAATCACCACCTTTTTAGCCCGGTGCCAAGTAGCTGCAACAGCAAATCATAAAACATCCAAAAATAGTTACCGGCACTCCAGGGACTTCTTTAAATAATCACTCCAGAAACTGCAGTTTTCCAATCAACGTTTCAGTCTATTTATTAGACTTTCATCAGGACATGATGAAAGTCTAATAAATAGACTGAAACGTTGATTGGAAAACTGCAGTTTCTGGAGTGATTATTTAAAGAAGTCCCTGGAGTGCCGGTAACTATTTTTGGATGTTTTATATATATATATATATATATAATGTTTTATTTGACAGTTAAGCATTAGATAATACAATCTAATACCCTTCCTCTCCCTCCGTCCCTGCCGCCCCCCCCATTATCTACCCCCCCATATTATCTACCCTTCCTCCCCCCCCTTGTACTTACCTTTCAGCAGTCCTGTGGCGAATCTCCCTGTTCAGTCTCGGTGCTGGCTTGTAATGCTGAGCGCCGGAAATCTTCCGGCACTCAGCATTACAAGCCGGCACCGAGACCGAACAGGAAGACTCGCCGCAGAGGAGAGAGAGAGGGGCGCCGAGCGGATACTGACAGCTTGGTAAGCGAAAACCACTCGGCGCCCCTTTCTCTCTCTTTCGCTTTAGAAAGAAAGAAAAAAAAAAAAAGGGCTTGGGGCGGCGAAGTGCCGCCCCTTCAAAAGTGCCGCCTGGAGCGGCTGCCCCACTCGGCTCCATTGTCGGGCCGGCCCTGATACAAACATAATTTAACAGGTCCTGGGAAAAAATGGTACAAAATTTTCTCACCAGAAGTGCATTTACTTGTTGCAGAAATTCCATAAAAAGGGCTGCATTTTGTTGAGCCTGTTATAAAATAAACATAACATACATTAAGACATGCACACATAATAATACAACACATTTGGGTAATATGACTATAATATTCTGTGCACTAATAACAGTTCCTTTGCTTTATTTGAAATGAAATCTACTTCAGCAAACCTCATTAGGATTCCATAATTTGCCAACAACTCTGCATTGGGTGTACATTAAAGGAGAATACATGACATTCTTCAACTTGTGAATCTATTTTGTTTTAGTATACCTTTAGGTATATTCACCAGTAAACAAAGTATTATGCATCATTTATAATCATTGACTAATGACTACTAATTAAGATTTTTTTTCCTACCTGAGCAACTTTGTAATCACAGATCAGGTCACCCAGCTGTTGAAGAAGAAGGGGAGCATCTTCCTGATAAGATAAGAGTACTGAATGTAAATATCTACCCATTTGGAACATGGAAGACATCACATAAAATATATTTATATACGTATTGTTTAGTCACTTATGAGAAAATAGTTTAATAGGACTTTTACATTCCAATAGTTTGTTTCTCTCACAAGGATATTGAGATGAGCATAATATTCAGACATTAATCCGTGATTTAGTCTTGTTTTAGAGTCAGGATAGCTTTATGCCTATCCCATGCATGTTTGTATTCTTTTTTTGTATAAACTTCTAACACTTCTGCTTGGAGGCTGTTCCATGGTGGCCAACTGGCCATGGACCATTGGAACAACCAGTTTGTTGCCATGTTATGTTTTCATATAGTACCCCACCGTCTTATACATTACCTTTAGTAATTCTTGAAGGCACTGGGTTTGAGATACTGAGGCAGCATCTATAATAGACACATAAAGATTTATTGTTATTTATTTCTAAAATTGCACAGCTGGCAGTAATAATATACCTATGGTCTACAACAACAACTCTGTATGTAAAGATTTAAATAACTATATATATATATATATATATATATATATATATATATATATATATAGGTATGTTATCATCCTAGCTAGTCCTAGGGAAAAATACGTGCTGTGGTATAACTGTTTAGAAAGAAAACACTGAGTATTATTTGGGGTAATAAAGATAGGCCTTTTCATAGCTTTTTAGGAAATATATTGTGTTCCTCTTTCTGTAGTTAGATAATGTACTACACTGCGGTTCCATCAAATCACTTTATCTTGCCTTGTCTTTCTTAAGAACCAAGACTTCAAGAGCTTTGTAATATTTTCTTACATGATCATACCAATGTAGAATATTTAACTATGATATACAGTATCGTCTTTTCTATGTATATCTATGTGTATCCTATGTATTCTATTGCTTTGGGGTAATTTATGGATCAAACTAATACAGAAAACTGGAGCTTACATCTTATACCAATAAATAACCAAAAGACCAGCCATTTTGATATTGAGCATATTAACTTTACATGAGATATTTTTCATAATTTTAATTTAATGTACCCATTAACACCTTTATTGTTCTTAAGTGGAGTCTACCTACAAAAAAAGGAGCCACTTACCGTAGCAGCTGCTTAGAGCTACTAATAAAAACACAACAGCAATTTTCATTTTGAAGATGCTTCAGTTCTGCTCTTGAAGACCAAGTTGAGTTTTGAAGTGAAGTTCACATCGAGTGAAGCTATTTATGAAGTGCTTAGACTCCAAGGTCATGCCATTCCTGCCAACATTTTTTACTTTATCATACCAATGACCAGTGGGAAAAGAACACTAAATATTCTATGTACACCATAATCTTTGTTATATTTTTGATAAAGACAAAAAGCAATCAATTCACAGAGATGTTAATATCTTAACATACAGTACATTAATCTACAGTGCTTATAAAGAATTACTCTGTGCCTAATTAAATGTGTGTTCATATCATTAAGTGTAAATTTCTTAGATTATATAACAACAAATTGGCGCTTTAATGTAGCCCATGGAACAGCTAAGTGAAGGGGGCCTTGACTGGATGAGGAGCTGGGCTTAGGATAATGGAGCTAAGGGACATTTGCTAAGGGACTTTGGGAGGTCCGGTATAAATAGGTCCCTCCATTGTCACTTTTATTCAGTTTTTCTTACCTGAATCTTCCCTCCTTCCCTGTTATTAGTATGGTAAACAGGATTTTTTCTAGTCAGTTTCACAGTGGCCGGGCTGGTCAGTGTAAGATAGGGGTTACATAATGGTTGGTGAAAATAGGAAATAGTGTTTTTTGGTTTGGTTAGTTTAGTGATTTCGAGCTGGTCTGTGGCTCAGAACCTGGTATGGAAAAGGTTCATATCGGTATGCTCAATATGCCCAATTGGTTTTGTTGTTGGGGTTAATTGTGGTGTTATATGTATAGAAAGGGGGTGTTATTGTCAGGGAGAGGACTGGAAAACAATGGCGGAATGGCCAATTTTTACCCAATCAGTTTGTGTCCATGTGTTTATTTGGTTGGGGGTATGATGTTAGGAATCATGGCAGGAATCATTCTTAAGCATTTATTTATAAATTACTTTACAATAATGGCTCAGTATCTTGTAGTATTCATTAAACTTAGTTTACATCCCAGATTCTAATTGGGAATGACATTTGTTGCCAAAAATGAATGGAACAAAAGCGAACCAAATTTTTTTTGGCTCATTTGTGTTTTTATAGCTAGTGATGTGGTTTTTACATCTGGGGTTGTCTCTTTTGCATGTTTTTTGCATTCAGTTAATTCAGTTGCAGTGCTTTGACCATGTGTGTATAAATAATGTGGTGCATTGAATAGAGTTAACATAATTTGCAACATATGGCAAAATATTCTTCTATTAAGCTTTAGCATGACAGATGTAGCTTCGACTCACGGGCCAGGCTCAGCTCAGTTGCTCAATTAAATAAAACACCAACACACAAGATGGGTTTGAAAAGACCACAGCCGTTTTATTTAACAGTCATTGTCCTGTAAAACCTGAAATAATAAACATAGATGCGTTAACAGAGACAATGGCGTAACCAAAACCAACCTAGCTTGCCAAGTTATCCAGGTACTATACCACACATCAATTTTGGGAGGGGACATACCAGGATGCCCCAACCCGGACCTGAGGTTCCGAGCACCACTCCTTGCAAGGAACCTCCCACCCGTTATGACCACCAATGATCATACCACCACATTAACCCCTTGGATACCTGGCAAGCTACCGCCCACGACTGTGACTAATGCAGCAACACCACTCCACAAACTCAACCACATAAGGGGAAGGAGGGTGGGACAAACAAAACCAGGTAAGGTTAAACAAAATGGATCCTTACCCCTGTGATCACCAAACTTAAATATCCTCCTACCAAAACTCCTCCCCTAAAATCCACAATTCCTGCCTTAGCCTAGCCCTTCTCAGCACTCTGTCAGGGCCCACTCTAGTCCATTCTGGCCCCCGTGGGCTTCATCAGGTTTGTCAAATCTTTGCATGCCGGCACTTTATGTGATAGTGACTATGCCCCTCCCCTTCATGACATGGACAAAAAGGGGCAAAGCATGAATGGCTTTAAAATTATGTGCCCCCCCCCCGAAATGCTTTTGACTTGATAAAGGGAGGACTCCCGAAAGCTTGTCTATTTTAAATACTGTTAGTCCAATAAAAAAGGTATTACAAGATTCTGCAACATTCTGGATTTTTTTGCATTCTTATATACTGGACTAATACGGCTACCCCAAACTACAGGGTTAAAGATGTAAAGAGGAGAAATTATACTTCCCGCCCTTCCCTTTACCAATTAACCCATATATTTTTGTTGGTTTTTTTGGAATTGTATTATTTATTCATATGTGTATTCATAAGGGGAGATAGGTAACAAGTCTTCCACAATAAAGTTAATAACATGCTCCTCCATAAATGAATGACTATATTTGTCTTTGCAGATACTGTATACGCTATAACAGAACTTATGGCGGGAGGGGCAGTCTGTTATTTTGTAACAATTATTAGCAATTTTTATGGACTACCTAATACATTACCTATGATTATGTATTAGCTAATAATAGTCCATTAACAATCCACTCATGGCTTCTCACTTACCAATAAGAGTTCAAAAGTGCTGGGGCGTAAATCTTTTTAAAAGTTCTAATAAAATAATTTTTTGCCTACACACTACACATAAGAGTATTTAGGTTGATTGTGGGCTGCATGAGACGTATATACTGTATATGCTCCGTCAATAATTGCTAGAGATTTTTGATTTCACCTTCCTAATTGACTGGGACGTGATACAAGTCATTCATCAGTTAATATACATTGTTTTGGAGGGCTGATATATAGGCACAGTGATTAGTTTCTGGTTATTCTATCTGGCGCCTAGCATTTCCTTTGTCTATATACAATGTTCCAGCATTGGTCTGATCTGATGTTAAGAATCTACAGTCAGCACCACAATTTTATTTATGGTTTTTAGTAATCATTTAAATAAACAGTATTATATGAAGATGTTGCACCTCTTTTTTTCTCTACATTTTCATGTTAAGCTTGTGACTGAATAAAGTGACAGGGAGCAACCTGTCAGGGTCCACATACCGAACCCCAACAAAGCCACTCATCTGAGTACCCGCTATCCGCGGGTACCGGATCCAGTGTCATGTCTCCTGCTTCCTCCCATGCTTCCGTGGGACTACGCTGATTTCCATGACCCTGACCCCGGCTAACGTGTACTGGACTATGCTGGTGATCCTGACCCAGTTTATGCTCTTTGAACTGGGGTTTTTCTGCATACCGGACTCCTCCATCTCCCAAACTTTACACAACCCCAGATTAGGACTATATTAGAGCAGCAGGGCCACTACCAGGTGCCACTCATCTGGCTAAACACCAATTAGAGACACTAGGACCAACCCCTTTACAGCAACCAGATTACTGGGTTCTGATTTGAAGATGAAGCTGGACAAAATGTTGATAATTGAGCCATCAGAAAGCGCTTGGATTTCCCCTGTAGTGCTGTTCCCAAAGAAAGATGGCTACTCAACCAACTGGCAAGAGCCCCCAATACAATTATTTTTTATCCATCACCCCGTTTGGCCCCAGTTTTACCCTACATTTTGATTCCCATTTTATGGGAGTTTTCCTTTGTAAATGTTTACCACCCTAGGAATGTTTCAATCATGCATTGAGAGAATTAAATGATGATCCTTGATTAAATTACATTGAGAGAGTTTTTCTCGATTATGCTCTCTCACACTCTCTAATGCTTTTTATGAATTTCTCCCTACCTTCTCTGCCAACCACATCAATGTCCCTGTCTCCTTTCCCACAGATCTGCTTCTTCTTGCCTCTTTTTGTTCTTCTGTCTTCTTGTTCTTTCATTATCCCCTTCTCCTCGGTATCAGCTTCATTAACCAGACCTCCCGGAATGCTTCCGCAAAAGGGCGGAGCCTCCATGTACAGATTCGTAGAGAAGGAGAGGTGCAGAAATGCTTCTCTTTCTCTGTAAATCTGTGTGCAATATTCTGGTCTCTTGGAGTTTTTGTTTAGTTTTTTAACCTTACAACAAATTACACTATATTTGAATGTCTCTCAAATCACTTGCATTGAGCGTTATTGGCTGTAAAACATCCATAGCTTAATGGTTTTTATATGATTAAACATTTCTCAAGCATATATATTTTTTTCTCACTCATGCATTCATATGCTATATTTCAGGTAAATATCTCTTTTTTTAACTATAGTAAAAGTAAGATGAGCATGAACATCACTGCTCAGTGTATTTGTGACTATGCTGTTTCTTTAGTGTGTTTGTTTGTTTTTTTACTTCTTCCCATCTGCCCATTGTGGATTAGTTGTTTAGAGTAATGAATGTTATTGTTATGATGTCCACAAGACGCAACATATTTTTTATTTCATTGTAAATATTTCCTAGGTTACACATCAGTATACCTTTTGTGATTTTGTGTATGTCTTAAAGCGCATTAATATTATTGTTAAATTGTACATTGCTAATTTTAATGTTAATTTTCACTGTTCCCCTATTGTCCTCATTGAGATACAGTTTTAAATAAATGTAATCCACACATAGTAATATAGTCAGATTTTGGAATTGTCTGTATTTTTGTGTCATTTTTTAGGTTGCATGTAGTTATGCATTTCTTATGTTAGTAATGAGGTAAGTATGTCAACTAAACGTCTATATAAGAATGAGAGTGATTTACTGCAGTGGGGTTGGCATTATTACCCATTTAATATAATTATGCTTCATTATAATTAATTTATGTAATTCTTGAACATAAGGTCTTGTCAATAAATTATTTATTATGAAAAATAGTTGAACACTCTTCATTTAATGAATGTGAGGCTGTTGTCCATAAATCTAACATAAATCTAACTTGTACTTAAGAGTAGGCATTAACTTTAACTTATATGGAAAGAAAGGTATGACCTGTTACAAATGTAAAATGCAAGTCAAGTGATTGCTGTGAAATTGTATTTATTATCGTATAACAATACATTGTTTGCCAAAGCAGCAGGTTTCTCTTGCTGGAAAAGAACATAATTCTTTGCAGTAAAGGACAGAAAAGAAAACTAGATTCCAGAACTTTAGATTCACTAGTCACCTTCTTGCTACCTGAAAAAGACAAAAAAACAACTTAGTACAAACATTAATCGTTCATCATACCTTATTATTAGCATTCTATGAAACATTGTTTATTCCAATTCCAAGTCATCGTAATCTGTGCTGTTGACGGGGTGGTGTATGCCTTTGCTCCATTATTACTGTTGTATAAAGAAAAAAATGCAACAGTATATCTGTTCAAATGTCACTCCTGTAAACCGTTCCTTAAATTAAATCAGTACTGCTACTACTCATCAAGTTCACTGACTATCCACTTCTAATTTCTTATGTTCAAAAATTATTCCTGGTAATGTTTGTTTTGCTAATCCTTAATATTTGGACAGCCCAGAAAAAAGTACATAGTGTCAGTCTCATTGTTCTAGTGCAGCAACAGGGCCAGTTTACTCACACTTGATAAGTTACTTACAGTTCACAGCTAGACTTCTTCAGTCATACTCTACAGTCCTTCGATAATTTTTGTGATCCCTCCTGTAATATCAGCTATGAGGGTCTACAGAAAAGGAAAATGGACCATTACAAATTGCACAGGAAATTGAATTAGATTAAGTCTTAAAAATTACTCTAGTAAGCTGCTATCAACCCTTGGTAATTATGTTTTTTTTATTGCATTTGTGTTCTAAGCAATGCAAAACCTTACCAACAAAACTAGTTGGTTTTGCTAACTGTTTACATCAATCATATTCTGCTTTTAAAACCAAAATAACATCATCTATTTATGTGAATGTGATGGATATGGATATCTGATTGTTGAAGCCACAAGTGTTTCTTTTAAACTAAGAGGATACTTGTTGCCTATCCCAACCAGGCAGCAGAAACTTGTATCACTCTTCAAATTGCAAAAAAAGTGCTATTTTAACAGTGAATAGAAATAACAAGTCATGCAAGCTGAATAACCTGCATAATTTAACTTACCAGGTAGTGAGAGATTTTTTCAAGAAGGCTTTCCTATATTAATGAAATATAATAATATAATCAGTACTTTATCTGGTTACAGGTCACTGACATTTTTGATGGTAGAAAATTAGGCTAAAAGTAATATAATGGATAGCTGTTTTATCTTTGTTTGTAGGCTATATACAGCTTAAGTTGCTTTTATATATTATGTAGATCTGAAGTGTCAAACATATGGCCTGCTGACTGCATCTGGCCTTTTAAACCCCTTATTAAACAAGTGCACTTATAAATGTGACCCCCCCACCCTTGGTGTCTGTAGAGTTTAATAGTCCCTCTGCTCAACTGATTTTGACTTTCCTGTGGTAGATTATAC
This sequence comes from Sceloporus occidentalis, assembly GCA_023333645.1. NCBI lineage: Eukaryota > Metazoa > Chordata > Lepidosauria > Squamata > Phrynosomatidae > Sceloporus > Sceloporus occidentalis. The sequence goes on from JALMGF010000028.1 coordinate 916,241, forward strand.
TTTATTATATTTCATCATTTATACTGTTATAATATATACAATATATACAATACTAATGTTACATAAAAATATATATTGAATAACGCTTATTAACGATTATGAGTATGAGGAACTCAAGAGTTTATGTATGGCAGGAAACATGGGCTGATCTACTAAGCATATGATTGTTAGTTGTTAATATGATGGTATTTAATGGATATGTTGAGTGGGCCTGTATGTTTCTAGTTATATAAGTTTTTTTTCCTTTCTCGCCAGGGTTTGATTCCTGTACTAGACAATTTACAATTATCATTGAAGTACAAAGCCATCTTTGTTTCCTACCAGCACACTACATGCGAGTTGTCTGACGTCTTGAGTAAGTGGACCATCATTCTAGAATAAATATGAGCAAATTAATATTTTTTTATAGAACATATATTATATTCAAAATAAAACACTTTATATCTGTATCCTACTTAATATATAATTTAATAGAGAAACAAATACATGTAAATATAAATGTTTTTTTTATAGCGTATTTAGAACTAAAATTAAATAAAGACAATTTTTACTTACGATTATGTCACGGACAATTGGAATGTCGTCCTAAATATGAAAAATATAGTAGAGAGTTTTTAATGAGAGTCATTATAAATATACAATATATTATTAGGTCATAGAGCCAAAAGATCTCATGGTTCATATTGGCATTTAACTCAAATTTAGTGCTTGTAAACATCATTCTGGAAGCGTGAAATAAAGGACAATAGGACCATTCTTACAGAAGTCTAATAATTGCATAAGCAAACAATCGTAGCTCCCATTAATCTAATATTTACTTAGAAGTCATAAGGCATATTGACTTGAGATAAACTGGCAACCAAATCTATGTAACGTGTCCCGTACTTTATGGCCTATTCATTAGTAGAAATGAACAATGTGTTTTGAAACCCCAGTCTCTGAGAAAATGATCTAATTGTTAATTTATTGGATCTATCTTCCTTTTGCTTTTTGCTTGTTCTAAGGCTGGTATAGTTAGCTTAAAAAAAGAGGCAGGGTCAATCTTGCAGATAATGTGCCACATAGCTAAAAATGTATAATATAAAAACAATAATTCAAGTTGTTATTGAAGTCAATTTAACAGTTTTAACTCAATGTAATTCTTGAAGTATAATAAATATTCTTACCAATATCTTCACCACTCTTGCAATGATATCTTCCTAAACAGATATAAAAATCAAACATTAGGAAAAGAAAATAATATGCTGGAGTATGGACATTTTATAAAAAGCTAGAATATCTGTGATTATGTTTCTATTGTTTTATATTTGTCTAAAATACATCAAGGGTAATATTCTCTTCTCTGTCTGTACCTTTTATGTTATTGTCGTTTTTTTTGTATATTCCCAGTTTTATTATACTTGTTAGTTTTCACTTCCCTTTTGCAACAGTGGCACTCTATAAATAAAATATAAATGTAATAAAACTTTTTCTGTTCCATGTTTCTCTGCATTTGTATAACCTGCTTTTATAAACTTGATGTTTTCTGGGAGAGACAGAAGGCTAAACATTTATATTTTATAATATTTACAGTTATTGGTCTTTCGCAATATTATACAGAATGAATGTATATCAGATATTACTGACCCTTTAATACTGGATACTGAATTATAATACTGAATTATGCCCATTAAGAACTATTGGTGAACTCTAGTAATTATAGAAGGTGACAAGCCACATTACAAAATATCAACTTGTCAATTACTTCATATACTTAAAATACTGATTTTGCACATTCAGTCATAAATTTCAAGTGAAAAAAGTTTTTTTCCCCTTCAAATATAGTGAATGTCAAATATTAGTCAAATACTATTTTAACTTACCACAAACTGGAACAAGACTACAGCAACTTGTTCAGACAGCAGTTCTGCATTTTGGGCTGTAATGACCTGGATCAAATATGTTTTCACATTATTTTTTTTAACACGTACATTCATTTTGCTTACAACCCATCCCCAGCTATCCTTTCCTCGTGGGAGTCTGCAGTGCCTTAAAAGGCTTGCTGTGCCTTTAAAACACAGAGTACCTGGATGTAACATCATATGCCTTTTAATGCAGACTATGGGGACTGTGCTGAGTCAGCGTAGCCTCCATAGTGTAAATGGGATGGTTGTTGAGATCTCCCTTTTAACGGGCCATTGAGCAATGGACATTGGTGGCCTTGATTGCCCACCTAGTCGGTAATGTAATGTAGGGTCATGGCATGTAGTCATTTCAATCATTTAATTTATGGAATTCCAAATATTTAAAAATGAAAAGTTAATTTAAATCAAGAGAGATAAATTTGTTAAGTTAGGCTTGTGTGCCAATCATAAGCAAATCTAAATAAATGCTGTCTTTATCTTATTGTTGCCAGTTTCAAAGTCTAGCATGTACTGGTGGAGAAATCCTGAGGCCCCAATGTGCTGCAGAGGCTGAATGGGGCTTATGTTGTGTACATTATTGATTTATCTGGTAATATGCCGTTGTTTAGCTATTCTTGTTATTCTCTAGACTTACTTTTAAAAAAACACTTAAACACAAAAAAAGAGTACTAGTGATTTATGTAAATTAAACATATTACAACACATAGAAATTATGACATACGATTCCCATATCATTTCCTGAAACACCTTTGGATTAATTTATGTGTGTCCTACTGTTTAAAATGCGACATGATATCATCTACAGGAAGGTAAATATCATATGATCCTGTGGTGTTGGCTGTTTAAATATTCTTTTCAACTAACCATGCAGTCTCCTCTCTTTTACATCACAAATAAGCCAGGCAGGTGTTAGTACATTTTGTCTTTTGAATTGGTATAACTGATTGCAACATATATTGTGCAAATTCATAAATACTGCTGGCTATGACCTAAAGCAACAATTTTGTGCTACTATGATAGTTGAAAAAAATAACATTACCACTCTTCTGCCCACAAGGTTATCCAGAGAGCAGCCAACTTCTTTCTATAAGGCAATTGTATAGGTTAGTAAACATGAGGCTGCAGATTTAATATAAATATTTACACATAATAATAAAACATATACTCAATAATGTATTAACAGAATAATCACAGAAGGTGTTTAGGTGACGGTCTAATGCAAATGAGTGAAATTTTTCATGAAAAACACTCTAAAGGGCTACTAAGCCCTCCATTGTACACAAGACACCCTAGCCAGTTAGTATCGATGGACTATACAGACTACTCGGGTCAAACCCGACTCCAACTGCTATGAGAAAATCCATTGGTGTCTAGTGGCTTGTGTCAGGAGATATAAATAAGCAGCATTGCTAAGCTTTCCAGTGTTTGCTTCATTAATCTATGCCCTTTAAGTGCTTGTGCTTATTCATAATTGGTATTAAATTTATTTCCATGCAATAAAAGACATACAGTTGACAAATTGCATGGTGCTGATGCGTGAAAAAACTGTTGCTAGCCAATAGCATATACCGTAATAGTAATTACTGTCACATAGAGGTCTACATGAGAGTAACTGTAACATGCCCATCCCTAAAATGTTTTCAAGAATCTGACTTCTTCTGAAATGTACTTATGTATTACACTTTTTTAAATCCATATGTTATTAGTTAAATGTGAGACCTAATTTAAAATGCTTTGATTTACTTACTTTGGATCAAGTTTCTCCAGAAAGTTGCAAAATCTTCTGGGATAATTTAAAAAAATTGAGTTTATTATAAATACGCATTACTTATATATAGTAATGTGTAGTAATATATAATATTGTATTTATATATATATATATATATATATTTCTTAAGACCGGTGAAGAATTGGTGTGTAATTCTACAATTTTTTTTTTTTACATTTGCTTCTAAATTACGCATCATACTCTGTTTTATGGTAAAATGCAAAATACCTCTTGCCACTGTGTTTCAGGGCAGGAAACAGGTAATTTATAACCTATACTGACTGTTACTGTCTTCTAACTTCTCAAAACATATAAATACTGTATGTTGGTTTGTTAGTTTGAAAATCACCATACAAATAACAGCCTCCTTTCTGATTGCAAATGCGTATTAATATATATGTTTCCACTGTCCCCTTCCTGCATGTAATTCTCGTTAATTTATATGAGAACTTTGTTAAAGTATACCAAATGTCCTCTATGTAACATAACTATACCAAAGAAAATGAAGAAACTTACCAGAATGTTGTTCACTTGATTTAAGAAATTCATAAACAGAGCAATGTTTTGTTCTTGCTGTTAAAAATATAGAATTTACATAAATTTGTTTTAGCATCCATACACAAAGACAATCTACATAAATTTGATTATAGATAATTGTGTTTTTTTAACAAATTTGCTTGCTTTACATAAAAGGTAAATCGTTTAATATCCCTGTTTTATTGTTTTATCATGATTATTTTGGTGGGTTTAGTAGAGGTTATTTTGTTAATATATACATACACTTTTAAGTAAATGGCATGCATTTGTTATTAACCCTAATTAAACAATATCAATTAAATTAAATGTAATAATTATGCACTGTTGAAATTTTACCTATTTTCTTTGATTATGTTATCTAACCATATTTTATTATGAAAAATATTATTCATAATACAATAAGTACTACATTCCGTTTATGTTATTTAATAAACAATAATGGAAGTCAAATTTTACTCATCTCATCTAAAAATAGTAGCACATTTAAATACCAAATATTGTAAAAAAAAAAAAAAAAAAGTAAAACAATGTAGAAAATTCTATGCCATATTTTAACCATAATAATACTTTGAGGCCAACAATTACAGAATTACAGAAAAACAGACAGAAATTGAAAATAAAGTTTTACCTGAGCAACTCTGTAATTACAGAGGAGAGTTCCCAGATTCTGGAGAAGTGCTGGAGCATCTTTCTGTGTGAAGATATACAAATGAACAGGAAAGTTGAAAATACATTTACATTTACATTTCATAGCTTAGAGGAACACAGAATTGCAATACTGTTAAGAATCTAGTTGAAAGAAACGGTTGTTCTGCACAAATTTATTAAAATAACAGTAGTTAGGAAACCCTTGTAAATATGTGGGGTTATGCATTACAGTGGATACTTGTTCAATTTTAAAAGTGGTCTTATTGCCACGAAAACCGATACAAAAATCCAGCCATGGTGACGTTGGTTGCTATGGTGTGACAAAACCAGAATTATGTGTTATGCATAGCCCTAGGAGAAGACTAAATTTGGAATACAATCGAATACTAAGCTAAATAATACTAAACATTGATGTTTTCAAATTCAATGTAACTTCTAAATTAATACTTAAAATATAGCAGCTGTTGTACACTACCAATTCTGCATGTACATCTACATTTGGAAGAATAAACCCTCTCTTAAAAAAATTAAACATAATTAACCAGAAAACATACTAAAAAGCATATGTATTTTTAGCAGCAGCTACTTTTTGACTACAGGACTTTTACTTTACTAAGTTCATAAAGTAACATATTTACTAGTTTGTTATAAAATAAGAGTAATAAATGTATTAAAACCATTGTACGTACCTTCAATAGCTGTGTAAGGCAGTCAATGAGTGGAACTGGTTTTGGTGCTGGCTGTTTTGGTGGTGGATTTGGAACTGGTTGTGGCTCTGGCTGAGGTTCATTTGGAACTGGTTTTGGAGCTGGCTGTGGTTCCTTTGGGACAGGTTTTGGAGCTGGTTCTGGGACTTTTGGAACAGGTTTTGGAGCTGGTTCTGGGACTTTTGGAACAGGTTTTGGAGCTGGTTCTGGGACTTTTGGAACAGGTTTTGGAGCTGGTTCTGGAACTTTTGGTACAGGTTTTGGAGCTGGTTCTGGGACTTTTGGTACAGGCTTGGGAGCTGGTTCTGGTGCTTTTGGTACAGGTTTTGGGGCTGGCTGGGGCACTTTTGGGATTGGTTGTGGCACCTTTGGCAGAGGTCCATCTGGAATAAAAACATTAAAGATTGTATATAAATGTATCTAGTTTTATTCACATAAATTCCATATTTTAGCATAAATTTCTTCATTTTCAAACCTTTTTTGTCCACAGGCACAGCACAAAGGCAGTGTAGAGACACTAGAAGAAAAGCAATCGCAATCTTCATGGTGGAGTTGTTTGTCTATCAAACTATGAACTGCAGCACCAAGCTCAAGATCTGTTCAAAATCTCTATTGGTGGCTTCCTACTTTATACTACAGCAAGGTGAAAAGGGTAATGATATTGTGCCAAGGTTTATCATTATATGTTTTTTGGAGCCAGGACTCAAAGTTTGAACAGCGCATTTTATTGGTCTTTCCAGGTAAGCAACTGATAGAGAAAATGTTGTTTAGCATTTCCTCTAAATGACCTTGTATGGATAAAAAAAGGTATTTTGCTTTTTGGTATTTTTTAAGTTTTATTATCAAATAAATATTTGCTGTTATAGCTGCAAAGGGGGACCAACTACATATTAATGTCTATGTATTTAGAATGCAATGTCAAAAAAGCCCCCGTTAGTGTAATGGTCAAGTATCTCAATACATTTGTCTATATAGATCTAGAGATCTCAAAAAGTAGTTTACCAGACTCATTCTGACACTCAAATTTTTTTCATACAACCTTTAGAATACAGAAAAGAAACAATCTTTCCTTGCAAGTAAAATGCCCCAAAAAGCACAGCTCCAACCAAAACAATAGACGCAACACACATAACCTTTCCATTCTATTCGTTCATCATGAAGATAAGAGAATGAAAGAAAGAGCAGACAGGGGCAAATAACAGGATTGCCAGCCAAGAGGAGACAGGACTCAAGGGGGGGTCTAGGTGAGGAGATTCAAGTCATGTACTTGCCTGTAAATCACAACATTTAAGATTGCAAGCAACTGAAGTGCATACCTCGTCTTACATCAGTGTACATGCATAAAAGTAGTTTTAAATATAAGAATCAGCAGCAACGGCTCTTCTACCACCACCACCAATGTCTTTTACATCACAAAGCATTGAAGTTTCCAACTTTGAGTGCTACTGATGCTGTAGTGCTAAACTACTTGTGCTTCATCACAAGTAGTATAGCAGAACAAACAGGAAATAAATCAACTATATCAAAGTATTTAAGTGTTGATTCACAGGCTAGTAGCAGGGAAATATTCTGTATGTGTAGCAAAAAAGGTGTTGATGCCTAGTTGTTGATGCCCAGATGGTCTTTATGTAGCATGTGAGACTTGCCACAGAAATATGGCTACAATGGTTACAACTAGGCAGCAGCTCTTGCAGTGTAGACAATCAGTGTGGCCTGACCTAACTAGTGCTTACCACCAAGGTAATCCTGTCCAAAAGTGGGGGAGTTTCTCCAATATAGTTTGTAGTGGAGTAGAGGTTGTATACAGGGATGGTCAACATTATTGGCATGCTTGAATATTTTGTACATGTTGTACAATAGCTTATGAAAAACATATATAGTGAAACAGTTTTCTTTCTGTATACACTCATATGTTGGATATAGCACTGGAATAAAGTATAAAAAATAAAACATTGCCAAGACAAGATTATTATTGGCTCTTGGAGAATTCAATTCAGTTTACGATAAGTTGTTAGTGCCCACGTGGCTTAAATTAACACATTTATAATGGCTTTAATGTTTAAGGTCACTTTTATTCTATGTTCCTTTTTTCACAATGGTGAAGAAAGAGAGCTGTCTGAGCGCATCAGAAAACAATTTCATCACCAAACATAAGAAACCTAAAGGGAACGAGGCCATCTCCAAAGACCTTGGCATACTTATTTCAACAGTGCACAATGGTTTTAAAAAGTTTGCTGCTAATGGAACTGTCAAGAACCCCGGGGGCATGGTGGAAAAAGACAAAATTAAACTTATAAGGAAAAGAACAACCTATCTATAGTTAAATATGGTGGAGGATCCGTAATATTGTGGGGCTGTTTTGCGGTCTCTGGTACTGAGGTCTTGAACGAGGGGAATCATGAAATTAGATGATTATCCAGTAGGACAATGGTCCATAGCACACATCTAAAAGCACAAAAAGAATGGTTGAAAAGAAAAAATACAGTTTTAGGCTTGCTATCAATGAGTGCTTTCAGAATTGACAAACTGGTGCAAACAAATGACCAAAATGAGTACATTTCCAAATGGGGTTGTTGGTTTCCTCATGCAGTTGAAATTTGCCTTGCATTTTGGTTCTGGGCTGCCTCTGGGACATAATCAGACTGATATATTGATTGAGATTTTTTCCTCTGTAATGGAACAAATGAGCTAAAACCTGAGGCACTCCTAAGTAGAGATGCTTGGTATTAAGCAGCTATCAATTTTGAGTTGAGTTGTTCTCAGACCCTTTTATATGTTATTTTACCCTTCAGACATCTCAGTTTACATCAAGTTTAAAGATGAGTCCAGACGTGAACTTTCTTGCTCACTTGTGCCTAGAGGGATGCAAACTGCACCTCTTTGACAAGGCCCATGCAGGCTGAAACGTATCCCTGTGAAGCCGTTTCCCTTGTGCAAGAGGTCACCCTTGCAAGGTGAAGTTTGCAAGTTGACACAAAAGTTCCAGCTTGCGTTAAAAGTCACAGGAAACTCACAGGTTACTGAATTTGTGAGTTGCCTATAATACATTCCTGCATGTGAGTTGTTTTTTGTTTTAGTACGTTTGTCAGTTGGCTCTTGTTAGTTTGAATTTCTTATCTACTCTCAAGCACTTAAACTTAAGTGAATAAACCTTCCTGACTGGTTTATCTTCAAACTACAAAGTGTACATCTATTTTCTAGATATCGTGAGTCTTGAGCCTTATCCTACAGGAGATAAAAGGTATTCTAGTTTGAAATCCTGAGGTTGAGAAAGATGTAGTAAAAATAAATGGAGGAGTGGCTTGGTGAGAATGAATTGTTCATTCTTATGTGTTTAGAAGCTTAGCGTATATATATGTTGGTGTTTGGAAAAACATACAATTACAAGAATGTTAGTACAATGTATTAATTTAAGCAAATTACACAAAAAAATGGTTTGCTTGAAAGTTGGAGAATATTGGTGGCCAAATATAAATCCCTGTCAAAACATATGATTTTGCCTTAAATAGCACTCTAAGCATCTGAGGATACTGCAAGTGGAAATAGTATTCGTGATGAGTATCTCAGGTTGTCAGCTTGTGCTAATTACCTCTACCTGTCTCTTGCAGTGCTGTATAGTCTTCCTACGCCTAAAAAGATGCCCCCCACCCACTCAGATGCCCCAACCACCTAAAGAAGACTCGAGCCGGCCCACTCAATAATTTTGGTGAGGGTGCTGACACTGTTCAGTAAGCTTCATGGAAGCCAGTAGTTGCCATCCTGTGGAGGGAATAAGGCACAGTGAGAGCAACTCTAATGTCTTTAGCCAGGTAAGCTGTGCTAAGTCGTTTGGAGACACAGTTGACACTAGGAAACTATTTATAGACAAAGATGGCACTAGGAAGCTTTTTGGGGGCAAAACAGCACTGTTAAGCTGTTTGGGGACAAATATGGCAGAGACAAGCTGTTTGGGGACAAGGATGGCACTGGGGTTGGTTGGGGACAAAGGTGGCACTATTAAGCCCCTTGATCAGAAAGGTGGCACTGCTAAGCTGATTGTGAAGAAATATGGCACTAGCAAGCTGTTTGGTTAAAAATATAACACCCTAAGCTATTTGTGGACAAGCATGGCACTTATAGAGTACTGCCATCTATGCACAGTGCTATGCACAAGCTGGATTGAATTGAAACTACATATGTTTACATACACAGTCTAAACCGGCAAAAATTGAGCTCCAGCGACCTGTTATCTGTAACTGGGAGGCTGCAGGTCAATCTTAAGGGGAACCTCTGAGTGACTCTGCACCATTTTGGATTCACCTCTGTGGACTGATCATGATATGTGACTATTGCCAGTATTCTTTTGAAGAAAAGGTAGCAACCCTAATGGATAACTTTGACATTCTAGCTAGCATGGACTAGAGTTCCCATTATGCTCAGCAAGCCATGTAGTACAAAAGACTGGAAATGTATGCTGACACTGCCTTGTATGTATGGAGCAAAAGGTGTGTGAATGTACAGTGACATTACTGTTCACACCATGGTGACCACGTACAAATTCAACCAATGTGTCTGTGATACACTATAGTTGACATGGGTGACTGAGCTGAAAGTCCTTGAATTTACACTTTTCATTAGTTCATTTAAAGATTTTTATCTTTTAAAGTTGATAAAACATTTGGAATGGTGCACAAAATAACAACAAAAAACACAAGTAGGTACTTGGTATTCACGCTTAACCTCTTAAGGAATGATGTGACAAGCACCTCATGGAAAACCATATAGTTAAGGACCAGTGGCATGCCTGGCATGTCAGGGGTTAAGTGAGCTTGAAAGTGATAAGCAATTGATTTCTTTGCTCAAACTGTGTTGCTGTAATGCTTCTATATTGAAATACTCTAAAGCTGTCCAATTAAATTTTTCCCCATCAAACCATATATTTTTGAAAACCCAAAGGTATCCAAATAGGACATGGGCACAGGATGACCAGATGTCAAAATTCTAAAAGGCCCACATATTGGAGTGTTGTTTGGCAGTGACATATACCAAGTGCTGTAAATTCATACCTGAAAAAAAAATTCTACCACAAACGTTGACAAAAGCAGGTGGTGGAATTAGTGCATGGGAAGTGTTAAAGTGTCACCGTCTGAAATACTCTGGGGTGTCTGGTTTGGAAAAATATATTGCTGGATGGGGTAAATAGAATTGATCAGCTTCAAAGATGTACCATGGACATGGGAGTAGGATGACTTGAAGAAAAAAAAGGTTTGAAATGTTACCTTTACTTATTGCCCTATAATGTGCAAGAAAACATAAACATTGGGTATTTCTAAACTCAGGACAAACCTAAGAATCTTTATAGAACTTTCATTAGCTTTTGTAGATGAGTAAAAGAGTTTGGAAATATTAGTCAGCAAAAGTTTTATTTTTCAATTTTTCATCATATTTTATTATAATTTCTTAAATAGTAAATTACATGATATGACCAAAATAATGGTATCTAAAGAAAGCTCATTTTGTCCCGAACAAAAACAATATATAATTTGTGTAGGTGTCACTAGCGGCTGGTCAGTAGGTGAATCCACGCTGCAGTACTAGGAAAGGCGCCCCCAAGCGGTGATGAGAGACAAGACAAGGCAGACCTCAGATAGAAGGAACGGCAACCAGGGGTCCCAAATAATGCAGGAACACGGAACAGATACAAGGGTCAGGCAAACGGATAGTCGGGGTCACGAGCAAAGGTCAGGGCAGGCAGCAAACAACGGGTAGTCAGGAACAAACCGAGTACAGATAACCAAAAGACAAAATTCAATAAAGAACGCTAGTGAAGGCAAACTAGGCACTATCCCTACACTCCTAGATCCTCCTACCCACCTAATTAAGGGGGAGGAGGCAAAAAAGATAAGGGTCCCTTTAAGACCCGGCATGAATATTCATGAGATAGCCGTTCGCGCATGCTCTCATGACGTCGAGGTGCGCGTCCCGTCTAGATCTCTCGATCCACACGGGGGTGCGCGTCTAGCGGCAGGACGGACCTCGCCTGCGCGAGCTGTGTCCCCGTGCTCGAGGACACAGCGGATCCGCCGGCAAGGAAACAGTAGGTTCACTTAAATAGGAGAATTAGAGCTAAACACAAACACCACAGAAATGTTAAAACAGCGTTGGTCATGAAGGGTACAAAAATTTAAAAACAGCCTGATCCTTAAGAGTTTATTATACAGAGAGGAAGAGGTGGAGCTCAAAGAGGAAAAGGTGAAGCCTAACATTTGACCAAAAGAGGAATTAGTGTATTAGAAGCAGGAAGAGGTGCTGCCTGGGCAGGAAGGGATGGGGTAAATGAAGACTAGTAGGGTGCAAGAGCTTAGTCAGGTCTAGAGCAGCACAAAATCTAATGTTGTTTGTTAATTCATTGCTAACTAATCATCTTATGCCTCCCTTGTCTTTAACCCATCTCTAGGACCCTTATTGCTATTTTTCTTGCTTCCCAATATAATCAAGATGATATAATGCCAAATTGCGACTTATTAAATAATGTTTTCCTATAATACAATGGAAGCTGTATATTAGAATTATTTAATGTGCCATGTTTTAAAAGTAATGTAATGTTCCTAATGACTGCATCATTGGTGGGATGCATTACTGTGCCAGTGAGAGCTGTTAACAAGAAATGAAATGCTTGATTGTCTTTGTATAACATTTAAATAATGCCCATATATATGCATGTCTATTTATAATGCAATAGTATAAACCCTTCAACAAATGAATCTATTGAATGGTGGATGGAGAAAAACTCTGTTTAGTATTTTGTTTCTAAAACATAAACAGAGATATGCTAACATTGTAAACAGTAGTATACATTACCTTAATTATTTGACATTGGCCCTGTGGTGCCATGTCAAATAATTAAGTCTGTCTGTCTGTCTATCTATCTATCTATCTATCTATCTATCTATCCATCTATCTATCTATCTATCTATCTATCTATCTATCTATCTATCTATCTATCTATCTATCTATCTCCCTTTAGATATTACAATGTCACCTAGGGCAGTGAATGTTTAGGTTTATCTGTAAGTACCTATTTGTTGTGTAAAATATTCATTCAATACTTTGTTTAGAAACAATCCCCTCTGACTGTGGACATCAACCTTGAAAAGATCATACGTACTCCCCTCTCTTTTAATCATCTTTCATTGCTCTCATACACATCCTCGCTACCTATATTCAGACTCAATTCTCACCCTTTCAACATATGATCTTATCAACCAATCATAATTTTTCACCCTTCACCCCAAAAGTTCCCATTTCCACACATGCATAATCAAAATAATGTTTGGCTCTTTTCCTATTAGAAACAGGCTAAAGGATTGTTACTTGAAAGTATTTGATAATCAAACACAAAATAGTTTCTGCAGGAAAAAGAAATCATGCATTATTTTTTCTGGTTCCCAATTGATAGATGGGAGTATAGAGAGTACAACATAAATACAATTTACTAAATTGTGTTATTGCTCTTTCTCTGCTAGGTTAATATAATCAGCTATTTTCTTACAGTGACACATTATGATGAGTCAAGAAACATATCATTTAGATCTAGTTATGTGAATCCTAGGAATTGTGTGAAGCCCATTTAAAGAATGAGTAAATACGATAACAATACAAAACAACATTGATCAGTGCTTCAAGAAGGTTGTTGTATATTTGCTTTATTGAGCTCAAAGTAAGCAGCGTTAATACCATCAGATTTTATGTAGGCCTGTTAGGTTGAAATATAACATTAGAAGATTTGCCGAGTTGAATTTTGTTTCCTGTTGGAAGAGAGAAACACAAAATGTGTTTATGAATGAATTAATATAAAGGTTTTGGGTACATCAATTAAAGTCATTTGACTATTAAGCTACAGAAGAGTCTACTTGGCATGGCTTAGAGGTTAATTTTGCATGTGTTTTTATAAGCTTTCATTCAAGTGCAATATATTAAGTGCAGATTCAGTGCATTTTTGTTACCGTTTAAAATGATTATGTATGCTCGAATGCTGGCTACTCAATTAAGCGTATCTTTAAACAATGACAAGTAAAAGTTTTGTCATGAGGACTGGTTAGAGCCATTTAAATAATACATTTGGCAAGTTACTATGTAGCATCTTCCCAATGGGCTATTAAAGGGTTAATATTTCAAAAGTCTCAGGTATGATGTTTTTAATTTTATTACTGATGCTGAGAACAAGTACCTTTTTTTTTCCATAAGTCACCAGTGGAGTACTATATTGGGAACTCTTTTCCTTGTACTGAAGAGTATTAAGTATAAGAAGTAGCCTAGTGGGTTGCTTTGTCACACTGTTTGTTAACAAAATAGCTAATTAACAAATATTTTAAAGGTACTTACACTTTTGTTTCTGTTAGACCTTTGCCCTAGCTGCAAGACCCAAGTCATTCTATAAGAAAAAAACACAGGAAACATTTAGAAAAGGTCTGTGAATAGAAAAAAAATGTATTTATAATAAAATACTTACCAAAACTCTGTTCAGAATCTCGCCACTGAATGACTGATAGAAAAATAAAAATTAAAGTTTAAGCTGTATAAATTAAAAGAACTGAGTAATATTCTTAAAGGTAGAGGCAACCACAGAAAAATATAGTACAACAGTAAGAATAATCCATTTAAAACCTAATGTCCGTCCAGCATACTTATAGAGGAGAGGGTACGGGAGTGTATTATACTCCTCTGCTACGATTGAAACACTTTCAACATGGAAGTAAACATGAAACGTGTAGGATACCTTTACTGAGATATCACTGTTATATCACTGTTTTTTTCTTTCCAATCTACTGTATATGGAACAATTACTTGTGATAGATTTATCTCCAGCATGGAATCCCACCCAATATGCCTATACAATATACATATAACATATATATACATATATATATATATAACATAAATCCAACATAAATCCAACAAATTGCAACCTCAACAGATATATATAATCAATCTTACCAAAAGTTTGGCCACTTCTGGCAGAATGTCTTCCTACAATATGAGAAAAAAATAACAATGCTATGGTTTAAAAGAAAACAGTAAACAGGGCAGTATAACATACTGACTCGGTTTAGCTCTTATGTTGAACATTCATTTTTTTCTTTCTCAATTTTGGTTATTGTTATACAGAGTTTTCTTGGTTTCAGTGAAATACTAACAGGCCAACCATAAAATACATTAACCTACTGAATAATTAACTACTTAAAAGAATTTTGGTTACAGCTATAAGCATAATTATATTTTGGTTATATTACTGAAAAGTTTGTTTCTTAATACTTATATTAATAATAATTATAATTCTTACCAGAACATCGCATGCAACATTCTTAACATCTTCAATATGTTCAAGAACATCCTATGACAATTATAAAAATAAAATGTAACATTTCCCAATAGTTTGGAAAAAAATAAACCATATTTGCTAAAATATATGCTGCCCTGACTATTGGCCTCATCACTAAATGGATGCTTTTGGAAATAAAATTGTGCCTACAGTAAATTTGAATATTTTATAGAAGTGAAACGTGTTTAGGCCCGTACAATTTGAGACATACATTGCATTGTTTTACTGCAGGATAACTGGGTGTAAATTGATTTCACAGAAAATGTAGAATATTTAAATATGTACATTATTTTGAGGCCAGATGAATGACGAATTTAAGTGTGAGCAATATGATAATGATCATTTAGTTGTCTGAATTATGGAAAAACAACAATTGACAATATACAGTAACAACGATCTAGGGGAATTCATTTGATATGGTGTCAGTGTTCTATAGGCCTCAATCACAGCAAATATAAATGTTTTTTACAATGCATTATTCCTATTCTAAATGGTTTACATTAATAGCTACCTATAGGACAAAAAGTCCCATAAAAAGTCTTCATGAAGTGTTAGTCACTCTAACCATATCCTTAAAACAAAAGCATTTTTCTTTGACCTTTTGAGATATTGAGAAGTATGGATTAACTTGTCTTTGTAAATTAATAAACATTGAGAACCCATTTGTAACTGTTAGAAGCTGCCTTTGAAGGTTATGGATTATGAGATCCTCTGAAAGGAAGCCAGAGAATACCCAAGTATGTACCTATAGTATGTATTGCTATCATGTTTTAAAGGCATATAAACCTTCTAATAACACATTTTATCTTTCTTTTTTTTTACATAGCAAAGCATCACAGTCAAATATAGTCTAAAGAACAAAAGGAGATACCACTCTTTAATTTTATTAACCTTCATAGTAAAATACAAAAGCTGAAGTTTAGATATGCTTATGACACTAAAAATGTAATATATGTACTGCCCAGTCAAAATAAAAAAAAATCTTTTATATATATATATATATATATATTTAAATAACATATTTAAGATTATTTCATTCTTACCAATAAAGTAGCAACTTCTGGTAGGAAGGTATCCTAAATGTGAAACAGAAACAGTGTTCACACAAAAACATATATATTGTCGTATTGCTCTTATAGAAGATAGGCCTCAAAGAAGTTTGTGATACAAATAAGTGGATGAGTGCTCATAGAATGAAATGGACTACATCTTAATCTTTGAGTGTCAGTCCACTAAAATGTACCACAGTCTTTTATGTTGTTTTACATAAAAATGTGTTAATCCGATATGAAAAGTTCCAGAAAACTCACTTACATGCATTAACTCCAATCCCATGCAGGTGACCCAATTATAAAGAACTTTTAAATTCTGAAATACTTTTTACTAGTTTTCAAATTGGTTAATGGTTAATTTGCTAACAGGTAGGCAATAAGGAAAAACTTCCATATCTGTCCTGAATGCAGAAGAAAGACGTGCATTCACAAATTACTCATTTACTAATAAGAGTGTTTGCCTTCTGAATTTGGCAACTTGCTTGTCAGCAAGAATGCTTATTCCCTTCAGTCTAAGTACCAAGATAAACTGAAGTATTAATTTGTGCGCATTAGGGATAAATCTTGAAATAGAAACCAATGAAACGTTAATTAATTAAACTTAAACAGCAACTTTACCATGAACCAACCAAAATATATCAACAAAGAAACAAATAAATATATAATATATAATATAAATATTCAGGCGCAAACTGTGTTTCAAAAGATACAAAATATTATCAAACATAATTTGGTATCCTAAGAGATTATTGGTATTTTTTTTTTTATATGTAATGGGATATTTATTCCAGTGCAATGGGATATATTTTACTTACTACCACATCAGATACCAGAGACGGCAGGTCTTTCTGCAATGAGAGGCACAGTAATATTATTCTTTCTGAACTTGGTATCACATATGATCTAGGAAATATTTGCATTACTATCTGTACATAGAACTGCAAAATCATACAAAAATATAGAGGGCATAAAAGACATATTCCCAACTCTATCTAAACTTACATATTTTTTATTTTAATGGCAGAGCAAACCTTTTTATAACATCTTTGTCGCATTAGACAGAGTACATAGACAACAGTTTTAGGGTTCATTTTCACTGACAAAAATCAATAGTTGAAACTGTGCATAACTAGTTAAACTTATAAAAGCATAAGGACATACAATCATCACAATCAATCCTTAACACTTTTATTATATTACTGCCAATGATATTGCATGATTGTGAACAATAGCTACGTGGTCCCTTTAAGTTTTCATGGTGTTTTATACATGCATGAGAGATTTGTGCAGAAGCCCCTCATATACAATATTCCCCCACCCTCAATGTAATGCTGTACAGGAGATGTGTTCAGTCAACCACATACTCACCTCTAGTCAGCTCCAGGAAAGGCTGTGGGTGGACAACTGTGTACAAAAGCACTCCCATCGATTTTTATAGGGACACTTTCCTACCAGTAATTGGTTTCTTCAAACAGCCAATTAGCGGCAAGAAATGTGAGCCCATTGAAGAGATTTATTTGTATTTTGTTTTTTGAAGAATATACATTAAAGTACTCACAGAGTACTGTAATAAATTTAGCTATCATCTATAGTGGGGTTGTCAGAGACCCTTTGAAAAGTACACCCAGTTGCCAGTTGAATACTCTGACCAGCTCTATAGATAAGTCTTTTTGTGCAGGCAAATAACTGTCTAAGAACCTGTGCATAACTAAAATAACAGCTTGCGGGGAGCATGCTGCTGGCAGCAGACAGCCTCTCCTCCTAGTATGGAGGAAAAGTAGTTTATACATTGTAACTTAGGCTCCCAGCACAGCCATCTGTCCTGGTGCTGTAAGCCTTCGGTGTCTCAGTCTATGATTACGAGCTTTGTGTAGCTTGAAACATGTAAGGCAGGGATCCTCAAACTACGGAGCGCATTTACCCGGCCCGCCGGGTGTTTTTCCCTCAGGACATCCATGTGTTCCGAAAGATGCTTTCGGAACACAAGGATGCCTCTGTGAAGTCCCTGCGGCACGCGTTTACTTTAAAAACGTGGGGACCGCCGGGAGCAGGCGCACGCAGCGACGTCACTGACGTCCCATGCGTGCACCCATGGCAACCGAGCGCCGCAATATGCCGGCATATTGCGGGGCTCAGCAGTGAAACAGCCGGCACCAGCAAGCGGCTTTTAAACACTGATGCGGAGGAGAGAGAGGGGCGCCTAGCAATCGCTCGGCGCCCCTCGTTCTCCCCCGCATCAAAAAAAAGAAGACAGCCTTTAAAAGCCGCTTGCTGGTGGGTATAGTGGGTAAGGGGGGAGAGGACATATAGTGGGTAAGGGGGGAGAGGATATATAGTGGGTAGGGGGGAGAGATTATATAGTGGGTAGGGGGGAGAGGATATATAGTGGCTAGGGGGGAGAGGGTATATAGTGGGTGGGGGGATATATAGTGGGTAGGGGGGAGGGTATATTTGTTGATTTAACTTTACTTGTTCTTCATTTTAAATATTGTATTTATTCCCGTTTTGTTTCTTCACTTCAAAATAAGATATATGCAGTGTGCATAGGTATTTGTTCATAGTTTTTTTTTTTAAACTATAGTCCGGCCCTCCAACGGTCTGAGGGACCGTGAACTGGCCCCCTGTTTAAAAAGTTTGAGGACCCCTGATGTAAGGTGTATATTACTGTTCCCTGTCTCTGCTGTCATCCACGTGTTGTTGTGGCCTCATACAATAAATACAGTCATTCTCAATACTTTCTTTGTGATTTTCTGGACCCATTTTGTCCCATGTGACACCACTGCCTACCTTCATCTTACAGTTTCAATATTGTCAGCCTCTTTACTGCTGGCGTGGAAAACCACCATGTGTTGTAACAAACTGGAGTGCAAACCTTTGCGAATGTGGTGGCATAATGTAAACTATATTTATGAGTGGGTGCGTGACACCATGGCTTCAATGCTGAAAGCTGGGGCTCTGTTACTAATATTTATGTTGAGGCATTACATTGATTATATTTATAACTGTATGGCATACAGCCATACAGTTGAATAAAAAATGAATAATTGCAAACATTGTATTATTAGATTTTGTCCTCTTAAACACTGTTTTCAGGATTGCAAACATTGCCAGTGTAGTAACATTATGCAAGTAGTGCATTGGGTTGACAGAGATACCGACAAAGCATTTTGAAGCACTACTAAGAAAATAAAAAACAAATAACAAATACATGATTATATGCTAGATACTTGTGCAAACAGCTCTAATGCCTGCACATAATCGACCTGTATACACCATGTTTAAGGTAAATACTTTGCTTATTTGATTATCTGTGATTATATTATTATTATTATTATTATTGAGAAATATAACAAAAAAAATAGACATCTTGCTTACCAGGACAGTAGTCACACTGGCTAGGAGATCATTCTAAACAAAAAAGAGAAAACTACATAAATACAAGAAATCATCATATACAGTGTTGACACTGTCTAGGCAACTTTGTAATCAAAAGCATACAACCACTTTTGTATATTGTAATTTACCAGGAATCCAAACAATATTACGGCAACTTTGTCAGCAATTTGCTCAGCGTTATTAAGGGACGGTACCTATGAGACACAAAAATTAAATTGGTAACTTATAACTGTAGGTCTACCAAATTAATTAATTAAGCTGCTATTAAAATAATTGCAGTGAAGAGACTTTACTTAGCCTTGTTGATGAAGCCCTTGAAATAAACACTCTAATAGAGATACAGATTGTTTTGCCATTTGGAAAGGAGATCATTGATACGCTAGGAAGTAATTACCCATCTGTTCCAAATATTAAGGTACCCCATATAAAACATGACAATATTTGGCAATGTAAACACAAACCTGCCTTTGAACGTTTTTTGTTTTTTTTATTCTGAATTAGCAGCAAATGTACCAAAAGGATTATATTGTTAATCCCTTTTACAGAAATTAATTAACTACATGGTTTCAAAGTTTACACAACATGTGCAAATTATTTTCTTCATCTAGTTTTATTGTCTTTACCACTTTCATTCCAAGAAGGTCATCCAGAGTACAACCAACATCTTCCTGAAAGTAAAAATAAACATATAGCAAATAAAATACAACAAATAGTAATTTTCGCTGTACAAAAATGATTTTGTTAAATCTGTTATTTAGATTTGACCTAATAGGTTATAAACTGACTAGCCTTTATTTCCCTAAGTTTTATAAAGAACGTGATTCTATACAATTGAACTGAATGATTAACAAATGAGACAGAGAACATACTATTACTTTACAGAGTTTCATAAATATTAATTACAAATCAACACAAAGCATATTAATCAAAGTACACAACCCGGATAATAATTATGAAATCTATTTTAATTTTTTATTTTTTTTAAACTATAAATGTTATGTTCTCCCGTATAACTTTTATAGAGAAGAAGCAGGAGGGTTGTCATTATTAGTTACATGTTAGTTAATTGCCCAGTGTTTTTTAAGGTACCAAGTGGCTTTTTAGCCATTTATTACTATTATAGATGGGAACTCTCCCGGGTTTTTTTTCCCCAGGGCAAGGGAATTACATTTGGCCATGCCCACTAGTAGCCCACTTCCCTTCCCGCTATCTGCCTACTTAAGACTGGGACTAGTCCCACCCCTATACACAGCAAGCCCACCTCAACAGATGGCTTGCCCTCTCACATAGCCACTTCCCCCAAATAAGGACAGCTCCAGCTAGCCTACCCAGCTTCTTAGGTAGGTTAATCATATAAGTCTGCCAGCGGGAGCAACAGCATATAAGGCTTATGGGATATTACAATGCAACATCTAAAATGCTTTTGGATTTAAAATGTAGAAGACAACAGTTATTGCCCTCGTTTGTGTCCTCAAAATTCAAGTTAACGATACCTAAGGAGCTTAGATATTATTTTTATAAAATATGTGAACTCTTAACAATATAGATTCTTACCAGTACATTGTTCACTCCTTCTAGAAATGAAATAAATAATTGCTGATTTTGTGTCTTCTAAAAAAAGAGAGATTTAGAGTTTGTTGATAAATTGAATAAATAGCTGCAAATACATTTAGGTCAGTTAATCTGATACAAGAAACATTCTGTAAAGAAAATGGCCATTAACCCTTGATGGAAAGTCAACATGCTGTTCTGCAGAGTTCACAGTCCTTGTATATGTATATTGCAATATCATTTAAATTAATTGAACAATCATGGTGTTATTTCACATTTTTCATTTTACACAACATTCAAATAGTTTAAAATGTCCAGTAGTTAGTAAACTACATTAAAATCCTAAACTTGTACCAAAATGCAGAATTAGAAAAAGAAAGCCAGTATGAAGGTCTTGCTTTTACAGAGGGCATGGGGTTATATCCAATTTATCCAATCAACTTTCATAAAGTTCATTTATCCAATAAAAGTGGTATATGGAAAAATTAAGTTTTGTCACATTGCATGTGCCCATAACACATTCATTTAAACTGCTTCTTACAGTACTCATTCCATAGGTGTATAGAATAGAATCTCCAGGAATTTTTCCATAAGATTATTATCTATAAGAATGCAGCATTGCATATGTGCTACCCATGTATGCAACTGTTCCGCTACATTTTTATAGATAATATTCTTATGGAAAAATCCCTTGAGATTTTACTTTATTTTAAGCATTTTTTTTAAAATATTTATTTGGTATATTTCTACCCAACATAAAAAAGTTGTCTATTTCAAATCACAAAAAAAAAAAAGAAACCTGAAACCCAGAGGTTTACCTTTGCTACTTGATACTTGCAAAGAAGATTACCCAACTGTTGAACAAATGCCGGTGCATCATTCTAAGAAAAATATTAGAACAAAACAAATCAGTATATAACCTGATACAAAAACACCACATTTAAACAAAGATTGCTTTTGTAAACTGAGGCAGACTTTCAAGAGCTAATGGTAACAACATGTGTACTTGAAAAAAGCTAAAATTAAGCATTACTTGTCAAAGTTAGGACATTATAAATGTCAGCTTCTCTGTAGGGGCAGGATTGCTAAAAGAACTAAAGCTGGACTGTGAAGACAGAGGACTGAAATGTTAAACTATGAAGTTTAAGTTTAAGATTTATTTATTAAAGAGGGAGATGGCAGCGTGTTCATTATGAATTGGTAATCCAAGTTAATTTCTGCTCCAAGATGGCTTGTGTAAACCATATTTAAGTCTAGACTACTTAGCTGCCTTCTTTAGGCAAAATATCACTAATGTGACTGAATAAGGGACTTAAATTGTCTTGAAAGCTTGCAATCTATTGTAATTTAGTTAATACCTAAATTTCTAGAACAACATGTAATTCATTGAACAAATGCATACATACTTGGAAAAGCTGTGTGAGGCAGGTTTCTGGATTAATAGCATCTAAACTGGCTAGAACAGAAGTATAAATAATGTTAAACAGCATGCCAGATTAGCCAGAAGATTAATCACAAAACAAAAGCAAAACCAGATCTTTTTAAGATGATTTACCAAAGCAGCAGCTAAAAGACACCAAAATGAATGTTATGGCAGTTTTCATTGTTGGTATTTATTTCAAAGGTTTCCCCGTCTTGAAAGGTAGCAGACAACTGAAAATCTGTGCTGATTATACATTCAGGGTTCCATTTATATTTTGAATGCATCATAACGTAACCAATAACATCACTTAATCAATTAAATAATTATTTACCATTAAAATCTTATTGTTCAGTTTCATGTATGCACCTTTGCAAATGTGTAAATATTTTTCACCCTTTCATCCTAATATTAAGGACAGGAAAGAAGTATTTACCTCTTTCTGCATGTGTATTTTCAAACAGGGTATAATATTTACTTAGTTTGCTGCAAGTACAAAGTCTTTTTTCCAACAATTCTTATCTCAGTGGCGCATTTCCATCTAATTAATCTGTGAGATTACTATGTGTTAAGATCCGGCTCTGGAGCAAAATACAAAAATGTTTTAGTCTACCGAGGTACATTGGAATTTAAAAATCCCAAACAAATTGTCCTAATATAAATAATTTTCTTTTTTTTCTTTTGTGTTAGGAGTCACATTGCATATGCAAAGTATTCTTTGATTAATCAAATGTTTACCCTTTTTTTCTTGTTTTGAATAAACATCCATTCTTTGAGATCATTTTGTTGATTCGTCAATATGGGTTGTATCACTCCACTGGGATAGACATATGGCTATTCTGAATCCAAAACAAGACCAAGAACTGATTAAGGTTTGAGTCTCTATATCGGGAAAACAATAGTCAGAATAAATGGGCCGAATGGTTCCTATTGGTCATCATATTCAAGTTCCTATGTTTACTGGACCCTCCTCATCAACTCATAAATTACCGGTAATATATGTTATTATATTACAAAGATCACTGGAGACCCAAAGGACCTAAATAAAACAACTAAATAATAAGCAGCATTCCTAAGCAATCGCTTCCTAAGCATAATCGTTGTTACTGACATGCCTCGATATCTAGGCATCAGTGGCGGGGTCGCAGGGGTCGCGACTGCGACCAGGCCCTGGAGTTCTGCCAGTCAGAGGGGCCCAAGGAGTGCCGAGCGGTTGCTGAAAACGACCGCTCGGCAACTCTTGGGCCCCCCTGACTGACAGAAATCCAGGACTCCTCTGCTCCCCGCCGCTGCTGCTGCCGCCGCCGCCTGCCTCAGCGCTGCACAGAGTGCAGTGTTGGGAGCGCGAGGCGTTTGTCTCGGGTGCCGGCGCTTCACGCTGAGCGCCGGCATATGATGTCATATGCCGGCGCTCAGCAGTGAAGCGCCGGCACCCGAGACAAACGCCTCACGCTCCCAACACAGGAGTTGACGGTAAGTGACCTACAAAGGGGGGGAGAGAGGGAGTGGGTAGATCGTGAGAAGGTGGGTTAGGGAGGGAGAGGGTAGATCGTGAGAAGGGGGGTAGGGAGGGAGAGGGTAAATCGTGAGAAGGGGGGTAGGGAGGTAGAGGGTAGATAGTGAGAAAGGGATAGATGGGTTGGGGGTGGGGGCACCTTAACAGATTCTCGCACCAGGGCCCTGAGGTTTCTAGTTACGCCCCTGCTAGGCAAGTCAGTAACACAGCCCCCTACACCAATGGCATTGCTGCCAATCACAAGATGGCAACTCCAACTGTCATATCAATAAGTTCAGAGGGTCTATCCAGATAACTCTCTCAGGTACTGCATTCAACAATGCAAGTCAATGGAGCCCAGCTCACTAATCACAATGAGATAAGTAAAATAAAATAAACAAATAATAAAAAATGAATAAAAAAATAATAAAAAAAATATTTTAAAAAAAATGGTAACATGTCAAAATAATCCCCCACTGTCACAAAAAAGTCCAATTATATATATATATATATATATATATATACACACACAAAAAAAAATTTATGAGCAAGTCCTACAATTAGCACTATATCTTCACAAAACTTGTCGCATGGAAAGAGTTAAAATATTGGCATTTTAAATGCCCATGGGGTGCCTAGTTTCAAAAAAATTATGATTTGATGGGTTAAATTGAATAGGTCGGCTTCAAAGATGTGCCAAATATGGGACATGGGCACAGACTGACCAGATGTCCAAATGCCACAAAATAGACAGGTGGCCCTTTACCTTTCAAATAACCCAACAAACCCATGCATGGGGGCTATCCCTGTACTCCCAACACATATTGGGGTGTTTTTTGACAGTGACATATACCAGGAGCGGTAAATTCACACCTGAAGTACAACATGTGTGAAAAAAATAAAACAAATTACTACCATAAAGTTTGTCAAAGGCTGATGTTAGAATTAGCGCACGGAAAGGGTTAAAATACCAGTATTTGAAATACCCTGTGGTGTCTTGTTTTCAAAAATATATGGTTTGATGGGGTATATTGCATTGGCTGGCTTCAAAGATACCCGAAATAGAACATGAGGCAGAATGACCAGATTTCGGGAAAAATGGTTTTGAAATAGCAAAACGCTACTTGCCCAATAACTTGCAGAAAAAAAGCAAAAACACATAAAAAGATTGGGTATTTCTAAACTCAGGACAAATAGTAGAATCTATTTAGCAGTTTTTTTCTTTAGTTTTTGCAGATGACTAAAAGATTTTTTAAATAAAAGTGAGAAAAAGAATTTTTTAACAGTAATCATTTTTTATAGTAAATTAGATGATATGATAAAAATAATGGTATTAAAAAAGCCCTGCTTGTCCTGAAAAAAATATATAATGTGTGTAGGTGCACAAAATGAGAAAGAAGAAAATTAAGGCAACACTGAAAAATATTAAAAGAGCCTTTGTGACAAAGGTAATTTTTTTTATAAAAATCTATTTCCAGATTTAGTGTTTATTTTATATGCTTATTTTTTCTGCTTCTTAAAAACATCATCCTGACCTTTTTTTAAAAACATTTTTGGGATAAAGATGAGGAAAGAATGTGGAAGTGCTATCTTGATCATTGGTGGAGCTTGTTCAGGTAAGGACTTAAGTGCTTAAGATAGAACATTCTCATCAATTAAATGGTGTTACCATATTTGTTTGATTATAAGACAAGGTTTTTTTCAGAGCAAATTTTCTGAAAAATACCCCTCATCTTATAATCAAG
The DNA here is from genome assembly GCA_023333645.1 of Sceloporus occidentalis. NCBI lineage: Eukaryota > Metazoa > Chordata > Lepidosauria > Squamata > Phrynosomatidae > Sceloporus > Sceloporus occidentalis. The sequence goes on from JALMGF010000028.1 coordinate 941,825, forward strand.
GTCCTCTTACAATCAGACCTCAAATAGAGGTCTGACTATGAGACTAAGATCCAAATCCCCTGCAGTGCTGCAGGGGGCCCAGATCCTCCTGTCTGGTAACCTCCTCTGCTACCTGGCGCTTCCACCTGGCGTCCATCACCGAGTGGATGTTGTCTACGCGCATCGCGCATACCTTCCCCGGGTGCCAGAGGAGAATTCCCCACAACGCTGCGGCAGTCTCTGGCAGCTGGGGAAGGTCTGTGTGATGCATGTAGACAACCCCCGCTTCTATGATAGAGGACCAGCGTCACATGACCTTCCAGATCATAGAAGCTGCAGCGGAAGTTGCCCATGCGAATCGTACAGACGTCCACCAACCGCCCCCACTATACACCAGGGAGTCAGAAGCAGTGTTAAATGGGGGGCATAAGGCATTTCTGTAGGCAGAGTGGCCCATGATATGCCTTTTAACCCTCTTATATGCCACTCTGCCTCCAGAATGCCTTTAAACCCTCTATATTCCACTCTGCCTCCTGATATGCCTTATACCCCCCTATATGCCACTGTGCCCCATGATGTGCATTTTAACCCCCTATATGCCAGAGTGGCATATAGGGGTATAAGGCATATCATGGGGCACAGTGGCATATAGAGGGTTAAAAGGCATATCATGGAGGCAGAGTGGAATATAGGGAGGTATAACACATATCTGGGGGGCAGATGTGCATAACTTGAGGCGGGTTGGCAAATAAAAGGAAATAAAAACAAAAAAAATATTCTTTTCAATCATAGCGTTTATTAAATATGAAAAAATAGTTTACATGGTTTAATATTTACTAGTAAAACTTTTTTCCTATGGGGTCGTCTTATATTCAGGCTTTTTTCCCCTAAATTAATATTCAGATTTTGGGGGGTGTCTTATAATCAGGGTCGTCTTATAATCGATTAAATAAGGTATTTAGAAAGAGGAACAAGGACATTAATCTACAGTATTCAATAACATTTGAATCGGAACACAGGGAGCACCGCTGAAACCTAATCAACAATATACTTCTTTTCTGTGTAGTGTGCTTTTTCTAACTATGACCATAATGTCCTTACAGCACTTAATTTGATGTGTTGGTTTTTGTTTTAATAAATTACATTTTTCATTGTGATATCCCGGGGCAATGGAGGAACAGTGGCATCTAGTGGTCAGTTAAGTTAACACATGTGAAATGTGAGCTTGCATAAGAAATATAATAATGGATCCTAATACCTGGAATTTCTTAGGTATTTTTTGAATATATTAGTTCAACCATGATTTTCTTTTCATGTTATTTGTACCCACACAAATGATGTATTGTTTCAGAAAGAAAAATCACATTGTTTTTATATTTGTTTTTATATAAACTAGTTAAGTTGATAACAAATACCCCAGAATATACTAATTGTCTTTATTTTGTAAATAGTTAAGAGGTAAAGAAAATGTTGATATATAGTATATAAAGTATAAAACATTGGCCAGTTAGACAGATTTAGAAATATTTGGAAAATATTTTGCCTAACTCTGTAGTTCTTTTTGTAGGGCTCAGAATCTGCAAGGTGAACTTGTTCGTAGTCACTTGTCTACACCCACCAGAAGCACCTAATTATGAGCATTTCTGGAATCTCAAGTTTTCTCACAAGGTGTTTCACAGGATTTACCTACTGCATTAATACCTTATGTGAGACAACCCTTTTTAAAAATTGGTCTTAGGAACCTGTTTATTCTATGAAAAGCCTGAGGGCCGTTCTTTTGTTTTTATAAAAGAAATAGTAAGGCCATTTGTTCCCAGGCTGCATCTGATGATCTCAGTTTGTCAAATTAGTCTTAATTGTTTTGGATGCTGTAAAATGTGCCTTTTACTGCTGGTAATACCATTTTGGGTTTGGCAGTATTTGTGTCCCACGCAACTTGTCTGCTTTAACTGTTTGAAATACCGTACTCCAACTTTTCCAGTCAAAATATAGAGTTTGGGCTATACTCGCCGTATAAGACTACCTCTCTACCCAGTATACAACAACCAGCCAATCACGGCAAGTGATGTACCTTACCGGTGATTGGCTGGTTGTTATACAGACATACACGTACATACACTGCCCTTACACTGCCCTTACACACACACACACACACACACACACACACACACACACACACACACACACACACACACACACACACACACACACACACACACACACACACACATATATATACACACACATACTAACATACGCCTGTCCATACATACACATTTATACACTGCCCTCACCACACACCCCTGCCTTTACACACACACACACATATATATATATATATATATATATATATATATATACACACATGTATATATATATATATATATATATATATATATATATATATATATATATATACACATGTATATACACATGTATATATATATATATATATACACACCAGCTTACAAACACACAAGTACCTACACTGCTCTTACACACACCTGACCATACACATACACTGACCATCTCACACACACATATATACACACACACTGCACTCACACCCCTTTCTCCCCATCTCTTACCTTTCTCATCTTCTATCTTCTTTCTTCCATCCAGTCGTGGGAGCGCGAGGTCTGTCATTTCAGACCTCTGCTTTACTGCTCCCTCATCACTACACGCCGGCAATTGATGCCGAGCGCCGGGACATGACGTCATCCCCGCGCTCGTCATCAATAGCCGGCGCGTAGTGATTAGGGAGTGATTAGGGAGAAGGGAAGCCGGGGTCTCAAGTGCCAGACCTCGAGCTCCCTAATGTTGGGCTAGTTAGAGGGTGGTCGTGATTTCCCCAACCAGCCCTGCTGATCAGGGCTAGTTGGGGAGATCACGATCCTGCACCTACCTCGGCGTGGCCCTGAAGACCGGCCCAGGGGAGGCGGCTTCTCCACTCGCCCCTCCCCTAGAGATTCGTGGCTTCGTGGGTAATCTCCGGCTCGGTAAGTAGTACCTGGCGTATAAGACGACCCCCGACTTTTGAGAATATTTTCTCGGGTTAAAAAGTCGTCTTATACGCCGGAATATACGGTAGTATTTTATGGTAAGGCCATATTGGAATAAAGTAATTGTGTTAATAACATTAGAGATCACAAATTTCCATAGAAGCAAGTGATTCAAATATCCTGCTTGAAGACGTATGTCAACCAGAGGCACGTTTGGTGAAAAATAGGGAAGGAATTAATGATACCTGGAAGAATTTAAATAAAAAAGAAAGTTAATGAATTTATAAACAGGAGCTATAGGGGCTGTACCTGGATTGGAAAACTCGTGATTACAGCGTCTGGAGAAGGCTGCTTTACATGCTACTCTAATTATGTGATAACTGACATCGCAATTCATGCTTTAAATTCCAATATTTCATAGTTGAAAACTGATATGCCTTATACCCCCTATATGCCACTCTGCCCCTGATTTAACACTTTGCCCCCTTAGACTTCCAAATGCATCCCCAGACTTGTCCACCGTGCTTTAGACTCCCTGTTGTCTAGTTGGGGCAGCCAGTGAACATCTGCGTGATGCATGTAGACAACCTCTGCTGCCACCTGGCACTTCCACCGGGGCTTCTACAACTAGGGAGTGACAAGCTATTATTTCACTACATCCTGATGTGATTAACTCTGGCACACAGCCAGAGTAGGCATCCAGTGAAGGACAGGTCATTGTTCCAGTTAATCTATTTGCTGTCAGACTTCTCTCCCCCCATTGTATTCCACTATGTTGATACTTAATCTATGTCTTTACAAAAACCCTGTGTGTGACTCTGAATAAACAGCTCTTGTACTTCACCCTTTATTAAGCTTCAGCTAGTGATTTGGGTGACTGGAGAGACGGTGCTTTGGAGTGTGCCAGTAAACAGCTCTTGTTGCTATTGGTGGGAGTACACAGTTGGGATATAGGGTGTTCCGTCACAAGAACTTCCCATCTAATCTTCTTTCCAGAGAAAAAGTTACTTGGTGAACTGTGATTGCATATGAGTCTAAAGCCATTCTTCTCTGACATGTCTTGACATATGGTTTGTTACTAAATCCAATTTATATTGTGTTCTCACACCAAATGAGAGAGATTATATTGTAGATTGTACAAGAGGGGCTTTCTTTAGATACCATTATTTTGATTATATAGTGTACTATAAACAAAATTATAAAATATGGTGAAAATGTTTAAAAAATGACCTTACAAGGTATTTAGAAATACCTAATGTTTTTATGTTTTGTTTTTGAAAGTTATAGGGCAATAAGGACAAGTAGCATTTATTGCTATTTCAAAAACACTGGTCATTCTGCCCCCATGGCCTATTTGGGACATATTTGAAGCCAGTCAGTTAAATGTACCCCCATCATATATGTTTGAAAACTAGACACCCCAGGTTATTTCAGATACTTGAATTTTAATTCTTTCCATGCACTAAATCTACGACACAACTTTGTCAAATTTTTTGGTAGTATCTTTTTTTGCATCTTTTCCACACACATTGTACAGCTCCTGATTTGTGTCACTTCCAAACACCCCAATGTGTGTTCAGCAATATCTACTGAGTGTAGTGATACCACCGTGTAGATTGTTTGAGGGTTAAGAGGACACACTTGGGAGCACTATTTTTTTTAAAAAAAATAAAACATTTACATTTTTTACATATTTTTTAAATTTTATTTTATTGATTACATGTTGATTAGTGAGCTGGGCTCCATTGACCTGCATGACTGGATGCAGTACCTGTAGTCAACCTGCAGGGTGAGCTCAGAGTTCTCAGGATAGTTTGGACAGAACTTTTGGGAACATTTTTTTTAAGTTCTTAACCCCTTAAGGACAATGGGCGGTCCCTAAACCCATTGAAAACAATGTATTTTGAGCCCATACATGTACAGGCTTTGTCATTAAGGGGATGGTTGGGTATGGCACAAATATGACGATTGCTTTGTTTAGCATCCACTTGGTTAAAATGTTAGTGATCATCATTTACCATGGAATACACATATCTTGTTTTTTGTTGATATGAATACGTTTATTTAATTGAACTTTGTGACATTAAGGAAAGAGTGAGGAATTTGCTGAAGATTTTATTTATTCATTAAAATGTTCATATGTAACTACATATAAGTGGCTTGGTTAAGAGGATCAGATGATTTCTTGTTTGGTATTTGATTTTAAAATGGCAGGGAAGTCCTGAAATAGAAATTAAACAGAGTTTATAAATTGCATTTTTCTATGTATAAAAACTATATTTCAAATTAATAAAACTACAGTAGATGAAATAGGCATATGTGGACATAAGACATTTGTCACTAAACTGCTTATGTCTGTCAGGAGCCATCTATGCAGCTTCTACAGAGGAGATATCCAGATTTGATAAACAGCCTTCTCCCTGCAAAAACTATACAGTCAAGAAGAGTATCCAACCGGCAATATTCTTGACTTTTTGTTAAAAATATTTGCCATTTGGCAAGCCTTGCAGGGTGGGCACTTGGCCAAACAGGCTATACCCACGGAGTTATCCCAGTTATGTATACTTAAGGCAAAATAAAGTGTAAATTCAATGGAAATCTTCATATTTCAAGGAGTAACTTACAATGACATGAAAATCCTTCAGCCTAGCAGGTTTTTCAGACCACCCACTGTCCCAGACAAGTCTAATTTAATGTTGCCCTGTTGAAAATATTAGACATGTTTATTACAGCAAACCATAGTTTTAAAACAAAGACTGTAAATAGCAAACTCTGTTGCCAAAACACATAACTTCCCTGTTCAATTATATATTAACTTCAATCAACATGTTTATGAAAATGTAAATATATTTATTTTCTGCATTCTATAGATTTGTATGATGTTTTCCAGTAAAATAGTAGCAACTACAGTATTACATAATTTGTTTATGGCCATCAGTGGGCCAGAAAGATTTTAATAAAAATAGGCAATATGGGCATTACACTTCTAACACTTGTTTTTCATCTTTCTTTCTTAGCATCTGTACCCTTGCTGTACACCTTCACACATTACATTACACTACATTACATTTATTTATAAAGCGCCAGAAGATTCCGCAGCACTGTTACAGTCAGTAGAACAATTTCACACATACAAAAACACATAGAATAACAAACTGGTACAAAAGGAGAAGAGGGCCCTGCTCTTGTGAGCTTACAATCTAGGCAGTGGTTGAGGGGGAAGTGAGACAGTAGGAGAGGCCTGCTTCGATAGGGATGTGTTGATCTGGTTCTGATGGTGTTGTAGCCGCTTTCTAAAGTGGTACCTGGTATGTCGTTTCCCTCCCGTTTAACTCTAGTGTAACTCTTAAATAGCTACTTATAAGGAGGCCACTGGGGGAGAGGCCACAGCAGCTACATTTCCATGCAAGCTTGTTTCCAAGTGAGGCCTGAGAATTTATAGAGCTGCCTCACAAGTGGTCAGATAAGGTGATTGCATACAGGAGGCAGATGGTTCACACCTTGGTTAACAAATGCAATTAAGCTAGACTAGAGGGCACAAAATGTAACACTTTGATAGCAGCAGGGTATGGAGACAGGCAGGATACAGGCATACCAGGTGGAAAACAAGGGTAACACATTTTGTGCATACTCTTTTCCCTTCTATCCCTTTGTTTGTCTTTTTACTTTTCATGTATCTGTCCTGCTTAACCCCTTCTGCAGGACCCATGACATACAGTGTACATCACTGGTTAAAATTATTCTCACTCTGCCTAATCGATGCAACCGAAATGTTCAGTATATAACCAATGCCACGCATTTCCATCGCTTCTACAACTAATAACATGCATGGTTAACATCAGAGGACAAAGTAAATGCTTTTGTCTCGGTTATCTTCCTCTCTCATTCTCACTCTGCAGAGACACAGAGGACAGTAAGAAAACAATGCTTCCAAACTAATATTTTAATTAATTATTTATTATTTTTTTTTTACCTAAGTCCGGATTTACTTAATACTCTATTAACCTCATATTCCCCCCCCCTTAATTCTTACACCTCTAACTTTATCACTGAATTGGTCTCTTGACCCCACTCCACCTTCAATCTCTCCTAAACTCTGTCCCCTACAACTTGTGTTTCCTCTTACTTCTCTTCATTTAGCCCCTTAACCCAACTTTCTACCATTTTATGTTTTTAAGGTTTTATTCTAGTTACCTGGTTGTTGGAAAAGATTTTGGCACAGATCTGATATTAAATGGGAGTGCTAAGACATGATACTCAGTATGCTCCCCTATTTTACAGGAAAGATTAAATAAGGTTTTCTTACCAAAGCTTCACTCAGTTTGATTAGCAGGTCTCCCTAATTGTGGAATAACAAAATACATGTAGTTTAAAAATTAACCTTCTATAAATAATAAAAGAAAATATTTAATGGTCACTGCTACATACCTCCCAACATTTCAAAATGTGAAAGAGGGACACTTTTTTTTCGCGGAACTCACCAATACAAGCAATTGCACTTTAAAATGACTTTATCAGCACAGTCATGCATATTAAAAATAACCAACACTTTGAATTGAATTCCCATGAGGCTCAGCCAGACATACTACTTCCATGATGCTGGCCGAGCATCATAGGAAGTGCAGAAGCAGTAAAGTTGCAGATGCTAGCTGTGAACTAAAATTTCCATGATTCTCAGCCAGCCAGGTGTCCACCATAATGCTGGCTGAGTATCATTGGAAGAGTAGCCCACAACAGCAGAGGTTTTTTTTAAATTAAAAAGGGCTAATGTTAGCCTCCCTCCCAGGACCCCTACACACTGCCTTTACACACACCTGCCTATAAACACTCATATACACATACACTGCCCTTACATACACACACATATGCACGTACACTGCCCTCACACACACCTGCCTATAAACACACATATACATATGCACTGCATTTACACACACATATACACTGCCCTTACACACACCTGCCCATAAACACACATATACACATACACTGCCTTTACACACACATATACATGTATGCTGCCCTTACACACACACATACATGAACACTGCCCTTACACACACACACACATATACATGTACACTGGCCTTACACACACATATACATGTACACTGCCCTTACACACGCACAAATACATGTACACTGTCCTTACATGCACATATACACTGCCCTTACACACACATATACACTGCTCTTACACACCAGCTAACAAATAACTATACTGCTCTTACACACACCTATCCATACACAAGCTTACAAACACATACATACACATACACTGCCCTTACACCCCTTTCTCCCCATCTCTTACCTCTTCCTCCATCCTTCTTCCTCCAGCCTGCATCCTGTGGTGGGAGCGCAAGGTTGTCACTTCAGACCTCGCTTTACTGCTCCCTAATTACTACACACAGGCTATTGCTACAAAGTGCAGGGATGACGTCATAACCCCTGCGCTCGGCATTATTTGCCAGCCAGAATGATTAGGGAGCAGTGCAGCAAGGTCACCTCCTAAAGGTGAGCTGACTAGTCCTGCAGGCTGCTGATCGGGCGACTGTGTGCCCTCCCGCAGCTGCACCTGAGGTGAGTACCCTTCCTGTGGCCCTGCAAAGCGGGACAGAGGAAGGGATAGGCGGGACAGTAGGACAGAGAGCCGAAATCAGGACTGTCCAGCCTCAATCGGGACAGTTGGGGGGCATACTGCTATAGTCTTACCGCAACTTGGCATACAACATTCAAAACGGTTCCTGTAACCTCCAGGTCATCCTATAAAGGTAAATACAAACATCAATAACGTATAAACTGTATCTTACATGGTCAAAGCACCTTATATATAATATATATATATATATATATATATAATATTATTAGAATTTGCCATGACTATGAAAACATCCTTTTTTATATATATATCCAATGTTAGTAGGCATTTTGAGAGCAATACAGTGCTGTCCAACAATTATTTAGATAAATAGATCATTCATAGATATGTTGATAGACAATAGGACACATAGATAAAAATGGGTAAATAGATTACCGCAATTTTTAGAATTTCAATGACAACTTTGTGGGCTACTTCTCCTGCTTTGTCACCAATGTTTTCCTATAATAAAATATGCACATCATTCATCAGTAAATCACTAATACAGGGTAAAGACTTAATATCATTTGATTCCACAAGCCTTAACACCCTCCAATCATTTTATTATTATGCACTAGAATATTTGTACTATGCAACTTTAATTTCAGTTTGTAGACCAGAAATTATTTGAAAAGGATCCGATTTTTCTACCATAATAACAAATCAAACATTAACCGTGTAATATCTATGATCAGATACTTCACAAAGTCACATTCAAAGCAAATGAAGTAGAAAATACATTTACACCTAAAAAAACTGTAAATGTGTTTATTCGAGACTGCAAATGCAATTTTTTCCTGTTAAAATAAAAACAGAAACGACACGACACAAATGACAAATGTCATGTTTCCTAAATAAATTTATGGCTAACGAACATGTTTATGGCATATACATTTATTTTTCCGCAAAGTGAGTTATAGAGTAAATGGACGCATATATGCAGTATTTTTGTTTGCAAACCACCAGATTATTATTCAGGTTATTTATTTTTTTTACCAGGAATTCCTTTGTATCCAGAATGTCATCAACTGTACAGCCTGCATCTTTCTGTAAACATGATGAGAAAAGTTACATTGAAATTATTCAGATTTGGAAATATGGTTTAGTGACAAAAAAAACAAATACATGAAATACAAGAAGAATTGTTTCCATTTCTTGAAATTATTCTTTTACACGGTTATAAATGTTTTAGTAAAACCATGTTGGCCTTACATTATCAGATACAAATACTAATATATATATATATATATATATATATATATATATATATATATATATATATATATATATATATATATATATATATATATATATATATATATATAAATATATATATATACTGCTATAAATAACGGATTGATATGATTAGTTATTTTAGACAAGATATGAAAATTTAATTAAAAGCATCAGTTATTGCATAAATATTATGAATGGTATCATTTCTAACCCTAAGCACCATCTCTTTTATTGTTTTATTTTGTGTGCCTGTATGATGCTTTCTCCAACAAAATTCTTATTTAAAATTAAAGTTATTGTTCTGTTGTGACGGAGCAGTCAAGATAATACCTTTTTTTCTTGCAATTTTTATTTCAGATTTCATTCAAGTGTACAACAAAAAAACTTTTTGGCACATGATAACATTGTATATATTATAGTTTGATTGTATAGTTCATGTTCAATCATATTTAGTTTGATATAATTAATTTCCTAGTTAGTACATTCCTTTGCATTTAATGTTATCATAAAATGTCTCAAATGATCCATATAGTATATCTTCTATAAAATACATTATGTGTTTCATGTGTCTTACATTATACAACCTTAACATATTTATAAAAAATGCATACTGCTGCCATGACAAATAAAATCTAACGGGTATTTCAATATATTTGAAAGCATTACCAGAGCTATGTGTAGTTCTTGTAGAAATGCTTTGTATAATGCTTCATTTTGTTGATCCTGCAAATTAGACAAGTATTATATCACTTATTTATCTCAATATATTATTTAAAAATAAATGTGATCCACAAAAAAACTATACATTTATTTTTGTTATTGTTTTTAAAAATTTGAAATACTCAAAATCAGTTGTTATCATGCATGTACTGAATTTAACATAGCATAGACGTTGAGAGGATTCTAGGATTATGTACACTTGTTTTAAATCCGGAATGCTATGCATTGGGCAGCTTTGCATTGTAACCAGTTTTGCATTACTTTGAAAGCCTCACGCACAAAAAGTGTATGATTTAAATATTAATTTTGTTAAATATTTATTTTATACATATTTTCTTGTATAATTTCTATCCTGCCCAAAAATTACATTTAAGTAACTAAAATGACATGCTTTACCTTTCCTTGAGCATACAAACAAAGTAATTTCTGGAGTCTTAACAGAGTAGCAGGAGCATCAACCTTTAAAAAAAAATAATAATAATGAAATAATCCAAAAAAAAAGTCAATTGCAAAAGTACTATATTTAGATGGCACATATCATGGATTATATACTGGACCTCACGCAACTACATTGTTATCATCAATATCTTGCTATCCAAAAAGAAGCATATGAACTAGTTTTTCAAGCAATGCCAAAGTTTAGCGATCCATATGGTATAATGTTAGAACAATCGCAAAGTAAAAAAATAACACATTGAAATTGGACAACAGTAAAATACAGAAACATAAAGCAGAAACAACTTGTTACACTGTTTTGTCTCTGTCCATGGAACATTATGTTATTCAGTTTTCTATTTTGCATTATATAGTTTATAAGAATGAAAATTAAATACTTACATTAACGAGTTTTTGAAGACAATCAATTGGAATATCATAGGCATTTGAGTAATCTACAGTAAAGAAATAATTATTTGAATTGAATTATTGAGTTTGAATTATTTGAATTGGTCAAAATACAAAACAGCAAAGAATCACCCGCTATGGAATCTCTGGGATCTTTCCCATAACCCTAGGTGCTGCCAGGTTTTTGTGGTATTTGTTGGTTTAGATGGTTAGTGCAAAATGTGTACCCAAATTTATTTTCTTACGTTGGATTCCATAGCTATATTATCATTATTTTCTGTTCAACTCACCAAGGCAGGAGGTTAAAGCCCCCAAAAAGACAACAATTGCAATTTTCATGATGAGGAGTAGTGAGTCTTTCAATGAAAGTCTGAAGTTCTGATGTACCGTACATACATTGGAAGATATGGTATTTATACTATAGGATCATGATTGCATCATTAGCTGACATTAAACATAAATCTTTGTTCCTAAACTTTGCTAAATATCACATCCTTTTTTAACTCTTAGGTTTAGAGTTACAATGCATTAAGAGCTTAACACAAATACTCATGCTGTTGTTAGTGTTTAATGTTCTTGTAACGGAGAGAGTTTGCAAATACCTTTTAGACCCTGTTTACTTATTCTATATTGTATTTTTGGAATCATATTTCATGGTTTATGATGTAAAGATTCTAATCCCTTACTAACATAGTAACATGAGCTCATTTTATGTCTTCACAAACACATGGGACCTTTCAATTAATGACTTTAAGTACTGGCAGTTGACCCAATCATTAATTAAAAGCAAAAGAAGAATTAGGTAAACGCTCCTGAAGCATACTTCCAGAGAGAGAGGATGCAATATCTGGTACTATTCCAGAGCATTTGTGGCCAAATCATGATTACCAGGGCCTTAACGATGTGGGACCTTTACATGAATGACTTTAAATACTGGCAATTTACTAAATCACTAATTAAAAGCAAAAGAAGAATTAAGTAAATGCTCTTGAAGTATACTTAATTTACATTCATACTATCTACGTGGGTCTATCATTGTAGAATCCTTTATTTCCACAAATCTATTGCCTGGAATCAGTCAGAAAGAGAAAACAAATGCAACAGAATTGAAATTCTTAACTAAGTAGGTACTCAAGACATGTACTAAGTTCATATACATATCACAAAGTGATATACACCACAACCTAACTGAGGAAACAAATATACAGAAAACAAAAAAAAATGCCTTTATTTAGGGAGGGCAAAAAAAATTGCTACCGGGAAGTAACAAGGAAAAGGAATTCTCAGGTAAGAATTCAAAGTTTCCTGTTAATCCCGGTAGCACAGGAGATATAAAAAATATATTTAGGGAGGGCAACAAACAATGGACTCCAAGACCCTGCTACCAAACTTGGCATCATCCAGACTGGCAGGCTATTAGCAGTAATGCTTGACGAAGGTATGAACAGACTTCCAAACTGCAGCTTTGCAAACCTGCTCAATAGGCACTCCAGTGGCCTCAGCCCAAGATGTCGCAACCACCCGGGTGGAATGAGCCTTGAGACCAGAGGGAGGTTCTTTACCAGAAGCTTCGTAAACTAGAGAAATAGCAGAGATTAGCCATCTGGCTATAGAGGACCTCGAAACAGCAAAACCTTTCCTAGCTCTCGAAAAAGAGACAAATAAACTGGAAGATCTTCTCCATGGAGCAGTCTGTAGATAAACTTCCAGGCATCTGCAAACATCCAGGCAATGGAGCCGGCATTCTTTGTCATTACTGGGGTGACGACAGAAGACCGGAAGGACAATATCCTGATGATAATGGAAAGGTGACATGACCTTAGGAAGGAATTCCGGAGGCGTATGCAAAACTACTCTATCCTCAAACATCTGAAGGTTTTGAAATGGATAGAGACTGGATCTCGACTACTCTTCTATCTGATGTCAAAGCAATCAACAGGTCCATCTTCCAGGTGAGAATTCTGATAGGAATATCTTCGAGAGGCTTGAAAGGAGGAGAAGTGAGGCTAGAGAGGACCAAATTCAAGTCCTGAGAAATCCAAGGATGTGAGGCTAACTGTTTAGTCGACAGAGAGCTAAGAGCAGACCACATGGACCTTCAGGGTGGCTGGTCTGTCCCTTAGCCACCCTGAAGGTAGAAGGAACTCTATGATATTGCTGATACAGACAACAGCCTCCTGGAGCTGGTCATAACACCAAGAGGAAAAGGACTTGCAGATCTTTTTTTGTATAAATCTTTATTTTCTTAATATATAAAAAGACAGAAATATATAAATATATAAAATCTTATAAAGACAGAAAGACCATTTACAGACACATAAAAAAAAAAAATATAACGATACGTCCATAAAAAGCAATATACAACATAGTTACACATATAGTCAGTATTGTCGAACACTGAAGCATATCTATGTTTAAATACATTTAGAGTCCCAGACATATCAAACATAACAAAATATAAAAAAAACCACAGCTGCCACTTGACGTTATGAGGTTATGAGGACATGTGTTCTCGTTGCTAATTTACAACATAATCTATACGATTTTATCAAGGGGGTAAGAGGCCGACAATCCCAGGCTCCACGATCAAATCCCATTGAGAAAAGGAAGTTATTCTATATCTTTATCCATTTTCTCTAATTTTTCTAACCAAAAATCCCATAGAGCAGATTTCTTTTTAGAGTAGAAATATGATTTATGAAATTGTCTTTCCATTTTTATTTGAAATTTCAGATGAGAAATTACTACCCCAGGGAATAGGGAGAGTTTGTTTCCATGAACGAGCAATCGTAATTTTCATAGCGATAAAACAGTGAATAACAAATAACGACTTGCAGATCTTATCATACCAGAGATTGATAACTGGCTTCCGGCTCTTCATCAGGGTCTCAGCTACCTCTTCAGAGAGACCAGCCTGAATCAATCTTTCCCTCTCAGGAGCCATGCTGACTGAAGCAGGTGGGATTCCAGTGGAGGACAGGCCCTTGATGAAGCAGGTCCGGCTTGAACTGCAATGACACCGGGGGCTCTATGGACAGATGGTTCAACTCCGGGCCAGTCGGGAGCTATCAGAATCACCCGACATCTGTCCCTCTTGATCTTTCTGAGAGCTCTGGTGATGAGAGGAAGAGGAGGGAAAATATAACTCGGATCGCAGTCCCAAATCTGAGAAAAGGCATCCAGAGCTAAGGGATGGCCTGTTCCAGAACGGGAATATAATACAGCCAGCTTCTTGTTGGCTACCGTAGCTATGAGGTCGATCACTGGAGTCCCCCAGACCTTCGTGATCTATAGAAAAGTTGCATAGTTCAGGCTCCACTCTCCGGGAAGTACAGATGTTCTGCTGAGGAAATCTGCAGTGATGTTTTCTTTCCCATGGATGAACACTGCCGAAAGGTGGTAGAGATGGAGTTCGGCCCACCTCCCGATCCTCTGAAGAAGATTTCCCAACTGAAGACTTCTTGTGCCTCCCTGCTTGTTCAGGAAGGCCACCACTATGCTATTGTCTGGAACAATTCTGACTGCCTTTTCCCACAGACTGGACTGCCAAGAAAGGAGCGCCTTCCAAACAGCAAGGAGTTCCAGCATATTTATATGAAGGTGACGCTCCTGGGTCAACCAAAAACCTTGACTGAATTCTTTGACCATCGTGGCTCCCCAACCGGATAAACTGGTGTCTGTGGAAATGATAGTCCAAGTTGGCTCGGTCCAGATCAGACCCGAACCCAGCCTCTTCACGTGAAGCCACCACCTGAGGGAGAGATTGGGTCCATACAGACAACTGTAATGACCCAGAGTGCCCAAAGATTGTGTTCAGGAGTTATTGTGCGGTAACGCAGTTGGACAGGGCCTGGTGCAGGGTGACTGCACTCTCCAGGGTGTTGAGCACCTAGGGTTGTGCGGCCACATACCAGCGCCCTGACATAACAGCGGATGTTGTCCAGTTCAAAACAAAGTGATATCCTGCAGGCATCCTGGAGCAGGCATGAAACATAGCACAAGAATCATGTGCAGGATGCTGCAGGCTGGGAGTAGGGAAGCTAAGCAGAGTAATAGCAGAGGCGTAGCAAACAAGGGGGACAGAGCAAGCAAGAAACATAAGCAGGCAATACATACATGGTACAGGACACCCCTCTACCGGGGCACAGGACAGGACACCCCTCTACCGGGGATACAGAACAGGACACCTCTCTACCGGGGCTTCAGGACAGGATACCCCTCTACCGGGGCATCAGGACAGGACACCCCTCTACCGGGGATACAAGACAGGACACCTCTCTACCGGGGCTTCAGGACAGGACAACAAAGTACAGAGCTGACAAGACTGACCAGACTACACATGACAAGACTACAGGACAAAACAGGACTAGCCTAGGACTATAAGATAACAATTGGAGATTCCGTCACATCATATGGCCATAGTGTTTAGCCCACCACTACGCCAAAGTACTCCAATGTACGGTGGGTCCTAACACTAAACCATGCCTACTGAATTACTAATAAACTGAAACTAAACATTGAATCTAAACACAAAACCAAGGAGGACATACCTTTAGACTGCTGACTGAAACAAACAGAACAAACGGGTGGGGCACACCTTATAAAGGAAACAGAGCTGAATCAAAGAGCAAAACCGGAATCAAGGAATCAGAAGCACAGAACAGAGAATATGGAAATCCAGGAATGGACCAGAGCAAAGGGGAAAATCTAGGAAGACGGGAGGAAACTCTAGCGAGACGGGGGGAAACAAGAAAAGCAGCTCCGCAGCCTGAGCGGAGCCTGACAGTGGACTAATGTAGATTATAATGATCCCCAGCCACTGCCAGTATTCCCCTCTGTGGTCATCATCCTTACTGCTGAGTATCAAGATATGATGTAATTTCTTGATAAGTGGTATACTTAATGGGGGACACATAGTTGGTGTATGAGAGGGCAAATTTGGTCTCCATTGCTGTTCCTCTGATCTGCAAATTAAAACAATTATCAAACAAAAAAGATTGTGAGTTAAGAGTAACTTAAGCTTTCATTGCTAGGATGCCATCTTTATTTGGTAAACACAGATATAAAGCGGTTACAACAATTTATGATTCTAATCTACATACATTGACTGATTCAAAACATCTAGGCTATCTCTAACCTTTTTGTGATTTTGACTATAAGTTGTAGATAAAATTCAACCAAATGGGACAAGCCTTCACCCATACTACAGATGCTAAATACTATGGGATGCCCAGAGGGATTAAAGCAGTCTTAATGGACTTTTGGGAGATGACAGAATGCTGGGAAATACACCTTTATTAAAAATAACAATAAACACCAAGCCAAATCACAATCTGAAGCTCAACTGAGAACAAAGACAGGAACCAGAGTGGATAGTCAGACGAAGCAGAATCAGGAGTACAGAAAACCACAATGTCAGGAACAAGCCAGAGTCAGGAACCAGAAGGATAATCAGCCAGGCTGGTCACACACAGGGATCCACAGAGAAATAACAGGAATGCAATTAGAGGTCTACATATTTAGTTGTGTTTTGGACCATTACAGCTCCCTTTGTCCACTTGTTTATGGTTAAACTCACTATTTTGGATATTGTTGGAAAAATGTTTGAAGATTCCTTTTTAAAAAAGGTAAGATGGTTCAGCTTTCTGAAAAATATTTGTAACCATTACACTAGTATTCATTTTGTAGAAATATGACTGATTTTAGATTAATAAAAAGTTTTTTGAGCCTTTTGCTTCTGTGAGGATGCTTCCATTTGAAAACTGTTTTATTCATCCATGAAGTGTTTTTTTTTACAGTTAAATCAAGTAAATATTTATTGACATCTAATAAAGTGTTAAATAAATTAAAGTGACAGTCGGGTGCAAAGGGCAAAAAAGGCACTGATAACATGTTTGGGGCAAAGGTGGCCCTGTGGTTTTTAGTTACATCCCTGCCTTCAGCCTCAAGTCGCAGGTCTGTGTGCATCAGCTGTGGAGCATTGACCTCTGTCTTTGTGGCAGGTCTGTGCTGAAGCTTTTGAGCAGCGAGAGCTGAGCACTTTGAGTAACACTCCAAGTGCCGGTGGTGTCTAGAGGGCCTTAAAGAGCACTGCAAGCTAGCTGGATTCTGGAGAGTGTCATTGTGTATCAAAACACCCCACCAGGCAACAAGTAAGCAAGTCCCGGGAGTGCAGAAAGGGAGGAAAAAATGGGGTTAAGCAGTTAACAAAGTTGTGTAATAAATATTCTTGCAAACATGACATTTTTGGTCGGTGCTTTTACATTTTAAAGTGTGGGAGGTGCCAAATATAAGATACGCCAAATACTCTAGATATGCCCCTGATCCTGATGCTCCACGTCTTAAAGTTATGCATGGTACAGGGTGTTATGGAGCTTTCTGAGGTCAGATATCTTCCTGTTAACCCCTTCACGACAAAGCATTAGTGACAAAGCCCTTACATGTACGGGCTGCCGTTTAATAGCTGCAATGCCGCAGCTTTGCAGGATCCATGGCCATGGATCTACAGCCATGGATCATGGGAGGAAAGCCCTCCTCTGAAAACAAAATGTCTAAAATCAAGGCATGTCAGTAACACAGCCCCCTACACCGATCGCCTTATGATTGCAGTCCAGCTTATTAATCACAATGTGATTAGTAAAATAATAAAAAAATGAATTAAAAAAATATTTTAAAAAAATTGGTAACGTCAAGATAATCCCCACTGTCACAAAAAGTCCAAATATATATATATACAAAAATGTTTTTATGAGCAAGTCCTACAATTAGCCCTGTTTGTCCTGAAAAAAATAATATATAAGGTGTGTAGGTGCACAAAATGAGAAAGAAGAAATTTACAGCAACAAAAAGAGCCTTTGTCCCAAATTAAGGGGGTTAACCACTCCAGTGACCTGTGGTTCACCTGGGAGCCGTATTGCCCATTAGGTAGAACTTCCCATGTTGTGGCAGAGCTGCAGCCCCTCCAGATCTGTCACCCTAGGTTGCTAGTTAGCCTATATGAGAATATTTAGGGCCTCTGAATATACCTTCCAGTTCCGTTTCACATCTTTCCAGAAGTCTATTACTACTTTTTTCCACTTTTTTTCTAGGTGTCTTCATAACTTTTAAATCTAAATTAAGACAAATGTAATTTATTTTGTAGAAATCTATTTTCAGATTTAGTGTCTATTTTCTATGCTTGTTTTTTCTGCTTCTTAAAAACATGATCCTGGCGTTATTTTATTTATTTTTTGCCACTTTTCCATGGGATAAAGATGAGGAAAGAATTAGGAAGTGCTTTCTTGATCATTGGTGTAGCTTGTTCAGGTAAGGACTTAAGTGCTTAAGATAGAACATTCTCATAAATTAAATGGTGTTATTTAGAAAGAGGAGCAAGGACATTAATCTACAGTATTCAATAAAATTTCAGAACACAGGGAGCACCGCTGGAACCTAATCAACAATATACTTCTTTCTCAGAGAACTGACCACCTGCAGAATTTGCTGTGTAAATGTCCTTAGGGCCAGTAGCGTACCTAGAGGGGGGTGTCCGCACCGGGTGCCGCTCATCAGGGGGTGCCAACTTGCCGGCACCCGGCACCCCTCCAGAGACGGACAGTAATGTGGAGCGGTATCAGAGGTCTTTAACAGACCTCCAGCTCCCTTGAGAGCCGGTTCAAGGATCAAGGGAGCCGGAGGTCTGTTAAAGACCTCCGATACCGCTCCCTTGCGATCTGCACGGCAACAGCTGCTGTGCGCCGGGGTTTGTTGTCAGATCCCGGCGCACAACACTGAAGCTGCGCCCACCGCTATCCGTGCCCTCTGAACCGGAAGAAGACAGAAGAACTGAAGAAGAGGAGCGAAGAGGAGGAAAAGGAGCTGTAAGGAGAAAAAAGGAAAGGTAGGAAAGCATTCAGTGACAGTGAGAGTATGTGTGCATTAGTGTATGTGTGCATTAGTATATATGTGGATTAGTATATATGTGGATTAGTATATGTGTGGATTAGTATGTGTGGATTAGTATGTGTGGATTAGTATGTGTGGATTAGTATGTGTGGATTAGTATGTGTGGATTAGTATGTGTGGTTTGGTATATGTGTGGATTAGCATATGTGTGGATTGGTATGTGTGGATTGGTAAATGTGTGAGAGTGATGGGTGTTATGCTGTACCATTTCAAATGTATTTTTCATTATATAATTATGCTCTAAAGTACATCATAACTCCCATCACTCTATACTGTTCCATACAGTGACAGAGCTGGGAGACAGAGGCCTTGCACCCCCACCGCAGGACTCCTGAAAGGTAAGTGAACTTCAAAGAGGGAGAGGGTAGATAGTTAGGATGGGGTAGATAGGGAGAAGAGAGTGAGAAGGGGTAGATAGGGCAATCATACTACTATCATGCCAAGTCTGCGAGTACATCCTGAAATCAGGGTATGCCTGGGCATGATAGGAATGTGATTGCTGTTAACAATCATATATATATATATATATATATATTAATATTGTTATTTAATTGTTTTGTCCTATTTTGGTGTATTACTTACTTTAAAAAAAAGTGTCAGATTTTTTTTATGGTGTGGGGGGGTCATATTCGGCCAGGTAAATGCTGCATTTTCAGTTTCAGTCCAGGATTAGTGGTAGGCCTACACCACATCAATGTTTGGCTTAGTATATAGTGATAGGAGTTATGCTGCACTATTGTCAATGTCTGGCTCAATGTATAGTGATAGGGATTACGCTGTACCACCGTCAATGTGTGCCTCAGTATATAGTGATAGGTGTTATGCTGTACCACCGTCAATGTCTGCCTCAGTATATAATGATAACAGTAATGCTGTACCACCTTCAGTGTCTGCGCCGGTATATAACGGTAGAAGCTATGCAGTTTTAAAGTGTGTGTGTGTGTGTGTGTGTGTGGGTGCCACATACAGGATCCGCCCCAGGTGCCAAATATTCTAGGTACGCCCCTGCTTAGGGTACTTAATTTGATGTGTTGGTTTTTGTTTTAATAAATTACATTTTTCATTTAAATGTGTGATATCCCGGGCCAATGGAGGGACAGTGGCATCTAGTGGTCAGTTAAGTTAACACATATGAAATGTGAGATTGCATAAGAAAGATAATAATGTATCCTAATACCTGGAATTTCTTTGGTATTTTTTTAATATACCGTATTTGCTCGATTATAAGACGAGGTTTTTTTCAGAGCAAATGCTCTGAAAAATACCCCTCGTCTTCTAATCGGGGTCGTCTTCTAATCAGACCTCAAATAGAGTCTGATTAGGAGACTAAGATCCAGATCCCCCGCACCGCTGCAGGGGACCTGGATCCTCCTGTCTCACCCCCCCCCCATCATACACACACTTACCGGTGCTTCCTGCTGTATTGCCGGGGCAGCGGGTTGACGTCTACGCGATCCGCGTAGACAACGTCCGCTGCAGCCGGAAGGAGGTGTGGCTAGCAGCGGGGGTTGTCTGCGTCCGTCGCGAAAACCTTCCCCGACTGTCAGAGATCAGAGTTCCCCGCACCGGTGCGGGGAACTCTGATGTCTGACAGCCGGGGAAAGTATACGCGACGGACGCAGACAAACCCCCGCTGCCAACTCCACCTCCTTCCGGCTGCAGCAGAAGGCGACGTCAACCCGCTGCCCCGGCTGGAAGCACCGGTAAGAGAGGGCTGAGAGGGGAGGGGAGGGGAGAGTGTGTGTGTGTGTGTGTGTTAGTTAAATGGGGGTATAGGGTGTGTGTGTGTGTGTGTGTGTGTGTGTGTGTTAAATGGGGGCATAGGGCATTTCTGGAGTGGCGTTAAGGGGGCATTTAATAGAGCACTCTGCCTCCTGAAATGCCTTATACACCTATATGCCACTCTGCCCCATAATATGCATTTTAACCCCCTAAATGCCAGAGTGGCATATAGGGGTATAAGGCATTTCTGGAGGCAGAGTGCTCTATACAATGCCTTTTAACTCCCTTAATGCCACTCTGCCTCCTGAAATGCCTTATACCTCCCTATATGCCACTCTGCCCCATAATATGCATTTTAACCCCCTAAATGCCAGAATGGGATATAGGGGTATAAGGCATTTCTGGAGGCAGAGTGGCATATAGGGGTATAAGGCATTTCTGGAGGCAGAGTGGCACATAGGGGGTCAAAAGGCATACCATGGGGCACAGTGGCATATAGAGGGTTAAAAGGCATATCATGGGCCACAGTGCCATATTGGAGTGGCAAGCCTGGGGGCAGATGTGCGTAACTGGGGGACAGGTTGGAAAATACAAGAAATAAAAACAAAAAAAATATTTTTCTCAATCATAGCTTTTATAAAAAAAAATAGTTTACATGAATTAACATTTACTGGTAAAACTTTTTTCCTTTAGGGTCGTCTTATATTCAGGCTTTTTCTTTTTTTCCTAAGTTAATATTCAGATTTTGGGGGGTCGTCTTATAATCAGGGTCGTCTTATAATCGAGCAAATACGGTATTAGTTCAACCATGATTTCCTTTTCATATTATTTGTACCAACACAAATGATGTATTGTTTCAGGACAAATATGGATTGCTATTAATAATAATTCATATGTATAATCTAATACTTAGTATTAACAATATATTAACACAGAAAGAAAAATCACACATCGCATCTTCAGATCACTCAGTGTGACTCACAGGAGTTACTGTTTCCCAGTCCCTCTGGCACGCTAACGATTGGCCCCGCCCCTTTCATTAGTCAATGCACCCTCCTGTCTGCCTACTCTAGTGATGTCACTGAAGGCAGAGAATCGTTCAAAGATTCGAATCTTACAGGGATCCGAATCTTACAGGGATCTGGATCTTACAGGGATCCGAATCTTACAGGATTCGAATCATTCAGAGAATACCACCATACTTTTATAAATAAATACATTAATCATTTTACCCTTTACCTCTAACTGCACCTTAAGTTACCTTTATTAAATTAGTTAAATTAACCCTCAGTCCTCAGCATTAAATTAACCATAACTGCCCCCAAATTAACCCTAAACATCCCGTCAACCATAATTGCCCCTAAAATTAACCCTAAACACCCCATCAACCATAACTGCCCCTAAATTTGAAAAGAAGACGATTTTTGGGAAGATACAGCGTCATTTTTAGGATAGCCTTATAAACATTACATTTACATTTATTTTATAAACTTTTTTTTGCATTTTTGGACATATTTTCTTTGAACTGGAGGGTTCCCCTTATAATGTCATGATGACATTTTTGGAGTATGTTTATTCTTACATTTTATTACATTGTTATTTTAAAACATTTACATTTATACATATTTTTAAAAATTTTATTTTACTGATTACATGTTGATTAGTGAGCTGGGCTCCATTGACCTGCATGACTGGATGCAGTACCTGTAGTCAACCTGCAGGATGAGCTCAGAGTTCTCAGGATAGTCTGGACAGAACCTCTGGAAACATTTTTAATTTGAATGGGTGCTGAAATCTTCTGAGAGGTAGCATATCTCTTTCACATGTCATTTTTACAAACTCCTAGCAAAGATCAAACGGGGTACCTGACTTTTTGTGTTGCTGAATGCCTCAATATTGAGGCGTTTCAGCAACATTGGCTGAGTTTAGGAGGTGATCATTGAAATGTGGGGTCTTTTTTAATCTGAAAACTAAATTATTTGTTCCAAGACATGTCTCTCTCACAGCTTTCCTTACAGGCACTGAAATAAAGTCTTAATGTAATCAAAATATACTTTACTGAGGGGATGGTGAATATGTGGAACAGCCTCCCAGCAGAAGTAACTTGAGATCCACAGAAGCCTTGAGAGCCAAATAACATTGACTATTGCCCCTTAAACCTTATAGTGTGTACACTGGAAGGATGGAAATATGATTAATCACCAGTGGTCTGTTCAATTTCCCCTGCCTGGTCTAAAGCCAAACTCTAAAAAGGAGAATCAACACAAAGACCACAGTGTCACGTCCTCGGGACCCGTTGGCCGTGTGCGGACATCTGCTCGCGGATCACGGGGACCCGATACTACTCTCTACGGGCCCGTGGTCGGCAACCGGACTTCCGCTCGCGGTTCAGGGGCACTCGAGAGACTTTCACGTTCTCTCCGTGCCGGCGGCGGGCAGACCAACCGCCAACACGGGAGAGGGAAGATTGGTTCCGGGAACTCCTCAACGGGCAAATCAAAGGTTGCCCGTCAATGCAGTAGTTCCCGGAAGGGTTCCCTTACCTGCCGCCCGGTCTCCAGTCCGTCCACTGAGGGCGCAGCTGATTCTCTGGGCTGGTGCAGTGGACGTGATGGACGTCTGGAGGCGCGGTCTTGACGTAGGTTGGAGGTGGGGCTTTCTGATTGGCGCCAGATTCAAAAACCTTTGCTGTGCTTCACACAGGCACCCTGTTGTGGTCCTTATCTATGTTCCTGAGTTTGCTGCTGATTCCTGTTTTTGACCCTTGCCTGCTTGACCTCTCATTTGCCTAGTGATTCTGTGCTTCTGCCTGTATTACCTGTGTACCGACCCAGCTTACCTGACTACCTGCTCCTGTGTACTGACCCGGCTTACCTAACTACCTGCTCCTGTGTACCGACCTGGCTTACCTGACTACCTGCTCCTGTGTACCAACCTGGCTTACCTGTCTACCAGCTCCTGTGTACCTGTATATATATAGTCAGTACTTACCTTCTATCTGTGTTCACAGAGGCTGTCTCACTGTTGGGATCATCTAAATCCTGGATTACCGCTGTTGGGGCTTCTCTCTATACAGCAGTTTTCTGGGCAGAATAACTCCTGCGGTGAGTACCTCTAGTGTTACAGACGCGACACACAGAAGCATGTGTTTTAAAAACAATGCAGCACTAGCAAACTTATTTTTTATTTAACAAGATTTTTTGGAAGTTTTTAAATGCATTGATGTTTGGGTATGGCACAAATATGAAGATTGTTTTGTTTAGCATCCACTTGGTTAAAATGTTACCAGGGAATACACATATTTTGTTTTTTGTTAATACAAATACATTTACTTAATTGAACTTTGTGACATTAAGGAAAGAGACTGAGGAATTTGCTGAAGATTTTATTTATTCATTAAAATGTACATATGTAACCACATATAAGTGGCTTGGTTAAGAGGTTTAGATGATTTCTTCTTTGGTATTTGATTTTAAAATGGCAAGTCCTGAAATAGAAATTAAACAGTTTATAAATTGCATTTTTCTATGAATAAAAACTATATTTCAAATTACGGTAATAAAAATACAGTAGATGAAATTGGCTTATGGGGACATAAGACACTTGTCACTACACTGCTTATGTCTGTCAGGAGCCATCTATGCAGCTTCTACAGAGGAGATATCCAGATTTTATAAACAGCCTTCTCCCTGCAAAAACTATACAGTCAAGAAGAGTATCCAACCGGCAATATTCTTGACATTAAAAAAAAATTGTCAATCTGGTCATTTGGCAACCCTTACAGGGTGGGCACTCAGCCAAACAGGCTATACCCACAGAGTTATCATAGTTATGTATACTTAAGGCAAAATAAAGTGTAAGTTCAATGGAAATCTTCAAATTTCAAGGAGTAACTTACAATGACATGAAAATCCTTCAGCCTAGCAGGTTTTTCAGACCACCCACTGTCCCAGACAAGTCTAATTTAATGTTGCCCTGTTGAAAATATTAGACATGTTTATTACAGCAAACCATAGTTGTAAAATAAAGACTGTAAATAGCAAACCCTGATGCTAAAAACACATAACTTCCCTGTTCAATTATATATCAACTGCAATCAACATGTTTATGAAAATGTAAATATATTTATTTTATGCATTCTATAGATTTGTATGATGTTTTCCAGTAAAATAGTAACAACTACAGTATTACATAATTTGTTTATGGCCAACAGCGGTCAGATTTTAATAAAAACAGGCAATATGGGCATTACACTTCTAACAGTTGTTTTTCCTTTCTTTCTTTCTTTCTTAGCATATGTACCCTTACTGTACACCTTCACACATATATCTGTCCTGCTTAACCCCTTCTACAGGACCCATGATATACAATGTACATCATTGGTTAAAATAAATCCCACTCTGCCTAATCGATGCAACCAAAGTGTCCAGTATATAACCAATGCAACTAATAACATGCATGGTTAACATCAGAGGACAAAGGCAATGCTTCTAACCACTGCCTTTGTCTCCGTTATCTTCCTCTCTCATTCTGCAGATACACAGAGAACAGTAAGAAAACAATGCTTCCAAGGTTTATTTAAAAAACAACTAATATATAATGTTTTACTTGACCTTAAGGGGTTAATTTTGTATTTAATTGTTTTAGTTAGTGTCGTAGATGGTTAGAAAGTGGAGACATTGTTAAATAGGGATAGGTTGGGGTTAAAAAAGAAAAACCTAAATAAATTAAAATAAATGTAAATCATATAGGCCTATATGGGGGTTTCCAAATCAGAGAAAGTTATAAATATATAATTTATATATAAGCGTAAAACTGTGAATAAATGTGTTTCTAAAAAAAAGTCATAAAAAATAATGCACATATATGAATATAGTTTTAAAAGAGTTCCCTCCTTGTCCCACCCTTTTGTAGAAGTACTAAGATAATGGAGCAAATACCAAGGAGAATCTGACGACAAAAGAAGACAGAAGAAATAAGAAAGAAGAACAAGAAGAGGCAAGGCAGGAAGTGGAGCTGCGGTAAAAGAGACAGGGACACAGATGCGGCTGGCGGAGAAGGTAGAGAGACATTGAGAGAGAGCGTGTGCGTGAGTGAGTGAGTGAATTTTTTTTTTAATTTTTTTTTACCAATGTCTGGATTTACTTAATACTCCATTAACCTCATACCCCCCCTACAATTCTTACACCTCTAACTTTATCACTGAATTGGTCCCTTGACTCCACTCCACCTTCAATCTCTCCTAAACTCTGTCCCCTACAACTTGTGTTTCCTCTTGCTTCTCTTCCTTTAGCCCCTTAACCCAACTTTCTAACATTTTATGTTTTTAAGGTTTTATTCTGGTTACCTGGTTGTGGGAGAATATTTTGGCACAGATCTGATATTAAATGGGAGTGCTAAGACATGATACTCAGTATGCTCCCCTATTTTACAGGAAAGATTAGGTTTTCTTACCAAAGCTTCACTCAGTTTGATTAGCAGGTCTCCCTAATTGTGGAATAACAAAATACATGTAGTTTAAAAAATAACCTTCTATAAATAATTAAAGAAAATATTTAGTGGTCACTGCTATAGTCTTACCGCAACTTGGCATACAACATTCAAAACAGTTCCTGTAACTTCCAGGTCATCCTATAAAGGTAAATACATAAATCAATAAAGTATATACTGTATCTTACTTAGTACCATATTTGCTCGTTTATAAGACGACCCTGATTATAAGAACCCCCAAAATCTCAATATTAATTTAGGAAAAAAAGAAAAAGCCTGAATATAAGACGACCCAATAAGAAAAGTTGTACTAGTAAATATTAATTCACGTAAACTATTTTTCCATATTTAATAAAAGCTATGTTTGATAAAAATATTTTTTTTGTTTTTATTTCCTTTTATTTGCCAACCTGCCCCCAGTTATGCACATCTGCCCCCCTGGCTTGCCACTCTGCCTCCCTGATATGATTTATACCCCCCTATATGCCACTCTGATATGCCTTATACCCTCCTATATGCCACTCAGCCTCCCTGATATGCCTTTAACCCCCTATATGCCAATCTGCTTCTAGAAATGCCTTATACCCCCATATGCCACTCTGACACAAGGCATATCATGGGACAGACTGGCATATAAGGGGGTATTAAGCATTGCTGAAGGCAGAGTGGCATATAGGCGGTTAAAGGGAATTTCTGGAGGCAGAGTGGCATACAGGGGGTAAAAAAAAGGCATGTGACACCGATGCTGCGCCATAGAAGCTACGGGGAAGGTATGCGTGAAAACATACTTTTTTATATATATATATCCAATGTTAGTGGGCATTTTGAGAGCGATACAGTTCTGTAAAACAATTATTTAGATACATTCATAGATATGTGGATAGACAATAGGACACATAGATAAAAATCGGTAAATAGATTACCGCAATTTTTAGAATTTCAATGACAACTTTGTGGGCTACTTCTCCTGCTTTGTCACCAACGTTTTCCTATAACAAAATACGCACATCATTCATCAGTAAATAACTAATACAGGGTAAAGACTTTATATCATTTAATTTCACAAGACTTAAAGCCCTCCAATCATTTTATTATTTGCACTAGAATATTTGCGCTATGCAACTAATTTCAGTTTGTAGGCCAGAGCTTTTTTTGAAAAGGATCAGATTTGTCTACCATACTCACTTATCACAAATCAAACATTAAACGTGTAATATCTATCATCAGATACCTCACAAAGTCACATTCAAAGCAAATGAAGTAGAAAATACATGTAAGCACCTAAAAAAACTGTAAAATATATATGTGTTCATTCGAGACTGCAAATGCTATTTTTTTTCCTGTTAAGTGTTGTAAAGACACGACACAAATGACAAATGTCATGTTTTCTAAATAAATTTATGGCTGACGAACATGTTTATGGCATATACATTTATTTTTCCGCAAAGTGAGTTATAAAGTAAATGGACGCATATATGCAGTATTTTTGCAAACACCCAGGTTTTTTTTTTACCAGGAATTCC
Source organism: Sceloporus occidentalis (assembly GCA_023333645.1). NCBI lineage: Eukaryota > Metazoa > Chordata > Lepidosauria > Squamata > Phrynosomatidae > Sceloporus > Sceloporus occidentalis. The sequence goes on from JALMGF010000028.1 coordinate 969,922, forward strand.
TTTGTATCCAGAATTTCATCAACTGTACAGCCTGCATCTTTCTGTAAACATGATGAGAAAAGTTACATTGAAATTATTCGGATTTGGAAATATGCTTTAGTGACAAAATAAAACAAAACATGAAATACGAGAAGAATTGTTTCTATTTCTTGAAATTATTCTTTTACACGGTTATAAATGTTTTAGTAAAACCATGTTGGCCACACATTATGCCATACAAATACTAATATTTATACTGCTATAAATAATGGCTTGATATGATTACTTATTTTAGACAAGATATGATTATTTAATTTAAAATATTAGCTATTGCATACATATTAAGGCTGTATAGATAATGGTACCATTTCTAACCCTAAGCTCCATCTCTTTTATTGTTTTATTTTGTGTCTCGGTATGACGCTTTCTCCAACAAAATTCTTATTTAAAATTAAAATAATTTTTCTGTTGTGACGGAGCTGTCAAGATTCCTTTTTTTCTTGCAGTTTTTATTTCCTACAGTGTAAGACATTATAACATCATATTTAAAGTGATATAATTGATTTCCTAGTTAGTACATTCCTTTACATTCGATGTTATCATAAAATGTATCATATGATCCATAGATAGTATATCTTTTCTAAAATACATTATATGTTTCATGTGTATTACATTATACAACCTTAACATATTTATAAAAATGCATACTGCTGCCATGATAAATAAAATCTAACGGGTATTTCAATATATTTGAAAGCATTACCAGAGCTATGTGTAGTTCTTGTAGAAATGCTTTGTATAATGCTTCATTTTGTTGATCCTGCAAATTAGACAAGTATTATATCACTTATTCATCTCAATATAATATTTAAAAAGAAATGTGATCCACAAAAAAACTATACTTTTATTTTTTTATTCTTTTTTAAAATGGCAAAATAGTCTATTGGTAGTTTTCAGTTCTTGATTTTTGTATGAAATACTCAAAATCAGTTGTTATCATGCATGTACTGAATTTAACATAGCATAGACGTTGAGAGGATTCTAGGATTATGCGCATTTTTCTTCGAAATCAGGAATGCTATGCATTGGGCAGCTTTGTGATGTAACCAGTTTTGCATAACTTTGAAAGCCTCACGCAAAAAAATGTGTATGATTTAAATATTAATTTTGTTAAATATTTATTTTATACATATTTTCTTGTATAATTTCTATCCTGCCCAAAAATTACATTTAAGTAACTAAAATGACATGCTTTACCTTTCCTTGAGCATACAAACAAAGTAATTTCTGGAGTCTTAACAGAGTAGCAGGAGCATCAACCTTTAAAAAAATAAATAAATAAATAATCCCCAAAAAGTCAACTGCAAAAGTAGCATATTTAGATGGCACATATCATGGATTATGTACTGCACCTCACGCAACTACATTTTTATCATCAATATCTTGCTATCCAAAAAGAAGCGTATGAACAAGTTTTTCAAGCAATGCCAAAGTTTAGCGAACCATATGGTATAATGTTAGAACAAACGCAAAGTAAAAAAATAACACATTGAAATTGGACAACAGTAAAATACAGAAACATAAAGCAGAAACAACTTGTTACACTGTTTTGTCTCTGTCCATGGAACATTATATTTTTCAGTTTTGTATTTTGCATTACATAGTTTAAAAGAATGAAAATTAAATACTTACACTAACGAGTTTTTGAAGACAATCAATTGGAATATCATAGGCATTTGAGTAATCTACAGTAGAGAAATAAAAGGCCAAATTATTTGATTTGGTGAAAATACAAAACAGCAAGGAATCACCCGCTATGGAATCTCTGGGATCTTCACCGTTAACTCTAGGTGCCGCCAGGTTTTTGTGGTATTTGTTGGTTTAGATGGTTAGAAATTAATTTTCTTACGTTGGATTCCATAGCTAACTTATCATTATTTTCTGTTCAACTCACCAAGGCAGGAGGTTAAAGCCCCCAAAAAGACAACAATTGCAATTTTCATGATGAGGAGTAGCGAGTCTTTCAATGAGAGTCTGAAGTTCTGATGTACCGTACATACATTGGAAGATATGGTATTTGTACTATAGGATCATGATTGCATCATTAGCTGACATTAAACATAAATCTTTGCTAAACTTTGCTAAATATCACATCCTTTTTTAACTCTTAGGTTTAGAGTTACAATGCATTAAGAGCTTAACACAAATACTCATGCTGTTGTTAGTGTTTAATGTTCTTGTAACGGAGAGAGTTTGCAAATACCTTTTTAGACCTTGTTTACTGAGGTTCTTATTCTATATTGTATTTTTGGAATCATATTTCATGGTTTATGATGTAAAGATTCTAATCCCTTACTAAGATAGTAACATGAACTCATTTTATGTCATCACAAACACATGGGACCTTTACATGAATGACTTTAAATACTGGCAATTTACTAAATCATTAATTAAAAGCAAAAGAAGAATTAAGTAAATGCTCCTGAAGTATACTTCATTTACATTCATACTATCTACGTGGGTCTATCATTGTAGACTCCTTTATTTCCACAAATGTATTGTCTGGAGTCAGTCAGAAAGAGAAAACAAATGCAAGAGAATTGAAATTTTTAACTAAGTAGGTACTCAAGACATGTACTAAGTTCATGATGATATACACCACAACCTAACTGAGGAAACAAATATACGGAAAACCAAAAAAATGCCTTTATTTAGGGAGGACAAAAACAATTGCTAACGGGAAGTAACAAGGAAAAGGAATTCTCAGGTAACAATTCCAAGTTTCCTGTTAATCCCGGTAGCACAGGAGATATAAAAAATATATTTAGGGAGGGCAACAAACAATGGACTCCAAGACCCTGCTACCAAACTTGACATCATCCAGACCGACAGGCTGTTAGCAGTAATGCTTGACGAAGGTATGAACATACTTCCAAACTGCAGCTTTGCAAACCTGCTCAATAGGCACTCCAGGTAAACTTCCAGGCATCTGCGAACATCCAGGCAACAGAGCCGGCATTCTTTGTCATTACTGGGGTGAGGACAGAAGACCGGAAGGACAATATCCTGATGATAATGGAAAGGTGACATGACTTTAGGAAGGAATTCCGGAGGCGTACGCAAAACTACTCTATCCTCAAACATCTGAAGATAAGATTTTGAAATGGATAAAGACTGGATCTCGGCTACTCTTCTAGCTGATGTCAAAACAATCAACAGGCCCATCTTCCAGGTGAGAATTCTGATAGGAATATCTTTGAGAGGCTTGAAAGGGGGAGAAGTGAGGCTAGAGAGGATCAAATTCAAGTCCTGAGAAATCCAAGGATGTGAGGCTAACTGTTCAGTCGATAGAGAGCTAAGAGCCGACCACATGGACCTTCAGGGTGGCTGGTCTGTCCCTTACGGAAACCCGCTAGAAGGAACTCTAGGATGTTGCTGTTACAGACAACAGCCTCCTGGAGCTGATTGTCATAACACCAAGGAGAAGGACTTGCAGATCTTTTTTTTGTATAAATCTTTATTTTCTTAATATATAAAAAGACAGAAAGACCATTTACAGACACATAAAAAAAAAATATATATAACGATACGTCCATAAAAAGCGATATTGTCGAACAATGAAGGTAGCATATTTATGTTTAAATACATTTAGAGTCCCAGACATATCAAACATAACAAAATATTAAAAAAAAACACAGCTGCCACTTGAGGTTATGAGGACATGTGTTCTCATTGCTAATTTACAACATAATCTATACAATCTTATCAAGGGTGTAAGAGGCCGACAATCCCAGGCACCACAATCAAATCCCATTGAGAAAAGGAAGTTATTCTATATCTTTATCCATTTTCTCTAATTTTTCTAGCCAAAAATCCCATAGAGCAGATTTCTTTTTAGAGTAGAAATATGATTTATGAAATTGTCTTTCCATTTTTAATTTAAATTTCAGCTGAGAAATTACTATACCCCAGGGAATAGGGAGAGTTTTTTTCAATGAACGAGCAATCGTAATTTTCATAGCGATAAAACAGTGAATAACAAATAACGACTTGCGGATCTTATCATACCAGAGATTGATAACTGGCTTCTGTCTCTTCATCAGGGTCTCAGCTACCTCTTCAGAGAGACCAGCCTGAATCAATCTTTCCCTCTCAGGAGCCATGCTGACAGACTGAAGCAGGTGGGATTCGAGTGGAGGACAGGCCCTTGATGAAGCAGGTCCTGTTTGACCTGCAATGACATTGGGGGCTCTATGGAAAGATGGATCAACCCCGGGTACCAAATCCTTTTTGGCCAGTCGGGAGCTATCAGAATCACGCGACATCTGTCCCTCTTGATCTTCTGGAGCGCTCTGGTGATGAGAGGAAGAGGAGGGAAAATATAACTCAGATCGTAGTCCCAAATCTGAGACTTCCCAACTGAAGACTTCTTGTGCCTCCCTGCTTGTTCAGGAAGGCCACCACTATGCTTTTGTCTGGAACAATTCTGACTGCCTTTTCCCACAGACTGGACTGCCAAGAAAGGAGCGCCTTCCAAACAGCAAGGAGTTCCAGCATATTTATATGAAGGTTACACTCCTGGGTCAACCAAAAACCTTGACTGAATTCTTTGACCATCGTGGCTCCCCAACCGGATAAACTGGTGTCTGTGGAAATTATAGTCCAAGTTGGCTCGGTCCAGATCAGACCCGAACCCAGCCTCTTCACGTGAAGCCACCACCGGAGGGAGAGACTGGGTCCATACAGACGACTGTAATGACCCAGAGCGCCCAAAGATTGTGTTCAGGAGTTATTGTGCGGTAACTGAGTTGGACAGGGCCTGGTGCACTCTCCAGGGTGTTGAGCACCTAGGGTTGTGCGGCCACATACCAGCGCCCTGACATAACAGCGGATGTTATCCAGTTCAAAACAAAGTGATATCCTGCAAGCATCCTGGAGCAGGCATGAAACATAGCACTAGAATCATGTGCAGGATGCTGCAGGCTGGGCGTAGGGAAGCTAAGCAGAGTAATAGCAGAGACATAGCAAACAAGGGGGACAGAGCAAGTAGGAACATAACCAGACAATACATACATGGTACAGGACACCCCTCTACCGGGGCTTCAGGGCAGGATACCCCTCTACCGGGGCATCAGGACAGGACACCCCTCTACCGGGGATACAGGGCTGACAAGACTGACCAGGCTACACATGACAAGACTACACAGATACCACAGGACAAAACAGGACTAGCCTAGGACTATAAGATAACAATTGGAGATTCTGTCACATCATATGGCCATAGTATGCTTAGCCCACCACTACGCCAAAGTACTCCAATGTACGGTGGGTCCTAACACTAAAGCCTGCCTACTGAATTACTAATAAACTGAAACTAAACATTGAATCTAAACACAAAAACAGGGAGGACATACCTTTAGACTGCTGACTGAAACAAACAGAACAAAAGGAAACAGAGCTGAATCAAAGAGCAAAACCAGAATCAAGGAATCAGAAGCACAGAACAGAGAATATGGAAATCCAGGAATGGACCAGAGCAAAGGGGAAAATCTAGGAAGACGGGGGGAAACTCTAGCGAGACGGGGGGAACAAGAAAAGCAGCTCCGCAGCCTGAATAATGTAGATTGGAATAATCCCCAGCCACCGCCAGTGTTCCCCTCTGAGGTCATCATCCTTACTGCTGAGCATCAAGATATGATGTAATTTCTTGATAAGTGGTATACTTAGTGTGGGACATAGCAGGGACTTAGCCAGGCTGCTTGGAGGCAAAGATGGCACAGACATGCTGTTTGGGGCAATATTTATTCTTTTATAGTAGTCTCTAATGAAGTCAGTCGTAAAAGTCACCAGCCATTATTTGGCCTTAATATCTTTATATGGACAAATGTTTATTCCTATTCACATTTTAAGGCCCTCATAGATGCGTGTCTATATACACTGTTTATATATGGTTTTGTCGGACATTCGTTTTGTCTTCAGGCAATAGAATTCAGCAGTTGGAATATTTGTAATTGCAGGGTATACAGTATTTTTAATTTTATAGGATCTAAAAAATTTAGCATTCTGACATGGTTAATTGCAAATTAACATTGTTAGCATTTAAATATAAAAAAAAAAATCCAAATCTGAAATACTACCTTACCTAATGAATAATAAGTCACCTATATACCATCCATAGTAAGTTAAGTTCATAAAGGGCTTATTTTTACCATAAATATAGATCTTCTCCTATGCTGCTATAAATAAGTTGGTGTATGAGAGGGCAAATTTGGTCTCCATTGCTGTTCCTCTGATCTGCAAATTAAAACGATTATCAAACAAAAAAGATTGTGAGTTAAGAGTAAATTAAGCTTTCATTGCTAGGATGCCATCTTTATTTGGTAAACACAGATATAAAGCGGTTACAACAATTTATGATTCCAATCTACATACATTGACTGATTCAAAACATCTAGGCTATCTCTAACCTTTTTGTGATTTTGACTATAAGTTGTAGATAAAAGTCAACCAAATGGGACAAGCCTTCACCCATACTACAGATGTTTGATACTTTGGGACGCCCAGAGGGATTAAAGCAGTCTTAAGGGACTTTTGGGAGATGGCAGAATGCTGGGAAATACACCTTTTTTAAAAATAACAAACACCAAGCCAAATCACAAACTGAAGCTCAAATGAGAACAAAGAAGTAGTCAGGAACCAGAGTGGTTAGTCAGACGAAGCAGAATCAGGAGTACAGAAAACCACAATGTCAGGAATAAGCCAGAGTCAGAAACCAGAAGGATAATCAGCCAGGCTGGTCATACACAAGGATCCACAGAGAAATGACAGGAATGCAATTAGAGGTCTACATATTTAGTTGTGTTTTGGACAATTACAGCCCCCTTTGTCCACTTGTTTATGGTTAAACTCACTATTTTGGATATTGTTGGAAAAATGTTTGACGATTCCTTTTTAAAAGAGGTAAGATAGTTCAGCTTTCTGAAAAATATGTGTAACCATTACACTAGTATTCATTTTGTAGAAATATGACTGATTTTAGAATAATAAAAAACTTTTTGAGCCTTTTGTTTCTGTAAGGATGCTTCCATTTGAAAACTGTTTTATTCATCCATGACAAGAAGTGTTTTTTTTTACAGTTAAATCAAGTAAATATTAACTGACATTTAATAAAGGGACAGTCAGCCTCAAGATGGCAACCCTCAGCCCTGCCACTGCATTGCAGAGTCGCAGGTCTGCGTGTATCAGCTGTGGAGCACCGACCTGCGTCTTTGTGGCAAGTCTGTGCTAAAGCTTTTGAGCAGCGAGAGCTGAGCGCTTTGGGTAACACTCCAAGTGCCGGTGGTGCCTAGAGGGCCTTAAAGAGCTAGCTGGAATATGGAGAGTGTCATTGTGTATCAAAATCACCCCACCAGGCAACAAGTAAGCAAGTCCCGGAAGTGCAGAAAGGGAGGATAAAATGGGGTTAATCAGTTAACAAAGTTGTGTAATAAATATTCTTGCAAACATTACATTTTTGGTCGGTGCTTTTACATTTTAAAGTGTGGGAGGTGCCAAATATAAGATACGCCAAATACTCTAGATATGCCCCTGATCCTGATGCTCCACGTCTTAAGCATATGCATGGCATGGTACAGGGTGTTATGGATCTTTCTGAGGTCAGATATCTTCCTTTTAACCCCTTCACGAAAAAGCCCGTACATGTACGGGGTCACAATGCACAGCATTCGTGACAACATGTACGGGCTGCCGTTTAATAGCTGCAGTGCTGCAGCTTTGCAGGATCCACGGCCATGGATCTAGTGTTTATTTTATATGCTTGTTTTTTCTGCTTCTTAAAAACATGATCCATGGGATAAAGATGAGGAAAGAATGAGGAAGTGTTTTCTTGATCATTGGTGGAGCTTGTTCAGGTAAGTACTTAAGTGCTTAAGATAGAACATTCTCATCAATTAAATGGTGTTATTTAGAAAGAGGAACAAGGACATTAATCTACAGTATTCAATAAAATTTAAATCAGAACACAGGGAGCACTGCTGGAACCTAATCAACAATATACTTCTTTCCCAGAGAACTGACCACCTGCAGAATTTTCTGTGTAAATGTCCTTAGGGCACTTAATTTGGTGTGTTGGTTTTTGTTTTAATAAATTACATTTTTCATTTAAATGTGTGATATACCGGGGCAATGGAGGGACAGTGGCATCTAGTGGTCAGTTAAGTTAACACATGTGAAATGTGAGATTGCATAAGAAATATAATACCTGGAATTCAGAGGCGTATCTACTGAAAATAGCGCCTATGGCAAGCACTGAAATTGCGCCCCTGTCCAAATATCTAAAACCCATTTACTAGCCCCTGCTGCCTATATATATATATATATATATATATATATATATATATATATATATATATATATATTAGTCCCTGCTGCCGATAGCGGGTATAGATCAACACACAAACCCAGATCAATTGAAATTCACTTGTGATCTCAGCACTGAAGGTATATATCAAATAAACAGAATCAGACATACAAGTCCTGTATTTGCAGGTATTCAATAATAATATATGAAACGTAGCATCGCATGTATAGATCAACTGAATAAGACATATTAACCCTGTATTTGCAGGTACACATGAATAATGTATGGAAACATAGCATAGCAGATATGGATACAGAATAACACAAAAACCCAGCTTTGCAGGTAAAGATCAATTGGAATTCACATAAAAACACGGCATTAAAGGTATATTTAAAACCCCCTAAATTACAGGCATAGATCACAGGTTGCACACCCCAAAGCCAGCCCTGGCGTCCACACTGCCCACATAGAACCTGACCCGCGTCCAGATTACACACATAAAATTTGCAATCTTTGTCGCCAAATAGCCCAGCACAAGTCAACTTTGTCCCCAAACAGTCCGGCCAGTGCCATCTTTGTCCCATATACACCCTGCCTGTGCCATCTTGGTCCCCAAGGCTCAAACCTCCTGCTAGTGCCATCTTTGCCCTTCCACAATTATACATCTATGATACACAAACACTTTTACAGTCACTCACTAATTCACACTTTAATTCAGACAACTCATCCACACATTAACTCATGCTCTCCCTCATTCACTCAATGCATCCACACATTAATGCACACTCTTTACTTATATCTACCCCCTCTCCCTCATCACTTTTTAACCCCCTCCCTCCCTCCCTCATCACTTTTTAACTCCCTCCCTCCCTCCCTCCCTCATCACTTTTTAACTCCCTCCCTCCCTCCTTCCCTCCCTCCCTCCTTCCCTCATCACTTTTTAACTCCCTCCCTCCCTCATCACTTTTTAACCCCCTCCCTCCCTCATCACTTTTTAACTCCCTCCCTCCCTCATCACTTTTTAACCCCCTCCCTCCCTCCCTCATCACTTTTTAACCCCCTCCCTCCCTCATCACTTTTTAACTCCCTCCCTTCCTCATCACTTTTTAACTCCCTCCCTCCCTCATCACTTTTTAACTCCCTCCCTCCCTTATCACTTTTTAACCCCCACCTTCTCTCTCTCATCTTGAAGTCCAGCGACGGGAGGACGATGCTTCTGTCTTCCTGCACCGCTCGCTGGTGCCCGCTGCTTCACTGCTGAGCGCCGTAATATGACGTCATATTTCGGCGCCCAGCAGTGAAGCAGCGGGCACCAGCGAGCGGCTTTTAAACGCTGTCTTATTTTTTTTTGATGCGGGGGAGAACGAGGGGCGCCGAGCGGTTGCTAGGCGCCCCTCTCTCTCCTCCGCATCAAAAAAAATAAAAAAAAAATGCCGGTGAGCGGCATTTAAAAGCCGCTCACCGGCGCCCCCCTTGAGATGGCGCCCATGGCATGTGCCATGGCTGCCATACCCTATATACGCCTCTGCTGGAATTTCTTTGTTTTTTTAATATATATTAGTTCAACCATGATTTCCTTTTCATGTTATTTGTACCCACACAAATGATGTATTGTTTCAGGACAAATATGGATTGCTATTGATAATAATTCATATGTATAGTCTAATACTTAGTATTAACACAGAGAAAGAAAAATCACATTGTTTTTATATTGGCAGTAAATTAGTTAAGTTGATAAAATATACCCCAGAATATGTTCGGTAATGTATGTTTTAAAAGGGGGGATTTGAAAATAGTTTGGGAGATGTGGTATACTGTTGCTTTAAGATAGGGCACTCTAGACTGTTTGTGGGCAACTCTATGGTCAGTGGCCATGTTAAGTTTGGTTTCAGTTTCCAGTTTGAGTTTTGAGTTTGCATGTGAGCTGAATAAAGAACTGCTCTGTGTAACTACTATCAAGTAGTGCTGGCTTCTGCTCTCCATGTTCAATACTACACACAGAAAACGCTACAATAATAATTGTCTTTATTTTGTAAATACCGTATTTGCTTGATTATAAGACGACCCTGATTATAAGACGACCCCCCAAAATCTGAATATTAATTTATGAAAAAAAGAAAAAGCCTGAATATAAGACGACCCTATAGGAAAAAAGTAAATGTTAATTCATGTAAACTATGTGAATAATTGTTTGTTAATAAAAGCTACGATTGGGAAAAATATTTTGTTTTTATTTCCTTTTTTTTCAACCTGCCCCCCCCCCAGTTATGCACATCTGCCCCCAGGCTTGCCACTCTGCCCCAGAAATGCCTTATACCCCATATATGCCACTGTGCCCCATGATATGCCTTTTAACCCTCTAAATGCCACTGTGCCCCATGATACACCTTTTAACCCTCTATATACCACTGTGTCCCATGATATGCCTTTTGACCCCCTATGTGCAACTCTGCCTCCAGAAATGCCTTATACCCCTATATGCCACTCTGGCATTTAGGGGGTCTAAAGGCATATTATGGGGCAGAGTGGCATATAGAGAGGTATAGGGCATTTCAGGAGGCAGAGTGGCCTATAGAGGGTTAAAAGGCATTTCTGGAGGCAGAGTGGCATTAAGGGGGTTAAAAGGCATTTCACAGAGTACTCTGCCTCCAGAAATGCCTTATGCCCCCATTTAACACTCCCTCCCCCTCCCTCCTCCAAACTTACCGGTGCAGCATGTAGAGCTCTACGCGATTCGCGTAGAGCGGAAGTTGTCTACGCGAATTGCATAGAGTTCTACGCGCTGCCTGGAGTAAGCACCGGGGACTCAGATGCAGGGGACCTGGATCCTCCTGTGTTATGTCCCCCCCAACTTACCGATGCTTCTGAGTCCCCCGGTGCTTAGTCCGGGCAGCGTGTAAAGCTCTATGCGATTCGCGTGGAGCGGAAGTTGTCTACGCGACTCGCATAGAGCTTTACACACTGCCCGGACTAAGCACCGGGGGACTCAGAAGCATCGGTAAGTTGGGGGAGGGGGCATAGCATAGGAGGATCCAGGTCCCCTGCATCGGAGTCCCCGGTGCGAATCGCGTAGAGCTCTACATGCTGCACCGGGGACTCAGAAGCACCGGTAAGTTGAGGGAGGGGGCATAGCATAGGAGGATCCAGGTCCCCTGCATCGGAGTCCCCGGTGCTTAGTCCGGGCAGCGTGTAGAGCTCTACACGCTGCCTGGACTAAGCACCAGGGACTCTGAAGCACCGGTAAGTTGTGGGGGGGAGACAGGAGGATCCAGGTCCCCTGCATCGCTGCGGGGGATCTGGATCTTAGTCTCATAGTCAGACCTATTTGAGGTCTGATTATAAGACGACCCCGATTATAAGACGAGGGGTATTTTTCAGAGCATTTGCTCTGGAAAAAAACTCGTCTTATAATAGAGCAAATACGGTAGTTAAGAAGTTAAGACAATGTTGATATATAAAGTATAAAACATTGGCCAGTTAGACTGATTTTGAAATATTTGGCAAATACTAGGTCTTTTTGTAGGGCTCAGAATCATCTGCAAGGTGAACTTGTTCATATTCACCTGTCTACAGACACCAGAAGCACCTAATTATGAGCATTTCACACCCACAAGGTGTTTCACAGGATTTACCTACTGCATTAATACCTCATGTGAGACTTACCATCCTTTTTCAAAATTGGTCTTAGGAACTTGTTCATTCTATGAAAATCCCGAGGGCCTTTATTTTGTTTTTATAAAAGAAGTAGTAAGGCCAGTGATTTGTTCCCAGGCTGTACCTGATGATCTCAGTTTGTCAAATTAGTCTTAATTGTTTTGGATGCTGTAAAATGTGCTTTTTACTGCTGGTAATACCATTGGGTATTGGGTTTGGTAGTATTTGTATCCCACAAAACTTGTCTGCTTTAAACAGTATTTTATGGTAAGGCCACATTAAAATAAAGTACCGTATTGGCTCGAATATAGGCCGGACTTTTTCCCTCCACTTTAAGTCTTTAAAGTGGGGGTGTGGCCTATATTCGGGGTCTAGCGCCCGACGCCCGGGACTGCAGCGGGGTTAGGATACAGATCCCCCGCAGCGGTGCAGGGGACCTGTATCCTACTCTCGGATGTGCTCAGACAGCATCCCCTGCCAGCACTTCAAACGGGGGGAGTGCCGGCGCGGGAGATTGTCCAAGCGCCTCGTGCAGACGTTCACCGGCAGCGGCGATGCGCGTAAACAGCCTCTGCTGCCGGCAAGTCTGCACGATGTGCTTTAACAATCTCCCTTGCCGGGAATTCCCGCGGAGGGAGTCCCGGCAAGGGAGATTTTTAAAGCACATCTTGCAGACGTGCCGGCAGCGGAGGTTGTTTCTGCTCGCATCGCCGCTGCCGGTGAACGTCTGCGTGAACAATCTTCCTTGCCGGTACTTCCCGCGGCGGAAGTGCCGGCACCGGAAGTTGAATACGTGTTATGTGTAGATGTCCCCCGCCGGCCCCACAAGACCCCGTGGAGTCTGCACCGGTAAGTCTGGTGGGGGGGACATCTTGGGGACAGAGTGGCAGCATATCTCGGGGGGGGGTAGAGTGGCAGCATATCTCGGGAGGATAGAGTGGCAGCATATCTCGTGGGGGGGGACAGAGTGGCAGCATATCTCGGGGGGGCAGAAACTTTTTTCATTAAAAAAGCACCTAACTTTTAGGGTGCGGCCTATATGCGGGTGCGGACTATATCCGAGCCAATACAATATAGGGTGTTCCTTCACAAGAACTTTCCATCTAATCTTTTTTCAGAGAAAAAGTTACTTGGTGAACACTTGGGAGCACTATTTTTTTTTTTTATTTTGACATCTGGTCAGTCTACACCCATATCCTTTTTGAGACATCTTTGAACCCAGCCAATTCAACTTACCCAATCAAACCATATATGTTTTGAAAACAAGACAATTTTTGGGAAGATACAGCGTCATTTTTAGGATAGCCTTATAAACATTACATTTACATTTATTTTATAAACTTTTTTTTTACATTTTTGGACATATTTTCTTTGAACTGGAGGGTTCTCCTTATAATTTCATGATGACATGTTTGGAGTATTTTTATTCTTACATTTTATTACATTGTTATTTTAAAACATTTACATTTTTACATATTTTTTAAAATGTTATTTTACTGATTACATGTTAATTAGTGAGCTGGGCTCCATTGACCTGCATGACTGGATGCAGTACCTGTAGTCAACCTAGCTCAGAGTTCTCAGGATAGTCTGGACAGAACCTCTGGGAACATTTTTATATACTCCTAGCAACGTTCAAAGAGGGTGTGTTGCTGAATGCCTCAATATTGAGGCGTTTCAGCAACACTGGCTGAGTTTAGGAGGTGATTGTTGAATTGTGGGGTCTTTTTTAATCTGGGAACTAAATTATTTGTCCCAAGACATGTCTTTCTCACAGCTTTCCTTACAGGCACTGAAATAAAAGCTTAATGTAATTAAAATATACTTTACTGAGGGGATGGTGAATATGTGGAACAGCCTCCTAGCAGAAGTAACTTGAGGTCCACAGAAGCCTTGAGGGCCAAAGAACATTGACTATTCCCCCTTAAACCTTATAGTGTGTACACTGGAAGGATGGAAATATGATTAATCACCAGTGGTCTGTTCAAAGTCCCCTGCCTGGTCTAAAGCCAAGCTCTAAAAAGGAGAATCAACACAAAGACCACAGGAGCATGTGTTTTAAAAACAATGCAGCACTAGCAAACTTATTTTGTATTTAACAAGATTTTTTTGAAGTTTTTAAATGCATTGATGTTGGGTATGGCGCACATATGAAGATTGTTTTGTTTAGCATACACTTAGTTAAAATGTTAGTGATCATCATTTACCAGGGAATACACATATTTTGTTTTTTGTTAATACAAATACGTTTACTTAATAGAACTTTGTGACATTAAGGAAAGAGACTGAGGAATTTGCTGAAGATTTTATTTATTCATTAAAATGTACATATGTAACCACATATAAGTGGCTTGGTTAAGAGGATCAGATGATTTCTTGTTTGGTATTTGATTTAAAAATGGCAGGCAAGTCCTGAAATAGAAATTAAACAGAGTTTATAAATTGCATTTATCTATGTATAAAAACCATATTTAAAATTAATAAAAATACAGTAGATAAAATTGGCTTATGTGGACATAAGACACTTGTCACTACACTGCTTATGTCTGTCAGGAGCTTCTACAGAGGTGATATCCGGATTTTATAAACAGCCTTCTCCCTGCAAAAACTATGCAGTCAAGAAGAGTATCCAACCAGCAATATTCTTGACTTTTTTTTAAAAAAATTGTCAATCTGGTCATTAAGCAACCCTTACAGGGTGGGCACTCAGCCAAACAGGCTATACCCACGGAGTTTTCCTAGTTATGTATACTTAAGGCAAAATAAAGTGTAAGTTCAATGGAAATCTTCATATTTCAAGGAGTAACTTACAATGACATGAAAATCCTTCAGCCTAGCAGGTTTTTCAGACCACCCACTGTCCCAGACAAGTCTAATTTAATGTTGCCCTGTTGAAAATATTAGACATGTTTATTACAGCAACCATAGTTGTAAAATAAAGACTGTACATAGCAAACCCTGATGCTAAAAACACATGACTTCCTTGTTCAATTATATATTAACTGCAATCAACATGTTTATGAAAATGTAAATATATTTTATGCATTCTATAGATTTGTATGATGTTTTCCAGTAAAATAGTAGCAACTACAGTGTTATATAATTTGTTTATGGCCAACAGAGGGCCTGAAAGATTTTAATAAAAACAGGTAATATGGGCATTACACTTCTAACACTTGTTTTTCCTTTCTTTCTTTCTTAGCATCTGTACCTTTACTGTACACCTTCACACATATATCTGTCCTGCTTAACCCCTTCTACAGGATCCATGATATACAATGTACATCATTGGTTAAAATAAATCCCACTCTGCCTAATTGATGCAACTGAAGTGTCCAGTATATAACCAATGCAACTAATAACATGCATGATTAACATCAGAGGACAAAGGCAATGCTTCTAACCACTGCCTTTGTCTTCCTCTCTCTCTTATTCTGCAGATACACAGAGAACAGTAAGAAAACAATGCTTCTAAGGTTTATTAAAAAAACAACTAATATATAATGTTTTACTTGACCTTGAGGGTTTTTTTTTTGTATTTAATTGTTTTAGTTAGTGTGGTGGATAGTTAGAAAGTGGAGACATTGTTAAATAGGGATAGGTTGGGGTTAAAAAAGAAAAACCTAAACAAATTAAAATACATAGAAATCATATAGGCCTATAGGGTGGTTTCCAAATCAGAGAAAGTTATAAATATATAATTTATATATATATATGTGTAAAACTGTGACTAAATGTGTTAAAAGTCATAAAAAAATAATGTACATATACATATATGAATATAGTTTTAAAAGAGTTCCCTCCTTGTCCCACCCTTTTGCAGAAGTACTAAGATAATGGAGCAAATACCAAGGAGAAACTGACGACAAAAGAAGACAGAAGAAATAAGACAGAAGAACAAGAAGAGGCAATGTAAGAAGTGGAGCTGCGGTAAAAGAGACAGGGACACAGACACGGTTGGCGGAGAAGGTAGAGAGACATTGAGAGAGCGTGTGAGTGAGTGGGTGATTTTTTTTTTTTTTTTTTACCTATGTCTGGATTTACTTAATACTCCATTAACCTCACCCCCCACCACAATTCTTACACCTCTAACTTTATCACTGAATTGGTCTCTTGACTCCACTCCACCTTCAATCTCTCCTAAACTCTGTCCCCTACAACTTGTGTTTCCTCTTACTTCTCTTCCTTTAACCCCTTAACCTAACTTTCTAATATTTTATGTTTTAAAGGTTTTATTCTGGTTATCTGGTTGTGGGAGAAGATTTTGGCACAGATCTGATATTAAATGGGAGTGCTAAGACATGATACTCAGTATGCTCCCCTATTTTACAGGAAAAATTGAATAATGTTTTCTTACCAAAGCTTCACTCAGTTTGATTAGCAGGTCTCCCTAATTGTGGAATAACAAAATACATGTAGTTTAAAAAATAACCTTCTATAAATAATTTAGTGGTCACCTTCTCAAAAAAATATTTAGTGGTCACTGCTATAGTCTTACCGCAACTTGGCATACAACATTCAAAACAGTTCCTGTAACCTCCAGGTCATCCTATAAAGGTAAATACATAAATCAATAAAGTATATACTGTATCTTACTTAGTACCATATTTGCTCGTTTATAAGACGACCCTGATTATAAGACCCCCCAAAATCTCAATATTAATTTAGGAAAAAAAGAAAAAGCCTGAATATAAGACGACCCAATAAGAAAAGTTTTACCAGTAAATGTTAATTCACGTAAACTATTTTTCCATATTTAATAAAAGCTATGTTTGAGAAAAATATTTTTTTTGTTTTTATTTCCTTTTATTTGCCAACCTGCCCCCAGTTATGCACATCTGCCCCCCTGGCTTGCCACTCTGCCTCCCTGATATGACTTATACCCCCCCTATATGCCACTCTGCCTCTCTGATATGCCTTATATCCTCCTATATGCCACTCAGCCTCCCTGATATGCCTTTAACCCCCTATATGCCAATCTGCCTCTAGAAATGCCACTCTGACACAAGGCATATCATGGGCATATAAGGGGGTATTAAGCATTCCTGAAGGCAGAGTGGCATATAGGCGGTTAAAGGGCATTTCTGGAGGGAGAGTGGCATACAGGGGGTAAAAAAAAGGCATGTGACACCGATGCTGCGTCATAGAAGCTACGGGGAAGGTATGCGTGAAAACATACTTTTTTATATATATATATCCAATGTTAGTGGGGGTTTTAGAGAGCGATACAGGTCTGTCCAACAATTATTTAGATAGATAATTCATAGATATGTGGATAGACAATAGGACACAGATAAAAATGAGTAAATAGATTACCGCAATTTTTAGAATTTCAATGACAACTTTGTGGGCTACTTCTCCTGCTTTGTCACCAACGTTTTCCTGTAACAAAATCCGCACATCATTTATCAGTAAACGCCCTCCAATCATTTTATTATTTGCACTAGAATATTTGCACTATGCAACTTTAATTTCAGTTTGTTGACCAGAATCCAGTTTAATATGTAATATCTGTAATATCTGTAACGTGTAATATCTATCATCAGATACCTCACAAAGTCCCATTCAATGCAAATGAAGTAGAAAATACATTTAAGCGCAAAAAAACCCCTGTAAAATATATATATGTGTTCAAATGTGTTCGAGACTGCAAATGCTATTTTTTCTGTGAAAAAGTGTTATAAAGACACTGCACCAAATGACAAATCTCATGTTTTCTAAATTAATTTATGGCTGACAAACATGTTTATGGCATATCCATTTATTTTTCCACAAAGTGAGTTATAGAGTAAATGGACGCATATATGCAGTATTTTTGTCTGCAAACACCCAGGGTTTTTTTTTTACCAGGAATTCCTTTGTATCCAGAATGTCATCAACTGTACAGCCTGCATCTTTCTGTAAACATGATGAGAAAAGTTACATTGAAATTACTCAGATTTGGAAATATGCTTTAGTGACAAAATAAAACAAAACATGAAATACGAGAAGAATTGTTTCTATTTCTTGAAATTATTCTTTTACACGGTTATAAATGTTTTAATAAAACCGTGTTGGCCACACATTATGCCATACAAATACTAATATTTATACTGCTATAAATAATGGCTTGATATGATTACTTATTTTAGACAACATATGATTATTTAATTAAAAATATTAGCTATTGCATACATATTAAGACTGTATAGATAATGGTACCATTTCTAAACCTAAGCACCATCTCTTTTATTGTTTTATTTTGTGTGCCTGTATGACGCTTTCTCCAACAAAATTCTTATTTAAAATTAAAATAATTTTTCTGTTGTGACGGAGCTGTCAAGATTCCTTTTTTTCTTGCAGTTTTTATTTCCTACAGTGTAAGAAAAAAAACCTTTTTTGGGACATTATAACATCATTTTTAAAGTGATATAATTGATTTCCTAGTTAATACATTCCTTTACATTCAATGTTATCATAAAATGTATCATATGATCCATAGATAGTATATCTTTTCTAAAATACATTATATGTTTCATGTGTATTACATTATACAACCTTAACATATTTGTAAAAAATGCATACTGCTGCCATGATAAATAAAATCTAACGGGTATTTCAATATATTTGAAAGCATTACCAGAGCTATGTGTAGTTCTTGTAGAAATGCTTTGTATAATGCTTCATTTTGTTGATCCTGCAAATTAGACAAGTATTATATCACTTATTCATCTCAATATATTATTTAAAAAGAAATGTGATCCACAAAAAACTATACATTTATTTTTTTATTGTTTTTTAAAATGGCAAAATAACAAAAAGTGAAATAGTCTATTGGTAGTTTTCGATTCTTGATTTTTGTATGAAATACTCAAAATCAGTTGTTATCGTGCATGTACTGAATTTCTAGGATTATGTGCACTTGTTTGAAATCAGGAATGCTATGCATTGGGCAGCTTTGTGATGTAACAACTTTTGCATAACTTTGAAAGCCTCACGCAAAAAAAATGTGTATGATTTAAATATTAAATTTGTTAAATATTTATTTTATTGTGTAATTTCTATCCTGCCCAAAAATTCCATTTAAGTAAGTAAAATTACATGTTTTACCTTTCCTTGAGCATACAAACAAAGTAATTTCTGGAGTCTTAACAGAGTAGCAGGAGCATCAACCTTTAAAAAAAAAATAAAATAATAATAATCCCAAAAAAGTCAACTGTAAAAGTAGTATATTTAGATGGCACATATTATGGATTATGTACAACTTGTTACACTGTTGTGTCTCTGTCCATGGAACATTATGTTATTCAGTTTTGTATTTTGCATTACATAGTTTATAAGAATGAAAATTAAATACTTACACTAACGAGTTTTTGAAGACAATCAATTGGAATATCATAGGCATTTGAGTAATCTACAGTAGAGAAATAAAAGGCCAAATTATTTGATTTGGTCAAAATACAAAACAGCAAAATCACCCGCTATGGAATCTCTGGGATCTTGACCCATAACTCTAGGTGCCGCCAGGCTTTTTGTGGTATTTGTTAGTTTAGATGGTTAGTTAGTAATTTTCTTATGTTGGATTCCATAGCTGTATTATCATTATTTTCTGTTCAACTCACCAAGGCAGGAGGTTAAAGCCCCCAAAAAGACAACAATTGCAATTTTCATGATGAGGAGTAGCGAGTCTTTCAATGAAAGTCTGAAGTTCTGATGTACCGTACATACATTGGAAGATATGGTATTTATACTATAGGATCATGATTGCATCATTAGCTAACATTAAGCATAAGTCTTTGTTCCTAAACTTTGCTAAATATCACATCCTTTTTTAACTCTTAGGTTTAGAGTTGCAATGCATTAAGAGCTTAACACAAATACTCATGCTGTTGTTAGTGTTTAATGTTCTTGTAATGGAGGAAGTTTGCAAATACCTTTTTAGACCCTGTTTACTGAGGTTCTTATTCTGTATTGTATTTTTGGAATCATATTCCATGGTTTATGATGTAAAGATTCTAATCCCTTACTAACATAGTAACATGAGCTCATTTTATGTCTTCACAAACACATGGGACCTTTACATGAATGAATTTTAAGTACTGGCAGTTGACCCAATCATTAATTAAAAGCAAAAGAAGAATTAGGTAAAT
The DNA here is from genome assembly GCA_023333645.1 of Sceloporus occidentalis. NCBI lineage: Eukaryota > Metazoa > Chordata > Lepidosauria > Squamata > Phrynosomatidae > Sceloporus > Sceloporus occidentalis. Next base: position 990,043 of record JALMGF010000028.1, read on the forward strand.
GCTCCTGAAGCATACTTCCAGAGAGAGAGGATGCAATATCTGGTACTATTCCAGAGCATTTGTGGCCAAATCATGATTACCAGGGCCTTAACGACGTGCAGAGGTTTTTTTCCTGTCCAATAGAGGATGGTGGATGCAGTTTTTAGCAATGTGGCTAAGATGCCCATACTATCTAGGTTCCTTGGGGAAATGGCAAGAGAGGCATCCTTGGAGGAAAATAGGATTTTTTAGGGGCTGGCTCTGTACAAGCTAGGTTCTGAACAATATAACCTAATTGTTATCATGGAAAACTTGACTGCTTGTTTTCTTCCCAGAAATTTACATGATTTTACATGTAACAAAAAATAAGAAACATATTCATAGTGTATACTGTGTGAATTGTATCAACTTGTAAGAATATCATATACTGCACTCACAAAAGATTTTCTGACTCTTCAATTAAATTTCCTCCTGCGTAGTAAAAGGCTGCTTTTGGACTTGAGTTCGGGATTAGGAGAAGTAGAGAAGAAAAGATACTTTGAAGCAATCATAAAGTTTACCCCCTTTTTTTCGATATATCTGTTTACGTTTATTTATGCAGTAAAAATAATCTTCTCACTCTCTCATGTTGAAATATAGTTAAAAGTCCATACTGCAGTCCACACTGTTAGTTGGATTGCTAAATCCATGGGAGAACGGAGTGTCCTCACTGTTGATTGGCGCTGTTTTGTTTTGAAACACACTGCGATGTACTGTGTGACACCTTTCTATCACAACCAGCATTAACTTTTTCAGCAATTTGAGCGAAACTAGTTCGTATTTGACCACATGAGCCATCCTTTGCCCTCTACGGGCCCATGACCCTGTTGCCGGTTCACTTTTGATAGGTACTGACTACTTTAGGCTGGGAACATCCCACGAGAGCTGCAGTTTTGGATATGCCCTGACCCAGTCGTCTAGTCATCACAATTTGGCCCTTGTCAAAGTCGCTCAGATCCTCACACTTGCCCATTTCCTGCTTCTAACATGTCAGCTTTGAGGACAAAATGTTCACGTGCTGCCTAATATATCCCACCCACTGACAGGTGCCATGATCACAACATGATCATAATTATTATTATATTATTGGCACCCTTTTAGTCAACACTTTGCATTACCTCCCTTTGCCAGGATAACAGCACTGAATCTTCTCCTATAATGCTCATAGACGTTCCAGCGGAATACCCGCTGCCTCCACCTGACACCAGGGCGTCAGAAGCACTGGTAAGTCACGGAGGGGTGGGGGGAGTGTTGTATGGGTGGCATAAGGCTTTTCTGGAGGCAGAGTGCCCCATGTTATGCCTTTTAACCTCCTGTATGCCACTCTGCCTCCAGAGATGCCTTTAACCCCCTGTATGCCACTCTGCCTCCAGAAATGCCTTATACCCCTTATATGCCACTCTGTCCCGAATGGCATATCGGGGTATAAGGTGTTTCTGGAAGCAGAGTGGCATATAGGGGGTTAAAAGGCATTTCTGGAGGCAGAGTGGCATAAAGGGGGTATAAGGTATTTCTGGAGGCAGAGTGGCATAAAGGGGGTTAAAGGTAGACTTGCGCATTCGTCTTCGGGCGAACATGAAAACGAGCACGAAGAGGCCGTTTTTTTGTTCGTTCCGAAGACACGGCGAAGAGAATACAGTGCCGGCAAAACGTAGGAGAAGACGAAGACTCACAACCACGAAGAATCGAAGATTCTTCGTGATCGTCTTCGTTTTTGCTGCGCAGCTGCCAAAATTTCAAACAGGAGTGAGCTGATCTCGTCTGTCCAATCAGCTCACTCTTGTGACGTCACGCTAAGGGTCTTGTCCAATGCCTGTGCTGCTGTTTTTTGAATTCTGAAGGTGCCTTTATAAGACCAGAGCTTGCCTGAGAGATCCATTCATTTTTCGCTGTGACTGCTTTGGCAACACTGCTGTGCTGCATCCGAGCGTTACAGAGAGAGATTGTTCTGTTCTGTGTGAGACTGGTAAGCCTTAGCCTGCCATTTCTCACAGTGTACTTCATCCTCACTTCAGTTCTACTTAATTAATATATTTAATAATAATAATAAATTGATTAATGTAATTTTTTTTTAATTTAATTTGTCATCAACTGTAGTGTAAGTGCTGTTGAGTTGACAGTGCACCCAGTGCCTCAGTGGCACTGGGGCGCCCTTGCCCTGGGCTGGCACTAGTGCCTACTGCCTGTCCTGCTTAAATAAATTAAATAGAATTTATAAATAATAATTTAATAGAATCTATAATTTAATAGTACATTATAATATTATATATATATATATATATATTTGTCAGTCTTATATATATATACTATAGTATACTAGTGTAGAGTGTACTGTAGACATTCAAGACATCTACTAGTGTCTAATCTAAAATCAGTAATATTAATATAATTAATAATTGAATACATTATAAAATTATATATATATTTGTCAGTTATATATACTATAGTTAGCAATAGTATACTAGTGTAGAGTGTACTGTAGACATTCAAGACATCTACTAGTGTCTAATCTAAAATCAGTAATATCAATAATTCTATAATTCTTATCGTAATAGTTAATTAAATTAGCTATAAATAAAAGTAATAATATTAATTAATTACTACTAGCGTATAGTTCAGCTAATCTTATTAGTACTGGTGCTGCAGCTCTATAGTTTGTGCTTTGTTTTAGCAACAGCAAGAGACCAAGTCAATTTTTCTTAATTAATAATCTTTCATATTATTTCATTTGTTTTGCTCACCTCAGTCCATTAGTGAAGTGAGCTTGTTGGGCTAGTGAGTGCAGCCGCATAAGTGCTGTGTATTTTTTTGATCAGCAAGCAGTAACGTTAACTGTTTTGCAAAGATTTTCTCATTTATTTTACATTTTATTAAAAGTACCCTTAGTGTTTTGCTTACCTCAGTCCATCAGTGAAGTGAACTTGTTGGGCTAGTGAGTGCAGCCGCATAAGTGCTGTGTGTTTCAGCAAGCAGTGAAGCTCACTGTTTTGCTGTGACATTTTATTTTATTTCTAATTTCTTTTCAAGAAAAAATGACTGTGTGACGACAACAACTGTACTAAGCAAAGCTTCAAGCTACTAGCTGTAGTACTAAAATAATTCTAATCTTCTTTAATCTTAATCTATAATATATTATAAATAATATATAACAATATAAATTCTAATTCATAATCTATAATATAAGTAATTCTAATTCTAAATTCTAATTCATAATCTATATTCTTCTATCTATAATACATAATATATAAGTAAATTATTTCTAATCTATTAATATTATATAACTTAATATTAATTAATAAATCATTAACTGAATCTGATTTAACCTCACTTTAGCTTAGTGGGTTTGAGAGCGTCTGCCTAGAGGTAGACTTATAGTAAGGAAATATAGCTTTAGGCTAGCATAGTAGTAGGCTAAGCTCTTAGGCCCGTGTAAATTCAAATTAAAAATAAAATACTGCTAGTTATATAAATAGTTAATCTTGAGTTAATAATGTAAATAACTTTAGCACTTTGGCAGATTGCACACAACAGCACAGTGCAGTAGTGCATAGTTTTACTTTTTAAGCAGTAGCACTGAAGAGAACTTCCTCTAATTTTTTTGTCTTTAATTGGTTTTTCCTTTTTTTTTATTTTTTTTTTTATTATAGTTTTTTAAACACTACACTACATTACACACAACACAAAATTTGAAATGGATCCTCCTTTTGGGACTAAGGAGGGACAAGCTCCATCTACCACCACCACCAGCACCACCACGAGTTCTAAGATGCAGCCTTTGCGTCAGTCTAGTCGGCCAAGTAGGCCAAGCTCTCGCTTATCATTTGGGGAAGCATTGCTTGAAGGATCATCAAGTAAAGGAAAGGCACCAAAAGCAGGCAGCAGTAGTGCTGCTAGGCCCACAAGCTCTATTGTTTTTTACGGAAAGCCTAAAGCACCAGAAGCACGTTCAAAGTTAAAGGGAAGCACAACTAGTACTTCTACTAGCCCAGTGAGTAAAAAGAAGTGCCTTTTGCCCCAAGCAGCATCTTCCCCATCCATGCAAGGTACCAAGCAGAGCCAAATTAGCAGCAAGACTCAAAGGGGTCCCAAACCAAAGCGATCACATTCCTTTGTAGGGAAAACCACCACCACCACCCCCACCTCTACCGCCTCTACCACCACTAGTGCTGCGCCTACTGTTCCCACCGGTACCGCCACGCCATGTCCTCCTAGTACCTCTAGCAAGCCACCAAGTCCTTACAAATTTTTTGTAAAGACAGTTAGAGAGAGGGCTACACATAGTGGAACTCCACCTAGCGAGGTAGCAGAGGAGCCTGAGACTGAGAGGCCAAGAGCAGAGTCTGTTCTTCCTGCGCGCACTACTACTAGTCACGAGTCTCACGACGATATTAGTTTTCGCTCCAGCCTAGCAGGAATTCCATTCGATCTGGCTAATGAAGAACTAGACTATGAGCCAGAGGAAGTAGAGGAGATGAGTGGTCAGGAATCAGATTCCTCAGGGAGCAGTGTCCAAATCACTAGTGCACAATTTTCCCCTGAGCCTCCACCTTCTCCGCTACGATCATCACCATCACCACCACCACCAGCAGCAGCAGCAGCAGCAGCAGCAGCAGCAGCAAAACCTAGCAAATCTAAAGCAATTAGCAGTCCCACTATGGCCAGTACTGTTACCACCAGTCCCACCACCACTAGTTCTGCCTCTGTTCATCCACCCCGAGCAGTAGGAGCAGCACCCAAGGCACACTCCAAGGCTTTGCGCGCCCCAATTTGGGAGCACTTTGAAAATGTTGAAGAAGGGCGCTATGGAAAGTGCAAACATTGTGGGAAGCTAATAAGCAGAGGGAAAGTGTCTGGCCATTTTACCAGTGCTAGCATGAAGCGTCACCTGAGCACTCAACACAATGCTGTGCTATTGGGGAAAGATGCAGAAGTAAAACTTAGTGCAGGCAGCATAGCTGGTGGCCGTGGAAAAACCCCAACAGCTTCTTCTTCTGAGCCAATAGCAGCAGCAGCAGCAGCAGCTAGTGCTGGCAGCCAGAGACCAAGGCAGGTTGGAGCACTGCATGTCCAGCCCACCCTGGAACAATTTGTGGCATTCCAATCCAAAAGGATTCATTTCTGTTGGAGGGGCATCCTTCTCTATGATCGAAGGGGAGCCTTTCAAACAATTGATGGCGGCTGTGGCTCCACAATATACAGTTCCGTCACGTTCCACTTTCAGCAGGAACATTGTCCCCTCATTGTATCGGTCCTGTGTTGCAGCAGTGAAAGAGGAGCTTTCCAAGGCTGCTGGTCAGTGTGTTCATTTCACTACAGATTTGTGGAGTGCACCTAGCGGCCAGCATGCCTTTCTTTCTTTGACAGCACACTGGTGGCAGCCCGGTGTGTCTAAGGAAGCTGCTGCAGCAGGCTACCGATCATTCCTTCTCCATGCAGAAGCGATGGATGAAAAGCACACTTCCCAAAATATTCTGCATGCAATGAGGAAAATGTTTAGCCTTTGGGTGGGAGCAGAGGCGGGCACCAATGTTGAAGTTGGTTTTGTGGTAACTGACGGAGGTGCCAATATGATAAAAGCGCTGCGAGATGGTCATATTGTTGGTGTGCGCTATGCAGCCCACATCATCCATCTTGTAGTGAAGGCAGCAATGTCAGAAGGAACTAATGTGGCAGCAGTAGTTCTGTCCCGCTGCAGAAAGATCGCTGGGCACTTTCACCATAGTGTTAAGGCTAGCCAACTTTTGAGGGAAGAGCAAGAGAGGTCAGGTCTTCCCGTACACTCCCTACGTCAGGATGTCAGTACACGGTGAAAATCCACGTTAGACATGCTGGAGAGGATTTTGGAGCAGCAGAGGGCAATCCATAATCTTGCCTCAGAGCACAATATTGGGATTACATCTCCATTAAATAGGGAGGATTGGACAGTGATCGCCCAACTAGTGGCAGTACTTAAACCATTCAGGGATGCCACAGAAAATTTAAACTCAAACACTGCCAGTCTGGCCCAGGTAATCCCAGTGTTCTCCCATCTAGGCACCAAGATGGATGTGTTCCTTGAAAACCGTGAGGCTGTTCAAGGTGGCACTCTACATCCTGACGTAGCAGCCATAGTCAGGAAGCTGAAGGATGTGCTAAAAGTACACCTTCGCAAACGAATGGAAGAGAGTCCCAAAATGATGCTAGCGTGCCTTTGCGATCCAAGAATTAAGGGAAAGCTAGCAATGAAATTTAATGTTCTCAGTAGCTACCGGGGGCAATTGGTCAACAAGGTGCGTGACTGGCAGCGTAAAATGGGAATGCTGTCCGAGGAGGGAGAGGTGCAGGAGGAGGAAGAGATGATGTGGTCTGCCACTCCTAGCAGCAGCATCAGCAGCAGTGCCACAAGCATCACAACACAACTGAGTGGAGCAGCTGCGTTTTGGGAAGAGGCACTTGGGAGTATAGTTGGACCATCTGACAGAGCTAGCAGCAGAAAGGAGAGTAGTGCTGCTGAAATGGTCAAACTTTACCTCTGTGAAGTTACTTCTGCGCCTAATGTTGATCCTCTTAGCTACTGGGATGAAAAGAAGAGTGTGTGGCCTGCACTCTCATGGGTTGCGCAGCAGCTTCTATCATGTCCGCCAACCACTGTTCAAAGTGAGCACGTGTTTTCTATGACTGGAAACATACTGAGTCCACAGCACTCACGCATGGCACCTCATCTGATGGAGCAGATTGCCTTTCTTAAATTCAATCTGCCCAAGTAGGGTTACCCAGCTCTTAGCTTGGAAAGTAAATTTTTTTTCTCTCTAATGTTTAAGGTAGTTTCTCCCCCTGGTTGCACGTGTTTGTGGTGTGGCAACGTCTGCTACCTCCGCCGGTGTAGCCAATTTACGCTAGGGCCTAGTGTCTGAGTTCTGTAAGTCCGCTCCCAAACGCCATGGACTGACAGACTTTCATGCTTTGCCCTGGGGTGAAACAGGTGAGCGGGTCGTCAATTGCCCACTCATTCACCTTTTTCCGTTTCCAACGCTGCTGCTGGTGGTGGTGCCTGAATCTTTTGCCAGTTCGCTTCCTGGCTGAAATCATGCCTCAAATGTCCCTAATGGAAAGGGTAGTTTCTCCCCTTGGTTGCACTTGCTGCGGTGTGGCAATGCCTGCTACCTCTACCGGTGTAGCCAATGTACGCTAGGGCCTAGTGTCTGAGTTCTGTAAGTCTGCTCCCAAACGCCAAGGACTGACAGTCTTTGGATGCTTTGCCCTGGGGTGAAACAGGTGAGCGGGTCGTCAATTGCCCACTCATTTGCCTTTCCCAATTCTGCTGCTGCTGCTGGTGGTGGTGCCAGCGTCTCTTCTCTGCCAGTTCGCTTCCTGGCTAGTGTCATGCCTTAAATGTCCCTAATGTTAAGGACAGTTTCTCCCTCCTGGCTGCGTCTGCTTGCGGTGTGGCAACGCCTGCTACCTCCGCCGGTGTAGCCAGCTTACGCTAGGGCCTTGTGTCTGAGTTCTGGAAGTCCGCTCCCAAACGCCAAGGGCTGACAGTGTTTAGATGCTTTGCCCTGGGGTGAAACAGGTGAGCGGGTCGTCAATTGCCCACTCATTCGCCTTTCCCAATTCTGCTGCTGCTGCTGCTGCTGGTGGTGGTGCCAGCGTCTCTTCTCTGCCAGTTCGCTTCCTGGCTAGTGTCATGCCTCAAATGTCCCTAATTGTAAGGGCAGTTTCTCCCCCCTGGCTGCCTCTGTCTGCGGTGTGGCAACGCCTGCTACCTCCGCCGGTGTAGCCAGCTTACGCTAGGGCCTTGTGTCTGAGTTCTGGAAGTCTGGCAGCCTGGGGTGAAACAGGTGAGCGGGTCGCCAATTGCCCACTCATTTGCCTTTCCCAATGCTGCTGATGCTGCTGCTGCTGGTGGTGCCAGCGTCTCTTCTCTGCCAGTTCGCTTCCTGGCTAGAGTCATGCCCAAAATGTCCCTAATGGTAAGGGCAGTTTCTCCCCCCTGGCTGCGTCTGTTTGCGGTGTGGCAATGCCTGCTACCTCCGCCGGAGTAGCCAGCTTACGCTAGGGCCTTGTGTCTGAGCTCTGGAAGTCCGCTGCCAAACGTCTAAGACTGACAGTGTTTGGATGCTTTGCTCTGGGGTGAAACAGGTGAGTGGGTCGCCAATTGCCCACTCATTCGCCTTTTCCATTTTCTTTTCCATTTCCATTTCATTATTTTCCTTCTGATACACAACCAACCAACCAAACATAACACACACAATAACACAAATAACACAGTGACATAACATATAACACATATAACACAGTGACATCACACATAACACATACACGTACAATACACAAATCACAAGGACCTTTCCTTTTGTTATTTGTCCTGGCCTTCACTTCTACACTCACTAGCATTAACGCTATAACTCACACTTCATACTATAACATTTTTCCATCCACATACCTGCCAACAGATCCAACTTTTTCAGGGACAGTCCTGCTTTTTTCCAGTCCTGTCCCATCTAATTTAGCTAAACTAGGTATGCAAATACACGTAGGTAGTTATAGCTCGGTAGGTAGCACTAGTATAAACATTAAATAAATATAATAAAGTACTAAATAATAAATCTAACTTTAAAATACATTTAAATAAACCCCTAATTTTTTTTTAAAAACCCATTAAAATTCAAATTAAATTATTATTTAGACATAATACATCTTTAACCAAACCAGTGCACTGCTACTAATCTTAAACATAACCGTACATTAACCCTATGCTATTTTTTAGTTCTTGTCCAACATTTTTCCATCCGCATACCTGCCAACACACCTAAGATTTTGGTGGACAGTCCTGCTTTTTTCCAGTCCTGTCCAGTAAAAGTTGGGTTGTTGCAAAGTATGCCATTGTGAATAGGTAGCAAATGTTAGGCATGTATTACAAGTGGTCCAAAATCAATTTAAAAATGTAAAATAATCCCTATTCTTTTATTAAACATCTAACTAACACAGTGTGACTGTGTATGATAAACGGAGGCCAAGTTCCTTGGAGCATTTGTCTCTAGGTCATTTTGTGTACAGTACACCTCAGTACGTGTGTGCAACTCTATTGGTCGTTTCGGCAGGGGGCTGGCCTGCCATCAACGAATGAAGTGCGTTCTGCAATTCACTTGTTGATGCCAGACCAGCCCCCTGCCGAAACGGCCAATAGAGTTGCACACACGTTCCTTCACGGCAGCTGCTGCTGCTCCGATGTGTTGTTAACCCCGTATTAACCCCTGCTAGGCAACCGGGAAGGAAACGAAGATTAAACGAGCACGAAGAATGTCCGCGAATATTCGCCCGAAGAGAAGACAGGAACGGGCGAATATTCGCGGAATACGAAGGTTTTTTTCCCCCCGAAGACGAGCACGAAGACGAACATGAAGAGCCCCCTGGTGCCCAAGTCTACTTTTTACTACTATTTTTATTTGTACCAGTACTTTTTATACTTTTTAAATACTTTTATAGCTGCATCTAATATGGATCAAGCTGGTTGTTAATTGAGAATAAATACTTATTTTTAATATACCTTCTATGTGGACAGTGGCTGTTTTGATACACCACACACACATTGATATTTAACCGTTGGACCCATCAAACAGAAGAACATACGGATACAACCAGACCATCACCAGATATTACGGGCATCTTGACACTTGTTTAAGTGTAAGTATATCTCCATTTGTTGCGTATCTAGCGCTATACACAATAATACACTATTGGATCCTTTTCTGTTTTTCCCTCGGTATATATTCCTGTATATGGATCCCAAGGCTATCTCTATGATGTACTGAACAACACCAACACACTGTGAGTGGGAAATCTGCGATACGCAGGGCACAGTACACCTTTTTATACTCCTACACTATATATATATATATTATTTTTTCTCTGTTTTATTTTTCATTGAATGGAACACACGAGCGCCCCCTAGTGGACTTTTTGCTGTATTACTTCAACACCCGGAGAGTGTTGCTAAAGGGCTGCAGCTGTGGTTCCAGACACGAAAGGAAAGTCATTATTGCTGATTATTCCTATCACCCACTATCTTACTCCCTATACTGGTTTTTCTCACTTTTTTTACACATAGCAGCGGATGATGTCAGAACAGAGCAGAACTTGGAGATATCCTGCAGCCACCCTGGAGCAGGCATGAGACATAGCACGAGAATCATGTGTAGGATGCTGCAGGCTGGAAGTAGGAAAGATAAGCAGAGTACAGGAGAAACATAGCAAGCAAGGGGGGCAGAGCAAGGAGCATAACTGTCACTTTCTACCCAGGCTGCGGAGCTGCATATCTCTGTCTTGTTACAGTTGTGTATAGCCTCTTGCACCCTGTTCATGATTTGGCCAATACTTATTTATTGGACTAGGCATGCTTAATACACTTTGAATCTTAACCACATTTTTTGGGAATGTCGCCTGAATGACCCCAGAAAATGCAACATCTTGTAATTACCGGCAACCCTCCCAGAAAATGTGTGAGAAAGATGACTTATCTATAGCATGCAAACGAATGAAGAAAACTTTAAACTTTTGGCAGTTTGGCTATTCGTTTTCATTTGTTTCGATGAGGTCCTTTCTCCTTATCATACTAATGCATGAAGCAGACAATTTTCATATAAAAACAAGTTCATACTAATTCAAGAAATAATTTGTACAGGACAAGCAAAATCAATTCAGACAATTTTTTTTTCTTCAGTTCCGATGAAATTCAGACAGCTTTTTTGTTTTGAAAACAAAATTCTACTGCTATTAGCCTTTTGACAATGGCTGATTTTATTTTTTGTACCCTTCATGACAATTAACGTTTTAACATTTCTGCAATTGTGATTAGATTTCTCATTTACTACACCCATAGAAGTTATATATTGTGTTTTTATGTTTTTGGGGGGTGTCAGGAACGACTGAGGAGTTATTGTGCAGAAGGCAGAGTTGAACAGGGCCTGGTGCAGGGCGACTGCACTCACCTGTGTGGTGAGCATCTAGGGTTGTACAGCCACATACCAGCGCCCTGCTATAGCAGCGGATTTAGTCCAGAACGAAGCAAAGTGATATCCTGCAGGCACCCTGGAGCAGGCATGAGACATAGCACTAGAATCATGTGTGGGATGCTGCAGGCTGGGAGTGTGGAAGCTAAGCAGAGTAACAGCTGAAACATAGCGAGCAAGGGACAGGGGGACCTTTCAAATGCTAGTATTTTAACCCTTTGCATGCACTAATTTTACCACCAGCCTTTGTCAGACTTTGTGGTAGAAATGTTGTGGGTTTTTTTCACACAAATTTGACTTCAGGTATGAATTTACTGCTCCTGGTACATGTGACTGGTACATGTCAAACAGCATTCCAATATGTGTTCAGCAACATCTCCCGAGCACAGTGATTTCACCAATGCATGGGTTTTCTGGAGGTAATAGCCACATTTAGGACATGCGCAATATAGTTTTTCAGTTTGGAGTTTTGAAATGTTGAAAATTCTGCCCCATGTCCTATTTTGGAGATCTTTGAAGCTAGCCAATTCAATTTACCCAATCAAACCATATATTTGAAAACTAGACACTCCAAGGTATTTCAGATTTCAGATACAACATACACCCATTGTATATATGTTAATAAAGTTTTCTTGTGTCTCTTTTTACTCTACATTTTTTAAGTAGAAATTATGTTTAAGGTTTGCTGTGGTGTCAGAAAATGCTAATAAATGGTATTTATGATTTGCTTTTCTCAAGAGTCCCTGTAAGTTTATATTAACAATGAGTTAACTCCTCATAAACGAAGTATTCCCCTCTTCAAAAATAGGTGTGAATATGTATATCACCAGTTTTTTTTGCTAGTTTTTTCATCATCACGTTTTTTTTAGTTACAAAAATGTTTTTAGCAGTTGCATCTATCCTGTGAAAGAAATGCTAAGCAAAATTACCTAGAGTGTCTGCTTCTCAGAAACATAATTTTGTGGTGGTTTTGTAGTGCATACAAATTATAGAGCTTCCAAAAAGTGATGCGCACCTTGCATCATTTCCTTGTAAATGCCCTGATAGATACCTCCCCCGGGTTAGCCCCCCCATATTAAGAATTTTTACAAAAGATCATTGCATTTGTTAGATCTTTGTTAGATCAGGTTTGATCAACTGTTTTTTTTGTTAGGTCTACTCTAAAATATGCAATATTAACAATCTTTTTTAGGGGGGGCTAACCCGTAGCCAGCCCCCCCTCAACAAAAATTTCAACAAAATGTTACTGATTATGATAGCTCTGCGTTAGATCAGGTTTGATCAGACAAAATTTTTGTTAGATCTAGTCTAATTACTGAGATATTGCATATTTAATGAGGGAGGGCTGGCCCCCCTCAACTGAAATTTGGACATTTTTTAATGGATTCTGGTAGATATTCGTTAGATCTGGTTAGATCAACTGTTTTTTTTGTTAGATCTATCACGCAGGAGGCGGTATTCACAATCCTATTTTGTGTGCAGGGGATGGGTATACATACGAGTTGGCCCCCCCCTCAACTGAAATTTAGATTTTTTTTTATGGATTTTGGTAGATATTCGTTAGATCCGGTTAGATCAACATTTTTTTTTGTTAGATCTATCACGCAGGAGGCGGTATTCACAATCCTATTTTGTGTGCGGGGGATGGGTATACATACGAGTTGGCCCCCCCTCAACTGAAATTTTGAATTTTTTTTAATGGATTTTGGTAGATATTCGTTAGATCCGGTTAGATCAACTGTTTTTTTCATTAGATCTATCACGCAAGAGGCGGTATTCACAATGCTATTTTGTGTGCCGGGGTTGGGTATACATATGGGCTGGTCCCCCCTCAACTGAAATTTGGAAAAAAAATTATGGATTTTGGTAGATATTCGTTAGATCAGGTTAGATCAACAGTTTTTTTCGTTAGATCTATCATGCAGGAGGCGGTAGTCACAATTCTATTTTGTGTGCGGGGGATGGTTATACATACGAGTTGGCCACCCCTCAACTGAAATTTTGATTTTTTTTAATGGATTTTGGTAGATATTCGTTAGATCTGGTTAGATCAACTGTTTTTTTTGTTAGATCTATCACGCAGGAGGCGGTATTCACAATCCTATTTCGTGTGCTGCGGGTGGGTATACATATGGGCTGGCCCCCCCTCAACTGAAATTTGGATTTTTTTATGGATTTTACTAGATGTTCGTTAGATCTGGTTAGATCAACTTTTTTTTTGTTAGATCTATCACGCAGGAGGCGTTATTCACAATCCTATTTTGTGTGCGGGGGATGGGTACACATACGAGTTGGCCCCCCCTCAACTGAAATTTGGATTTTTTTTTATGGATTTTGGTAGATATTCGTTAGATCTAGTTAGATCAACTGTTTTTTTCGTTAGATCTATCACACAGGAGGCGGTATTCACAATCCTATTTTGTGTGCCGCGGGTGGGTATACATATGGGCTGGCCCCCCCCTCAACTGAAATTTGGATTTTTTTTAATGGATTTTAGTAGATGTTCGTTAGATCTGGTTAGATCAACTGTTTTTTTTTGTTAGATCTATCACGCAGGAGGCGTTATTCACAATCCTATTTTGTGTGCGGGGGATGGGTATACATACGAGTTGGCCCCCCCTCAACTGAAATTTGGATTTTTTTTATGGATTTTGGTAGATATTGGTTAGATCCAGTAAGATCAACTGTTTTTTTTGTTAGATCAATCACGCAGGAGGCGATATTCACAATCCTATTTTGTGTGCGGGGGATGAGAATACATACGGGTTGGCCCCCCTCCTGAAATTTGGAACTTTTATAATGGATTTTGGTAGATACTCGTTAGATCCAGTAAGATCAATAGTTTTTTTTGTTAGATCTATCACGCAGGATTCACAATCCTATTTTGTGTACAAGGGATGGGAATACATATGGGTTGCCCCCCCTCAACTGAATTTTTTTTTATTATTGATTTTGGTAGATACTCTTTAGATCCGGTTAGATCAACTGTTTTTTTGTTAGCTCTATCACACAGGAGGTGGTATTCACAGTCCTATTTTGTATGCAGGAGGATGTGAATACATATGGGTTGTCCCTCCAACTGAAATTTGGAATTTATGTCCCGCTGAGCTCTACCTCTGTTCCATGGAGTTCGGGGGTGGTCCGCACAGGGCGCCTGAACACCTAAGGCCGGCCCTGGAAACGCTATACAAAGCTAAAAGATGGGAAATAAAGCATTTAGGAAATAAAACCTATCCTCCCCGCACACAAAATAGGATTGTGAATACCGCCTCCTGCATGATAGATCTAACGAAAAAAACTATTGATCTTACCGGATCTAACGAATATCTACCAAAATCCATTAAAAAAATCAAAATTTCAGTTGAGGGGGGGGCCACCCCATGTGTATTCCCATCTCCCCGCACACAATATAGGATTGTCAATACTCCCTGTTGTGTGATAGATCTAACAAAAAAAACAATTAATCTAACCGGATCTAACGAATATCTACCAAAATCCATTGAAAAATGTCCAAATTTCAGTTGAGGGGGGACAGCCCATATGTATTCCCATCCCCCGCACACAAAAAAGGATTATGAATACCGCCTCCTGCGTGATTGATCTAACGAAAAAAACTGTTGATCTTACCGGATCTAACGAATATCTACAAAAATCCATTAAAAAAAATCCACATTTCAGTTGAGGGGGGGCCAGCCCATATGTATACCCATCCCCCACACACAAAATAGGATTGTGAATACCGCCTCCTGCGTGATAGATCTAACGTAAAAAACAGTTGATCTAACCGGATCTAACGAATATCTACCAAAATCCATAAAAAAAATTCCAAATTTCAGTTGAGGGGGGGCCAACTCGTATGTATACCCATCCCCCGCACACAAAATAGGATTGTGAATACCGCCTCCTGCGTGATAGATCTAACGAAAAAAACAGTTGATCTAACCAGATCTAACGAATATCTACCAAAATCCATAAAAATGTTTCCAAATTTTAGTTGAGGGGGGGGCAGCCCATATGTATACCCACCCCCGGCACACAAAATAGAATTGTGAATACCGCCTCCTGCGTGATAGATCTAACAAAAAAAACAGTTGATCTAACCGGATCTAACGAACATCTACCAATATCCATAAAACAAATTCCACATTTCAGTTGAGGGGGGGCCAACTCGTATGTATACCCATCCCCCGCACACAAAATAGGATTGTGAATACCGTCTCATGCGTGATAGATCTAACAAAAAAAAAACCAGTTGATCTAACCGGATCTAACGAATATCTACCAAAATCCATAATTTTTTTTCCAAATTTCAGTTGAGGGGGGCCAGCCCTCCCTCATTAAATATGCAATATCTCAGTAATTAGACTAGATCTAACAAAAATTTTGTCTGATCAAACCTGATCTAACGCCGAGCTATCATAATCAGTAACATTTTGTTGAAATTTTTGTTGAGGGGGGCTGGCTACGGGTTAGCCCCCCCCTGAAAAAGATTGTTAATATTGCCTATTTAAGAGTAGATCTAACGAAAAAAACAGTTGATCAAACCTGATCTAACAAAGATCTAACAAATGCAATGATCTTTTATAAAAATTCTTAATATGGGGGGCTAACCCGGGGGGAGGTCTGATAGATAGTATCCTAGGCATATGAAGTGTTCTCACACTTAACACAAGCAACTTAGCAAAATTTGGTTTTTTAACTTTTTTCCTCAAAAGTGTTATATTTTAACACTAATAAACACTGGTCTATATCTACAAATATAGTCCCAAAACTAAGCCCTTCATATTCTTCCTATTTTTCTTTTGCATTTAAAGAGTTAATGACAACAATGGAACACAGCTATGTTTAACCTTTAAGAACTTTTCTTTGATGAATGAGAAAATACAGGATGTGAAAACTGCTTGAAGGAAGACAAACACACCGGAAAATATTATAGACATTTGATCCTGACAAAATAATGAAATGTTCTCATATATCAAAATATTTGCCTGTATCAATAAAGTTAATAAAGCGAATAGTGACATTAAACATTGGATGAATCCTGCTACTCTATAATTAAACCTATAAATTATTAGTGCATTGATTATTTTGGAAATAAATATGTTTAGAGAAAAAATAAATGTTAAGTTACCTGCTTTAACTCCGTAATCATTTCAGTTTCAATTTCTTTTAAAAGTAACAAATAAAGCTTTTATTTAATTATCCATTAAAATACAGTAATTAATGTCAAAAATGAGTAGAAAAAAACCCAATGATTTAAAATAATTACTATTTCTTATCTGTGACAGCCTTCCTAATGTTCTGAATCCCAAACAGCAAAGTGTAATTATAATGCCCGAATACCCCGGATAATAGCAGAGGTATTATGATCTGACCAACTATAAATAAAGATGTGTCAAAATGTATGTAATAGGCTACTACCAGCAAAATAAACTTTGATGTAATTAGCGTACCTGTAAAGTGAATATCAACTCAAATGCATACATCTATGTTCTTCTTTGTTATTAAATCTAGGACAGATTACATCAAAATAAAAGTTAAATATATATTTTCTTGGTGCATTTTGACGATTCTAATAGCATGAATGAGGTAGCACTGCCACCGGCTGGCATAGACATAGCAATTATATCCCTGTCATGGCTACCAGCATCGCATGCACGGCATCCCACATGGGCACCAGCCCCAGGAGTGTCCTGCACTTAAGGCCAAGGCTTGTGCACCACGAGTCAAACCACCTCTATGGGTGGTTAACCCTTGGACCGTGCCAGCATAACCAACCTCCAAACATACAAACATAATCTAATATGGGATGGGAGGGTGATATGTTGTCCAATGTAAAAAACAACACTCTAAGGCAGTTATCTGGGATTGGCCGATATAACCCTATGCTAACTATGGGCTGTCGCATGAGCATACCTGGGAACTCTCCAGGTTTGGCCCGGAGAGCTCCAGGAGAATCGCCAATTCTCCAGCTCAGCATCCGAATCCTCCGGGTCCTGACACACCCCGCTTCTTGTCCATTTCCTCTTTAAATGGTGTTTCCAGTGACGTCAGTGGGACCGCCCACTAACATCAGCGGGCAGTCCTGGCTGCATCCCGCAAGGGTAGGCTCAGGGTAGCCAGGGCCCACAAGTTCCCAGGTATGCCCATGAGGGGCCCCAACCAACCGCAGTTAGCCCTCTCCTGCCCAACCAGCATAATCTCCCTAGAGACAAGAGGACTACCTGGCGTCATTTTATTCATGTTGCCCCGTGTCCAATGCTTTTACCTGCAGGGCTATTCTGGTATGTCTGCTGTTCAATGAACAGAGCATGATGTGATAAAACATTGTTACAGACTAATCGTTATCTTGTTATGTTTGATTTCACTATGATTTTATGAAGTCTTTCTTTTTTGCTTCTTTTTTGAAATCTCTGGTGTCTCTTTCCTTCTCTGTTGAGTCTATTTACCCCGAATTTGAGTGGTCAGGTTAATTCTAATGACAAGATTTGACTGAAGTTGTGTACCCTTGCATGCCATTCACAACACTTAGAAAGCAACATGTACATTCACTAAGTGCATGTGACCCTATAATTTTTAAGTTACAATAGGCACAATGCAAGTTCCATGCCAATTCCTTTGATCCCACTTTCATCTTGCAAAATTAAAAATTTAATTTAAAAAAGTTCAACCAATAATTTAAAAATAAACTAATAAAATAATAGTTAAAAAATCAGTGGTTCTCTGAACATCTTGAGGGGTAAGGGCAACAATTGGCTATGTCTTCTCCCAGCCAGTGTTTCTGGTGGGTTAGAGGTGATAAATAATACATTTTAAGGTATAGCACCTACCTCTACCCCATTACACCCTATTATGTTCTCAGTCTCACTAGGATGGAAGGTTTAAAATATATGAAATAAACCTATGAGAGACATGCGTGTACTTGTTGCTTAGTAAATAGACATATTTCTTTTGTCCCATGCCCACCCTTCGGCTCTGTTTTCCTGACACAGTAAGAGCTCAACATATCTGAAATTTAGAATATCACAAAAGTGAACTTAATAATAATAATCTCTTAGAAACTAGAGGCCTTTTCACTTTATAAATTAAAGCTTTTGCAGTTACCTAATTTTGAATAAGTAAGAAATAAGTGAATTGTGTGCTATATATCTCCATACATTGGGAATTGTTTTTATTTTACTTGAATAATTACCTAGAAACATGAATCTGGTAAAGCTTCTAATTTGAAATCTAGTATGGCACACTAATTATTGTATTTAATATTCTTTTCACATGTTAATGTAAAATGTAAACATAATTGTTTTTAAAGGTCCACATTTGTCAGGTTCCTTCTTAAAAAATCTCATACTGTAATCAAACATGACAATAATTTTTGAGAGGGTATTAGTAGAAATTTGTTGGCAATGTAGTGTCAAGTAAATTAAAAGATAAGAGTGCATTGTTTATGGAAAAATCGCTACATTGTAAGGACGAGTTGCCCACTGTTGTAGAGTACTGTAAAAAAGCTAATGAAAAAACTTGCTAAATAGATTCTACTATTTGTCCTGAGTTTAGAAATACACAATGTTTTTATGTTTTTTTGCTTTTTTCTGCAAGTTATTGGGCAATAAGTACAAGTAGCGTTTTGCTATTTTAAAACCATTTTTTTCTCCAAACCTGGTCATTCTGCCCCATGTGCTATTTCGGGTATCTTTGAAGCTGGCCAATGCAATTTACCCCATCAAACCATATATTTTTGAAAACTAGGCACCTCAAGGTATTTCAAATGCTGGTATTTTAACCCTTTCCATGCACTAATTCTACTACCACCCTTTGTCAAACTTTGTGGTAGTAATTTATTTTGTGTTTTTTTATCACTAAAATTGCGCTTCAGGTATGGATTTACAGCTCCTGGTATACGTCAGTTTCAAACAAGACCCCAATATGTGTTTAGCAACATCTCCTGAGTACAGTGATACAACCCATGCATGGGTTTGTCGGGTTGTTTGGGAGGTAAAATGCCACATTTAGGAAGTGCACATTTTTTAACTTGGAACTTTTACATCTGGTCATACTGGCCCCATGTGCTAATAGGACCATCTTTGAAGCCGGCTAATTCAATTTATCCCATCAAACCATATATTTTTGAAAACTAGACACCCAAAGGTATTTTAAATGCTAGTATTTTAACCTTTTCCATGCATGAGATTCTACCACCAGCCTTTGCTGTGTGTTCAGCATCTCCCAAGTACAGTGATACCACACATGCATAGGTTTGTCTGGTGTTTGGGGTTAAAAGGTCACACTTTTCCCCCCCTATTTTGGTCAGTCTGTGCCTATCTTTGAGCCCAGCCACTCCAATTTACCCCATCAAACCATTCATTTTTTAAAATTAGACACCCCTTGGGTATTTGAAATGCTTTTACTTTAACTCTTTCCATGTCAAGATTTTTGGGAAGATACAGCTCTAATTTTAGCACTTGCTCATAATAATAATTTATTTTTAAAATATTTTACTAATCACATAGTGATTAGAAAGCTGGGCCCCATTGACTTGCATGGTTGAATGAAGTACCTGTATTCAACCTGCAAGTGGAGCCAGAGTTCTCTAGAGGGTCTAGAGACCCTCTGGTGAACACTTTTCCAGCGCATCCTGCCCTTATGAAAAATTACTGCAGTTTTTCTGAAGTAATACTGCAGTTTTTTGGACATTAAAAAACTGCAATACTGCACTTTTACTGCAGTATTACTGCACATTTACTGCAGTTTTACTGCATTTGTACTTCACTGTACTGCAGTATTACTGCACATTTACCGCACTTTTTTTTTTATATTGCAAACCTGCAGTTGTACTTCAATGTACTGTAGCTTTATTGCATTTGTACTTCCGTACAAAAATAACTGCAGTAAAACTGCAGTACAATGAACTACAAATGCAGTAAAACTGCAGTAATACTGCAGTAAAAGTGCAGTATTGCAGTTTTTTCATGTCCAAAAAACTGCAGTATTACTTCAGAAAATCTGCAGTAATTTTTTCGTAAGGGTGTGGTGAGTGTTCGGTGTTGCTGAATGCCTCGTGATCGCAGGGAACGAAAATGTGTTGCCCAAACAAGAATGGGGCAAAAGAATGGGCCATTTGCACATGTCTAGTAACTACTATTCATGCCTTTTTTTTAAATACTACACTATCAGTTATTTTATTATCTTTTTTGTGCTTTTTCGAGATACCAATTCAACCCGACGATATACAGTAGCATTGTATGTATTTTGACCATATTTTGATGTGGGCTATGTGACATTCATGTAGGATTGGTGGTGGAAGGGAGGTATGTTTCTCCTAGATTCCTTTCCTATGTGAAGTAACACCAGAGTCTTCCACCTGCTAGGTCATTAATTTAGGTGAATGAGAGGGCGGATATAAAAGGGAAGCCAGGAGGACAGGTAGCTCTCTGGCTGAGGACACAGAAAGCCTGTGTGTGGGAGAGACATGTGAGTAAAGATTGCTGGACATATTATGTTAAGTTGGCAGAGAGAAGCTCTCCAGCTGGTAGTGAGGGACATCCCTTGTATAGTAAGTGCCAGACAGGCAAGTTATTTCTTTTGTTGCTGTGTTGTTATATTTCTTTTGTCTTTGCAACTTTCTAATAAACCTGACCCTGTGTCAGATTGCACAAATTTACTGCTGTTTGCCTGGTTTGAATGAAGACGGGCACTTGTCCCTTGACCTCAGCGAGGGCCGATCCCAGACCTATCTCACAGCTATTACTTCCTTTTTTTCTTTTCTACACTTGACGTTATTGATGAGACATCTGTGGTGTTTGTCACTTTTGGTGTAGCTGAAAGACGTCCTCTTAAGATTCTCCAAAAAGAGGAGAGGACGTCACCAAAAGTGCTGCCATTTTGCCCTAACTTAAACTTTTCCCAATTAGAGGATGCACCATTTTGATGTAAGTTGTCGACGGGTTCTGTCCCCAGTGATGTGGACGACGATAGAAAATTGAAGATAGTAGATTGATGATAGAAGAGAGATGAAAAAGGAGAAGATAAAATGTGGAGAAGATGTGGAAGCGGAAGTGTTCAGCAGAGAAGTTAGGAAAACATTCAGAAAGTGTGAGAGAGTGAACATGAATGAGTGTGAGAGTGAATGTGGACGCTCGGCAAGGAATTTAATTTCTGAATTATAAAATACCCTCAAATTGTCAGCCGTACTGTATGCGCAGGGAATGAAATTTGTTGCCCAAACAAGAATGGGGCAAAAACAAACTGAAAGGGTTTGGGCTATTTGCACGTCTAGTAACTACTATTCATGCCTTTTTTAAATACTACACTATAAGTTATTTTATTATCTTTTTTGTGCTTTTTTGAGATACCAATACAACCCGACGATATACAGTAGCATTGTCTGTATTTTGACCATATTTTGATGTGGGCTTTTATTTCCCTTTTTTTCTTTTCTACACTTGACGTTATTGATGAGACAGCTGTGGTGTTTGTCTCTTTTATTGTAGCTGCACTCACACTACAGATCACATGTGAGTTAAGATTGATATAGTTAATCAACACCAGTATTGAACTTATAAGCACCCTTTCTTTGTATTTACACATTAATTACATAATGTTTATAAATGAGTTCTGATGCACTGATGTTGGCAGTGATACATTTGTTCTTTTCACAACTGTCAACACTATAACTTATGCATATTCTCTGTTTCAGAAGCTTGTGGTTTGGATGTACTTCAGAGGATATGACCCCATGCCTAGCCTTTGATTACGTAATAGCCTTTGTAATATTAAAAGCACTGGTGTTATTGGTGGTGTAAGCAAAGTTGAAAGTGACTCACATCATTTCAGAATTGTGAAACAAAAGAAAAAAATGAAAATTACGTTGGGAATGCTCTTATTTGGACTTATCGTCTGTTGTGACTTTACTGGTAAGTAACATCTTAAAGCCAATGTAATATGTATTACCTTATGGATATTAGTAAAAATTAATAGTAAATTACTTTTCATTTTTGTGTAGCGTGTACCTCTGAACCCAACATACCAGACATTAATATATGTCTGTTAGATGTGCTGAAGGTAACATTAAATCATATATATATTTCTTATAGTTTATAGTTTGTAAATAGTTTTATGATCCAATGTGTTATTAATACATAGATAAACAATGGTATATGTGATGCATGCCAAATTAAATACTTGCTCTACTTTAATTTTATACATTTATTTTTCAGTAAATGCCTAGGCAAAAAAAACATTGGCATATTGTGGAGCAGTTGGGAAATGAGTGATTTTGAAAAAAAAATATGGTTGTTGATAAGTAAAAAGGAAAATTGAACATTTTTTGATACTTTTAAAAATATTTGTTACTCTATTTTCTGTAAAATTAAACATTCAAAATATATATTAATAATATCTGTTGCTCTGTTTCTTTGTAAAATACATGACAGATACATGTCAATCATGACAGCACTGATAATTTAAAACATATTTTACTTTTAGAATTAGCAATTTTAATTTAACTAAAGTAATTGATGTATTTTTGTCAAGGAATCTCCGACACTTCTTATTCGTTTGGCAACACTCATGTGTACTTTTAAAGAAGCACAGGTAACTTACATGCAAAAAATTCTCATGAATGTGGCTCGTCTAGTAGTTGGTGGGTGACACGTTATATACTATCCGACTTCTATAATGATGGCTGTAAATGTTTAGATTACATGGGTTGAGGGGATGGATTATACATAATTGGTGATGTGATGGAATGGATACTATTAAATTTGTAGGCAGGTTGTGGTACATAAAAGCAAAGAAACATATAATTTGCTAAGCAGATAAGAACCATTCAACCCATCTATTTGGTCTGGTTTTTCTTGATGTACATACCTTATTTTTTCCTTGTGAATGAAATGCCAGCTCAGACCATATGCTCAAGCATGAAATGTGGAGCACCCACTCCAACAGCACAATGAAACAATAACCAAACGCTGGCGCACCTTTAAAGAAGAGATGGTCAAAGTGTTATTAAAGTTCTACAATTAATCTGTATGTTTTGAAGGAGTGCCAGGATTTGATTCTTATTCTTTCCTTGGTTCAGGATACCTATATACCTTTCACATACATGTTTGAATTCCATCACTGTTTAAGCTTCTCTCCCTCCTCTCTCCCTCCTCTGCCTGTCTCTTTTCCTCCCCTCCTCAACTCACCTATAATCTCCTTACCTACCCTCCCCTTCTTACTTTACCTCTCCTATTGTCTGTTCAATTTAACTACGCTCTTCTCACCTACCATCTCTTCACTTCTTGAATCACCTCAAATTTTCTTACCTCAATGACCTTCTCCTTTCATCACTTCAGTTGCCTCATTGTCATCTGACTCACATATCCCCATCTATCCCCATCTATCCACATCTAATCTCACTAGAAATGAGCAGGTTTACTGGTGCTTGGTTGCAGCATTTCTTCAGTGTCCCACTCTGGTAAATAGAACACATGCACATACTAAAATGCAAACTCACTCTAACATCTACTCATTCTAACACCATGGATTCACACATTCTAACACCATACACTGGCTCACATTCACTCACCATTCACTTACACATAGATAAATACACACACACACACACACACACATAATCTCATTTACGCCTCTCTTTAGTACACCTCTCCCTCCTAATTTCCCCTTCCTCTTGTCTCATTAAGGAACAGCTGCTGCTGTTCTAATACCTCTGGGTGCCTGCTCAGAGCATAGGGAAGCTGAACGTAGTCGGTAGGAGCAGAGGAAGCTCATTTGGGTGGCAGGATCAGAGGAAAGCTGGATAGTTAGGTAAGAGCAGAAGGCATAAGAAGGAGTTGGGAAGAAATGGGTGTCCTGAGGGGGTCAGATAACAAGCAGTTCAAAACAGGGAAGGAGGTCCAAGGAGACTGGAAAGAGCAGGAGGGGGCAGCTAGAGGAGGCAGGTCAGAGCAAAAGGGTCA
This sequence comes from Sceloporus occidentalis, assembly GCA_023333645.1. Lineage (NCBI taxonomy): Eukaryota > Metazoa > Chordata > Lepidosauria > Squamata > Phrynosomatidae > Sceloporus > Sceloporus occidentalis. The sequence goes on from JALMGF010000028.1 coordinate 1,014,011, forward strand.
GGAAGGGCCAGAGAGGTGGCAGGGAGTGTTCAGGAGGATCAGAAAGGGAGATAGGCGGTGAGTCAGAATAGAGGGGAGCTGGAGGGGAGGTAAGACGAGAGGCAACAGAAAGTGTCTGGGATGAGTAAAGGGAGTTAGGGCAAGCAGGCCAGAGCAAAGAGGTCAAGAAGGAGCTGGGAAGATCAGACAGGAGCTCATCTCGAGAGGGTAGGTCAAACCAGAGATTGTGAAAAGGGATATTCAGAGCAGAGGTCAATTGGAGGTAGAAGTTCAGAGCAGAGTGATGCTGATGGGAACAGATAAGAGCAGAGATGGCAGGAAGGGGCTGGGTGAGTTGGAGGGACTGGGAAGAGGCTACAGGAAGCAGTGGGCAGCAGAGGGACAGAGAGGACAAGAGAGGACACTTAAAATGTTACGAGAGACAGAAGATCAAGAAGAGTGCAGCATGCACACTTAGATTGGACCTTATTTTAAGCCCTTTCCAGCTTTACTGTTAATTCCCACAGTGACAAGGCTATAGTATATATATATATATATATATATATATATATATATATATATATATATATATATTAGATATCACTTGCCTATCCTAGTATTTAGTAGAAGTATTTAACCTGCAAATCGTAATATACCTATGTATGTTCTACAGAGGGAATTAAATGATGCCTTATTTCAAGATGTTTATGATCAATTAATAAAGGTGTTGGTAAGTTTTTTTCTCTTTTCTAAAAGTCTCATTGGATCTCACTAACTAATATCTTATATTAAAATAAGTTAATTGTGCTACCAGGCCTCCAGACAGTCTTTGATATCCAGGCTGGAGTTTGCCCTGCATGCTTCCACTACTGGCTTCCGTGTCTTTACCTCTTAAATTTTTTTTGAGATCTTGGATCTGCCCCTTCTGCTTTCCATAAGAAAATAAGATAATGAGACCTAAGAGAATCAAACCCTGGGAAGTTTTATATACCGTATTTCCCTATGTATAAGACACACCTTTTTGTCGAAAAATTTGGGGTGTAAAGGAGACACAGGAATCCAATGGAGTCATGTGAATGTACATCACATCACTTGACTCCGCTCCATTCCTGTTCCCCTGGACGGGACAAGAGAAGTTAACTTAGAGTTTGAGCAACGCAGAGGGAAATAAAGTATGCGAGCGGCACAAGATCTGCAGTTCAGGTAAGGGTGGGGGAGGGTGTATGTGTCTGCGTGAATGAGGGAATGAATGAATGGATGTGTAAGTAGGGGAGACAGGGCACAGGGAGGCTGAAAGTGATGTGCATGTGTTGGCTGCTTGTGCATGATAGAAGTGTGATTGCTATATTAAATATACTTGATTGCTAACAGCAATAACACTCCTATCATGCCCAGGCATACCCTGATTCCAGCACAGCTAACATCACACTCATCCTGGAACCTGGGCATGATAGAAGTGTAATTTTCAGGCCCCAAAATTAAGGTGTGTCTTATACACGGGGAAATACGGTACTTCCATTATACTGTATGTGTACTGTAGAAACAGACATTTTAACTCCACCTTCTTGGGATTTGAGTAATAATATTTCCTTATTAAGTTGTTTCTCCTATTCCTCACTATTCTCAAATTGGTTCTGGTAACCTTTGCTAATGTAGTGCTATTAGAAAGGAGAGAATTTTAATGCAGAAATCTTTCTAATTCTAAATATTTTTTTACTGGAATGAGCACATCTGGTAAAATTTGCCTGTATTGTTTATTATTTATTCTAATACTAAATAAAAAAAATCTTACTGAGTATAGGTGTTTATTCTATTTCAGCTATAGTTTAACTGAACTTAAATATTTCCTTTGCAATTACTGAATAGGAAAAGGCTGGCTGTGTTATTGATGTATTTGCACCATGACTGGAGGAGGGCCTACCTGGCAGCCCCCCTTTTTCCCCTCCTCCCATAACCACAATAAAGACATACACCAAATGTAATTTTAACAAATTGACTTTATTTATTTAACAATGTCAATAAAAGTCAGATATGGATTAATATGTCCACGGTGCAATCCAACTTGCATCTCCGCACCGTGACACTAACACAATTAATGTGTCAAGGGTTAAGTACCATTAACCCTTTGTAAACTTTACACCAATGTGTTGGGCGCTTAACGAACGCCCCTTTTAACAATTAACTAAACACCATCAAACTGAAACAGTAACCAGTGAAACCGTCAATGAATAAACACCATCTGGCATAGGCGTGTAAACCATATACCCGCTGTGACTGACGGCGTCCCTTGCCCGTCAGCCCGTGGCACCAATAGGAATCGCAAGGGCCCTTAGCCCAAGGAGTGTCTTGCACTTAAGCCCGAAGGCTTGTGCACCACGAGCCAACCACCCCTAAAGGTGAGTAGCTCTAGCACCATGCCAGCATAAAACCTACACCATAGAAACAAACACAAAAAAAGGGGAGGGTGGGAGGGAATATTTTCAGGCAAACGGCAGTAAGGAATAATGCCCTACCCTGTAGGGAGCCAAATTTATAGCCCATATCATGGGGGGGGGGCACCAGGGGGCTGCTGACCAACCCCGAGTGACCCCCTAATCTGCAGATTTACATATAGCTGGGCAATTAGTAACTTTATACAGTTCAAAAGGTGAAAGTGGAGGAGGAGAGGAAGGGCAGCCCAGGCCCCCCCAGTCATGGGCCCCTGCGTCCATTTCTCTCCCTCCAGGGCTGTGCTATAAATGCGGTAAGATTTTGCATGTATTAATTTGAACACATACACTTGTATGGAATCATCAAAACATTATAAGACATGGCTTTTATTTTTTAAATGATTATACATTATTATGACATTCTGCCACTTTCAAAGTAGTCTCCCCCAGATTAAATGCATTCTCCTTATGTGCTACTCAATTTTAGAAGAAATGCTGAAAACTAGACTTGGGCACCAGGGGGCTCTTCGTGTTCGTCTTCGTGCTCGTCTTCGGGGGGGAAAAAACCTTTGTATTCCGCGAATATTCGCCCGTTCCTGTCTTCTCTTCGGGCGAATATTCGCGGACATTCTTCGTGCTCGTTTAATCTTCGTTTCCTTCCCGGTTGCCTAGCAGGGGTTAATACGGGGTTAACAACACATCGGAGCAGCAGCAGCTGCCGTGAAGGAACGTGTGTGCAACTCTATTGGTCGTTTCGGCAGGGGGCTGGTCTGGCATCAACGAGTGAATTGCAGAACGCACTTCATTCGTTGATGGCAGGCCAGCCCCCTGCCGAAACGACCAATAGAGTTGCACACACGTACTGAGGTGTACTGCACACAAAATGACCTAGAGACAAATGCTCCAAGGAACTTGGCCTCCGTTTATCATACACAATCACACATCCATAGATGTTTAATAAAAGAATAGGGATTATTTTACATTTTTAAATTGATTTTGGACCACTTGTAATACATGCCTAACATTTGCTACCTATTCAAAATGGCATACTTTGCAACAACCCAACTTTTACTGGACAGGACTGGAAAAAAGCAGGACTGTACACCAAAATCTTGGGTGTGTTGGCAGGTATACAGATGGAAAAATGTTGGACAAGAACTAAAAAATAGCTTAGGGTTAATGTACGGTTATGTTTAAGATTAGTAGCAGTGCACTGGTTTGGTTAAAGATGTATTATGTCTAAATAATAATTTAATTTTAATTTTAATGGGTTTTAAAAAATTAAGGGGTTTATTTAAATGTATTTTAAAGTTAGATTTATTATTTAGTACTTTATTATATTTATTTAATGTTTATACTAGTGCTACCTACCGAGCTATAACTACCAACGTGTATTTGCATACCTAGATAGCTAAATTAGATGGGACAGGACTGGAAAAAAGCAGGACTGTCCCTGAAAAAGTTGGGTCTGTTGGCAGGTATGTGGATGGAAAAATGTTATAGTATGAAGTGTGAGTTATAGCATTAATGCTAGTGAGTGTAGAAGTGAAGGCCAGGACAAATAACAAGAGGAAAGGTCCTTGTTATTTGTGCATTGTACGTGTATGTGTTATGTGTGTTATGTGTGTTGTCACTGTGTGTTATATGTGTTGTGTGTTATGTGTTATGTCACTGTGTTATTTGTGTTATTGTGTGTGTTATGTTTGGTTGTGTATCAGAAGGAAAATAATGAAATGGAAATGGAAAAGGAAATGGAAAAGGCGAATCAGTGGGCAATTGGCGACCCACTCACCTGTTTCACCCCAGAGCAAAGCATCCAAACACTGTCCTAGACGTTTGGCAGCGGACTTCCAGAGCTCAGACACAAGGCCCTAGCGTAAGCTGGCCACTCCGGCGGAGGTAGCAGGCGTTGCCACACCGCAAACAGACGCAGCCAGGGGGGAGAAACTGCCCTTACCATTAGGGACATTTTGGGCATGACTCTAGCCAGGAAGCGAACTGGCACAGAAGAGATGCTGGCACCACCAGAACCACCACCACCAGCAGCAGCATTGAAAAATGGGAAAGGCGAATGAGTGGGCAATTGGCGACCCACTCACCTGTTTCACCCCAGGGCAAAGCACCCAAACACGGTCAGTCTTAGATGTTTGGCAGCAGACTTCCAGAGCTCAGACACTAGGCCCTAGCGTAAGCTGGCCACTCCGGCGGAGGTAGCAGGCGTTGCCACACCGCAGACAGAGGCAGCCAGGGGGGAGAAACTGCCCTTACCATTAGGGACATTTTGGGCGTTTGGGAGCGGACTTCCAGAACTCAGACACTAGGCCCTAGCGTAAATTGGCTACACCGGCGGAGGTAGCAGGCATTGCCACACCGCAGCAAGTGCAACCAGGGGGAGAAACTACCCTCTCCATTAGGGACATTTGAGGCATGATTTCAGCCAGGAAGCGAACTGGCAAAAGATGCTGGCACCACCACCAGCAGCAGCGTTGGAAAAGGAAAAAGGTGAATGAGTGGGTGTCATAAATCAACTCACCCTCTCCCCGGCTCCAGCGTCGGCAGGTCTTGGCGTCGGGTTTCCTCTCAGCCTCTGCTCGCCGACACAGACACGAGCAGAGGCTGCGTGCAGGCACGCCCCCTCCACTGCCGGCAGAGAGCAGCAGGGAGGAGGACACGGTCCCAGGTTGCTATGGAGACGCGTCCACTCCCTGCTACTGCTGATAGACGCCGGCAACGTAGGAGTTGTGTACACGTTACCATGGCAACGTGTCTCTCAGTATGACGTCATTTTGGCGCCAAATTCAAATTATAAAAGCCCCTTCAGCTGAGAAATCATTGCTCAAGTATCAAGCTATTACTGCCTCTGTACCTAAGCGTTCCTTATTGATTCTACTAGTCTACCAGACCCTTCCTTCTGATTTTTGACCTAAGTTCCTTGCTGCCTGCCCGACCATTGCGTGTGACCTGACCTTGTTTTTGGATTATCGTTTTGTACTTCGCCTCGGACTTTGCGGTTGCCATCTGCTATTAGGAACCATCTACCTTTTCGGCTCACGGGTCAGCCGTGATAGTGGGCAATTGACGACCCGCTCACCTGTTTCACCCCAGGGCAAAGCATGAAAGTCTGTCAGTCCATGGCGTTTGGGAGCGGACTTCCAGAACTCAGACACTAGGCCCTAGCGTAAATTGGCTACACCGGCAGAGGTAGCAGACGTTGCCACACCACAAACACGTGCAACCAGGGGGAGAAACTACCTTAAACATTAGAGAGAAAAAAAATTAACTTTCCACGCTAAGAGCTGGGTAACCCAACTTGGGCAGACTGAATTTAAGAAAGGCAATCTGCTCCATCAGATGAGGTGACATGCGTGAGCGCTGTGGACTCAGTATGTTTCCAGTCATAGAAAACACGCGCTCACTTTGAACAGTGGTTGGCGGACATGATAGTAGCTGCTGCGCAACCCATGAGAGTGCAGGCCACACACTCTTCTTTTCATCCCAGTAGCTAAGAGGATCAACATTAGGCGCAGAAGGAACTTCACAGAGGTAAAGTTTGACCATTTCAGCAGCACTACTCTCCTTTCTGCTGCTAGCTCTGTCAGATGGTCCAACTATACTCCCAAGTGCCTCTTCCCAAAACGCAGCTGCTCCACTCAGCTGTGTTGTGCTGCTTGTGGCACTGCTGCTGATGCTGCTGCTAGGAGTAGCAGACCACATCATCTCTTCCTCCTCCTGCACCTCTCCCTCCTCGGACAGCATTCCCATTTTACGCTGCCAGTCACGCACCTTGTTGACCAATTGCTCCCGGTAGCTACTGAGAACATTAAATTTCAAAGCTAGCTTTCCCTTAATTCTTGGATCGCAAAGGCACTCTAGCATCATTTCGGGACTCTCTTCCATTCGTTTACGAAGGTGTACGTTTAGCAGATCCTTCAGCTTCCTGGCTATGGCTGCTACGTCAGGATGTAGAGTGCCACCTTGAACAGCCTCACGGTTTCCAAGGAACACATCCATCTTGCTGCCTAGATGGGAGAACACTGGGATTACCTGGGCCAGACTGGCAGTGTTTGAGCTTAAATTTTCTGTGACATCCCTGAATGGTTTAAGGACTGCCACTAGCTGGGCGATCACTGTCCAATCCTCCCTATTCAATGGAGAGGTAATCCCAATATTGTGCTCTGAGGCAAGATTATGGATTGCCCTCTGCTGCTCCAAAATCCTCTCCAGCATGTCTAACATGGAGTTCCACCGTGTACTGACATCCAGGAGTAGGCAGTGTACGGGAAGACCTGACCTCTCTTGCTCTTCCCTCAAAAGTTGGCTAGCCTTAACACTATGGTGAAAGTGCCCAGCGATCTTTCTGCAGCGGGACAGAACTACTGCTGCCACATTAGTTCCTTCTGACATTGCTGCCTTCACTACAAGATGGATGATGTGGGCTGCACAGCGCACACCAACAATATGACCATCTCGCAGCGCTTTTACCATATTGGCACCTCTGTCAGTTACCACAAAACCAACTTCAACATTGGTGCCCGCCTCTGCTCCCACCCAAAGGCTAAACATTTTCCTCATTGCATGCAGAATATTTTGGGAAGTGTGCTTTTCATCCATCACTTCTGCATGGAGAAGGAAAGATCGGTAGCCTGCTGCAGCAGCTTCCTTAGACACACCGGGCTGCCACCAGTGTGCTGTCAAAGAAAGAAAGGCATGCTGGCCGCTAGGTGCACTCCACAAATCTGTAGTGAAATGAACAGACTGACCAGCAGCCTTGGAAAGCTCCTCTTTCACTGCTGCAACACAGGACCGATACAATGAGGGGACAATGTTCCTGCTGAAAGTGGAACGTGACGGAACTGTATATTGTGGAGCCACAGCCGCCATCAATTGTTTGAAAGGCTCCCCTTCGATCATAGAGAAGGATGCCCCTCCAACAGAAATGAATCCTTTTGGATTGGAATGCCACAAATTTTTCCAGGGTGGGCTGGACATGCAGTGCTCCAACCTGCCTTGGTCTCTGGCTGCCAGCACTAGCTGCTGCTGCTGCTATTGGCTCAGAAGAAGAAGCTGTTTTTCCACGGCCACCAGCTATGCTGCCTGCACTAAGTTTTACTTCTGCATCTTTCCCCAATAGCACAGCGTTGTGTTGAGTGCTCAGGTGATGCTTCATGCTAGCACTGGTAAAATGGCCAGACACTTTCCCTCTGCTTATTAGCTTCCCACAATGTTTGCACTTTCCATAGCGCCCTTCTTCAACATTTTCAAAGTGCTCCCAAATTGGGGCGCGCAAAGCCTTGGAGTGTGCCTTGGGTGCTGCTCCTACTGCTCGGGGTGGATGAACAGAGGCAGAACTAGTGGTGGTGGGACTGGTGGTAACAGTACTGGCCATAGTGGGACTGCTAATTGCTTTAGCTTTAGATTTGCTAGGTTTTGCTGCTGCTGCTGCTGCTGCTGCTGGTGGTGGTGATGGTGATGATCGTAGCGGAGAAGGTGGAGGCTCAGGGGAAAATTGTGCACTAGTGATTTGGACACTGCTCCCTGAGGAATCTGATTCCTGACCACTCATCTCCTCTACTTCCTCTGGCTCATAGTCTAGTTCTTCATTAGCCAGATCGAATGGAATTCCTGCTAGGCTGGAGCTAAGACTGATATCGTCGTGAGACTCGTGACTAGTAGTAGTGCGAGCAGGAAGAACAGACTCTGCACTTGGCCTCTCAGTCTCATGCTCCTCTGCTACCTCGCTAGGTGGAGTTCCACTATGTGTAGCCCTCTCTCTAACTGTCTTTACAAAAATTTTGTAAGGACTTGGTGGCTTGCTAGAGGTACTAGGAGGACATGGCGTGGCGGTACCGGTGGGAACAGTAGGCGCAGCACTAGTGGTGGTAGAGGCGGTAGAGGTGGGGGTGGGGGTGGTGGTTTTCCCTACAAAGGAATGTGATCGCTTTGGTTTGGGACCCCTTTGAGTCTTGCTGCTAATTTGACTCTGCTTGGTACCTTGCATGCTGCTCGTGGATGGGGAAGATGCTGCTTGGGGCAAAAGGCACTTCTTTTTACTCACTGGGCTAGTAGAAGTACTAGTTGTGCTACCCTTTAACTTTGAACGTGCTTCTGGTGCTTTAGGCTTTCCGTAAAAAAACATAGAGCTTATGGGCCTAGCTGCACTACTACTGCCTTCTTTTGGTGCCTTTCCTTTACTTGATGATCCTTCAAGCAATGCTTCCCCAAATGATAAGTGAGAGCTTGGCCTACTTGGCCGACTAGACTGACGCAAAGGCTGCATCTTAGAACTGGTGGTGGTGCTGGTGGTGGTAGATGGAGCTTGTCCTTTCTTAGTCCCAAAAGGAGGATCCATTTCAAATTTTGTGTTGTGTGTGTAGTGTAGTGTTTAAAAAAACTATAAAAAAAAAAAAAAAATAAAAAAAAAAAGGAAACAAAAATTAAAGACAAAAAAATTAGAGGAAGTTCTCTTCAGTGCTACTGCTGAAAAAGTAAAACTATGCACAACTGCACTGTGCTGTTGTGTGCAATCTGCCAAAGTGCTCAAATTATTTAAATTATTAACTCAAGATTAACTATTTATATTAACTAGCAGTATTTTATTTTTAATTTGAATTTACACGGGCCTAAGAGCCTAGCCTACTACTATGCTAAGCCTAAAGCTATATTCCTTACTATTCTAAGTCTAACTCTAGGCAGACGCTCTCAAGCCCACTAAGCTAAAGTGAGGTTAAATCAGATTCAGTATATGATTTATTAATTAATATTAAGTTATATAATATTATTAATAGATTAGAATTACTTATATTATGGATTATAGATAGAATATAGATTATGAATTAGAAAGAATTACTTATCTATATTATAGATTATGAATTAGAATTTATTATATTATGTTATATAATATATATTAGAAGAATTACTTATATTATGGATTATAGATAGAAGAATATAGATTATGAATTAGAAAGAATTACTTATATATATTATAGATTATGAATTAGAATTTATTATATTATGTTATATAATATATATTAGAAGAATTACTTATATTATGGATTATAGATAGAAGAATATAGATTATGAATTAGAAAGAATTACTTATATATATTATAGATTATGAATTAGAATTTATTATATTATGTTATATAATATATATTAGAAGAATTACTTATATTATGGATTATAGATAGAAGAATATAGATTATGAATTTGAAATAATTATTTATATATATTATAGATTATGAATTAGAATTTATTATATTATGTTATATAATATATATTAGAAGAATTACTTATATTATGGATTATAGATAGAAGAATATAGATTATGAATTAGAATTTAGCATTACTTATAGATTATGAATTAGAATTTATATTATATTATGTTATATAATATATTATAGATTAAGATTAAAGATTAGAATTATTTTAGTACTACAGCTAGTACCTTGAAGCTTTGCTTAGTACAGTTGTTGTCGTCACACAGTCAATCTTTCTTGAAAATTAGAAAGCAAAAAATTAGAAATTAGAAAGCAAAATGTCACAGCAAAACAGTTAGCTTCACTGCTTGCTGAACAAAAACACACAGCACTTATGCGGCTGCACTCACTAGCCCAACAAGCTCACTTCACTGATGGACTAAGGTGAGCTGAACTATAAGCTAGTAGTAATTATTAATTTGATTTATAGCTAATTAATTATTAAGATAGCTAAAATTAATTATATAATATTACTATAATGATTTTAGATTAGACACTAGTAGATGTCTTAAATGTCTACAGTACAATCTACACTAGTATACGATACTATAGTATATATATATATATATATATATATATATATGGCTGCCAATAATTATATATAATATTATAATGTATTAAATTATTATATATTCTATTAAATTATTATTTATAAATTCTATTATTTAATTTATCTAAGTGAAGACAGGACAGGCAGTAGGCAGTGCCAGTCCAGGGCAAGGGCACCCCAGTGCCAGTGAGACACTGGGTGCACTGTCAACTCAACAGCACTACACAGTTGATGACAGACAGATCACAGAAGCACTGAAAAAAAATTAAATTAAAAAATGACTAAATTAATAAAAAATTTTATTACCGTATTTGGTCAATTATAAGACGACCCTGATTATAAGATGACCCCCCCAAATCTGAATATTAATTTAGGAAAAAAAGAAAAAGCCTGAATATAAGATGACCCTATAGGAAAAAAGTTTTACCAGTAAATGTTAATTCATGTTAACAATTTTTTTAATAAAAGCTATGATTGAGAAAAATATTTTGGTTTTATTTCCTTCTATTTTCCAACCTGCCCCCCCAGTTATGCACATCTGCCCCAGAAATGCTTTATACCCCCTATATGCCACTGTGCTCCATGATATGCCTTTTAACCCTATATGCCACTGTGCTCCATGATATGCCTTTTAACCCTATATGCCACTGTGCCCCATGATATGCCTTTTGACCCCTATGTGCCACTCTGCCTCCAGAAATGCCTTATACCCCTTGTGACAGAATGACCTGTCATACAGGGGCCCAAGGTACTCAGAGATGGCTCCAGCCTGGCTGCCAAACAGGCAGGAACTCCATTGTGTAAACTAATCCCATTAACAGGATGGCTACCAGGGGGATATCACACCCCTATATGCCACTCTGGCATTAAGGGGGTTAAAAGGCATATTATGGGGCAGAGTGGCATATAGGGAGGTGTAAGGCATTTCAGGAGGCAGCGTGGCGTATAGAGAGTTAAAAAGGCATTTCTGGAGGCAAAGTGGCATTAAGGGGGTTAAAAGGCATTTCATAGAGCACTCTGCCTCCAGAAATGCCATATGCCCCCCATTTAACACTCCCCCGCCCCCCCCAAACTTACCGGTGCTTCTGACTCCCCTGTCATGCAGTCGGGGCAGCGTGTAGATGTCTACGCGATTCGTGTAGACAATTTAGGCTGCAGCCGGAAGGAGGTGTGGCTGGCAGCGGGGGTTGTCTGCGTCCATCGCGCAGACCTTCCCCGGCTGTCAGAGATTAGAGTTCCCTGCGCCGGTGCCGGAGGATCCAGGTCCCCTGCAGCTGCGGGGGATCTGAATCTTAGTCGTCTCATAGTCAGACCTATTTGAGGTCTGATTATAAGACGACCCCGATTATAAGACGAGGGGTATTTTTCAGAGCATTTTCTCTGAAAAAAACTTTGTCTTATAATCGAGCAAATACGGTAATTCAGTAGAACTGAAATGAGGAAGAGTACACTGTGAGAAAGGGCAGGCTGAGGCTTACCAGTCTCACACAGAACAGAACAATCTCTCTCTGTAACGCTCGGATGCAGCACAGCAGTGTTGCCAAAGCAGTCACAGGGAAAAATGAATGGATCTCTCAGGCAAGGCGGTTTCAGAATTCAAAAAACAGCAGCACAGGCATTGGACGAGAACCTTAGCGTGACGTCACAAGAGCGAGCTGATTGGACAGACGAGGATCAGCTTACTCCTGTTTGAAATTTTGGAGGTTGCGCGGCGAAAATTATTCTTCGTGTTTGTGAGTCTTCGCCTTCGCCTACGTTTTGCCGGCACTGTATTCTGTTCTACGTTCCTTTGGAACGAACAAAAACACGGACTCTTTGTGCTCGTTTTTATGTTCATCCGAAGACGAATGCACAAGTCTAGTAAGAATGACACTTACTTGCTACAGAGGAACCGCTCAGTCTTGGGAGGAACGGGAATTTTCGTTTCCATGGCAAAGAGCAGGGTATGGTACACATTGGAGCTACTTAGCCTGGGGAGACCATTGGTCTCCAGGCTCCAGGAGTTAATAGTCCGTACAACCAACTGTTAACCCCTGTGATGCTACGTAGACAAGGTAGGCGAGAGGCAATGACTTGTATGGGGGGAAGGGACCAGGTAGATTAGCTAGGAGATGTTAACGTGTCAGGGTCCAGCGACCCGACGCGGCAACTTACCTGTGTGCTCGCTACCCGTGGGCACCGGATCCGGCACGACATCCTCTGCCTCTTCTGTCTGTCCGGCTCCTGCTAGGCGCCCGCGCACGTGCTCCGTTGTAACTTTATTGTTCCCCGAACACTGTTCACGGGAACTCGATGCAGTAGCATCCCACTCGGGGGCGGAGCTTCCCCCGAGCGGCAAGTTTAAAACCGAGCACTGAGCTTTGCTCAGTGCTCAGTTTTTGTGCTTACCTGCTACATCCTGAGTGCGTTTTCCTTGTGATTATTCCGTGTACCTACCTGGCTTTCCTCTGACCTCGCTCCTGTCTGACCCTTATTTACTAAATGGCTCTTGATTTATCTGTGCATTTACCTGGCTCTTCTTTGACTACGATTCTGCCTGACCCTATTGTACTTCGCTGCCCGCTCGTGTACTGTACCTCGGCTTGTGTCCTGATTCTGAATCTGCCTGACCCTTTTGTACCTCGCTGCCCGCTCGTACCTTGGCGTATCCTGACTCTGCATGGGCCTTAATCCACTAAGTGCCTCTTCCTGCATACTGAGCTCGGTTACCCTATTTGTCATCCTACGGGATTATTCCTGATATATCCTGACATAACGAAAGACGAACACGAAGATTCTTCATGTTGTGCTTCTTTGTCCGTCGCCATATTAGTTTATTGAGTATTCGGTTTAAACAACGAAAATGCACCATTTGTGTTGGTTTTCATGTTCTCCTGAATATAAATGCACGAGTCTAGTTTTGACTGCGATTGATGGGTCCAACAGCCCGTGGGTTTTTTCTTTCATTTTTTTACTCTGGCCAATCAGCATTTGATAGGAAAAGGGACAAGCATTAGATATATAAGTGTGCTGAGTACATTTCAACATGCCAGTAGCAGTTATAGACTTATGAGAGTTGGAGTGTGAGACAGTCAACAACAGTAACAGTGTTGAGACTGAGACTGCGGCTCATCTACCATACTGCAAGTATCAATAGTGTAGTGCAGAAAATGTACTGTACTAGTGTGTAAACGTGTTTTTGATTATGTTAGTGTGTGTGTGTGTGTGCTTCTGGGTTTGTTAGTGAAAGTGTGTTTGTGCCTGTGTTTGTTATTCAAAGTGTATGTGTATGGGTATGTTAGTGGAAGTGTGTGTGTTGGTATGTTAGTGTGTAAAATATGCTTCTTTGGGTATGTTAGTGTGTGTGTGTGTATGTGTCTGGGTATGTTAGTATGTGTGTGTGTGGATATTTTAGTGTGTCAACAACAAAGATTGTTGATCAATTATTTTAGTCACCCAATCAAAAAAATCAATAATATTAGTTTGTCATGATCTTCCCATGTTGTTTTTGATCTTGAAACCCACGTGACTTTAGATGTTCAACAATCCTTGCTCCATTATAAGATGAGGTTTTTTTCAGAGCAAATGCTGTGAAAAATACCCCTCGTCTTATAATCTAGGTCATCTTCTAATAAGACCTCAAATAGCAGGTTGGCAAATAAAAAGAATACAAAAATATATATTTTTCTCAATCATAGGTTTTATTAAATATGAAAAAATAGTTTACACAAATTAATATTTACTAGTAAAACTTTTTTCCTATAGGGTAGTCTTATATTCAGGCTTTTTCTTTTCTTCCTTAATATTAATTTTTACAATTTTTTCATATTTAATTTAAAAGCAAGGGTGATTGCCATTAAAGTCTGTGATGCTCCTGCATGCTGCATGGTCGTCTATGCATCGGGCTATTGTCTGGGCCAGTGCACTATTGGGTAAAAGAGGGCTAGGTGGTAAGTAAAATTGCTTGCCTCCGTAGTGCGGCCTTTTAAGGTGGCTCATTAACTTGTTTTTTTTCTGCTTTACAAGCGACAGTGATGAGAAGATCTGACATTCTAGGTAAGACTAACCAGAACTTTGTAGTTAATTGCTTCCTGCAAACCATTCACCATGGATAAGCCGCCTCCACTTTTCAATCCATTTTAAAGGGATACATCACAGCTAGCTGCCCTTGCTGGTGACCGCTGGTGACCGCTGGTGACCTTGAAAACACCTTACAAAGGGTGGAAGACCAATGCCTTAACGACTACTCCAAACCAGAGGTACAGGTTGCACATTTGAAAACGGATAAAAACCCTGGTATGTATAAACTCTCTCTATAATGTTCTTTATAATCTATAATTATACAATATTAAAAATGTCTTAAGTGTTCAGTAGTACAGGTGTAATAGCCAGTCCATGCATTAAAATTGCATGATTTGGTCAAAGGGATTTGGGTCACTCTGCCAGGATCAGCCAATGAAACCATGTATCCCTCATACCTTGGAATCAGGCCTCCAGGCTGGTTGGGGTATTCAAATCTTACTGGAATGTGTCTTCCCTTTCGTGCTAACCTTTATTTCTTTTTCCTCTTTCGCAGTCAATGCAGGATGAGCTGCTATGTCAATTTGGAGCAAATGTTGTGCCCTAGAGAACCTGCTTGAAATCCTTTGGCAACGCACAGATTGCTGAGGAGCTGGATGAGAAAAGCATCTATGAACCGCATTAAGCTTGTCAGAAAAGCACGTTAAAAGTTGGTTCTCCACAGTCTATGTCCCATGAGTAAAAATGTTACAAATGCTAAAATGCTAGATTTGATTTTCAGGGATAGTGAACTGGTTAGAAAGAGAAGATAGAGGCAATACCCGTTCTTGTTGGTAGTAAAGTAGTGTTTTTCTGCTCCAAGTTGATGGCCACAAAACACCCCCACGTGATATGACAAGCGGTGTGTCCTGCCTGAATTTCCTTCACATTTTGTCACATTAACAGCTCGGTGGAGTTTGCTATCCCAGTTTGGAGGTAACGGAAGTATGGAAAATGCTACACCCAATCACAAATGAATAGAGTCTTGCTGAGCCAATAGAGACTCAACTCCTACCTAGGAAGTGACTTGGTGTGGCACATTAAGGAACATCTCACATTTTTAATCTTTTATGGAAATAAAATGAATTATTTAAGTGTGTGTATTTTTTTTTTATATATTCCTTTGCTTTGTAGTTGTCACTGCAGATGGTAGGAAGTGCTAGCACCTGCACCTTTAAAGGGAGGCTATAGAAAATGCTAATTTGGTTAGTGAACCAGCTTGGTGAAGCCTTCTGGCTGATGATTGGTGGGTGGAGTGCAGGGCTCAGCCAATCAGAAGCTGACCCCTGAGCCCTAGCCTCCTGATTGGTGGGTGGTATCACCTGACCAGGGCTGACCAATCAGAGAGAGGTGAGTCAGGGCCAGCTGCTGATTGGTTGCTGGAGTCAGCTGACTAGGCTCAGCCAATCAGCAGCTGGCACTGAGCCCTAGCCTCCTGATTGGGGGGTGGTGTCACCTGACCAGGGCTGACCAATCAGAGAGAGGTGAGCCAGGGCCGGCTGCTGATTGGTTGCTGGTGTCAGCCCACTAGGCTCAGCCAATCAGCAGCTGTCCCTGAGCCCTAGCCTCCTGATTGGTGGGTGGTATCACCTGACCAGGGCTGACCTATCAGAGAGAGGTGAGGCAGGGCCGGCTGCTGATTGGTTGCTGGAGTCAGCTGATTAGGCTCAGCCATTCAGCAGCTGGCCCTGAGCCCTAGCCTCCTGATTGGTTGGTGGTGTCACCTGACCACTCAAAAAGTGGTTAAACCAACATAGTACCATATTGCATGCCACTTTATTATTTTTTATGAGCAACTAATTTTTTATTTATTTTTTCTTGGTTTTATGGGCACCAAGGTAATTGCAACATGTTTGCCAATTACAACTGCGTTTGCCAAGGAGAGTTAACACCCAACATAACTCCCGTGGGGAAAGCTGGCATTAGCCGGATTTGAACTTGCGAGCAATTAAACACGACTCCAAGCTAGAGTTTCAGGATGTTTTTGGGGAATAATGGATAGTCTCTGTAGCGTAACTGTTTAGGTGTTGATCTTGGATTCTTGAGGTTCTGGGTTCAATTCCCTGAAGCTTAAATTTCTTCTTTTTTTTGGATGTTTTATTTTTTTGTGTGCTTTTTTGCATTTGGTAAGGGAGAAAAAGCGATTCTGAGCAACCATGTAGACCAAAACATAAGCCATCTTGTCTTTGCCCTTACAAGCCACCATTCTTTAGTTTATTTAGTGCGTTTGCTTGGGAGTTACGTCGGCTAAAGAACCATATAGGGGATTGTTTTTCCAAACGATTACACCTCTTCTCTGTGGTGTAGTGGTTAAGGGGTTGGACTTGGTTTCTTGACATTCTGAGTTCAATTCCTTGTGTTTCCATCTTTACCTAGATATGTTTGGTTGTTTTTGAGAATAAAAGCTATTCTTAGTAACCACGTAGACCTAAACACAAGACATCCTGTCTCTGCCCTTACAAGCCACATTCTTTAGTTTATTTAGTCCGTTTGTTTGGGAGTCAGGCTAGGTAAACGACTCTATGGGGGATTGTTTTTCCAAATCCTTATGCGTGTTCTCTGTGGTGTAGTGGTTAAGGGTACGGCTGTGGGTTCTTGAGCTTCTGAGTTTCATTCCCTACATGTTCATTTTTACCTACATTTTTTATTTTTATTTTTGAGAAGAAAAGTGATTCTTAGTAACCATGTAGACCAAAACATGACATCTTGTCTCTGCCCTTACAAGCCACCATTTTTTAGTTTATTTAGTGCGTTTGTTTGGGAGTCAGGCTAGGTAAAGAACTGTATGGGAGATTGTTTCTTAGAGCAATTATGCCCATTCTCTGTGGTGTAGTGGTTAAGGGGTTGTGCTTGGTTTCTTGAGGTTCTGCATTCAATTCCCTATGTCTTCATAGTGCGTTTGCTTGGTAGTCGGGCCAGGGAAAGGACTGTATGGGGGGGGAACAAAAGGATCATATCTGTTGGCACTTATTCCTGTTCTCTGTGGTGCAATGTTTAAAATGTTGGATTTGGTTCCTGACATCCTGGGTTCAATTCCTTCACGCTTTACCTTTTCTTGGACATAGACCAAAACACAAGCCACTCAGTCTCTGCCCTTGCAAGCTGCCATTTTTTGGTTTATTTAGTGTGTTTGTTTGGGAGGAAGGCTAGCTACAAGACTACATTGATGTAAAAAAAACAACGGATAGTTTCAGAGCAAAGGCATTGTTAGTGTCTGTAGTGTAGTGGTTAAGGTGTAGCACTAGAGTACTTCAGTACCTGGGTTCAATTTCATGGTAGTCCTTTATTCAACTGTCTCTCATCTCTGTTTTGTTTTAGGCTAGGGCTTATCTTTTTACAGTATTTCCCCTGTCTCTGGTTTTATATTGCCATTGGCCCTATTCTTTTGTTTTGGTGTTTTTCCTGCCTCCGCCTTTGCTCTTACTGAAGGCACAAGGTTTTACCCTGTTGTCTTCAATAATGCTAATGTCTTTTCATCAAGCTAACTGGCTTGATGTGTGAATACTAGGCCCATTAGAAGGCAGGTGCTACAGTACAAATAGTGGGGTTTATTCACTAAGGCGAGAGTTTTCAGAAGGGTTTCCATTCCCAATACCTTACTTTGCCAGTGTTAGCCAGGGCCAACACTGTCTGCTTTCTCCAGGAGATAACACAAGAGTCAAGGGGCTTGTGCGAAGTTGAAGATTATTGAACTCTCCATTGTACAGGTTAGCCAAATTCTTCCTGCACAAAAGCTCACCAAAACGTTCTCTTCATAATGTCAGCCCTCAATCGGTCCTGGGCCTCATGTTGGTTTTTATGCCTATCCCATGCATGTTTACATTCTCTCACTTTATTAGCCTCTACCGCTTCTGCTGGCAGGCTGTTCCATTTCTCTACCACTCTCGGAGTAAAACTTCTTTATATTACATCTAAGCCTCTGACTCACTAGTTTCAGATTATGACCTTGTTTAACCACTTCTCCTCTTTTAAAACAAACATCCCTCCTGTGATTGGTTAAATGCCTTTAAGGCTTTGCAGTATTTTCTCCAAACCTATACATATTGTGGTTCCTTAGTGTTTCCTGATCCTGAGCCTGCATTATTCTTATCTACAATGGTAAGTTGAACATTTCCTTTCACTGTAACTCATCTAGCGCTCAGAGAATTGTTTCTTCTTTACATGTAGAGATACTTAATAGTTTATTGGTTTTGAATTGCAATTTCAGTGTTTCTCTTTTTTTACTTTATCTTTTGTATTCTTCACTTTTGTTTTCTTTTCCCAATGTTTTCATCCCTTTCCCCAAGGTCTGTATCTTTCTCTTCTAGCCCATCCACTCTCATTGTATACCTCCTAGTACCCCTATACTCTGCTTTGCAATTCACTTTTTTTGCTTATAACTTTTTGTTGTTGAGGGGTTTTTGTTGTTGTTGCAAGAAACCTGTTGCATCAGCATGAGTTAATATCCATTGTACATATTCCAGATAATGAAACCTGTTGTTTTGTTCAGTATAGCATACATAATGTAATCAAAGTACACATTTGAAACATATGAGCCAATGCCTGTAAGTGCCATGTTGTATCCAATCTGAACCATTGTATGGTTTGTAGACTGGGTCATCCTCTCCATCTGATAAATGTGTTTGAGTGTCACCAAAACGTTTCCAATAGCAGGTGGATCAGTCTGTTTCAGTTTCTTGCAATCTTTACAGATAAAAATAGGAACCCCTGTAACCTCCTATGAAATGTTATTTTTATATGCTGAGGGATGGCCACCATAATGTGTACTTCTGGTGAAGACCTTTTTTGGTAACCTCTGAATATCTAAAGACATTTGCTAAATGAATAAAACCCTCTCCCAAATTTCAAGAGAATATTGCGTGTTAAGCTATGACACTCCACTTCCTGATAAAGCTAAAAACTTTTGGGGACAAGAAAAAAAACACACACACACGCAAAAAAAAATTAAAAAAAAAAATTAAATAAATAATAATAAAAAAAATATATATATATTATAACATATAGAAATGAAACCATGTGAGTATGGAACTTGTGTTGGCCCAGGACAGCATGGGTACCTATAATAATTAACAATATTGCCATTGTAAATAACACATTGATATTTTATCCCACTTCTTGTAATTTTTGAAATTAGGCAAAGATTCCCATATGAAACAGATCTACCAGTTTCTCTATGCCTCATTTAGCATTTTAATGTTATTATTATGAACTTCCCACCTCTCAGTACTGTATGTCCCGTTCAGTTCTTCTATTAAAGTGAGAAGTCTCCCTCAACAGTTTGTTTCCACTCTGCTTTTAGTTTCCTGGCCAAATGTTCTTTCTCTTAATCTTTTTGCCTTCCCCCTTGTCAGTACTTTTTTTTATATAGCGCCAGCCGGTTTCATGTAGCTGTGCCATTTTCTGCCATGCCATGATCATTTCTGGCTCTTCATCTCACTTCCCTTTACCAGGGGATTTCCACTGTCCCTTATTGCTTTCTGTCTATGTCTATGCTCAGTCTTTCCATATCTGTTCTGGTCGGTCAAAGACAAGGGCTTCAGCTTTAAGAAACACAACACACTGGATAGATGGGCCCAATGGTTCATATTGTAATTTAATCTCTGTTTGTTTTGGAAGAAAACATCGCCACTGTGGTCATCCTAGTCTGTGTCCCACAGGGTAGCTCACAATAGCTAAGGGTGTGTGGCACCACACTATCTCAAGAATATTGGCACCTAAATTACTGTAAAGTCTTTAACACTGTCATGCTTTCTTGAAATAGAGCAAGAAATGATTTTAGCCCTTCCATGGACACTGGCTTAAGAGAAGACTTGGCCCTCCATTACAGGTAAGACCTTTCTGCTTAAAAAAAGAGATTGAGAGTGCATACATCTAATAATAAGTTGGCTAAGGATGTTAGTTTGATGTGTCTCCCACTCTGTGTATCTCTACTTTGGGGGTTGTCCCTAAAAAAGAAGCGAGTAAGCTCCACTTAATTTATCACTTGTCCTTCCTTAGGAGCCGCTTGGTCAATGATGGTATTGATCCCGAGCTATGCACCGTGTCTTATACGTCTTTTGAATTGGTGGCCTATTGGGTGAGGACTTTTGGTAGGGCTGTGCTGATGGCATTCACTTGCTGGGGTCTGAGTGGCAAATAAGGGTGCAAAGAACTGACATACCTTCTACTTTGGTGTGAGTATCATAGCCTTAAACGCACAGCATAGTATTTCATTTCCAACAGAGACAAATTGATTTAAACTAAAGAACATTCTACAGTATCTTAACAACGCCAAAAAGTTAATAAAACATGCAATAAAATGAAAAACAAAACAGGTGCATTTCAGTTTGCAAGAAATGTATTTATTAGAATTATAAGAGAACATAATTATGAATATGATTTATAAGAATATCAAATCAAATAAGGTAATTACGTAAAACAGCAACCATAGCTTTCTTCATGGTGCATCGAAGTAAAGTAACACTGTGGGAGAAATATGAAATCCAAATCAGTGATCAATGTTATTAGAAAGAAAAAACTTAGTCTAGTAGTTTATGATGCACAATAAAAACACTATATTTCAAACTGTTTGCTTTAAAAGCATACTATTTAAATGCATTAAAAAGAATACATTTAACAATATAGAAAACAATTAACTCTTGATTCATAAGTAGTCAATGGTAGCAAGAAAATGGTATTACCTGCATTCATACTAATATGGACTTTATAACAGAATAATATGTACTAATAAAATTATTACATATTTGAAGTTGTTTTTGCTCTCTCATCTTACTCCTTAGATATACATAGTATGGTTTCTATACTAAATCCAATCACTTTGTATACTTGCATTCATTCTTTCTTTAGTGAATAGACCTTCTGGCTTCCTTAGACATTGCTTCCATAATTATAAGGTGTAACAATGATTTTATAAGGACTTGCTTCTTTCTCATAGAGGAAAAATGACATTCCAACCCCCATATGGCACATTAACAAATATTTAAATCAAATGCTTGCTTAATAAATTCCTCTACTAACATACTATCCAGTTCCGCCACTGGAGATCTGTCTATAATAATAATAATAATAATTAAATATTTATTTTTAGTTTCTGTATCGACCAAATCTTGTCCTGTAACACCCTGAATACAATGTGACCTAACATATATTGGGTAACACTGTCTCCTTTCCTTCCCTTTCTATCCTTTCTACACACTGTTGTAGCTATATCCCAGTTATGAGATTCACAAAACCACAACTGCAATGGCAACCAAATCCAAACTATGTTTATTTGTAATTTAAGTTAAATCAGTGAACAAACATTTTCTGTAAACTTCAAGTATTTGTATGCATAGCCTTACTTTTGGTCCCTTCTGACCATACAATAAATTTGTTGTCATTTTGTATACATTGTGCTTCACGCTGTGCATATCCTTTCATAAATCCAGCTTCCAGTGATAGCACTTCTCTGCTTCTTTATCGCCCAGGCCTCTATCACTGCTTTTCTCTTTAATTCATCCTATATTTTGTATCATCACTTTCCGCATATCACCATATGTTAGTCATGTACATACATGAAAGCGGTGTAAATAAATGTCTATAAGTGCTTTTGAGAATGAATTCTCATTTTTTTGAGAATCAAAACTATAGATATATTTTTAGTTTAAAAGGTTTAGAAAGTAATTTGTTTTAGGTAAAATTATGGACTACAATGGTTTAATCAGCCTTTTTAAACACAATAATACATTATTGTTCTAAAACTACTATGTAATTAGAGAAATTGTTACAAAATGTAAAAAATACAGATAGAAATATTACAAAATAACTTACAGCAAAGTATGTTACTCTTTCGCTTAGCCAAGTAAGTCACCTAAGTCACCTACGATAGGCAATTTACCATCACCATTAAGAAGGTCATCAACAAGTTCCACCTGTATAGGAAAGAAAATCTTACAATCGATCTATTCTCTAGAGTGAGTTTGCAGAACACTTGAATTCTCCAACTCCTTGGCAACACTATGGGTAAGCCCTAGTGAACATCTACTGGAAGATGGTCTCCAAGCAATGGGAAATCAAGGCTCATATACAGTATATAATTGTATGAATGGCAATATGTATACCATCAAAGATAAAACCTGTACTAGCAAAGTTACTTCTACTAACACAATATCAAGTTTAATTTGAATTTAATTTTTATTTCACAAAAGTATATTTTGTAATAATAGAGGTACTCTGGGTGATATATCCTAAAGGTGACAATCCTGTGAGGTTACAAAAAAAATAAATACTTTTAAATTTTATTTTCTATTTTATACCCATATTTAGATATTTTTTCTATGAAATCACTTTAGTCATCTGCAGCCCACCATAGAGGTAACCTAGACAGCATCCCGGAAGTTCTCTTGGTAGAAGCCACAACTTCCCCTGAGCCCACTTTGGAGGGTTGGCATATGTATCAATAGGCGGCCAGCCAAATAGAAAATGGGACAGTGGTTCAGAAATATAATTAACACTAAACCTAGGGCTTACTGTGACTATATATATTTTCTTAAAGCTACTTTTTATGTTTAGAGCATTACTATTTGTTACTTATTTTTTTTAAATCTTGCTTTATATAAAGTACAATTCTTTATATGAAGGGCATAAGCATGACACACTTACCACTGGACATAGCAGGGTACCTACAAGTGCCTGGATTAAGTCGTTTTGCTAAACAAATAACAAATGAAAATGTTTAAGAAAACATAAGAATAGTAATATAATGTAATTTTACATGCAACAATGCAACAATTTAGCAAAGGCCTACATACTTGCAAAGTTATTTTGAGTAGTATGTGTTCTTGTTATCCTTAAACTATACTCTTAAAGATCTATATTATGTATGTAAATTGCATTAGAAAATTTATGTATACTTTAATATAAGTATTTTATATTTTATGTGTTTATATATACAACTGTATTTTATATATATATATATATATATATATATATATATATATGTTTCTAGATTCAAATTTCCTCTTCTTGGCTTTATACCCCTTTCAGATATTGCTCCCCTTTTGTTAAGTTTGCACTCTCCGATAAATCCCGCAGCCTGACTTTTACGACACTGACAATTAACAGGGATGACAAAAAGCGAGGGATCATAGCAATTAAATATTTATAATGGTATTTTGTACACATTTTAGCTTCACTACTTAGCTTTTACTTAGGAAAAAAATAAAATATATATAATTTATAATACATATAAAACAAATACTTAAGTTACAGAGCCGTAAAGTGTGAGGGAGGCCAATAATACCTTTAATACACAAAAAATTGTGATGCCATATAAACTTACCAAAACCTTTCTCACAAGTTCACGTGTTGCGTTATCCACTAACTTGGCAACTTCTAATGAAAGCTTTTCCTGAAAAATAGGAATGTTAGAGGGGGCAATAAAAGAGATTAACTACATTAACACTAAATAAAATTCATTAGATTTACTTCACGGTTTGTGTACTTCCATTTTTCGTAGGGTGTATTTTTTTGTTAGTAATAATATATGTAAAATATAGTATCTGAAAATATCAATAAAGTTCATAATGCTTTATATATTTATATTATTATTATTATTACAACACCTAAGTCATGGTAATCTCACTGAAGGAAAAAATAAACGTCTGCGTCAGTGTGGCTGCTGGTTGTCCAAATAATCTTGCTATGGGTACAATTATCAAGCATTAAATCATGTTATTACACCGGGGCACAGTTTCTGTTTTCATTAAAAGTTGAACAGTGTTACCTTTTTGAATAATACACCAACCAAGGTTTGAACTCATTACGGAATGAATCACAGGCAGACTAAATGGGGTGATGTTTTTTATTGTCCAATAAATTCTATGTTTCTATGTGCTAATATATAAGCACCATGTGATATTTTTATATAGCATAAAATCAATGCCAGAGCAACAAAAGGATATTGTATTTACAAGCTTGTTTAACACAAATATACTATTATGCAACTCAAAATAAGATAACCTTGTAACATATTGCAGTGATATCCAGTGATGACTTGTAACACAAGACTAATTGTAAACTGTTTAAATGCTACTTGAAGAATTTCCAAATTTAAACATAGTTTTAGCTTATAGAGAGTTGATATTCTATAGAAAAATCTTGTTGGATAAGAAGAAAAAAAGAATCCTGTGGATTTTTTTGTGAAAAATAAATCTTACCACTTCATCCCGAGTTCCCAGCACTTTATCTAGGCTGCAACCAACATTCTTCTGTTAAAAAGGGAAAGCAGAATATAGAGAATTTCTAATTTGGCTAATATAGGTGATTGGTCAATTTTTTACATGGATGAATATGGATGGTTAAAAAATATATACTGTCACATTTTTTACAAAATAATTTTAGCCAGACCTAGAAATGTGCAAATCAGGAGCATGACTAGAAATAACAGGGTGGTGCAAAAATTGCCTCTGGGCAAATAAATTGTTCATTGTGTATTTGTATTTAATCTCAACAGGTAAGTATTATATCACAATGTAATGACAGAGACCGAAAAATTACTTACAATTTACAAATTGTGTTTTGGGTTTTTTTTAGATCAAGAGACCCACACCCAAGCCTGTATACTTTTTAATTTAATTGTCCCATTTGTTTATTTTATCTAACTCTATACTTACATTGTAAGCTGTTTATACTTTGAGACACTGAGGAGCAGCTGCCATTCTGGTACAGGTTTCCTTTCTGACATAATACTTTTCTAATAACGTTCTTTAGGAGAAAGTACATCAATTTGGGATCTTATTACTATTTCACTAAAGTATTATACAAAATGCAATCTACCTAGTGATATTGTACAATTTCCTATAATTAGGGCCTTTGTTAATCTTCTTTATTTTTTTTTTAAACGAATATGCAAATAAATAGTTGCTTTAAAACAATTAATTGAATTTACTTACTAAGGCATCATAGAGTTCAAGATATAGCCTATCAGGGTCGTTAGCCTGAAAGAAATAATCATCATGTTTTGTTATGACAAAATACTATTTTCTTTTTTCATTCCCCCATGATCTTTATATCTGTATAAATATACAAGCTAGGTAGTGATAATCGGAATGCAAATGGTGCTCAATTAAATGTGTTGGCGTTGTCATTGTTAGGTCATCTTTATCCAGACCCTGCACCACCACTACCCTTTCAATAACAAAATTATAATTCAATTGGTTGCTGGTTGCTTATTTCATGCTGTTCTGTGCATAAAGAAACTGATAAGCTAAGTGCTATCTCACCACATCCCCAAACTATCCTGAAGTGGCTGCATCTTTAGATTTGGCCACTTAACGTTGAATGCCCCACTCTGATGTGACCCTGGAAAATGGATCCTGAGGCATCTTTATACCTGGTTTTCCCGGGCCTTGGTTTATGTCAACTGACATATATACTTACTTTACATGCAATAGCTTGAAGTTCATCTATAAGGTTTGGAACATTTTGCTGCAATGTAAAAAGAATGCTTATGTTTCAACATATAGGTTAGAAATAAATATTAACAAATTTGTAGGAAAAAAATATGGTTAAAATAAAATGGAAATCAATGCATAACCATCTCTTCTTAAAGTATGACATAGTTTAGACACTGTTTGGGTGTTCTTATGATTTATATACAACATAAACATTTAGGCACACAACATAAATTTATGTTGCAATAACAGACATACTAATAATGTAACCCAGACTTCAAAAGTTAAGTTTCCTAGACATCTGGCTTTATTTATAATAGAGTTTTGCCCAAATATTGTGTAAAAAAGATGGTGTCACTTTTGGGGGCATCACATTTCACATATAAAATGTGTTAACCATGTGTAGATAAACATATATTCTAGTGGAATGTTTCTAGCTCTTAGTTTTATGTTGCAAGTATTGTAAGAATAAAGATGAAAATTATCTACAAGCACTTGTACAATGCTCTCTGCAGAATTATAAGAATAGTGTAGCTCATCTAGTACATGTTTTTTTACTGAGGCAAATGATGCATGTTTAGATTAAAGTGATGAACCACAGTGCACTAAGCTCTAGTCCTGTAATTTCCCAACCATAAAGACAGGCATGAAAAACAAGGTCCATGGTGAACTACACTCTTGGGGGCTTAGGTGCCACAAATGTTTCTCTCTGCCCAGATGCTATAGGATATGTTGGAACAACAAAGCCTTAACTGCCTTTTCACTATGTAGGGTGAGCTTAAAGATCAGGAGAGGGTGGTTACAGCCAGAAAAGCCTCATGATAATCATCCTCGTTCTGGGGCTTAGACTCGTTGTGGCATTTTCAGATAAAAAAATGTAAATATGAAAAACTGACAAACTTTGCAAACAGAAATTATGGTGTACAAATTGTTGGTTATTTTGTGACAGAAAAAGATATATAAACAAGATATACATACGGCCAAAAGTTTATCCACACATTCTGAGGCAAGTACATCACCCAACTGTAATAAAAATATGTTGTACTACGTTATTATTTTTTTCTTACAGCATGTATATAACCTTTATATATTGACATTTCATTATGTGCCCTACTATTCAGCACATTTCCATTTTTTTTCCACTCTTTTACTTAACATGAAATATACAAGAAATACAATTCCATGCAAAGGAATAACTGAGAGGAATTAGTTGATGTTTGGGTAATGTGGTAGTTCAGAAAATGAAATGTAATATTATATAAACATGTAAACCAATGAAAAAAAAACACAAAATGAGCAATTTACAATCAAGACTGACACAATATAAGGTTTCTGAAATAATAAATAAGGAATATAGCATATCATTTTAATTATGAATATGTTAATGAAGGGAATCTACTGATTTGACTCAAGAAACTGACCAAGTCTCTTGAGTCTTGATTATTTCCAAAGAATTTACAAACTACATTCTTAAAATATTATTGTGTATGTGACGGCCAATTACTTTATCTTCTGCCAATCATTGAAAAGATGAATAAAATAAATGATGTTTACGCATAGCTAAAATCCTAATGAAGTAGCAGTTTCATTCATTTGCTAGTGCAGGGCTTGACAAATTTGTTGTGAATCTAGGCGCCAGCTAAAAAAGTTAGGAGCCAGGATTTTTTTTTAAACTAACAGTTGGTCAGGAGTGATCTGATCATCAGCCCACTTACTAAAATCACAGCATTTGACCTGGAAGCACCCTGGACTTTCAGGTCAGTGCTGTTTTTTAAAGAAAAATTATTATTATTATTTTTTATTTTTTTTTACTCTTTCAATGCTGATGTTCCATTGGAGCACAGCATTGCATGATATTTAGTCCCCACAAGCTTGTGGGGACAAATGTTAACCCCGGCAATGCCACAAATGTGTCATACACAATTGTGGCATTGAAGGGGTTAACGCTGCACTCTCAGGGAGCGATCAGGCAGCAGGGGGGTGTTGGGGCTGGTCGCCACACTCATGTGGAGACCGAAGAACCCTCTCCCCTGTCCCTGAAGCTGCCTCTGGAAGCTGGGACGCAATTGCTGCAGCTTCCATGCCTACAGGAGTCATCAAAGGGCTTGTGGGGGCTCATTTTTTCTGTTGCTGGTCTGCCTGGGCTTCCAGGCAGACCACCAGCAGCAGAGCCCCGTACAAAATGGGAATTAACCCCTAAATGCCGCGATTGCGGCATTGAAGGGGTTAACACTGCACTGTCACTCTCATGGAGCGATCAGGCAGCAGGGGGATGTTGTGTCAGGTCCCCACACTTGCCTGTGGCAGCTGAAAACGCAATTGCTGGTTGGGGGCGGGCTCGGAGTGGCTGGGCTGTCTGCCCAGACTCCTGCAGCAATTTTTTGTGAATGTAACAGGCTGACAAACACCTAGGCGCCAGGACAAAATTCTCTGTCGCCATGGCGACCTGGCGCCTGGGATTTGTCGAGCCCTGTGCTAGTGTAATAAGTAAAAATATTGAAAAGCCCATGTGAATAAACTAAACAAAATGCATTTATTCACATATTAAATAAATAATAAATCCCAGAGAAAAACAACATAAATCAAATATGAGACTCAAGACCAAATGACAGATGTACCTACTTTAAGTATTTTAAACAAGTTCTTGTTTTTTTTTTATTAATGTTATATATTTATATATTTCACAGCAAAATAAACAATAACGTACCAAAGCGCATACAGCTTTAAAAACGTTTTCTGTAACTCCTAAATCTGCCTATGGAGAAAGGAACAGATGTTTATTGGCATAAGACAAACTTAATTTTGATAATTACACATTTTTTTCAGTTTGTAATCAGTGAAACATTTGATTAAGAAACCTATTTCATAAAAACATACCTGTGACAAAAAATCAAAAGCCTCTGCTGTACATAATCTTTAAGGATTGCTTGTGTAGTATGTAGATCTAAAATGTGTGTGATGCCTTTTTTTTTTAAATCACACAATATGCTGCATATGCAGTATAAAATAATTTTACAAGTGTTTATGCTACAAATATTTTATTTTTATGAAAAAATAGGAAATCAACTTACCAAAAGTGGTTTTAATATTTCATCAATAAGATGTTCTAGAACTTCCCCAAGATGTTCAGTAAGTGACTCCTAGATTTAGTTAAATGGAATTCGAATTACATAACGATCCAGATGAAGTATTGCTGACCAAATAATTATACAAATCAAAATGTAATTCCCATATTTGGCGTATATATATATAACAGGCTATGGAGTCTATTCACTAAATCCAAAGGTGCTCTTTAACTAAGACAAATGTACATACTCCATTAATACAGTAGTGTATTTTACTTGTGGCAGTGCCCCCGGCTGCCCCCTTCAGGGCTGCCATCCTGTGAAAGGGCTGGTTTGGGAGACCATGGGTCTTCCTTGTAACTGCCCCATTGAGCAGCCTTACACTGGGGAGCCAGATTACCCAAGAGGGCATTCTGTCCTTCAATTTTGCACCAGGGGTCTAGTTGGCCTAGGCCAGAATACGTTACTGCTGTAGTGACTAGGTTTAGTGTTAAACCCAGCAACCTCTGTGCAAGTGGCCCACCATAATGACTAGCAATGAGAACTGCAACAAATATTTTCTGTGCCTTTTGTTGCACTGTTTTTCCTTAAGATCCATTCTTATGTAAAGAGGAGGGATACGACAACTTCCCTGCAAACTTTTCCTCTCCCACCCGTTCATATTTATGTATACAGCGTACTACAGTTTGTTGCTCACACTATCATCTCTTGATCAGCAGAAAGGATATTCATCATAACATATCACATGTGTATATGGTTTAAAATTTTCCTGTGCTATTAGTGCTTACAAAAATGTGTTGGCATGTTTTGCTCTTCCCATTGAAGGGGTTGTCTGCATACTAATGCTGAGGGGCGCTCGGCAGAAATCACTAGCAGGGACATCGCCAAGCCACAAAGGATGGCGCTAGGGAAGGTTTGCCCATTATCCAATTATTCTCTTTGACTACCCAGACCAGGAATATAATAAGTATAATTTGCTGTATAGTCATATTACTTCATATGTTTTAATTGAGGATATAAATTAAAACATTAAAAATAAAATTCTTACCGCATTTATATCTATGAGATCATCAATAGTACATCCAACATTTTTCTGTAAAGTTAAGTAAACATCAATATAAAAATGTTTTAAGTTAAATTATGTACAATAAATAGCTTTTTTTTGAATTTCCAATTTGAATAGGAGAATGTATGCCAACTAGAAGAGAGAGACAATGAGAGGGAGCGTGAGAGAGTGTGAATGAGAGTGTGAGAGGGCTTGAGAAAGAGTGTAAGAGAGCAGGAGTTAAAGTGAGTGGAAAAAAACAACGAAATGCAAATGAAAATTCATAACCGCCTGCTTCGTTTTCATTTGTTTCGTGAGGGTCCCTCCTAATTTTCAGACATTCGTACAAATTGATGGAATTGGCAAATTTTGTTAAAATAAAAATGTGTACGAATCCGAATGCGCAAGTCTAATATAAAAATTTAAATATACAGTCTATGAGCAGCTTTTAGTATAACTTGTAATGAAGAGGCATGATGTTAAATAAGATCAGAAGTTTATTAAGGTAGTTTTTATCTTACCAAAAGAACTTTGAGGTCATCATATACTTCTTGGAATAGTTTGTTATTGTTTGTGTCCTGTAAAGCCAAGGCAATAATCAGCTTGATTAAAAAAAAATACTATATATTGCATTTTCTGTTATAGTTTCGATACAGTGATAGCAGAACATTTTGGGATTTTTGAAATAACCCAGATACATTTTTTTATGTATTCATAATATCTGGAAGCTGTATTATGGTTGTTTGTAAAACGATGCAAGTGGGTTTTGAAATTATTATCATTATTATTATTATATTTTGTTTTATATAGCACCATCATATTCCACAGGGTTGTACAAATAATAGATTTGAAAAGGCTAGTTGTCAATGAATGTTAACACATCACACATTCTAATAACATGATAATGTTTTGTTTAATGTTATAAGGGGAAATAACCCAGTTAACCAACCATTACATATTGTAGTTTAGGCGCTCATAGATTTACCATTTTGTTATTCATTATAAAACAGATAAAATCAAGAAACTAACCTTTGCATGTTGATACTTGCAAAGGAGTTTTGTCAGACTTTGGAGGAGTTCTGGCACGGTCTGTAGAGGAAATAAAAGGTCCACTGATTTAGAAGTCTATGATTATATAAAAAAATCACATTGTAAAGGAACATTCAACATAATTCCCATGTTGCTTGTGTATATTTATATAATTGTATATATTGACTAGATAAAGAGTTTTGGATGAAACTGATAAAATTATTATTTTAACTTGTATGACTCCAGAGAGATACTACCAAGTCCTATTAAGTAAGTTCCACTTCCCATTATTTTTTCATGTTTGCTACCTACCAAGTGGTAGAGAAGTAGGAAATGTATAATTATCTAATATGATTTTCTGTGTGTAAAGCAAATTCCCCCAACACCCCCAAAAGAAAATTTGGTAAACCTTTATTGTCTTCTACAATGAAGTTATTGAGATTGATACTTCACCTGCAATGCTTTCTTAAGGCATGATTCATTTGGCTGAAAGTCTGCATCTGCTACAGAGTAAAGTTTATTAATTGTATATAATTTATAATACTGATCAAAATTATTAATGCATACAATATATCGCCTATTTTGACCAATATGTTGGTTTAAGCTTACCTGGAACATATGCACTGCAGAGACTAAGCCCTAACAGCAAAATGGCGGGTGTAAATTTCATTATGCCTGTAGTTATCAAAGTCTGCAACTCGAGCTGTTAGGTGGAGATCTGCAAAACTAGCTTTCCTAGACATACGATTTATATTGTGAAGACACCGTTACATCATCAAATGCGGCTTATGGAGGCAAACATTTTTGACTTTTGTCCAAACCACACACACTCTGTTGGCAGCTTTGACAATGATACACTTTTAAATTTGTTGATTTTGTACAATGTAAACATTTTTAATTGTTTCAACTTAAATTTTTCACAATGAAGACAAAAAGAACCTATTTTTATCAAAAAGTTATGCACAAATCAGAGATCTGTTTGAGGCATAGTAATAGTTTTTTAACAACATTAGACATAGACACCAACACCCCAACCTATGACTCAGTGCTCCCTGAACCCCACTTAACTTTTTGTTCTGTTTAACATGTTCCCACTATCAATATTTTTATAAAAAATAAGGCCTGTCTTGCACCTACTCCCACATTCCTCACATAAGCAATAGTTACATAGTTATATAGGCTGAAAAAAGACATGCATCCATCAAGTTCAGCCTTTCCTATATCTGTTAATTTGTTGCTGTTGGATCAACAGCAACAAATTAACAGATATAGGAAAGGCTGAACTTGATGGACGCATGTCTTTTTTCAGCCTATATAACTATGTAACATATCTGATTTTGAGACATTAAAATTTTCCCTACTCATCTTTGGGTGGGTTAGATGAACTCCATCACAGTATCCAGTAATGTTCTGTCCCTGAACTTCAAGTGGTAGAAACCAGTAGGTTTCTCATTTACATGTTTTTTTCAAGAATTCCTAAACATTTCATATTTCATGCTTAAATATACGCCTCCTTATTTGATAATGTGCCTTGTAGTACATGGAAAATATAATAAAGTTCTTGAAGAAAAGAAGTGTTGACACTCTGGTGAAAATACTCACAATACTCCACAGGCAACAACCGAAGAGACAGAGGCAAGAGGTGTAAGTAAAGGGATGGAGAGGAAAATAAGACTGGTAGCAGCATTCATGGTGGATTGTAGAGGGGCAAGATTAGGTACAAGGGAGACCAGATAAGGCAGGGTTACAATAGTCAAGCCAGGAGATAATGATGCCATGGACAAACATGTCCCTTCAGTTTTTGGCATATACTTTGGAATGTCCTTTATGGCATGCATGCGAATTGTCAGCTCCTCTATCAGCCAGCTTATCAGCTTCCTAAACTTTACATGTAACCTGTCACCGGAAAGATCTAGTTTTATTCAAGGAATGTATTCATGTTTTGTTTAAGGTAGGTAAGAAAGGGGACAACCTGGCCCAAAGTAACAGTGCTCTGGGTCAAGTTCCCAGTGACATCCCTGAATGGCTTCAGGAAAGTCACCACCTGCCCATTAATGCCCATTCCTCTCTGCTGAATGGGCTGGATATCCCAATGTTCTGCTCAGAGGACATGAAGTGAAAAGCTCACCGTTGCTCTAGGATCTATTGCATCATGTCCAGGGTGACTACGATGTGACGTACACAATGATGGAATCAGCCTACCTTTTGCTGCTCCTCCTTCAGCTGCTGACTTACCTTCACCCTGCTGTGAAAGTGCCCAGCAATCTTACCCCACTATTCAGTTTTGACAGCGTACACTGTATGTCAGTTGGAATAGCTTCCCTTGCCACCAAGTACAGTATATGTGCTGAACAATGCAAACCCACAAAGTCCCCATCTCTAACAGCTTTAATAATGTTTGCTGCCCTGTCAGTCTCCACTATTCCCATTTCTACTATTTTTCCTCCCTGTGGTCTGATCCACTGCATCAGCATCTTCCTAAGAGCGGTCAAAATGTGAGCTGATGTGTGCTGCTCATCCATAACCTTAATATAACTCTGCTGCCTTGTTTTGCCCTGGTTCTGCCCCTCCTGCTACCCGGTGTGCCTACATCAGCTACAGTGATACTCTCCTCCAAATATTTGGGAAGCCACCAATATGCCATCAGTGAAAGAAAGGCATGCTGTGCACTTGTGGTGGATTATATGTCAGAGGAGAAGTTGATGGTTTGTTAAGCTGCCTTGGACAGCTTGTCCCTCAACAATAACACACAAGACTGGTAAAGAAGGGCACTGTAGTCCTGTTGTAGGTGGTGCAACAGGGGAGGCAGTAGTGGTGAGCACTCAATCATGGAGAACGAAGCACGCCAAATAAAATTGTTATATTTACTGGAATGTATCAAGGCTGTGTCAGTCCTGCCTACAGCCCAGCTATGCTAAAGACTAGAGTTAGTATGATTTTGTTTCCATGTTAGTTGCCATGAAAACTGCATGATTTTCCACAATTTCACATCAACTCCTGTGGAAAAAAATAGATTCTTGCATTAGGGAATTGTTAACACACATTTTAATTATACTTTAGATTTATCTACCAGAAGCTGCAAAATGTCTATATAAAGGATGAGGATATTACCACCTATTGTCATTGTAAGGCATTCATACAATGTATTTATTTAGTGCCAGCAGATTCTGTAGCGCTGTACATCACAGTATACATTATTTTTCTAACCAATCAAAATGTGCAAATTTTTATGAATGTATAGTTAGATTGATATATATTTTCAGAAGGCTTTATGGAACCCAAAGCCAGCCACTTTTTTTTTTAAACACGTGCAGCTGTAGCTAAAAACAAAGATAGGGTTTATAGATGACTTACTGTAAATGCTACATTTGGGTATAAACATATAAATTAACATGGACAATTCTGAGTTAAATTCAATATTTGGTATAATTTCTTAATGTAATATTTACAATAAATTGTTATATAAGATGTCTTTTGTTGTGCCCATTCTCCTTTATTTACATTATAGAATACATTAAACAAGAACACATACATGACGCATACATGAATGACTACTGTGATTGTTTCATAAGCTTATGTGAGTTCCCAGGACACTTTGTCTCCTTTTGATTTTTTCATGTTTGTCTTCCTCAGTTGAGCAAAGTGTTTTAAGGTTATGCCTTTCCCAGTGTCTCTTTTGAAATTAGCCCTGAAGCCAAGAATAGTGGTGTTACTATCTCAGTGGAGTCCTCTGCTTCTTTTGCTGGAGTGTCCTGTCTGTTTTAGTGAATTACTTGGAAATAGAATATGGAAATAGATGCTTAACCGGACCCTCTTAACCATTTCACCAGTTTAGTAGATTGAATGTACTACCACTGATACCCCTTTATTGAAATGATAATACACATTAATGTTATAGTAGTACATATGCTATATACCGTATTGTCTCAATTATAGGCCACACCCCTAAAGTTAGGTGCTTTTTTAACCCCTTAAGGACCGGGCTAATTTTTTATTTTTCTACCCTTTGGGACCGAGGCTGTTTTAACACTTTTGCAGTGCTCGTGTTCAGCTGTAATTTTCTCCTCATCCATTTAGTGTACCCACATATGTTATATATTGTTTTTTTCAGGACAAGATGGGATTTCTTCAGATACCATTATTTTTATCATATCATCTTATTTACTATAAAAAAAGTAATAAAACATGGTGAACATTTTATGACTTTTCTTTGAAACATCTTTTACTCACCTACAAAAGGAAGTAAAAAAAATATCTAATTAGATTCTACATTTGTCCTGAGTTTAGAAATACCCAATATTTT
Organism: Sceloporus occidentalis; assembly: GCA_023333645.1. Classification (NCBI taxonomy): domain Eukaryota; kingdom Metazoa; phylum Chordata; class Lepidosauria; order Squamata; family Phrynosomatidae; genus Sceloporus; species Sceloporus occidentalis. Next base: position 1,049,137 of record JALMGF010000028.1, read on the forward strand.
TATGTTTTTTTTTGCTGTTTTTTGTAAGTTACTGGGCAATAAGTATAAGCGTTCTATGATTTCCAAACATTTTTTTTTTCCAAATCTGGTCATTCTGCCTCCATCTCCTTTTTGGAACATCTTTGAAGGCGGTCAATTCAATTTATCCCCATCAAACCATATATTTTTGAAAAATAGACACCCCAGGGTATTTCAAATGCTGGTATTTTAACCCTTTCCATGCACTAATTATACAACCACACTTTGTCAAACTTTGTAATAGTAATTTTTTTTTATTATTTTTTTCACACGAATTGCAATTGAGTTATTAATATAAAGGTCCTGGTATATGTCACTGTCAAAGGTTTGTCAGATTATTTGGCTGGTAAAAGGCTACTTTTGGGACATGCGTAATTCAGGTGGTCATTTGGTCATTCTGCCTCTATGTCCCCTTTGGAACATCTTTGAAGCCAGCTACTTCAATTTACCCCATCAAACCATATATTTTTTAAAACTAGACACCCCAAAGTATTTCATATGCTGGTATTTTAACCCTTTAATGCATGAGATTAAACGCCGTTTAAGCGAGGAAAGTGATTGTTGATCACTTTTTAAGCTTATTTAATTTAATGATGGTTCAGAACTGTCAAAGGTCGTTAAGTGACCGTTTTTGCGTGACGACCCTGAACCGTCAAAGGTCGTTAGGGGTTAAAGAAAATTTTAGATTTTTAGAAAAAATACACATTAGTGGAATAGTAAAACAGTATTCTAAGTAACAGTTAGTCAACATATGTTACATGCAAACAGAAAACCAATTGCCAATTTAATGCTTATAGATATGCCCCTCTGCCCCCAGATATGCCACTCTGCTCCAGCAGATATGTCACTCTGCCCCCCACAGATATGCTGCCACTCTGCCCCCCCAGATATGCTGCCACTGTTCTCCCCTAGATATGCTGTAACTCTGCCCCCCTGAGATATGCTGTCACTCTGCCCCCCCGAGATATGCTGTCACTCTGCCCCCCACCGAGATATGCTGCCACTCTGCTCCCTAGATATGGCCCCCCGACTTACCAATGCAGTCTCCCTGGTGTCTAGCGGGGCCGGCAGACAACTTCCGGTTGTTAAAGTACATCGCGCAGACATTCACCACCTGCGGCGATGCGAGCGTAATCAACCTCCGCTGCCGGCACGTCTGCACGATGTGCTTTAACAATCTCCCTTGCTGGCACCCGTAGATGTCCACAGCTGCCGGAAAGTAGGATCCAGGTCCCCTGGATCTGGATCCTAACCCTGCTGCCTGTCCGGCGCCCTGAACTGCATGTCCCGGGCGTCAGGCGATACGAATTGCGCATTCCTGCACTAAACCACAAATATAGGCCGCACCCCCACTTTAAAGACTTAAAGTGGGGGGGAAAGGTGCGGCCTATATTCGGACAAATACGGTATGTTGTTCAAGCACTGCATATGACCCTTGCACTTCCCATACCCAGGAGGTTCACACCACCTCCAATTTCCCATACCCACAATAATGCATAAGACACACGCAGGATTGGATTTAGGAAAGGCCGAGACAGTTATTTATCAAATGTCATTTTATTCAATCTTTTCGGACAACAATTTGTTTAAAACACAGCAACTGCCCGCTCCAATCCTGCCCCTCCTCAAGACACCATAGGTCAATACCTACAACATTCAAATGAACACCATCCCGGGCAAAAAACCCATCGGATCAGACTCAATATGCGTGTGTTTCACTAACAAGCCCCCATGCTGAGACACAAAATGAGAAACCACATGGTTTACTCTATGCCAAGCCCTATCAATATCAACAAACAACCTTGCACCCCTCCAAAACATCCAAGGGGTAATCTCTGACCAAACTAAAAGCAACCCAGGAAAATTATCCCAAAGTCGCAGACTATCACACTTTATGATTTTCCTGGCCGGCCTGGAACACAGGTCATATCCACCCGCGTGAATCACCAAAATGTGCGGGGTACCATGGTTAACCACATGGAAGTCAACTTCAGAAAAAACTCCTTACCACTTCAAACCTTGGAAACCAAGTCATCTGACCTGTACCAACTCTGAATCCAAGCCTAAAAGCCGTCCATGAGGACAAATACCGGCCCTACGCGCCGCCCAGTAAACATAAGAATGGCCTAGCATCCATACTAGGCAGTACCAATCAAGATGAACACATCAGAAAACAAACACATCATGCAAGGTGGGATCTCACATAGCTCTGAAAACGCCCTGACTCCCATCTCCCTATGCGCCTTATAGTTTCCTTACCCAGTCCCCACATAGCCGCCTGGGTGGTGGCACCAATCCGGATGTGTGAAGAAATTCTTCGAGTTTAAAGCACATACCAGCAAGCACTTACTGAAAACCACCAGGAACTGAAAGCGAAAGAGCGAACTCCCATTCTCGTGGACCGACAGGGAGCCATCCTCAGGTGACCGAACAGCCAAAAATGAACGCGAAAAACTCGGACCCCTCCAACTCAAACAGGCAAAGCCGAACTGATCAGTCTTGGAATGACGAATCAAGATATAAACAGAGCGTACACGTACCAAAACATCTTCCCTTTGCAACCCCTATTTTGCCTTCGTACTGTCGCTCACCAATTCGCCAATGTTAAAGGGCCAAAAAAGGCCAAAGCAAAACTATGCCAAAATAGAACAACCTCATATTCAGAAAAACAAACCTGGGACAAATAACCACAGAAATAACCCAATAAATAAAATGTGACATGCCGCCAACTATCCAATCTCCTCAGACCCCGCCCATAACCCTTCATAGTTCATAGTCTGAGAAACCAAGAAATCATTCATCAAATCCACATCCCCTGCATCTTAAAATAAAAATCTAAAGCTGCAAGGTGATTATTATTAGTTGCAACAAAAACCCCTTGTGCAAATTCCGTGCCTACCACATATAACAAAACCGACAGCCTACCCTCACGAGAAGCAGGACCACCAACCTCCCTGCAAAGATGACTCCCATTCCTGCCGGTACTTTGTATAGGCTGAAAGGGTAGAAGGTGCCAAAGACCGGGCTACCTGACTCATGACCCATCTGTGACCATTGTAACAGGATATAAACAAATCCCAAACCTTAAGATCCTTGCTTAGTTCACGAGTCAAGTGGATGAAATGATGAGGCAATCATAAACCATAAAAACATGCCTACAAAACACCCTACCCATGGGCATGATTCTGCAGGCAAAATTTAATTTGCCCAATAAAGACTGCCACTACACCAACGTAATCGTCTTAGCTATCCGCTGTCAGGACTACCCGTACAATGGCACTTACCGCAGGAGTTATTCTGCCCAGTCCCCTGATACAAAGGGAGAAGCCCCAAGTAACAGAGAACCAGGACTTAGAGGATCCCAACAGTAAGGAGGCCTAGTACGGGCAGGTAGATATAGATACTGAGTAGACAGGGGAAGGAATCTCCGGACGAGCCAAACTGGTACACAGATCAGGTAGTCACACAAGCCAGGGGGTCGAGACACGGAGCGGGTAGTCAGACGAGCCAAACTGGCACACGGAGCAGGTAGTCAAACAAGCCAGGAGTCGAGACACGGAGCGGGTAGTCAGACGAGCCAAACTGGTACACAAATCACCGAGCAGAGGTACAGAAACGCAATCCAAAAGAGTAAACAGGCAGGCAGTGGGTCAAAATAACGAAGATCAGGAGTTCAGCAATATACGAGGTATAGGACCACAACAGGGTGCATAAGAAAAGGATTTCCAGCTTTTCAAAGCTGGCGCCAACCTAAAAACCCGCCTCAGAGTTGACGTCACGGCTGAGCCCTCAGCCGTCCATCACCACCCTGATGCCAGCCACACGGCATTGCCGCGCCCCCAGAGTTCCTGCAGTAGCCGCCAGAAGAGGAGGTAAGTATGGAGGCCGGGGAGACCTCAGAGTCAATCCCTTGAGTTCCGTGTCGGCGGCGGGTAGTACAGCCGGCGGCAACGGAGCTCTGGGGAGGGATCTCGAGCTCCCGGTTACCGCGGACGGTAGCCTGTCCTCCAGTACCGGGAACCGAGGGGTCGAGAACCCGACGTCCGCGAGCGGCAATCCGCCCGCCGGAGCCGGGTGCCGGGTTATCATAAAAAGAATAAAACTGCCCTTGGAAAAAATTAAGACACTTTTTTAACACCAGTGCCATTGCCCATAAATAAATTTTACTTTTTTTAAAATCTTAAATTGTATAATATATATTGAAGGACCCTTGAACACTATGTTAGCAGATAGTTCTGAAGGAAGACCAGAAATGGATATGTGCTTATTTAACTTAAATGGCATCATCTAGAACTTAAGGCAATTCAATAAAGTGGAAAAGCTACACTATATGGACAAAAGTAATTAAGAGTATTGGGAACTCTTTATTATTGAATTCAGGTGTTTCAATCAGACCCATTGCCACATGTGTATACAATCAAGCATATAGTAATGCAGTCTGCATTCACAAACATTTGTGAAAAAATGGGTCTGAAGAGCTCAATGAATTCAAGCGTGGTCCTGTGATAGGATGGCACCTTTGCAATAAGTCAGTTTATGAAATTTCATCCCTGCTAAATATTCCACGGTCAACTGTAAGTGGTATTATTGGAAAATGTAAGCATTTAGGAACAACAGTAACTCCCAGTCCCTATTAATCTAATATCCATAACTTGTAATATTATTGCTTTCAAGAAACACGTCCAGGCTCCTTTTGAACTCTTTTATTGAGTTTACCATTACCACTTCCTCTGGCAGAGAGTTCCATAATCTCACCGCTCTTACTGTAAAGAACCCCCGTCTGTGCTGGTGCAGAAACCTTCTTTCCTCCAACCGTAGAGGATGTCCCCTTGTTATAGATACAGTCCTGGGTATAAATAGGTCCTGGGAGTGATCTCTGTACTGCCCCCTTATATATTTATACATAGTTATTAAGTCCCCCCTAAGCCGTCTTTTTTCCAAACTAAATAACCCCAATTCTGATAATCTTTCTGGGTACTGTAGTCCTCCCATTCCCCTTATTACTCTGGTTGCCCGTCTTTGAACCCTCTCCAGCTCCACTATATCTTTCTTGTACACTGGTGCCCAGTACTGTACCCAGTATTCCATGTGTGGTCTGACTAGTGACTTGTACAGGGGTAGAATTATTTCCTTGTCGTGGGCATCTATGCCCCTTTTGATGCACCCCATGATTTTATTTGCCTTAGCAGCAGCTGCCTGACACTGGTCGCTACAGGTAAATTTACTGTTAACTAAAACTCCTAAGTCCTTTTCCATGTCAGTCGTCCCCAGTGTTTTCCCATTTAATACATATTCCCAGCCTGGATTTTTCTTCCCCATGTGCATAACCTTACATTTATCTGTGTTGAACCTCATCTGCCACATCCCAGCCCAAGCCTCCAACCTATGCAGATCCATTTGTAATCGTGCGCTGTCCTGTATTGTGTTAACCACGTTACAGAGCTTAGTATCGTCTGCAAAGATTGATACTTTACTATGCAATCCCTCTACAAGGTCATTAATAAATATATTAAAAATAATAGGACCCAAAACTGACCCCTGTGGTACCCCACTAGCAACAGTCACCCACTCAGAGTATGTACCATTAATAACCACCCTCTGTTTCCTATCACTGAGCCAGTTACTTACCCACATACACACATTCTCCCCCAGCCCAAGCATTCTCATTTTATGTACCAGCCTTTTATGTGGCACCGTATCAAATGCTTTGGAAAAATCAAGATATACGACATCCAGCGATTCACCCCGATCCAGTCTTGAGATCACCTCCTCATAAAAGCTGATCAGGTTAGTTTGACAGGACCGATCCCTTGTAAACCCATGCTGATATGGAGTCATACATTTATTTTCATTGAGATACTCCAAAATAGCATCTCTTAGGAAACCCTCAAACAGTTTACACACAACAGAAGTTAAACTAACAGTCCTATAATTCCCCGGGTCACTTTTTGCCCCCTTTTTGAATATTGGCACAACATTTGCTATGCGCCAGTCCTGGGGAACAGACCCTGTCACTATAGAGTCCTTGAATATTAGAAATAGGGGTCTGTCTATTACATTACTTAACTCCCTTAGAACGCGGGGGTGAATGCCATCTGGACCTGGTGATTTGTCTATTTTGATTTTTTTTAGGCGGCACTGCACTTCTTCCTGCGTTAGACAGGCGACATGTACTGGGGCATTTATCTCATCCTGCTGTATATTACCTGGCATTTCATTTTCCTCTGTGAATACAGCAGAGAAGAATATATTTAATAGATTAGCTTTTTCCTGATCCCCGTCTATAACTTCTCCCTCATTACTTTTTAAGGGGCCAACGCTTTCATTTTTAACCTTTTTACTATTTATATAGTTAAAGAACATTTTGGGGTTTGTTTTACTCTCTTTGGCAATGAGTCTTTCTGTCTCCAATTTTGCTGCTTTTATCTGATTTTTACATATTTTATTTTTTTCCCGATAGCTTTTTAGTGCTTCCTCACTGCCTTCCTGTTTTAGTAGCTTAAATGCCTTTTTTTTGCCATTTATTGCCCCCTTTACATTTTTATTTATCCACATTGGTTTTCTCTTGTTCCTGACTCTTTTATTCCCATACGGTATGTACCTTTCACAGTGAGAATTTAAGATATTCTTAAAAATCTCCCATTGAGCATCTGTACTCTTGTTTTTGAGGACATTTTCCCAATTTACAGTGTTAAGGGCTTCTCTTAGTTGATCAAACTTTGCCCTCCTAAAGTTCATAGTTCTTGTGGCTCCTCTAAGAGTTCCCTTATTGAAGGACAAGTTATAATTCATCATATTGTGATCACTATTTCCTAGATGCCCCCTGACCTGCACATTAGTTACTCTGTCAGGTCTGTTGGTTAATATTAAGTCCAGTAGGGCGCCCCCTCTGGTCGGGTCCTGTACCATTTGGGACAGATAATTATCCTTACTTATAGTCAGAAACCGGTTTCCTTTATGAGATTCACAGGTCTCGCTTTCCCAGTTTATGTCGGGATAGTTAAAGTCCCCCATAAGAACCACCTCATTGTGATTAGCTGCCTTGTTTATTTGCTTTAATAATTGATCTTCTGCTGCTTCCATTATATTTGGTGGCTTATAGCAAACCCCGATCAGTATTTTATTATTTTTCTTTCCATATATTTCTACCCATAATGACTCCACATTATCATTTCCCTCACATATATTCTCCCGCAGTGTGGCCTTTAGGCTGGACTTTACATAAAGGCAAACTCCTCCCCCTTTTCGTTTTTTCCGATCCTTCCTGAATAGACTATACCCCTGTATGTTAACCGCCCAGTCATAGCTATCATCCAACCATGTCTCTGTTATACCCACTATGTCATAATTTTCTTCAGACATTATTAACTCCAGTTCGTCAGTTTTATTGTCAAGCGTTGGATCGAGTGGTGTAAAGCACACCGCAACTGGACTCTGGATCAGTGAAAATGTGTTCTGTGGAGTGACAAATCATGCTTTTCTGTTTGGTAGTATGGGTCTGTCAGATGTCAGAAAACATTACCTACTTGACTGTATTGCGCCAACTGTAAAGTTTGGTAGAGGAGAAATAAAGCTTTGGGGCTGTTTTTCACGGGTTGGGCTAGGCCCCTTAATTCCAGTTAAGTTAATTTTTAATGCTTCAGCACAATAAGACATTTTAAACAGTGCTATGCTTCCAACTTTGAGGAAGGCACTTTTCTATTTCAGCATAACTGTGCCCCATTGCACAAAGCAAGGTCGGTAAAGGTATGGTTTGATGAGTTTGCTGTGGAAGAACTTGACCGGCATGCACAAATGCCTGACCTATCTAACAACTTGCGAGCCAGACCTTCTCATCCAAGATTAGTGCCTGACCTCACAAATGCTCTACTGGATGAATGGGCTCCAAAATCTTGTGGAAAGCCTTTCCAGAAGAGTGGAAGTTATTATAGCTCCAAAGGAGGGAACAACTACATATCAATGTATAAGTGTTTAGAATGGGATGTCAAAAAAACCCTATTGGTGTAATAGTCAGGGCTCCCAATACTTCTGTCCATATAGTCCATATGTCCACATATACCATATAGTGTATATGTTAAGCAAAAAGATACAATTCAGCTTGTAGTAGACTCTAAAAGGGGAAAAAGTATATGTTAGTTATTCAAACAAATATGTTTTTTAAACTTTTTATGTGACTTTAATCAGTTTATCCTTAGTTATGTAATAGAGTAAATAATATGAAATTGTTTATTTTATTTATGGACTTTAAGTTATAAACATACAGTGTTTTCTGCTCTCACCACTTCCTCAACATTAAACATTGTGTGCTTATAGGAAAAGGGTCATCATGATACTACTGGTAATTGTAAGCATTCTGACTCTTGTCTTGCATCCAAGTTTCATGTTTGCATAAGGCAAACTCTGGAGAAGAGTACATCTGGCTTTAAAATAAGATAATATAATGTAAAATACATCCCCGGTGACCTTTTCCTGCGAGAGCTTGTTTGGCACTTTCTAATGCAAAGTTAAAACACTGGAAATCCATGAAAGCCACTTGAAAAAAGGAACCGTGCATGATGCTGTAAACCCTTGCTTTAGTTGATAAACTGAAACATTTAATGTAACACTATTTTGAGCGTGTGGTCTGGTTACAACCATGTATCGTTTACTTAATTTTTATTAATTAGAAGAAAAAAAAAAATGATCTTACCAGTAAGTCATTTGAGTCAGTGAGTGTTTCCCTCCAAAGAAAAGTGAATCATTGTAAGAAAAAAATATATTTTTTATTCATGAACATTAAAAAACCAATAATAAAAAAATGTTCATAAAATGGTAAATTTACTATATGGAATTAACTGTGCTAAATAGGTTTACTATTGTGATATTTTATAAAGTGGGTTGATACACTGTGTTTGTCATAATTTTTCGGATATTTCGGAAATGTTATCTATTCTCGTGTGCAAAGATCTTGTGGTTCTTCCCATGTATTGTAACACACACGGACAGGTGAGCATATAAATTACATTTTTGGTATGGCATGTTATGTGTTTACATAACATGGTTTCATGCACGCCGTCAGGAACACCTGAAAGTTGCATTGTAAAGAAATGAAATACAAAGAGGCCAGGCATTGACCTGCAAAGTGTAAGAGTCTCTCCTATACGCTATCACATATACCACTTGTTATTGTGCATACTATACCATAAAGTTACTTGTTTTTTTTCCTTTTTTCTTTCAGCTACCAAGAATTCTTGAGAACTTATACCATCTGTGAAACAAACGTTTTGGGAAGTATATCTTTGCTACAATTTTTTTTTCCCCATGACTTTATTTATTTTTTTAGCTCTGTCACTAATTAAATTACCTTTGTTATTTCATAAGGACCAAACATGGCTGAGAATCACAAAAAGTGAAAACATATCACTAATAGCCAGATGATGACAAAATGCCTGAATGAGTTGTTTTCTTGGTTGTGTTAGAAAGGTCCCACTCAATGTTAAAATGTAAAAGAATAGTTTTAGCCTTGTCAGTGCATAAGGAGAAAACAAAATTTTGGTAAATTGTCCAGTGCCTCCATTCTCACCCTCCCTGTATGCTCCACAAAAGAAAAAACATTTTATAGTAAACCTGCTATCCCCAATACTGCCTTAAGCCGAGTCTGCTACTTTGGATGAAACTAGCATGTGTCACTATTAAATGTTCACTCATCATCATACCTGGGAAATCTCCGGGTTTGACCCTAATCCTCCGGGTTTGCGGGAGCGGGGTCTTGACACGCCCTGCTCCCCACCCATTTACCCTTTAAATTGGGATGTTTCCCCGCTGCTGTCAACGGGAATGCCCCCAATGTCAGTGGGAACTCCATCGACATCAGCAGGAACTCCCATTAACGTCAGCGGGCAGCGGCCCAGAAGTTCTCAGGTATGCTCATCATCATTGTACTCCTTGGTAGAGCTACTACTCTCCTGTTACTCCAGTCACTACAGAACAACAGAATCTTTTAGGTTCTGCCTAGTGAACAGATGTCCCATGTAAAAGCATGTATAAGCAGCTATATTGTCAACCGCTTTTGGACCACCCCTTGCATACAAATATAATGTTCTTCTTCCGCGTAATGTAGCTGTATTCATTTTTGCCAGCTAATCATTTTAATACCTTACATGCACATAACTCTCGGAGTACTTCTGAGAAAGTTCAAATATCTTAGGATTTATTAATTGGAGTAATTTGCTACCCTTTTTTGAGTTTAATTGAATATTTAGTATCATTTTTTAATTCATTATTTACAGTAAATTGATATGTAAGATGTTTGTTGTTGTGCCCATTCCCTGAATCGAAAAGGAACAGAAAACATATCTACGTGAACATATACATGACATATACATGACTGAATACTGGCATTGTTTCATAAACTTTTGTGAACAAGCTGCCTTTAAAATTCCCAGGACACTTTTTCTCTTTGAAGATTTTTTCAGATCATGTTTGTCTTCCTCAGTTGAGCAAGGTGTTTAAGGTTATGCCTCTCCCAGTATATCTTTTGAAATTAGCCCTGAGGCTAAGAGTAGCGGTGTTACTATCTCAATAGAGTCCTCTGCTTTATTTAATGGATTGTTCTGGGGTTTTTGTTAGTGAATTACTTGGAAAAAGAATATGGAAATAGATGCTTAACCGGACCCTCTAAACCATTTCACCAGTTCTGTAGATTGAATGTATTACCCAGGGGCGTAACTGGAAACCACAGGGCTCTGGTGGTAAAATAGCTGGCCTGTGCCATAATTGCCCCCAAACAATTGTCTGTGTCTTTTTTCTCTCTTGCCCCCCCTTCCAACATAAACTCTGACACACATATGTAAACACACTTGCACAAATTATACACTTACTACAAAAGTATTGGGACACAACTCTAAATTATTGAATTCAGATGTTTCAATGAGACCCACTGCCACAGGTGTATACAATCAAGCCCATGCAGACTGCATTTAGAAACATTTAGTATTATTGGAAGCATTTAGTAACAATATCAGCACAAAAACTGTGGTGGGAACCAAAGTAGGGGGGGGCAATTATAAAAAGCTACATATACACTCTATGTGTGTATGTGTATATATAGTATTTCACACCCCTCACATTTTTGTAAATATGTTATATCTTTTCATGTGACAACACTGAAGAAATTACACTCTGCTACAATGTAAAGTAGTGAGTATACAGCCTGTATAACAGTGTAAATTTGCTGTCCGCTCAAAATAACTCAACACACAGCCATTAATGTCTAAACCTTGGCAACAAAAGTGAGTACACCCCTAAGTGGAAATGGCCAAATTGGGCCCAATTAGTCATTTCCCCTCACTGGTGTCATGTGACTCATTAGTGATACAAGGTCTCAAGTGTGAATGGGGAGCAGGTGTGTTAATTTTGGTGTTATCGCTCTAACACTCTCTCATACTGGTCACTGGAAGTTCAACATGGCACCTCATGGCAAATAACTCTCTGAGGATCTGAAAAAAAGAATTGTTGCTCTTCATAAAGGTCGCCTAGGCTATAAAAAAGACCCTGAAACTGAGCTGTAGCACGGTGGGCAAGACAGCAGTTTCATAGGACAGGTTCAACTCAGAACAGGCCTCGCCATGGTCGGAAAAAAAAAAGTTGAGTGCACGTGCTCAGCGTCATATCCAGATGTTGTCATTGGGAAATAGACGTATGAGTGCTGCCAATATTGCTGCAGAGGTTGAAGGGGTGGGGGGTCAGCCTGTCAGTGCTCAGAAGGAAGGAAGCCTCTTCTAAAGATGATGCACAAGAATGCCTGCAGTTTGCTGAAGACAAGCAGACTAAGGAAATAGATTACTGGAACCATGTCCTGTGGTCCGATGAGACCAAGATAAACTTATTTAGTTCAGATGGTGTCAAGCAGATCCGGCCTTAAGTGTTCTGGCGCCCTGTGCAGACTACTCCTCTGGCGCCCCCTATCCCCCAAAAAAATCTCCCCCCTCTGCCCCTTCTCACTGCCTTTCCCCCTGCCCCTTATCACTATATACCCCCTTGTCTACACCTTGTTGCTGAAATCCTGCGGTGGGAGCGGGAGGCGTCCGTCTTTCCGCTCTGCCGCGGTGCACGCTTCACAGCTGAGCGCCAGAATAATTCCGGCGCTCAGCATGAAACGCCGGCACCGCAACGGAGTCACAGTGTCAGGACCCAGGTAAGCAGGTCGGGTAGGAGCCCAGTAGCAGGGGATACAAGGGGTTCCGTTTGTACCCCACGATGCATGACGGTAAGTGGGATAGTACAGACAGGCGCAATGAAACACAGCACAAACAGAATACTTGGAAAGGTATTGTATTGATGAAGGTGATAGGACCAGCAAGTAAAGGCAGTAAGTCTCTAGGCAGGATGCCCACTGGCAGGGCAGACGGGTACGGAGGCCCACTGGCAGGGCTGACGGCAGGAAGCCCACTGGCAGGGCAGGCGACAAGTAGCGCACTGGCAGGGCAGGCGGCAGGAATGCAGGTACAGGCAGGAATGCAGGTACAGGCAGGAATGCAGGTACAGGCAGGTAGTCCAGGTACAGGCAGGTAGTCCAGGTACAGGCACTGGTTCAAGGCCAAAAGAGAGCGGTCTAAACACTCCAATGCAAAGGCCCTGACTAAAGGGCAGGGCAGGTTAATAAAGGTAGGTTCTACTCAGGTGATCAGACTCAGCTGACCTGGTAATCTGATCCTGAGCACTCCAGAGGGAGGGGAAGGGTGGCCACTAGTGGTAGCAGCAGGACTACAGCAAAATAAATCATCCATGGTCCGGGCTAGTAGGGTGGAATCCTGACACACAGAGCGTGAGGGGCGCCGAGCGGTTGCTGAAAACTTCATGAGCAACCGTTCGGCGCCCCTGCCTGGGACTTAAATGAAAACACCATTTTTTTTTGTTTAACTTTATTTAACATGGAGGATGTTAAATGAAGTTACAAAAAAAAAGATGTTTTCATTTAAGTCCCAGACGGTGCCCCTGTTGCTATGGCGCCCTGTGCGGCCGCACAGGTCGCACACCCCTAAGGCCGGCCCTGGTGTCAAGCGTGTTTCGCAGCAGCCAGGTAAGGAGTACAAAGACAAGTGTGTCTTGCCTACAGTCAAGCATGGTGGTGGGAGTGTCATGGTCTGTGCCTGCATGAGTGCTGGGAAGCTACAGTTCATTGAGGGAACCATAAATGCCAACATATACTGTGACATACTGAAGCAGAGCATGATCCCCTCCCTTCAGAGACTGGGCCGCAGGCCAGTATTCCAACATGATAATGTTTTTGCGTTTTTTTCCCACACACATTTTATTTCAAGTACGTATTTACAGGTCCAGGTATATGTCACAGTGACGTCGGCGGGGGGGGGGCAGAGGGGGCCATGGCCCACCTATATCATGCTGTGCCCCTATGTGCCTCCCCAATTGAAACGCTGTAAAGCTGAGGGAACACTGATTGATGCGGAGGTCGCTCTCCACCTCTAGCTTGGTCGCGAACAGTGGCAGAGTAGCGACACAGACCCCTCGTGCTCTCACCGCAGGACTTACAAGGTAAGTGAACTACAAAGGGGGATAACGAGAAGATGAGTAAAGGGTATATAGTGAGAAGGGGGAGAGGGTAGCTAGTGAGGAACGGGGGGAGTGAGTAGCTAGTGAGAAGGGGAGGAGAGGGTGTAGATAGTGAGAAGGAGTAAGGGGGTAAATAGCGAGAAAAGGGAAGAGAGGTAGCTAGTGAGAAAGCGGGTAGGAAGAATATTGAAATAAATAAAGAGTGAAAATGAGTGAGAAAATGAATGAATTAATGTGTGGATGCATTTTGTGAATGAGTGAGAAAATGAACAAATTAATGTGTGGATGAATTGTGTGGCTGAATGAGAGACTGAAATAATTAATGTGTGTATGAATTGTGTGAATGAGAGAGTGTGAATTAATGTGTGTATGAATTGTGTGAATGAGTAAGATAATGAATTAATTAATGTGTGGTTGAATTGTGCGAATGAGTGAGAGTATGAATTAATGTGTGGATGAATTGTGTGAATGAGTTAGAGAATTAATGAATTTGTGAGAATGCTTTAATGAATATGTGTAAATGATTTGTGTGAATGAGTGAGATAATGATTGTGTAAATGAATTGTGTGAATGAAAGTGTGAATTAGTGAGTAACTGTAAAAGTGTGTGTATTATAGATGTATAATTGATTTGTGGAAAGGCAAAAGCAGGGTGCTTATGGGGCAAAGATAGTAAAGAATCACAAGCTGCTTATCAATGTGAGTAAATCAGTGCAGTTTTATTTCCACACGAGTGGCGACGTCTGAACCCAATAGGATTTTTCTCAAGCCATGGCTTGACCGTCTCTTAAGTGTGTATGGGACAAAGATGGCACAGGTAGTGTGTTTATGGGACAAAGATGGCACAGGCCGGGCTGTTTGGGGACAAAGATGGCAAGTCCTATGTGTGTAATTTGGGTGCTGGTCAGGTTCTATGTGGGCATTGCGGACACCAGGGCTGGCTTTGGGGTGTGCAACCTGTGATCTATTCCTCTAATCTAGGGGGTTTTATCTTCACCTTTAATGTTGAGTTTTTTGTGAATTCCAATTGATCTATACCTGCAAAGCTGGCTTTGTGTGTTATTCTGTTTATCCATATCTGCTATGCTTTGTTTCCATACATTATTTATGTATACCTGCAAATGCAGGGTTTATATGTCTTATTCAATTGATCAATACCTGCAGTGCTGTTTCCATGTGTTGATAATTTGATCTATACCCTCAGTGCTGAGTTTACATGTCATTTTCAGTTGATCTATACCTGCAATGCTGGGTTTATGTGTTCTGTTGATCTATACCCAATGCTATGTTTCCATGCATTATTATTGTATACCTGTAAATACAGTATTTATATGTCTGATTCTGTTTATTTGATCTATGCCTTCAGTGCTGAGTTCACATGTAAATTTCAATTAATCTATACATGCAAAGCTGGGTTTGTGTGAATGTTTTGATCTATATCTGCTATGCTTTGTTTCCAAACATTATTTATGTATACCTGCAAATATAGGGTTTGTATGTCTTGTTCAGTTGATCTATACATGCAAGTGCTGTTTCATGTGTTGTTTATTTGATCTATACCTGAACTACAGGGAGTAAGTAAAAGAGAGGCATAAATGAGTTTGAATTGAAATTTTTTGTCCAATTTTGGTGTGTTAACCACAATTTTATTAAAAGTAAGTAACACACCAAAATTGGACAAAAAATCAATAACAATATTATATAAATCCGGGACGTGTGGTCTCCCTAGATACCCCCCATGCATGGGTTTGTTGGGGCTAAAAGGCCACATTTGGGACGTGTGCATTTTTCAAATTGGAAATTTGACATGTGGTCATCCTGCCCCCTGTGTTAATTAGGACATTGTTGAGCCTGGCCAGTTAAATTTTCCCCATCAAATCACAAATTTTTTAAAAGCAGACACCCCATGAGCATTTAACATGCAAGTATTTTCACTCTTTCCCTGCAATTGTTTGAAGATATAGCGCTAATTTTAGGACTTGGAAAAATATATTTTTTTAATATATATATATATATAAATATATATATTTTTGGCCTTTTTTTTATTATTATTTTTTTACATTTTTTTGGAACTGGAATGTTCCCCTGATGGTGTCATCAGTGGAGAATTATTTTTACATGTTACCATTTTTTTTTTTTAATAAAACCTGCAAGGGGAGCCAGAGTTCTCAGGAGGGTCTCAAGGGACCCTCTTGGAAACTTTGAAAACTTTTTATTTGTTTTAAAGGACGCGCTGCCATCTTGCTAGTGGCAAAATCTCTTGCAGTCGGTATTCGGTGTTGCTGAATGCCTCGCTATCGTTGATTGCCTCCCAAAATCTTTTAAAGCAGGCATCCGCTGCCATACAATGTATCGCAGACATTGACGCCCCGGGAGGGGACAAACATGGCCCCTGATACCGATCTCGGAGCTGATGAATGCCTTGACTGACTCCAAAGTCAGTCTGTATATCCGGACCACCACTGCCAGCCACAAATTAGTACTCCTCAAAACAATTTAACAAAGGACCAGTACTCACCCAGCCGCACTCTGCTTCTCCCAAATAGTGTAACTGCCGCTGGGGAGAAGGGCCAAATGTGCCTTCTCCCTGGAGTCCTCTCAGCCGCTGGGGAGAAAACAGAGAGGCTGAGGTCCCTTCCATATGGGGTTCTGGGCTGACTGCTCGGCACCTCTGGGGACTGCAGGTGGCGACCGTAGTCCAATCAACCTGCATGGTACAAATGTTTAAGGAAAAAGTGATACTCAGCGCTTAAAATGAAAATGCCAGATATCTGGTGTAATGACACAACTTAAACAAGTATAATACCTTGGTGCTGCAGAACCAACACACTGACCACAAGTGTGTAAAGGATAATACACAAAACAAAGAAATAAAGTGCTGCGCAAAGTTTACAAACGACACCACAATATGTGCGGAAATTAAATAATACTTAAATTCATTAAAATGGATTCTTCAATAGGTTCCTCTGTTGAGAAGCCCATAGAGCCCCTTCTGGGGAATGGAGTTTCTTCTTTGTACCGGTGTACCAGAAAAGACCGGAGGAGAAGGAGTTAAAAAAGTAGTAACTTTAATATAAATAAAAAAATAGTAAGATACTATATTTTTTTATTTATATTAAAGTTACTACTTTTTTAACTCCTTCTCCTCCGGTCTTTTCTGGTACACCGGTACAAAGAAGAAACTCCATTCCCCAGAAGGGGCTCTATGGGCTTCTCAACAGAGGAACCTATTGAAGAATCCATGGTACAAATGTTTGTATGATCCTCGGCGAGGGGAGGAAAGCCACATGCATCCCCTCCTGTATACTCCATCTGCTGGGGAGAGATGTCTATCTGCCTCTCTTTCCCCCTTCGCCAACACTTCTGCTGGGGAAACAGGATCCATAGAAATCACTGCCTCTGGGCAACATTGGGGGGGTAAAGCCAATGGAGCTGGGGTCACAGAGGGGAGCGGGCAGAGGCCAGCGGCACTCTGCCCCGAGGGCAGCGCTTCAGCTGCATTTGTAAAATGCAGGGGCACCACCAACTCTGTGGCTGCCTGACCGGACCCTCCTTGGTTACTGCGGTCAGGTTTGGGAACAAGTGGAAGGGGTGGGCAGAGGCCAGCAGTGCTCTGCCTCGAAGCCAGCAGTTCAGCTGGGGGATCTGGCTGGGACATGCAGGGGGGGGTCTTGGCCAGTTTCTGGGCCATATTGCGGGGAATAGGGCAAAGTGTCTGGGGTGAGGGAAGGGAGTGGGCAGAGGCCAGTTGCGCTCTGCTCGGATGTTTGTACTTCTGGTGGGAGCACAATACTCACAGGATCCACTGGGGAACACTGCTGAGCACGGTCAAAGAGTTCTCGGTAGGCCTACTCCAGGAACCATTCTTGGTAAACCAAATAATTGAAATCAGCCCACAAGTCGGGCAGGTAACAGGGCACCTGCGAGAATCCCTTCCCTGAACTCCTGGATCTCCTCGCACCGATATTTCGATGGGCTCCCAAATTCTCGGTCCTCTTGTAGGCTTTCCATTATCAATCCTGGGCCTCCAAAGTCATCGTCCTCTGGCATGTAGTCATTCTTCAGCTCCACAATCCACAGTCATTTCAAGTGGAAGCAACTTCTCCAACTCAGCCACCAAGTCCTCTTGAGGCTGCTCTCCCAGGTACTGCATTCGCCAATCTAGTTGTAGCACGTACCATTCCTTGGAGGATGGGAGGACTATTCCCTGGACACCCTGGTCCACTCTGAGAGCCTCCATCCAGGCATTTATGTAACTTGTGACTCTGCTGTGCACCAACACGTCCTGTAGTGCTGGAACCATCTTTGGCTTGCTGCTGGTATACCCGCTGCTACTCCGCTGGGACGTTTGCAAGGAGGTTCCCGCCGCTGCTGCCAATGTAACGGGTTCACCAAGAGAGCTGTAGTAACTACCAGAAATCACCCACATGTATCCTCCTGTTGTCCCCGGAATCACTTCCAGGACCAGTCAGCATGCGCACCTTGGAACCCTGCTATGTGTACCCAATAAGTAGACACAACTACCTTGAACTCAGTACAGCAGGAATGAACAATTTATTGTTGTTAAACATAGACTGATATAGCCACAGACCTTAATCAACATAAATCAACATGATAAACAGGTACATGTAGACAACCCAACCTTTCATCCCCTTTAGCTACTGAATATCCCCCTGGTAGCCCTCCTGTTAATGGGATTAGTTTACACAATGGAGTTCCTGCCTGTTTGGCAGCCAGGCTGGAGCCATCTCTGAGTACCTTGGGCCCCTGTATGACAGGTCATTCTGTCACACCGTCGATGGCCTCCATGAAGATCGGGGAGGTTTTCTCCTGCAAGGGTATATTGTGGAGCCTGCAGAAGTCATGGTCAATAAAGTTTCCTTTAGCTCCAGTCTATAAGGGCTGGAGCCAGACTGGTGCTCTTCTGAACAGTGAGAGATGTAGGCACGAACATACGAGGCGCCTGATCATGGGGAAAGGCAGCAGAAATGCCTAGAGGAGGTACCCCAACCCTCCTTAGGCCTTGTAGTTTCCCGGCTTTACAGGGCAGGAATGCACATAATGTCCTCGTTTGCCACAGTACACCTCAGGCGGAAGAGAAGCAGAGTCAGAAGAAGCCGGACGTGGCGCAAAACACAGTGGAGCCCTCCTTTGTCAATCTCGCTGTACCTGGCGTTCCCGGAGGCGCAGATCTATGTGGCCAATGTAGGCGATGAGTTCTTCCAAGTCCGTGGTCCCGGGCAGCCACCTCATCTTTTAGGCGGTCAGATAGGCCATTAGTTAAGGCAGCAACCAAGGCGTCATTGTTCCATGCCACTTGTGCAGCCAGGATACGGAATTCAATGGCATAGTCAGATAAGCTGCGTGTACCCTGACGCAGTGAGAAGAGACTTGACGAGGCAATATGGCCACGACCTGGCCTGTCAAATACTTGACGGAAAGTGGTTACAAAGTCAGTATAATCGTTGACCACTGGAGACTTGCGTTCCCAAAGAGGAGTTGCCCAGGCCAGAGCCCTGTCAGTGAGTAGGGAGATGACATACCCCACACGGGCTCTATCGGAAGGAAACAAGTAGGGAGACATCTCGAAGTGAATGGAGCACTGATTGAGGAATCCACGACAGGTAGCAGGATCCCCTCCATATCTGGGAGGAGGTGGTAAACGGAGGGTATGAAGACCTGGGTCAGCAGGCGGTAGAACAGCAACAGGTACAGCAGCAGGCACAGGAGGAGGACCACGTGCTGGATCAGTCCTCGCCGGGAGTGTTTGCAACGCCTGAGCAAACCGGTCCATGCGAAGATCCAGACTTTCAATACGGGCTTCACAGCTAGACATCTTCTGGCCAATATCCGCGGGGTCCATGGTGACCCTTGTTACTGTAACGATTGGATGAGGAGGACCCCGGATGGCGGAGTGAGCCAGGCAAACAGGAACCAGGAGTAGCTAGGAGAGCTGGAACCGAGAATCAGGTCTGGTAACCAGTAAAGCAGGAAGCCCAATCAAATCCAGAAGAGTAGTCAAACAAGCCGAATCAATACCAACAATCAGAGAACAGGAGCCAAATCAGAAAACAGGAGCAAAGTCAGCAAGCCGGGTCAAACGAAGAAATAGTCACAGCAAGTCGCACAGGAAAACCACAGAATACACCCAGAAGAGGAAGTCCAGGTTTAAATAGGGACAGGTGGAGGTGTGTCCTGCATTAAGGAGGTCACCCGAGGTTATAAGAACACGTTACAGATGTAATGTGTAATATTATGTTTTGACCACACCTGTTTGGCCGACCACGCGGTGAAGACGCTGACCGGGTAGCGGTGGTACTCGCTGCCCGGGAAGCCGGCCGAGGAGGAAGCGTTGCGGGACCGGCCACGGCGCGGGACCGGAGAGGCAGGTAAGTCCTTACAGTGACAATAGCTGTTTTAACATTTCTGTGGTGTTCGTGTTTAGCTGTAATTTTCTCTTTCCCCTTTAGTGAATCCACACAAGTTATATATAGAAGGGCTTTATTTAAATGTCATTATTTTGATTGTTTCATATTATTTACTATAAAAAAAAGTATTAAATATGGTGAAAATTCGAGAAAAAAAGGACTTTTTCTGACTTGAAAAATATTTTACTCATCTGTGACGGACACTGTAGAGACGGCTGGTCTCTGCCGTCAATAGTTCCAGCGATCTCCTATGGTCCCCTTGGTATACTCCAGACTTCCAGTAACCAAGTAGTTACACTCCACGATGAAGGGTCCTTTGTCCCCAAATCACAGGCACAGACATGGTCTCAGGCTTGAACAAGTAAGAATCTCTTTTATTGTACACCAAACACCAACTTTATACCTGAGACTATCTTGAAAAGAACAATACATAAATATATTAGCTAAAACACTTTAACTGGCACCAATCAGGAGAGAGCTAGAACAGGGAGCAACCAATCACAGTGCAGGGGGTGTGGTCAGGGGCAGCCCACATCCCATTAACTTAGGGACTAATCAAAAGGGGAGCTACCCTCCCTACCATATGTGGATTTCCGGGGTGTGGCTGTAACAACCAATAGGGAAGGTGCCTACCTAGCAGACACCTACAACCTTGCCACAGATGCTCCTGTGACATAATCTATAAAAACTAATGAAATAACCTATCCTGACTTTTGAAATACCCTTTTGTTTTGCTTTTTTCTGCACACTATGGGGCAAGGACAGGTACAAGTAGCAGTTTGCTATTTCAAAACCATTGTTTCCAAATCAGGTAATTCTGCCCCATGTGTTATTTTAGGTATCTTTGAAGCCGGCCAATGCAATTTACCCCATCAAACCATATATTTTTTGAAGACTAGAGACCCCAGGGTATTTCAAATGCTAGTATTTTAACTCTTTCCATGTACTAATTCTACCACCAGTCTTTGTCAAACTTTGTGGTAGTCATTTGTTTGTGTTTTTCTTTTAAACACATTTTACGTCAGGTAGGAATTTGCACGTCCTGGTATATGTCACTGTCACACAACACCCCAATATGTGTTCAGCAACATCTCCTGAGTACAGTGATACCACCCATGCATGGGTGTGCCTGGCTGTTTGGGGGCAAAATGGCCACATTTGGGGCATGCACATTTTTCAATGTGCATGCCCCAACTTTGACATTTAGTGATCCACTGCCCATGCACTATTTGGTATATCTTTGAGCCTGGCCAATTCAATGTGCCCTATAAAACCATATATTTTTGAAAACTAGAGACCCCAGGGTATTTCAATTGCTGATATTTTAACTCCTTCCATGCACACATTTTACCACCAGCCTTTGTGAAAGTTTGCAGTAGTATTTTTTTGTGTGTATTTTTCCCACATATGTTGTACTTTAGGTATGAATTTACAGCTCCTGGTATGTGTCACTGTCACACAACACCCCAATATTTGTTCAGCAACATCTCTGAGTCCAGTGATACCCCACATGCATGGGTTTGTTGGGTTGTTTGGGGCTAAAAGGCCCTCATTTGGGACATGTGCGTTTTTCAAATTGGAAATTTGACATGTGGTCATCCTGCCCCTGTGTTAATTGGGACATTGTTGAACCCGGCCAATTCAATTTACCCCATCAAATCATACATTTTTTTAAAGTACAAACCCCATGGGCATTTAACATGCCAGTATTTTAACTTTTTCCTTGTGAGAATTGTTTGAAGATATGGTGCTAATTTTAGGACTTGTTCATAAATATATATATATATATATATATATATATATATTTGGACTTTTTGTAAAAAAAATTGGGACTGGAAGATTCCCCTGATTGTGACATCGTGACAGTGGGAAATAATTGCTACATGTTACCATTTTTTTTAACTATTTAATTTTTTTTATTTTTTTTTATTTTTACTAGTTATATTGTGATTAGAAAGTTGGGCTCCATTGACTTGCATCGAGGCATTACAGCAACACCGTTTGGGTGCAGAAAGCGAACATACTGTAGATGGATTTCTATACCTGTTTAAATCCATGACGGTCCTGGCACGTCAATTGTCTCTAAGTGAATGTCAAGCGTTAATTGATGTCAAGGGGTTAATAAGTAAAACAAATATCAGTCTGACAGTGCAAGGTTGCCACTGAATATTCAAACAATAAATTTGTTTAAGATTAGGTATCTTTGAATTTAATATTGACTCTAGTATCTTACTTATTTTTTTGTGCATTCATCTTTTAGGAAAATGATCGATTAGTTGGACACATTTTAAAAGACTTTGCTTGCCCCCTGGTGAGTTTTTTTTTATAACTGTATTCAAGGTAACAGATCACCTCGAGTGTAGTCTGGCTAAACACATTATGTGTGCTTCTCCCATGCAGAGCCATGCAGGATCATTGTACTTTGAGCTACATTCATCAGTCATAACAACTAAGTTAATATGAGGAAATACACAGGGAAGCTTACACAGGGTTATCTTAGCACAAAATGGTGGAGCTTCTGGTGTCGCCCTCCAGTCAGGGTTGAGGATGTCATCAAAAGCTCTGCCATTTAGGTGGAAGTTTTCTCCGGGAGGTTATATCCACAGAGATGCGGGCAAAAAAAGAAGTGACTGAAGATGAATAACAAGAACATGCGAGACATGGAAGCAGTGTTGCAAGACATGGAAATGGTCATCAGAAAAGGTAGGGAGATACTCAGAGAGTGTGTGAGAGAGATATCCCCTGATATGACACTCTGCTCCCCTGATATGACACTCTGCCTCCTGATATGCCACTCTGCTCCGCTGATGTGCCACTCTGCCCCCCTGGATATGCCACTCTGCCCCCTGGATATGCCACTCTGCCCCCCGATATGACACTCTGCCCCTCCCCGACTTACCAATGTGTCCCCAGACTCCCTGGTGCCTAGTGGGGGCAGTCGATGTACGTCTGCGCGATGCGAGTAGACAACCTCTGCTGTTGCTCGTCACATCCGCCAGGGGTTCTATGCCGGCGCTCTGTCATAGAAGCCGCTGCGGAAGTGACGGCAGCAGCGGAAGTTGTCTGCCAGAGAGGAAGTTACGGGACCCCTGCAGTACTGCGGGGGATACTCATCTCTGGCAACCGGGGAAGTCTGCGCGGAGCGCTCAGACAACCCCCGCTGCTGCCGGCAGTTCGGCTGGGGCTTCTATGGGGCTTCTATGGAAGAGCACCGGAAGGTCATGTAACGTTGACGCTCCTAGAAGCCCTGGCGGAAGTGCCAGCAGCAGCGGGGGTTGTCTGCATCGCAGAAGGGGTTGTCTGGATCCTCACCTTGCTGTTTGCCCGCAGCAGGGCTAAATAAAGGAAAAAAAAACACCTGCCCGGGACCAGAACTGCATGTCTCAGGCATTGGGTGATACAAATTACGCTAAACCCCGATTATAGGCTGCTCCCCCACTTTAAGTGTGTGGCTGGGTGCGGTCTATGATAGGGTAATTAAGAAGCTGGCTGAATCCCACCACTGCATTTATCCTTGCAGATAGCTTGTCCATGTTCATCTTTTCCAAACCCCTATTCCTGGTGCGGTGGAAGTGAGATTAAAAAGATATAATGATCTGGGGAATGATATCCACTTAACATTAAATAGTAAAGTGGTCCATGGGAAAATGTTTAACATTGTTCTTTTTATTCAGGTTACTAAAGTTATCGGAATTGATGGAATAACTTTAGCTGGATAATAATGTATTGTGTATTGATAATAGTGTATTGCAATGTAAGTCTTTCACAGTAAAAAACAAAAGCATAATGTCAATGTGTAGTAAGAGTGAACTGTAGTAACTTTTCATTATATTTATATACTGTATTTGCTCGATTACATCCCTGATTATAAGACGACCCCCCAAAATGTGAACATTAATTTAGGGAAAAAAAGAAAAAGCCTTAATATAAGACTACCCTATAAGAAAAAAGTTTTACTAGTAAATATTAATTCACATGTAAACTATTTTTCCATATTAAATAAAAATGATTGTGAAAAAGGCTTTTTTGTTTTTTATTTCCTTTCATTTGCCAACCTGTCCCCAGTTATGCCTTATACCCATACCTGGGAACTCTCCGGGTTTTGCCGGAGATTGCCGGGTGAAGCACCGCTTCTCCGGGTCAAGACCCGAATCCTCCGGATCGTGGGAGGGGGGTCTTCACACGCCCTGCTCCCACCCATTTTCCATTTAAATGGGGGTGTTTCCTGCTTACGCCAGGGGAACTCCCACTGACATCACGGTACTGCCCGCTGACTTCAGTGGGCAGTCCTGGCTGCGACCCGCAAGGGAAGGCTCTGGGAAGCTGAAGCCCAGAAGTTCCCAGGTATGCTTATACCCCCTTATATGCCACTCTGCCTCCAGAAATGCCTTATGCCCCCTATATTCTACTCTGCCCCCCAGAAATGCCTTGTACCCCCTATATGCCACTCTGCCTCCCTGATATGCCACTTTGCCGCCAGATATTCCTTATACCCACTATATGCCATATTCCCCCTATATGCCACTCTGCCTCCCAGATATGCCTCTTGACCCTCTATTTGCCACTCTGCCCCAGATATGCCTTATACCCCTATATGCCACTCTGCCTCCCTGACATTCCTTTTAACCTGCTACATGCCACTCTGCCTCTGGGGCTTCTATGAATGAGCACCGGAAGGTCATGTGACACCGGCGTATCACACAGACCTTCACCAGCTGTCGGAGAGGAGGATCCAGGTCCCCTGCAGCGCTGCGGGGGATCTGGATGTTAGTCTTGTGGTTAGACCTCTATTTGAGGTCTGATTAGAAGATGACCTCGAATATAAGACAATGGTTATTTTTCAGAGCATCTGCAAATACGGTATTTAGATTACTTATATTTTACAATGTATTTTATTGTTATTCTTGTAACGCTTTCACTTGTGTTCTTTGTAACATCTTCTTTACTGTAGGTATGATTTCTGAGGCCACTGTAAATATCTGTCATATCTTCTTTTACAGGCAGGAGCGACCTCATTCCTTTTTCTGAAGAAAGCATACAATTCTATGAACCCTGTTTGATAGTGGCTACCTTCATTTAATTAGCATGCATTAAAGAATCTTGTTATTTTGTTGTTTGTCACAAATGTAATCATACCAATGGAACTTGTTCCACTCCAGATTAGTAATAAAGCCTCTCCAAGCTCTGCATTTTGTTACTTTTCACAAAGTCTTCCTTATACACAGCATTTGTCAAAATACTTATACAAAGAGATCTGTAATAATTTAAAAAAACTTTTAGCAAGTGTTTTTGTCAGCCTTGTTTAGCCTTTTAATTAAACAATTAACAAATTACATTGTTAAATACCCTAGGCAAGTTTAATTTAACAATAAGACTTGTACATTCACATTCGTTTGACCTTTATTTTTAACAAAATTTTCCTGTTTTGTTGAGGGGGCTCCCAATGAAACAAACCAAAATGAGCTGCAAAATTTATGAAGTTTCATTAAGATTTGTTTGTTTATTTGCCACATTTTGGTGCCATTACAATCAGTTTTGGCATTCTTTGATGTGATGAAGGACTGTGTGTAGGGTAGGTGGTCTTATTGACCATTCTATTGATATAGAAGGGTAGGTGGTTGATAGTTTTGACTAGACTTGGGCACCGGCCAATTCCTTGTATTCGTCTTCATGAAAAGAAAAACCTTTGAATTCCATGCTGTAACAGTACACAGCAGCTTTGACACCAGGATTTTAAAGGTCCGTAAGAACTAGACTTGGGCACCAGGGGG
Organism: Sceloporus occidentalis; assembly: GCA_023333645.1. NCBI lineage: Eukaryota > Metazoa > Chordata > Lepidosauria > Squamata > Phrynosomatidae > Sceloporus > Sceloporus occidentalis. The sequence continues at coordinate 1,074,904 of JALMGF010000028.1, forward strand.
CTCTTCGTGTTCATCTTCGTGCTCGTCTTCGGGGGAAAAAAATCTTCGTATTCTGCGAATATTCGCCCGTTCCTGTCTTCTTTTCGGGCGAATATTCGTGGACATTCTTTGTGCTCGTTTCATCTTCGTTTTCTCCCGGCTGCGTAGCAGGGGTTAATACGGGCTTAAGAACACATCGGAGCAGCAGCAGCAGCAGCAGATGCGTTCGCGCCATGAAGGTACGTGTGCGACTCTATTGGTCGCCGGAACGGGGCTGGTCTGGCATCAACAAATCAATTGCAGAACTGCAGAATGCACTTCATTCGTTGATGGCAGGCGAGCCCCCAGCCGAAACGACCAATAGAGTTGCACACGTACCGAGGTGTACACAATACACATTGCCCGAAACTGAGGGCCAAGTTCCTCTGAGCAGTTGTCTTGTCTGAGACCTAGACAAATGCTCCAAGGAACTTGGCCTCCTTTTTATCATACACAGTCACACATCCATAGATGTTTAATAAAAGAACAGGGATTATTTTACATTTTTAATTCGATTTTGGACCACTTTTAAATACATGCCTAACATTTGCTACCTATTTATAATGGCATACTTTGCAACAACCCAACTTTTACTGGACAGGACTGGAAAAAAGCAGGACTGTCCACGAAAATGTTGGGTGTGTTGGCAGGTATGCGAATGGAAAAAATATTGGACAAGAACTAAAAAATAGCTTAGGGTTAATGTACTGTTATGTTTAAGATTATTAGCAGTACACTGTTTTTGTTAAAGATGTATTATGTCTAAATGATAATTTAATTTTAATTTTAATGGGTGTTAAAAAAAAAAAATAGGGGTTTATTTAATTTTATTTTAAAGTTATATTTATTATTATTTACTTTATTATATTTATTTAATGTTGTAGTGCTACCCTACCCAGCTATACCTACCTACATGCACTAGCATACCTAGTTTAGCTAAATTTGATGGGACAGGACTGGAAAAAAGCAGGACTGTCCACCTGTTGGCAGGTATGCGAATAGAAAAAATGTGAGACAAGAACTAAAAATAGCTTAGGGTTAATGTACGGTTATGTTTAAGAGTATTAGCAGTGCACTGTTTTGGTTAAAGATGTATTATCTCTAAATAATAATTTAATTTTAATTGTAATGGGTTTATTTAATTTTATTTTAAAGTTATATTTATTATTTACTTTATTATATTTATTTAATGTTGTAGTGCTACCCTATCCAGCTATACCTATGTGCACTAGCATACCTAGTTTAGCTAAATTTGATGGGACAGGAAAAAAGCAGTACTGTCCCTGAAAAAGTTGGGTCTGTTGGCAGGTATGTGGATGGAAAAATGTTATAGGGTGAAGTGTGAGTTATAGCGTTAATGCTAGTGAGTGTAGAAAAAATGAAGGCCAGGGCAAATAACAGGAGGAAAGGTCCTTGTGATTTGTGAATTGTACGTGTGTGTGTTATGTGTTATTTCACTGTGTTATATGTGTTATGTGTTATGTTTTGTAGGTTGTGTATCAGATGGAAAAAAATGAACTGGAAATGGAAAAGGAAATGGAAAAGGGCAATTGGCAACCCACTCACCTGTTTTACCCCAGGGTAAAGCATCCAAACAACTGTCAGTCCTAGACGTTTGGCAGCGCTCAGACACAAGGCCCTAGCGTAAGCTGGCTACTCCGGCGGAGGTAGTAGGCGTTGCCACACCGCAAACAGACGCAGCCAGGGGGGAGAAACTACCCTTACCATTAGGGACATTTTGGGCATGACTGTAGCCAGGAAGCGAACTGGCAGAGAAGAGACGCTGGCACCACCACCAGCAGCAGCAGCATTGGGAAAGGCGAATGAGTGGGAAATTGGCAACCCGCTCACCTGTTTCACCCCAGGGCAATGCACCCAAAGACTGTCAGTCCTTGGCGTTTGGGAGCGGACTTCCAGAACTCAGACGCTAGGGCCTAGCGTAAATTGGCTACACCGGCGGAGGTAGGAGGCGTTGCCACACCGCAAACACGTGCAACCAGGGGGAGAAACTACCCTTACCATTAGGGACATTTGAGGCATGATTTCAGGCAGGAAGTCAACTGGCAAAAGATGCTGGCACCACCACCACCAGCAGCAGCAGCAGCAGCAGCAGCATTGGGAAAGGCGAATGAGTGGGCAATTGACGACCCACTCATCTGTTTCACCCCAGAGCAAAGCATCCAAAGACTGTCAGTCCTAGACGTTTGGGAGCGGACTTACAGAACTCAGACACAAGGCCCTAGCGTAAATTAGCTACACAGGCAGAGAGGTAGCAGACGTTGCCACACCGCAAACACGTGCAACCAGGGGGAGAAACTACCTTGAACATTAGAGAAAGAAAATTAACTTTCCAAGCTAAGAGCTGGGTAACCCAACTTGGGCAGATTGAATTTAAGAAAGGCAATCTGCTCCATCAGATGAGGTGCCATGCGTGAGCGCTGTGGATATAGAAAACACGCGCTCCCATGATAGTGCAGGCCACACACTCTTCTTTTCATCCCAGTAGCTAAGAGGATCAACATTAGGTGCAGAAGGAACTTCACAGAGATAAAGTTTGACCATTTCAGCAGCACTACTCTCCTTTCTGCTGCTAGCTCTGTCAGATGGTCCAACTATACTCCTAAGTGCCTCTTCCCAAAACGCAGCTGCTCCACTCAGCTGTGTTGTGCTGCTTGTGGCACTGCTGCTGATGCTGCTGCTAGGAGTAGCAGACAACATCATCGCTTCCTCCTCCTGCACCTCTCCCTCCTCGGACAGCATTCCCATTTTACGCTGCCAGTCACACACCTTGTTAACCAATTGGTCCCGGTAGCTACTGAGAACATTGAATTTCATTGCTAGCTTTCCCTTAATTCTTGGATCGCAAAGGCACGCTAGCATCATTTCGGGACTCTCTTCCATGCGTTTGCGAAGGTGTACTTTTAGCAGATCCTTCAGCTTCCTGACTATGGCTGCTACGTCAGGATGTAGAGTGCCACCTTGAACAGCCTCACGGTTTTCAAGGAACACATCCATCTTGGTGCCTAGATAGGAGAACACTGGGATTACCTGGGCCAGACTGGCAGTGTTTGAGCTTAAGTTTTCTGTGGCATCCCTGAATGGTTTAAGGACTGCCACTAGCTGGGCGATCACTGTCCAATCCTCCCTATTCAATGGAGAGGTAATCCCAATATTGTGCTCTGAGGCAAGATTATGGATTGCCCTCTGCTGCTCCAAAATCCTCTCCAGCATGTCTAACGTGGAGTTCCACCGTGTACTGACATCCTGGCGTAGGCAGTGCACGGGAAGACCTGACCTCTCTTGCTCTTCCCTCAAAAGTTGGCTAGCCTTAACACTATGGTGAAAGTGCCCAGCGATCTTTCTGCAGCGGGACAGAACTACTGCTGCCACATTAGTTCCTTCTGACATTGCTGCCTTCACTACAAGATGGATGATGTGGGCTGCACAGCGCACACCAACAATATGACCATCTCGCAGCGCTTTCACCATATTGGCACCTCCGTCAGTTACCACAAAACCAACTTCAACATTGGTGCCCGCCTCTGCTCCCACCCAAAGGCTAAACATTTTCCTCATTGCATGCAGAATATTTTGGGAAGTGTGCTTTTCATCCATCACTTCTGCATGGAGAAGGAAAGATCGGTAGCCTGCTGCAGCAGCTTCCTTAGACACACCGGGCTGCCACCAGTGTGCTGTCAAAGAAAGAAAGGCATGCTGGCCGCTAGGTGCACTCCACAAATCTGTAGTGAAATGAACACACTGACCAGCAGCCTTGGAAAGCTCCTCTTTCACTGCTGCAACACAGGACCGATACAATGAGGGGACAATGTTCCTGCTGAAAGTGGAACGTGACGGAACTGTATATTGTGGAGCCACAGCCGCCATCAATTATTTGAAAGGCTCCCCTTCGATCATAGAGAAGGATGCCCCTCCAACAGCAATGAACTGACCAATCAGTCGCGTTACTTTATTGGCCTGCTGTTTGGGCATTGACCTTTTGGATTGGAATGCCACAAATTGTTCCAGGGTGGGCTGGATATGCAGTGCTCCAACCTGCCTTGGTCTCTGGCTGCCAGCACTAGCTGCTGCTGCTGCTGCTGCTGCTATTGGCTCAGAAGAAGAAGCTGTTGGGGTTTTTCCACGGCCACCAGCTATGCTGCCTGCACTAAGTTTTACTTCTGCATCTTTCCCCAATAGCACAGCGTTGTGTTGAGTGCTGAGGTGATGCTTCATGCTAGCACTGGTAAAATGGCCAGACACTTTCCCTCTGCTTATTAGCTTCCCACAATGTTTGCACTTTCCATAGCGCCCTTCTTCAACATTTTCAAAGTGCTCCCAAATTGGGGCGCGCATAGCCTTGGAGTGTGCCTTGGGTGCTGCTCCTACTGCTCGGGGTGGATGAACAGAGGCAGAACTAGTGGTGGTGGGACTGGTGGTAACAGTACTGGCCATAGTGGGACTGCTAAATGCTTTAGATTTGCTAGGTTTTGCTGCTGCTGCTGCTGGTGGTGGTGGTGATGGTGATGATCGTAGCGGAGAAGGTGGAGGCTCAGGGGAAAATTGTGCACTAGTCATTTGGACACTGCTCCCTGAGGAATCTGATTCCTGACCACTCATCTCCTCTACTTCCTCTGGCTCATAGTCTAGCTCTTCATTAGCCAGATCGAATGGAATTCCTGCTAGGCTGGAGCTAAGACTGATATCGTCGTGAGACTCGTGACTAGTAGTAGTGCGAGCAGGAAGAATAGACTCTGCACTTGGCCTCTCAGTCTCAGGCTCCTCTGCTACCTCGCTAGGTGGAGTCCCACTATGTGTAGCCCTCTCTCTAACTGTCTTTACAAAAATGTTGTAAGGACTTGGTGGCTTGCTAGAGGTACTAGGAGGACATGGCGTGGCGGTACCAGTGGGAACAGTAGGTGCAGCACTAGTGGTGGTAGAGGCGGTGGGGGTGGTGGTGGTGGTGGGGGTGGTTTTCCCTACAAAGGAATGAGATTGCTTTTGTTTGGGACCCCTCTGAGTCTTGCTGCTAATTTGGCTCTGCTTGGTACCTTGCATGCTGCTTGTGGATGGGGAAGATGCTGCTTGGGGCAAAAGGCACTTCTTTTTAGTCACTGGGCTGGTACTACTTGTGCTACCCTTTAACTTTGAACGTGCTTCTGGTGCTTTAGGCTTTCCGTAAAAAACCATAGAGCTTGTGGGCCTAGCCGCACTACTACTGCCTGCTTTTGGTGCCTTTCCTTTACTTGATGATCCTTCAAGCAATGCTTCCCCAAATGATAAGCGAGAGCTTGGCCTACTTGGCCGACTAGACTGACGCAAAGGCTGCATCTTAGAACTGGTGGTGGTGCTGGTGGTGGTGGTGGTGGTGGTGGTGGTAGATGGAGCTTGTCCCTCCTTAGTCCCAAAAGGAGGATCCATTTCAAATTTTGTGTTGTGTGTGTAGTGTAGTGTAGTGTTTAAAAAACTATAAAAAAAAAAAAAAAAAAAAAAAAAAAAAGGAAAAATGAATTAAAGACAAAAAAATTAGAGGAAGTTCTCTTCAGTGCTACTGCTTAAAAAGTAAAACTATGCACTACTGCACTGTGCTGTTGTGTGCAATCTGGCAAAGTGCTAAAGTTATTTAAATTATTAACTATTTAATAACTAGCAGTATTTTATTTTTAATTTGAATTTACACGGGCCTAAGAGCTTAGCCTACTACTATGCTAGCCTAAAGCTATATTTCCTTACTATAAGTCTACCTCTAGGCAGACGCTCTCAAACCCACTAAGCTAAAGTGAGGTTAAATCAGATTCAGTATGATTTATTAATTAATATTAAGTTATATAATATTAATAGATTAGAAATAATTTACTTATATATTATGTATTATAGATAGAAGAATATACATTATGAATTAGAATTTAGAATTAGAATTACTTATATTATAGATTATGAATTAGAATTTATATTGTTATATATTATTTATAATATATTATAGATTAAGATTAAAGAAGATTAGAATTATTTTAGTACTACAGCTAGTAGCTTGAAGCTTTGCTTAGTACAGCTCGTCACAGTCAATTTTTCTTGAAAAGAATTAGAAATAAAATAAAATGTCACAGCAAAACAGTTAGCTTCACTGCTTGCTGAACAAAAACACACAGCACTTATGCGGCTGCACTCACTAGCCCAACAAGTTCACTTCACTGATGGACTGAGGTGAGCAAAACACTAAGGGTACTTTTAATAAAATTGAAATAAAATGTAAAATAAATGAGAAAATCTTTGCAAAACAGTTAACGTCACTGCTTGCTGATCAAAAAAAAACACAGCACTTATGCGGCTGCACTCACTAGCCCAACAAGTTCACTTCACTGATGGACAAATGAAATAAAATGAAAGATTATTAATTAAGAAAAATTGACTTGGTCTCTTGCTGTTGCTAAAACAAAGCACAAACTATAGAGCTGCAGCACCAGTACTAATAAGATTAGCTGAACTATACGCTAGTAGTAATTAATTAATATTATTACTTTTATTTATAGCTAATTTAATTAACTATTAAGATAAGAAAGAATTATAGAATTATTGATATTACTGATTTTAGATTAGACACTAGTAGATGTCTTGAATGTCTACAGTACACTCTACACTAGTATACTATTACTAACTATAACTGACAAATATATATATAATTTTATAATGAATTCAATTATTAATTATATTAATTAATATTACTGATTTTAAATTAGACACTAGTAGATGAATGTCTACAGTACACTCTACACTAGTATACTATAGTATATATATATGACTGACAAATATATATATATATAATATTATAATGAACTAATAAATTATAGACTCTATTAAATTATTATTTATAAATTCTATTTAATTTATTTAAGCAGGACAGGCAGTAGGCACTAGTGCCAGCCCAGGGCAAGGGCACCCCAGTGCCACTGAGACACTGGGTGCACTGTCAACTCAACAGCACTTACACTACAGTTGATGACAAATTAAATAAAAAAAAATTAAATTAATCAAATTATTATTATTAATTATATTAAGTAGTACTGAAGTGAGGATGAAGTACACTGTGAGAAATGGCAGGCTAAGGCTTACCAGTCTCACACAGAACAGAACAATCTCTCTGTAACGCTCGGATGCAGCACAGGAGTGTTGCCAAAGCAGTCACAGCGAAAAATGAATGGATCTCTCAGGCAAGCTCTGGTCTTATAAAGGCGCCTTCAGAATTCAAAAAACAGCAGCACAGGCATTGGACGAGACCCTTAGCGTGACGTCACAAGAGTGAGCTGATTGGAAAGACGAGATCAGCTCACTCCTGTTTGAAATTTTGGCGGCTGCGCAGCAAAAACGAAGACGATCACGAAGAATCTTCGATTCTTCGTGGTTGGGAGTCTTCGTCTTCTCCTACGTTTTGCCGGCACTGTATTCTCTTCGGCGTGTCTTCGGAACGAACAAAAAAACGGCCTCTTCGTGCTCGTTTTCATGTTCGCCCGAAGACGAATGCGCAAGTCTAGTAAGAATGACACTGACTTGCTACAGAGGAACCGCTCAGTCTTGGGAGGAACGGGGATTTTCGTTTCCCTGGCAAAGAGCAGGGTATGGTACACATTGGAGCTACTTAGCCTGGGGAGACCATTGGTCTCCAGGCTCCAGGAGTTAATAGTCCGTACAACCAACTGTTAACCCCTGTGATGCTACGTAGACAAGGTAGGCGAGAGGCAATGACTTGTATGGGGGGAAGGGACCAGGTAGATTAGCTAGGAGATGTTAACGTGTCAGGGCTCAGTTATTATGCTTACCTGCTACATCCTAAATGCGTTTTCCTTGTGATTATTCCGTGTACCTACCTGGCTTTCCTCTGACCTCGCTCCTGTCTGACCCTTATTTACTAAATGGCTCTTGATTTATCTGTGCATTTACCTGGCTCTTCTTTGACTACGATTCTGCCTGACCCTATTGTACTTCGCTGCCCGCTCGTGTACCGTACCTCGGCTTGTGTCCTGATTCTGAATCTGCCTGACCCTTTTGTACCTCGCTGCCCGCTCGTACCTTGGCTTATCCTGACTCTGCATGGGCCTTATCCACTAAGTGCCTCTTCCTGCATACTGAGCTCGATTACCCTATTTGTCATCCTACGGGATTATTCCTGATATATCCTGACATAACGAAAGACGAACACGAAGATTCTTCATGTTGTGCTTCTTTGTCTGTCGCCATATTAGTTTATTGAGTATTCGGTTTAAACAACGAAAATGCACCATTTGTGTTGGTTTTCATGTTCTCCTGAATATAAATGCACGAGTCTAGTTTTGACTGCGATTGATGGGTCCAACAGCCCGTGGGTTTTTTCTTTCATTTTTTTACTCTGGCCAATCAGCATTTGATAGGAAAAGGGACAAGCATTAGATATATAAGTGTGCTGAGTACATTTCAACATGCCAGTAGCAGTTATAGACTTATGAGAGTTGGAGTGTGAGACAGTCAACAACAGTAACAGTGTTGAGACTGAGACTGCGGCTCATCTACCATACTGCAAGTATCAATAGTGTAGTGCAGAAAATGTACTGTACTAGTGTGTAAACGTGTTTTTGATTGTTAGTGTGTGTGTGTGTGCTTCTGGGTTTCTTAGTGAAAGTGTGTTTGTGCCTGTGTTTGTTATTCAAAGTGTATGTGTATGGGTATGTTAGTGAAAGTGTGTGTTGGTATGTTAGTGTGTAAAATATGCTTCTTTGGGTATGTTAGTGTGTGTGTGTGTGTCTGGGTATGTTAGTATGTGTGTGTGGATATTTTAGTGTGTCAACAACAAAGATTGTTGATCAATTATTTTAGTCACCCAATCAAAAAAATCAATAATATTAGTTTGTCATGATCTTCCCATGTTGTTTTTGATCTTGAAACCCACGTGACTTTAGATGTTCAACAATTCTTGCTCCATTATAAGATGAGGTTTTTTTCAGAGCAGATGCTGTGAAAAATACCCCTCGTCTTATAATCTAGGTCATCTTCTAATCAGACCTCAAATAGCAGGTTGGCAAATAAAAGGAAATAAAAAATATATATTTTTCTCAATCATAGGTTTTATTAAATATGAAAAAATAGTTTACACGAATTAATATTTACTAGTAAAACTTTTTTCCTATAGGGTAGTCTTATATTCAGGCTTTTTCTTTTCTTCCTTAATATTAATTTTTACAATTTTTTCATATTTAATTTAAAAGCAAGGGTGATTGCCATTAAAGTCTGTGATGCTCCTGCATGCTGCATGGTCGTCTATGCATCGGGCTATTGTCTGGGTCAGTGCACTATTGGGTAAAAGAGGGCTAGGTGGTAAGTAAAATTGCTTGCCTCAGTAGTGCGGCCTTTTAAGGTGGCTCATTAACTTGTTTTTTTTCTGCTTTACAAGCGACAGTGATGAGAAGATCTGACATTCTAGGTAAGACTAACCAGAACTTTGTAGTTAATTGCTTCCTGCAAACCATTCACCATGGATAAGCCGTCTCCACTTTTCAATCCATTTTAAAGGGATACATCACAGCTAGCTGCCCTTGCTGGTGACCGCTGGTGACCTTGAAAACACCTTACAAAGGGTGGAAGACCAATGCCTTAACGACTACTCCAAACCAGAGGTACAGGTTGCACATTTGAAAACGGATAAAAACCCTGGTATGTATAAACTCTCTCTATAATGTTCTTTATAATCTATAATTATACAATATTAAAAATGTCTTAAGTGTTCAGTAGTACAGGTGTAATAGCCAGTCCATGCATTAAAATTTGGTCAAAGGGATTTGGGTCACTCTGCCAGGATCAGCCACCAGGCTGGTTGGGGTATTCAAATCTTACTGGAATGTGTCTTCCCTTTCGTGCTAACCTTTATTTCTTTTTCCTCTTTCGCAGTCAATGCAGGATGAGCTGCTATGTCAATTTGGAGCAAATGTTGTGCCCTAGAGAACCTGCTTGAAATCCTTTGGCAACGCACAGATTGCTGAGGAGCTGGATGAGAAAAGCATCTATGAACCGCATTAAGCTTGTCAGAAAAGCACGTTAAAAGTTGGTTCTCCACAGTCTATGTACCATGAGTAAAAATGTTACAAATGCTAAAATGCTAGATTTGATTTTCAGGGATAGTAAACTGGTTAGAAAGAGAAGATAGAGGCAATACCCGTTCTTGTTGGTAGTAAAGTAGTGTTTTTCTGCTCCAAGTTGATGGCCACAGAACACTCCCACGTAATATGACAAGCGGTGTGTCCTGCCTGAATTTCCTTCACATTTTGTCACATTAACAGCTCGGTGGAGTTTGCTATCCCAGTTTGGAGGTAACGGAGGTAACGGAAGTATGGAAAATGCTACACCCAATCACAAATGAATAGAGTCTTGCTGAGCCAATAGAGACTCAACTCCTACCTAGGAAGTGACTTGGTGTGGCACATTAAGGAACATCTCACATTTTTAATCTTTTATGGGAATAAAATGAATTATTTAAGTGTGTGTATTTTTTTTTATATATTCCTTTGCTTTGTAGTTGTCACTGCAGATGGTAGGAAGTGCTAGCACCTGCACCTTTAAAGGGAGGCTATAGAAAATGCTAATTTGGTTAGTGAACCAGCTTGGTGAAGCCTTCTGGCTGCTGATTGGTGGGTGGAGTGCAGGGCTCAGCCAATCAGAAGCTGACCCTGAGCCCTAGCCTCCTGATTGGTGGGTGGTGACACCTAACAAGGGCTGACCAATCAGAGAGGTGAACCTGGGCCGGCTGCTGATTGGTTGCTGGGGTCAGCTGACTAGACTCAGCCAATCAACAGCTGGCACTGAGCCCTAGCCTTCTGATCGGTGGGTGGTGTCACCTGACCAGGGCTGACCAATCAGAGAGAGGTGAGTCAGGGCCAGCTGCTGATTGGTTGCTGGAGTCAGCTGACTAGGCTCAGCCAATCAGCAGCTGGCACTGAGCCCTAGCCTCCTGATTGGTGGGTGGTGTCACCTGACCAGGGCTAACCAATCAGAGAGAGGTGAGCCAGGGCCGGCTGCTGATTGGTTGCTGGTGTCAGCTGACTAGGCTAAGCCAATCAGCAGCTGTCCCTGAGCCCTAGCCTCCTGATTGGTGGGTGATATCACCTGACCAGGGCTGACCTATCAGAGAGAGGTGAGGCAGGGCCGGCTGCTGATTGGTTGCTGGAGTCAGCTGATTAGGCTCAGCCATTCAGCAGCTGGCCCTGAGCCCTAGCCTCCTGATTGGTTGGTGGTGTCACCTGACCACTCAAAAAGTGGTTAAACCAACATAGTACCATATTGCATGCCACTTTATTATTTTTTATGAGCAACTAATTTTTTATTATTTTTTTTCTTGGTTTTATGGGCACCAAGGTAATTGCAACATGTTTGCCAATTACAACTGCGTTTGCCAAGGAGAGTTAACACCCAACATAACTCCCGTGGGGAAAGCTGACAGTAGCCGGATTTGAACTTGCGAGCAATTAACCACGACTCCAAGCTAGAGTTTCAGGATGTTCTTGGGGAACAATGGATAGTCTCTGTAGCGTAACTGTTTAGGTGTTAATCTTGGATTCTTGAGGTTCTGGGTTCAATTCCCTGAGGCTTAAATTTCTTCTTTTTTTTGGATGTTTTATTTTTTTGTGTGCTTTTTTGCATTTGGTAAGGGAGAAAAAGCGATTCTGAGCAACCATGTAGACCAAAACATAAGCCATCTTGTGTTTGCCCTTACAAGCCACCATTCTTTAGTTTATTTAGTGTGTTTGCTTGGGAGTTACGTCGGCTAAAGAACCATATAGGGGATTGTTTTTCCAAACAATTGCACCTCTTCTCTGTGGTGTAGTGGTTAAGGGGTTGGACTTGGTTTATTGACCTTCTGAGTTCAATTCCTTGTGTTTCCATCTTTACCTAGATATGTTTGGTTGTTTTTGAGAATAAAAGCTATTCTTAGTAACCACGTAGACCTAAACACAAGACATCTTGTCTCTGCCCTTACAAGCCACTGTTTTTTAGTTTATTTAGTCCGTTTGTTTGGGAGTCAGGCTAGGTAAACGACTCTATGGGGGATTGTTTTTCCAAACCCTTATGCGTTTTCTCTGTGGTGTAGTGGTTAAGGGTATGGATATGGGTTCTTGAGCTTCTGAGTTTCATTCCCTACATGTTCATTTTTACCTACATTTTTTATTTTTATTTTTGAGAAGAAAAGTGATTCTTAGTAACCATGTAGACCAAAACATGACATCTTGTCTCTGCCCTTACAAGCCACCATTTTTTAGTTTATTTAGTGCGTTTGTTTGGGAGTCAGGCTAGGTAAAGAACTGTATGGGAGATTGTTTCTTAGAGCAATTATGCCCATTCTCTGTGGTGTAGTGGTTAAGGGATTGTGCTTGGTTTCTTGAGGTTCTGCATTCAATTCCCTATGTCTTCATAGTGCGTTTGTTTGGTAGTAAGGCCAGGTAAAGGACTGTATGGGGGGGAACAAAAGGATCGTATCTGTTGGCACTTATTCCTGTTCTCTGTGGTGCAATGTTTAAAATGTTGGATTTGGTTCCTGACATTCTGGGTTCAATTCCTTCACGCTTTACCTTTTCTTGGACATAGACCAAAACACAAGCCACTCAGTCTCTGCCCTTGCAAGCTGCCATTTTTTGGTTTATTTAGTGTGTTTGTTTGGGAGGAAGGCTAGCTACAAGACTACATTGATGTAAAAAAAACAATGGATAGTTTCAGAGCAAAGGCATTGTTAGTGTCTGTAGTGTAGTGGTTAAGGTGTAGAACTAGGGTACTTCAGTACCTGGGTTCAATTTCATGGTAGTCCTTTATTCAACTGTCTCTCATCTCTGTTTTGTTTTAGGCTAGGGCTTATCTTTTTACAGTATTTCCCCTGTCTCTGGTTTTATATTGCCATTGGCCCTATTCTTTTGTTTTGGTGTTTTTCCTGCCTCCGCCTTTGCTCTTACTGAAGGCACAAGGTTTTACCCTGTTGTCTTCAATAATGCTAATGTCTTTTCATCAAGCTAACTGGCTTGATGTGTGAATACTAGGCCCATTAGAAGGCAGGTGCTACAGTACAAATAGTGGGGTTTATTCACTAAGGCGAGAGTTTTCAGAAGGGTTTCCATTCCCAATACCTTACTTTGCCAGTGTTAGCCAGGGCCAACACTGTCTGCTTTCTCCAGGAGATAACACAAGAGTCAAGGGGCTTGTGCGAAGTTGAAGATTATTGAACTCTCCATTGTACAGGTTAGCCAAATTCTTCCTGCACAAAAGCTCACCAAAACGTTCTCTTCATAATGTCAGCCCTCAATCGGTCCTGGGCCTCATGTTGGTTTTTATGCCTATCCCATGCATGTTTACATTCTCTCACTTTATTAGCCTCTACCGCTTCTGCTGGGAGGCTGTTCCATTTCTCTACCACTCTCGGAGTAAAACTTCTTTATATTACATCTAAGCCTCTGACTCACTAGTTTCAGATTATGACCTTGTTTAACCACTTCTCCTCTTTTAAAACAAACATCCCTCCTGTGATTGGTTAAATGCCTTTAAGGATTTGCAGTATTTTCTCCAAACCTATACATATTGTGGTTCCTTAGTCTTTCCTGATCCTGAGCCTGCATTATTCTTATCTACAATGGTAAGTTGAACATTTCCTTTCACTGTAACTCATCTAGCGCTCAGAGAATTGTTTCTTCTTTACATGTAGAGATACTTAATAGTTTATTGGTTTTGAATTGCAGTTTCAGTGTTTCTCTTTTTTTACTTTATCTTTTGTATTCTTCACTTTTGTTTTCTTTTCCCAATGTTTTCATCCCTTTCCCCAAGGTCTGTATCTTTCTCTTCTAGCCCATCTACTCTCATTGTATACCTCCTAGTACCCCTATACTCTTTGCAATTCACTTTTTTTGCTTATAACTTTTTGTTGTTGAGGGGTTTTTGTTGTTGTTGCAAGAAACCTGTTGCATCAGCATGAGTTAATATCCATTGTACATATTCCAGATAATGAAACCTGTTGTTTTGTTCAGTATAGCATACATAATGTAAGTGCCATGTTGTATCCAATCTGAACCATTGTATGGTTTGTAGACTGGGTCATCCTCTCCATCTGATAAATGTGTTTGAGTGTCACCAAAACATTTCCAATAGCAGGTGGATCAGTCTGTTTCAGTTTCTTGCAATCTTTACAGATAAAAATAGGAACCCCTGTAACCTCCTATGAAATTTTATTTTTATATGCTGAGGGATGGCCACCATAATGTGCACTTCTGGTGAAGACCTTTTTTGGTAACCTCTGAATATCTAAAGACATTTGCTAAATGAATAAAACCCTCTCCCAAATTTCTGGAGAATATTGCGTGTTAAGCTATGACACCCCACTTCCTGATAAAGCTAAAAACTTTTGGGGACAAGAAAAAAAACACACACAAAAAAAAAAAAATATATATATATATATATATATATATATATATATATATATTATAACATATAGAAATGAAACCATGTGAGTATGGAACTTGTGTTGGCCCAGGACACCATGGGTACCTATAATAATGAACAATATTGCCATTGTAAATAACACATTGATATCATTTTATCCCACTTCTTGTAATTTTTGAAATTAGGCAAAGATTCCCATATGAAACAGATCTACCAGTTTCTCTATGCCTCATTTAGCATTTTAATGTTATTATTATGAACTTCCCACCTCTCAGTACTGTATGTCCCGTTCAGTTCTTCTATTAAATTGAGAAGTCTCCCTCAACAGTTTGTTTCCACTCTGCTTTTGGTTTCCTGGCCAAATGTTCTTTCTCTTAATCTTTTTGCCTTCCCCCTTGTCAGTACTTTTTTTTATATAGCGCCAGCCGGTTTCATGTAGCTGTGCCATTTTCTGCCATGCCATGATCATTTCTGGCTGTGAGTGCACCGTCTTCATCTCACTTCCCTTTACCAGAGGATTTCCACTGTCCCTTATTCCTTTTTGTCTATGTCTATGCTCAGTCTTTCCATATCTGTTCTGGTCGATCAAAGACAAGGGCTTCAGCGTTAAGAAACACAACACACTGGATAGATGGGCCCAATGGTTCATATTGTAATTTAATCTCTGTTTGTTTTGGAAGAAAACATTGCCACTGTGGTCATCCTAGTCTGTGTCCCACAGGGTAGCTCACAATAGCCAAGGGTGTGTGGCACCACACTATCTCAAGAATATTGGCACCTAAATTACTGTAAAGTCTTTAACACTGTCATGCTTTCTTGAAATAGAGCAAGAAATGATTGTAGCCCTTCCATGGACACTGGCTTAAGAGAAGACTTGGCCCTCCATTACAGGTAAGACCTTTCTGCTTAAAAAAAGAGATTGAGAGTGCATACATCTAATAATAAGTTGGCTAAGGATGTTAGTTTGATGTGTCTCCCACTCTGTGTATCTCTACTTTGGGGGTTGTCCCTAAAAAAGAAGCGGGTAAGCTCCACTTAATTTATCACTTGTCCTTCCTTAGGAGCTGCTTGGTCAATGATGGTATTGATCCCGAGCTATGCACCGTGTCTTATACGTCTTTTGAATTGGTAGTCTATTGGGTGAGGACTTTTGGTAGGGCTGTGCTGATGGCATTCACTTGCTGGGGTCTGAGTGGCAAATAAGGGTGCAAAGAACTGACATACCTTCTACTTTGGTGTGAGTATCATAGCCTTAAACGCACAGCATAGTATTTCATTTCCAACAGAGACAAATTGATTTAAACTAAAGAACATTCTACAGTATCTTAACAACGCCAAAAAGTTAATAAAACATGCAATAAAAGGAAAAACAAAACAGAGGTGCATTTCAGTTTGCAAGAAATGTATTTAATAGAATTATAAGAGAACATAATTATGAATATGAGTTATAAGAATATCAAATCAAATAAGGTAATTACGTAAAACAGCAACCATAGCTTTCTTCATGGTGCATCGAAGTAAAGTAACACTGTGGGAGAAATATGAAATCCAAATCAGTGATCAATGTTATTAGAAAGAAAAAACTTAGTCTAGTAGTTTATGATGCACAATAAAAACACTATATTTCAAACTGTTTGCTTTAAAAGCACACTATTTAAATGCATTAAAAAGAATACATTTAACAATATAGAAAACAATTAACTCTTGATTCATAAGTAGTCAATGGTAGCAAGAAAATGGTATTACCTGCATTCATACTAATATGGACTTTATAACAGAATAATATGTACTAATAACATTATTACATATTTGAAGTTGTTTTTGCTCTCTCATGTTACTCCTTAGATATACATAGTATGGTTTCTAAGTCTTTCCTGACATCTTTTTTTCAGTAAGACTAAATCCAATCACTTTGTATACTTGCATTCATTCTTTCTTTAGTGAATAGACCTCCTGGCTTCCTTAGACATTGCTTCCATAATTATAAGGTGTAACAATGATTTTATAAGGACTTGCTTCTTTCTCATAGAGGAAAAATGACATTCCAACCCCCATATGGCACATTAACAAATATTTAAATCAAATGCTTGCTTAATAAATTCCTCTACTAACATACTATCCAGTTCCGCCACTGGAGATCTGTCTATAATAATAATAATAATAATTAAATATTTATTTTTAGTTTCTGTATCGACCAAATCTTGTCCTGTAACACCCTGAATACAATGTGACCTAACATATATTGGGTAACACTGTCTCCTTTCCTTCCCTTTCTATCCTTTCTACACACTGTTGTAGCTATATCCCAGTTATGAGATTCACAAAACCACAACTGCAATGGCAACCAAATCCAAACTATGTTTATTTGTAATTTAAGTTAAATCAGTGAACAAACATTTTCTGTAAACTTCAAGTATTTGTATGCATAGCCTTACTTTTGGTCCCTTCTGACCATACAATAAATTTGTGCATGTCCTTTCATAAATCCAGCTTCCAGTGATAGCACCTCTCTGCTTCTTTATCGCCCAGGCCTCTATCACTGCTTTTCTCTTTAACTCATCCTATATTTTGTATCATCATTTTCTGCATATCACCATATGTTAGTCATGTACATACATGAAAGCGGTGTAAATAAATTGCTGTGTAAATAAATGTCTATAAATGCTTTTGAGAATGAATTCTCATTTTTTTTGAGAATCAAAACTATAGATATATTTTTAGTTTAAAAAGTTTAGAAAGTGGTTTGTTTTAGGTAAAATTATGGACTACAATGGTTTAATCAGCCTTTTTAAACAAAATAATACATTATTGTACTAAAACTACTATGTAATTAGAGAAATTGTTACAAAATGTAAAAAATACAGATAGAAATATTACAAAATAACTTACAGTAAAGTATGTTACTCTTTCGCTTAGCCAAGTAAGCCACCTGAGCCACCTAAGATAGGCAATCCACCATCACCATTAAGAAGGTCATCAACAAGTTCCACCTGTATAGGAAAGAAAATCTTACAATCGATCTATTCTCTAGAGTGAGTTTGCAGAACACTTGAATTCTCCAACTCCTTGGCAACACTATGTATTATCATGGGTAATCCCTAGTGAACATCTACTGGAAGATGGTCTCCAAGCAATGGGAAATCAAGGCTGATATACAGTATATAGTTGTATGAATGGCAATATGTATACCATCAAAGATACAACCTGTACTAGTAAAGTTACTTCTACTAACACAATATCAAGTTTAATTTTAATTTAATTTTAATTTCACAAAAGTATATTTTGTAATAATATATATATATCCTAAAGGTGAAGATCCTGTGAGGTTACAAAAAAATAAGACATACTTTATTCATTAGATACTTATAACATATAGAGCTGTGAGGATACAGGCTTTTGTATGCATCTGCTGTATGCAATGTAACCTGATAACTGTTTGTCTATTTTAATTATCTTTTTCATTTTATGAACCATTTTGTTCACTGGATTCCAAATGTATGTTTCTAGTTCTGACTTTGCATCATTTTGTTACGGTAGTATATAGTATTATTGCTCTTAACTGCTTCAAAACTATTATACATGTTATACTGAAGGCCACTACTCATTTAGCAAAGATCAGTGATTTTCCATTGTGGTGCTTAAGTCTGGGTCTGTCTTATTTATCAGAACAAAGTACAATGTGGCCATTGATCGGAAAGAATATAAAGTTTTCCTAAGGAGCATCTAAAACAATTACCTGTAAACATCCATTTGTGTGCAATATCATAATAATGAAATATTTTAATGATAATGGTGTAAAGCACTCACTTGGTCAGAAATACTTTTAAATTTTATTTTCTATTTTATACCCATATTTAGATATTTTTTCTATGAAATCACTTTTGTCATCTGCAGCCCACCATAGAGGTAACCTAGACAGCATGCAGGAAGTTCTCTTGGTAGAAGCCACAACTTCCCCTGAGCCCACTGTGGAGTGTTGGCATATGTATCAATAGGCGGCCAGCCAAATAGAAAATGGGACAGTGGTTCAGAAATATAATTAACACTAAACCTAGGGCTTACTGTGACTATATATATTTTCTTAAAGCTACTTTTTATGTTTAGAGCATTACTATTTGTTACTTAATTTTTTCAAATGTTGCTTTATATAAAGTACAATTTTTTATATAAAGGGCATAAGCATGATACACTTACCACGGGACATAGCAGGGTACCTACAAGTGTCTTGATTAAGTCGATTTCCTAAACAAATAACAATTGAAAATGTTTAAGAAAACATAAGAATAGTAATATAATGTAATTTTACATGCAACAACCAACAACTTAGCAAAGGCCTACACACTTGCAACGTTATTTAGAGTAGTATGTGTTCTTGTTATCCTTAAACTATACTCTTAAAGATCTATATTATGTATGTAATATTGCATTAGAAAATGTATGTATACTTTATATATATATATATATATATATATATATATTTCTAGATTCAAATTTCCTCTTCTTGGCTTTATACCCCTTTTAGATATTGCTCCCCTTTTGTTAAGTTTGCACTCTCCGATAAATCCCGCAACCTGACTTTTACGACACTGACAATTAACAGGGATGACAAAAAGCGAGGGATCATAGCAATTAAATATATATATAATGTTTTTTTGTACACATTTTAGCTTCACTACTTAGCTATTACTTAGGAAACAAAATAAAATATATATATTATATAATATATAAAACAAATGCTTAAGTTACAGAGCCGTAAAGTGTAAGGGAGGCCAATAATACCTTTAATACACTAAAAAATAGTGATGCCATATAAACTTACCAAAACCTTTCTCACAAGTTCACGTGTTGCGTTATCCACTAACTTGGCAACTTCTACTGAAAGCTTTTCCTGAAAAATAGGAATGTTAGAGGGGGCAATAAAAGAGATTAACTACATTCATTTTTACTTCAAGGTTTGCGTACTTCCATTTTTCATAGGGTGTATTTTTTTGCTAGTAATAATATATGTAAAATATAGTATCTGAAAATATCAAAAAAGTCCATAATGCTTTATATATCTATATTATTATTATTATTATTACAACACCCAAATCATGGTAATCTCACTGAAGGAAAACGTCTGCGTCAGTGTTGCTGCGGTTGTCCGAATAATCTTGCTATGGGTACAATTATCAAGCATTAAATCATGTTATTACACCGGGGCACAGTTTCTGTTTTCATTAAAAGTTGAATAATACAAGGTTTGAACTCATTATGGAATGAATCATGGGCAGACTAAATGGGGTGATGTTTCTTATTGTCCAATAAATTCTATGTAATTCTATGTTTCTATGTGCTAATATATAAGCACCATGTGATATTTTTATATAGCATAAAACCAATGCCAGGGCAACAAAAGGATATTGTATTTACAATCTTGTTTAATACAAATATACTATTATGCAAATCATAAGAAGATAACCTTGTAACATATTGCAGTGGTATCCAGTGATGATTTGTAGCACAAGGCTAAATATTATACAATAGTAATTGTAAACTGTTTGTTTAAATGCTACTTGAAGAATTTCCAAATTTAAACATAGTTTTAGCTTATAGAGAATTGATATTCTAAAGAAAAATCTTGTTGGATGAAAAAAAAAGAATCCTGTGTATTTTTTTTTTTGAAAAATAAATCTTACCAGTTCCTCCCGAGTTCCTAGCAGTTCATCTAGGCCGCAACCAAGATTCTTCTGTTAAAAAGGGAAAACAGAATACAGAGAATTTCAAATTTGGCTAATATAGGTGATTGGTCAATTTTTACATGGATGAATATGGATGGTTAAAAAATATATACTGTGTCACATTTTTTACAAAATAATCTTAGCCAGACCTAGAAATGTGCAAATCAGGAGCATGACTAGAAATAACAGGGTGGTGCAAAAATTGCCTCCGGGCAAATAAATTGTTCATTGTGTATTTGTATTTAATCTCAACAGGTAAGTATTATATCACAATGTAATGCCAGAGACCGAAAAGTTATTTACAATTTACAAATTGTGTTTTGGGTTTTTTTAGATCAAGAGACCCACACCCAAGCCTGTATACTTTTTACTTTAATTGTCCCGTTTGTGTATTTTATCTAACTCTATACTTACATTGTAAGCTGTTTATACTTTGAGACACTGAGGAGCAGCTGCCATTCTGGTACAGGTTTCCTTTCTGACATAATACTTTTCTAATAACGTTCTTTAGGAGAAACTACATCAATTTGGGATCTTATTACTATTTCACTAAAGTATTATACAAAATGCAATCTACCTAGTGATATTGTACAATTTCCTATAATTAGGGCCTTTGTTAATCTTCTTTATTTTTTTTAAACAAATATGCAAATAAATAGTTGCTTTAAAACAATTAATTAATTTTACTTACTAAGGCATCATAGAGTTCAAGATATAGCCTATCAGGGTCGTTAGCCTGAAAAAAATAATCATCATGTTTTGTTATGACAAAATACGATTTTCTTTTTTCATTCCTCTATGATCTTTACATCTGTATGAATATACAAGCTTTAATGAATATATTTTTTTATATAATAAATAATAGCGTAGGTAGTGATAATCGGGATGCTAATGGTACTCAATTAAATGTGTTGGCGTTGTCATTGTTAGGTCATCTTTATCCAGACCCTGCACCACCACTACCCTTTCAATAACAAAATTATATTTCAATTGGTCGCTGGTTGCTTCTTTCACGCTGTTCTGTGCATAAAGAAACCATGAAAATATAAATCCCCTTTATATTATGGACTGATAAGCTAAGTGCTATCTCACCGCATCCCCAAACTATCCTGAAGTGGCTGTATCTTTAGATCTGGCCACTTAACGTTGAATGCCTCACTCTGATGTGACCCTGGAAAATGGATCCTGAGGCATCTTTATACTTGGTTTTCCCGGGCCTTGGTTTATGTCAACTGACATATATACTTACTTTACATGCAATAGCTTGAAGTTCATCTACAAGGTTCGGAACATTTTTCTGCAATGTAAAAAGAATGTTTATTTTTCAACATATACGATTGAAATAAATATTAGCAAATTTGTAGGAAAAAAAATATGGTAAAAATAAAATGGAAAGCAATGCATAACCATCTCTTCTTAAAGTATGACATAGTTTAGACACTGTTTGGGTGTTTTTATGATTTATACACTACATAAACATTTGGGCACACAACATAAATTTATGTTGCAATAACAGACACACTAATAATGTAACCCAGACTTCAAAAGTCAAGTTTCCTAGACACCTGGTTTAATTTATAACAGTTTATTTATAATGGCGTCACTTTTGGGGGCATCACATTTCACATGGAAAATGTGTTAACCATGTGTAGATAAAAATATATTCTAGTGGAATGCTTCTAGCTCTTAGTTTTATGTTGCAAGTATTGTAAGAATAAAGATGAAAATTATCTACAAGCACTTGTACAATGCTCTCTGTAGAATTATAAGAATAATGTAGCTCATCTACTACATGTTTTTTACTGAGGCAAATGATGCATGTTTAGATTAAAGTGATGAACCACAGTGTACTAAACTCTAGTCCTGTAATTTCCCAACCATAAAGCACAGGCAAGAAAAACAAAGTCCATGGTGAACTGCACTCTTGGGGACTCAGGTGCCACAAATATTTCTCGCTGCCCAGATGCTATAGGATATGTTGGAACAACAAAGTCTTAACTGCCTTTTCAATATGAAGGGTGAGCTTAAAGATCAATAGAGGGAGGTTACAGCCAGAAAAGCTTCATGATAATCATCCTCCCTGGGCTTACGTTCTGGGGCTTAGACTCGTTATGGCATTTTATAAATAAAACTATGTAAATATGAAAAACTGACAAACTTTGCAAACAGAAATTATGGTGTACAAATTGTTGGTTATTTTGTGACGGAAAAAGATATATAAACAAGATATACATACGGCCAAAAGTTTCTCCACGCATTCTGAGGCAAGTAGATCACCCGCCTGTAATAAAAATATGTTGTACTACGTTATTATTTTTTTTGCACCATGTATATAACCTTTATATATTGACATTTCATTATGTGCCCTACTATTCAGCACATTTCCACTTTTTTCCACTCTTTTACTTAACATAAAATATACAAGAAATACAATTTCATGCAAAGGAATAACTGAGAGGAATTAGTTGATGTTTGGGTAATGTGGTAGTTCAGAAAATGAAATGTAATATTATATAAACATGTAAACCAATGAAAAAAAACACAAAATGAGCAATTTACAATCAAGACTGACACAATATAAGGTTTCTGAAATAATAAATAAGGAATATAGCATATCATTTTAATTATGAATATGTTAATGAAGGGAATCTACTGATTTGACTCAAGAAACTGACCAAGTCTCTTGAGTCTTGATTATTTCCAAAGAATTTACAAACTACATTCTAAAATTATTATTGTGTATGTGAAGGCCAATTACTTTATCTTCTGCCAATCATTGAAAATATTAATAAAATAAATTATGTTTACGCATAGCTAAAATCCTAATGAAGTAGCAGTTTCATTCATTTGCTAGTGCAGGGCTTGACAAATTTGTTGTGAATCTAGGCGCCAGCTAAAAAAGTTAGGAGCCAGGATTTTTTTTTTAAACTAACAGTTGGTCAGGAGTGATCTGATCATCAGCCCACTTACTAAAATCACAGCATTTGACCTGGAAGCACCCTGGACTTTCAGGTCAGTGCTGTTTTTTAAAGAAAAATTATTATTATTTTTGGGTTTTTTTTTACTCTTTCAATCCTGATGTTCCATTGGAGCACAGCATTGCATGATATTTAATGTACAAATGTTAACCCCGGCAATGCCACGAATGTGTCATACACAATTGTGGCATTGAAGGGGTTAACGCTGCACTCTCAGGGAGCGATCAGGCAGCAGGGGGGTGTTGGGGCTGGTCTCCACACTCATGTGGAGACCGACGAACCCTCTCCCCTGTCCCTGAAGCTGCCTCTGGAAGCTGGGACGCAATTGCTGGTCTATAGACCAGCCATTGCAGGGGAAGTCTCTTTGATGACTGCTGTAGGCTTCCATGCCTACAGGAGTCATCAAAGGGCTTGTGGGGGCTCGTTTTTGCTGTTGCTGGTCTGCCTGGGCTTCCAGGCAGACCACCAGCAGCAGAGCTCCGTACAAAACGGGAATTAACCCCTAAATGCCGCTGGTTAACGCTGCACTGTCCCTCTCATGGAGCAATCAGGCAGCAGGGGGATGTTGTGTCAGGTCCCCACACCCAATCAACACATCACCCCCTTCCCTGAAGCTGCCTGTGGCAGCTGAAAACGCGATTGCTGGTTTTCCTGCAACCGCGTTTTCAGCCTACAGGATCACTCCGTGGAAGTGATCACAGGCTTGGGGGCGGGCTCGGAGTGGCTGTGCTGTCTGCCCAAACTCCTGCAGCAATTTTTTGTGAATGTAACAGGCTGACAAACACCTAGGCACCAGGACAAAATTCTCTGTCGCCATGGCGACCTGGCGCCTGGGATTTGTCGAGTCCTGTGCTAGTGTAATAAGTAAAAATATTGAAAAGCCCATGTGAATAAACAAACAAAATGCATTTATTCACATATTAAATAAATAATAAATCCCAGAGAAAAACAACATAAATCAAATATGAGACTCAAGACCAAATGACAGATGTACCTACTTTAAGTATTTTAAACAAGTTCTTGTTTTTTTTTAAATTAATGTTATATATTTATATATTTCACAGCAAAATAAACAATAACGTACCAAAGCGCATACAGCTTTAAAAACTTTTTCTGTAACTCCTAAATCTGCCTATGGAGAAATGAACAGATGTTTATTGGCATTAGACAAACTTAATTTTGATAATTACACATTTTTTTCAGTTTGTAATCAGTGAAACATTTGATTAAGAAACCTATTTCATAAAAACATACCTGTGGCAAAAAAACCAAAAGCCTCTGCTGTACATAATCTTTAAGGATTGCTTTTAATTTGCAGTTTTAATACATTTTTTCTTACTAATATGTGTAGTATGTAGATCTAAAATGTGTGTGATGCCTTTCTTTAAAATCACACAATATGCTGCATATTCAGTATAAAATAATTTCACAAGTGTTTATGCTACAAATATTTTATTTTTATGAAAAAATAGGAAATCAACTTACCAAAAGTGGTTTTAATATTTCATCAATAAGATGTTCTAGAACTTCCCCAACATGTTCAGTAAGTGACTCCTAGATTTAGTTAAATGAAATTCAAATTACATAACGATCCAGATGAAGTATTGCTGACCAAATAATTATACAAATCAAAATGTAATTCCCATATTTGGCGTATATATATAACAGGCTAGGGAGTCTATTCACTAAATCCAAAGGTGCTCTTTAACTAAGACAAACGTACATACTCCATTAATACAGTAGTGTATTTTACTTGTGGCAGTGCCCCCGGCTGCCCCCTTCAGGGCTGCCATCCTGTGAAAGGGCTGGTTTGGGAGACCATGGGTCTTCCTTGTAACTGCCCCATTGAGCAGCCTTACACTGGGGAGCCAGATTACCCAAGAGGGCATTCTGTCCTTCAATTTTGCACCACGGGTCTAGTTGGCCTAGGCCAGAATACGTTACTGCCGTAGTGACTAGGTTTAGTGTTAAACCCAGCAACATCTGTGCAAATGGCCCACCATAATGACTAGCAATGAGAACTGCAAGAAATATTTTCTGTGCCTTTTGTTGCACTGTTTTTCCTTCTGATCCATTCTTATGTAAAGAGGAGGGATATGACAACTTCCCTGCAAACTTTTCCTCTCCCACCCGTTCACATTTATGTATACAGCATACTACAGTTTGCTGCTCACACTATCATCTCTTGATCAGCAGAAAGGATATTCATCATAACATATCACATGTGTATATGGTTTAAAATTTTCCTGTGCTATTAGTGCTTACAAAAATGCGTTGGCATGTTTTGCTCTTCCCATTGAAGGGGTTGTCTGCATACTAATGCTGAGGGGCGCTCGGCAGAAATCACTAGCAGGGACATCTCCAAGCCACAAAGGATGGCGCTAGGGAAGGTTTGCCCATTACCCAATTATTCTCTTTGACTACCCAGACCAGGAATATAATAAGTATAATTTGCTGTATAGTCATATTATTTCATATGTTTTAATTGAGGATATAAATTAAAACATTAAAAATAAAATTCTTACCGCATTTATATCTATGAGATCATCAATAGTACATCCAACCTTTTCCTGTAAAGTTAAGTAAACATCAATATAAAAATGTTTTAAGTTAAACTGTTCAATTAATTAACACAATGTACAATAATTAGCTTTTTTATTGAATTTCCAATTTGAATAGGAGAATGTATGCCAACTGGTAGAGAAAGACAATGAGAGGGAGCATGAGAGAGTGTGAATGAGAGTGTGAGAGGGCTTGAGAAAGAGTGTAAGAGATCAGGAGTTAAAGTGAGTGGAACAAGCAACGAAATGCTAATGGGAATTCATAACTGCCTGCTTAGTTTTCATTTGTTTCGTGAGGGTCCCTCCTCAATTTCAAATTGATGAAATTGGCAAATTTTGTTAAACTAAAAAATTTTACAAATCCGAATGCGCAAGTCTAATATATAAATTAAAATATACAGTCTATGAGCAGCTTTTAGTGTAACTTGTAATGAAGAGGCATGATGTTAAATAAGATCAGAAGTTTATTAAGGTCGTTTTTATCTTACCAAAAGAGCTTTGAGGTCATCATATACTTCTTGGAATAGTTTGTCATTGTTTGTGTCCTGTAAAGCCAAGGCAATAATCAGCTTGATTAAAAAAAATACTATATATTGCATTTTCGGTTATAGTTTTGATACAGTGATAGCAGAACATTTTGGGATTTCTGAAATAACCCAGATACATTTTTTTATGTATTCATAATATCTGGAAGCTGCATTATGGTTGTTTGTAAAACGATGCAAGTGGGTTTTGAAATTATTATCATTATTATTATTATATTTTGTTTTATATAGCGCCATCATATTCCACAGGGTTGTACAAATAATAGATTTGAAAAGGCTAGTTGTCAATGAATGTTAACACATCACACATTCTAATAACATGATAATGTTTTGTTTAATGTTATAAGGGGAAATAACCCAGTTAACCAACCATTACATATTAAAGTTTAGGTGCTCATAGATTTACCATTTTGTTAGTCATTGTAAAACAGATAAAATCAAGAAACTAACCTTTGCATGTTGATACTTGCAAAGGAGTTTTGTCAGACTTTGGAGGAGTTCTGGCACGGTCTGTAGAGGAAATAAAAGGTCCAAAAAGATTTAGAAGTCTATGATTATATAAAAAAATCACCACATTTTATCATGTAAAGCAAGCACATTGTAAAGCAACATTCAACATAATTGCCCATGTTGCTTGTGTATATGTATATAATTGTATATATTGACTAGATAAAGAGTTTTGGATGAAACTGATAAAATTATTATTTTGACTTGTATGACTCTAGAGAGACACTACCAAGTCCTATTAAGTAAGCTCCACTTCCCATTATTTTTTCATGTTTGCTACCTACCAAGTTGCAGAGAAGTAGGAAATGTATAATTATCTAATATGATTTTCTGTGTGTAAAGCAAATTCCCCCAACACCCCCAAAAGAAAATTTGGTAAACCTTTATTGTCTTCTACAATGAAGAAGTTATTGAGATTGATACTTCACCTGCAATGCTTTCTCAAGGCATGATCGATTTGGCTGAAAGGCTGCATCTGCTACAGAGTAAAGTTTATTAATTGTATATAATTTATAATACTGATCAAAATTATTAATGTATACAATATATCGCCTATTTTGACCAATATGTTGGTTTAAGCTTACCTGGAACATATGCACTGCAGAGACTAAGCCCTAACAGCAAAATGGCGGGTGTAAATTTCATTATGCCTGTAGTTATCAAAGTCTGCAACTCGAGCTGTTAGGTGGAGATCTGCAAAACTAGCTTTCCTAGACATACGATTTATATTGTGAAGACACTGTTACATCATCAAATGCGGCTTATGGAGGCAAACATTTTTGACTTTTGTCCAAACCACACATACACTCTGTTGGCAGCTTTGACAATGATACACTTTTAAATTTGTTGATTTTGTTCAATGTAAACATATTTAATTAATTGTTTCAACTTTAATTTTTCACAATGAAGACAAAAAGAACCTATTTTTATCAAAAAGTTATGCACAAATCAGAGTTTGAGGCATAGTAATAGTTTTTTAACAACATTAGACATAGACACCAACACCCCAACCTATGACTCAGTGCTCCCTGAACCCCACTGTTTTTGTTCTGTTTAACATGTTCCCACTATCAATATTTTTATAAAAAAATAATAATCTTGCACCTAATCCCACATTCCTTACATAACCAATAGTTACATAGTTATATAGGCTGAAAAAAGACATGCGTCCATCAAGTTCAGCCTTTCCTATATCTGTTAATTTGTTGCTGTTGGTTCAACAGCAACAAATTAACAGATATAGGAAAGGCTGAACTTGATGGACGCATGTCTTTTTTCAGCCTTTATAACTATGTAACATATCTGATTTTGAGACATTAATATTTTTTCCCTACTCATCTTTGGGTGGGTTAGATGAACTCCATCACAGTATCCAGTGAACTGTCCCTGAACTTCAAATGGTAGAAACCTACTGTTTCTCATTTACATGTTTTTTCAAGAATTCCTAAACATTTAATATTTCATGCTTAAATATATGCCTCCTTATTTGATGATGTGGCTTGTAGTACATGGAAAATATAATAAAGTTCTTGAAGAAAAGAAGTGTTGACACTCTGGTGAAAATACTCACAATACTCCACAGGCAACAAGCGAAGAGACAGAGGCAAGAGGTCTAAGTAAAGGCATGGAAAGGAAAATAAGACTTGTAGCAGCGTTCATGGTGGATTGTAGAGGGGCAAGATAGGTACAAGGGAGACCAGATAAGGCAGGGTTACAATAGTCAAGGCAGGAGATAATGATGCCATGGACAAGAGACTTAGTGGAATCTTGTGTTAGGAAGGGACAAATGTGGGCAATGCTTTCGAGCTGGAGACAGAAGTTTTTTGAGACAGCCTAGATATGGGGGGTGAATGAGAGGTCTGAGTAAAGGGTGACACCATGCCAGCAAATGTGAGGGGATAGGGAGATAATTATATCCTTGACTTTGAGGGAAACTAGTGAGGGAATATTAGCACCGCAGCAAAGGAAGATGAGATAATGAGCTTTAAGGAATGTGCAGACATCTAAGTTGTGCAGTTTTATTATGGTTATAGGGTAGTGCCACTGTGCACAGGGTAGTATAAACGTACATAAGGTAGGATCATTGTATATTGTTCAGTATGTATGTGCATAGAGTACTGTGACTTTGTATAGCATTGTGTGACTGTTTATTGTGTAGTATACATAGTGTCATTGTAAGTTGTTGGGTGTGTAGAGGGTAGGGTGACTATATTATTTAGTAGACTTGTGCATTCGGATTCATTTCAAATTTACAGAATTTTTGTAGATTCGACAATTCGTATGAAGCCCTGAAAATGAGGCCAGACCCCCCACAAATCGGATGAAAAAGAAGCAAAAAGCTCAGAATTTTTATCTGAAATTCGTGGGTCACTCACACTCTCACTCCCTCTTGCACACTCGCATTCTCGTTCACTCTCACGCTCTCTGACTGTTTCCCTACCTTCTCTGCCGACCCCTTCGACTGACAATTTTCACATCTTCTGCTATTTCTGCTGCATCTTCCTTATTCTATATTCTCCCTTTTCTTCTTTCCCCTCTAGTCTATCTTCAATCTTTAGTTCTTAGTCTGGTATCTTCTTTCTTTGTCTGAATCTCCGCAGAAATAACCTCGAATATCTGTCAAAATGGTGGGGATGTAGTGATGTCCTCTCTCGTTCCTCCAACCTTCATTGCGGAAATGTGGAACAAGAAAGAATATACCAGATTTTAGACTGAAGTTTGAAGACTGAATAGAGAAGAGAAGGGAGAAGATGAAGAAGATGATGCAGAAGAAGATGGGAAAGTGGTCAGCAGAAGCAGAGGGGTCAGCAGAGAAGGTCGGAAACATTAGGGAGAGTAAGAAAGTATTTTGAGTATAGGGTTGGGTCACTGTGCATGTTGTAGTCTGAATTATTTAATGTGTATATTGTAGCGTACCTGTGTATATGATAGTAAGCATGTGTATAAGCTAGGCTGTTTGTATTGGTTAGTATGCTTGGGTCCTGAATTCAAGGCCGATCCTAGGCCAAGTGACACCCCAGGCAAGAATATTCTTTTGAGTGCCTTGCCTATTCTTTTACATAGAAAGCAAAGTGATTGTGTACAAGGTGGTAAGCATGTGCACAGGTTCAGGTCATTTTGTATTTTTTAGTATACTTGTGTATAGTTTGCATGTGTAAGAGCCTGCCAGAAATTAAACTCAGAGTTTGATGGCTACTAGAGCTTTTCCCTAGCCTTTGTGCCACAGTGCTGCAGCATTATTTCAGCCTGTTCTGCTTGTTTCCTGCCTGTGGCTTGTTTCTTGTTTTTCTACTGTGCCTGTGACCCTGACATTGAATTGTTCCTCTTTTTACTGCTGTGTCTGTGTCTCTAACCTTGGCTTGTTTCTAATGCTCCCATTTGCTTATCCGGTATCTGCCTTCTGACCTGGATTGTGCATTATGTCTCCTTCCAAACCTAATAAAGCATCTGCACAAAGTCAGGGACTCAACACCTGGTGGACAGCAGTTACCCGGCACAGAACCCATCACTAGATTCCAAACCTGCAACTTTTTGCAGACAATGCTCCTGTGGGCCTGACATCATACATGTGGGGTGATATAAATATATATGGTAGTAAGCATGTGTGTATAGGGCAAGGTCACTGGGCATTGTGCAGTCTGCATGTGCATAACATTAGGCACCATTAAAGTGCATGTGATGACTGGAGCTCAAACTGCTTATGACTTTTACCTAGCCTTCACAAGAGTTCTTTCACAGAAGTAAAATACCTCTATTATAGTGAATAGAAGATTCAATATGTACAGTATTGTTTTAACAATCTAATCCATTGCAATCTGAGAAAAGAGAGGGGCACTCACAAGGGGAGGCAGTAATGGTGAGCAAGGATCTATAGCAGAAAGCCCCCCCCCCCGCACACCAATTAAGATTGTTATATTTACTGGAATGTATCAAGGCTGTGTCAGTCCTGCCTACAGACCAGCTATGCTAAAGACTAGAGCTGGTATGACTTTGTTCCCATGTTAGTTGCCATAAAAACGGAATGATTTTCCACAATTTCACATTAACTCCTGTGGAAAAAATAGATTCTTGCATTAGGGAATTGTAACACACATTTTAATTATACTTCAGAATTATCTACCAGAAGCTGCAAAATATCTATATAAAGGATGAAGATATTACCACCTATTGTCATTGTAAGGCATTCATACAATCAAATTCATAAAAGACCACCACATTGAATAATTGTGGTACTTGTTGAGACCTTAGGGGACTTAAATTTGGAATTATACATTTTTGGCTGATGGTGGTGGTCTTTTCCCCTTGGTCTGATTAGAGCTCACAACAAGGACAATTCAATTTCCCACAATTTTCTATTGTCTTTTTTGTTAATTTATTTATTTAGTGCCAGCAGATTCTGTAGCGCTGTACTTCAAAGTATACATTATTTTCCTGACCAATCAAAATGTGCAAATGTTTTATGAATGTATAGTTAGATTGATATATATTTTCAGAAGGCTTTATGGAACCCAAAGCCAGCCACTTTTTTTTTTTTAAACACATGCAGCTGTAGCTAAAAACAAAGATAGGGTTTATAGATGACACCAATGACTTACTGTAAATGCTACATTTGGATATAAACATATAAATTAACATGGACAATTTTGAGTTAAATTCAATATTTGGTATAATTTCTTAATGTAATATTTACAATAAATTGTTATGTAAGATTTCTTTTGCTGTGCCCATTCTCTTTCTCCTTTATTTACATTATAGAATACATTAAACAAGAACACGTACATGACGCATACATGAATGACTACTGTGATTGTTTCATAAGCTTATGTGAATTCCCAGGACACTTTGTCTCCTTTTGATTTTTTCATGTTTGTCTTCCTCAGTTGAGCAAAGTGTTTTAAGGTTATACCTTTCCCAGTGTCTCTTTTGAAATTAGCCCTGAAGCCAAGAGTAGTGCTGTTACTATCTCAGTGGAGTTCTCTGCTTTTTCTGCTGGATTGTTCTGTCTGTTTTAGTGAATTACTTGGAAATAGAATATGGGAAAAAAATGCTAAACCGGACCCTCTTAACCATTTCACCAGTTTTGTAGATTAACATAGTGACATAACATAGTTCATAAGGTTGAAAAAAGACCAAAGTCCATCAAGTTCAACCTATATACATATTGTGTCCCTACCGTGTTGATCCAGAGGAAGGCAAAAAACCCTTATGAAGCAGATGCCAATTGCCCCATACTAGGGGGAAAATTCCTTCCCGACTCCAAATATGGCAATCAGAATAAATCCCTGGATCAACGTTCTGTCCCTATTAATCTACTATCCATAACTTGTAATATTATTGCTTTCAAGAAACTCGTCCAGGCTCCTTTTAAACTCTTTTATTGAGTTTACCATTACCACTTCCTCTGGCAGAGAGTTCCATAGTCTCACCGCTCTTACTGTAAAGAACCCCCGTCTGTGCTGGTGTAGAAACCTTCTTTCCTCCAGCCGTAGAGGATGTCCCCTTGTTATAGATACAGTCCTGGGTATAAATAGGTCCTGGGAGTGATCTCTGTACTGCCCCCTTATATATTTATACATAGTTATTAAGTCCCCTCTAAGCCGTCTTTTTTCCAAACTAAATAACCCTAATTCTGATAATCTTTCTGGGTACTGTAGTCCTTCCATTCCCTTTATTACTCTGGTTGCCCGTCTTTGAACCCTCTCCAGCTCCACTATATCTTTCTTGTACACTGGTGCCCAGTACTGTACACAGTATTCCATGTGTGGTCTGACTAGTGACTTGTACAATGGTAGAATTATTTCCTTGTCGTGGGCATCCATGCCCCTTTTGATGCACCCCATGATTTTATTTGCCTTAGCAGCAGCTGCCCGACACTGGTCGCTACAGGTAAATTTACTGTTAACCAAGACTCCTAAGTCCTTTTCCATGTCAGTCGTCCCCAGTGTTTTCACATTTAATACATATTCCCAGCCTGGATTTTTCTTCCCCATGTGCATAACCTTACATTTATCTGTGTTGAACCTCATCTGCCACATCCCAGCCCAAGCCTCCAACCTACCCTTACGAAAAAATTACTGCAGTTTTTCTGAAGTAATACTGCAGTTTTGTGGACATGAAAAAACTGCAATACTGCACTTTTACTGCAGTATTACTGCACATTTACTGCAGTTTTACTGCACATTTACTGCAGTTTTACTGCATTTGCACTTCACTGTACTGCAGTTTTACTGCAGTTATTTTTGTACGGAAGTACAAATGCAATAAAGCTGCAGTATATTGAAGTACAACTGTAGGTTTGCAATATATAAAAAAAAGTGCAGTAAATGTGCAGTAAAACTGCAGTACAGTGAAGTACAAATGCAGTAAAACTGCAGTAAATGTGCAGTAATACTGCAGTAAAAGTGCAGTATTGCAGTTTTTTCATGTCCAAAAAACTGCAGTATTACTTCAGAAAAACTGCAGTAATTTTTTGTAAGGGTATGCAGATCCATTTGTAATCGTGCACTGTCCTCTATTGTGTTAACCACGTTACAGAGCTTAGTATCGTCTGCAAAGATTGATACTTTACTATACAATCCCTCTACAAGGTCATTAATAAATATATTAAAAAGAATAGGACCCAAAACTGACCCCTGTGGTACCCCACTAGTAACAGTCACCCACTCAGAGTATGTACCATTAATAACCACCCTCTGTTTCCTATCACTGAGCCAGTTACCTACCCACATACACACATTCTCCTTCAGCCCAAGCATTCTCATTTTATGTACCAGCCTTTTATGTGGCACCGTATTAAATGCTTTGGAAAAATCAAGATATATGACATCCAGCGATTCACCCCGATCTAGTCTTGAGCTCACCTCCTCATAAAAGCTGATCAGGTTAGTTTGACAGGACCGATCCCTTGTAAACCCATGCTGATATGGAGTCATACATTTATTTTCATTGAGATTCTCCAAAATAGCATCTCTTAGGAAACCCTCGAACAGTTTACATACAACAGAAGTTAAACTAACAGGCCTATAATTCCCCGGGTCACTTTTTGTCCCCTTTTTGAATATTGGTACAACATTTGCTATGCGCCAGTCCTGGGGAACAGACCCGGTCACTATAGAGTCCTTGAATATTAGAAATAGGGGTCTGTCTATTACATTACTTAACTCCCTTAGAACGTGGGGGTGAATGCCATCTGGACCTGGTGATTTGTCTATTTTGATTTTTTTTAGGCGCCACTGCACTTCTTCCTGGGTTAGACAGGCGACATGTACTGGGGTATTTATCTCATCCTGCTGTATATTACCTGGCATTTCATTTTCCTCTGTGAATACAGCAGAGAAGAATATATTTAATAGATTCGCTTTTTCCTGATCCCCGTCTATAACGTCTCCCTCATTACTTTTTAAGGGGCCGACGCTTTCATTTTTAACCTTTTTACTATTTATATAGTTAAAGAACATTTTGGGGTTTGTTTTACTCTCTTTGGCAATGAGTCTTTCTGTCGCCACTTTTGCTGCTTTTATCTGATTTTTACATATTTTATTTTTTTCCCGATAGCTTCTTAGTGCTTCCTCACTGCCTTCTTGTTTTAATAGCTTAAATGCCTTTTTTTTGCCATTTATTGCCACCTTTACATTTTTATTTATCCACATTGGTTTTCTCTTGCTCCTGACACTTTTATTCCCATATGGTATGTACTTTTCACAGTGAGAATTTAAGATATTCTTAAAAATCTCCCATTTAGTATCTGTGCTTTTGCTTTTGAGGACATTTTCCCAATTTACAGTGTTAAGGGCTTCTCTTAGTTGATCAAACTTTGCCTTCCTAAAGTTCATAGTTCTTGTGGCTCCTCTAAGAGTTCCCTTATTGAACGACAAGTTATAATGTATTTTATTGTGATCACTATTTCCTAGGTGCCCTCTGACCTGCACATTAGTTACTCTGTCAGGTCTGTTGGTTAATATTAAGTCCAGTAGAGCGCCCCCTCTGGTTGGGTCCTGTACCATTTGGGACAGATAATTATCTTTACTTATAGTCAGAAAGTGGTTTCCTTTATGAGATTCACAGGTCTCGGTTTCCCAGTTTATGTCGGGATAGTTAAAGTCCCCCATAATAACCACCTCATTGTGATTTGCTGCCTTGTTTATTTGCTTTAATAATTGATCTTCTGCTGCTTCAATTATATTTGGTGGCTTATAGCAAACCCCGATCAGTATTTTATTATTTTTCTTTCCATATATTTCTACCCATAATGACTCCACATCATCATTTCCCTCACATATATTCTCCCGCAGTGTGGCCTTTAGGCTGGACTTTACATAAAGGCAAACTCCTCCCCCTTTTCGTTTTTTTCGATCCTTCCTGAATAGACTATAACCCTGTATGTTAACCTCCCAGTCATAGCTATCATCCAACCATGTCTCTGTTATACCCACTATGTCATAATTTTCTGCAGACATTATTAACTCCAGTTCGCCAGTTTTATTGGTCAGACTTCTGGCATTAGTAAGCATACAATTTAGAGGTGTATGGTTTTTTCTCCTACGAAGCCTATCCCTATTAACTATTCTAACCCCTCCCTCCGCTCCACCCCAGGTACATTTATAAGCCCCAGCTCTCTAGCTATACTATCTTCCCCTTCTATATTGTAGTTTCCCTCCCCCCCTTTCCCTAGTTTAAACACTCCTCCACCCTTCTGGCCATCTTCTCCCCAAGCACAGCTGCACCCTCCCCATTGAGGTGCAGCCCGTCCCTACCGTAGAGCCTGTATCCGACAGAGAAGTCGGCCCAGTTCTCCATGAACCCAAACCCCTCCTTCCTACACCAGCTTCTGAGCCACTTGTTTAGCTCCCTAATCTCCCGCTGCCTCTCTGGTGTGGCACGTGGTACAGGTAATATTTCAGAAAATACTACCTTGGAGGTCCTCGCCTTGAGCTTGCTACCTAAGTCCCTGAAATCATTTTTAAGGACACTCCGCCTACCTCTTACGTTGTCATTGGTGCCAATGTGCACCATGACAGCTGGGTCTTCTCCAGCCCCTCCCAGTAATCTGTCAACCCGATCCGCGATGTGCCGAACTCGAGCGCCAGGCAGACAACACACTGTTCGGCGATCCCGGTCTTTGTGACAGATCGCCCTGTCTGTCCCCCTAATAATAGAGTCCCCCACTACCAGCACCTGTCTGGCCTGCCCTGTGCTCGTCCGTCCCTCCTTACTGGAGCAGACACCGCTCTGGAGGTCAGAGGCAGTGACTTGCTGCAGTACTGCTAACTCTGAACTAACATCCCCCTCATCTGCCAACCGGGCAAACTTGTTGGGGTGTGCTAGATCAGGACTAGCCTCCCTGGCGCTTTTCCCCCTACCCCGCCTTCTAACTGTAACCCAGCTAGCTGCCTGACTGTCCTGTACCTCCATCCCGCTATCCTCCCCCACCTCTACCCGCGAGAGAGCTTGCTCAGTGAGCAGCAGACTCCTCTCCAAGTTGTCAATAGATCTCAGTGTTGCCAGTTGCTCCTCTAGACTCAGGATTTGTGCTTCCAAATGAGCAACCTGCACACATCTCGCACAGCAATATGCACCCTCGAAGCGCTGATCAAGGATTGCATACATTGAGCAAGATGTACACCTGACCGCATTGTCAAACATGGAGGACATCTTGGCAATGGGGATAGCTCAAATAACTGGCAAAAACAGACAGTAAGGTGCAAAATATATATAAATATATATGGAATAACAAGGATGTTTACTTTACCCTCCTTTTTGCTTTTTAACTCCTTCTTTGCTTGTAACTCCTCACTTAGAGATGTCACTTAGGAGATTCGCCCCAGCTCAGGATTCGCTTGTGTGTCCAAGCTAAATGCAACTGCAAAAAGCCAAGCAGAACTCACAGAGGAAGCCCACAACACCTGGTATTCCCAGGCGGTCTCCCATCCAGGTACTAACCGGGCCCAACCCTGCTTAGCTTCCGAGATCAGATGAGATCGGGCGCTTTCAGGGTGGTATGGCCGCAGGTCAGATTAGATTAGATTAGATTAGATTAGATTAGATTGAATGTACTACCACTGATACCCCTTTATTGAAATGATAATACACATTAATGTTATAGTAGTTGTCATGCCTCCAGCATCTATATGTACTGTGTAGTGTGCTTAATTACATAGGCACTCCATCTAGTGGCTGACTTTGCCTTTCAGTATTTTGCCACTCTGCTGTTCCCATGTCTCCTCAGTGAAGTGAGGCATTCTGGGAAAGAGAACTCCATTTTAAAAACTGTCCTAAGAAGAGAAAGACTGTAACTTCCATGTTCCCATGTGGCAGCATCGCTGGTAAGCTTGTGGACTTACTCCACAGTTATTCTCAGTCACAGCTGCCACCAGTTACACAGACTCGTATATTCAGGAGCAGCAGCTGTATTTGTCTTAAGTTGTGACTAGCAGACCAGTTCTCCACATGTCATCTATGTTATTACATGTTGTGTTTCAGCCATCTTGTATTATGATGACATGTTAGTTGTATATGAACATGTGTTTATTCATGTTTTCTGCTCTATTGTTTTCTAGTTTCACCGCACATTTCCTATAATTCAATAAATCTACTGACTTCATCATACAGTCTTGTCTATTGAAAAGTAGGGCGGTTTATCTGCATGTCAAACTACACACACACCACGGGGTAACGTGTAGCGAGGACAGAACAGTAGTACATATGCTATATACTGTATTGGCTCGATTATGGGCCGCACCCTAATAGGTTAGTGCTTTTTTAAAGAAAAATTTAGATTTTTAGAAAAAAATTAGAAAATTAGTGGAATAGTAAAACAGTATTCTAACTAACACACTGTATTTTAACATTTTTGGTATCTATTATGCAGTTAGTCAACATATGTTACATACAAACAGAAAACCAATAGCCATTTTAATGCACCTTACTTATAGATATGCCCCTCTGCCCCCAGATATGTCACTCTGCTCCAGCAGATATGTCACTCTGCCCCCCAAAATATGCTGCCACTCTGCTCTCCCAGATATGCTGCCACTCTGCCTCCCCGAGATATGCTGCCACTCTGCCCCCCCGAGATATGTTGCCACCCTGCCCCCCGAGATATGCTGCCACTCTGCCCCCCCCCGAGATATGCTGCCACTCTGCTCCCTAGATATGCCCCCCCGACTTACCAATGCAGTCTCCCTGGTGTCTAGCGGGGCCGGCGGGGGACATCTGCGCGATACGCGTGGACAACTTCCGCTGTGGGAAGTGCCGACAAGGAAGATTGTTAAAGTACATCGCGCAGACGTTTACCGCCTGCGGCAATGCAAGCATAGACAACCTCCGCTGTCGGCACGTCTGCACAATGTGCTTTAACAATCTCCCTTGCCGGCACCCCCCAGTGGGAAGTGCTGCCAGGGGAGGTTGTCTCAGTGCATCACGTA
This sequence comes from Sceloporus occidentalis, assembly GCA_023333645.1. Lineage (NCBI taxonomy): Eukaryota > Metazoa > Chordata > Lepidosauria > Squamata > Phrynosomatidae > Sceloporus > Sceloporus occidentalis. Next base: position 1,113,086 of record JALMGF010000028.1, read on the forward strand.
GATGTCCACCGCTGCCGGAGAGTAGGATCCAGGTCCCCTGGATGTCCTGGGCGTCGGGCGATACGAATTGCGCATTCCTGCATTAAACCCCAAATATAGGCCGCACCCCCACTTTAAAGACTTAAAGTAGGGGAATAAAGTGTGGCCTATATTCGGGCAAATACGGTATGTTGTTCAAGTACTGCATATGACCCTTGTACTTTCCATACCCAGGAGATTCACACCACCTCCAATTTCCCATACCCACAATAATGCACAAGACACACGCAGGATTGGAAATTATGAAAGGCCGAGACATTTATTTATCAAATGTCACTTTATTCAAACTTTTCGGACAACAACTTGTTTAAAACTTGAATAAACCACCGTATAACAATCTATCCCATCTTATGTACATCTGTGTACTAAAACCAAATGAGGGTTCCCATCTTAGAGAAGACTATTTCTTTCACCCGATACTGCCGGTCGCTAACCAACCGTGGATTGGATGGGGCAGCTCCACCCTAAGCTTCTGCTTAGCCTTACTCAGGGAGGGCATTAACTCTAACTTCTAACAATTCAACTTGCCACTCCCAGTAGACTTCAAATTCTTCCAGGGAACTCCTCCGCCAGAGGCAACAACCTTGGATCCCTACAAGCACGTTGCTCTCGCCACACAGCAACTGCCCGCTCCAATCCTGCCCCTCCTCCAGACACCATAGGTCCATACCTACAACATTCAAATGAACACCATCCCGGGCAAACAAACCCATCGGATCAGACTCAGTATGCGTGTGTTTCACAAAATGAGAAACCACATGGTTTATGACCTTGCACCCCTCCAAAAAATCCAAGGGGTAATCTCTTACCAAATTAAAATCAACCCAGGAAAATGATCTCAAAGTCGCAGACAATCACACTTTATGTCCTTAATGATTTTCCTGGCCTGTCTGGTACACAGGTCATACCCACCTGCGTGAATCACCAAAATGTCAGCAAGCACTTACTGAAAACCACCAGGAACTGAAAGCGAAAGAGCGAGCTCCCATTCTCGTGGACTGACAAGGAACCATCCTCAGGCGACCGAACAGCCAAAAATGAACGCAAACAACTCGGACCCCTCCAACTCAAACAGGCAAATCCGAACTGATCAGTCTTGGAATGACGAATCAAGATAGAAACAGAGCGCACACACAACAAAACATCTTCCCTTTGCAACCCCCGTATCGCCTTCGTACTGTCGCTCACCAATTCGCCAATGTCAAAGGACCAAAAAAGGCCAAAGCAAAACTAACCCGAAATAGAACAACCTCATATTCAGAAAAACAAACCTGGGACAAATAACCACACAAATAACCCAATAAATATGTGACATGCCGCCAACTATCCAATCTCCTCAGACCCCGCCTTCATAGCCTGAGAAACCAAGAAATCAAATCCACATCCCCCACATCTTAAAATAAAAAGCTAAAGCTGCAAGGTGATTATTATTAGTTGCAACGAAAACGCCTTGTGCAAATTCCGTGCCTACCACATAACCTTGTCAGGTTCCACCCTTAACAGCCTGGAACACTCAAACTCTGTGCTGCTCATTTCCTTAAGTCACCACTAGTGGCCGCCCATCTCTCCATTGAGCACCCAGACCTCATCATCACAAGCAGCTGTGCCCTGTTACTTGGATTAACCCTACCTATTTAAACCTGCCCAGCCCTTCAGTCAGGGCCTTTGCATTAATGTGTTTGGACCGCTTGGCCCTGGCCCTGGCCCTGGCCCTGTACCTGTACCTGTGTTGTTCCTGCCGTCTGCCCTGCCAGTGGGCTTCCTGCCGTCTGCCCTGCCAGTGGGCTTCCTGCCGTCCGCCCTGCCAGTGGAGCAGTGTCCAAATGACTAGTGCACAATTTTCCCCTGAGCCTCCACCTTCTCCGCTACGATCATCACCACCACCAGCAGCAGCAAAACCTAGCAAATCTAGAGTTAAAGCAATTAGCAGTCCCACTATGGCCAGTACTGTTACCACCAGTCCCACCACCACTAGTTCTGCCTCTGCTCATCCACCCCAAGCAGTAGGAGCAGCACCCAAGGCACACTCCAAGGCTATGCGCGCCCCAATTTGGGAGCACTTTGAAAATGTTAAAGAAGGGCGCTATGGAAAGTGCAAACATTGTGGGAAGCTAATAAGCAGAGGGAAAGTGTCTGGCCATTTTACCAGTGCTAGCATGAAGCATCACCTCAGCACTCAAAACAACGCTGTGCTATTGGGGAAAGATGCAGAAGTAAAACTTAGTGCAGGCAGCATAGCTGGTGGCCGTGGAAAAACCCCAACAGCTGCTTCTGAGCCAATAGCAGCAACAGCAGCAGCTAGTGCTGGCAGCCAGAGACCAAGGCAGGTTGGAGCACTGCATGTCCAGCCCACCCTGGAACAATTTGTGGCATTACACTCCAAGAGAACGATGCCCAAACAGCAGGCCAATAAAGTAACACGACTTATTGGTCAGTTCATTGCTGTTGGAGGGGCATCCTTCTCTATGATTGAAGGGGAGCCTTTCAAACAATTGATGGCGGCTGTGGCTCAACAATATACATTTCCGTCACGTTCCACTTTCAGCAGGAACATTGTCCCCTCATTGTATCGGTCCTGTGTTTCAGCAGTGAAAGAGGAGCTTGTCAAGGCTGCTGGTCAGTCTGTTCATTTCACAACAGATTTGTGGAGTGCACCTAGTGGGCAGCATGCCTTTCTTTCATTGACAGCACACTGGTGGCAGCCCGGTGTGCCCAAGGAAGCCGCTGCAGCAGGCTACCGATCATTCCTTCTCCATGCAGAAGTGATGGATGAAAAGCACACTTCCCAAAATATTCTGCATGCGATGAGGAAAATGTTTAGCCTTTGGGTGGGAGCAGAGGCAGGCACCAATGTTAAAGTTGGTTTTGTGGTAACTGACGGAGGTGCCAATATGGTGAAAGCGCTGTGAGATGGTCATATTGTTGGTGTGCGCTGTGCAGCCCACATCATCCATCTTGTAGTGAAGGCAGCAATGGCAGAAGGAACTAATGTAGCAGCAGTAGTTCTGTCCCGCTGCAGAAAGATCGCTGGGCACTTTCATCATAGTGTTAAGGCTAGCCAACTTTTGAGGGAAGATAGGTCAGGTCTTCCCGTACACTGCCTACGTCAGGATGTCAGTACACGGTGGAACTACACGTTAGACATGCTTGAGAAGATTTTGAAGCAGCAGAGGGCAATCCATAATCTTGCCTCAGAGCATAATATTGGGATTACATCTCCATTGACCAGGGAGGATTGGACAGTGTTCTCCCGTCTAGGCAGCAAGATGGATGTGAAGCTGAAGGATCTGCTAAAAGTACACCTTCGCAAACGCATGGAAGAGAGTCCCGAAATGATGCTAGCATGCCTTTGTGATCCAAGAATTAAGGTGAAGCTAGCTTTGAATTTCAATGTTCTCAGTAGCTACCGGGAGCAATTGGTCAACAAGGTGCGTGATTGGCAGCGTAAAATGGGAATGCTGTCCGAGGAGGGAGAGGTGCAGGAGGAGGAAGAGATGATGTGGTCTGCTACTCCTAGCAGCAGCATCAGCAGCAGTGCCACAAGCATCACAACACAGCTGAGTGGAGCAGCTGCGTTTTGGGAAGAGGCACTTGGGAGTATAGTTGGACCATCTGACAGAGCTAGCAGCAGATAGGAGAGTAGTGCTGCTGAAATGGTCAAACTTTACCTCTGTGAAGTTCCTTCTGCACCTAATGTTGATCCTCTTAGCTACTGGGATGAAAAGAAGAGTGTGTGGCCTGCACTCTCATGGGTTGTGCAGCAGCTTCTATCATGTCCGCCAACCACTGTTCAAAGTGAGCGCATGTTTTCTATGACTGGAAACATACTGAGTCAACAGCGCTCACGCATGGCACCTCATCTGATGGAGCAGATTGCCTTTCTTAAATTCAATCTGCGCAAGTTGGGTTACCCAGCTCTTAGCTTGGAAAGTTAATTTTCTTTCTCTAACGTTCAAGGTAGTTTCTCCCCCTGGTTGCATGTGTTTGTGGTGTGGCAAAGTCTGCTACCTCCGCCGGTGTAGCCAATTTACGATAGGGCCTAGTGTCTGAGTTCTGGAAGTCCGCTCCCAAACGCCACGGACTGACAGTTGTTTGGATGCTTTGCCCTGGGGTGAAACAAGTGAGGCGGGTCGCCAATTGCCCACTCATTCGCCTTTCCCAACGCTGCTGCTGCTCCTGGTGGTGGTGCCAGCGTCTCTTCTCTGCCAGTTCGCTTCCTGGCTAGTGTCATGCCTCAAATGTCCAAAATGTTCAAGATAGTTTCTCCCCCTGGTTGCACATGTTTGCGGTGTGGCAACGTCTGCTACCTCCGCCGGTGTAGCCAATTTACGCTAGGCCCTAGTGTCTGAGTTCTGGAAGTCCGCTCCCAAACGCCATGGACTGACAGTTGTTTGGATGCTTTGCCCTGGGGTGAAACAAGTGAGCGGGTCGCCAATTGCCCGCTGATTCACCTTTCCCAATGCTGCTGCTGCTGGTGGTGGTGCCAGGCAGCGTCTCTTCAATGCCAGTTCCCTTCCTGGCTAGTGTCATGCCTCAAATGTCCCTAATGGTAAGGGTAGTTTCTCCCCCCTGGCTGCGTCTGTTTGCGGTGTGGCAACGCCTGCTACCTCTGCCGGTGTAGCCAATTTACGCTAGGGCCTAGTGTCTGAGTTCTGTAAGTCCGCTCCCAAACGCCTAGGACTGACAGTCTTTGGATGCTTTGCTTTGGGGTGGAACAGGTGAGCGGGTCGCCAATTGCCCACTCATTCGTCTTTCCCAATGCTGCTGCTGCTGGTGGTGGTGCCAGCGTCTCTTCAATGCCAGTTCCCTTCCTGCCAGTGGCTAGTGTCATGCCTCAAATGTCCCTAATGGTAAGGGCAGTTTCTCCCCCCTGGCTGCGTCTGTTTGCGGTGTGGCAACGCCTGCTACCTCCGCCGGAGTAGCCAGCTTACGCTAGGGCCTTGTGTCTGAGCTCTGGAAGTCCGCTCCCAAACGCCAAGGACTGACAGTGTTTAGATGCTTTGCTCTGGGGTGAAACAGGTGAGCGGGTCCCCAATTGCCCACTCATTCGCCTTTCCCAATGCTGCTGCTGCTGCTGCTGGTGGTGCCAGCGTCTCTTTAATGCCAGTTCCCTTCCTGGCTAGAGTCATGCCCCAAATGTCCCTAATGGTAAGGGCAGTTTCTCCCCCCTGGCTGCGTCTGTTTGCGGTGTGGCAACGCCTGCTACCTCCACCGGAGTAGCCAGCTTACACTAGGGCCTAGAGTCTGAGCTCTGGAAGTCCGCTGCCAAACGTCTAGGACTGACAGTTGTTTGGATGCTTTGCCCTGGGGTGAAATAGGCGAGTGGGTCGCCAATTGCCCACTCATTCACCTTTTCCATTTTTCAATGCTGCTGGTGGTGGTGGTGGCGCCAGCGTCTCTTGTTTGCCAGTTTGCTTCCTGGCTAGAGTCATGCCCAAAATGTCCCTAATGGTAAGGGTAGTTTCTCCCCCCTGGCAGCGTCTGTTTGCGGTGTGGCAACGCCTGCTACCTCTGCCGGAGTAGCCAGCTTAGGCTAGGGCCTAGTGTCTGAGCTCTGGAAGTCCGCTGCCAAACGTCTAGGACTGACAGTTGTTTGGATGCTTTGCCCTGGGGTGAAACAGGTGAGTGGGTCGCCAATTGCCCACTAATTCACCTTTTCCATTTTTAAATGCTGCCGGTGGTGGTGGTGGTGCCAGCGTCTCTTCTTTACCAGTTTGCTTCCTGTCTAGAGTCATGCCCAAAATGTCCCTAATGGTAAGGGTAGTTTCTCCCCCCTGGCTGCGTCTGTTTGCGGTGTGGCAACGCCTGCTACCTCCGCCAGAGTAGCCAGCTTACGCTAGGGCCTTGTGTCTGAGCTCTGGAAGTCCGCTGCCAAACGTCTAGGACTGACGGTTGTTTGGATGCTTTGCCCTGGGGTGAAACAGGTGAGTGGGTCGCCAATTGCCCACTCATTCGCCTTTTCCATTTCCATTTCATTTTTTCCGTCTGATACACAACCTACCAAACATAATACTCACAATAACACATATAACACAATGACATCAGACATAACACATATAACACAGTGACATAACACATAACACACATGACACACATAACACACACCCGTACAATTCACAAATCACAAGGACCTTTCCTCCTGTTATTTGCCATGGCCTTCACTTCTACACTCACTAGCATTAACGCTATAACTCACACTTCACCCTATAACATTTTTCCATCCACATACCTGCCAACAGACCCATCTTTTTCAGGGACAGTCCTGCTTTTTTCCTGTCCCATCAAATTTAGCTAAACTAGGTATGCTAGTGCACATAGGTATAGCTGGGTAGGGTAGCACTACAACATTAAATAAATATAATAAAGTAATTAATAATAAATATAACTTTAAAATAAAATTAAATAAACCCATTAAAATTAAAATTAAATTATATTTAGACATAATAATACATCTTTAACCAAAACAGTGCACTGCTAATTATCTTAAAAATAACCGTACATTAACCCTAAGCTATTTTTTTGTTCTTGTCCAACATTTTTCCATTCGCATACCTGCCAACACACCCAACATTTTCGTGGACAGTCCTGCTTTTTTCCAGTCCTGTCCAGTAAAAGTTGGGTTGTTGCAAAGTATGCCATTATAAATAGGTAGCAAATGTTAGGCATGTATTACAAGTGGTCCAAAATCGTATTTAAAAATGTAAAATAATCCCTATTCTTTTATTAAACATCTATGGATGTGTGACTGTATGATAAAAAGGAGGCCAAGTTCCTTGGAGCATTTGTCTAGGTCTCAGACAAGACAACTGCTCGGAGGAACTTGGCCCTCAGTTTCGGGCAATGTGTATTGTGTACAGTACACCTCGGTACGTGTGTGCAACTCTATTGGTCGTTTCGGCAGGGTGCTCGCCTGCCATCAACGAATGAGGTGCATTCTGCAGTTCTGCAATTCATTTGTTGATACCAGACCAACCCCCATCCGGCGACCAATAGAGTCGCACACACGTACCTTAACGGCGCAAATGCATCTGCTGCTGCTGCTGCTCTGATGTGTTCTTAACGCATCTGCTGCTGCTGCTGCTCTGATGTGTTCTTAACCCCATATTAACCCCTGCTACGCAGCCGGGAGAAAACGAAGATGAAACGAGCACGAAGAATGTCCACGAATATTCGCCCGAAAAGAAGACAGGAACGGGCGAATATTCGCGGAATACGAATTTTTTTTTTTCTCCGAAGACGAGTATGAAGACTAACACGAAGAGCCCCCTGGTGCCCAAGTCTAGTTTTTACCACCGGGCCAGATGACGTATCATTTTTTTACGAGGGGACAGAAACAAGGGGTCACAGGGGTGGCACCAGTTCCCCTAGAGGCAAGGGCCCCGTCACAGCTACGACCAATGTGATCCCTGTAGTTACGCCACTTTACCTTTATTGAAATTATATTTATTGAAATAATAATGCATATGCTATATATGCTATTCACACACACCACACACACATTGGCTTTTGCAGTTGCATTTAGCTTGGACACACAAGCGAATCCTGAGCTGGGGCGAATCTCCTAAGTGACATCTCTAAGTGAGGAGTTACAAGCAAAGAAGGAGAGTATATTCATTACTATTGCAAGGGGGAGCACTGTGTTTGTTTGTGTTGTGTTCAGTGTAAAGTTTTGTTGAAAAAAGCAAAAAAAAAAAAAGGGTAAGGGCTATTTCCGGTGTGTTGCTAATTAAGTAACCTTCTCTTTGAGTTCTGCTTGGCTTTTGCAGTTGCATTTAGCTTGGACACACAAGCGAATCCTGAGCTGGGGCGAATCTCCTAAGTGACATCTCTAAGTGAGGAGTTACAAGCAAAGAAGGAGTTAAAAAGCAAAAAGGAGGGTAAAGTAAACATCCTTGTTATTCCATATAATATATTTATATATATTTTGCACCTTACTGTCTGTTTTTGCCAGTTATTTGAGCTACCCCCATTGCCAAGATGTCCTCCATGTTTGACAATGCGGTCAGGTGTACATCTTGCTCAATGTATGCAATCCTTGAGCAGCGCTTCGAGGGTGCATATTGCTGTGCGAGATGTGTGCGGGTTGCTCATTTGGAAGCACAAATCCTGAGTCTAGAGGAGCAACTGGCAACACTGAGATCTATTGACAACTTGGAGAGGAGTCTGCTGCTCACTGAGCAAGCTCTCTCGCAGGTAGAGGTGGGGGAGGATAGTGGGATGGAGGTACAGGACAGTCAGGCAGCTAGCTGGGTTACAGTTAGAAGGCGGGGTAGGGGGAAAAGCGCCAGGGAGGCTAGTCCTGATCTAGCACACCCCAACAAGTTTGCCCGGTTGGCAGATGAGGGGGATGTTAGTTCAGAGTTAGCAGTACTGCAGCAAGTCACTGCCTCTGACCACCAAAGGGGTGTCTGCTCCAGTAAGGAGGGAAGGAGGAGCGCAGGGCGGGCCAGACAGGTGCTGGTAGTGGGGGACTCAATTATTAGGGGGACAGACAGAGCGATCTGTCACAAAGACTGGGATCGCAGAACAGTGTGTTGTCTGCCTGGCGCTCGAGTTCGGCAGACAGATTACTGGGAGGGTTGACAGATTACTGGGAGGGGCTGGAGAAGACCCAGCAGTCATGGTGCACATTGGCACCAATGACAAAGTGAGAGGTAGGCGGAGTGTCCTTAAAAATGATTTCAGGGACTTAGGTAGCAAGCTTAAGGCAAGGACCTCCAAGGTAGTATTTTCTGAAATATTACCTGTACCACGTGCCACACCAGAGAGGCAGCAGGAGATTAGGGAGCTAAACAAGTGGCTCAGAAGCTGGTGTAGGAAGGAGGGGTTTGGGTTCATGGAGAACTGGGCCGACTTCTCTGTCGGATACAGGCTCTACGGTAGGGACGGGCTGCACCTCAATGGAGAGGGTGCAGCTGTGCTCGGGGAGAAGATGGCCAGAAGGGTGGAGGAGTGTTTAAACTAGGGAAAGGGGGGGAGGGAAACTACAATATAGAAGGGGAAGATAGTGTAGATAGAGAGCTGGGGCTTATAAATGTACCTGGGGGTGGAGCGGAGGGAGGGGTTAGAATAGTTAATAGGGATAGGCTTCATAGGGAAAAAAAAACATACACCTCTAAATTGTATGCTTACTAATGCCAGAAGTCTGACCAATAAAACTGACGAACTGGAGTTAATAATGTCTGAAGAAAATTATGACATAGTGGGTATAACAGAGACATGGTTGGATGATAGCTATGACTGGGCGGTTAACATACAGGGGTATAGTCTATTCAGGAAGGATCGAAAAAACGAAAAGGGGAGGAGTTTGCCTTTATGTAAAGTCCAGGCTTAAGGCCACACTGCGGGAGAATATATGTGAGGGAAATGATAATGTGGAGTCATTATGTGTAGAAATATATGGAAAGAAAAATAATAAAATACTGATCGGGGTTTGCTATAAGCCACCAAATATAATGGAAGCAGCAGAAGATCAATTATTAAAGCAAATAAACAAGGCAGCTAATCACAATGAGGTGGTTATTATGGGGGACTTTAACTATCCCGACATAAACTAAGAAACCGAGACCTGTGAATCTCATAAAGGAAACCGGTTTCTGACTATAAGTAAGGATAATTATCTGCCCCAAATGGTACAGGACCCGACCAGAGGGGGCGCCCTACTGGACTTAATATTAACCAACAGACCTGACAGAGTAACTAATGTGCAGGTCAGGGGGCATCTAGGAAATAGTGATCACAATATGATGCATTATAACTTGTCCTTCAATAAGGGAACTCTTAGAGGAGCCACAAGAACTATGAACTTTAGGAAGGCAAAGTTTGATCAACTAAGAGAAGCCCTTAACACTGTAAATTGGGAAAATGTCCTCAAAAACAAGAGTACAGACACTCAATGGGAGATTTTTAAGAATATCTTAAATTCTCACTGTGAAAGGTACATACCGTATGGGAATAAAAGAGTCAGGAACAAGAGAAAACCAATGTGGATAAATAAAAATGTAAAGGGGGCAATAAATGGCAAAAAAAAGGCATTTAGCTACTAAAACAGGAAGGCAGTGAGGATGCACTAAAAAGCTATCGGGGGAAAAAATAAAATATGTAAAAATCAGATAAAAGCAGCAAAATTGGAGACAGAAAGACTCATTGCCAAAGAGAGTAAAACAAACCCCAAAATGTTCTTTAACTATATAAATAGTAAAAAGGTTAAAAATGAAAGCGTTGGCCCCTTAAAAAGTAATGAGGGAGAAGTTATAGATGGGGATCAGGAAAAAGCTAATCTATTAAACATATTCTTCTCTGCTGTATTCACAGAGGAAAATGAAATGCCAGGTAATATACAGCAGGATGAGATGAATGCCCCAGTACATGTCGCCTGTCTAACCCAGGAAGAAGTGCAGTGCCGCCTAAAAAAAATCAAAATAGACAAATCACCAGGTCCAGATGGCATTAACCCCCGCGTTCTAAGGGAGTTAAGTAATGTAATAGACAGACCTCTATTTCTAATATTCAAGGACTCTATAGTGACAGGGTCTGTTCCCCAGGACTGGGGCATAGCAAATGTTGTGCCAATATTCAAAAAGGGGACAAAAGTGACCCGGGGAATTATAGGCCTGTTAGTTTAACTTCTGTTGTGTGTAAACTTTTTAAGGGTTTCCTAAGAGATGCTATTTTGGAGTATCTCAATGAAAATAAATGTATGACTCCATATCAGCATGGGTTTACAAGGGATCGGTCCTGTCAAACTAACCTGATCAGCTTTTATGAGGAGGTGAGCTCAAGACTGGATCGGGGTGAATCGCTGGATGTCGTATATCTTGATTTTTCCAAAGCATTTGATACGGTGCCACATAAAAGGCTGGTACATAAAATGAGAATGCTTGGGCTGGGGGAGAATGTGTGTATGTGGGTAAGTAACTGGCTCAGTGATAGGAAACAGAGGGTGGTTATTAATGGTACATACTCTGAGTGGGTGACTGTTGCTAGTGGGGTACCACAGGGGTCAGTTTTGGGTCCTATTCTTTTTAATATATTTATTAATGACCTTGTAGAGGGATTGTATAGTGAAGTATCAATCTTTGCAGACGATACTAAACTCTGTAACGTGGTTAACACAATAGAGGACAGTGCCACGGTTACAAATGGATCTGCATAGGTTGGAGGCTTGGGCTGGGATGTGGCAGATGAGGTTCAACACGGATAAATGTAAGGTTATGCACATAGGGAAGAAAAATCCAGGCTGGGAATATGTATTAAATGGGAAAACACTGGGGATGACTGACATGGAAAAGGACTTAGGAGTTTTAGTTAACAGTAAATTTACCTGTAGCGACCAGTGTCAGGCAGCTGCTGCTAAGGCAAATAAAATCATGGGGTGCATCAAAAGGGGCATAGATGCCCACGACAAGGAAATAATTCTATCACTGTACAAGTCACTAGTCAGACCACACATGGAATACTGTGTACAGTACTGGGCACCAGTGTACAAGAAAGATATAGTGGAGCTGGATAGGGTTCAAAGACGGGCAACCAGAGTAATAAGGGGAATGGGAGGACTACAGTACCCAGAAAGATTATCAGAATTGGGGTTATTTAGCTTGGAAAAAAGACGGCTTAGGGGGGACTTAATAACTATGTATAAATATATAAGGGGGCAGTAGAGAGATCACTCCCAGGACCTATTTATACCCAGGACTGTATCTATAACAAGGGGACATCCTCTACGGCTGGAGGAAAGAAGGTTTCTACACCAGCACAGACGGTGGTTCTTTACAGTAAGAGCGGTGAGACTATGGAACTCTCTGCCAGAGGAAGTGGTAATGGTAAACTCAATAAAAGAGTTCAAAAGGAGCCTGGACGTGTTTCTTGAAAGCAATAATATTACAAGTTATGGATATTAGATTAATAGGGACAGAACGTTGAACCAGGGATTTATTCTGATTGCCATATTTGGAGTCGGGAAGGAATTTTCCCCCTGGTATGGGGCAATTGGCATCTGCTTCATAAGGGTTTTTTGCCTTCCTCTGGATCAACACAGTAGGGACACAATATGTATATAGGTTGAACTTGATGGACTTTGGTCTTTTTTCAACCTTATGAACTATGTTACTATGTTATGAACTATGTTAATGCTGGGGGGGCATTAATAATTTCCACCATTAAATCATACCACTGAAAATAATATATATATATATATATATATATATATATATATATATATATATATATATATATATATATATATATGTATGTCAACTGATTTTAGATAGTTAGCCACACGAAAAAAAAATTAGATTAATCTAGCCATGGTGTAGAATAAATCTAAATTTTATTAACCCCTTAACGACAATCCGCGTACATGTACGGGGTTGCCGTGCAACGAGATAACGACAATGCCCGTAGCATGTACGGGCTGCCGTTAAATAGCTGCATCGCCGCGATCTTTGATCGCTAAAACCGGCTAAAACAGCTTAGGAAGCGATCGGAATCGCTTCCTAAGCATAAACGGTGTTGCTGACATGCCTCGATATCGAGGCATGTCAGTAACACTACCCCCCTACCCCGATAGCCTTGTGATTGCTCCGAGGAGCAACCACAAGTGCCATCCTGTAAATGACGTTGCCGTCATTCACAGGATGGCATCAACAATAGATATGAGTTCAGAGGGTCTATCCAGACCCTCTTGAGAACTCTCGAGCTCCTCCTGCAGATTGAATTCAGGTACTGCATCCAACCATGCAAGGTCAATGGAGCCCAGCTCACTGAGTGATTAGTAAAAATAAAAAAAATAAAAAAAAAATGTTTAAAAAAAATGTTTAAAAAAAATAAAAATAATATGGTAACATGTAAAGATCCCCACTGTCACCAAAAAAAACACAACAATTTAATAAGCAAGTCCTAAAATTCTTTATCTTTACAAAAATTCCAGCATGGAAAGAGTTAAAATATTGGCATTACAAATGCCCATAGGGTGTCTCGTATTAAAAAATGCATGAGCGGATGGGGTAAATTGAATTGGCCGGGTTCAAAGATGTCCCAAATATGGGACATGGGGCAGTAGGATCAGATGTCTAAATGGCATAAAAATACACACCTCACAAAGGTGGCCTTTTACCTCCCAAATAACCCTACAAACGCATGCATGTGGGGTATCACTGCGTTCAGGAGATGTTACCGAACACATATTGGGGTATTGTTTGACATGGACATATACCAGGAGCGATAAATTTATACCTGAAGTACAACATGTGTGAAAAAAATACCAAAAAAATTTACTACCATAAAGTTTCACAAAGGCTGGTGGTAAAATTAGTGCATGGAAAGGGTTAAAATACCAGCATTTCAAATACTTTGGGGTGTCTATTTTTAAAAAATATATGATTTGATGGGGTAAATTGCATTGGCCGGCTTCAAAGATACCCGAAATGGCACATGGGGGGAAGAATTACCAGATTTGGAAAAAAAGGTTTTGAAATAGCAAAACGCTACCTGCACTTATCGCCCCATAACGTGCAGAAAAAAGCAAAAAAACATAAAAACATTGGGTATTTCTAAACTCAGGACAAATAGTAGTATCTATTTAGCAGGTTTTTTCATTCATTTTTGCAGATGAGTAAAAGTTTTTTGTTTAAAAAGTGAGAAAAAGTAATTTTTTAACAAAAAATCCCCATATTTTATAATTTTTTTATAGTAAATTAGATGATATGATAAAATTAATGGTATCTAAAGAAAGCCCTGTTTGTCCTGAAAAAAACAATATATAATAAGTGTGGGAGCACGAAATGAGAAAGAAGAAAGTCACAGCTAAACAGCAACACTGAAAAATGTTAAAATAGCCATTGTCCCACAATATACTACGAGTAATAACCCCTATTGTCTTTAAGGGGTTAAAGACAGGAGGCGAGTATTTTGCATAACCTTCTTTACTGATTACCTCCAGCAACAAAGGAGTTAACAAAAAACAATAAGAAACAACCAATCAGAAACAAGTATCAGTCTCAGCAAACTGTAGCTCCTCCTCTTTCTTTGCGGAGATGCCGAACTGAAACAGAACGAGAACGGAACATGACCCTTTAAAAGGGAAGGAAACGTCAACATTCCACAGTCAGCAATCTATGTCGCGGAAGGATGACCTGAAAGAATGAGAGCACCAGGCGAACTGGCAAACAGACCAGGCATAAATAAAATAACATTTGCAAACATAACGAAAGGGGGAGACAGCCCCACAAGAGATAAGCTCCAAATTTCACACACCAAACACACACAACAACAGGAACTCTACCACAAGGCCAGGGAAGAAAAGATGTAAAAGGGGGGGGGGGGGATACTCGCCTCCTGTCTTTAATAAAATTTAGATTAATTCTACACCAAGGCTAGATTAATCCCCAATTTTATAGCAAGACAGGAGGCTTCATATTTTGCATTTTTAACGCCCCGAAAGAAGAGAAAAAGCCGCATGCGCATTGGGACGAAAGTAAAAGGTGCGGAACGTGGATTCCCGGAAAACGCAGCCGAAGCCGCAGCGCCCCTTACCGAATGCGACCCAAAGGACTCGTCAATACCAGCGAGACTGAGGATCCACCCGATCCACCCAACGAGGGTAGGTGTAGAAACCGGTTTAAAAGGGCGAACATAGGATATGAACAAAGGACCAGAAGGCGAGGGACGAAAAAGACGAGAAACCGAAAGGTAGGACTGAACACAGTTAGCAATGCAAAGATGCGGCCGATCCTGAAAATAAGGATAGGAGACGGAGAAAGAATGAGACTTAGGAGTTTACGTCAAACGCACGGACTTCCGACACCCGTCTGAAAGACACGAGGCATAAGAGAAGCGGCGTTTTAGCAGGGAGCTGCCTGAAAGACAGACGATCGTTATCCGGCCAACCCTCCAAAAAATCGAGAACCAGAGAGAGACGTCCCAAAAAACGGCGTAACGAGCCGATGGGGAACGCGAAGCGCGAATGCCGCGGAGGAGGCGGCCAACCGAAGGGTCCTTGCCAACCCCAAGACCCTGCATCGGAACATGAGCCGCAGAGATGGCCAAGCGAAACCAGTTGGTAAGATTTACCCTGAGAGAAAAGATAGGCAAACAAATTCAACAGGGAAAAGAAAAAGTGTGCCCACTATGTAGGAGGTGAGAGTAGGTTCTCACCCTATTGAGAGTGTGCCTTGACGTGGCGGGTGAGCTTAATTATGCTTTGGTCAATTCATATAACCAAAACCTCTCATTTATATTATGTTTATATATTTGTTGCCAACTTTATTAGGGTGAGAAGCGCAGACAGTATTTTGTTTTTTGTATACATTGTACAGCCAACACACTGTATTTGCAGCATGCTCACACTGTTTGGTAGGCCTCATATTATACATTTGTATTATTTGAGCCTGAGACTAGCTTAGCGCACCGACATTTTTTCTTTTCCCTGTTTGCACATATTTGAGGTTGTTGGCTCCTCATTAGTCTGGTTGCAGCTTGCTGTCCAGGGGTTAAATGGGAGGAGGTTTAATTGCACCTCCCCCAACACATTAATTTGGTTTTGGTAGCAGTATAAACTGCTTTGTGTGCCCACTATGTAGGAGGTGAGAGTAGGTTCTCACCCTATTGAGAGTGTGCCTTGACGTGGCGGGTGAGCTTAATTATGCTTTGGCCAATTCATATAACCAAAACCTCTCATTTATATTATGTTTATATATTTGTTGCCAACTTTATTAGGGTGAGAAGCGCAGACAGTATTTTGTTTTTTGTAAACAAATTCAACACCACATCTATAGGCTCCGTAAAGGGATCATGGCGTTGCGCCACATACCAGCGACACCAAACAGCCCAAGCCTAGCGATAAGACCTCCTGGTGCCAGGAGCCCAGGATCCCCAGAGTAGGTCTCGAGTCGTTGCCGATAAGCCTGACACATTCCAGGAACCCCTGACACAGCCCAGGCTACGAGAAGCAATCGGTCCTGGAGAACGAGGGGATGAGGGTTCCCCTCTGGCTCCAGAAGCAGGTTCCATGACCTAAGAAGAATCAGGGGATCCTCACATGACATCTCCAACAACAGGGGAAACCAAGGCTGAGACCGCCATAACGGAGTCACCAAGACAATCTTCACCCCTTGCCTGCGAGGGTATGGAAAGTCCTGAGGATCATGCCAAAGGGAGGAAAAGCATAGGCTCCCTGGAGAGGCCACGTCTGCAGGAACGTGTCTACTGCTAGGGAGAGGGGATCCGGCAGCCAGCTGAAGAAGACGTCGGCCTGTCTGTTGGACCGGGACGCGAAGAGGTCTAAGTGGAGTGGACTACAAGAGTGTTACTCCTCGCACCCGCCAGTCTCAGAAACCTATACTTACCAGGGCACCGTCCTCCTCTGGTCCTGCTGACATCAGAGGGGGCGTGGCTAGGCAGGGCAGGAGGCTTGCTGCAGTGATGTCATCGGAGGGGTGGAGCTTTGGGAAGGCAGTGGATTTAAAAACCAGGAAGTGCTCTCTCTAGTTACCCTGTTGTGGTCTTCGTGCTTCAGTATCGCTGTGAGTTTGTTCCTGTGATTTTGACCATTTGCTTGCCTGACTTCCCTTCTGCTTATCGATTTTGTACCTCTCCCTGTGATACCACGTGGGGGGGCAAGGGG
Source organism: Sceloporus occidentalis (assembly GCA_023333645.1). Lineage (NCBI taxonomy): Eukaryota > Metazoa > Chordata > Lepidosauria > Squamata > Phrynosomatidae > Sceloporus > Sceloporus occidentalis. Next base: position 1,129,746 of record JALMGF010000028.1, read on the forward strand.
CCTAACGAAAACGGGAGCAGAAGGAGGCAGATAAGCCCCCAATGGAAAGGAAAAAGGTCCAGCCGCGCAGCACGGTTGCGGGAAACAAGCGCAGAGGAGACAGTGGTGCCGACGAGGAAAAAACCGTGGGGCACCGAGATGAAAGGATCCTGCTGAAGGCAGAAATACCGCTCCCGCGAGGAAGAGGGGAGAGAAGTAACCTCATCGCAGAATGGAATGCCGATGCGGGAGGAAAGATGAGAAGGGAGCAGCACGTGGACCGGCGAGGCGGAACCACTGGAGAGGACAGAGGGAGAAGAGCTCCCAAGAACAGAGGCTGAAAGGGAAGGTAGGGATGGCATGTGGCAATAAAAAACAAATAAAGAACAACTAAGTACGAAATAACATAAAACCACACCAAATGAAAAACGACAAATTGATAAAACAAACGAAAAAAGGCACAAAATTTTGTACCCAAAACAATAGAAAATCACCAAACAATAAGAAAAGACAATATATATATAGAAATATATAGCAATATCTCACCTGGAGGCAAGCAGCAAAGAAGGAGGAGGAGCGACAGTTTGCTGAGACTGATATAGACTGTACTTGTTTCTGATTGGTTGTTTCTTGTTACTCCTTTGCTGCTGGAGGTAATCAGTAAAGAAGGTTATGCAACATATGAAGCCTCCTGTCTTGCTATAAAATTCCAGTTACTGTTAGGCCTACAGTCCTGTATATTTAAATACTAAATTGGTTCAGGTCTTAAATATCAAAATAGCATAAAACAAAGGCAATCTGAATAAACACAAAATATGGTTTATTAATGATTATGTTACATTGTTTGGCATATCTGACAATATTTAGTATTAGATATACACAAAAATCGAAGAAATCAGGATTTTCTTTTTTTAGCATTATTCAGCAATGCTTTTTTTAATTGTGTGATGCTGTTTTCAGGAAAATGCACTTGTAAAAAAAAATTAAAGTATTATTCAACAAAAAATAATGGCAGCAGTGAAACAAATAGGCTCTCAAATTATGGTGATGATCAGTAGACTTGGCCACCAGGGGGCTCTTCGTGTTCGTCTTCGGGGGAAAAAAAACCTTCGTATTCCGCGAATATTCGCCCGTTCCTGTCTTCTCTTCGGGCGAATATTCGCGGACATTCTTCGTGCTCGTTTAATCTTCGTTTCCTTCCCGGCTGCCTAGCAGGGGTTAATACAGGGTTAACAACACATCGGAGCAGCAGCAGCTGCCGTGAAGGAACGTGTGTGCAACTCTATTGGTCGTTTCGGCAGGGGGCTGGTCTGGCATCAACGAGTGAATTGCAGAACGCACTTCATTCGTTGATGGCAGGCCAGCCCCCTGCCGAAACAACCAATAGAGTTGCACACACGTACTGAGGTGTGCTGTACACAAAATGACCTAGAGACAAATGCTCCAAGGAACTTGGCCTCCGTTTATCATACACAATCACACATCCATAGATGTTTAATAAAAGAATAGGGATTATTTTACATTTTTAAATTGATTTTGGACCACTTGTAATACATGCCTAACATTTGCTACCTATTTACAATGGCATACTTTGCAACAACCCAAGTTTTACTGGACAGGACTGGAAAAAAGCAGGACTGTCCACCAAAATCTTGGGTGTGTTGGCAGGTATGCGGATGGAAAAATGTTAGACAAGAACTAAAAAATAGCTTAGGGTTAATGTACGGTTATGTTTAAGATAATTAGCAGTGCACTGCTTTGGTTAAAGATGTATTATGTCTAAATAATAATTTAATTTTAATTTTAATGGTTTTTTAAAAAAAAATTAGGGGTTTATTTAAATGTATTTTAAAGTTAGATTTATTATTTAGTACTTTATTATATTTATTTAATGTTTATACTAGTGCTACCTATCGAGCTATAACTACCAACGTGTATTTGCATACCTAGTTTAGCTAAATTAGATGGGACAGGACTGGAAAAAAGCAGGACTGTCCCTGAAAAAGTTGTGTCTGTTGGCAGGTATGTGGATGGAAAAATGTTATAGTATGAAGTGTGAGTTATAGCGTTAATGCTAGTGAGTGTAGAAATGAAGGCCAGGACAAATAACAAGAGGAAAGGTCCTTGTGATTTGTGCATTGTACGTGTATGTGTTATGTGTGTTATGTGTGTTGTCACTTGTCACTGTGTTATATGTGTTGTGTTATGTCACTGTGTTATTTGTGTTATTGTGTGTGTTATGTTTGGTTGGTTGTGTATCAGAAGGAAAATAATGAAATGGAAATGGGAAAGGAAATGGAAAAGGCGAATGAGTGGGCAATTGGCGACCCACTCACCTGTTTCACCCCAGAGCAAAGCATCCAAACACTGTCAGTCCTAGACGTTTGGCAGCGGACTTCCAGAGCTCAGACACAAGGCCCTAGCGTAAGCTGGCCACTCCGGCGGAGGTAGCAGGCGTTGCCACACCGCAAACAGACGCAGCCAGGGGGGAGAAACTGCCCTTACCACTAGGGACATTTTGGGCATGACTCTAGCCAGGAAGCGAACTGGCAGAGAAGAGATGCTGGCACCACCACCACTACCAGCAGCAGCATTGAAAAATGGGAAAGGCGAATGAGTGGGCAATTGGCGACCCACTCACCTGTTTCACCCCAGGGCAAAGCACCCAAACACTGTCAGTCTTAGACGTTTGGCAGCAGACTTCCAGAGCTCAGACACAAGGCAATAGCGTAAGCTGGCCACTCCGGCGGAGGTAGCAGGCGTTGCCACACCGCAGACAGAGGCAGCCAGGGGGGAGAAACTGCCCTTACCATTAGGGACATTTGAGGCATGACACTAGCCAGGAAGCGAACTGGCATCGAAGAGACACTGGCACCACCACCAGCAGCAGCAGAATTGGGAAAGGCGAATGAGTGGGCAATGGGCGACCCACTCACCTGTTTCACCCCAGGGCAAAGCACCCAAACACTGTCAGTCCTAGACGTTTGGCAGCGGACTTCCAGAGCTCAGACACAAGGCCCTAGCGTAAGCTGGCCACTCCGGCGGAGGTAGCAGGCGTTGCCACACCGTAGACAGAGGCAGCCAGGGGGGAAAAACTGCCCTTACCACTAGGGACATTTCAGGCATGACACTAGCCAGGAAGCGAACTGGCAGAGAAGAGACACTGGCACCACCACCAGCAGCAGCAGCAGAATTGGGAAAGGCGAATGAGTGGGCAATTGGCGACCCACTCACCTGTTTCACCCCAGGGCAAAGCATCCAAACACTGTCAGTCCTTGGCGTTTGGGAGCGGACTTCCAGAGCTCAGACACAAGGCCCTAGCGTAAGCTGGCCACTCCGGCGGAGGTAGCAGGCGTTGCCACACCGCAAACAGACGCAGCCAGGGGGGAGAAACTGCCCTTACCACTAGGGACATTTTGGGCATGACTCTAGCCAGGAAGCGAACTGGCAGAGAAGAGATGCTGGCACCACCACCACCAGCAGCAGCATTGAAAAATGGGAAAGGCGAATGAGTGGGCAATTGGCGACCCACTCACCTGTTTCACCCCAGGGCAAAGCATCCAAACACTGTCAGTCCTTGGCGTTTGGGAGCGGACTTCCAGAGCTCAGACACAAGGCCCTAGCGTAAGCTGGCTACATTGGCGGAGGTAGCAGGCGTTGCCACACCGCAGCAAGTGCAACCAGGGGGGAGAAACTGCCCTTACCACTAGGGACATTTTGGGCATGACTCTAGCCAGGAAGCGAACTGGCACCACCAGCAGCAGCATTGAAAAATGGGAAAGGCGAATGAGTGGGCAATTGGCGACCCACTCACCTGTTTCACCCCAGGGCAAAGCACCCAAACACTGTCAGTCTTAGACGTTTGGCAGCAGACTTCCAGAGCTCAGACACTAGGCCCTAGCGTAAGCTGGCCACTCCGGCGGAGGTAGCAGGCGTTGCCACACCGCAGACAGAGGCAGCCGGGGGGAGAAACTTCCCTTACCATTAGGGACATTTCAGGCATGACACTACCCAGGAAGCGAACTGGCATTGAAGAGACACTGGCACCAGCAGCAGCAGCAGCAGAATTGGGAAAGGCGAATGAGTGGGCAATTGGCGACCCACTCACCTGTTCCACCCCAGAGCAAAGCATCCAAACACTGTCAGTCCTTGGCGTTTGGGAGCGGACTTCCAGAGCTCAGACACAAGGCCCTAGCGTAAGCTGGCTACATTGGCGGAGGTAGCAGGCGTTGCCACACCGCAAACAGACGCAGCCAGGGGGGAGAAACTGCCCTTACCATTAGGGACATTTAAGGCATGACACTAGCCAGGAAGCGAACTGGCAGAAAAGAGACGCTGGCACCACCAGCAGCAGCAGCAGCAGCATTGGAAAAGGTGAATGAGTGGGCAATTGACGACCCGCTCACCTGTTTCACCCCAGGGCAAAGCATCCAAAAACTGTCAGTCCTTGGCGTTTGGGAGCGGACTTCCAGAACTCAGACACAAGGCCCTAGCGTAAGCTGGCTACATTGGCGGAGGTAGCAGGCGTTGCCACACCGCAGCAAGTGCAACCAAGGGGGAGAAACTACCCTCTCCATTAGGGACATTTCAGGCATGACACTAGCCAGGAAGCGAACTGGCAGAGAAGAGACGCTAGCACCACCACCAGCAGCAGCAGCAGCAGCAGCATTGGAAAAGGCGAATGAGTGGGCAATTGACGACCCGCTCACCTGTTTCACCCCAGGGCAAAGCATCCAAAAACTGTCAGTCCTTGGCGTTTGGGAGCGGACTCCCAGAACTCAGACACAAGGCCCTAGCGTAAGCTGGCTACATTGGCGGAGGTAGCAGGCGTTGCCACACCTCAGCAAGTGCAACCAGGGGGGGAGAAACTACCCTCTCCATTAGGGACATTTAAGGCATGACACTAGCCAGGAAGCGAACTGGCAGAGAAGAGACGCTGGCACCACCACCAGCAGCAGCATTGGAAAAGGCGAATGAGTGGGCAATTGACGACCCGCTCACCTGTTTCACCCCAGGGCAAAGCATCCAAAGACTGTCAGTCCTTGGCATTTGGGAGCAGACTTCCAGAACTCAGACACTAGGCCCTAGCGTAAATTGGCTACACCGGCGGAGGTAGCAGGCATTGCCACACCGCAGCAAGTGCAACCAGGGGGAGAAACTACCCTCTCCATTAGGGACATTTGAGGCATGATTTCAGCCATGAAGCGAACTGGCAAAAAATGCTGGCACCACCACCACCAGCAGCAGCGTTGGAAAAGGAAAAAGGTGAATGAGTGGGCAATTGACGACCTGCTCACCTGTTTCACCCCAGGGCAAAGCATGAAAGTCTGTCAGTCCATGGCGTTTGGGAGCGGACTTCCAGAACTCAGACACTAGGCCCTAGCGTAAATTGGCTACACCGGCGGAGGTAGCAGACGTTGCCACACCGCAAACACGTGCAACCAGGGGGAGAAACTACCTTAAACATTACAGATAAAAAAAATTAACTTTCCAAGCTAAGAGCTGGGTAACCCAACTTGGGCAGATTGAATTTAAGGAAGGCAATCTGCTCCATCAGATGAGGTGCCATGCGTGAGCGCTGTGGACTCAGTATGTTTGCAGTCATAGAAAACACGCGATCACTTTGAACAGTGGTTGGCGGACATGATAGTAGCTGCTGCGCAACCCATGAGAGTGCAGGCCACACACTCTTCTTTTCATCCCAGTAGCTAAGAGGATCAACATTAGGCGCAGAAGGAACTTCACAGAGGTAAAGTTTGACCATTTCAGCAGCACTACTCTCCTTTCTGCTGCTAGCTCTGTCAGATGGTCCAACTATACTCCCAAGTGCCTCTTCCCAATACGCAGCTGCTCCACTCAGTTGTATTGTGCTGCTTGTGGCACTGCTGCTGATGCTGCTGCTAGGAGTAGCAGACCACATCATCTCTTCCTCCTCCTGCACCTCTCCCTCCTCGGACAGCATTCCCATTTTACGCTGCCAGTCACGCACCTTGTTGACCAATTGCTCCCGGTAGCTACTGAGAACATTAAATTTCAAAGCTAGCTTTCCCTTAATTCTTGGATCACAAAGGCACGCTAGCATCATTTCGGGACTCTCTTCCATTCGTTTGCGAAGGTGTACTTTTAGCAGATCCTTCAGCTTCCTGACTATGGCTGCTACGTCAGGATGTAGAGTGCCACCTTGAACAGCCTCACGGTTTCCAAGGAACACATCCATCTTGCTGCCTAGATGGGAGAACACTGGGATTACCTGGGCCAGACTGGCAGTGTTTGAGCTTAAATTTTCTGTGGCATCCCTGAATGGTTTAAGGACTGCCACTAGCTGGGCGATCACTGTCCAATCCTCCCTATTCAATGGAGATGTAATTTCAATATAATGCTCTGAGGCAAGATTATGGATTGCCCTCTGCTGCTCCAAAATCCTCTCCAGCATCTCTAAAGTGGAGTTCCACCGCGTACTGACATCCTGTCGTAGGCAGTGTACGGGAAGACCTGACCTCTCTTTCTCTTCCCTCAAAAGTTGGCTAGCCTTAACACTATGGTGAAAGTGCCCAGCGATCTTTCTGCAGCGGGACAGAACTACTGCTGCTACATTAGTTCCTTCTGACCTTGCTGCCTTCACTACAAGATGGATGATGTGGGCTGCACTGCGCACACCAACAATATGACCATCTCGCAGCGCTTTCACCATATTGGCACCTCCGTCAGTTACCACAAAACCAACTTCAACATTGGTGCCCGCCTCTGCTCCCACTCAAAGGCTAAATATTTTCCAGGGAAGTGTGCTTTTCATCCATCACTTCAGCATGGAGAAGGAATGATCGGTAGCCTGCTGCAGCAGCTTCCTTGGGCACACCGGGCTGCCACCAGTGTGCTGTCAAAGAAAGAAAGGCATGCTGCCCACTAGGTGCACTCCACAAATCTGTTGTGAAATGAACAGACTGACCAGCAGCCTTGGAAAGCTCCTCTTTCACTGCTGAAACACAGGACCGATACAATGAGGGGACAATGTTCCTACTGAAAGTGGAACGTGACGGAACTGTATATTGTGGAGCCACAGCCGCCATCAATTGTTTAAAAGGCTCCCCTTCAATCATGGAGAAGGATGCCCCTCCAACAGCAATGAACTGACCAATAAGTCACGTTACTTTATTGGCCTGCTGTTTGGACATTGACCTCTTGGAGTGGAATGTCACAAATTGTTCCAGGGTGGGCTGGACATGCAGTGCTCCAGAAGCAGCTGTTGGGGTTTTTCCACTCTCTCTGGAGATGGTACTAGTTGTTGTTGTAGTACCACGGCCACCAGCTATGCTGCCTGCACTACGTTTTACTTCTGCATCTTTCCCCAATAGCACAGTGTTGTGTTGAGTGCTGAGGTGATGCTTCATGCTAGCACTGGTAAAATGGCCAGACACTTTCCCTCTACTTATTAGCTTCTCACAATGTTTGCACTTTCCATAGCGCCCTTCTTCAACATTTTCAAAGTGCTCCCAAATTGGGGCACGCATAGCCTTGGAGTGTGCCTTGGGTGCTGCTTCTACTGCTCGGGGTGGATGAACAGCGGCAGAACTAGTGGTGGTGGCACTGGTGGTACTACCAGTACTGGCCATAGTGGGACTGTTAATTGTTTTAACTCTACCAGATTTGGTAGGTTTTGCTGCTGGTGGTGGTGATGATCGTAGCGGAGAAGGTGGAGGCTCAGGGGAAAATTGTGCTCTAGTCATTTGTACACTGCTCCCTGAGAAATCTGAGTCCTGACCACTCATCTCCTCTACTTCCTCTGGCTTATAGTCTAGTTCTTCATTAGCCAGATCAAATGGAATTCCTTCTAGGCTGGAGCTAAGACTGATATCGTGACTAGTAGTAGTGCGAGCAGGAAGAACAGACTCTGCACTTGGCCTCTCAGTCTCAGGCTCCTCTGCTGCCTCGCTAGGTGGAGTTCCACTATGTGTAGCCCTCTCTCTAACTGTCTTTACAAAAATATTGTAAGGACTTGGTGGCTTGCTAGAGGTACTAGGAGGACATGGCGTGGCGGTACCGGTGGGAACAGTAGGCGCAGCACTAGTGGTGGTAGAGGCGGTGGTGGTTTGCCCTACGAAGGAATGAGATCGCTTTGGTTTGGGAAAACCCCTCTGAGTCTTGCTGCTAATTTAGCTCTGCTTGGTACCTTGCATACTGCTTGTGGATGGGGAAGATGCTGCTTGGGGCAAAAGGCATTTCTTTTTACTCACTGGGCTAGTAGAAGTACTACCGTATTTGCTCGATTATAAGACGAGGTTTTTTCCAGAGCAAATACTCTGAAAAATACCCCTCGTCTTATAATCAGGGTTGTCTTATAATCAGACCTCAAATAGGTCTGACTATGAGACTAAGATCCTCCCAACTTCCCGGGGCTTCTGAGTCCCCGGTGCTTAGTCCGGGCAGCGTGTAGAGCTCTACGCGAATCGCGTAGAGCTCTACACACTGCCCGGACTAAGCACCGGGGACTCAGATGCAGGGGACCTGGATCCTCCTATGTTATGCCCCCCCCCCCAACTTACCGGTGCTTCTGAGTCCCCGGTGCTTAGTCCGGGCAGCGTGTAGAGCTCTACGCGATTCACGTAGACAACTTCCGCTCAAGCCGGTAAGTTTGGAGGAGGGAGGGGGAGGGAGTGTAAAATGGGGGGCATAAGGCATTTCTGGAGGCAGAGTGCTCTGTGAAATGCCTTTTAACCCCCTTAATGCCACTCTGCCTCCAGAAATGTCTTTTAACCCTCTATACGCCACTGCCTCCTGAAATGCCTTATACCTCCCTATATGCCACTCTGCCCCATAATATGCCTTTTAACCCCCTAAATGCCAGAGTGGCATATAGGGGTATAAGGCAATTCTGGAGGCAGAGTGGCACATAGGGGGTCAAAAGGCATATCATGGGGCACAGTGGCATTTAGAGGGTTAAAAGGCATATCATGGGGCACAGTGGCATATAGGGGGTATAAGGTATTGCCAGGGGGCAGATGTGCATAGCTGGGGGGCAGGTTGAAAAAAAAGGAAATAAAAACAAAATATTTTTCTCAATCATAGCTTTTTTTAACAAACAATTGTTCACATAGTTTACATGAGTTAACATTTACTGGTAAAACTTTTTTTCCTATAGGGTCGTTTTATATTCAGGCGTTTTCTTTTTTTCATAAATTAATATTCAGATTTCAGATTATAATCGAGCAAATACGGTAGTTGTGCTACAACTACCGTATTTGCTCGATTATAATCTGAAATCTGAATATTAATTTATGAAAAAAAGAAAACGCCTGAATATAAAACGACCCTATAGGAAAAAAACTTTGAACGAGCTTCTGGTGCTTTAGGCTTTCCGTAAAAAACCATAGAGCTTGTGGGCCTAGCAGCACTACTACTACTACTGCCTGCTTTTGGTGCCTTTCCTTTACTTGATGATCCTTCAAGCAATGCTTCCCCAAATGATAAGCGAGAGCTTGGCCTTCTTGGCCGACTAGACTGACGCAAAGGCTGCATCTTAGAACTGGTGGTGGTGCTGGTGGTGGTGGTGGTGGTTGATGGAGCTTGTCCCTCCTTAGTCCCAAAAGGAGGATCCATTTCAAATTTTGTGTTGTGTGTGTAGTGTAGTGTTTAAAAAAAAAACGATAAAAAAAATAAATAAATAAAAAAAGGAAAAAAACATTAAAGACAAAAAAATTAGAGGAAGTTCTCTTCGGTGCTACTGCTGAAAAAGTAAAACTATGCACAACTGCACTGTGCTGTTGTGTGCAATCTGCCAAAGTGCTCAAATTATTTAAATTATTAACTCAAGATTAACTTTATATTAACTAGCAGTATTTTATTTGAATTTACACGGGCCTAAGAGCCTAGCCTACTACTATGCTAAGCCTAAAGCTATATTCCTTACTATTCTAAGTCTAACTCTAGGCAGATGCTCTCAAGCCCACAAAGCTAAAGTGAGGTTAAATCAGATTCAGTATATGATTTATTAATTAATATTAGGTTATTGTCACGTACAAGTAGTTAGGAGACAACTTTGGTCAGGTAGGACTCCAGGACAGAACAGGTCAAACAAGCCGAGGTCAGGTTTCCGGAGAGCAGGATAGTCAATTAACGAGGTCAGGATTCAGGAAAACAGGATAAACGTAAACGTAGCTGAGGTCAGGTATCAGGAAAACAACAAAGTCAGACGAGCCGGGGTCATACACAAGAATACAGGAACAAAAACGCTATCTGGGTACTAGCACAGGGCATAGACAACCATCAGAAGGCAAGGTGAAACTGGTCTGAGGGGTTTAAATGGGGAACCGCGGAGGAAGTCTGAATCTCCCATCAGCCCCTCATGACATCACGTCCGATGTCTGTGACTCGCGGCCATCTTGTGGATGGCGTAATCTCCCTTCATAAATTCCTGCAGTATGCGAGTTCACCACTAGAGGTCACGCATGCGCAGCAGCAGGATGCCGTGTACCAGGAGGTCTGCCTCTCCTGCGCGGCACTTCAGAGGAAGGCAGCGGAAGTGTCGGCTGCTGCGGAGGTGGCCGTGCGGTGGAGGGGGGTCTCCCTCGTGTCGGCTGCTGCGGAAGTGGCCGTGCGGTGGAGGGGGGTCTCCCTCTCCCTCGTGTTGGCTGCTGCGGAGGTGGCCGTGCGGTGGAGGGGGGTCTCCCTCTCCTGCGTGGCGGCTGCTGCAGCGACGTGGGAACCGAGGACGGGTAAGTAACAGTTATATAATATTATTCATAGATTAGAATTATTTATATTATGGATTATAAATAGAATATAGATTATGAATTAGAAATAATTACTTATATATATTATAGATTATGAATTAGAATGTTTTATATTATGTTATATAATATATATTAGAATAATTATTTATATTATGGATTATATATAGAAGAATATAGATTATGAATTAGAATTTTGAATTACGGGGGGGCGTGGCTGGACGTGAACCAAGATGGCCGCGTAGTGCCTTTTCTCCTCCACAAAGCCTCTACATAAGCTACTATTATTAGCCCTTATTCTACCCCCTGCCGTTCCGAATCGCGGGGATCTTCTGCAGCATGCCCGGGGGACCGCGTAAGTCCACTAAGAAGTCGACGGTCCCAGATATCTTCCATCGAAAATCGGCTTCTCCTGAGCTTCCCGCGCTGCCTCAGCCCGAGCCGTTGGGCCTACCGCGCGACATGGCGACAGCGACAGCTTGCACCAGGCAAGATATCGATGACATCAAATCCCTTGTCCTCTCGGTCAAGCACGATTTGATGGATCATATCCGCACGGAACTGCGAGAATTGAAGAGGGACATCACCGAGATTGGGACGCGGACGGACACTTTAGAACGAGCTCAGGCCTCCCTGCAACGTGCTCATGGCAAGATGGCTGAGGACGTCGTCTCCCTCCACACGGAGGTACAATCCTTGCAGGATGCTCAAGAGGACCTGGAAAACAGGTCGAGGAGGGCGAATTTCCGCCTTCGCGGGGTACCGGAGACATACCTTGATTTGACGCAGGTGTTGCACGGTCTCCTCCCCCAATTGTTGCCTGATACTCCGCCGGATCGGGTCCTGATTGATCGCGTGCATAGGGCCCTGAAATTGAGGCCAAAGACTGATGAGAGACCGAGGGACATTATAGTCAAGCTAACCGACTATTCTCTCAAAGAGAGCATCATGAAGGCTGCCCGGACACTCACTCTATCGCTAGACAACAAGGAGGTCCAAGTCTATTCGGACCTGGCTCCTAGGACTCTCCAGCGACGTAAAGCCCTTAAACCCTTGACAGATCACCTCCGGGCCCATCATGTCAGGTACCGTTGGAGATTTCCATTCGCACTTCAGGCCTCTGTCGGGGATAGGAGCTATACCATCAAATCTCTCACCGAGGCTGAAGACTTACTGATGGAATTGGATGTTCCACCGTTGTCCCTGGGCCGCAAACGGAATAGGATGGAGCCCGGCTTGCACCCCGCGGATGCATGGACCGACATTCCCCGGCGCCGGATGACTGATGACACCGCACCGCGCTCCGCAGATGCGTCGCCTGGATCCACTGCACCTACCTCCCATCGCTGACGGTGCTCCGACCGACTGTCGCCGGTGCGCGCCTTCGACACTCCGTGTGCCTTCGTTTGCTGCTCTACCTCTGCTTCCCGCGCCGCATCAGATGGGCCGCTACGTTTGCCATGGCTGCTGTCCCCGTTCGTGTGGAGCGGTGGTTCCTTCTGGGGCCTAGATGTCCATCCCACCCGCCGCATTGGACCTTTTTTGGGGACTTCTTCTGCTTCGAGCACCCGGTCACCCGTTCACACTTATTACGTATGGACCAGCTAAGTCCTGGTTTTTCTTTTAGGTTCTTTTTTTTTATTGTTTGATTATGGTATTCTGGTGCGGTTTACCTACCACGCCACATTTAGCGTTGTGTTACCATTGTTTGGCTCCGCACTGTGTCACCAAGGTGCCTATGGTTGGTTCCCCTACATGTTTACATGTTTTCGTTAACTCGATCCCTCTGATCTGCTCCCTATGTGGGTAGTTTAACATTATTTTCCATTGAGGCTGTGGAGGCCGTTTTGGTTGCTGAAGGTTACATCCCCATTTCACCTGACCGTTAGGGTCTATCTACTGCCTGTCCAACAGGCCTTTCGACCTCCTGTCGAGATGGGGCCTCCACAGTGTCAGTGCAGTAGCCCACCTCACTGGTTACGAAGTTTGAGAATGTTTTTTTTTGCATTTGTTTTTTTCTTTTATTCACTCGTCGCTCCTCTCGTCTGTCCTTTCTTCTTTTCTTCTCTTTTTTTTCCCGTCTCTATACGGGGGTCATGCTATTCTGGTCCCTTCGACCCACCCTTGTCGCCTACGCCTCCCTTCGCATTAAATGGCTTCTTTCTCCACCGGATCTCATGGCTGGCGCTCTCAAAATAATTACACACAATGTTAGGGGTCTTAATACGCCTCAAAAGCGACGGATGGCCATGCGGTACTACCAAAAGCTTCATTGTGACGTGGTTATGTTGCAAGAGACGCATCTGCGCAAGACTCATATACCTACCTACTGGCATCGCAATTATAATGTACACTTCCACGCAGCTCATCCGCGACAAAAGAAAAACGGGGTTAGCATCTTCCTAAGGTCTTCCCTGGGATTTCAGCTTCACACCTCGAAATCAGATAAATGGGGCAGATATCTACTTCTTACTGGGACTCTCCGCAACATTCCGATAGTACTTCTCAATGTCTACGCGCCCTCCACTCACGCTGTATCATTTTACTCCCTTCTCACTGACCTCCTCTTACCCTACCGCTCACAGCAGATTATAGTGGGAGGCGATTTTAATGCGATCTGGGACCCGTACCTGGATAGGAAAGGGGGCACCCCGTTACGGCACACTCCGCAGAATACGAAATATCTCCGGGACTTTGTGAAGACGACAGCTCTGACTGATGCTTGGAGATTGCGTTATCCCAAAGAGTTGGACTACTCGTTTTACTCCCATCCTCACTGCTCCTATTCGCGTATAGACTATATATTTTTGAGTCAACATATGATTCCCTCTGCTTTCTCGGCGCGAATCCACCCTATCTCCTGGTCAGATCACGGTGCGGTGGAATGCTCCATCGTTTTGTCTCCCCGGACTCCTACTGCAAGACACTGGAGGCTGGATGAATTTTTGATGACGGACCCATCGCTTGTTGCTGAAGTTAACAGAGACCTCACAGAGTACTTTTCTCTGAACGACACCCCTGACGTGAGCCCGCAGACGATTTGGTTGGCTCATAAGGCTTACATTCGCGGCTCCTTCCTTCGAATTGCAGCCAGACGTAAACGACTCCATCAGGCTGCAATCAATGCTCTCACAACTACACTTACCGACCTGGAAGCGCATCATAAGCGCACGTTGGATGCCTCGACCCTACAGTCTATTATACGCACCAGAGGTGAATTGAATTTGTTGCTCAGCCAGGAGGTGTTGCATTCATTGAATCTAACGAAACAGAAATTTTTTGCTAAAGCCAACAAGCCAGATACAATGTTGGCGAGACGGTTGAGAGCACAACGTAAAACGCAAAACATAGCCAAGATCATTGATGCTAATCATAAGACATGGGTGAACCCAGCGGATATAGCGGAACAATTCGCCTCTTATTATAAATCCCTTTATGACGGCAACAAGGCTCCTAGAAACCACGCAGGCTCCGAACATATCTTGCGCTTCCTAGACTCGTTGTCGCTCCCGAAACTGTCAGCGTCCCACGTCGCTTCCCTGAGTTTGCCCTTTACGGAGGACGACCTTAAGGCTGCCTTATCTTCCCTTAAAGCATCCAAAGCGCCGGGTCCGGATGGTCTACCAGGCACGTATTACAAAAAATTCCAACAGATCTTGATTCCGCGTTTGTTGCCGCTCTTTAATGCACTACTAGATGGGGGCTCCCTTACGCCCGAATTGCTGGCTGCCAGGATTATAGTCATTCATAAAGGTGGGAAAGATCCTTCTAACTGTGGCAGTTACAGACCGATATCCCTCATCAACGCTGACATCAAATTGTATGCTAAGCTTCTCGCCTCACGCCTCAGTGCTGTCATCTCGACCATCATCCACCCTGATCAAGTTGGTTTCATCCCACAGAGGGAAGCCCCCGATAACATTCGGCGCACGGTCAATCTGATTGACTTAGCTAAATCGACCGGTCAACCTGCCATGTTATTAGCTCTGGACGCCGAAAAGGCGTTTGACCGCATTGATTGGAGGTACATGTGGGAAGTTTTAGCCAAATTTGGATTTGACGGCCGGTTCTTGAATGGAGTTCGTGCTCTTTATGGGGATCCGCGAGCATCTGTGGCTTTAATGGGTCATGAGTCGTTGCCCTTTGCGATCCGCAACGGTACCCGGCAGGGGTGCCCGCTCTCGCCATTGTTGTTCGCACTCTGCCTGGAGCCATTGGCTGTCGCTATACGAAACAATCCCGATATCACCGGCATAATTGCTCACGGCCGCCAATATAAATTAAGTTTATTCGCGGATGACATTCTTCTCACCTTAACGAATCCTTTGATCTCTGTTCCTAACCTTTATTCTCAACTCAGTGAATTCTCCCAGATCTCTGGCTACAAAATCAATGATGCAAAATGTGAAGCGTTGAATGTTACTTTGTCAGACGACCTAGTTCGGAGGATTGGGGCTGCTTTTAAGTTTGTGTGGCGACAGTCTCATATACGGTATTTGGGTATCAACATTACGAATGACCCGTCTACTTTGTATCAATCTAATTATCCTCCTCTTCTGTCTACGCTCCGTAAAGAACTAGCGCAGTGGTCCCAATATCCCATCTCCTGGCTGGGCCGCATTTACGCCATAAAGATGAACACTTTGTCTCGACTGCTCTATCTGTTCCGTGCTCTTCCTGTGCCAATTAAGAAATCGGATATTGACACTTTCCAATCACATATACTCACCTTTATCTGGAATTCCAAGCGAGCGCGTATCCAGAGGAGGTCGTTGTACATGCCCAAGTGCAAGGGGGGCCTGGCTGTACCGCATCTTTACCTCTATTTAGCTGCAAGGGTTTCCCAGTTGGAAGCCTGGTCCTTTCCTGAGGGAGTCTTGCCGTGGGTGGATATTGAACGCGGTTGCCTTTCACACCACCAACTGCAGCTGATTCTCTGGACTGACACTTTGGACTTCCAGAACTCAAACGCCCTCGTGACCATGAAAGCATCTTACCGCATATGGTCCACATATAAGCACAAACTACGTCTTACAGAACGCTCGTCTTCCTTGACCCCCATAATACATAATCCAGCCTTTCCAGAGGGACTTACACCAGCTAAATTCGCCTGGTGGATAGAAGCGGGACTTGGTAGAGCGGGCCAGTTGATACGCCAAGGCAAGGTGATTTCGTACCAGACCCTACGTGACACCAAACACATCCCGCCCCGGGAATTGTTCCGCTACTTACAACTCCGACACTTTATGCTGTCCTTACTTGAGCGGGGGTACGTGGGTGACCAGACACTGTTTGAACGGAGATTTTTAGTGCGTAAGCGTCTACACCACTCCATTTCCTCCCATTACGACCATTTCTTGGCCGTTAAATTTGGCTCTTCCCCTACGTATAGGCAGAGTTGGCATCAGGATCTGCACAGAGAGTTCTCGGACGAGGCTTGGGACGATGCTGCTGAGTCTATGCATAAAATTACCATCAACACTATGGTCAAAGAACGTCTCTACAAAGTGGTAGCACGGTGGTACCTCACGCCCGCGAAGCTATCTCACATGGGCCCTGGGGGTGATCGTCGGTGCTTTCGTGGATGTGGGGTGACGGGCTCTTATATTCATGCGTGGTGGTCGTGTCAATTTATAGCGCCGCTCTGGCACCACTGTTTTCAGCGGCTGTCTCAGGCCTTACACTCCCCTATTCCGGAATCTCCTGAAGTAGCGCTGCTGGTGATGGATGTGGACGTTCCAGATCTTTCTCCACATAACCACAGCCTGATACATAGAATTTGTGCGGCTGTCAAACAAGCAGTAGCCCGCAGGTGGAAGGGGCGCCCTCCTACGGCGGGAGAAATCGACTCCAATATATGGCACATGATCACTATGGAAAAGATCACGGCGAAACTTCACGACACTATGCGCAGGTTTGAGGCGATTTGGGACCCATGGCTCACGGCGTTTGCTGACAAGGACCAGGTGTTGCCTCTGCTACATCTTTAGCTCCCATCAGGTCACCCTGGGAGTTCGGCGCGACTCCTCCTTGCTCCCCCCTTCTCTCGTGTCCCCCCTTTTTCCTCTCTGCTTCCTTTCTTTTCTGTTCTCTTATAATTCTCCTCCCTTTCCTCTCTCTTCTCATCTCTTTTTATTTACTGCTCCCGGTTCGCATTTCTTTTATTTCTTGTGTTTTGATTTCTATGTATAAAAACGTGAAAACCGCATCTGTGATTGGCTCTGACTGATACGTCTCTCATGTCGGGATTGAAGTGACTTATGCCTGCCGGTTGTACCCGGCTCCTCTGTTTTATTGAGACATTTGTTTGCTTCGCCATGATTTGCTGATGTAACCCTGCTGGACATTGTCTCCTGCATTCATGTGTTGTACGACATGCTTTGTTTTGGTCAACAGATGTCAATAAAAACGATTTAAAAAAAAAAAAAGATTTTTGAATTACTTATATTATAGATTATGAATTAGAATTTATATTATATTATGTTATATAATATATTATAGATTAAGATTAAAGATTAGAATTATTTTAGTACTACAGCTAGGACCTTGAAGCTTTGCTTAGTACAGTTGTTGTCGTCACACAGTCAATCTTTCTTGAAAAGAAATTAGAAAACAAAATGTCACAGCAAAACAGTTAGCTTCACTGCTAAAACAGCAAAACAGTTAGCTTCACAAAAACACACAGCACTTATGCGGCTGCACTCACTAGCCCAACAAGTTTACTTCACTGATAGACTGAGGTGAGCAAAACACTAAGGGTACTTTTAATAAAATTAAAATAAAATGTAAAATGAGAAGATCTTTGCAAAACAGTTAACGTCACTGCTTGCTGATCAAAAAAGAACACAGCACTTATGCGGCTGAGGTGGACTGAGGTGAGCAAAACAAAGGAAATTAAATTAAATATTATTAATTAAGAAAAATTGACTTGGTCAAAAATAAAGCACAAACTAAAGAGCTGCAGCACCAGTACTAATAAGATTAGCTGAACTATAAGCTAGTAGTAATTAATTTTCTTTATAGCTAATTAATTATTAAGCTAGCTAAAATGAATTATATAATATTACTATAATGATTTTAGATTAGACACTAGTAGATGTCTTGAATGTCTACAGTACACTCTACACTAGTATATATATATATATATATATATGACTGACAAATATATATAATATTATAATGTATTAAATTATTATATATTCTATTAAATTATTATTTATAAATTCTATTATTTAATTAATCTAAGTAAAGACAGGACAAGCAGTAGACAGTGCCAGCCCAGGGCAAGGGAACCCCAGTGCCAGCGAGGCACTGGGTGCACTGTCAACTCAATAGCACTACACAGTTGATGACAGACAGAAGCACTGAAATTTTTTTTTTTTTTAAATGACTAAATTAATAAAAGAGTACACTAAATTAATAGGAAGAGTACACTGTGAGAAATGGCAGGCTGAGGCTTACCAGTCTCACACAGAACTATCTCTCTCTGTAACGCTCGGATGCAGCACAGCAGTGTTGCCAAACAGTCACAGCGAAAAATGAATGGATCTCTCAGGCAAGCTCTGGTCTTATAAAGGCGGTTTCAGAATTAAAAAAACAGCAGCACGGGCATTGCACGAGAACCTTAGCGTGACGTCACACGAGCGAGCTGATTGGACAGACGAGGATCAGCTCACTCCTGTTTGAAATTTTGGCGTTTGCGCGGTGAAAACAAAGACGATCTTCGATTATTCGTGGTTGTGAGTCTTCGTCTTCGCCTACGTTTTGCCGGCACTGTATTCTGTTCTACGTTCCTTCGGAACAAACAAAAAAACGGACTCTTCGTCCTCGTTTTCATGTTCCCCCGAAGACGAATGCACAAGTCTAATTAATTCATTAACGCATTTATTATCTCACTAATTCACACAATTAATCCATTCATTCTATCACTCATTCTCACTCTTTATTTATTTAAATATTTTTACTACCCTCTTCCCCCTTTGTAGTTCACTTGCCTTACAGAAGTCCTGCGGTGAGAGCTTGAGGCCTCGGCTGCGGTGCACACTGCTCACTGCTGAGTACCGCATATGATGTCATATTCCGGCGCTCAGCATGAAATGCGGTCACCACGACCAAAGCAGAGGCCTCGCGAAAGAGAGTGAGAGGCGCAGAGCGGTTGCTGAAAACGTATTCCTGAGCGACCGCTTGGGACCCTCTCCTCCCTTGCAGCTGCAAAATGACGGCGTTTAAATTGGGGGGGCACATCATGATGTATGGGGGCCATGGCCCCCTCTGGCCCCCCCTGTCGACGCCACTGCATATCACCAAGTACAATGCAAAGCGTTGGATCAAGTGGTGTAAAGCGCACCACCACTGGACTCTGGAGCAGTGGAAATGTGTTCTGTGGAGTGACGAATCACTCTTCTCTAGTTGGCAGTGTGTTTTTTGGCGGATGCCAGGAAATGTTATCTGTTTGACTGCATTGCGCCAACTGTTAAGTTTGGTGGAGGAGGGATAAAGGTATGGGTCAATTTTTAGGGGTTAGACTAGGCCCCTTACTTCCAGTGAAGGTAAATATCAATGCTTTAGCCAGGGGCGTACCTAGAGTATTTGGAACCTGGGGCGGATCCTGTATGTGGCACCCCACACACACACACACTTTAAAACTGCATAGCTTCTATCATAATATACTGGAGCAGGCATTGACGGTGGTACAGCATAACTGTTATCATAATATACTGAGGCACACATTGAGGGGTGTACAGCATAACCGTTATACTGAGGCACACATTGACGGGGTACAGCATACCTGTTATTTTTATACTGAGGCACACATTGACAGGGGTACACCATAACACCTATCACTATACATTGAGTCAGACATTGCCGATAATGCTGCAAAACCCCTATCACTATATACTAAGCCAAACATTGATGTGGTGTAGGCCTACCACTTCAGTGTCTGGCTTAGTATATACTGTAGGGATGCACCGAAATGAAAATTCTGGACCGAAACAGAAAATTCAGCATTCACTTGGCCGAAACCGAAAATGACCCCCCACTAAACTCCCACCAAACGCAGAACCAGCGTTGTAGATAGAAGGGGGGACGTTGCTGCACTGGAGCTGCGTTAGCACTGTGGCTATCTGAAGCTTAGCTACACAGCGTGGCTATTGTCCTGAAAAGGACAATAAAGGATCCTAGCAGCCCACCCCAAGCATCAGGCAACACTCATGTTGAGGTGAAAACAGGACTCCTTTATTTAAACCAAATATAGAGCTATATATACACAATTAAGAAAAGGGGCAAGACAAATATCACATGATCTAATTACCATGCCAGGAAGGAAGTAATTAGACCAAATCCTGCAACACAATATCCGGGGAAGGACAGAATGACACGAGACATAAATAATTACATTAGTTGGGGACGTAGACATGAAACGATGATAGACATATAATTGGCTTGGGACAGACAATTGCTAGGATGCAGAGATAACAGGAGGTCACATGATTAACAGCTACCTGTTGTGTAATTGATAATTAGGTATGCAGCAGTGACACCTAGTCATACCTAAAAGGGGTCTTAAAACAAGGGCTAACTCACACAATAACAGGGGAAACATTTCACATCTATAAAATCAACAATGCAAAGGCAATCAGCCTTCTTCCTACAACAGGATGTCCAGCTGACATTACAGTTTTGAGACTCTAAATAGTAGTAAAACATGGGGAAAATCAGTAGAAACTGACCCCCTGTGTCCACACACAGAAGTCTCTACAAGGGTTGGGCCCATAGTCGATAGGGAGGAGGCTGGCTCTCAGGCCTCTCCAGGGGCCCCAGTGATAGAGGCTTCTGTCACAGACCCACCTATGAGTGTTAACAGCAATCACAATCCTATCATGCCCAGGGATTCCCAGATTCTAGCATTTACTAGCTGACAGTGTGATTGCTTTTAATAAAAGTAAGTAACACACCAAAACTGTACAAAAAAATGAATAACAATATTAATATATATATATATATATAATTGTTAACAGCAATCACAGTTCTGCCCAGACATACCCAGGTTCCCGCATGTACTGGTTGCCTGGGCATGATAGGAGTGTGATTGCTGTTGACAATCATATATATATCAATATTGTTATTGATTTTTTTTGTCCAATTTTTGTGTGTTACTTACTTTTAATAAAAGTGTGGTAGACACACCAAAAGTGGACAAAAAACTCAATAACTATATATATAGTACATGCTGAAACCTGGATATGCCTGGGCATTATAGGAGTGTGATTGCTGTTAGCAATCATATATATTAATATTGTTATTCATTTTTTTGTCCAAAATTGTTAACAACATTCACACTCCTATCATGCCCAGGCAACCAGTACATGCTGAAACCTGGCTTTCTGCCCTCTTGTGTATTGATGCATATCACTTAGAGCCACCCTGTGCCATGCTCCTCTCCCCACTTACACAACCACGCTATCACACACACTCATTCATACATTCATATCCTCATTCATATACCCTCCCTTACCACCTTACCTGCACTGGTAGTCTCTCACTCACAGACTTCCGTCTCTGCAAGAACTTCTCTTCTCCCGCCTAATGGGAGGAGGAATGGAGCAGTCATGTGATGTGAAAGGATGGAAGAAGATGAGCATAGAGGATCCGACCCTTTGAGGAAACACTCTGAAAGGCCTAGTCAGGAGAATAAAGACGCGCATGCACATGTCAGATATAGCAAGACGCAGAAGTAATCGGTAGAGAACACCTCTACCGATTAGGGTGAGTGTGGTCACCCTGCAACCAGGCCCTGTCCAAACTCCACTACTGCACTGTGACTCCTGCATACAAACATCGGGCGCGCTAGGTCCTTTCAGTCATCTGCTTGGACCCAGTCCGTGACACAAAATGCATTTAAATAAAATCATTTTTTACAGCATAAAAAAGAAATGACATACAATAAAGTAAAAATAAGAGATGTAAGAAATGTATTTATTTCAACTTTATTTATTTATATTTATTGGAACATAATTATTAATATGGTTTATATATTGGATCAAATACTGTAGTTACTTGAAACAGCAACCTTAGCTGTCATCATGGCACAGCGAAGTAAAGAAACACTGGTAAAAAATAAGACATCATAATCAGTAACTAATTTTATATACAAACATACTATTATATTGCAATAAAAGGAATACATTTAAAAACAAATTGGTATTGTCTGCATCCATACTAGTATAGTTCACATATGCCCCTTTTTATTAACAATGCATTCTTCTTGGACAACATATTTCAAGTTGTTTCTCTCATCCCACCTCTCTTCCAGGATAAGCATATTAATGTTTATAAGCAGGGCCGGCCTTTGGGGTGTGCGACCTGTGCGACCGCACAGGGCGCCACACTCCAGGGGGCGCCGCCGCGGGGTCCGACGCGGCCGTAGCGTACCTAGCGGGGGGGGGGCGGTCCGCACCGGGTGCCGCTCATCAGGGGGGCACCCGGCACCCCTCCAGAGACGGACAGTGATGTCTGCCGCTGGAGGAGCAGGCTCGCAAGGGAGCGGTATCGGAGGTCTTTAACAGACGTCCGGCTCCCTTGAGTGATTTTAGGCCGGTTCAAGGATTTCCCTTGAACCCGGCTTAAAATCACTCAAGGGAGCCGGAGGTCTGTTAAAGACCTCCGATACCGCTCCCTTGTGATCCGCGCGGCAACAGCTGCTGTGCGCCGGGGTTTGTTGTCAGATCCCGGCGCACAGCACTGAGGCCGCGCCCACCGCTGTCCGTGCCCTCTGACCTGGAAGAAGACAGAAGAACTGAAGAAGAGGAGCGAAGAGAAGGAAAAGGAGCTGTAAGGAGAAAAGAGGAAAGGTAGGAAAGCATTCAGTGAGAGTGAGAGTGGATTGGTATATGTGTGAATTGGTGTATATGTGGATTGGTATATGTGTGGATTGGTATGTGTCTGGATTGGTATATATGTGTGGATTAGTGTATATGTGTGGATTGGTATATACGTGTGGATTGGTATATACGTGTGGATTGGTATATGTGTGGATTGGTATATACGTGTGGATTGGTATACGTGTGGATTGGTATACGTGTGGATTGGTATGTGTGTGGATTAGTATATGTGTGGATTGGTATATATGTGTGGATTAGTGTATATGTGTGGATTGGTGTGCGTGTGGATTGGTGTGCGTGTGGATTGGTGTGCGTGTGGATTGGTGTGCGTGTGGATTGGTGTGCGTGTGGATTGGTGTGCGTGTGGATTGGTGTGCGTGTGGATTGGTATGTGTGTGGATTGGTATATGTGTGGATTGGTAAGTGTGTGAGAGTGATGGGTGTTATGCTGTACCATTTCCAATGTCTTTTTCATGATCTAATTATGCTCTAAAAGTACATCATAACTCCCATCACTCTATACTGTTCCATACAGTGGCAGAGCTGGGAGGCAGAGGCCTTGGACCCCCACCGCAGGACTCCTGAAAGGTAAGTGAACTTCAAAGAGGGAAAGGGTAGATAGTTAGATGGGGGTAGATAGGGAGAAGGGAGTGAGACAGGGGAAAGGGGGTAGATAGGGAGAAGGGAGTGAGAAGGGGTAGATAGGGCAGAAGGGACTGAGAAGGGGTAGATAGGGCAATCATATTCCTATCATGCCAAGTCTGCGAGTACATCCTGGAATCTGGGCATGCCTGGGCATGATAGGAATGTGATTGCTGTTAATCATATATATATATATATATATATATATATATATATATATATATATATATATAGTTATATATATATTATATATATATATATTGTTATTTAATTGTTTTGTCCTATTTTGGTGTGTTACCTACTTTAAATAAAAGTGTTAGATTTTTTTTATGGTGTGGGGAGGTCATATTCGGTTTTGGCCAGGTAAATGCTGCACTTTCGGTTTCAGTGCAGAATTCGTTTCGGTGCATCCCTACTACTAAGCCAGACAATGAAGTGGTAGGCCTACACCACATCAATATTTGGCGTAGTATATAGTGATTGGGGTTTTGTTACAAGTTTTTATTCCTTTCTTTTTTTGGGATGGAGGGGCGCCAGAGGAGTAGTCCGCACAGGGCGCCAGAACACCTAAGGCCGGCTCTGTTTATAAGTCTTTCATGATATGTTTTGTCTCAAAGGCCATGTTATATTTTTTGGTCATCCAACTTGGGCAAGTTGCTGTAAAACTGCCATACTTCCTGGCTTCCTTTGTGGGTTTTTTTATCAATATGGTTAACAATGTTTTTTTAAGGACACAATAACAAACTTGCTTCTTTTTCATATAGCAAAAATAAACTTACAATCCACATCTGGCATACTGACAAATAATTAAATCACATACTCATTCAATTAATTTATCTACCTATATTCGATCTAGTTCCATTACCTAACATGTCTATAGCTTTCTACAGTAGCCCAAGTATGTTCTTAACCTCCCTGAATACTAGACTTCTGCACGAGATCCAAAATCATTTTGAACAAATTTTTTTGTTTTATTTTTGACTCTTTTGCTTTCGGCCAACACATTTTGTTGGGCTATTTTATTCAAAAACTAAATGTGTTGCCCCAAAAACAAGTCTCTCTTTCTCTCTGTTCCCCTTGCCCTCCCTGTGCCCTCTGCACTCCCTGTGCCCTCTGCACTCTCCCCTACCTTACATCTGCCCCCACCTACTCACTATAGTGACAGAAGATGTGGAAGAAGGGCAAATCAGTGTGTGAGAGAGTGTAAGCTGCATAGAATAAAAATGACAAGAGAGTATGGAGTAAGAGAGGGGATGGGGAGCAAGTCAGTATGAGAGAGAGTGTGCAGCTGCAGGTAAAAAAAAATGACAGGAGAGAGGAAGGAGGAGGACACATGAAGGGTACACAGTGCCTTTAATAGACACTGCTCCAAGTTATAATATAATGCTTGTTTGTGTGTAGAGGTAATTAATGCACAGCTTTCCTTACATGCCCTAAAATGGTTAATTGTCATTTGCATATGGGGCTGCAACTAACGTTTATTTTCATAATCGATTAGTTGGCCGATTATTTCTTCGATTAATCGGATAAAAAAATAAATGTAAATTTTTCATTTATTTAAAATAATTTATTAAACAAACAGGATGTTAAAAACAAACAGCAGACTAAAAAAACTTTGATAAAAATGCATTTCTTGTTTTCATTTCCCAACCTGTCCCCCCAGTTATGCACATTTGAACCTAGACTTGCCACCACGGGCGTAAGAACCGGGGGGGATGGGGGGGATGGATCCCCTCCAGGAAATCGTGTGGGGGGGACCGATAATAGAGAAATCCCCCCCAGGGCTGTAAGTGGTGCAGAGCTGCCCGATCAGCAGCTGCAGCGTGCAGGACTGGTTGGGGAGATCAGTGTGCTCTCTGTCACTGAGCGCCGGGCGATGGGATATGACGTTTATATCCCAGCCCCGGCGCTCAGCATAAACAGATTGAGCGGCAAACCAGAAGGAAAGGAGGAAGAGAAAGCAGAAAGTAAGAAGAGAAAGGTAAGAGATGTGAAGAACGAGGGGAGGGGAGGGTGTTTGAAGTGGAAAACGAGGGGGGGTCTGATGTGGAAAACGAGGGGGGGTCTGATGTGGAAAACGAGGGGGGGTCTAATGTGCAAAACGGGGGGGTCTGATGTGCAAAACGGGGGGGGGGTCTGATGTGCAAAACAGGGGGGGTCTGATGTGCAAAACGGGGGGGTCTGATGTGCAAAACGGGGGGGGTCTGATGTGCAAAACGGGGGGGTCTGATGTGCAAAACGGGGGGGTCTGATGTGCAAAACGGGGGGGGGGTCTGATGTGCAAAACGAGGGGGGGTCTGATGTGCAAAACGAGGGGGGGTCTGATGTGCAAAACGAGGGGGGGGTCTGATGTGCAAAACGAGGGGGGGGTCTGATGTGCAAAACGGGGGGGGTCTGATGTGCAAAACGAGGGGGGGTCTCATGTGCAAAACGGGGGGGTCTGATGTGCAAAACGGGGGGGGTCTGATGTGCAAAACGAGGGGGGGTCTGATGTGCAAAACGAGGGGGGGTCTGATGTGCAAAACGAGGGGGGGTCTGATGTGCAAAACGGGGGGGTCTGATGTGCAAAAGGAGGGGGGGTCTGATGTGCAAAAGGAGGGGGGGTCTGATGTGCAAAACGAGAGGGGGGTCTGATGTGCAAAACGAAGGGGGGTCTGATGGTAGATATGTGTGTGTGCATATACAAATGGTGAGGCATGTATTCGGGCAATGTTTATGAATGTGTATGGGCACTTGGGCAGGCATATGTGTGTGCGTATAGGGCAGGTGTGTATATGTGCGTGTATGGGCACGCGCATATATGGGCACTGTATGTGCATACGTGTGTATGGGCAGTGTATATGTGTATGTGTGTATGGGCAGTGTATATGTGTATGTGTGTATGGGCAGTGTATATGTGTGTATATTAATAGTGTATTTGTCTTATAGTGTATACGTCTGTGTAAGTATGTGCAAGGGCAGTGTATATTTATGGGGAGGCATGTGTGTGAGCAGTTTATGTATGTTTGGGCAGGCGTGTATAAGGGTAGTGCATATGTGTGAGTACTGGCAAGTGTGTATGTGCAGGCAATTGCAGCGTATACGTGTGTTTTTGTAGGCAGGCATGCGTAAGAGCAGTGCATATGTGTGTGTATGAGCAGGCATGTCGTACTTAAAGGGAAGAGAATGATTCCCTGTAACACATGTTTAACTCAGGGGCACCTGGGGTTAAATCCAGGCCTATTTCTGGTTAAAATGAGTGTGTGTGTCACATTTGGACACGAGAATATTGCGGGGTGCTACTTGGTCTAGGGCATCACTAATACAAAGCACCACGTGAATGATGTGTTTGAATGTGTGTCTGGGTGTGATAGCGTATGTTTGTGGGTATGTTATTGTGCACATCTGTTTTTATGGGTATGTTAGTATGTTTCCAGGTGTGTTATAGTGGGCATGTGTCTAGGTATATTAGGGTGGGATTGTTTTGGGGTGTATTATTGTGTGTGTGTGTGTGTGTTTGTTAGTGTGTGCATGTGTATGTATGTTATTCAAGTGTTTAAGTGTGTGGATATGTTCCTGTGTGTTCCTGTGTTAGGAGTCTTAGATGGTTCCTTCAATACATCATAGTAGTCTCTTTGGCCGTGTCCAGTGCGGTCCATCTGTGGTTGTAAGATTTTTTTGTTTCTGTGGGAATTTTCTCCCATTCATCTAGTAGAACGTTTTATGAGCTGAAGGTGATAAACCAAGACATTTTGGACAACACTATGCTTCTAACTTTGTGGGAACAGTTTTGGGGACGGTCCTTTTCTATTCCATCATGACTGTGCCCCAGTGTACAAAACAAGGTCCATAAAGGCATGGTTGCAAAAATTCCCCACAGAAACTCTCCAAGATCTTGTGGAAATCGTTCCCAGAAGAGTGGAAGCCGTTATAGCTGCAAAGGGGGACCGACTACATATTAATGTCTATGTATTTATAATGCAATGTCATAAAAGTTGGTGAAATGGTCAGGTATACCCTACCAGTAAAAATGCTATCCCCCCCAGATTTTTAGGGGTTCCTACGCCCATGCTTGCCACACTGCCTCCCATATATGCTACATACCCCCAGATATGCCAATCCGCCCTCCCCACATATGCCTTATATACCCTATAAGCCTTATGCCCCCTGATATGCCACTGTGCCCCCTGATATGCCTTATACCCCAGTATGCCTTATACCCCAGATATGCCACTCCGTCCTCCCCAGATATGCCTTATTTCCCCCTATTTGCCTTATACCCCCATATATACCACATGTGCCCCCTGATATGCCTCACACCCTAGTATGCCCAGGCTTGCCACACTGCCTCCTAGATATGCCACATACCCCCAGAGATGCCACTCCCTCCTCCCCAAATATGCCTTATATAACCCCCAGATATGCCTTATACCCCCCAGATAAGCCATACTGCCCTCAAAGATTCACAGACTCGTTCACAGCACACTGACACAATACTTTTATAAATAAATACAGGATTAATCTTCACTGCCCCAGGATTTAGATTCCCCTTAGTTTGCCCCCCCCTTTACCTCTAACTGTACCTTAAGTTAACCTTATTAAATTAACTTTCAGTCCTCAGCATTAAATTAACCCTAAAGACCCCATCAACCATAACTGCCCCTAAATTAACCCGAATGACCCCCTTAACCATAACTTCCCTTAAATTAACCCTAATGACCCTATCAACCATAACTGCCCCTAAATTAACCTCCACCTCCCCTCACTTTCAGAAGCCCAAATATTAATTTTAAACTTACTGTTACATAAGTTGCTGAGCAACGTGGATGCTATAAGGAAAAGGGCAGGGCCAATCGTCAGTGTGACTGCAGGGAGGGCCTGGGAAGCAAAAAGGGGTGGGACCAATCAGAGTGACTGCAGGGAGGGACTGGGAGGTAGTAACTGCTGGAAGTGATATAAAACGAGGGGTATTTTTCAGAGCATCTTATAATCGATAAAATCGTTTCAACTAATCGATAATGCAATTCGTTGGCAACGATTTTCATTATCGATTATTATCGATTTTATTGCTTAGTTGTTGCAGCCCTATTTGCATATTAATCATGCTCTGTTAAAAATGTACCTAAGATATATTAGCTTGATCACATGTGTTCCCCTGCCAGCTTTTAGAAGAAAGGTGTTTGTTTTTGAAGGAAACATGGTTGAAAATATGACATTCCCTTTTCTGTGGAGGGAGATAGTACAAACCTTTACCAAAACTACTAAATTAGTTGATAAATAGTTACAAAATGAAAATACTTTAGGTAGAAAATAACTTACATTAAAGTGTATTACTCTTCGTCTTAGCCAATGATACCAAGGAATCCATCATCATCACCAGCATTAACAAGATCATCAACAATCCCCACCTGTATAAGCAATAACATATTACAACTGATCTATTCTTTAAAGTGAGCTTGCTGGGGAGTTAAATATTTCAGTCACTGCCACAAAAAAAAACTTATCAAGTCTGATTTTAATTTAATTTTCATTTCACAACAGTACATGTTTATGTGTAAATTGTATTATAGTAGAGGTACTCTGGGTAAAATATTGTAAAGAAAATGATTACAACATGTGTAGCCTGGATTTTAATAGTATCCCGTAAGATTAACAAAATAGACAGACAGACTTTATTCATTTAGAGCAGTGGAATACAGGGTTTTAAATACATCAGCTCTATCTAATTTATTCTGGTAATTATATCTGTTTGCCCATTTAAATCATATTTTTCATGTTTCTAGATGTGACTTTCCATAATTTGTTTATTATACTATATGGTGATAGCGGTCCTAATTTCCCTAAAACCTGGCTACACAGGGCCCCAGTGTAAAAATTTGTCCCAGGGCCCTCAACTGCACCAAGCAACATGTCTCACAGTACCACTTTTGCCCACACATCATTCTTTATATGAAGTACGTAAGCATGACACACTTACCACAGGACATAGGCTACCTACAAGTACCTTGATTAAGTTGTTTTCCTAATAAAATAATTTTTAAAAGTTTAAGAAAACATAATAGCTGTGTGTAATATAAAGTAATGTAACATACAACATCTTAGAACTAAGCAAAACCCTAATAACTGGCAAAGGTATACTTAAATAAGTATTAAGTATCTATATTGTGTACCTAATATTATGGTATGTCTGTAAAATTGTAAAGTATTTAGTTTTAGCTTTTATATCATACTCCTCTACAAATGTTGTACGCGTTCATAGGACACAGAATATATCACTAAAGACTAGACAAATATTATTGATAGGATTAGATGCATGTCTTTTACGTCATGTGATTTTGTTAAAGATAAAAAAAATATTTCTAAAGACAATGTTCAATAATATGCAAAATCTGCTTAATGTATTTGTATATTTATTCTTATGTAAATTATATATATATATATATATATATATATATATATATATATATATATATATATATACCGTATATTGTTTATCTCCTTTACTTAAATACAAGAGTGGTCTGTGAGCTTTGAGGTACATGAGTAGTGAATCTTTAATACCTGGAACAATAGTAAAACCAAGGAAACTTACCAAAATGTTTGTCAAAAGTTTACGTGTTGCTTTATCCACTACCTTGGCAACTTCTAATGAAAGATTTTCCTGCAAAATTTTAATGTAAAAGAGATTAACTCCATTAACAAAAATAGAATTCATTTGATTATATACTTCAAGGTTTGTGAAAATCTGTATATTTTATTCTGTCTCTCAAAACATCAGAATATTTTATTTATTATTATGATTATTATTATTAACTCCACCTCCTAAATTCTATTTCAAAGTTCACTCCTTACCAAAAAATGGTATAATAATAATATAAAGGTAAACTGTATAAAGAATAATACCACCTGTCCACTATAAGTGTAAACTCTTGGGAGTATTAAATTATTCTGTCCACTAGGGACCTGTCAATAATGACAATTGGGAAAAACAGTGTATAGACATTACATAGAGCAAGTATTCAGAGAAACACAAATGTTACTTAACTTATAATAGTTTTGTGCAGTTTCTGTCCCTGGATTATTGTGTAGATTAATTGTGTTTAACAGAGGTGGTGATAGAAAGACACAATTATTAAAGAGAGCCTTTCTAGATCCTATAAGTTAATGCTGGTGTTTTGATATTAAATATATCTCTCTTGATAATGGTATATGAAACACTAAAGCTGGTTGGGATTATTAAAGTGCTATGACCTTGACTGTTTTTGAGTATTGCATTTTTAAATGCATACAATAAATCTTTAAAGTTACCCAATTTGTGTAGACCTATATATAGCTCTTAAATACTGAAAGCTATTTTGGAAAGGGATTTCCAGAGACTTGTGCATTTGGATTTTTACAAAATCTAAATTTAATTTGTCAATACAAGGGAGATACTTCTCCTAAACGTTCCCTAATCAGATTAAAAGTAAAGCTTTCCCTGCACCGCTCAGAGAAAAGAGCCAGTCCGACGCATGTTTCACGGGTCAAGCACCGGCTTCATCAGGGGTAAGGTGCTCTCTGATTCCCGGGCATTTAAATTGTAAAGGCCACACACCCCCACTCCCCCGGTGACAAGAGGCATCTTAATTAGAGTATATGCGAGATCAAGAGACTGAACACTAGAGCTGGTTATCTTTGTCATTTAAAACACTTTCTAATAAATACAATGTAATGATCTATGTGATATAGTCCATTTCTTTATAACGTCACTGGTAATATTAAGTTAATTAAAGAGAATGAGATAGCATAATAAAAATCAATTTATGTGTATTTTAAATGAATTAAATAGAGATCTATTTTTATTGGAAAGTACTGATAATATTAGTAACATAAGTGGATGCTGAAATGTATTGAATCTCAGGAAATGATATGAATATTTACCATTTTAATCCTAATTCAGTGTAATTATCCACTTATATTAAAGCAGAATAAACAATATTTTATTTCTCATTAATATGATAAGTGGATAATTATAATTGTAACTTAATATTAATCGTGCCATTATAAAGAAATTGACTATATCACATAGATCAGTGGCGTCCAATGCCGGACTGAGCAGGGCGTGAGCAGGGCCTGACTACCCCCCAGGAGATTTCCCGGTGGGCCAGCAGACCATCATTCAAAGCGGTCGCACGACAGTTGCTTTGAACTTCTCGTCCGGGTGGCCACTTTCAAAGCAGCCGTCATACGGCTGTAAGACCGCCTCCGCCGGCCGCCTAACGAAGTTAAAGTGGACGGCGTGCACACACCGTGCTTCCCAGTGGCAGCAGTGCCTCAGCTCTTCGTCCCGTCCCTTTTAAGATGTGATGTTCCAAGGGGCGGGCTCACAAAAGAGCTCCTCCTGACAGGGAGATGATCGTCACGTCAGAGGACACAAAAATGTAAGTATTAACAAAAAAATACTTTAAATGGGAAAAAAATGGACCCATATTCAACGGGGAGGGGAAATTCCCTTGGGACAAAAATTAAATACAAAAAGGGGGGTGGCTGGATTGTGGTATTACAAAATCAATAGGGGGTGGCTGGGGGTAATACACATGGCAGTGGGGGCATCAATAGACAAGAGGTTGGTTGAGCATCACATTAGATAATACAAAAAGGCTATGGGCATCAGTACACAAGCGAGGGGATTGGCTGGAGCATCACATAAATCAATATGCAAGGGTGTGGGGGCATAAATGCACAAAGTGGGGCAATACACAAGGTGGTGGGGGGCACACATTAATCAATACTAAAGGGGGCTAGGCTGGGGCCAATACACAACGGGGCAAAAATACAAAAGGGGCAGTTAACGACAAAGCAGTGTAGAAAATACATTTTTTTATGCTCCAGTGTGGAGATAGGGAGGACTCATCACCCCTTTTGTTATTTTAAACAGCTCTAGGTTGAGACAGCTTCCTGGGCTAAGCAACTTTAGTTGGGGGATGCTATCTGCACCTTAGCCTGTAGGCTCATGCTGCGCTGCCCAGTGCCACTTACCCTTCTTCAGCTGATGCAGGCCGGTGTTTTGCAGGGTACTCCTGCATCTCCTGGAGTCCTGTGGAATCTGTAGCGGCATCCTCCATGGCATTCCCCTTCCTTCTGGTTGAGCGTGGTACACAATTTCGGTAGTGTGTTCCTAGCCTCGTTTTGGGGTAATTTTAAAACTTTCTGCATCATTTTTCTGCTGTTTAAGCTACTGAGTGAGTAGGATACTGTTATATTCCATTCCTGCTGTATACTAAGGCTGTTTTTTGTAGCATCCTGGATTAGCATGTCTGCTCCTGATAACTCTTGAAAAAGAAAGCTCTAATGAAGACTAAGCATACGCAGTACTCTGCTTGCCATGGATCCTTGCAAGACTCCAGAAAGAAGCTTTGCTCGAAGTCTGTGGCAGACTCTGATGCAGCTGGGGGAAGGAGTTCCTTGTGTGGATGAATGCCTTTTCTTGCCTACATCTCCCTGCTGCGAATGATCCTACTCTCCTGAATCACCCCATCCCAGTTTTCAGACTCCGAGTTTGATTACCCTGATGTCGAGGAGGTTTCTTCTGACGGACGTCTGGGAGGACAGTTCTTTTTTCTTTCCAGTAGAGGAGATAGATACCCTTATCTCTGCTGTGAGGTCTGCTATGCATCTGGAAGAAAGTATGACTAAAAAGTGTGACTCCCTTCTTTTCCAAGCTTAATGCCTGTTTTCTAGTATATTCTGCTCTGTCTGATATCATCAAGCAGGGATGTAATCACCCAGAACAAAGGTTAACCTGTCTAGGCATGTCATGAGAGTTTCCAGAAAAAACACATTGCTGCTTGAGGACAATTCACAAGAACAGACTGCTTAATATCCCATTTAATGGCAAATCCTTGTTCGGCAAAGAGCTGGAGTCCCTGTTGGAGAAAACTACAGGGGAGAAGCACTGGATGCTTTAGCGGAGACCAGCTTCCAAAAAAAAGCTTCAGTCCTTCGACAATAACTTCCAGGACAGTCCCAGGGCTATGGTTCCGGATTTCCTCACTCTTCATGGGAACAAGGCTTTCAGGGCAGGCCTCTCTGAGAGAGAGGAAGATTTGACAGATTCTCCTTCCCCAAAGAGTCTTTAGGCACAGCTAGTTCGCTATCACTCAAGACTCCATGGGTGAAACGCATCACAACAGATGGGTACCATTTGCAGTTTCTTTCCAGACCTCCAGATCAGTTCCTCGTGTCCCATACTGCTCTGGTGCAGTTCAAGAGGTTTTATTGATTTGTTGATTTTGGACTTTCTGCAGGAAGGCTTTGACCTTGGCCTTTCATCTTCCAATAACATGGTCTAGATTTAGAAACATAGAAAGTGATGGCAGATAAGAACCAGTAGGCCCATCCAGTCTGCCCAACCTCTGAGTACTTTCCTTTAGTACCTGCCCTTATCCTATATCTAGCTTAGCCTAATGCCTATCCCATGCTTGCTTAAATGCCTTTACTGTATTAACATCTACCACTTCTGCTGGAAGGCTATTCCATGCGTCCACTACCCTTTCTGTAACGTAATATTTTATGATGTTACCGTTAAACCTTTGCCCCTTTAGCTTATGACTATGTCCTCTTGTTGTAGTATTTCAGCCATAAATGCCTTGCTGGGATTTCCAGTCCTAACAGGGGATTGAGTATTTCTAAGCGCTCCATTTCCAAGTGAATTTGTGTGGCTTATTTTGAGGCTAGTCAGTTTCCTCCATCTGGAATCCGGGCCCACTCTGCTCGTCGTGAATCAACCTTCTGGGCGGAAAAGTGTCTCATCTCTTCTGACCAGATCTGAACGACTGCCACCTGGGGAAGTCTTCATGCCTTTGTCCAGCATTACAGACTTGATTGTATGGTCAAGAAGACTCGCCATTCAGCCATAAGGTTTTGGAAGCAGTGTTTCTTCCTCTTGATTTTTCCCCCACCCTTTTAGCTTTGGTATATCTATCTATGGTGCCACCTGGGATGGCGGGGAAGCAGTTACTGTGTTTCCCCGAAAATAAGACACTGTCTTATATTTATTTTGTCCTCAAGGAGACACACTATGGCTTATTTTCAGGGGATGTCTTATTTTTATTAAGTATGGTACAACAATCTACATTTATTCACCTGACAGACCTGACAGAGGGAGCCGACCTTGTTGATGGGGCTGCCCGCACCTCTCCTGTCACCTCCAAGATAGCAGCCGTCATGGGGCAGATAAGAAGGGCTGCCCTTCTTCTTTACCGCTCCGAGCCGGTACGCTGCATAGCCACGCTTATCACCATGTCTTATTTTCGGTATGGTTTATATTGCGAAAATGCTTAGAAATCCTGCTACGGCTTATTTTATGGGTATGTCTTATTTTCGGGGAAACAGGGTAGTTCTACTTATTGAGAGCTTCCTTTCCCTAGTGATACATTTGTTTCCTCCCTTCTTTGAATAAAGTTGTTGCATTGCATTTTGTTTCCTGTGTGGTCTTTGTTATTTACTGGAGCTCTCTGGGAGGGGATGGGCTTTTAAGTGTTTCAATCCTGCCCTGTCTCTGGTACGGAGGAAGAGTCCTATCCTTGGTGTCACATGAGATCGGCAGGGAAAAGAAGCTCTGTTTCTCTACAGTATATTTTATTTATTTATCTTGTGCACCCCATTTAACTCCTCCCCAAACTTACCAGTGCTTCTGACTCCCTGGTGTGTAGTCGGGGCAGCGGGTAGATGTCTACACGATTTGCGTAGGCAACTTCCGCTGCAGCCGGAGGTAGGTGCCATTAGCAGCGGGGTTGTCTGCGTCCATCGCGCAGACCTTCCTCGGCTGTCAGAGAGAATTCCCCGCACCGGAGCGTGTATGCGTGATAGACGCAGACCACCCCCACTGCTAACGGCACCTCCTTCCGGCTGCAGTGGAAGTTGCCTACGCGAATGGCGTAGATGTCTACCCGCTGCCCCGACTACACACCAGGGAGTCAGAAGCACCGGCATTCTGTAGGCAGAGTGCTCTATGATATGCGTTTTAACCCCCTTAATGCCACTCTGCCTCCAGATATGCGTTTTAACCCCCTTTATGCCACTCTGCCTCCAGAAATGCCTTTTAAACCTCTATACGCCACTCTGCCTCCTGAAATGCCTTATACCTCCCTATATGCCACTCTGCCCCATAATATGCCTTTTAACCCCCTAAATGTCAGAGTGGCATATAGGGGTATAAGGCATTTCTGGAGGCAGAGTGGCACATAGGGGGTCAAAAGGCTTATCATGGGGCACAGTGGCATATAGAGGGTTAAAAGGCATATCATGGGGCACAGTGGCATTTAGAGGGTTAAAAGGCATATCATGGGGCACAGTGGCATATAGGGGTATAAGGCATTTCTGGGGCAAGCCTGGGGGCAGATGTGCATAACCGGGGGGCAGGTTGGAAAATAAAAGGAAATAAAAACAAAGAAATATTTTTCTCAATCATAGCTTTTATTAAAAAAAAATAGTTTACATAATTTGCATGAATTAACAGTTACTAGTAAAACTTTTTTCCTATAGGGTCGTCTTCCTTTCAGGCTTTTTTTTCCCATAAATTAATATTCAGATTTTGGGGGGTCGTTTTATAATCAGGGTTGTCTTATAATCAAGCAAATACAGTATTAAAGGTTATGTTTTAAAGTTTGCATTAATATCCAAGCATAGTCTTTAGAGATTACAGTTCAACAAGATGATTTATAAACAGTACTTAATATTATATATATTATATATATATGTGCAAATGGGACAAAAATGGTTGAGTCAAATTTTTTGGTTAGTTTTTGTCCCAATCTTTTTTATGTTGCAGCCCATTCGGTTCAGCTGAAAATTCAGGGGCATTTCTATTTCAGAGATGAAATACATTGTTTGGTGCCCACTTTCACCTGCTCTCTTGCACTCTCTTTCTCACACTCTCTAAATGTTTCCTTACTTTCTTTGCCAACCACTTTTTCTTCTGCATCTTTTTCATCATCTTTTATCTTCTATCTGCTATCTTTTGCACCTCCACAGACATAACCCAGGGGGAACTTCTGCGAAAATGGAAGTGTTTGCAGTGACGTCCTCTCCTCGATCCCCCAATTGCCAGGTTATGTCTGTGGAGATGATGACGAAGATAGAACATAGAAGGTAGCAGACTGAAGACAGCAAACAGAAGAGAAGGGAGAAGATAAAAAATAGACAATGAAGAAGAAGATGTGGACGCAGAAGCGGTTGGTGGAAGTGGTAGGCAGAGAAGGTAGGGAAACATTTAGAGAGCATGAGAGAGAGAATGAGAACAAGGCTTCCAGGGTTGACCTTTTCGAGAGAGAGAGAAGAAGATTTTACAGATTATCCTTTCCCATCGAGAGTGTAGAGGGTGAGTGAGAGTGTCTGAGAGTGTAAGTGAATGTGGGTTCACGTATTTCAGATGAAAAGTCTGAGCTTTTTGCTTCATTTTCGTCCGATTGGTTCTGGCCTCATTTTCATGGCTTTGTACAAATTGCTAAATTTACCTAAATTCCCTTAAATGGTAACATAATTTTGGTCTTTGGAGAGTTTATATTTAATAGAAAATATGAATATATGAATAAAAAAAGTTTCAGGCTTTCTTGAACTTACCAGTTGATCTCTAGTTCCTAGCAATTCATCAAGGCTGCAACTAACATTTCCCTGTAAAAAAAAGGGGAAAGCAGAATATAGAGAATTATAATTTTGGCTAACATAAATGATTAGTCTATGTTTTACATGGGTGGAAGTGGATTGTTAAAAAAAATAACATAGCCAAATAAAAGGATATTTTATATAATGCATGTTTATTATTATTATTCTTTTATTTCCTTTTATTTATATAGCGCCAACAATTTATGCAGCGCTTAACAATCATTATGTAAAATGACACTGAGGAACACTGAGGAACACTGAGGAACACTCTAGATTTCATCTTTGAAATGCAATACTTTTTTATAAATATTCTTTTGAATTTAACTAAAGCATTATACAAAAGGGCATCTAGCTAGTGATATTGTACCGTTTTCTATAATCTGGTACACTGTTAATGTTCTTTTTACTTATATGTAAAACAAAGAAACATGCAAAAAATAGCATCAAACAATTAATTTAATTCACTTACTAATGTGTCATAGATTTCAAGATAAAGCATATGAGGGCTTTCAGCCTGAAAGAAAAATCATCTTCATCATTAACACAATTGGCATTATATTATGGCAAAAATATTATTTCCTTCTTCATTCCCACACAATCTTTACATCTGTATTAACTTGATTTAATGAATATATTTTATATAAGTAATAGTGAGCATAGACAGTGGTAATATATTAACTATATGGACAAAAGTAATGGGACACCTGATCATTAGACCAACAGGAACTTGTTTGACTTTGCATTCTAAAGACATAGACATTGATATGTGGTTGTCCCCCTTTGCACCCAAAACAGATGCCATTCTTCTGGGAAGCCTTTCCACAAGATTTTGGAGTGTTTCTGTGCGTTTTTCCCCATTCATCCAGTAGAGTATTTGTGTGAGCACTGATGTTGGACAAGAAAGCCTGGCTCACAATTTCTGTTCCAGTTCATCACAAAAGTGTTCGCTGGGGTTGAGTTCAGGGCTCTTTGTGGGCCAGTCAAGTTCTTCCACAAAAAACTTATCCAACCATGTCTTTATGGACCATGCTTTGTGCACTAGGGCACAGTCCTGCTGGAATATAAAATTATCTTCCCCAAACTGTTCCCACAAAGTTGGAAGCATAGCATTATTTAAAATGTCTTGGCATGCTGAAGCATTAAGATGCAAAACAGACTCATACCATTATCCCTCTTCCTGCAAACTTTACAGGTGATACAATGCAGTAATGCAGCTAACTTTCTCCTGGCATCCGCAAAACCTAAACTTGCCCATCAGACTGCCAAACAGAGAAGTGTGATTCGTCTCTTCACACAATACTTTGAGCTGTTCTGCCTTGGAAACTCATTCAATGAAGCTCCCGCCACAAGTTTTATGCTTATGTTGTTGCCAGAAGAGGTTTGGAACTGTTCAGCTATGGAATCAGCAGAACTTTTACGACTTTCACGCGCCATGCATCTCAGCACTCGATGACCCCGCTCTGTGACTTTACGTGGTTTTTCACTACGTGGCTTTATATATATATACTTACTAAACTTGTGCATTCGTCTCCGGGTGAACATGAAAACGAACACAAAGAGTGCGTTTTTGTGTTCGTTTCCAAAAAACGTATAATATAATATAGTGGTTGATGCCAGAGTAAGACCATGCAGGCAACCAATAGGCTCACTCGCACGGCCTTTTTAACTCCTGACGGGGAACCTACGGATTTCTGCTCCCGTTAACCCCTGCGATGCTACGGAGATAACGGGAGCGGAAATCCGTAAGTTCCCTGTCAGGGGTTAACATGACACTCCTGGCGCCAAAGCCGCTGCGTAGTCCGTACCGCCTTAACCCCGTATTAACCCCTTTTAAAAAAAATAAGAAAAAAAACGAACACGAAGAACACACGCGAATATTCGCCCCAACAGAAGACAGGAACGGGTGAATATTTGCGGAATACGAAGATTTTTTTTTCTCCGAAGACGAACACGAAGACACCACCGGCGCCCAAGTCTAATACTTACTTTGCATGCAATATTGTTAAGACGATCTACAATGTTTGGGAGAGTGTTCTGTAATAGTAAAAAATTACAAAAGCATTTTAAATAAAATGGAAAACAGTATAAATTATCTCTTTTTCACATAGTTTAGAGGCAATTTCGATATGCTACATAAACATTTATGCGGGCAACACACATTAATGTTACAATAGCAAAGAAGCTAGTTGTAATATTTTTCTATTTTGTGACCAAAAATATAAATATACATAAAAAGATATACATACTTTCAAAATTTCCTCCACACAATCTGAGGCTAGTAGATCACCCAACTGTAATAGGAATATGATGAAATGTGTAAATATTTTTTTTACAAATTATGCCCAAAGTGTCAATATTTTGTGTGGCCACCATTATTTTCCAGCACTACCATAGCCCTCTTGGGCATAGAGTTCACAGTTTGGAGTCCTCTTCCCCTCCTCCATGACTACATCACGGAGCTGGTGGATGTTAGAGACCTTGCGCTCCTCCACCTTCCATTTGAGGATCCCCCACAGATGCTCAATAGGGTTTAGGTCCAGAGAAATGCTTGGCCAGTCCATCACCTTTACCCTCAGCTTCTTTAGCAAGGCAGTGGTCATCTTGGAGGTGTGTTTGGGATCGTTATTATGTTGGAATACTGCCCTGAGGCCCAGTCTCCGAAGGGAGGGGATCATGCTCTGCTTCGGCATGTTACAGTACATGTCGGCATTCATGGTTCCCTCAATGAACTGTAGCTTCCCAGTGCCGGCACTCATGCAGCACTCATGCAGACCCAGACCATGACACTCCCACCACCATGCTTGACTGTAGGCAAGACACACTTGTGCATCATCTTTAGAAGAGGCTTAATTCTGGGACGACAGCCATGCGGACCAATTTGATGCAGTGTGCAGCATATGGTCTGAGCACTAACAGGCTGACCCCCCACCCCTTCAACCTCTGCAGCAATGCTGCCACTCATACGTCTATTTCCCAAAGACAATCTCTGGATATGACGCTGAGCATGTGTACTCAACTTCTTTGGTCGGCCATGGCAAGGCCTGTTCTGAGTGGAACCTGTCCTGTGAAACAGCTGTAAGCATATTTTTTCTCTGTGTTACCAAAATGCAGGACAAAACGTAATCATACAACAGACCACTAGGGGATCAGGAACAGAAGAGATCTTTGCCAGTTGTGCCATAGATCACCTACTTTTTCAAATGAGAACACCTAAATTACAGCCTCTGATACTCAAGACCATATGACAGCTGTACTCACTTTAAATCCATTAGTCTTTTTTTATTAATTACACTATTCATCAAACTTAAATTAAACAGCAATGTAAACAACAACTTACCAAAGTACATACACCTTTAAGAAGTGTCTCTGTAAGTCTTAATTCATCCTGCAGAGAATTAAAAGATGTTTATTAGCTTTAGGACTAATTCAATTTTTGTATCAAGAACTTGATTCTAACAATGATGTAAACCTTTTTTTAAGTTTGCAATAATTGAAAAAATTGGTTAATAAACATACTGCTGTTTAAATTAGTTTCATAAAAACATACCTGACAAAAAAATCAAAAGTGAACAAGACCACTGCTGTACATTTTTAAGTAGTGTTCTTTAATAAATAATTATTGGTTACTGCTTTTCATTTATAATTTTAAGGAATTAATTATACTAATATGTATAATGTGTAGATACAATAGATGCATACAATGTGTGTGACAAATACTGTTTTATTGTTATTGGACTGTACCTATGTATTGTGTGAAAACTTACTAAATAGAATTCAAATCACATTGTGACCCAGGTGAAGTGTTACTCACAAAATAATTTATAAATTGAAATGAAAACTAAATTCCAATATTTTTTTTATTTTCAGAAATCACTCTTCATTTGAAAGGTCATCATTATTAAATGTATGAGGCTTCAATATATAACTGAAGACTTGCATGTACCATTTATTCCACTAATATTGGCACCCTTGGTAAATATGAGCAAATAATGTTGTGAGAATTGGTCTTTACTGTTTAACTCTTTGATCTTTTCTTCGAAAAAAATACACAAACATACTCTGCTCTCATGGATATCAAACAATAGCAAACACAACACAGGTTTATCCAAAAAAAAAATATTTGTTAACTATACTGAATGTGTGGCACAATTATTAGCACACCTATGAATTCATACGAGAAAAATATATATGAAGTATATTCCCATTGACATTTTACATTTTTAGCACACCTGGGTGACTAGGGACAGGAAATTGTTAAACTATGACTTCCTGTTTCACAGG
This sequence comes from Sceloporus occidentalis, assembly GCA_023333645.1. NCBI lineage: Eukaryota > Metazoa > Chordata > Lepidosauria > Squamata > Phrynosomatidae > Sceloporus > Sceloporus occidentalis. The sequence continues at coordinate 1,170,877 of JALMGF010000028.1, forward strand.
GGTATAAATATTAGGTAACACGTAGGACAACTTTCCTTAGTTATTTATCGCAATGACTAAGACCAAGGAAAATAGCTGCGATGTGTGGCAACAGGCTGTTGAGCATCACAAAATGGGAACTAGCAAAAGCATTTCCACCATCAGGGCAATGATTAAGAGGGAGACCTGTGAAGGTCTTTCATGACTGTGGGGAATGGGCCAGGGATGTAAAGGGTTAAATGTATGTATCTGGGCAGAATAGATAAGGAAGTTGCTAGGGGGAGGAGCTTATAGGTTAAGTATATGTCAGTTAGATTTTAAATCAGAAAGAAATTTACAGTTGACTGAGCAGGACCTTTTAGGTATATAATTTTTAAACCCAGTTTGTTCTGCTATATATTTAATTTAGCTATAGTTTACCTTTGGATGGTAGTAAACGCTTTATAGTACTTACCGTTAGCTAGTCCTACTGCGTCAATAGACCATGGCGGCCTTGGGAGATGAGGATGGCCTGCTTGCCCTTATACAAGGGAAGATTCAACGCGATGGTGCTGGCTGGCTGCTGAGCTTGGTGCTGCATCAAATCAAGGGCAGCCTGTTGTGGAGAATCCTTCTGTCCGTGTGCCGACCCGTTCAAGAGCTCCGCGGCGGAGAAAACTTCTGCGCCCCAGTCCTGGGACTAGCAGTTCTCAACAGAGCCGTCGCTCCAAAGGGGAAGCAGTCTCTGAGGGGTCTACACAGGTCAGGGCTACATCGGAGCTCCGGGGGAGAAAACGGGCAGCTGCAAAAATCAAGCCTGCACAGGCCTGCACCTCACTGGACCCAGTGAGCAGTGGTGCGGAGGAGAGAGGGAGTAGCCGGCGACAGAGAAGGGGTGAGTCCTCCCATTCCCAGCACCATGCCTCACGTGGGCCTACACAGGCAGGCATACAAAGTCCCTCAACAGTCGCAGGGGTCTCTATATTGGAGAGGGAGGGGTGGAGCAGGGGTCCTGCTACTCTGATGGGGTCTGCACAGATGAATACCCATGCCTTTCCAGAGGAACTAATAGTGGGGGTCGAGGATTCGTCAAGTGGGCCCACACAGGCTTACAGAGGGCCTTTTGACAACCAGATGGAAACACCATGGCCTTCGCAGGCAAATATGGAAGGACAGGGGTCTCAGGTCAGATCACAGAGGCTTTTACAGGATGATGCAGGGACAAAAGTTTCACAAGGAAGCTTACAATGGCCTTTACAGGTATATTCTGCCCAGGGTTCTCAGAGTGCTTCGCAGGGGCCTATACAAGTGAATGCACCAGCGCAAGGGTGTCAGGATTACACATTGGGGCCTTTACAGGTGAATGCAGCAGCACAGGACTTTCAGGATGTCACACAGGGGCCTTTACAGGTGAATACAGAGCATGACAGAACACACGCCACATTGCAGAGGCCTTTACAGGCTCAGCCAGCATCATTCAGTTTAAGTCAGTCTGAGGGCTCTAGAATTAGAGGAGCTTGCTCACATGATTTTATTGGGCACAAAGCAGTACAGCCAGTATTGGCTACGAATGAGGGGAATTCTGGGCACAGGAGGCACCAGCTGCAGCCTAGGCGCTCCTCACTAAGGATGGACGAAGAATCTTCAGATGACGCTGAATCCGAGGCATCCCCTTATGGAGTCCATAATCAAGCTCACAGGGTAACTGTGCAGCCCCTAAATTCGCAGTCCAGTGAGTATGCCTTTACTGGGGCTTGGGGCGCAGGGGATCTTAAAACCCTGTTACAGGACCTTTTGGGGAAGTTGCAGTCCTCAGTGGTTACAGTTGCGCAGGCGCCAGACAACACAGGTTTAGTAAGTAGCGCTACCCATAAAGAAGCCTTTTCTGTGGTGTGTCGCCCTTAGGTATGCATTTGAAGAGATGAAAATGAAAATTTGGAAGAATGAGTATGTGGATGTGTGGTCCTTAATCTCAGCTGATCAGGTGTCAGTTGATAAAGAGAGGCGTTTTGAAAAAGGGGATGATCGTAAACCCAGGGTGGCCAAGACATTTGGGAATTGGATACAGGCATTTTGTGTGCTTGCTAGTGTGATCGGTGAGAAGTTTCCTGGTAAATGTTCCGAGCTGTTTGTTTACGTGGATCTCATTTGGAGTGCATGTAAAGTTTTTGGAGGTAGTGCTTGGTGGAAATATGATGAGGAATTTCGGCGCAAGCTAGCGCTTTGCCCGGTGTGGGTTGGAACATGAAGGCAACGGATGTTTGGATGCGGCTCATGATGGCTCAGAAGCTGCACTCAATTTCAGGACAGCACCCCTTTCCAGGAACGGCCGGTGCCGCGAGTGGAGCATCGGCCGGCCGGAAAACTGGGACGTGTTGGGCCTATAATGAGTCGCATTGCAAGTTTTTCAGTTCCTGCAAATTTCGTCACGAATGTTCCCTCTGTGGTTTGGGACATTCAGCCTTGCGGTGTTTTAGAAAGGGACGTCAGTTGCTGCCTCCAGGTGGGGGAAGTGAATTTTTCAAAGGGGAGATCCCCGGTGAACGTGGAAGAGATGCTATGGTGGTTAGAGCGGTACCCACGGAGACAGGACGCAAGCCTGCTTAGAAATGGGTTCATGGTAGGGTTCTGGATTCCATTTGTGTATTCCCCAGTTGGGTCATTTGCAGGTAATTTGAAGTCAGCACGGGACAAGGAAGAGGTGGTTGCTGACAAATTGTCAAAAGAAATTGCAGCTGGGAGGATGGTTGGTCCTTTTGATGTGGCCCCCTTTGCAAACTTACGGGTGTCTCCAATGGGGGTTGTCCCTAAGAAGGAACCAGGCAAGTTTAGATTAATTCATCACCTTTCTTATCCTAAAGGTGGGTCAGTGAACGATGGGATAAGTAAAGAGGACTGTCAGGTTTGTTATGCGTCCTTTGACAAGGCGCTGGCATTGGTTCGGGATGCAGGCAAGGGGGCTTTGTTGGCGAAAACTGACATTGAATCGGCCTTTCGCTTGCTCCCGATTCATCCAGAATGTCACCACTTGCTTGGTTGTATGTTTCGTGATCAATTTTTTGTGGACTGCTGCCTGCCTATGGGTTGTTCTATATCCTGTGCTTATTTTGAGGTTTTTAGTTCCTTTTTAGAATGGGTCTTGCGTTTTGAAACAGGTTGTCAGGCTGTCATTCATTATTTAGATGATTTCTTGTTTGTTGGTCCAAGTGGAAGTTTTCAGTGTTTTTTCTTGTTACATTCCTTTCAGAAGCTATGTAAGAAATTTGGGGTGCCATTGGCTCCTGATAAGACCAAAGGGCCTAGCACTACTTTGTCTTTTCTGGGGATCGAGATTGATTCCGTAGAAATGGTTTTTCGGTTACCAGCAGAAAAACTAAGTCAATTAGTATGCTTGGTTGATAGGGCTTTGTCTTCGGTTAAGATTACCCTTCGGCCTCTGCAATCCTTGGTTGGCCATTTCGTTTTTGCATGCCGCATTATGCCAATGGGTCGGGTTTTTTGTCGCAGGCTGTCATTACTGATGAAAGGATTGTCTAATCCTAATCATTTTGTGCGAGTTACTCGGGAGGTCAAAGAGGACCTTAGAGTCTGGCAAGAATTTTTGGGATCTTACAATGGAAGGTCCTGTTGGCAGCACCAGGAAATCCCGAATGGTGATCTGCAGCTCTATACCGACGCTGCTGGGTCTACAGGTTTTGGCGCAATTTTGGGTTCTAAGTGGTGTTCAGAACCCTGGCCGGATAGTTGGAGGGAGTCAGGAGCAGTACGTAACCTTACACTTTTGGAGTTATTCCCGATCGTGGTAGCGGTGGAGTTGTGGGGTGAACAGATGAAGGATAAAGAGATTGTATTTTGGACAGACAACTTGGTTGTTGTATATGCCATTAATAAGATGACCTCTACTTCATTGCCTGTGATACGGTTGCTGCGACATCTGGTTTTGCGGTGCTTGCAATGGAATGTGTGGTTTAAAGCGAGGCATGTCCCTGGGGTTTTTAACAGCATGGCCGATGCTTTGTCACGTTTTCGTTGGCAGGAGTTTCAGAAGTTGGCACCGGGAGCCGAGCTGGAAGGGTGCTGCTGCCCGGATATTTTGTGGACCCTCGCTTCAGGAACTTAATGGGGTTCGCAAAGTCATCATTATCTCCGGGTACTTGGTCCTTCTACAGGAAAGTATGGGGTTTATGGCTTGAGACTGTCAATGGGGCAAGTTTGGGTACAGAGCATAAGATGGTGAATGTGATGTTGACATTTTTAGAAGATTTGCGCCAGTCGGGTAAGGCAGTGGCTACAGTAATGAGATATATGTCAGCGTTAAGTTTTTGGTTCAAAATGTTTGCACAACCTGACATCACAAAACTCTTTTTTATCACTCGGGTTTTAAAGGGTTGGCAACGTTGTTGTAGGTCGATTGACTCACGCAAGCCGGTTTCATTTTCATTATTGTTGCAAATATTTGCTATTTTGCCTCAAGTTTGTCTGTCCCATTTCGAGGTTTTGCTGTTTCGCACAGCGTTCGTTTTAGCCTTTTTCGGGGCCCTACGGCTTGGGGAGCTAGTGGCCCCTAGTAAACACAGGCCAGGGGGTCTTCTGTTACAGGACGTGAGATTGGAGACCAATTGTTTGACAATTTTTATTAGACGGTCAAAAACAGACACAATTGGTAAGGGTCACAGTCTAGTGTTGATGCTCATTCAAGGTCCTGGTTGCCCGTGGCGCGCAGTTTCAGAATTTCTTCAGGTTCGCAATTTAGGGGATAATTTTTTATCGCATGTGGATGGTGTGCCTTTGTCGCGCTTTCAATTTAACAAGGTCTTTCATAAATGCTTGCGGTTGGTGGGTGCGTCGGGGCATTTCGGGTCACATTCATTTCGCATTGGGGCAGCGTCCGAGGCAGTGCGGGCGGGTTTATGTGAGAATGATGTTAGGAGGATTGGTCACTGGCGATCTCACAGATTTAGGAGTTATGTGCGCCCGCATATGCTATGATTAAATCTTTGTCGTTGCAGGTCTCCTTTCCCCATGTGAATGGATTTTAGGACACTCATTTGTTTTTTGGGCGGAAAAAAGGGCAAGAATACGTCCGGGTGGTAATCAATTGGGGTTCCATGGCCTGCGCGTTTTCTGGAAAGGTGTCAGAGGTTTGCTTTGGCCACAATTACTCCCTGTAGCAGCAGCTCTTAAAGGTATGGTTCACGGTCAGCTGATCCTCGTGGTTCATGCTGGGGGTAATGACTTGGGGAGAGTCAAGACTATTGACCTGTTGAATAAAATATGCTATGATTTTGGTCAATTCTCTTCAATGTTTCCCTCTTGTCTGTTGGTGTGGTCGGAAGTCATCCCAAGGTGTTATTGGCGTTGGGCAAAAAGTCACTAGGCAATAGAAAAAGCTAGGCGATTACTTAATGTCCGGGTTTCCAAATTTGTGCGTCGCTCTGGGGGAATTGTGGTCCGTCACCGGGAGCTGGAAGGTGATTCCAGACTGTTTGTCAGACCAGATGGAGTTCATTTAAACGATGTGGGTTTGGACATCTTTTTGAGTGGTCTACAAGATGGGATTGACAATGCGCTGTCAGTGCTGGGTTGGGGGCAGAGTTCTTCCTAAGGGGTTAGGAAGAACTCGCTGTGGCGGTTGTTCTTGCCTGTTATGTTAATTTGGTACATGCACACTTGAGTGACAAGTGGCCGGCATTCTTTACACGCCCACGAAGGTTCGTGGCGGGCAGTTTTATATGTGGTGAGTAGAATTTAAAAGATGGTTATAAACATGGTTATTGATGGTGATTACAAAATTTGGTTTTATAGGCAAGACATAAGCCAGGTGCTGTGGCCGCTCCCACCCCACACTTTATAGCAGGTTATGTTAGCTCCAATGTCAGGTTATATATATGCAATTGCATGATGTATTTATGTCATGTTGTCATTGATATAATAAATGTTTTGAATGTATTTCTTTGTCGGTATTGTTTTTTAGCCCAGTCCCTTATAGCAGTCATGTTCCAGGCAACTGAAAATGTTAGGAATCAGCCTGGAAAGGGAGAGAGTGTCTATATTATCAAACACACTGTGAAAAGGATGGTTTGAGTGGCCAAGAAAATCTCCAAGGATCACAGTTGGAGAATAGTAGAAATTAGTTGGTCCTGGGATCAGAAAGTCTCTAAAACTACAATCCAACATCCTCTACATCCTTGTTTGGAAGGATTTCAGGACAAAAAAGCCTCTACTCTCATCCAAAAACAAACTCAACCATCTTCACTACTGGAACTTAAAAAAAGATTGGGTTCTATGGTCAGGTGAAAACAAAATAGAGCATAAACACCTGAGGTGGGTTTGCCACAAAGAATATGGAAAAGTACCTCATATCAATGGTTAAATATGGTGGTGGCTTTTAAATGTTTTGGGGCTGTTTTTCTGCCAGATGACCTGGACAATTTGTTAGGTCACATGACATCAAGACTCAACAGATATTAAATAAACACATGACTGCCTCAGCCAGAAAGCTTAAAATGGGCTGTGATTGGATCTTCCAGCTGGACAATGATCCAAAACATACATCAAAATCAACACGAAAATGTTTACTGACCACAAAATTAAGATCCTACCATGGCCATTCCAGTCTCTTGATTTGAACTTCATAGAAAAGGTTCTATATCAGGGGTCCTCAAACTACGGAGCGCATTTACCCGGCCTGCCGGGTGTTTTTGCCTCAGGACATCCATGTGTTCCGAAAGATGCTTTCGGAACACAAGGATGCAGTAGCGTACCTAGCGGGGGGCGGTCCGCACCGGGTGCCGCTCATCAGGGGGGTGCCAACTTGCCGGCACCCAGCACCCCATCCTTTGCCATTGATACCCGAACTTTTGGATCGTCTTAGCTCTGCCCATATTTATACCAAGCTTTACCTGCGTGGGGCCTACAATTTGGTACGGGTAAGAAAGGGAGACGAGTGGAAGACTGCCTTTCGGACACGGTACGGACATTTTGAGTACGCCGTGATGCCGTTTGGTTTATGCAACGCCCCAGCGACATTTCAACATTTTCTGAATAATGTATTTCGGGACTATCTAGATGTCTTCGTTGTTATATATTTAGATGACATATTAATATACTCAGAGACCCTGAAAGAGCATAGAGAACATGTGCACAAGGTTCTCATCCGGTTGCGCGAAAACAATCTTTATGCTAAATTGGAAAAATGTGCATTCGAAACAGACACAGTGGAGTTCCTCGGTTTCCTCGTAACCCCCCAAGGGGTCCAAATGGATGACAAAAAGGTTCTGGCCATCACTTCCTGGTCTTGTCCTACCAACAAGAAAGAAGTCCAACGTTTTATAGGCTTCGCTAATTTCTATCGGAAATTCATCTGTGATTTCTCTAAAGTAATACAACCCCTTACACTTTTGACCAAAAAGGAGGGTAGATTCGTCTGGACTTCTCCCGCTCAGGATGCCTTTGATCGTCTCAAGCGTCTCTTCACCTCGGCACCTATCATTGCCTTTCCTGATCCCTCCAGACCCTATATTTTGGAAGTAGACGCTTCCGATTCTGCGATAGGGGCTATACTTTCTCAAAGAAGTGGCCCTCAGAACATTGTACACCCAGTTGCCTTTTTCTCTAAGAGACTGACTCCTCCCGAGAGGAATTACGTTGTCGGCGACCGTGTATTACTTGCCCTAAAATCTGCCCTTGAAGAATGGCGACATCATTTGGAGGGTGCCACCCATCCTGTATTGGTATACACCGATCATCGTAATTTGGAGTATCTCCGCACGGCTAAAAGGCTAAAACCTCGCCAGGCTCGTTGGGCCCTGTTCTTTAGTCGATTTCATCTCAACATCACCTATCGTCCAGGATCTAAGAATGGCAAAGCGGATGCCCTATCACGTACAAACGAGGGATCGGAGAGTACACCAGACATCGACGAAACCATCTTACACAAAGGTCATTTTTTAGCATCCTTTCCGTCTATGTGGGAGAGACTTCGTTATCATAGCACCTCTGAGAGATTTACTGCCCCTCGTTTCTGTACTCGCAAAGAGAGGTTGCTTTACTTCCGCGACAAAATTTTTGTGCCTCCTCCTGTACGCCAGGAGGTAATCCGTCTTCACCACTCTACTTTGGCTGCAGGACATGGAGGTTCACGTAAGAAGGTGGAGTTAATCCAACATCTCTTTTGGTGGCCGGCTATGCGTAAAGAGATCATCGCCTATGTTTCACCTCCAAGACCTCACGCCAACGACCTGCCGGACTCCTTCAACCTCTACCAGTACCTGAACGACCATGGACTGATATTTCAATGGATTTTATTGTAGACTTACCTGATTCACATGGGTATACAACTATCTTGGTAGTGGTGGATCGATTCACTAAGATGGCCCACTTCTTACCAGCCAAGGGTCTACCCAATTCCTCTGAAACAGCTACCTTATTCCTCAAAGAGATCTTCCGTCTTCATGGCTTACCCCGCTCAATCACAACTGACCGTGGAACACAGTTCACCTCTCGCTTCTGGCGTGCCTTCTTTAAAGGACTACAAATACAGCCCAACTATTCCTCCTCCTTTCATCCGCAGAGCAACGGGCAAACTGAGCGAGTTAATCAAATACTCGAACAATATCTACGTTGCTATATAACCTATCTACAAGATGACTGGGTCCAATTGTTGCCTACAGCGGAATACGCCTATAATAATCAAACCCAAAGGACTATTGGCTGTTCTCCATTTTTCGCCAACTTTGGGTATCACCCTGCTTCCTTGCCAGCCGCCCCTACTTCCGATTCAGTGCCTGAGGCTGCAACCAGTCTTCAGCAGCTCATCCGGTCCTTCAATACCACACGAACCAACATCCTTAAGGCCTAAGAGACATACAAGACCTATGCCGATCGTCTCCGTTCTCCAACCCCGTGCTACCAAAAAGGAGATAAAGTATGGCTCTCCACTACACATCTTCATCTATCCTGTCCATCGAAGAAACTCGGTCCTCGTTTCATTGGTCCCTTTCCCGTCCTTGAGATGGTTGGTTCTGCTGCGGTCCGTCTCCAGCTACCCAATAAATACCGTATCCATCCTGTTTTCCACATTTCCCTTGTGAAACCTTGGAGGCCCTCGTCAGATTCTCCTCCTCCGCCTCCGGTAGAGATTGCAGGAGAGAATGAATACGAGGTTCAGCACATCCTTGATTCCCGAGTAAAGAACGGCCGTTTGGAATATCTCATACATTGGAAGGGCTATGGGGCGACGGATCGTTCCTGGGAACCTATAAGTAATATCCATGCTCCTGCCAAACTCCGTGCTTTCCACCGTAACCACCCTGATCGCCCCAAACCTGATCGCCCCCGGAGGGGTCGTCTGGGAGGGGGGCTCTGTAAGGCACGTACCGTCGGGCGTACGGTACGTGCCGTTCGAGGTCCGGGACTTACCTCCCGTGGCAGACCGCGTCTGCCCGTGGCAGGTTTCCAGTTCCTGCCGCCGGCTCGGGCGGTGTGTTCTTCACTCCCCGCGTCCTCGCGGGGAGCGGGGGAACACGCCGGCGACGCGGTTCAGGTCCCCATGAAGGGGGCGGCGCTCCAGCACGCCGCCCTAAGTTCCTCTCCTCCTGCTAACGGTGTGCAGGAGGGAGGGGGAGGAGTGAGGGTAGAGGCTTCCCCTGGAGGGGCGGCACCTCTGGTGCCGTCTCACAGGGAAGAGGTGGTTGGGGGCGGAACAGTGGGTGGAGATCTAGACGTGACATCAGACGCCACGTCTAGGATCTCTATAAAACCCTCAAGCTCCCTTATGTCGGCGCTCAGATATTCTGAGACGCTCTGTGCCCTACACAGCGTCCCCAGTACTGTGCTCCTCAACCTATTTGTATCATGATTGATCTGTTACCTGACCCTTGCCTGTGACCTGATTACGCTATTTGATTGCTGCCTGGACCTGACCCTTGCCTGTGACCTGATTACGCTATTTGATTGCTGCCTGGACCTGACCCTTGTCTGTGACCTGATTACGTTATTTGGCGTTCTGCCTCTACCTGATTTAGTTATCTTGCCCTATCTCTACTACTCTGGACTGTTCCTGTTACCTCCAGTAGTCCTGCATTCTGGGCTCCTTCTACCCTGCTAATACAGACACCAGCAAGTGTCTGACAACTTGTGTGCATTAGCAAGGATGTGTAATTGTGTGTTTGTAAGCATGCATATGTATTTGTGTGTGATTATGGATGTGTAATTATGTGTGCGTCAGCATGGATGTATAATTGTGTGTGTGTGGGCATGGTTGTGCAATTGTGTATGTGAGCATGGATGTGTAATTGTGTATGTGTATGAGCACGGATGTGTAATTGTGTGTGCAAGGATGTGTATGCGTGGGAGCATGTATGTGTAGGTGTTTGTGTGTGAGTATGTATGTGTAAGTGGGGTGAGATGGAGTGTGTGTGTTAGAATGTATGTATGTTAGTAAGTATGAGTAAGTGCGTGTAATTTGTGCAAGTGGGTAACTGTGTGTTCCAGAGTGTATGTTGGAAAGGGGGGCAAGTGGCAAAGAAGGCACATACAAATTGATTGGGGGCAATGATGGCACAGACCAGCTGTTGAAGTTGGGGGGCCCCGGGGCAACTTTTGCACCAGGGTGCTGTTGTTTCTAGTTACGTCCCTGGTTCAATGCCAGTTAGATCGTTTTTAGATATCATTTGGACAGTAATAAATCTAGTCAAATAGAACTGTTAACAATAGTAGTATAGCAGATGAAATGAAAATAAAACTGCTTCTAGATATCATCATTTGTTTCAGAAATGGTAATATTAATGGTAATATTAATATAATAATATAGAAACAAGAAAAACTGCTAAGTCAAATTAGTCAAAAAAGAAATCCCAAACAATACAAAATACAAAACATATTGTCCAATCCTTTCTTATCCTGTGCATTATATATATATATCATTAACCTGCATATGATCCGGCGTTTAGAAAATGTTAATCTTACCAAAAATGCTATGAGGTCGTCATATACTTCATGGAATAGTTTCTCATTGTTTGTGTCCTGTAAAGTCAATGCAATAATCAGTTTGATACAAAAATATTGTTTACTACATTTTACATTAAAGTTTTGGATACAGTGATAGCAAAACATTTTGGGATTTCTAAAATAACCAAAATCCAGTAATTTATGTATTTATTTATAATATCTTTATGTAAGTTATGGTGGGTAAAGGTGAAAGGAAAACCCTTTCACTAAAATTTAGGGGGTAGTAGAAGCATTATTAAACACTCATCTACAGACACCAGATAAGCCAGAAGGCTTGTTTTCCCCTCAGAAATCTCATGGTGCTGCCACAACCACAAGGGATTCTGGGTAGGCACATGCAAATAAGGTCAACAATTATCACCTTTTGCCTCTATATCCACTTTATACATGGGTCCGTTGAGAGTAATTGCCCGCCTTCTGGCTTGTCTGGTGTCTGTAGATGAGTGTTTAATCATGCTTCTACTGCCCCCTTTATAATATCTGACAGTTGCATAATTGGTGTTTCTAAAGTGATGAAAGTGGGTTTTTATATATCTGAATGATTTGGGCTGCTTGTCAGTGGAAATAATGAATCCTAAAACATAAAAAAATTATAACCTGCCAATATAATAGACACAATCAACAAATTAACCTTTGCGTGACGATACTTGCAAATTAGGTCAGACAGACTTTGGAAGAGGACTGGCACACTCTGTGGAGAAAGAAAGTTCACAGTTTTTAGATGTTTATGCTAATACAAAAATTCATAATTTTGACAGGCAATTCTATAAAGTAAAACAAGCAAATTTTAAAGGAGTAATATAATTCCCTATGGTGCTTCAAGTATATATATTAACTAAATAAAAAAATTAAAAAAATGGCGAGTGGATGGAATAGATAAAATTATTTTTATTTTATGACTCCAAAAGTATACTTTTGAGCCCTGTTGAATGAGTGCAAATGTATAACTATTGTCTACTGTCAGTTACCTACAAAATTTACACGTTTATAATTGTCTAACTTGAGTGTTTTAGTATAAAACAAATTCCCCTAACCTCTCCAACAGAAGTTGGAAAAAATAACCAGCCGTGCCCTTAATTTCACTGCCATGGACATGTCAATGCAGTGAGTTTTAGTGCACATTGAAACTGTAATACTAGGATCTTTTGAAAGATATCTTCATGGAAAATTGGCTATTTTGCCAGTACATGCTAAAACTAGGATATTTTTAGAGATTATCTGTCAAGGACATAAAAATCCCAAGGCAGAATATAGCATTGTGGGCACTGTTCTGTCAGTGACAACAGAAGAGAGACTTAGGAGTAAATATTTCTGATGACGTAAAGGTGAGCAGACATTGCAAAGAAGCATCTCAAAAAAGCAAGCAGGATGCTGGGTTGTATAGTGAGAGGGATTATTAGCAGGAAGAGGAAGGTGGTTCTGCCACTTTACAGATCTTTGGTCAGACTTAACCTAGGGCACTGTGCTCAGTTCTGGAGACCCCATCTCCAGAAGGATATTGACACATTGGAGGGAATTCAGAAGAGAGTTACAAAAATGGTAAGTGGTTTACAGGACATATATTATCAGGAAAAGTTAAATGTTCTTAATATATATAGAGAGAGAAGCCGATACAATAGATACATTTACCTTTTGTATTTAACAAAGTACAAGAGACATGCATATTTGAAAGGAAGTGCAATGTTAGAACAAGAGATCATGCTCTAAAACTAGGTCAGATGTTTAGATATAACATAAGGAAATTCTACTTTACTCAGAGGGTAGTAGATAAATGGAAGTCTCCCAGCAGAAGTGATGGAGGCTTAATACAGTGAGAGAATTTAAACAGGCATGAGATAGACATAAAGCTTTCCTCACTATAGGATCTGACCAAAGACTGATAGGGGTTAAAACCCCTTACATCAGAAAAATGGGCAGACTAGATGGGCCGAATGGTTCTTATCTGCCATCAAATTCTATGTTTCTATATAATTCTCCGCATCCAGTTTATCAAGACTAATACTTTACCTGCAATGCTTTGTTAAGGCATGAAGGATCTGGTTGGAATCCACCATCTGCAAGAAGCCATGTATATTAATTGTACATGAATAATAATAATGATCAGGATAAAAACTGATACAATCTATTAGCTATATTTACTAATACCTGGGTTTAAACTTACCTGGAACATATGCACTGCAGAGTTCTAAGAGCAAAAGAGCCAGTGTAATTTTCATTATGTTGGTGAGTAATCAAAGTCTGCAACTCTAACAGTTAGGCGGAGATCTGCAGAACTAACATTCCTATACATACCATTTTATATTGTCACATCATTGAGTGCTGCTTAGGGAGGCAAACATTTTTGACTTTTGTCTAAACCAAATATGAAACCAGTTGGGGGGATTAAGAGGGATACTCTTTTCAATTTGTTGATTCAGTGCTCAATGTCAACATTTTAAACTCTCAAGGTTATGCTTTTTATCTTCTAGGACCACAGAGTGCTTTTGGCTATAGCTTTTTTCAACAGTTATTTTCCTACTTTTCAAACCTGCACAAATTCTATGTTTTTTTTTTCGGGTATGTTTTTTAAGAAGAAAAAAATAAAAAATGATTTAAAAAAAAAAAAATGTATTCACAGTTTTACATGTATATAAATTATCCAGAGCTAGTACAAATGTGGAAAGGTATCCTTAAACCTAACCTTAAACCTATCTAATTACCCACTAACTAATCCCCATTAGTGATTGGTTGTAGCAGTGACCACATGCATAGAGGTGCATGGAATCTGCTGTACACTCCGGTCATGGAGTGGCCAGCAACAGTGCTGGCCCACACGATCATTGTGAATGCAACGCAGTAGTGGGTTTTTCCCTTATGATGTTCCAGGTATGTCATTGGTCCTCCAGGTAGATATTTTGATAACAGACTTGCTATGTCTCACAAAGGGGTTAAATGTTCAGTTTTTTCAATTCAGTTTTTATAATAGAAAGATGCACAAATAAGAAGTGTGGTTGGGATATACCGTAATCACTCTTGAATTACATTTACAACATTGATTTATTTACCTTTGGTGCAGCTCTATGCCAAACCGTGGCAAGCATTCTTGTCTTTACTTCTGAACTTTACGATATGATGTCATATCCCAATGCCCCACTTTTAAAGGGATGTGTGCAGAAGGAAATATTGATGATTGTGCTGACTTGACATAGCCTTCAACAGTGTTATGGCCTTGTGTGGAAGATCAGTGATCTCTCTTTTTACAAACTAATTGACTAGTGATGTTGCTGTTATGGGGCTGCCATGACCTGGGCCTGCCAGCCTAGGCCTAGTTGGTCTATGCTATGATACGTCACTCTATAAAAACTCCTCAATTAATTACTCAGTTCTCCCTCCACTGCCACTTAACTTTTAGTTCTGTTTCATAGGTCCCCACCATCAATATTTTAAACCTTTATACACACATTTTGTTATTCTGCCATCCTCTTATAGAAAAATAAAGCATATCTTACCTACTGCCCACATAAGAAATAAACATATCTAATTGCCAGTTGTGCAAATGTTTCCCTAGTCATTTTTAGATTGTTATTGTCAAAATATGTTATGTTGAGGCAAAGGAAGGTGAAGAAAAACCCTTCCACTTAATTGCCAAAAACTAACCTCCAAGTTTTTTTCCACAGAAATCCAACAGTGTAAGGTATTTTGGCATTTGCAAAACAGTTTAACAACAAACACCTCGTTTTTCCTTTAAAAACACTTTATACATGGATCCCTTAGAGCTCAAGCCTGCTGTGCTAGACAGCTTTTTAACAAATTCTGAGACAGAGGGGCAAAAGCCAGAGCACCAGTCATAGACAGCTGTTTCGTCCTTAATGGGACTCATCAACATGAGGTTGATTACTGGCTTACAGCCAGGTTGATACGTAGGTCACACTCAAAATACATGACCCTTGCACTGCCCATACCCAGGAGGTTCCCCATTTCTCAAACCCGAAATAAGAGACAGACACCAGCAGGATTGGATTTAGAAAAGGCCGAGACATTTATTTAACAAATGTCTCGACATAACTTTATTTAACATCTTATAAATTATTATAAAACACTTTAATAATAACTTCTGTATAAATACTATACAGTCTTCTGTACACCTGTGTACAAACAGCTGAGGGTTCCCAACCTAAACACCAAACAATGGCTTCACACTACCCCTTCCGCCGGATACCACAATCACCCAAGCGACCGCGGGTCGGATAGGGGAGCTCCACCTTAACGCTTTGTTTAATCCTGTACAGGGAGGGCATTAACTCTAACCTCTAACCAAAACCATCAACTTGCCACTCCCATTATCATTCAAACTTCTCCAGGGAACTCCTCCGCCACAGCAAAGAAAA
The DNA here is from genome assembly GCA_023333645.1 of Sceloporus occidentalis. Taxonomy (NCBI): domain Eukaryota; kingdom Metazoa; phylum Chordata; class Lepidosauria; order Squamata; family Phrynosomatidae; genus Sceloporus; species Sceloporus occidentalis. The sequence continues at coordinate 1,186,212 of JALMGF010000028.1, forward strand.
CGGATCCTGCAAAAAGAAAGAGGGAAAGGGGGAAAGAAAAAACACACAAAGCCAACACAAAAACACAAAGCAAAAGACAAAAAGAGGGAGGGCGGGCGGGAAACTGCTCCTGTGGTGTTCAGTAATTGCCCCTTGCACGTGTGCTTAGAGGGGCTTTATAGCCCTGTCCCCTTCCCCCTACAGTCACGTTCCTTGTGACTTCCCCCACGTTCCCTGTGCATTCTCACCTCGTGCTAACCCTTGCTGAGTTAACCCTTTCCTGCCCTAATACCATGTGCACCGTCCTGTAGTGCTGGCAGGGTCATGTTCCCCTTACGCCTATGACTCCAGGGTTTCTTTATGGTGATTATCTGATTTGTTACTTGCTGATTGTAGACTTCAGATAAACCCACCATATTCCCAGTGTGATCCAGAAAGGAAATAAAAGTCACCCCTGCCCCTTCTGTCCATATGCAGGTTAAAAGATATATCAGAAAACACTAAATGATATACACATGTCTAGCTTGGGAGGAACAAGAAAAAGATTGTATATAACAGAAACATAACAGTAAATAAATTACTTTGGCAAACTACAGGATACAGATATTTTTCAAAGGAGGGGAAGTATTAGGATAAGATCTATGTATATCTAAACATCTATCAATCAAGATATGTATGTATGTAACTCTATCTATCTATCTATCTATCTATCTATCTATCTATCTATCTATCTATCTATTTCTATCTATCTATCTATCTATCTGTCAGGGGCAGCCTGGCTCGGGGGGCCCAAGGCTTCTCCAGAGTTTACAAAACCAGCTGGTTGATGGAATTATGGCAGGTGCTGGTAGGAACATGTCAGATACTGGTGGTAGCATGGCAGGGGCTGGTGGGGACATGACATGGGCTGATGGGGACATGGTAGAGGCAAGTGGGGACATAGCAAGGGTTGATGGGAGGGGACATGACAGGGCAGAGATATTGCAAGAGCTGTTAAGTACAATACATGGCCTGAGGGGACATTACAGGGGCTGGCTTGCACTATGGACCTTAGCTAACTGGCAGCTGGTTGACGTCTGCGTGAAGTGCGTAGACAACCTCCGCTGTTGCCCGGCACTTCCGTCAGGGCTTCTATGACGAAGCACCGGCATGACATGACCTTGTGGTACTCCGTCATAGTGCCGGGAACCAGCAGAGGTTGTCTATGTTTATCGTGCAGATGTCCACCGGCTGCTCCGACTAGGGAGTCTGGAGCACGGGGGGCAAGTGGCATATCAGGGGGTATCTATAAGGAAGGTGCATTATGAATTAAGATGGGGACCTTAAAATTACTATTGGTTTTCTGAATTTCTGTTTATATATATCATATGCTGTCAAAAGCAGGGCTAACTGCATTATAGATACCAAAAATGTTAAAATACATGTATTCCTGTTCATTAAATAAAATGCTGTTTTACCATCCACTAATGTGTATTTTTTCTATACACCAATAGCACCAAACTATAAGGGCGCTGCCTATAATCGGGTGCGGCCTATCATCAGGCCAATACATTATTATCTAAAGATATGTTTATGTATATATATTAGACTTGGGCACCAGGGGGCTCTTCGTGTTCGTCTTCGTGCTCGTCTTCGGGGGGGAAAAAACCTTCGTATTCCGCGAATATTCGCCCGTTCCTGTCTTCTCTTCGGGCGAATATTCGCGGACATTCTTCGTGCTCGTTTAATCTTCGTTTCCTTCCCGGTTGCCTTGCAGGGGTTAATACGGGGTTAACAACACATCGGAGCAGCAGCAGCTGCCGTGAAGGAACGTGTGTGCAACTCTATTGGTCGTTTCGGCAGGGGGCTGGTCTGGCATCAACTAGTGAATTGCAGAACGCACTTCATTCGTTGATGGCAGGCCAGCCCCCTGCCGAAACGACCAATAGAGTTGCACACACGTACTGAGGTGTACTGTACACAAAATGACCTAGAGACAAATGCTCCAAGGAACTTGGCCTCCGTTTATCATACACAATCACACATCCATAGATGTTTAATAAAAGAATAGGGATTATTTTACATTTTTAAATTGATTTTGGACCACTTGTAATACATGCCTAACATTTGCTACCTATTTACAATGGCATACTTTGCAACAACCCAACTTTTACTGGACAGTACTGGAAAAAAGCAGGACTGTCCACCAAAATCTTGGGTGTGTTGGCAGGTATGCGGATGGAAAAATGTTGGACAAGAACTAAAAAATAGCTTAGGGTTAATGTACGGTTATGTTTAAGATTAGTAGCAGTGCACTGCTTTGGTTAAAGATGTATTATGTCTAAATAATAATTTAATTTTAATGGGTTTTAAAAAAAAATTAGGGGTTTATTTAAATGTATTTTAAAGTTAGATTTATTATTTAGTACTTTATTATATTTATTTAATGTTTATACTAGTGCTACCTACCGAGCTATAACTACCAACGTGTATTTGCATACCTAGTTTAGCTAAATTAGATGGGACAGGACTGGAAAAAAGCAGGACTGTCCCTGAAAAAGTTGGGTCTGTTGGCAGGTATGTGGATGGAAAAATGTTATAGTATGAAGTGTGAGTTATAGCGTTAATGCTAGTGAGTGTAGAAATGAAGGCCAGGACAAATAACAAGAGGAAAGGTCCTTGTGATTTTTGCATTGTACGTGTATGTGTTATGTGTGTTATGTGTGTTGTCACTTGTCACTGTGTTATATGTGTTATGTGTGTTATGTGTTATGTCACTGTGTTATTTGTGTTATTGTGTGTGTTATGTTTGGTTGGTTGTGTATCAGAAGGAAAATAATGAAATGGAAATGGAAAAGGAAATGGGAAAGGCGAATGAGTGGGCAATTGGCGACCCACTCACCTGTTTCACCCCAGAGCAAAGCATCCAAACACTGTCAGTCCTAGACGTTTGGCAGCGGACTTCCAGAGCTCAGACACAAGGCCCTAGCGTAAGCTGGCCACTCCGGCGGAGGTAGCAGGCGTTGCCACACCGCAAACAGACGCAGCCAGGGGGGAGAAACTGCCCTTACCATTAGGGACATTTGAGGCATGACACTAGCCAGGAAGCGAACTGGCAGAGAAGAGACGCTGGCACCAGCAGCAGCAGCAGAATTGGGAAAGGCGAATGAGTGGGCAATTGGTGACCCACTCACCTGTTTCACCCCAGGGCAAAGCACCCAAACACTGTCAGTCCTAGACGTTTGGCAGCGGACTTCCAGAGCTCAGACACAAGGCCCTAGCGTAAGCTGGCCACTCCGGCGGAGGTAGCAGGCGTTGCCACACCGCAAACAGACGCAGCCAGAGGGGAGAAACTGCCATTACCACTAGGGACATTTTGGGCATGACTCTAGCCAGGAAGCAAACTGGCAGAGAAGAGATGCTGGCACCACCACCACCAGCAGCAGCATTGAAAAATGGGAAAGGCGAATGAGTGGGCAATTGGCGACCCACTCACCTGTTTCACCCCAGGGCAAAGCACCCAAACACTGTCAGTCCTAGACGTTTGGCAGCGGACTTCCAGAGCTCAGACACAAGGCCCTAGCGTAAGCTGGCCACTCCGGCGGAGGTAGCAGGCGTTGCCACACCGCAGACAGAGGCAGCCAGGGGGGAGAAACTGCCCTTACCATAAGGGACATTTGAGGCATGACACTAGCCAGGAAGCGAACTGGCATCGAAGAGACGCTGGCACCACCACCAGCAGCAGCAGCAGCAGCAGAATTGGGAAAGGCGAATGAGTGGGCAATTGGCGACCCACTCACCTGTTTCACCCCAGGGCAAAGCACCCAAACACTGTCAGTCCTAGACGTTTGGCAGCAGACTTCCAGAGCTCAGACACTAGGCCCTAGCGTAAGCTGGCCACTCCGGCGGAGGTAGCAGGCGTTGCCACACCGCAGACAGAGGCAGCCAGGGGGGAGAAACTGCCCTTACCATTAGGGACATTTAAGGCATGACACTAGCCAGGAAGCGAACTGGCAGAGAAGAGACGCTGGCACCACCACCAGCAGCAGCAGCAGAATTGGGTAAGGCGAATGAGTGGGCAATTGGCGACCCGCTCACCTGTTCCACCCCAGAGCAAAGCATCCAAACACTGTCAGTCCTAGACGTTTGGCAGCAGACTTCCAGAGCTCAGACACTAGGCCCTAGCGTAAGCTGGCTACATTGGCGGAGGTAGCAGGCGTTGCCACACCGCAGCAAGTGCAACCAGGGGGGGAGAAACTACCCTCTCCATTAGGGACATTTAAGGCATGACACTAGCCAGGAAGCGAACTGGCAGAGAAGAGACGCTGGCACCACCACCAGCAGCAGCAGCAGCATTGGAAAAGGCGAATGAGTGGGCAATTGACGACCCGCTCACCTGTTTCACCCCAGGGCAAAGCATCCAAAGACTGTCAGTCCTTGGCGTTTGGGAGCAGACTTCCAGAACTCAGACACTAGGCCCTAGCGTAAATTGGCTACACCGGCGGAGGTAGCAGGCATTGCCACACCGCAGCAAGTGCAACCAGGGGGAGAAACTACCCTCTCCATTAGGGACATTTGAGGCATGATTTCAGCCAGGAAGCGAACTGGCAAAAGATGCTGGCACCACCACCAGCAGCACCGTTGGAAAAGGAAAAAGGTGAATGAGTGGGCAATTGACGACCCGCTCACCTGTTTCACCCCAGGGCAAAGCATGAAAGTCTGTCAGTCCATGGCGTTTGGGAGCGGACTTCCAGAACTCAGACACTAGGCCCTAGCGTAAATTGGCTACACCGGCGGAGTTAGCAGACGTTGCCACACCGCAAACACGTGCAACCAGGGGGAGAAACTACCTTAAACATTACAGATAAAAAAAATTAACTTTCCAAGCTAAGAGCTGGGTAACCCAACTTGGGCAGATTGAATTTAAGGAAGGCAATCTGCTCCATCAGATGAGGTGCCATGCGTGAGCGCTGTGGACTCAGTATGTTTCCAGTCATAGAAAACACGCGCTCACTTTGAACAGTGGTTGGCTGACATGATAGTAGCTGCTGCGCAACCCATGAGAGTGCAGGCCACACACTCTTCTTTTCATCCCAGTAGCTAAGAGGATCAACATTAGGCGCAGAAGGAACTTCACAGAGGTAAAGTTTGACCATTTCAGCAGCACTACTCTCCTTTCTGCTGCTAGCTCTGTCAGATGGTCCAACTATACTCCCAAGTGCCTCTTCCCAAAACGCAGCGGCTCCACTCAGCTGTATTGTGCTGCTTGTGGCACTGCTGCTGATGCTGCTGCTAGGAGTAGCAGACCACATCATCTCTTCCTCCTCCTGCACCTCTCCCTCCTCGGACAGCATTCCCATTTTACGCTGCCAGTCACGCACCTTGTTGACCAATTGCTCCCGGTAGCTACTGAGAACATTAAATTTCAAAGCTAGCTTTCCCTTAATTCTTGGATCGCAAAGGCACGCTAGCATCATTTCGGGACTCTCTTCCATTCGTTTGCGAAGGTGTACTTTTAGCAGATCCTTCAGCTTCCTGACTATGGCTGCTATGTCAGGATGTAGAGTGCCACCTTGAACAGCCTCACGGTTTCCAAGGAACACATCCATCTTGCTGCCTAGATGGGAGAACACTGGGATTACCTGGGCCAGACTGGCAGTGTTTGAGCTTAAATTTTCTGTGGCATCCCTGAATGGTTTAAGGACTGCCACTAGCTGGGCGATCACTGTCCAATCCTCCCTATTCAATGGAGAGGTAATCCCAATATTGTGCTCTGAGGCAAGATTATGGATTGCCCTCTGCTGCTCCAAAATCCTCTCGAGCATGTCTAACGTGGAGTTCCACCGTGTACTGACATCCTGACGTAGGCAGTGTACGGGAAGACCTGACCTCTCTTGCTCTTCCCTCAAAAGTTGGCTAGCCTTAACACTATGGTGAAAGTGCCCAGCGATCTTTCTGCAGCGGGACAGAACTACTGCTGCCACATTAGTTCCTTCTGACATTGCTGCCTTCACTACAAGATGGATGATGTGGGCTGCACAGCGCACACCAACAATATGACCATCTCGCAGCGCTTTCACCATATTGGCACCTCCGTCAGTTACCACAAAACCAACTTCAACATTGGTGCCCGCCTCTGCTCCCACCCAAAGGCTAAACATTTTCCTCATCGCATGCAGAATGTTTTGGGAAGTGTGCTTTTCATCCATCACTTCTGCATGGAGAAGGAAAGATCGGTAGCCTGCTGCAGCAGCTTCCTTAGACACACCGGGCTGCCACCAGTATGCTGTCAAAGAAAGAAAGGCATGCTGGCCGCTAGGTGCACTCCACAAATCTGTAGTGAAATGAACAGACTGACCAGCAGCCTTGGAAAGCTCCTCTTTCACTGCTGCAACACAGGACCGATACAATGAGGGGACAATGTTCCTGCTGAAAGTGGAACGTGACGGAACTGTATATTGTGGAGCCACAGCCGCCATCAATTGTTTGAAAGGCTCCCCTTCGATTATAGAGAAGGATACCCCTCCAACAGCAATGAACTGACCAATCAGTCGCGTTACTTTATTGGCCTGCTGTTTGGGCATTGACCTTTTGGATTGGAATGCCACAAATTGTTCCAGGGTGGGCTGGACATGCAGTGCTCCAACCTGCCTTGGTCTCTGGCTGCCAGCACTAGTTGCTGCTGCTGCTGCTGCTGCTGCTATTGGCTCAGAAGAAGAAGCTGTTGGGGTTTTTCCACGGCCACCAGCTATGCTGCCTGCACTAAGTTTTCCCTCTGCATCTTTCCCCAATAGCACAGCGTTGTGTTGAGTGCTGAGGTGATGCTTCATGCTAGCACTGGTAAAATGGCCAGACACTTTCCCTCTGCTTATTAGCTTCCCACAATGTTTGCACTTTCCATAGCGCCCTTCTTCAACATTTTCAAAGTGCTCCCAAATTGGGGCGCGCATAGCCTTGGAGTGTGCCTTGGGTGCTGCTCCTACTGCTCGGGGTGGATGAACAGAGGCAGAACTAGTGGTGGTGGGACTGGTGGTAACAGTACTGGCCATAGTGGGACTGCTAATTGCTTTAGATTTGCTAGGTTTTGCTGCTGCTGATGGTGGTGGTGGTGGTGGTGATGATCGTAGCGGAGAAGGTGGAGGCTCAGGGGAAAATTGTGCACTAGTCATTTGGACACTGCTCCCTGAGGAATCTGATTCCTGACCACTCATCTCCTCTACTTCCTCTGGCTCATAGTCTAGCTCTTCATTAGCCAGATCGAATGGAATTCCTGCTAGGCTGGAGCTAAGACTGATATCGTCGTGAGACTCGTGACTAGTAGTAGTGCGAGCAGGAAGAATAGACTCTGCACTTGGCCTCTCAGTCTCAGGCTCCTCTGCTACCTCGCTAGGTGGAGTCCCACTATGTGTAGCCCTCTCTCTAACTGTCTTTACAAAAATTTTGTAAGGACTTGGTGGCTTGCTAGAGGTACTAGGAGGACATGGCGTGGCGGTACCGGTGGGAACAGTAGGCGCAGCACTAGTGGTGGTAGAGGCGGTAGAGGTGGGGGTGGTGGTGGTGGTGGTTTTCCCTACAAAGGAATGAGATCGCTTTGGTTTGGGACCCCTCTGAGTCTTGCTGCTAATTTGGCTCTGCTTGGTACCTTGCATGCTGCTGGTGGATGGGGAAGATGCTGCTTGGGGCAAAAGGCACTTCTTTTTAGTCACTGGGCTGGTACTACTTGTGCTACCCTTTAACTTTGAACGTGCTTCTGGTGCTTTAGGCTTTCCGTAAAAAACCATAGAGCTTGTGGGCCTAGCCGCACTACTACTGCCTGCTTTTGGTGCCTTTCCTTTACTTGATGATCCTTCAAGCAATGCTTCCCCAAATGATAAGCGAGAGCTTGGCCTACTTGGCCGACTAGACTGACGCAAAGGCTGCATCTTAGAACTGGTGGTGGTGCTGGTGGTGGTGCTGGTCGTGGCGGTGGTAGATGGAGCTTGTCCCTCCTTAGTCCCAAAAGGAGGATCCATTTCAAATTTTGTGTTGTGTGTGTAGTGTAGTGTAGTGTTTAAAAAACTATAAAAAAAATAAAAATAAATAAAATTTAAAAAAAAGGAAAAACGAATTAAAGACAAAAAATTAGAGGAAGTTCTCTTCAGTGCTACTGCTTAAAAAGTAAAACTATGCACTACTGCACTGTGCTGTGTGCAATCTGCCAAAGTGCTAAAGTTATTTAAATTATTAACTCAAGATTAACTATTTAATAACTAGCAGTATTTTATTTTTAATTTGAATTTACACGGGCCTAAGAGCTTAGCCTACTACTATGCTAGCCTAAAGCTATATTTCCTTACTATAAGTCTACCTCTAGGCAGACGCTCTCAAACCCACTAAGCTAAAGTGAGCTTAAATCAGATTCAGTATATGATTTATTAATTAATATTAAGTTATATAATATTAATAGATTAGAAATAATTTACTTATATATTATGTATTATAGATAGAAGAATATAGATTATGAATTAGAATTTAGAATTAGAATTACTTATATTATAGATTATGAATTAGAATTTATATTGTTATATATTATTTATAATATATTATAGATTAAGATTAAAGAAGATTAGAATTATTTTAGTACTACAGCTAGTAGCTTGAAGCTTTGCTTAGTACAGCTCGTCACAGTCAATTTTTCTTGAAAAGAATTAGAAATAAAATAAAATGTCACAGCAAAACAGTTAGCTTCACTGCTGGCTGCACTCACTAGCCCAACAAGTTCACTTCACTGATGGACTGAGGTGAGCAAAACACTAAGGGTACTTTTAATAAAATTGAAATAAAATGTAAAATAAATGAGAAAATCTTTGCAAAACAGTTAACGTCACTGCTTGCTGATCAAAAAAAAACACAGCACTTATGCGGCTGCACTCACTAGCCCAACAAGTTCACTTCACTGATGGACTGAGGTGAGCAAAACAAATGAAATAAAATGAAAGATTAATTAAGAAAAATTGACTTGGTCTCTTGCTGTTGCTAAAACAAAGCACAAACTATAGAGCTGCAGCACCAGTACTAATAAGATTAGCTGAACTATACGCTAGTAGTAATTATTTAATATTATTACTTTTATTTATAGCTAATTTAATTAACTATTAAGACAAGAAAGAATTATAGAATTATTGATATTACTGATTTTAGATTAGACACTAGTAGATGTCTTGAATGTCTACAGTACACTCTACACTAGTATACTATTACTAACTATAACTGACAAATATATATATAATTTTATAATGAATTCAATTATTAATTATATTAATTAATATTACTGATTTTAAATTAGACACTAGTAGATGAATGTCTACAGTACACTCTACACTAGTATACTATAGAATATATATATATATGACTGACATATATATATATATAATAATGAACTATTAAATTATAGATTCTATTAAATTATTATTTATAAATTCTATTTAATTTATTTAAGCAGGACAGGCAATAGGCACTAGTGCCAGCCCAGGGCAAGGGCACCCCAGTGCCACTGAGGCACTGGGTGCACTGTCAACTCAACAGCACTTACACTACAGTTGATGACAAATTAAATAAAAAAAATTAAATTAATCAAATTATTATTATTAATTATATTAAGTAGCACTGAAGTGAGGATGAAGTACACTGTGAGAAATGGCAGGCTAAGGCTTACCAGTCTCACACAGAACAGAACAATCTCTCTCTGTAACGCTCGGATGCAGCACAGCAGTGTTGCCAAAGCAGTCACAGCGAAAAATGAATGGATCTCTCAGGCAAGCTCTGGTCTTATAAAGGCGCCTTCAGAATTCAAAAAACAGCAGCACAGGCATTGGACGAGACCCTTAGCGTGACGTCACAAGAGTGAGATGATTGGACAGACGAGATCAGCTCACTCCTGTTTGAAATTTTGGCGGCTGCGCGGCAAAAACGAAGACGATCACGAAGAATCTTCGATTCTTCGTGGTTGTGAGTCTTCGTCTTCTCCTACGTTTTGCCGGCACTGTATTCTCTTCGGCGTGTCTTCGGAACGAACAAAAAAACGGCCTCTTCGTGCTCGTTTTCATGTTCGCCCGAAGACGAATGCGCAAGTCTAATATATATATATATATATATATATATATTAAAGTATATATATAACACATTCCACTCATATGGATCTAATGAACGTATCTTTTTCAGTCTGTTTGTGTGATTTCCTCTGTTTAGGGCCTACTAAAGTAGACACATCACACCCAAACACTCTCCTGAGAGTGATAAGCTGTATGAAAGGTAAAAGGGTAGCGGCAAACAAGCATATATTATCAGAGTAAATGTGTATTGATGTATGGTGTTGGTGCTAGTAAGCATGTAAGTTTGTGTTTGTCTGTATATAAGTGTGTGCACTACTTGCAAATAGGGGAGTCCCAAATAAATCCTGCACCCAGGGGGCAGTGATCTGTTACCTACATACACATATATCGCATTTATGGGAATTTGCCACAAGTTTTCTTTTCTACAAGCATGATTGGTTGTAAAAACATATAGCACATTAATTACCCCTACATTTTGTTTACCCATTAGATGCAGAAAGGGTGCACTTCAATATTTTGGGTTTTGTAATATCAGTTACGGTATTTAATGGTATCTAGAGAACTCTTCACAGATTATTCTTCATACATTAGACTCACAATACATACATTTGTTGAGTATTTGCTATATGTATTGAAATGCTTTCAAATACTTCAAATGGGTAAAAAAATGGGTAAAAAAACCCCTTGTTTGATAGGGGAGTGGCTGAGGACATGAATAGGATAAGTCATAAAGTGTTATTTACATACTGTTAATGTAGTTTAAGTAGGTGAGAGGATTAACACATCTGATGATCAAATCCACAGTAAATTAGCTGCATGTTATTACAAAAGTTAAAAGGGAATCATAAAACCACAGTCTTGGTTTACAATATTTCATCTGCAGTTCAAAATATTGGTTTAAACCATCTTATGGTATGAACGAGTATGCGCGATTGAGTTAATGAATATCTGTAAATGAGTATATGAATGAATATGTGGGGGTAGCATGGATGTGTAAGGGGGGGGGGCGTGGTACAGGGAGGCTGTTTGAGGCTAGGATGCCACAGGCAGGATGTTTTGGGGCAAAGATGGCAAGTCCTATGCTAACAATCTAAGAGGGGCAATATGCAAGGGTATGGGAACATTGATTCACAAGGGGGTGCTGGCTGGGGGCATCACATAAATCAATACTAAAGGGGGGCTGGGATAAATTTACAAAGTGGGGCTAGCTGGGGGCAATACACAAGGGTGTGGGGGCATTAGGGTGACCACATCGGCCATGTTTTACGGGTCACATAACTTTTACATATTGCTGACCAGCCCAGATAAAATGCTGAACTGCAGTATGAGAGATGTATAGACCCATGGAAAGGAACCAACTAGTCAGATATACATCCCCCATACTGCAGAGTAGTATTTTATCCTGGCCAGTGGTATCAATACACAAGAGGGGCAGCTGGGGTCATTACATAAATCAATACTAAAGCGAGGGGCAGGCTCATTGTGGTTCATTATGAACATACCTGAGAACTCTTCAGGTTTGCTCTCCAGGCGACGCACTGCTTCTCCGGTTATCCAGGTCAACACCCGAATCCTCAACACCCGAATTTCCCCTTCAAATGGGTGTGTTTCCCGTGATCTAGGCCTCTGGGAATTAGCATAGCTTAATGTACAGGGCACATGTATGAGTGTGGTTGAGTATGTAGTGATTGGTGGGTGCATGGCGTGGGGGCGTGCATTTCAGAGGGTATATAGGGGTGAACTTTAGGTGACCTGGGTCATTGCCATTTTAATAGCCGGCTAGCAGTCACTTCCCTCCCTCCCTGTGGTTTTTCTTATGTCATTTTCCTTGTTCTCACTTCTTTTGTTTGTCACAGCAGGCGGGTGGCATGTCCTTGCCGGTCAGGAATTGGTGTGGCTGGATATGGAAGGTGGTGTCAAGGACGGAAGGCGGGTCTCAATCCTCCCCTAACCTCTTGTGGTAAGGTCAATGACCTTGGTCGTGCCCACTGAGCTTATGGTCGGCTGGTGGTTAGCACTGGTAGATGGCAGCACAGGGAGCTGTTTTTGTGATGTTGGACGAGGGGGGAGGTGAGTACCCCGGTGGTTTTTCAACATGCTTCAAGTATGGAAGCTGGGCCGGCAAGGACGGAGTTAATTTATTACTGTGTTAGTTTTGGCTGTTTTCCTGTGTGAATTATTTATGGTTAATGTTTGTTTGTTTATAAATGTGTTTCTCTTAAAATATAGGGTAACACAGTATGGTTTGAGTTTTTATGTAATAAAAGCTGTGGCCTGTTTTCATCCATATTCAGTTGTCCCTGTATTATTTGGTAAGTGGTTGTGGGTTGGTAATGGGTTGTGTTTTGCCCGGAGCACTATCCCCTCTTCTTCATACAAGGTGTTGGGCAGGTCCTCTGGATGCAATCAGGGTGCCAGGGCTGACATGATATTAGGGGGCAACATACAAGGGTATGGGAACATTAATTCACAAGGGGGTGCTGGCTGGGGGCATCACATAAATCAATACTAAAGGAGGGCTGGGTGGTGGGATAAATTTACAAAGTGGGGCTAGCTGGGGGCAATACACAAGTGTGGGGGCATTAGGGTGACCAGATTGGCCATGTTTTCCAGGTCACATAACTTTAACATATTGCTGACCGGCCCAGATAAAATGCTGCCCTGCAGTATGGGAGATGTATAGACCCATGGAAAGGGTCTAGGCCCAGAAATCAGTAAGAGTAAAAGTAAAGGTTTTGTGTTATTTAATCTATTTCAATCTGCTAAATTGTGGCTTCAGGCATCCCATGTATGATGTACTCCCAATCCCAACACATAATATTCTAGCCTATATTATCTGCCAAGCACTGATGTCATCTTTATCCAGTACACATTGACGCAGAGAAGTTAATATAATATAAATAATTTAACTGTATTCTGGAATCAAATACATTTATTGTTGTATTGTTAGTTGTGTTTATCAAAATTGTGGTTCATTATGAACATACCTTAGAACTCTTCAGGTTTGAGCTCCAGGTGAAGCACTGCTTCTCCGGTTATCCGGGTCAACACCTGAATCCTCAACACCCGAATTTCCCCTTTAAATGGGGGTGTTTCCCGCGATCTAGGTGTTGGGCAGATCCTCTGGATGCAATCCGGGTCAACACCCGAATCCTCAACACCCGAATTTCCCCTTTAAATGGGGGTGTTTCCCACGATGTCAGCAGGAACGCCCAGTGACATCCGCAGAAACATCCACTAACATCAGCAGGAGCGCCCCCAACCTCATTGGGAATGCGCCCGATGTCAGTGGGGCCGCATACCACAATGGAAGGCTCCGGGTAGCCTGAGCTAAGATGTTCCCAGGTGTTGTATATTCTTCTCCTCAATCAAACCAATACTACCAATTGATATGCGTGGAGAATAATCCGTTCTGCGTTGTGTATTAATGATAAATGTAATACCCTTTTTACCTCCTCCAAGAACTAACATATAACCTTATCCCCTTTTCCAGATAATATATGTCTAGTTCCACTAAGGTTTTCTATCTGATATTACAATAAAACAGCCTACCCAAGATTCTTACCAGAGAGAGAGCTTTAATTAGAATCTGCCCAGATTAAAGTTACAGCAAAGCCAAAACCAGAGTTACAGTGATATACAGATGACAATCATTCATACCAATCACAAACATCCCATCTATCCAATATCTGCTGCTAAGTGTGTATGCTGTGTCGGTAATGTGCAAAGGGTGAGATTCACCAATCTAGTCTTCCATGTGTGTTTCTACTATGTCTACTATTTCTCTATTGATGTGTAAATGAGGTCCCTGTCCTGTGTTCCCAAGACCCCACCGTGTGATTTTATTGACTTGCTATGTTTCCCAAGCCTATCTCCAGGTGATGCATTTCCTTCATTCCCTAAATATTATGTAGGTGTGATATCTTCTTACTGTCTTTCCTGTTACTTCCCCCCTAAGTGGGATCATACATATATATATATATATACACACATAAACTTAATCAAGCACATATTAATTACAAATATACATACCGTATTTGCTCGATTATAAGACGAGGTTTTTTTCAGAGCAAATGCTCTGAAAAATACCCCTCGTCTTCTAATCGGGGTCGTCTTCTAATCAGACCTCAAATAGAGTCTGATTAGGAGACTAAGATCCAGATCCCCCGCACCGCTGCAGGGGACCTGGATCCTCCTGTCTCACCCCCCCCCATCATACACACACTTACCGGTGCTTCCTGCTGTATTGCCGGGGCAGCGGGTTGACGTCTACGCGATCCGCGTAGACAACGTCCGCTGCAGCCGGAAGGAGGTGTGGCTAGCAGCGGGGGTTGTCTGCGTCCGTCGCGCAAACCTTCTCGGACAGCCGGGGAAAGTATACGCGACGGACGGATACAAACCCCCGCTGCCAACTCCACCTCCTTCCGGCTGCAGCAGAAGGCGACGTCAACCCGCTGCCCCGGCTGGAAGCACCGGTAAGAGAGGGCTGAGAGGGGAGGGGAGGGGAGAGTGTGTGTGTGTGTGTGTGTTAGTTAAATGGGGGTATAGGGTGTGTGTGTGTGTGTGTGTGTGTGTGTTAAATGGGGGCATAGGGCATTTCTGGAGTGGCGTTAAGGGGGAATTTAATAGAGCACTCTGCCTCCTGAAATGCCTTATACACCTATATGCCACTCTGCCCCATAATATGCATTTTAACCCCCTAAATGCCAGAGTGGCATATAGGGGTATAAGGCATTTCTGGAGGCAGAGTGCTCTATACAATGCCTTTTAACTCCCTTAATGCCACTCTGCCTCCTGAAATGCCTTATACCTCCCTATATGCCACTCTGCCCCATAATATGCATTTTAACCCCCTAAATGCCAGAATGGGATATAGGGGTATAAGGCATTTCTGGAGGCAGAGTGGCATATAGGGGTATAAGGCATTTCTGGAGGCAGAGTGGCACATAGGGGGTCAAAAGGCATACCATGGGGCACAGTGGCATATAGAGGGTTAAAAGGCATATCATGGGCCACAGTGCCATATTGGAGTGGCAAGCCTGGGGGCAGATGTGCGTAACTGGGGGACAGGTTGGAAAATACAAGAAATAAAAACAAAAAAAATATTTTTCTCAATCATAGCTTTTATTAAAAAAAATAGTTTACATGAATTAACATTTACTGGTAAAACTTTTTTCCTTTAGGGTCGTCTTATATTCAGGCTTTTTCTTTTTTTCCTAAGTTAATATTCAGATTTTGGGGGGTCGTCTTATAATCAGGGTCGTCTTATAATCGAGCAAATACGGTACTTGGTATTTACCCCAACACCAGGTATGATTATGAAATGTTAGCAACAGGCAACGACCACAACACTGGTCAATTCAATTTACACCCCTCAAACCACATATTTTTGAAAACTAGACACCCCAGGGTATTTCAAATACTGGTATCTTAACTCCTTCCATGCACTAATTCTACTACCGGCCTTCGTCAAACTTTTTGTTAGTCGTTTATTTTGCGACTAGGTATTTTGTACTTTAGGTATACTTTTACAGCTTCTGATATATTTCACTTTAAAACAACACTCCAATATGTTTTCAGCAACATCTCTTGAGCACAGTGATACCATGGATGGGTTTGTCAGATTATTTGGGCCTAAAAGGCCACATTTGGGACATGCGCAATTCAGTTTTTCAACTTGGAAAATCAGGTCTTTCCGCCACCATGTCAAATTTGGGGCAACTTTGAGTCAGCCAATTCAATTTTCCCCATCAAACAATATATGTTTGAAAACTAGACATCCCAGGGTACTTCAAATAATGGTATTTTTTTCCATGCCTTAATTCTGCCATCAGTATTTTGTTTCACACTCACTGTATTTTAGGTATGAATTTACAGCCCTTGGTATATGTACTGACAAACAACGTCACAGTATTTCAGCAACATCTCCTGAGTAGAATTATACCACCCATGCATAGGTTTGCAGGGTTGTTTGGGGGCTAAAAGGCCACATTTGGGAGGTGGGCATTTTTTCTTTTCATTTTGACATCTGGTCAGTCTGCTCCCATGCCCTGTTTGAACTCTATCTTTGAACCCAGCCAATTCAATTTATCCCACCAAACCATACCTTTTTTAAAATAGACACCCCATGGATATTTGAAATGCTATGTTATTCCATGCCAGGATTTTTAGATACAGCTCTGCTCATGAGCCTTTGATCATGATTTTTGGACTTTTTTTACATTTTGTTAGAACTGGATGGTTCCCCTGACATCACTGCATAAATATTTTATTGATTTTTTAACTTTTTATTTTTTCTATTTTTGTTTTTATTTTTTACTTATTACAGTGCAGACAGGGTTATTCTTGCCTTACCCCACCATGCCTGGTATACAGCAAGGTTTGACTGCCACTGGCGTCTAGCTCATAGTAGCATGCATGCGTGTGCTACTCAGCAAAGATTTAAACGGGAACATACACCCTGTTGCTGCGTATACTCTTTCTTCCCTTATATCTATATATACCTTCACTTACCTTGTAGCTCTTGTTCATCGCCTCAGAGTGTTATTCCCTGAAATTGCCTTGTCCTGATTCCTACACTGGTTTCCAGTTCCTTGTCTTGAACCACGAGTTGTGTTATTCTGCTGCACAGTCACCACTGGATCCTGAACTGTCTACCAGACCTCTGCCTTGCCTTGACCTTTTTTCCTTCCTTATCCCTCTCTACTGACATCTTGAGTCCTGCTCCGGTATTCTTGACTGCAGCCTGCCTTCACTAAGATTCTGCTTTGCCCTTCTGAAACCATGGTCCTGCTGCTCCTATGCCGTGTTTTGCCCATCAGGTGATACCAGCTCTGCATTGCGGATCTGTACCCTGTCTCCTATGTCTGATAGGCCGGGATATATTACTTATAATGTATGATATGTTTTGATGGATCCCTCAAACAATATGTGAACAAACACTACTGAATATAAAGCAGAAAATACGTGATTCCAATGCAGTTTTGTTTATTTAACTGAAATGGCAACATCTAGATTGAGAAAAAATAATCAAAGCAATTGTAAAAGCTCTGTATTAAGCAATGCGATTAAAATCAGCTTGTAGATCTGTAAAAAGAGAAAAAAGTACATCAGTTAGGTACAGAAATATGATGGCTTGCTTCTGTCTTATCTTTAGCTTACACTATATGACCAAAATGATGTGGATGACAGATGATCACACCTATATGAGCTTGTTAGGCATCCTAATAAAATATAGTTGGTCCTCCTTTGCAGCTATAACAGTCTCCACTCTTCTGTGAAAGCTTTCCACAAGGTTTTGAAGTTTGTCTATGGTAATTTGTGACCATTCAGCAAAAAGAGCAATTTTAAGATCAAGTGTTCCAATGTATTCCAAATGGTTTAATGGGTTTATGATCAGGACTCTGCGTAGGCCAAGTTGCTCCACATGAAACGTGTCAACTCGTGTATTTAAAGCCTTTGTTTTGTGCACAGGGGCACAGCCATGCTGGAACAGCCTGATTTTTTTGAATGTTAATACATTTCTGTACTTAATCTTCAGCTTTAAGGCAAACATAGTGGAGTGTTTCAATTAAAAATAAAATGGGTATATCATGAGCACCTGTTACCTTGTAACACTACATAATTACGGTATATTTTACTCAACTGGGAAAAATAACATGATTTGTTTTAACATTTGGTATATATGATATGATGAAATAGTAGACCAATACAAACATTTTAATGCAAAGAAAGCAACACATCTTGAAAATGATCATGCATACCAAAGACTTATCGTAGTAATGTCAGTATGAAAATATTCTATAAAATATATTTATACAAAGAACCTTAAAAGCAGGGCTTACATTGAGTATATTCGCATTTAACCAAAAAGTCCTCCAACGAGTTTGTTTACGCCCAGGTCAAGGCTTAGATTCTCACCAGCCTAAAATATATATTCAAGCATTATTTATGTTTACAGATAATTAATAGTTTGAATGCATACATAAAAAGTTTTTTTTGCTTTTACACTATGGATGTATAAATACAATAAATATACGTCTCAGCATTACCAATGTGTAATGGCTATGGTAAGATGCATAATTAAACTGCACAGCTTTACTAATCCTTTTAATTTGACCTTAACCTGGTTATCCTTTTTTATGTAATACAGTAAAGCATTTAAAATGGTTTATTTTATTTATGTACGAGGGATGTTTTAAAAGTGTCTTTTTTAATATAAAATTTATATATAAAAGTCCCTCGTAGTTTAATTTATAAACATAGTTCCTGCTCTTTACATACATGCCCATCAAACATTGTGTGCTTTTGAGAAAAGGGACATCATAACGCTGCTAGTAATAAGCAACTTTCATGGTTGCAAAAAGAAAAATACAGAGAACATCTAAGGCAGGGGTGTCCAACATGCGGCCTGCTTCCTCTCTACAGTACAAGAGAAGTTGCTCGCACTGAATGCGAACAACGCAGATGGAAGCAGAGGCCCCTGCGGGAGAGATGAAGTGCAGGTAAGGGGGTGGGGGATGGTGTATGAATGAGTATGCGTGATTGAGGGAATGAATCTTTGAATGAATGAGTATATGAATGAATGCGTGTGTGTGTGATAGCATGGATGTGTGATAGCATGGATGTGTAAGGGGGGGGCATGGCACGGCACAGGGTGGCTTTAAGTGATGCAGCTAGCCAGGTTTCAGCATGTACTGGCTGACTAGTCATGATATAAGTGTGATTGCTAACAGCAATCACAGTCCTATCATGCCCAGGTTCCAGCATTTACTGGTTGCCTGGGCATGATAGGAGTGTGATTGCTGTTAACAATCAAATATATATATATATATATATATATATATATTGCCCAATTTTGGTGTGTTAACCACACTTTTATTAAAAGTAAGTAACACACCAAAATTGGACAACAAAATAGAATAACAATATTAATTTTTTTATGATTTTTGACAGCAATCACACTCCTATCATGCCCAGGCAACAAGTACATGCTGGAATCTGGGTATGCCTGAGATTTCTGTGAACAATTATAATATTATATATATATTAACATTTTTTTTGGTGTGTAACTTACTTTAAATAAAAGTGTGGTTTTTATTATTATTATTATTATTATTCTAAAGGTGGGGGGGTCATTTTTAGTTTTCAGCTTTGGCTAAGTGAACCCTGAATTTTCAGTTTCGGTCCAGAATTTTCATTTCGGTGCATCCCTAGAATAAATTGAATTATTTAATTATTACTTATCCTGAATCCTGAATTTGTAGTCACTTCAGAGGACAAAACTTCCTAGGCCCAGAAATCAGTGAAAGGAAAAGTAAAGGTTTTGTGTCATTTTCTTTATTTTAATCTGCATATTTTATTAAAGGCCATATTTTCTCACAGTGAAAAATTAGTGCGGCCCACGCACATATACATTTCTGATGAAGTGGCCCACTGCAGTATAAACTTGGACACCCCTGGTCTAAGGCAATATAAAGGCTAACACTGGAGAACAATACAACTTGCTTTAAAATAAAGTAACATAAAGTAGACTTACCTTTTTAACTTTGTGGTTTATTTACTTAACTAGGTATTGACAAGTGGGTTTCATGGTAGTTGTCATTTCAACTTATCTCTGCACTATGGAGAGACCTGCTCGGTGACATTCTCCTGTGAGATTGGTTAGCCCTATATAATGCATCGGTAAAAACCTGGAAATCCAAAGACTAAACCTTGCATTATACAGGGCCATACTGTCTTCTAAACTCTTGCTTCATTTAATTGAACACTATTTTGAAGGGTCTGGGTTTCTTTTATACATAGTTTACTTAATTTTCATTACACTTGTAAGAAATAATTTATATACTTTTATTCTGTTCTACACACTTTGGGCCTGAATGCAACTTGAGTGTTAGGAACATATGTTATCAATTATGTGACGTAGCTTAGAGGAGTTTCTGTGGAATGCCAGTGTATCCTATGACTGTTCCAATAGGAATCCTTAAATTAGACTTGGGCACCAGGGGGCTCTTCGTGTTCGTCTTCGTGCTCGTCTTCGGGGGGGAAAAAACCTTCGTATTCCGCGAATATTCGCCCGTTCCTGTCTTCTCTTCGGGCGAATATTCGCGGACATTCTTCGTGCTCGTTTAATCTTCGTTTCCTTCCCGGTTGCCTAGCAGGGGTTAATACGGGGTTAACAACACATCGGAGCAGCAGCGGCTGCCGTGAAGGAACGTGTGTGCAACTCTATTGGTCGTTTCGGCAGGGGGCTGGTCTGGCATCAACTAGTGAATTGCAGAACGCACTTCATTCGTTGATGGCAGGCCAGCCCCCTGCCGAAACGACCAATAGAGTTGCACACACGTACTGAGGTGTACTGTACACAAAATGACCTAGAGACAAATGCTCCAAGGAACTTGGCCTCCGTTTATCATACACAATCACACATCCATAGATGTTTAATAAAAGAATAGGGATTATTTTACATTTTTAAATTGATTTTGGACCACTTGTAATACATGCCTAACATTTGCTACCTATTTACAATGGCATACTTTGCAACAACCCAACTTTTACTGGACAGGACTGGAAAAAAGCAGGACTGTCCACCAAAATCTTGGGTGTGTTGGCAGGTATGCGGATGGAAAAATGTTGGACAAGAACTAAAAAATAGCTTAGGGTTAATGTACGGTTATGTTTAAGATTAGTAGCAGTGCACTGCTTTGGTTAAAGCTGTATTATGTCTAAATAATAATTTAATTTTAATGGGTTTTAAAAAAAAATTAGGGGTTTATTTAAATGTATTTTAAAGTTAGATTTATTATTTAGTACTTTATTATTGTGCTGTCCTCTGGACTGTATTTATTTAATGTCCACCATATTGTCACTTCTTCCATCACCATGTTGTTTATATGTATTGTTGTTTTGCTGCCACCTGCTGGCCAGAATTCGTATGCTGCACGCCTCTGTTCTTGTTAATAAAGTTGGGCGTGTTTTCAGGAGCCTGGGTCCATGTCACTTCCTCCAACCCTTATGAGAGGGATCTGCTTTCTGTGTGACTGGACATTCATCTCTCGGGCACGTAAGGCATCAGTTTTTTGACCAGCAGATAGCTTTAGGAAAGATATTAACAGACAACACCAAGGTTTCAGTATCATTGTTTGTGTTTGACTTGGGTCAAATAAACCCACATTGATTCAAATCTCCGTGTTTACGTGTATCCGTCTAACCTGAGCTTTTGCCGGTCCTGTCTGCTCCACTGCTTGGACACGAAGGTAGGAAAGTCACACAGCCACTACCAGTTACACCTTCATTCGCCTTCATGTGGGGACAGAACAGTCAAAAAACTGCCTTAGTGACCAGTACCACACTCAGGAATCTCCCTAGCAACAGGCTCACGTGCAGCAAATCTGCCCAGCCACTGAACATGTCTGGACAAGCCTAGGGGAATCAACGTGCATCTGCAGTATCTACTCCCTCGCCTGGAAGTCCTCCACAACTCCAAAACCCCAGCAATTCACTCAAAACACCTTAGGAAGCTTATCAGGTGCCCTATAGGAACCGTGCAGCGATTTTCAGCCCCCAATTCAAAAGTTTATTTTCTTAAAGAGATAGCGCACCTTAAATCAAAATGGCCGAAAAGGACCTTGCTGAGTTCCCCAGTGATAAAACAAAACAAATGCAACCTGATAATGGTAATTATGAAGAGCAGGAAGCAGAGCCCACGCTTCCAGCAGATCAAGACGCACGACCGAAACGCTCTCTTAAACCGACGATAAAGGTCATTGAAAACTATCACACCATGAAAGATGAGCTATGTGATAACCTGGAAGAGCAATGGGAACGGGTTTCCTCCCTCATGTCAGGACTTAAATCCTCCTCAGGTGGTGCTGCCAGGTTACAAGTCGCCATTGGACGGCTGAACACAGCTTATGAAAGATACAAGGGACTATCTACAAGGTATATAACCTTTCTAAAAGACTCTAATATCGATGAAGCCTCATCAGAACTGAGCAAGGCAGAATCATTAGACAGAGAAAGAGACGCCATGGTGCAGGATGTTAAAGATAAAGCGGAACTCCATATCTCTCATATGCAGGAAACTAGATCACACAGATCAAATTCATCTAAACATTCCTCTCGGTCATACAGATCATCGCGCTCTAGAAGCTCAGCCATGAGTGACAGAATACTAGAGGCCCGCATAAATGCAGAACAATCCAAGGCGAGACGTACCTTCATTGAGAAAACAGCTCTTGCAAAGGCAGAAGCAGAGGCCAAGAGAGCTGGGGCAGAAGCAGAGGCCAAGAGGGTAGAAGCAGAAGCAGAGGCTCGGATAAAGATTTTTGAATCAGAGATGGATGAGGAAATTGCGTTAGCCGAAGTAAGAATACTTGAGCAAGCATTGAGCCAAGGTCTTGATCCAGTCTGCTCACTACCACAGGAAATGGACGATCCAGTCGATCGCACCAGTGACTATGTGCTGAAACAGTTACCCGTGTCACCCCCTATTTCCAGTACTGTACAAGCCGACAACACTGAAACCTCCGAACCAGCTTTTCCTACGGTGCTAGTGCCACCCACAGCACCCGAGCAAGCTAATAACCGTCACCCGGATGTGCCCACTCAAGGACAGTTATTACAGCAAGATCAGGTGTTTTCTGGCCTACCTCCACAGCTCAAGCAGCAGTCATCAGAATCTACAGAGGCTAAACCACAGCTCAACCCTGCAGCAACATCATTTTACCCGGTAGCATCTCACCCTTTCACGCCAAGCAGCCCATACGCCCCAGGGGCATCACAAGTTGTCATGGCAACAAGCGGTGAGAAATCAGATATGTCTGAGTTCGCTAGGTTTATGGTGAGCAGAGAGCTAATCAACACCAGTCTTTCAAAGTTCGATGACCGTGCAGAGAGCTATAGAGCCTGGAAAGCAACCTTCAAAGCCGCCATTGCCAACCTCAACCTAACCGTAGAGCAAGAACTTGACCTCATGATCAGATGGTTGGGCCCAAGCTCTACAAATCGTATCAAGAGCCTCAGAACTGTCTATGTGGGACAAGCAGAAGCAGGTCTCGCTGCCGCCTGGCAGAGACTTGAACGTACCTTTGGTAGTGCAGAAGCGATAGAGAAGGCCCTATTCCAGAGACTGCAAAACATCCCAAAGATCAATCTCAAGGAAGTCCATAAGCTTCAGGACTTAAGTGATCTGCTCATGGAACTGGAGCTAGCCAAAAAAGACCCTCGTTTGACTGGGCTGTGCTACTTGGATACAGCGCATGGAGTGAACCCAATTGTTGTGAAGCTACCATACAGTCTGCAAGAGAAGTGGGCAGCGTCAGTCTCAAGGTACAAAAGAGCGCATGATGTCACCTTTCCCCCATTTATTCATTTCTGTAAGTTCATCGATGAACAGTCCCAAATGAGGAATGACCCCAGCCTTGACTTCCTGGAGTCCAACACTATAGCCTCAGCGACGTCATCATCAAGGTATGAAAGTGTCATGCATAAACACAGAGACTTTAAGAGCAGCGTGAGCGTTAGAAAGACTAACCTACCATCACCTGCAGTACCCATGGGAAAACAGTACACTACCTCATTAGGAGACAAGTCCTTCAATCGTGAATGTCCCATTCATAAAAAACCACACTCATTGAACAAATGCAGAGGGTTTAGATCCAAAACCATACAGGAGCGCAAGAAAGTCCTCACCGAGCTTGGGGTATGTTTCAGATGCTGCGCTTCAGTGGAGCACATGGCTAAGGACTGTAAATCTGCCATCAAGTGTGAAGAGTGTCATAGCGAAAGACATACCTCAGCTATGCATCCAACCCCACTCGCCAGAGACTCACCGGCTGCAGTCGCCATTAGTCCCGCTCCAAGTCATGGCGGGGAGCCCCAGAATCACGCCAACACCACCACAGCTGTTTCCTGCTCATGCTTGGAAGTATGTGGGGAGAGTCAGAGAGAGAAATGTTGTGCCCGACTATGCCTAATCAAGGTTTACCCAGATGGACAACCAGAAAAGGCAGTAAGAATGTATGCCATCATCGACGACCAAAGTAACCGGTCCCTAGCGGGACCTAAATTCTTTGAAGCCTTTGGAATCAAAGGACCATCAGAACCCTACACCTTAAACACCTGCTCGGGCCGCATAGAGACTAGCGGCAGAAGGGCACAAGGATTCATTGCTTCTCCTATCAATGGGGATACCGAAATACCCCTACCGACGCTGATCGAATGCGACCAAATACCCAACCATAGGGATGAGATTCCTACCCCAGAAGCTGCATTTCACCAACCACACCTAAGGCACATAGCCAGCCTTATCCCACCTATGGACATCAACGCCGAGATTCTACTCCTGCTCGGCAGAGACAATCTAAGGGTACACAAGGTACGTCAACAATGTAATGGTCCCGACTATGCGCCATACGCCCAGAGACTGGACTTGGGATGGGTAGTCATAGGGAACGTATGCTTAGATCAACCAGGAATTGACTCCTTCAAGACTTATGTGCTTGTAGATGGACGCGCAACTAGCATTAAGCCGTGTCCTCATCACTATGAAGTTAAAGAGAAGTCTCCAGACCTCATACAGCAACCTGACATCATTTCTCCCTTCTTTGCCGACGACTTGGGGAGATCAGTTTTTCACACAACCAAGAACGACGATAAAGTAGCCTCGTCAGTAGAGGACAGAGAATTTGTCAAGATAATGGACAGCGAGTCCTTTAAAGACGAAACCAATCACTGGGTTTCTCCATTACCCTTCCGAGCTACCAGGCTAAGACTCCCTAACAATCTGGAACAAGCTCTGTCTAGATTTAACTCTCTTCAGCGTACCATGAACAGCAAGCCTGAAATGAGAAAACACATTGTCGCCTTTATGGATAAAATATTCCGTAACAACCACGCAGAAATAGCTCCATCCTTAAGGAAGAACGAAGAGTGCTGGTACTTGCCTTCATTCGGAGTGTATCATCCACGGAAACCTAATCAAATTAGGGTCGTTTTTGATTCAAGCGCCAAACATCAAGGTGTATCTCTAAATGATGTTCTTCTCACAGGTCCCAATCTGACAAATAACTTAGTAGGAGTGCTGATGAGGTTCAGGAAAGAGCCTGTTGCCATCACTGCCGACATTGAACAGATGTTCCACTGTTTCGTAGTCAGAGAGGATCACCGTAATTTCCTCAGGTTTCTGTGGTACAAGGACAACGACACCAACGCAAAGATGGTGGAGTATCGAATGAGGGTGCATGTATTTGGAAACAGCCCTTCACCTGCAGTAGCAACTTACGGCCTTCGGAGAACTGCGTTAGAAGGAGAGTCCGAGTATGGTGCAGACGCGAGAGACTTTGTAGAAAAGGACTTCTACGTAGATGACGGACTCAAATCACTACCGACTGAAGAAGCGGCTATCAGTCTGCTCAAGAGGACTCAAAAAATGTTGTACCAAGCTAAACTTAGACTACACAAAATTGCTTCAAACAGCCTGGCCGTAATGAGAGCCTTCGAGTCAGGTGATCATGCACCTGGATTCAAGGACATTAACCTGGGACTGGACAGTCCACCTGTGCAGAGGAGCTTGGGCCTCAGGTGGGATCTCTCGGCCGACTCCTTCGGTTTTCAAATAAGTTGTACAGACAAGCCATTCACAAAACGTGGTGTCCTATCAGTGGTGAACAGCCTATTTGATCCGCTGGGATTTGTAGCGCCCATCACCATACAAGGTAGATCCCTACTGAGACAGCTTTCTGAAACCGTCAAGGATTGGGATACCCCACTTCCTTCTGATAAAGAGCAAAAATGGGAAGCCTGGAAACAATGTTTGTGTGCCTTGGATGAGATCCACATCCCGAGATGCTATGTCAAAACCTCATCTACCTCTAGCATAAAGAAAGAACTCCACGTGTTCTCAGACGCCTCCACGGAAGCCATAGCAGCGGTTGCCTATCTGAAGGTGACAGAACCCAACAATCAAAGCCACATTGGATTCGTCTTTGGTAAGGCTAAATTGGCTCCCAAGCCTGATCGTACTATTCCCAGACTTGAACTCTGTGGGACTGTGTTAGCAGTGGAGATTGCAGACTTCATACAACAAGAACTGGGTGTCGACATAGAAGAGGTCCAGTATTACACGGACAGTAAGGTCGTTTTAGGTTACATTTATAATCGGACTAAACGATTTTATGTGTACGTCAGTAACCGCATAGAGAGAATCAGGAGGTCTTCAAAACCTGAACAATGGCACTATGTGCCATCCAACTTTAATCCAGCAGACCACGCCACTAGGCCGATGTCTATAGGTTCCTTTAACAACTCTTCTTGGCTTACAGGTCCGGAGTTTCTGTTGAGACAGAGGGACGAATGTGTACAGGAAGTTTTCAGCATCCAGGATCCGGATAATGATCCAGAAATCCGCGCTGAAGTTAGTGCATTAGTTACTGGAATAAAGCAAACCTCCAGCCTCGGTTGTCAGCGCTTCAAGCGTTTCTCCCGTTGGATGAGACTCGTTAGAACTATCGCTCGGTTAGTGCACATTGCGAGATGTTATCACAGTACTCAAGGAGATAAAGATTGTCTTGGTTGGCATGTCTGTCATAAACCCCTCTCTGCTGAAGATATCTCTCATAGTGAGTCCCTCATAATACGCCATGTCCAGCAGGAAGAATTCAACGTAGAATGGAAGTGCTTGTACAACAAACAGCGGATTCCAATAAAAGGCCCTCTTGCCAATTTAAATCCAGTTATGGACGGTTCTGGCTTGCTGAGAGTCGGTGGTCGTTTGAATCAAGCCCACCTAGGAGTTGCAGAACAAAATCCTCTCATCATTCCCAGCAAACATCATATCACTGTCTTGCTGATCCGACACCATCACGAAAAGGCTGAACACCAAGGCAGACAAATCTCTGAGGGCAGGTTACGGTCTGCAGGCCTTTGGATTATAGGTATGAAAAAACGTGTGGCCCAAATACTGCACGACTGTGTGCACTGTCGTAAAGCAAGAGGAAAACAACTACACCAACAAATGGCTGACTTACCTGTGGATAGACTATGTACAGAGCCACCATTCACCTACGTTGGCCTAGACATTTTTGGGCCATGGATGGTGTCTGCACGCAAGACCCGCGGCGGTCACGCAAACAGTAAACGTTGGGCTGTACTATTCACTTGCATGAGTGTGCGGGCCGTTCACATAGAGGTAATAGAATCCATGGACACATCCAGCCTTATTAATGCCTTAAGACGGTTCTTCGCAATCAGAGGACCAGCGAAACAGTTGAGGTCTGACCACGGAAGCAACTTCATCGGAGCAAGTAAAGAACTGAACATCGATACCAAGCCCATTCAAGATCAGTTAGCAGAGAAAGGTTGCACTTGGATTTTCAATCCTCCTCATAGTTCCCACATGGGGGGCTCCTGGGAGAGGATGATCGGGATCTCACGCAGCATCTTGAATTCTATGTTAATGGATGTAAACTCTTCAAGGCTCACACATGAGACCCTAGTCACCCTTCTCGCTGAAGTTTCAGCCATAATCAATTCAAGACCACTTGTGCCAGTGTCTATGGATCCTGAAACACCAACTATACTGACTCCGGCTATTCTCCTTACCCAAAAAACGGAGAATACGCTAATACCTAGTAAAGAATTTACCCATGCGAACATCTACCAGAAACAATGGAAACGTGTACAATACCTAGCGGATTACTTCTGGAACAGGTGGCGAAAGGAGTATCTTGTGATTCTTCAAGGAAGAAGAAAATGGCAACACCACAAACCAAACTTGAAAGAAGGAGACCTCGTGTTGATGAAGGAGCAACAAACCGAACGGATTCACTGGCCTATGGGACTTATTACAAAGGTTTTTCCTAGCAAAGATGGCAGGGTCCGGAAGGTGGAATTGAATA
Organism: Sceloporus occidentalis; assembly: GCA_023333645.1. NCBI lineage: Eukaryota > Metazoa > Chordata > Lepidosauria > Squamata > Phrynosomatidae > Sceloporus > Sceloporus occidentalis. Next base: position 1,214,158 of record JALMGF010000028.1, read on the forward strand.
TCTTCAGAAAGGGTGAGCATAAGACGTTTGCAAGGCCAATTAACGAACTTATTCTGATACTACCCATCGAGAACATCCCTGCAGGATAAACAGAACTGAACTTGAATTTTGTGGATCTTCTCCATTCCAAGTTTGAAACAGGACTATCTTGTAATGTTTTATTCTAACATGTTTGTTACAGGTTTGTTCCATATATTTTTTGGACATTAGTCATAGTGAAATTCCCTCGGGAATTTCAGACGGGGAGTGTGCTGTCCTCTGGACTGTATTTATTTAATGTCCACCATATTGTCACTTCTTCCATCACCATGTTGTTTATATGTATTGTTGTTTTGCTGCCACCTGCTGGCCAGAATTCGTATGCTGCACGCCTCTGTTCTTGTTAATAAAGTTGGGCGTGTTTTCAGGAGCCTGGGTCCATGTCACTTCCTCCAACCCTTATGAGAGGGATCTGCTTTCTGTGTGACTGGACATTCATCTCTCGGGCACGTAAGGCATCAGTTTTTTGACCAGCAGATAGCTTTAGGAAAGATATTAACAGACAACACCAAGGTTTCAGTATCATTGTTTGTGTTTGACTTGGGTCAAATAAACCCACATTGATTCAAATCTCCGTGTTTACGTGTATCCGTCTAACCTGAGCTTTTGCCGGTCCTGTCTGCTCCACTGCTTGGACACGAAGGTAGGAAAGTCACACAGCCACTACCAGTTACACCTTCATTCGCCTTCATGTGGGGACAGAACAATTATATTTATTTAATGTTTATACTAGTGCTACCTACCGAGCTATAACTACCAACGTGTATTTGCATACCTAGTTTAGCTAAATTAGATGGGACAGGACTGGAAAAAAGCAGGACTGTCCCTGAAAAAGTTGGGTCTGTTGGCAGGTATGTGGATGGAAAAATGTTATAGTATGAAGTGTGAGTTATAGCGTTAATGCTAGTGAGTGTAGAAATGAAGGCCAGGACAAATAACAAGAGGAAAGGTCCTTGTGATTTGTGCATTGTACGTGTATGTGTTATCTGTGTTGTCACTTGTCACTGTGTTATATGTGTTATGTGTGTTATGTGTTATGTCACTGTGTTATTTGTGTTATTGTGTGTGTTATGTTTGGTTGGTTGGTTGTGTATCAGAAGGAAAATAATGAAATGGAAATGGGAAAGGAAATGGAAAAGGCGAATGAGTGGGCAATTGGCGACCCACTCACCTGTTTCACCCTAGAGCAAAGCATCCAAACACTGTCAGTCCTAGACGTTTGGCAGCGGACTTCCAGAGCTCAGATACAAGGCCCTAGTGTAAGCTGGCCACTCTGGCGGAGGTAGCAGGCGTTGCCACACCGCAAACAGACGCAGCCAGGGGGGAGAAACTGCCCTTACCACTAGGGACATTTTGGGCATGACTCTAGCCAGGAAGCGAACTGGCAGAGAAGAGATGCTGGCACCACCACCACTACCAGCAGCAGCATTGAAAAATGGGAAAGGCGAATGAGTGGGCAATTGGCGACCCACTCACCTGTTTCACCCCAGGGCAAAGCACCCAAACACTGTCAGTCTTAGACGTTTGGCAGCAGACTTCCAGAGCTCAGACACTAGGCCCTAGCGTAAGCTGGCCACTCCGGCGGAGGTAGCAGGCGTTGCCACACCGCAGACAGAGGCAGCCAGGGGGGGAGAAACTGCCCTTACCATTAGGGACATTTGAGGCATGACACTAGCCAGGAAGCGAACTGGCATCGAAGAGACACCGGCACCACCACCAGCAGCAGCAGCAGCAGAATTGGGAAAGGCGAATGAGTGGGCAATTGGCGACCCACTCACCTGTTTCACCCCAGGGCAAAGCACCCAAACACTGTCAGTCCTAGACGTTTGGCAGCGGACTTCCAGAGCTCAGACACAAGGCCCTAGCGTAAGCTGGCCACTCCGGCGGAGGTAGCAGGCGTTGCCACACCGCAGACAGAGGCAGCCAGGGGGGAGAAACTGCCCTTACCATTAGGGACATTTGAGGCATGACACTAGCCAGGAAGCGAACTGGCATCGAAGAGACGCTGGCACCACCACCAGCAGCAGCAGCAGAATTGGGAAAGGCGAATGAGTGGGCAATTGGTGACCCACTCACCTGTTTCACCCCAGGGCAAAGCACCCAAACACTGTCAGTCCTTGGCGTTTTGGAGCAGACTTCCAGAACTCAGACACTAGGCCCTAGCGTAAATTGGCGGAGGTAGCAGGCATTGCCACACCGCAGCAAGTGCAACCAGGGGGAGAAACTACCCTCTCCATTAGGGATATTTGAGGCATGATTTCAGCCAGGAAGCCAACTGGCAAAAGATGCTGGCACAACCACCAGCAGCACCGTTGGAAAAGGAAAAAGGTGAATGAGTGGGCAATTGACGACCCGCTCACCTGTTTCACCCCAGGGCAAAGCATGAAAGTCTGTCAGTCCATGGCGTTTGGGAGCGGACTTCCAGAACTCAGACACTAGGCCCTAGCGTAAATTGGCTACACCGGCGGAGTTAGCAGACGTTGCCACACCGCAAACACGTGCAACCAGGGGGAGAAACTACCTTAAACATTGCAGATAAAAAAAATTAACTTTCCAAGCTAAGAGCTGGGTAACCCAACTTGGGCAGATTGAATTTAAGGAAGGCAATCTGCTCCATCAGATGAGGTGCCATGCGTGAGCGCTGTGGACTCAGTATGTTTCCAGTCATAGAAAACACGCGCTCACTTTGAACAGTGGTTGGCGGACATGATAGTAGCTGCTGCGCAACCCATGAGAGTGCAGGCCACACACTCTTCTTTTCATCCCAGTAGCTAAGAGGATCAACATTAGGCGCAGAAGGAACTTCACAGAGGTAAAGTTTGACCATTTCAGCAGCACTACTCTCCTTTCTGCTGCTAGCTCTGTCAGATGGTCCAACTATACTCCCAAGTGCCTCTTCCCAAAACGCAGCTGCTCCACTCAGCTGTGTTGTGCTGCTTGTGGCACTGCTGCTGATGCTGCTGCTAGGAGTAGCAGACCACATCATATCTTCCTCCTCCTGCACCTCTCCCTCCTCGGACAGCATTCCCATTTTACGCTGCCAGTCACGCACCTTGTTGACCAATTGCTCCCGGTAGCTACTGAGAACATTAAATTTCAAAGCTAGCTTTCCCTTAATTCTTGGATCGCAAAGGCACGCTAGCATCATTTCGGGACTCTCTTCCATTCGTTTGCGAAGGTGTACTTTTAGCAGATCCTTCAGCTTCCTGACTATGGCTGCTACGTCAGGATGTAGAGTGCCACCTTGAACAGCCTCACGGTTTCCAAGGAACACATCCATCTTGTTGCCTAGATGGGAGAACACTGGGATTACCTGGGCCAGACTGGCAGTGTTTGAGCTTAAATTTTCTGTGGCATCCCTGAATGGTTTATGGACTGCCACTAGCTGGGCGATCACTGTCCAATCCTGCCTATTCAATGGAGAGGTAATCCCAATATTGTGCTCTGAGGCAAGATTATGGATTGCCCTCTGCTGCTCCAAAATCCTCTCGAGCATGTCTAACGTGGAGTTCCACCGTGTACTGACATCCTGACGTAGGCAGTGTACGGGAAGACCTGACCTCTCTTGCTCTTCCCTCAAAAGTTGGCTAGCCTTAACACTATGGTGAAAGTGCCCAGCGATCTTTCTGCAGCGGGACAGAACTACTGCTGCCACATTAGTTCCTTCTGACATTGCTGCCTTCACTACAAGATGGATGATGTGGGCTGCACAGCGCACACCAACAATATGACCATCTCGCAGCGCTTTCACCATATTGGCACCTCCGTCAGTTACCACAAAACCAACTTCAACATTGGTGCCCGCCTCTGCTCCCACCCAAAGGCTAAACATTTTCCTCATCGCATGCAGAATGTTTTGGGAAGTGTGCTTTTCATCCATCACTTCTGCATGGAGAAGGAAAGATCGGTAGCCTGCTGCAGCAGCTTCCTTAGACACACCGGGCTGCCACCAGTGTGCTGTCAAAGAAAGAAAGGCATGCTGGCCACTAGGTGCACTCCACAAATCTGTAGTGAAATGAACAGACTGACCAGCAGCCTTGGAAAGCTCCTCTTTCACTGCTGCAACACAGGACCGATACAATGAGGGGACAATGTTCCTGCTGAAAGTGGAACGTGACGGAACTGTATATTGTGGAGCCACAGCCGCCATCAATTGTTTGAAAGGCTCCCCTTCGATCATAGAGAAGGATGCCCCTCCAACAGCAATGAACTGACCAATCAGTCGCGTTACTTTATTGGCCTGCTGTTTGGGCATTGACCTTTTGGATTGGAATGCCACAAATTGTTCCAGGGTGGGCTGGAAATGCAGTGCTCCAACCTGCCTTGGTCTCTGGCTGCCAGCACTAGTTGCTGCTGCTGCTGCTATTGGCTCAGAAGAAGAAGCTGTTGGGGTTTTTCCACGGCCACCAGCTATGCTGCCTGCACTAAGTTTTACCTCTGCATCTTTCCCCAATAGCACAGCGTTGTGTTGAGTGCTGAGGTGATGCTTCATGCTAGCACTGGTAAAATGGCCAGACACTTTCCCTCTGCTTATTAGCTTCCCACAATGTTTGCACTTTCCATAGCGCCCTTCTTCAACATTTTCAAAGTGCTCCCAAATTGGGGCGCGCATAGCCTTGGAGTGTGCCTTGGGTGCTGCTCCTACTGCTCGGGGTGGATGAACAGAGGCAGAACTAGTGGTGGTGGGACTGGTGGTAACAGTACTGGCCATAGTGGGACTGCTAATTGCTTTAGATTTGCTAGGTTTTGCTGCTGCTGCTGGTGGTGGTGATGATCGTAGCGGAGAAGGTGGAGGCTCAGGGGAAAATTGTGCACTAGTCATTTGGACACTGCTCCCTGAGGAATCTGATTCCTGACCACTCATCTCCTCTACTTCCTCTGGCTCATAGTCTAGCTCTTCATTAGCCAGATCGAATGGAATTCCTGCTAGGCTGGAGCTAAGACTGATATCGTCGTGAGACTCGTGACTAGTAGTAGTAGTGCGAGCAGGAAGAATAGACTCTGCACTTGGCCTCTCAGTCTCAGGCTCCTCTGCTACCTCGCTAGGTGGAGTTCCACTATGTGTAGCCCTCTCTCTAACTGTCTTTACAAAAATTTTGTAAGGACTTGGTGGCTTGCTAGAGGTACTAGGAGGACATGGCGTGGCGGTACCAGTGGGAACAGTAGGCGCAGCACTAGTGGTGGTAGAGGCGGTAGAGGTGGGGGTGGTGGTGGTGGTGGTTTTCCCTACAAAGGAATGAGATCGCTTTGGTTTGGGACCCCTCTGAGTCTTGCTGCTAATTTGGCTCTGCTTGGTACCTTGCATGCTGCTGGTGGATGGGGAAGATGCTGCTTGGGGCAAAAGGCACTTCTTTTTAGTCACTGGGCTGGTACTACTTGTGCTACCCTTTAACTTTGAACATGCTTCTGGTGCTTTAGGCTTTCCGTAAAAAAACATAGAGCTTGTGGGCCTAGCCGCACTACTACTGCCTGCTTTTGGTGCCTTTCCTTTACTTGATGATCCTTCAAGCAATGCTTCCCCAAATGATAAGCGAGAGCTTGGCCTACTTGGCCGACTAGACTGACGCAAAGGCTGCATCTTAGAACTGGTGGTGTTGCTGGTGGTGGTGCTGGTGGTGGTAGATGGAGCTTGTCCCTCCTTAGTCCCAAAAGGAGGATCCATTTCAAATTTTGTGTTGTGTGTGTAGTGTAGTGTAGTGTTTAAAAAACTATAAAAAAATTAAAAAAAAATAAAAATAAAAAAAAGGAAAAACGAATTAAAGACAAAAAATTAGAGGAAGTTCTCTTCAGTGCTACTGCTTAAAAAGTAAAACTATGCACTACTGCACTGTGCTGTGTGCAATCTGCCAAAGTGCTAAAGTTATTTAAATTATTAACTCAAGATTAACTATTTAATAACTAGCAGTATTTTATTTTTAATTTGAATTTACACTGGCCTAAGATCTTAGCCTACTATGCTAGCCTAAAGCTATATTTCCTTACTATAAGTCTACCTCTAGGCAGACGCTCTCAAACCCACTAAGCTAAAGTGAGGTTAAATCAGATTCAGTATATGATTTATTAATTAATATTAAATTATATAATATTAATAGATTAGAAATAATTTACTTATATATTATGTATTATAGATAGAAGAATATAGATTATGAATTAGAATTTAGAATTAGAATTACTTATATTATAGATTATGAATTAGAATTTATATTGTTATATATTATTTATAATATATTATAGATTAAGATTAAAGAAGATTAGAATTATTTTAGTACTACAGCTAGTAGCTTGAAGCTTTGCTTAGTACAGCTCGTCACAGTCAATTTTTCTTGAAAAGAATTAAAAATAAAATAAAATGTCACAGCAAAACAGTTAGCTTCACTGCTTGCTGCACTCACTAGCCCAACAAGTTCACTTCACTGATGGACTGAGGTGAGCAAAACACTAAGGGTACTTTTAATAAAATTGAAATAAAATGTAAAATAAATGAGAAAATCTTTGCAAAACAGTTAACGTCACTGCTTGCTGATAAAAAAAAAAACACAGCACTTATGCGGCTGCACTCACTAGCCCAACAAGTTCACTTCACTGATGGACTGAGGTGAGCAAAACAAATGAAATAAAATGAAAGATTAATTAAGAAAAATTGACTTGGTCTCTTACCGTTGCTAAAACAAAGCACAAACTATAGAGCTGCAGCACCAGTACTAATAAGATTAGCTGAACTATACGCTAGTAGTAATTAATATTATTACTTTTATTTATAGCTAATTTAATTAACTATTAAGACAAGAAAGAATTATAGAATTATTGATATTACTGATTTTAGATTAGACACTAGTAGATGTCTTGAATGTCTACAGTACACTCTACACTAGTATACTATTACTAACTATAACTGACAAATATATATATAATTTTATAATGAATTCAATTATTAATTATATTAATTAATATTACTGATTTTAAATTAGACACTAGTAGATGAATGTCTACAGTACACTCTACACTAGTATACTATAGAATATATATATATATGACTGACAAATATATATATATATATAATAATGAACTATTAAATTATAGATTCTATTAAATTATTATTTATAAATTCTATTTAATTTATTTAAGCAGGACAGGCAATAGGCACTAGTGCCAGCCCAGGGCAAGGGCACCCCAGTGCCACTGAGGCACTGGGTGCACTGTCAACTCAACAGCACTTACACTACAGTTGATGACAAATTAAATAAAAAAAATTAAATTAATCAAATTATTATTATTAATTATATTAAGTAGCACTGAAGTGAGGATGAAGTACACTGTGAGAAATGGCAGGCTAAGGCTTACCAGTCTCACACAGAACAGAACAATCTCTCTGTAACGCTCGGATGCAGCACAGCAGTGTTGCCAAAGCAGTCACAGCGAAAAATGAATGGATCTCTCAGGCAAGCTCTGGTCTTATAAAGGCGCCTTCAGAATTCAAAAAACAGCAGCACAGGCATTGGACGAGACCCTTAGCTTGACGTCACAAGAGTGAGCTGATTGGACAGACGAGATCAGCTCACTCCTGTTTGAAATTTTGGCGGCTGCGCGGCAAAAACGAAGACGATCACGAAGAATCTTCGATTCTTCGTGGTTGTGAGTCTTCGTCTTCTCCTACGTTTTGCCGGCACTGTATTCTCTTCGGCGTGTCTTCGGAACGAACAAAAAAACGGCCTCTTCGTGTCGTTTTCATGTTCGCCCGAAGACGAATGCGCAAGTCTACCTTAAATTCATATATTGCCCATATATAGTAACAACGTATACCCTAACTGAGGGTAAAGAGGTATAAATACGCATGGTTACAAGGGAAAGGTCTCTTTCCTCCATCTTACCAAGAATACTGAGCCTACAGTACCTACGACCACCATCTGTTCATCAATCAGTACTGTATGTATATTACTTTGTTACCAAATAAACCTGTTTAAGAAGACTTAGAAGCTGTGGTATTGATTGCTGTTTGGTCACTGGAAAAGATTAGATATTCAAAACAACAGCACTTCACAAAATGAAAAGTTAGAGAGAAAAAATACTCTTACCAGTAAGTCACCCAAGTCAGTTAGTGTCCCTCCCTGAAAAAATGAAAAATTGATCAATGTAAAATAAAAATAAATCTTTTGAAATATTGAAATACCAATAAAAATTTTTATACAAGTTAAATATACCGTATTTGCTCGATTATAAGATGAGGTTTTTTCAGAGCAAATTCGAGGTCGTCTTCTAATCAGACCTCAAATAGAGGTCCGATTACAAGACATAGATCCAGATCCCCCGCAGCGCTGCTGGGCACCCGGATCCTCCTCTCCGGCAGCTGCTGCCGGCACTTCCTCTGGGGGCTTCGTTTGTGTGGAAGCCCCGCCGGAAGTACTGGCCACCAGCAGCGGAGGTCTACATCGCACAGACCTCCACTGGCTGCCCCACTGGACTCCAGGGAGTCTTAACACGGGTCACAAGTAAAGGGATGCACTGGTAAGTTGGGGAGGGGGTTTAGAGTGGCATGGGGGGGTTAAGAGTGGCAGGGAGGGGGTTAAGAGTGGCATGAGGGCGAGGTTCAATGGTTTTCTGGAGGCAGAGTGGCATATAGGGGGTTAAATGCATGTCAGGGAGGCAGAGTGGCATATATGGGTGTTTAAGGCATTTTAGGGGGCAGAGTGGCATATAAGGGGGTATAAAGCATATCTGAGGGGCAGATGTGCATAACTAGGACAGAGTGGCAAATAAAAGGAAATAGAAACAAAAAAATATTTTTTTTCCAATCATAGTTTTTATTAAAATAGTTTACATGTGAATTAGTATTTACTAGTAAAACTTTTTTTCCTATAGGGTAGTCTTATATTCAGGCTTTTTCTTTTTTCCTAAATTAATTTTACAAATTTTGGGGGGTCGTCTTATAATCAGGGCCGTCTTATAATTGATACGGCAAATACTGTATTATATGGAATCAATTGTAAAATTGTTAAATACGATGATTAAAGTAAATATGTCATTGTGTTGGAATAACTGTAATGGTTGCATATGTATTTTTTACTTACCAATAGCATGCACACTGCATTCAGCAATTGTCCTGTTATATGTAAGTTGTCCTAACAAATACAAAAAACAGAAATAAATGAGGATAGGAAGAGCTTACATAAACAAATTAAATATGTTGTTCCACCTACCCTGCTGAATCTAGCAGTTTTGCTATTAAATATGGCATTCTCTTCTAAGAAATATCTCTTTAAACTTGTTGTTATTTTTTATAGTTTTGGCCATGTTACAAAACTTCTCCAAAGTGCTGTTTTATATGCCAGAGTGGCATATAGGGGTATAAGGCAATTCTGGAGGCAGAGTTGCACATAGGGGGTCAAAAGGCATATCATGGGGCACAGTGGCATATAGAGGGTTAAAAGGCATATCATGGGGCACAGTGGCATTTAGAGGGTTAAAAGGCATATCATGGGGCACAGTGGCATATAGGGGGTATAAGGCATTTCTGGGGCAGAGTGGCAAGCCTGGGGGCAGATGTGCATAACTGGCGGGGCAGGTTGAAAAAAAGGAAATTAAAAAATATATATTTTTCTCAATCATAGCTTTTATTAAAAAAAAAAAATGTTCACATAGTTTACATGAATTAACATTTACTGGTAAAACTTTTTTCCTATAGGGTCGTCTTATAGTCAGGCTTTTTCTTTTTTTCATAAATTAATATTCAGATTTGGGGGGGGGCGTCTTATAATCGAGCAAATACGGTACAACATCCTTAGGTAGAAAGTTCCATATTCTTATTGTTTCTTATGCTGATGCTGAAATCTCCTTTCCTCAAATCTCAACTGATCACCCCGTAGAGACCTCTTGGTGAATAGATCACGAGAGAGCTGTTTATACGGACCTCGTATGTATTTGTAAAATGTGATCAGATCATCTCTTAGAAATCTCTTTTCAAGTGAAAACAAGTTAAGTTTTTCTAGTCTTTCTTCATAACTAAAATTCTCCATTCCTCTAATTAACTTTTTAGCCCACCTCTCCAGCTCTATAACATCCTTCTTAAAAACTGGTGCCCACAATTGCACTGCATATTCAAGGTAAGGCCTCACCTTGAATATGCAAGTAAAATTATATTTTCATTTCGTGATTTAATACTCCTCTTTATACATTCCAATACCTTACTGGCATTTGCAACCGCTGACTGGCACTGCACTTTATTGCGAAGTCTATGGTCTACAATTATACCTAAGTCCTTCTCATTTTCTGCTTTTCCCAATGCAATGTCTTTAAGAGCGTAAGTTGCATACTTATTTTTGGTACCAAAGTACATTACCTTACACTTATCTATATTGAATTTCATCTGCCACTTATTTGCCTAGTCCCTTAGTTTATCCAAATCATTCTGAAGAGAAGCTACATCCTGGTCAGACTTTATAACCTTACCTAATTTTGTGTCATCAGCAAACACAGACTTTAATGTACTTTTTGGATTTGTTTTGCTCTCCTTGGCTATCATCTTATCATTGTTAAATTTAGCCAACCTAACAGCCCTTTTGCAAGTTCTGTTGGCATCTTTATACTTGACATATGATGCCACTGAGCCCTCTGACTTGTACAGTTTAAATGACAATTTCTTTTTTCACATTACTTGACTAACACTTTTATTCATCCACATTGGTTTTAGTTTCTTTCATGTGGATTTACTTCCTAATGGTACATGTGTAGAAATATATTTTTGAAACGTGAGTTTTAATATACTCCACTTGTCCTCTGTATCTCTTTGGAGAACGAGGTCATCTCAATTAATTATCTGCAAGCATGTCCTTAACTTGTTAGAATTTGCCTTTTTAAAGTTAAGTGTCTTGGTGACAGTTACAGCAGTTTGCTTTTTACTATTAATTTCAAACTGCACCATATTACGATCACTGCTTCCCAATTGCTCTTGTACTTGAATATTTGAAAACAGCTCCCATTGTTCATTAACAGAAGATCCAAAAAAGCCTCCTTTCTAGTAGGTGCCTCTGCTGAGACATGTAGTTGTCATGCAACAAGTTCACAAATATCCTCCCTTTCACTGAATTACTAGCCCCAAATGTCAATGTCAGGGTAATTAATATCTTCCATGACTAGAACATTACCCTGCTGTGCAGCTTTTTCAATTTGTAAAAAAAGCTGGTCTTCCATATCCTGGTTGCTGTTTTGGGATTTGTAGCAAACTCCCAAAATTAATGAATTACCCCTTTTATTCCTAGTGGGTATTTTGACCCACAATGTTTCCACATTGTCAGTAATCTGACATACAGAATCCTTAATACGATGCATTAACTCTGGCTTAACATAAAGGCACACATCTCCCCCCTTTTCCAATTCCTCTGTCCCTCCTTAACAGTGTATAGCCTTTTAAATTAACTGTCCATTCGTGGGATTCCTCCCACCAAGTTTCCTTATTGCCAATTATATCAAAATATTCCTCATATGCAAGTAACTCTAATTCTCCCATTTTGTTAGACAGCTTTCTTGCATTAGCTAGTAGACAATTTAGTTTGCCATCAGTTGTTTTTTTTCATGAAAACAACTGCTAAAACAACCCAGCCCAAAACATCAAGTCTTCAACCATGCATTAACCTCCCTGATCTCCCGCTGTCTTCCTGCAGTTGCGCATGGCACAGGTAATATTTCAGAAAATATTACCTTGGAGGTCTTTTTCTTAAGCTTGCTACCCAATTGACTGAACTCACTTTTTAGGACCCTCCATTTTCCACTAACTTTGTCATTGATGTTTGCTGGGAGTTTGCAGACAAAGAAAGAAGAGAGAAAAGAGAAGAACAAGACGATGCAAGACAAAAGGGAAGTGGAAGTGGTCGACAAAGAATGTAGAGAAACATTCAGGGACTGTGAGAGAGTGGAAGTGAAAGAGCCTGCGAACCTGGCTTCAGTTTCGGAAATTCACACGAATTGGCAAAACGCATTGAGAGATAAATATACATCGACATCTGGACTTTAGTGGAACCTAATCATTAGCACATATGCATAACACAGAGGTTATGCCACCACTATTGCAAGTGCATTTCAGTTCTTAGATCAAGAATTATATGAAGATACTGCACCATTTGGTTTTCTGTCCACTTTTATAGATTTTAAAGAAGAAATAAAGAACTGTTGTCTACTTTAACCCTTTTTTGAGCTCCTTATATCGGCTCCGTTTGTGAGTGCAACTACACTACATATTCTTTAATATATTCTTTTGAATTTTATCACACTATTTTGTATTATTATCTTTTCCCACATGTACATGCGCCCAGGGCCGGACTGGCCCATCGGGATACCGGGAAATTTCCCGGTGGGCCGGCAGGTCGTGGGCTGGGAGGCCGACAGACTAACTGAAGACAGCCACTGAGCGGCTGCAAACTGCTGATGCGGCCGGCCGGCGCTACTATAATACTTGTTTTCTTAATTTAATATGGCAAGCTGGTCCGGCTTGCCATATTAAATTTTAAAAATGTATTACAGTATCGCCGGCCGGCCGCATCAGCACCCAGCAGCCGTGTGCGATGGCCGCCTAGTGATGGGAGCAGCGTGAGGGGTGAAAGCTCCGCCCCCTCGCACGGACCTTTCACCCCTCACGCTCCTCCCATCACTATGCGGCCATCAGATTGCTGGGAATGTAATCTAAACGGCCGATGCGTGCTGATGCCGCCAGCCGGTTCTGCTTTAACACTTTTTTTTTTTACTTTATATGGCAAGCCGATCCAGCTTACCATATTAAATTAAAAAAAAAGTGTTAAAGTAGCTCCGGCCGGCGGCATCAGCACGCATCGGCCGTTTAGATTACATTCCCAGCAATCTGATGGCCGCATAGTGATGGGAGCAGCGTGAGGGGTGAAAGCTCCGCCCCCTCGCACTCAGACTGCTGCAGCACCGGATGTCAGGGCAGTGACATCCTGTCAGGATAGAGAAGAGAAAAGTGTGCGGCTACCAGAGGACAGAAGTCAAGAGAAGTAGAAGGTGAGTAAACTAATGTATTTTTTGTACAAAATGTATAATATTTTTTTGTATTTCTTAAAAACAAAAAAAATCGGCATGTGTGTGTGTATGTAAGTGTGTCCCCCTATATGCCACTATGCCTCCAGAAATGCCTTATACCCCCTATATGCCACTCTGTCCCATGATATGCCTTTTAACCCCCTATATGCCAGAGTGGCATATAGGGGTATAAGGCATTTCTGGATGCAGAGTGACATATAGGGGATTAAAAGGCTTATGATGGGGCAGAGTGGCATATAGGAGGGTATAAAGCATATCGGGGAGGCAGAGTGGCATATAGGGGGGCATAAGGCTTTTCTGGAGGCAGAGTGCCCTATGATATTCCTTTTAACCCCCTTTATGCCACTCTGCCTCCAGGAATGCCTTATACCCCCTATATGCCACTCTGTCCCATGATATGCCTTTTAACCCCTATATGGCAGAGTGGCATATAGGGGGTTAAAAGGCATATCATGGGACAGAGTGGCATATAAGGGGTATAAGGCATTTCTGGAGGCAGAGTGGCATATAGGGGGTTAGAAGGCATATCAGGGGGGCAGAGTAGCAAGCCTGGGGGCAGATGTGCATAACTCGGGGGTAGGTTGGCAAATAAAAGGAAATAAAAACCAAACATGTCTCAATCATAGCTTTTATTAAATATGAAAAAAATAGTCTACGTGAATTAATAAAGAAATAAAAGTTTCTTACCAGAATATCGTGAAGAATAATGTTCCACTGAATAAAATGGAACTTTTTCATCTAAAAATGTTTGCAGTAGCAAATGTTTTGATCCCATTATGTGTAATGTATTTAATTTATTAGGGCGTTTTAAAACTTTTGCATTCTGGCATTTTAATACAAATAATTACATAAAAAGAATGGCACATAGTGTAACTCGGGTGTGTATAAGGGGTGCGTGTCGGTATAAGAGCTTGACCGAGAGATAAACTATACGGGGCTGGTCTCCAAATTTTTCCAGGGCTGCTTTTCAGTCCCAGTCTGGCCCTGCATGCGCCCCAATATGGTTGAGTCTGTATTTTGAACATTTTGAGGAGTGTTGATTGGGCAGCGGCAGTACTGATTTTGGGAAGTATTCATCAATTACTTTATTTTTTACACGTGATTGGTGTTTCTTTGTTTTCTTTTATATTAGTCTTTTCCTCAGTTTTTCTAACCAGTTAGAGAAAGTAAAAGATATTACCGCAATTTTTAGAATTTCAAACACAATTATGTTTGCGACTTTCCCTGCATTGTCCGTAATCTGCTCCTAAAGGTGAAAAAAATACTTTAGATACATTACAAATGACAAAAAATCCAAAAAAACAATGAAAATTAAGGGTATTTTACATTTGAATTTGAAAAAATATAATTGTTTTCAAAGTATGAGAGGGTTTTAAGTTTTTTATTTTATTTTAAATGTGTTGAAATATTTACAGGTTGCTAATCAGTAAATCATGTTTTACCATAATGTTCTTTGTGTTCAAAACTTCATCAAGTGAACAGCCTGCATCTTTCTAGAAGGTAAACACATAGTATATGTTAGGCAATATTAAACAAGATCATGCCTCCATAATAATGAGTTGAAGATTGTATTAAAAAAAAATGAGCCATATGTCTCTTGAAAAATGTAGTACAAATGTAATTGTCAGGACTCGGGTAAGCAGGTCGGTTAGGATTCTGAAGTAAAAAAGCCCTTCAGTTTTGTCTGAACCAAGTGGAGAAGAAAGAAAATGTATTGTCCAAGAACCAATGGACCAAAAATACAACAAACAAGTATAGTACAGTCTTCTTACACTTTGGACCACTGGTGACCATTAGTATATAAGAATGGCCACACACAGCCAGTGGCTATTTTAGAAAATAATGACAATTACTATTATCACTATGGGCACAATCATCAGCAGAAGTACATTTTTCTGCCACAACACCAGTAATGTAATGCCATGCAATGTGTTTTTGTTGATGCTACGATATTATATGCGCTATTATCTCATCTTAACCATCCTGACTTTATTTAGTTATTATGAGATGGAGATCTAAAGATGAGACACAAGAGATATCAGTTTTTGCCCAGTGTGATGACGGTCAATGGTGATTGCTATTTTTACAACATCTTGTATGAAAGTCAACTGACTGAAAGTGATGGACATACAAATCTACTTGTCTTGAAACCTTAATGACTTGGAGTGAATCTGCAAAGAGGAGTGGGGCAAAATCTCTCCTGAGATGTGTGCAAATCTGGTGGCCAACTACAAGAAACGTCTGTGATTGTCAACTAGGATTTTGCTACCAAGTACTAAGTAATGCTTTCCAAAGGAGTCAAATACTTATTTCACTTATTTATAAAATGCAAACCAATTTATAATTTATTTGAAATGCTTTATCCTGGACAAACGTGGGCAAACGTACAAAATCAGCAGGGGATCAAATAATGTTTCCTTCAGTGTACCTATGCTTATGTATATTCTTAGTTGTATTTGTATGACTGCATTGTATTCTATTTAGTCTGTTTCGTTCAGGATATTGATATGCTTTTATGTATAAATGTCTGTGTATTTGTTTAGTTGGTTATAGTTGTACTGTTGGCCCCGTGTTTACATTTCTATGTGGATTGGCTCACTTTCCCTTTTCCCTTCACCTCTGTTGTGTTATTTGCCATTGTTAACTGTGAGGAGATTAGTCTGGTGTGATGATGTCTGCATAATCCCTTGCTAGTATGTTATGTTTTAATTATGTTAATTTCTTTTCTAAGAAAGGCCTCTGCCTCGGTGCTGGAACTTTATGCTAAGCACCGGAATATGACGTCATATCCCAGCGCTCAGCAGTAAAGCTGTGTGCACAGTGGCCTTGTGCTCCAAACACAGGGCTTCAGCAGGGTAAGTGCACTACAAAGGGGGGGAGGGGGTAGATAGTGAGAAGAAATGGGGGTAGATAGTGAGAGTGACAGAATGAATTAAATAATGTGTGGATGAATTGTGTGAATAAGTGAGAGAATGAATGGATTAATGTGTGGATGAATTGTATGAATGAGTGAGAGTATGAATTAATTTGTGGGTAATTTGTGGGAATGAATTACAGAATCAATAAATTAATGTGTGGATCAATTGCTTGAGTGATTTATGAGAATGCATTAATTAATATGTGTGAATAAAAGTGTGAATTAGTGACTGTATAATTGTTTGTGTGTATCCTAGATGTATAATTAGTTTGTGGAAAGGCAAAAATTGTCAGGAGCTGGGTCCATGCTGATGACCGAGAGGACCCAGCGCGCCCAAAGATTGTGTGCAGGAGTCACAGTGCAGTAGTGGAGTTGGACAGGGCCTGGTTGCAGGGCAACCACACTCACCCAGGTGTTGAGCACCTAGGGTCGTGCAGCCACATACCAGTGCCCTGACATAGCAGCTGATGATGTCCAGAACAAGGCAGAACCAAACTTGACTGGATGTGGAAATCCGAACTAAACTTGGAGATATCCTGCAGGCACCCTGGAGCAGGCATGAGACATAGCACTAGACTCACGACAGGGTGCTGCAGGCTGGGAGTACGGAAGCTAAGCAGAGTATCAACAGAAACATAGCAAGCAAGGACAGAGCAAGGAGCAAGGAGGACAGAGCAAGGAACATAACCAGACAAGACATACAAGATACAGGGCACAACAAAGGACAGGGAACAAGGCAAGGAACACAGGGGAAGGAGTGAGGAGCCGGAATCCTCGGATGCTTCTCCTTTAAGCAAGGATAGGCCATATTGACTAGGACATGGGGAGAGGAGAGAGGAACCAGAATCCTCAGATGATACAAGGAAGAAGGGCAAAGGTACATAAGAGACAGACAAACATGAATACAGGAACTAGCCTAGAACTATGTGATAACAATTGGAGATTCCGTCACATCATATGGCCATAGTATGCTTAGCCCACCACTACGCCAAAGTACTCCAATGACGGTGGGTCCTAACGTTAATCCCTGCTGACTGTGGTACGAAACAAACCAAACATGTAATCCAAACACATAGCACTGAGACATACCTTTAGACTGCAGACTGAGACAAACAGAACACACGGGTGGAGCACACCTTCTAAAGGAAACAGAGCTGAAGCAAAGAGCTGAAGCAGAAGCAAGGAATGGAAGATCAGAACAGAGCAAAAGGAAATCCAGGAATGGATCGAAGCAAAACAGGGAAACTGAAGCAAGAGCGAGATATGCAGCTCCACAGCCTGGGTAGGACGTGACAAAAATGGCACACGCATATTTTTGGAGCCTTGAGGACCAAGATAGCACAGGCAGGGTGTTTATGGGACAAAGATGGCACAGGGTGGGTTGTTTGGGGACAGATATGTCTTACACTGGGCTGCTTAAGGTCGAAGGTGGCTCACACTGGGCTGTTTGAAAACAAAGATGGCTCACGCTGGACTGTTTGGGGACAAAGTTGACTCAGGCTGGACAATGGACTCATTGCTGTTTGGGCAATGTGGGCACCAGGGCTGGCCTTTGGTGTGTGCAACCTGTGATTAGGGTTGCCACCTGGCTGGTATTTCACCGGCACAGCCGGTATTTAGAGCATCCTGCCAGTATCAGTAAATAAAAAATACCGGCTATGCAATGGCCGGTATTTTTTGCAGGGCAGACTGGCAGGGTGATTGGCAGGAGCAGGGCCGGACTAGCCCACCGGGATACCGGGAAATTTCCCAGTGGGCCAGGTGGCCGGCAGACCAACATTAAAACAGCCGCTGAAAGGCTGCGAGCGGGATTGAAAGCCTCCTCCTCTGGCTGCCGGCGTTTTAATTGCATAGCTGCCAGCATCTCCACTGTGAAAGGGTTCAGGATTCTACTGATATACAGGCCACCTGGTGATGGGAAGGGATTCATAAAGGAACTCGTAGATCTTGTGACAGGGCTAATCCTGGAACACCCAAGATGGCTAATCCTAGGGGACTTCAATGCCTGGATTGATGACACAGCTTCCCAACTTGGGCAGGATCTCCTAAACATGATGTGTAGTCTTGGCTTCACACAAACTGTCACGTCTGCCACTCATAAAAGAGGCCACATACTCGACCTGGTGTTTCAACTTGAACTTAAAATCCCTGCTGTAAAAGTAAACCCAGTAGTATGGTCAGATCATCACTGCCTAAACTTCTCCATCTCCTCAGAGCGCACCAAACTTCCCCCTCCAAGGCTAGCCAAACGTTGCTCATTACAGGGTTTGACTTCACCAATCTTTTTATCAAACTTCGACCTAACAGATTTACTGGGCACCTGCAAAGACCCCAACTTATTAGTCCAACAGTATAATAAGAGGGTGAGTGATACCTTGAACAGCCTTGCTCCGCTTCACATTGAACCTATAAAAACCATCCGCCATGCTCAATTGTTTGATGACACCATCAGAATGCTGAAAAAAAAAGTCCGTAAGCTTGAAAGAAGGTGGCGTAAATCACACAATCAGGATGATAAGCGCTCCTTAACCGAGCACATTACCGACTACCAACTCACAATAACTAAGAAAAAATCTACATTCCTGTCTCGTGAAATCAGCCTTGCACACAACAGACCGGCCCAGCTCTTTCGCACCGTAGAAAGACTCTGCAAGCCATCTTGCCTGTATACCTCCACAAATCTCACACAGTCCAAATGTGAAGATTTTGCAGCCTACTTTTCAGATAAGATAGCTTCCATCCAGACCTCTATTGCAAAAGGACAGCCAAAGGCATTACAGAGGTACAAAAACAGGGGTTAAAATTCTCCCACCCTTTGGACTAGTTTTAACATTTTAGGAAAGGAAGAAATCATCTCAGTCTCAGAAAACCTGCAGGCAACCACTTGTGACTTAGATCCTGCACCTACATATGTCCTCCCTGCATGCTCAGAAACAGTAGGCCCAGTTTTTATAAAAATAGTCCAATGTTCTCTGGACTCCGGAGTTTTTCCAGACCTACTGAAAGAAGCAATCGCTAAACCTCTTCTAAAAAAGCCTTCCTTAGACTCATAATGCTTAACGAACTATAGGCCTGTCTCCGACCTCCCTTTTCTGGGAAAAATAATTGAAAAATGTGTGTTAATGCAACTAGAGGCCCATCTGTCAAGTAATAATATCTTTGATTCTTTCCAATCAGGCTTCAGAAAATGTCATAGCACTGAAACTGCCCTGGTTCGCATTCTGAATGACCTCTTGATGGCAAGAGACAAGGGTGATCATTCAATCCTAATTCTTCTAGACCTGTCAGCAGCATTTGACACCATTGATCATAAGATTCTTATTGAGTGGCTGCAAGACCTATGCGGGCTGGGAGGCACAGTTCTAACATGGTTTAAATCTTTCCTCACAAACAGGTCACTGAGGGTGCCATTAGGAATGTGTTCCTCAGCTCCCACATCACTAACGTGTGGAGTACCACAAGGATCCATTCTATCTCCCACTCTGTTTGCCACATACATGGTGCCACTGGGGGACATCATCAGACAACATAGATTAAGATACCACTGCTATGCAGATGACACGCAGCTCTACCTTTCCTTTGCACCAGGAACTAGACTTGTGCATTCGTCTTCGGGCGAACATGAAAACGAACGCGAAGAGTGCGTTTTCGTGTTCGTTCCGAAGACACGCCGAAGAGAAGACAGCGGCGGTAAAACGTAGGAGAAGACGAAGACACACCCCACGAAGATCTTCGTGATCGTCTTCGTCTTCGTCTACCACTCTCCCCGGTCCCTTCCCCTTCTAACTTACCTTGGCATCGCGGCAGTTCACGGAAGTGGAAATCCGCAGGTTCGCCGTCACGGGTTACAGGGCAGTGCGAATGAGCCTATTGGTCGCCTACAGGGACCCTGCAGGTGACCAATAGGCTCACTCGCACGGCCTTTGTAACCCCTGACAGCGAACCTATGGATTTCTGCTCCTGTTAAGCCCTTCGATGCTGCGTTAGATAACGGGAGCGGAAATCCGTAGGTTAAAGGGCCGTGCAAGCGACCAATAGGCTCACTCGCACGGCCCCTTAATCCTTTAAGGTTAAGGAGCCTAAAGTTAAAAGTTAACCCCTAATGAAAGTTACGGACATTTAACTGATAGAACAGGGAGGCCAGTGGGATCTGCAGGGTAAGTTGCAGCATTGGGGTTTTAAAAGTCTGTACGAGCGACCAACAGAGTCGCTCGTACAGAGATTTAACTGATAGAACAGGGAGACCAGTGGAATCTGCCGGGTAAGTTACGGCACCAGGAGTTTAACAGTCTGTACGAGCGACCCTATTGGTCGCCAGCAGGGGGCTCGTCTGCCATCAACCATTGGCAGACGAGCCCCCTGCTGACGACCAATAGAGTTGCTCATACGGACATTTAAACTCCGCGTACGCGTTAACCCCGTATTAACCCCTTAACCGGAAAAACGAAGAAAAACCGAACACGAAGAATGTCCACGAATATTCGCCCGAAGAGAAGACAGGCGAATATTCGCGGAATACGAAGATTTTTTTCCCCCCGAAGACGAGCACGAAGACGAACACGAAGAGCCCCCTGGTGCCCAAGTCTACCAGGAACTAAGGATCCAACATCTCTTTTCAACAGATGCTTAGCAGATCTCTTAGAATGGATGCAAGCTAGCTGGTTAAAGGTAAATCCTGATAAAACAGATAACTCTGCCCATCCTAGGAAATACTAACACAATTGGCATAGAATTCGGAGGTTCAGAGCTACTCAGGTCAAGTGCAGTGCAAAATCTCGGAGTACTCCTTGACAGTGGTTTGTCACTTAAACGTCAAATCCCACCAGAGGATACTGCCATCCTAATCCATGCATTTGTGACATCTCGTCTAGATTATTGCAATGCACTGTATGTAGGCCTCCCAGAAAAAGATCTTCACAAACTGCAGTTGGCTCAGAACGCAGCAGCCAGACTATTAAGAAATCCACTCCGATTTTGCCATATTACGCAATGGAGTATTCACTTTAAGATCAGCGTGTTGTCATTTAAAGCCATAAAGGACCAGGGACCCTGTTACCTGAAAGAGCTAGTAACACCCTACATCCCTGCTAGCCACCTCCGATCCACACATATGTCTCTTCTCTCATTACCCAAAGTACGCACAAAATCCGTCTCCAACGCATTCTGTCATACTGCTCCCACATTCTGGAACCCTCTACCACTATCAATCAGAGAGGCCCCATCTTTAGAGACTTTAAAAAAAAAGACTTAAAACCCATCTTTTCTCCCAATCATTCAGATAATTCACTCTTTTTCTCGTATGCATATACCTGTTCAGTGCTTTGAGTCCCACCGGGAGAAAAGCGCTATATAAATACTTGTTGTTGTTGTAATGTATTTAATTTATTAGGGCCTTTTAACACTTTTTGCTTTCTGGCATTTTAATACAAATCATTTGATAAAAAGAACGTTTTATAGTTATTTGTATGGCAAAAAGTGTGACTCGGGTATGTATAAGGCGTGTGGGTACAAGAGCTCGACCGCGAGATAAACTATATGGGGCTGGTTTCCAAATGTTTCCAGGGCTGCTTTTCATTCCCAGTCGGGCCCTGGGCAGGAGGGGGAGCACCCATTAGAGCGCCCCCCCCTCCTGCTGCTCTGTCTTTAGCGCAGCGCTACATGCCGCAACGGGGTGATTGGCGGAGGCTGAGCGCTGAGGGGAGTGATGTTTAATTTCATGACGTCACTTGCCCCAGCGCTCTGGAGTCTTGCAGCATCCGCGGACCGGCCGGCCTGTGCAAGCTCGCTGCCTGTGGACTCGGAGGAAAAAGCTTTATGTCCCTACTCCTGCCTGCACTGATAAAAGTAGACTAAGGTAGGTGCACATTATGTTTCTGTGACAGGAAATATTTTTTTTTTTGGGGGGGGTAGGTGCACATTATTTTTCTGTGACAGTAAATATTTGGGGGAGGGAGGTAGGTGCACATTATGTTTCTGTGATGTCACACACATATAATTAATTATGCAAATTTGTATTTTTTTGTGCAAGAAAGGTGGCAACCCTACCTGTGATCTATGCCTGGAATTTCAGGGATTTTTATCTTTATACTTTATATGTGATTTCCAGCTGATCTATACCTGCAAAGCTGGGTTTTAGTGTTATTCTGTTGATCTATTTCTGCTATGCTATGCTGTGTACCTGCAAAAACATGATTTGTATGTCTGATTTTGTTTATTTTGAATACAATATATTGGCAGCAGGGTCTACAATATGTGCCCCATGTGCCCCCCCCCCTAAATATGAAAGCTGGAGATGCCACTGGTCACCACTGGTGGTACAGTTCTTTGGAAGACAGAGGAACACAGTTACTCTGAGAACTGAAGCGGCTATCTATCTTGTAGTGAGCTTTTGACCCCTGGTTCCCATTACATATACCAACAGGAGGTAATTATTGTATTAACTGAAAAACAGTAAATATAAGTACGGTAATAATAAAATGCAGCCAGAAACATTTTGGTGGGGTATGGCCATTTGTTCCATTTTTCACACAGAGGTAGAACTACTATCCATCCATGCTATTTTTGTGCAAGTAGGTTTTTACATAGCTCTACTGCTGGGTAGGTAACTCTCAGCAGCACTGGATGCCTTTCATTGCTGCTGCAGAATATACGACAGAAAGGTTGCCCTTTTAGAATATGTTTTCCGCACCTATTAGATTTGTTTTGATAGATAAATTAGTTTACAGTATTACTCACTAGAAGTACATTCAATTGTTTTAGGAATTCCTTAAATAGTGCTTCATTATGTTCAACCTGTAAGAGGAAAAAAAGATTTCTTTATCCAAATTCCTTTCAGACTTTCCAAATACTGGGATAATAGATATATTAGACGTATGCATTAGGATTTCTAGAAATTTAAATTTTAGCAAATTCTGCATGAATGCTGCACGAATGAATCACCCAAAACAAGGAGGGACTCCTAAATAAACAAATAAAAAGGAACAAGAAGGCTATGAATATACATTTGAAATGCATGTATTCTTTTATCTGTTTTGCTGGCTTTCAATTTGTTGTGCTTACCTTAATCACTTTTAACTTTGCCAGATTTTCTGGGAATTCAGACTAGTTACTTACCACTTCTTAGCTCGAAAGATTCCAATAAAATAGCAGGTGATAATTAACTATTTCCCATAAAAGAATGTGGGCTACATTTCAAGTGGTTTGGAGAAGGACAGCAATGGGAAATCAACCAAAAACACAATGTACTTAAAGTAAGTTATATAGTTTTATGTTTAAAAAGTAGGGCAACTGTGTACACGGAAATATGATTGCGCATTGGAAAGGATCACTGTGTATGTGTTTTGTTTAGTATGTATGCAAATAAGGTAATAAGGTAGAATGCATATGCATAACAAAATGCTGTGAAAAGCCTTCCCAAGAAGTGTGGAAGCTATTATAGCTGCAAGGGGGGGGGGGCAATTACATAGTAATGTCTATGTACTTTGAATACAATGTCATAAAAGTCCCTGTTGGTGTAATGGTCAGGGGTCCCAATACTTTTGTCTATATAGTGTATACACATATAGAGTATATATATAGAGAGAGAGAGAGAGAGAGAGTATATATATGCATTAGTTACTTATTCTTCATAATGTAAAGCTTAACATAATAACGTTTGCCAACAAAACACTGATACCTATTTTTGTCCGGAACACCTACCCCCTATCTCTTCTAAGGAATAAGCATACTCCTCAAATAAGAAAGTTACAGTTATTACCCTTACTGTTATGTACATATATACAGTAAGTATAATATATTTTGCCTACACTGATGTGTGGTAAGAAAAAGAGAAAAATATTTACCATGCCTTGTTTGTATAAACATAATATGTTGTGTAGCTTTCTGAGAAGGTTAGGAAGATCTTTCTGCAAAATAATAATAATTGTAATAATAATAATAGAAACAAATACAATTACAGTGTATGTACCCCATATTAAAATATGGGATCACTCACTTAAAAAAACAAAAACATCTGGGCATATTCAATGGTGAGATATACAAATATCCATGCAGATAGAAGATTGAAGATAGAAGAGAAGATGAAGAAGACACAAGACAAACATATATGTGCCCACACACAACCAGACAGACACACTAACCCACAGATGCACACAAAAACATGATAACATGTCGCTATATCCATTGTACAGTGCTACCGAGTATGATAGCACTATATAAAACAAATATTAATAAAATCCAGACACACACAAACCCAGACAAACAAATATACACATAGTCAGACACACATGCTATCATACCCAGACACAAATGCAGACAGACACGCAAACCCAGACACTCATGTATCCAGACACACACAAACCCATACACACACACACACGTTAACATTATTACCTCATGGAAAGCAGAAGGAAAATGGATAGGAAAGAGAGAATATAGAGACTGAGGGGAGCACAAAGAGTGAACTGAGCGTGAGTGTGGGCGTTAAGAACACAAAGGTTTTGCCCTGAAGGAGAGGATGCTGAAGGGGGGGTATAAATATCCGCTGAAACTCCCACAAATAGATATAATATATACAATATACCGTATTGGCTCGGATATAGGCCGCCCCCGTATATAGGCCGCACCCTAAAAGTTTGGTGCTTTTTTAAAGAAAAAGTTTTTTTCTTTAAAAAAGCACCAAAAAAACATGCTGCCACTCTGTCCCCCCCCCCCGAGATATGCTGTCACTGTCCTCCCGGGCGTCGGGCGCTAGACCCCGAATATAGGCCGCACCCCCACTTTAAAGACTTAAAGTGGGGGGAAAAAGTGCGGCCTATATTCGAGCCAATACGGTATATATATATATATATATATATATATATATATATATATATAGTAACATTTTTTATATTTTTACAAGCTTGTATTTGCTACTCAAAGCAATGCAAGAGATGCTTAGATTTTGCAACTCACATCAGCTGTTTTGTTGAGGAAGACCTTGTGTAAATGCAAATGCCAGTTATGCTGTGCATTCACATTTTTAACCAACTTATATGGTCATGTAGCTTTGTTAATAGTGTAGAGCAAGTCCTCTCTTAGACATATCAAATTCAATAACTGTTACCTTGTAAAAAGCTTTCATGGCAAGCCTTAGTACCTTTTTGCGGTGAAAAGATCTCATTGAATTGCTCAGGAAGAGCTTATAATATCCACCTGACCATTGTATATGGATGGGGTGGCTTCTTTCAATATTATTCTACTCCTCTGTAGAATTTCCTTTAGTAGGTTAAATTTCATTGTGGCATAAGTGGTAGTGGAGGGATATTTTACTCTAAGAATCACTCACAGGTTTCTCTTCTTTTTTTGCCCAGAACTTAAGGTCACTATAGTGAAGAACAGACATTGTGTTGCAGTTCTGGAAGGGCTGTTTTGGCTGTTTTCCCTTCCATCAATCTGGCCACAATTGTCCATGAAATGACTCCACAGGTATAGACAGTCACAACTAGCATTGATGCTATGAGTGTTAAAGGCCTTAAAACTTAGACATCAAAACCATTTCCTGCTCCCCTCTAAACTTAAAACCCTTCCTTCCTGATTTCTCTTTTAAGTTACAAAGTTATTCTCATATTGTTCCAAAACACAGTATACAAAATTCAATTTCTTATAGGGAAGATATATCAGTAATGTTTCTGACAAATGTAATCATTGTATTACCTGCAATAATTTTGAAAGACAGGAACTGTGTATTGTAGCTTCATTTGGTGAATCTAAAGAAAATAAATAAGAGTGCTCTTTTTGTTGCATTATAGCAAGTAGTTATCATTCTGGTGCCTTCCATTTAAAGACAGAAAACATGAAATAGTATCAGAATCTGAAATGTTAGAACAAATTTGAAATACATTTATCTTAGGTTAAAAAAAACCATGGTTTGGTTTAATTTACCGAGATGTCAGTTCATGTCTGGTTTATTGATCAACATGTAAGTAGTAGAGATACACTAAATCCTGTCATCTGAAATTGTTTGCTGTTCACAGAAGACAATAATAGCAGACTGTCGACAGACTGTTCATTATATATTATTATATATCTATATTCACAGATCAGCAATAACTGATGGGGTAAGTGAATAACACTGATGATCTTATTATCATGGCACCTGTCAATGGGTGAGATATATAAGGCACATTATATAGTTGATGTGTTAAAAGCAGGAAAAATAGGCAAGTGTAAAGGATCCGAGCGACTTTGACAAGGGCCAAATTATGACGGCTAGACGACTGGGTCAGAGCATCTAAAAACTTCAGCTCTTGTGGAGTGTTCTCAATCTGCAGTGGTTAGTACCTATCAAAAGTGGTCCAAAGGAGGAAAAGTGGTAAACCGGTGCCAGGGTCATGGGCTGCCAAGGCTCATTGATGCACATGGGAGGGCGAAGGCTGACCTGTGTGGTCAAATCCAATGAGCTACTGTGGTTCAAATTGCTGAAAAAGTTAATTCTGGTTCTAAATAAAAGATGTTAGAACACACAGTGCATCACAGTTTGTTGCATATGGGACTGAGTAGCTGCAGACCAGTCAAGGTCCCCATGATGAACCCTGTCCATTGCCGAAAGCTCCTACAATGGGCATGTAAGCATAAGAACTGGACCATGGAGCCATGAAATCACTTTTTTTTTACATCACATGGATGGCCAGCTGCATGTGTGTCGCTTACCTGAAGAACACATGGCCCCATGATGGATCTATGGAGGCTCCACCTCGCAACTTACATGACTCAAAGGATCTGCTGCTAATGTCTTGGTGCCAGATACCAACCACACCTTCAGAGGTCTAGTGGAGTCCATGGCTTGGTGAGTCAGGGCTGGTCATAATGTTATGGCTGATCGGTGTGTGTATATATATATATATATATATATATATATTATATATCCGTTTGGAAGTGTTTCTCTACCTTCTCTGCTGACCACTTCTGCTGACCACTTCCACATCTTCTTCATCTTCTATCTTTTATCCCTCTTCAATTTTCTATCTTCGTCCGCATCTCCATGGATATAACCTGGCGAGAACTTCTGCCAAAAGGGAGTGCTTGCAATGATGTCCTCTCCTTGAGCCCCCAAAACTCAGGGCAATGTGGCTGTGCTTTTGCTGATGTCCTCTACCCCGACTCATGGAGCTTCCCGCTGGGTTATGTCTGCGGAGATGCAGACACAGATAGAAAACTAAAGAGAGCAGATTGAAGACTGAAGAGAAGAACGAAGAGAAGGGAAGATAAAAGAAGATGATGAAGAGCATTAAAGTGAGAGTTAGCAAGAATAAGAGTGTGAGAGAGTGAATAATAGTTTGTGAGAGTGTGAATGAATATGAGTGAGGTTGCTTTCATTGTTTTCCTCAGATATGTGAGGGTCTGGCCTCGTTTCTGTGGCTTCGTATGAATGGCTGAATTGTCTGAATGCACAAGTAAATGTACATGTATGTTACTATGCAGGGCCGGCCTTAGGGGTGTGCGAGCTGTGTGGCCGTGCAAAAATTCTTCTCCTAGACATGAGTAGATGGACAATGAGCCAAAACATCAACTGAACTCAACCTAATTCAAAATCTATTTCACTTACTGAACACTAACCTGAAGGCAGAAAGACATACAAGCAAACAGCAACTTAAGACAGCTGCATTAAAGGCCTGGCAAAACAACACTATTGAGAAAACCCAGATTTTAATGAAACAGGTTCCAGAATGGTTTCTTCAATTACTTCTGAGCATACCTGTGAACATCCTGGCTACCAGGAGCACCCTTTGCTATTTCTAATGGGGAAGTGGAGCAGGGATTGGGGCATGCCACAAGATCGCTCTTGCTTCGGCTGGAGACTTGAGGCTGAACCTGGAGAATTCCCAGGTATGCTTCTGAGCCTAGGTATGAAAACGGATGTAATGCCTAATAGTTCATATAATATTTTTGTTGAACCCCTTCAGCCAAAGTAGAAAGTCTGTTATTCAATTCTTGATTGGTTCATTTTAAATCCATTATGGCGGCGTACAGAGCCAAAATTATGAAAACCATATCACTGTCAAAATATTTATGGACCTAAGTGTACCTCTATGCTACATTTTCAATTAAATCAAGAAAGTGAACATGAGAGAATGCACACAGGTGACTGGTGTAACTTTTTTGCCAATCTTTTTTTAAAAACAATAAAAAAAATAAAAAATAATATCTATCTTTATCTAATCTATCTAACTGTCTGTCTATCTATCTATCTATCTATCTATCTATCTATCTATCTATCTATCTATCTATCTATCTATCTATCTATACTATATCAGTAGTCTGTTAAAGGAATAGTTAACCTGACTTTTCTTGTTTGTTGGCAAATCTTAAATCTGCTGCAAGAGCAAAGCCCTTTAATTTTTGTCCAAACCTAAAGGGCAGGAAACAAAGACTTGTTTTTCAAAAAACAAATGGATTAAAAACTTAATGAAAAATGTGTCCAAATCATTTTTGGTCTATAGCATATGTTATTCATGTAAAATCAATTGCATGAATGGTGCTTTTACTTACAAATTCAATTATTTAATGTTTCCCTTTCTTAATTAGCACAATATTGTTTATAAATATTAAACATTATTATTTATTGAGACTTACCTGTAACAGAAATTTGCATTGGTTGATCATGGACAGGGCATTCTTTCATAGTGTTATCATTGTTAGCTGTCAATTTTACTGCAGCTTGTGTAAGTAGACCATCAGCCATGTTTAAATGCAAATGTTGTGCAAGTGTAATATAATGCAGTATACGACACAATAAAATATTTTTGCATATTTTGTCCGCATTAGACTGGTTGGTTTGAAAGGAATAATCAAAACAGCCACATTGACCTTTGATGACACTTAATGAATGCACTGTTATGGAAGGTTTTGAACTATAGCCATTATAGTAGGTTATGTTTATGGGTGTTCTTGGACTCACAAGCCAAGCATTAATGCCATTTTCTTCCCCACCTGCAAAAAATCAAATAGTACAATAATCAAAATGCATTCAAATAAATGAAAATAAAATAAAAAAACTTTTTAAACCAAAATATCTACAGAGAACATAATTTGCATGTGGGATTACCTTAGTAACATTATACCTTGATTTAAAATGTAAACAATACATCACCACAAAATAAAATCAGCAGCTGTTATGAGAAAAAAAATGAACGTCTTTTGTTGTGATGTACTGCACCTAACCAAAATAAATGTTTCTTTTTCATACAAAAAAGAAGGTAGGGAACCATTTAAAGAATGTGAGAGAGAGTGAACGAGTGTGTGAGAAAGTAACATAAGACCATGTGTTGCTTTGTTTTCATCCACTTCGTGGGGGGTCTGGCCTCATTTTCGTGGCTTTGTACGAATCGCAGAATTTGCTAAAAGTAAAGTCCAGCATTTCATGCATAACCTAGCATGCATAGCAGTGAAATGTGGAAAGTGAATCATACATTGTTTGCTTTACCTGTTTCCTAAAAATCTATATAAACATAATTAAAGTACTTAGCATCTCCCTTGTATTGTGTTACTAGTTGTCTTTCAACTGTCTTCTATTGGATATCCTCACATCAAATCTTTACCTTTGCCTAAAATACTCCAATGTGAATACATCAATCACCTTACCTGCACCTTACCTGCACTTCAATAAAGTTGACTGTATTGTTACCTTTCACTTTATTTAAGTCCTTTCACATTAAGGTCACATCTACCCCTTTCTTACGCAAAATACCACCTCAAAATACCAATATCATTGTATTGTCTACTTTAATCCTCTTTATTGTGACTCCTCATTTTATTTCTCCATTTCGATGGATTGGATTGTATTCTAAATCTAAAGAAACAGACCTAAAATATATTTCTATAAACACTGTGTCAAATATGCGTATATTGTAAACCACTAGTGAAACCACCAGCCAATTATTGCAAATTACCAGCCAGAGGAAGGCCTAATTAGATTAACAGCTAGAAACCAGGGCATAGAGCTGCATGTCCTGGAAGAAAGGACCCCCTACAGAATAGAGAAGCATATAGAAGATAAAAAAAATAAATTACTCATCAGACAGCAGTTAAATTAAAATAAAATAATAGTTAATATAATAAATACAAATAACAATACACAAAACATACACCAACATGCTTACACAAAAAGAAACAATATAAATATCAAAAACAAAACTCTGCAATGGAGAGTTTATTAAGATTTATTGAGATCTATGCACAGTGATGGGAATTTTTATACCCTCCACTGCAGAGGTTTTTTTTGAGATTTATTTTGTATTTTGTTTCATATGCTTTTTGTGTAAGTATGTTTTGTTTTGTTTGTATTTATTATTCAATATTACTTTATTTAAATTGAAGTGCTGTCCAATGGGATATTTATTAATGTAATTGTGATCGTATTGACTCATTTTCATACATTACCACATTAACATAATGCTGAGCCTAGATATCCAGGTTCAAAAATGCAAGGCAGAATTAGGTAAAATCTTCTTAACCCCTTAACGACAATCCACGTACATGTACGAGGTGACGATGCAATGTGTTAGTGAGAATGTCTGTACATGTAAGTGGTAGCGTTATTTGCCATTGAGGGTTTTCGCCACGATCAACGGCATCGCGGTTTTCCTGAAAGCCTCACAAGTGAGGCTGTCCAGGCAAACAAAAAAAAAAGTTTTTCAGCCCTTTCGATCACGGCGATCAGTGGGTTAAAGGACAGACCAGTGACTGAAAACACTGGTCTGTCAATCACGTCCCCCCAAGCCAGATGCAAATCTGGTGAGGGGCATTCCAAGATGCCTCTTCATTGAGGCAAGCAGCATGCAATGCCCCAGAGGGGGCTACACAACCTCAGTGGTGATTTAAATAGTAAAAAAAAATAAGTAAAAAATATATATATATATATAATTCCCCACTGTCAACACAAAAAGGGTAAATTTATATATACATATATATATATATATATATATATATATATATATATATATACGTATACGTTTTTCTTATGGGCAAGTCCTACAATTAGCGTTATATCTTCCCCAAAAATTCGCGCATGGAAAGAGTTAAAATATTGGCATTATAAATGCCCGTAGGGTACCTAGTTTTAAAAAAAAATTAAAATTTGATGGGGTAAATTGAATTGGCCGACTTCAAAGATGTCCCAAATATGGGACGTGGGCACAGACTGACCAGATGTCTAAATGGCAAAAAAATACACATCTCACAAAGGTGGTCTTTTACCTCCCAACTAACCCAACAAACCCATGCATGTGGGGTATCACTGCACTCAGGAGATGTTGCTGAACGCATATTGCGGTGTTGTTTGACACAGTGGGAAATTTATACATGGAGTACAACGTGTGTGAAAAAAATACAAAAAGTTTTCACTACCATAACGTTTCACAAAGGCTAGTGGTAGAATTCGTGCATGGAAAGGGTTAAAATACCAGCGTTTGAAATACCTTGTGGTGTCTAGTTTTCAAAAACATATGGTTTGATGGTGTAAATTGCATTGGCCGGCCTCAAAGATACCTGAAATAACACATGGGGCAGAATGACCAGATTTGGGGAAAAATGGCTTTGAAATAGCTAAACGCTACTGGTACTTATTGCCCCCATAACGTGCAGAAAAAAGCAAAAAAACATAAAAACATTGGGTATTTCTAAACTCAGGACAAATAGTAAAATCTATTTCATTAGTTTTTGCAGATGAGTAAAGGATTTTTGAGAAAAAGTCATTTTTTAACAAAAAAATCACCATATTTTATTATTTTTTTTATAATAAATTAGATGATATGATAAAAATAATGGTATCTAAAGAAAGCCTTGTTTGTCCTGACAAAAACAATATGTGTGTGTGGTTGCACAAAATGAGAAAGAAGAAAATTACAGATAAACAGCAACACTGAAAAATGTTAAAAGAGCCTTTGTCCCAAAATGTACTACGAGAAAGAAACAGTCTTGGCATTAAAGGGTTAAGGCAGATGGTGTTCCTTGACACTAAGCTCAGTGTGTACATTAGCTTGGTATCATTATGCAGTACTGATGATTGTATTGGTACTATATCAGTAAAAGAAACTGAAAGGACATTCTGAATATTTTTAGGACAAATAATATTTTAAAGTGGAGCAGGAGGAGCTTGTGGCTGCTTGTGGTCATAATCTGCATAACATTATTTTCTCTTTTCTGAGTTTACCTCCAAATAACTTGGTACCTCTCATCAAAACAAATCCGAATACAACAAAGAGGCAAAATAAGTAATAAAGGGAATAATTATATAACTCCTTATAACCAAAAGACTAGGGTTTCACTTTTGGTTTAAAATACATAATTTATATTATTTTGATTGTATGATGACAATCATGAAATAAACAAAATATGTATGCAAATGGTAAAAAGGCAGGGCCCTGTAATAATTCAATATGTGATATCAAATAGCATGCACTAATATTTGTTTTTTTAATTGGTTGTCCAATTGCAACAAGGTCACTTAACAAACCTGCATTATAATAAACAACAATTTCATAAAGAACACTTTGATCTAATTAAGAAATGCTTCATGAAAACGTGTTTTACTATAAAATTAGGTGACAAAAACACAAATAAAATATATAATATTGTAAGCAATGTTTAAATGGGGAGCTAGTGTAATGAAATAAGAGAGAGAGCGAGAGTAACAGCTTCTCCAGGATGAAACATCTTGCATCTTTAATTATTCAATTACTCATCATCATAACAACCAAAAATGCGCACACACACACACATTGTGTTTTGATTGGAAAGGTGTTTAATTACATCTGAGGTTTCTAACCTAAAATGAAAAATGAATAACTTTTCATTTATATACATATTCTTTAATACATTTACAATTTTTTGGAGCCAACCATATATCAAAAGATTCTGTTATTAGATTCTATATATTTATTGTTATTTGGTGTTTTATTTGTTGATAATGTCAACCACCATATCTTAAAATTCTGATTTCGAAAGTACAAAATAATAATGCTATGATAAAGCTTTAATAGTAAAACACAACTAACTTGCTTCTAATTTACTTACCATAGTAGAGTAGAGCAAGCAACAGAAAATACATGGGTGTATTCATAATGAAATGGTCTGGCATATCAGTGAATGTGCTGTGCATAGATAAGAACTTAATATTGCATTTTTTTATTTGCTTAGCAAGATCATTTTACATTATAAATTCTATGTCACAAGTAATTGCTTTTACTAGGAGTTTAGCCAAGCCATACAGAAATCAATTGTCCAAATGAAAAAGGCCATCGAAACATAATTCATTCTTCTATAAAAGTGAAGGGTTTGTCACCTCAATTGTTTTAATCCACAAAGGCTTTGTTTAGTTTAGTTTTTAATTAAACTGATAATGTTTCCATTACTGAAATGATAAAAAGGTTTGTACCGTGTTAGCCGTGAAAAACAGGAGAAAAGTATACCGTATTTGCTTGATTATACGACGAGGTTTTTTTCAGAGCAAATGCTTATAATCGGGGTCGTCTTATAATCAGACCTCAAATAGGTCTGACTATGAGACGACTAAGATCCAGATCCCCCGCAGCTGCAGGGGATCTGGATCCTCCTGTCCCCCCCCCTCCCTCCCCGCCCCACTTACCGGTACCTTTAAGTCCCCGGTGTGTAGCTGGGGCAGCGTGTAGATCCCACTCACTTTCGCTGCAGCAGGAAGGAGGTGTGGCTAGCAGCGGGGGTTGTCTGCGTCCATCGCGCAGACCTTCCCCGGCTGCCGCACCGGTGCCGGGAACTCTGATCTCTGACAGTCTGGGAAGGTCTGCGCGATGGACGCAGACAACCTCCGCTGCTAGCCACGCCTCCTTCCGGCTGCAGCGTAAGTGCGTGGGATCTACACGCTGCCCCGGCTACATGACAGGGAAGTCAGAAGCACCGGTAAGTTTGGGGGGGGGGGTGTTAAATGGGGCATAAGGCATTTCTGGAGGCAGAGTGCTCCGGGAAATGCCTTTTAATCCCCTTAATGCCACTCTGCCTCCAGAAATGCCTTTTTAACCCTCTATACGCCACTCTGCCTCCTGAATGCCTTAAACCTCCCTATATGCCACTCTTCCCCATAATATGCCTTTTAACTCTCTAAATGCCAGAGTGGCATATAGGGGTATAAGGCATTTCTGGAGGCAGAGTGGCACATAGGTGGTCAAAAGGTATATCATGGGGCACAGTGGCATATAGGGTTAAAAGGCATATCATGGGGCACAGTGGCATTTAGAGGGTTAAAAGGGATATCATGGGGCACAGTGGTATATAGGGGGTATAAGGCATTTCTGGGGCAGATGTGCATAACTGGGGGGCAGGTTGGAAAATAGAAGGAAATAAAACCAAAATATTTTTCTCAATCATAGCTTTTATTAAAAAAATAGTTTACATGAATTAACATTTACTGGTAAAACTTTTTTCCTATAGGGTCGTCTTATATTCAGGCTTTTTCTTTTTTTCCTAAATTAATATTCAGATTTGGGGGGTCATCTTATAATCAGGGTCGTCTTATAATTGAGCAAATACGGTAGTTAAAATGATGCCATTTATTGGCTAACTGAGGAAGGGACCTAACAATTTGGTCTTGAAAGCTTGCAAATAAACTCTCTCAGTTAGCCAATAAGTGGTATCATTTTAACTAGACGTGGGCACCGGCCAACTCTTCGTGTCCGTCTTCGTGGGGGAAATAATCTTCGTATTACGGAAATATTCGCCGTTCTTGTGTTCGGTTCGGGTGAATATTCGTGTACATTCTTAGTGTTTGTTTCTTCCTTTGTTTTTTGCCGTTTTATGTAGAAGGGGTTAATACGGGGTTAACGTGGTATGGACTATGCAGCAGCTTTGGCACCAGGATTAGTTTGGTATGATCTTCCTGAAGTAAAACCATGTTGTTTTTGATCTTGAACCCCACGTGACTTTAACCCCTTAAGGACCGGGCTCATTTTTTCTTTTTGTACCCTGTGGGACCGAGGCTGTTTTAACACTTTTGCGGTGCTTGTGTTCAGCTGTAATTTTCTCCTCACCCATTTAGTGTACCCACACATGGTATATATTGTTTTTTTCAGGGCAAGATGGGATTTCTTCAGATACCATATGTTTTGATCATATCACCTTATTTACTATAAAAAAAAGAAAAACATGGTGAAAATTTGAAAAAAAAACACCTTTTATGACTTTTCTTTGAAAAATCATTTACTCACCTACAAAAGGAAGTAAAAAAACTAGCTAAATAGATTCTACTATTTGTCCTGAGTTTAGAAATACCCAATGATTTTATGTTTTTTTTGCTGTTTTTTGTAAGTTATTGGGCAATAAGTACAAGTAGCGTTTTATGATTTCCAAACCTTTTTTTCCAAATCTGGTAATTCTACCGCCATCTCCTCTTTGGAACATCTTTGAAGCCAGTTAACTTAATTAATCCCCATCAAACCATATATTTTTGAAAAACAGCCCCCCCAGGGTATTTCAAATGCATGTATTTTAACCCTTTCCATGCACTAATTATACAACCACACTTTGTCAAACTTTGTAATAGTAATTTTTTTCCATACGAATTGTAATTTAGTTATAAATAAAAAGGTCCTGGTATATGTCACTGTCAAACAACACTCCAATATG
This sequence comes from Sceloporus occidentalis, assembly GCA_023333645.1. Taxonomy (NCBI): domain Eukaryota; kingdom Metazoa; phylum Chordata; class Lepidosauria; order Squamata; family Phrynosomatidae; genus Sceloporus; species Sceloporus occidentalis. The sequence continues at coordinate 1,249,790 of JALMGF010000028.1, forward strand.
TGTTCGGCAACATCTCCTGAGTATGGTGATACCCCACATGCATAGGTTTGTCAGATTGTTTGGCCGGTAAAAGGCTACTTTTGGGACATGCGTAATTCAGGTATTCATTTGGTCATTCTGCCTCTATATCCTCTTTGGAACACCTTTGAAGCCGACTACTTCAATTTACCCCATCAAACCATATATTTTTGAAAACTAGACACCACAAAATATTTCAAATGCTGGTATTTTAACCCTTTTATGCATGAGATTCTACCACCTGCCTTTCCCAAAATTAAATTTTGTATTTTTTTCCCACACAAATTGTACTTCAGGAATGAATTCATAGCTCCTGGTATGAGTCACTATCAAACAACCCCCCAATGTATGTTCAGCAACATCTCCCGAGTGCAGTGATACCCCACATGCATGGGTTTGTCAGGTTGTTTGAGATTTAAAATCCCACATTTGGGAAGTGCGCTTTTTTTTCTCTATTTTGGTCAGTCTGTACCTATGCCCTATCTTTGAGCCCGGCCACTCCAATTTACTCCATCAAGCCATTTTTTATTAAAATAAAAGCACTTAAAATAACCAAGGGGTGTCTAATTTAACTCTTTGTATGTTGAGATTTTTTTTAGAAATTTTAGCACTTGCTCAAAATAATAAACTTTTGTCACGTCACAGCGTACAAGGAGACACCGAAGTCAGGTAGGACTGGCAAAGGATGGTCCAGAGAGCCGAGGTCAGGATACCGGAGAGCAGGAACGTCGTGGGAATAGCCGAGGTCAGGATACCAGAGAGCAGGAACGTCGTGGGAATAGCCGAGGTCAGGATACCAGAGAGCAGGAACGTCGTGGAATAGCCAGGGTCAATAACAGAGAAACAACAGGAACGCGTACTGAGATAGGCACTATCAAGACAGGCACGACCATCAGAAGGCGAAGACTGAGTGTAATTGAGTCTCTTAAATAGGCAGAGGAGTAGGCACCAATTAGCGTTTTCCCGCCAAATATTTAAGGGCTGTTACGTCACTTCCTCTGCGGCCATCTTGCATGTGGCGTATACGTAACCTCCCTGTATAAGGCGATGCAATCTCCCCCGGCGCCACTAGGTGGCGTGAAGAGGAACGAGTCCAGACGCCGGAGCTGGACCTGTCTTCAGTCTGCAGCTGCCGGGTTTGGAGCATAGAGCCGGGCGGTCTCCCTCGCCCTCGGGGTGGCTGCCGCTGCTGTGCAGAGGCGGGGGGTCTCCCCCTTCTTCGTGGTGGCTGCGGCTGCTGGGCAGAGGTGGGGGGTCTCCCCCTTCCTCGCGGCAGTTGCGGCTGCTGGGCAGAGGTGGGGGGTCTCCCCCTTCCTCGTGGTGGCTGTGGCTGCCGTGCAGCGGCGGGGGGTCTTCCTCTCCTTCGTGGCGGCTGCGGCTGCTGAGCGAAGGACCCGGAGGATCTCCCGGCCAGGTACGTTACAGTACCCCTCCTCAAAGGGGCGACCTCAGGGCGACCCCTGCCAGGACAACCCCGACTTCTAGCCCGGAAGGCACGTACCAGATGAGGAGCATGAAATCGAGCCTCAGGAACCCAAGAATGATCCTCAGGTCCCAGTCCCCTCCAATGGACCAAATATTGGAGACTGCCCTGCTGCTTGCGACAGTCCAAGATTGCTTGGGGAATACGCCTGGAAGTATTTCCGGCAGACGTCTCCTGGACACAAGGACTAGTGGTAGAAAAACGATTGCACACCAACGGCTTAAGTAGAGAAACATGAAACACTCGAGGGACACGGAGTGTTCTGGGTAAAGCAAGCTCATAAGCTACCGGGTTTACCGGCAAGGCGCAAACTTCATAGAAGGTACCTTGAGCCGCAGGTATTTGGTCGATAACCACACCCTGTCACCAGGAGTGTAAGCAGGATTACCAGAACGCCTCTTATTAGCCTGGAGTTCCTGTCTCCCACCAGCCAGCTCCAGGGCCCTTTGCACAGAAGTCCAGGTGGACTGGATAGTAGCCAGCCTCTCCTCCAGAGCCGGATCAGAAGAGTTCGGAAAAGCACCAGGGAAGGGTTGCGGATGAAGACCGTAAACACAGTAGAATGAGGAAACTCCCGTAGACTCCTGTACCGCATTGTTACGGGCGAATTCCGCCAAGGGTAACAAGTCAACCCAATCGTCCTGATGGTGGTTGATAAAGATACGCAGGTACTGTTCAAGATGTTGGTTGGCTCTCTCCGCTGCTCCGTTAGACTGTGGGTGATACGCAGAGGAGAACGCCAAGGAGACCCCCAATGCCTTAGAAAACTCGCGCCAGAAGCGTGCTATGAATTGGGTACCACGATCAGAGACAATCTCAGTAGGAGCTCCATGAAGACGGACAATCTCCCGCAGGAATATGTCTGCCAACACAGAAGCCGTAGGAAGTCTCTTCAGAGGAACCATGTGGACCATTTTCGAGAAGCGATCAATGATCATCAGGATTACGGTATGTCCTTTGGAGGTAGGTAAATCCACAATAAAATCCATAGCAATGTGAGTCCAGGGCGTCGAGGGACGAGGCAAAGGATAAGCAACCCAGCGGGGGGTCTCCTGGAGGATTTGTTGGCAGCACACTTGGCACAGGAGCGAACGAACAAGGCAGTGTCCTTAGTCCAGTCTGGCCACCAAAAAATTCTGGACACGAGATCCTTAGTGCGAGGTAACCCCGGGTGTCCCGCCATTCTGGAACCATGAGACAGACGGAGAACACGGGTTCGGAAGTGCGCGGGAACAAATAGCTTACCAGCCGGCAGGGAGGCTGGGGCTCGAGCCTGTAGTCCAGAAATGCGTTCCAATACGGGGGTTTGGCAGCGGAGATGCAGAGCACCTAAGACCTTTGTAGCTGGCACAATAGGTTCAGGGGCACGAGTCTCCTCCTCAGGGCAAGTATGCATTCGGGAGAGAGCATCCGCCTTGACGTTCTTGGAACCTGGACGATACGTTAAAACGAAAGGAAATCGGGAAAGAAATAACGCCTATCTGGCCTGTCGAGGGTTAAGGCACTTGGCGGTCTCAATATACTGCAGGTTCTTGTGGTCCGTCAGAATCAATGTGGGAATCTGTACGCCCTCCAGAAGGTGACGCCATTCTTCCAGCGCAAGGATGACAGCCAGAAGTTCCTTGTTCCCGATGTCATAGTTTCTCTCCGCCGGGGAGAATCTCCTGGAGAAAAAACCACAGGGATGGAGTGGTCCACTGTAGGAAGCCCTTTGAGACAGAACAGCGCCAACCCCAGATTCAGAAGCGCCGACCTCTAGGACGAACGGCAGATGAGGATCAGGATGCCGTAAAACAGGAGCAGAGGTAAATTTAGTCTTGAGTCGAGAAAAGGCGGAAACGGCCTCCGAAGACCACTCCAGGGTATTGGCGCCTCTCTTTGTAAGGGCCGTCAAAGGAGCAGCAATCTTGGAGTAGTCGCGGATGAAACGTCTGTAATAATTAGCGAACCCCAAGAAACGCTGCAAGGGTTTCAAGCCCAGCGGTTGCGGCCAGTCTCTTATGGCTTGCACCTTGGAAGGGTCCATCTCAAACCCCTTAGGCGTTATGACGTAACCCAGAAACGTGACCTTGCAAACCTCAAAAGCGCACTTCTCAAGCTTGGCATAAAGTCCATGTAGCCGTAATCGAGACAAGACGCGAGTAACATGAGTGCGGTGCGACTGTAAATCAGAGGAATAGATCAGAATGTCGTCCAGATACACTACGACGAATTGTTGTAGAAAGTCTCTAAGGCAATCGTTTATAAATTCTTGGAAAACTGCTGGGGCATTGCACAGCCTGAACGGCATGACCGTATATTCATAATGACCGGAACGGGTGTTGAAGGCGGTCTTCCATTCGTCGTCGGCTCGGATGCGGACAAGGTTGTATGCTCCCCGGAGGTCCAATTTGGTATAAACAGTAGCCCCGCGTAACCTGTCAAAAAGTTCAGAAATAAGTGGAATGGGGTACGTGTTGCGCCTCGTAATCTTGTTGAGACCTCTATAATCAATGCATGGACGAAGTTCCCCGTTCTTCTTTTTAACGAAGAAGAATCCTGCACCAGCGGGCGATATTGACCGGCGAATAAATCCTCGGCGAAGGTTCTCCTCAATGTATGACTCCATAGCCTGGGTCTCCGGAATGGAGAGTGGGTAGACCCGGCCTCTGGGTGGCATGGTCCCAGGCAGCAAGTCGATCGGACAGTCGTACGGCCTGTGGGGCGGAAGTTTCTCTGCCTCCTTCTTATCGAAGACATCAGAAAATTGTTGGTAAGGCTCGGGCAGAAGAGAGGTAATGTTTGAAGGTACAGTTACCGCGGCATTTCTCAAAGGGGTGAGACAATGACTCCTGCAGGAAGTACTCCAAGCGGTGATCTGAGTACTACTCCAGTCAATGGTAGGATTGTGGTCTTGTAGCCAAGGAAATCCCAAAATGATGGGAATGGAGGGCGAGCGGATGACGAGCAGCTGTAGGCGTTCGCTGTGAACGATGCCCACGGTGAGGTTGAGTGGAGCGGTGGAAAGGGTAATCCGATCCGGAAGAAGCGGTCTACCATCGATGGCCTCCACAGACAATGGGGCGGACAAGGAGAGGGTGGGAATGCGTTGCTGGACACAGAAAACAGAGTCAATGAAGTTGCCGGCAGCACCGGAATCCAGGAAGGCCTTAGTATCAATGGAACCAGTGGACCAAGCCAGACGAACCGGAATGGTCATACGGGTGGTGAAGAGGTTAGAGGAATGGTTCACTATACCTATGGTAGGTTCCCCTGGCCTACCTAGGTACTGGCGTCCTCCCGGCCTGCTGTGACAGTGTCTGTTGAGGTGACCAGAGAGACCACAGTAAAAACATAGTCCTTCCCGTCTCCTTCTGTTCCTCTCGCGTTCAGACACTCGGGCCGCTCCCAACTGCATAGGATCCTCAGGAGAGTCAGAGGATGTAGCCGTAGGAGGAAAACGTTGAGTGAACCGGGTATTTGAGCTTCCTCCCCTTTCGCGTGGTCTTGGACTCTCCCGTTGTACTTGTCTTTCGCGGAGACGAAGATCAATTTGAGATATGTACGAAATCACAGAGTCCAGTTCAGTAGGCAAATCTCTGGCAGCAGTCTCGTCTTTGAGGGTCTCGGAAAGTCCATTAAGGAAGGCAGCTACAAAAGCCTCGTTAGTCCAGTTCACCTCCCCTATCAGGGTCCGGAACTCTATAGCATACTCCAGGAGCGGACGGGAACCCTGACGGATGGTAAAAAGGGAGGTTGAAGCAGTGGTCCTCCTACCCGGAGCATCAAAAGCGGCGCGTAGACTGGAAACAAATTCAGCATAGGAACGCACTGGAAAAGCGTTCCTCTCCCAGAGCGGCGAAGCCCATGCTAAGGCTTTATCCGTAAGGAGCGAAATGATGTATCCCACCTTAGCACGCTCAGTGGGGAAGGCATATGGAGACAGTTCAAAATGTATCTCGCACTGGTTCAGGAAACCTCGACAAGTTGCAGGGTCACCATTGTAGCGTTGCGGTGGGGGTAGGTGAGCAGGAACCGTAGCCACTGGCACAGGCGGTGGAGTAGGAACCGCTACCGGTTGAGGTGCCCGTTGTGCTGGATCGGTACGCTGAAGCAGGGTCTGGAAAGCTTGAGCAAATTGATCCAGACGGTGATCCATCCCATCGAGTCGAGCCTCTGTGGAGCCTTGTCCTACCGAAGCGCGTCTCATAATGGCCTTCTGATTCTGTCACGTCACAGCGTACAAGGAGACACCGAAGTCAGGTAGGACTGGCAAAGGATGGTCCAGAGAGCCGAGGTCAGGATACCGGAGAGCAGGAACGTCGTGGGAATAGCCGAGGTCAGGATACCAGAGAGCAGGAACGTCGTGGGAATAGCCGAGGTCAGGATACCAGAGAGCAGGAACGTCGTGGAATAGCCGGGGTCAATAACAGAGAAACAACAGGAACGCGTACTGAGATAGGCACTATCAAGACAGGCACGACCATCAGAAGGCGAAGACTGAGTGTAATTGAGTCTCTTAAATAGGCAGAGGAGTAGGCACCAAGAGGAACGAGTCCGGACGCCGGAGCTGGACCTGTCTTCAGTCTGCAGCTGCCGGGTTTGGAGCGTAGAGCCGGGCGGTCTCCCTCGCCCTCGGGGTGGCTGCCGCTGCTGTGCAGAGGCGGGGGGTCTCCCCCTTCTTCGTGGCGGCTGCGGCTGCTGGGCAGAGGTGGGGGGTCTCCCCCTTCCTCGCGGCAGTTGCGGCTGCTGGGCAGAGGTGGGGGGTCTCCCCCTTCCTCGCGGTGGCTGTGGCTGCCTTGCAGAGGCGGGAGGCCTCCCTCTACCTCGCGGCTGCTGTGGTTGCCGTGCAGCGGCGGGGGGTCTTCCTCTTCTTCGTAGCGGCTGCGGCTGCGGCTGCTGAGCGGAGGACCCGGAGGATCTCCCGGCCAGGTACGTTACAACTTTATTTTTATTTATTTTTTTTATTTATTTTTTTTATTTTTTTACACATTTTGCTGGTACTGGATGGTTCCTCTGGTGACATCACTGCATAATTATTTTTAAATGTTAGCACATTTTTTTTAAGCATTTTATTTCCATTTTTTTTTTCAAAAAATTTAAATATTTTACTAATCACATTGTGATTAGAAAGCTGGGCTCCATTGACTTGCATGGTTGAATGCAGTACCTGTATTCAACCTGCAAGTGGAGCCAGAGTTCTCTAGAGGGTCTGGAGACCATCTAGCGAACTTTTTCAACTTTATTATTTTTTTTACAGGGCGGCCGCCATCTTGCGGATGGTGAAGATCACCGGCAGTGGCGGCTGTGACCGCTCTCCGGAGCGGTCACAGACCGCCCTGGGGTAAGTGTTTGGTGTCGCTGGATGCCTCCTGATCGAAACATTCCAGCGACACCATTGAAGTTTAGGAGGTGACCCTTGATCGCCTCCTAAACGCTTTTAAAACGGGCGTCCGCCACCATACAATGTATGGCGGATGTTGACGCCCCGGGGAGGGGCCAGACATGGACCCTGATGCCGATCTCGGCGTTACTGAATGCCTCGATGTCGAGGCATTACAGTAACGCCGTTTAAGCGTTTATTTAATTTTTTGACGGTTCAGGACCGTCAAAGGTCGTTAAGTGACCATTTTTCCGTGACGGTCCTGAACCGGCAAAGGTCGTTAAGGGGTTAAATGTTCAACAATCCTATCCTTTAACATAGTTTCCATTAATTCCCCCACTACAAATGTAAGACACACACAGGCCTGTACTTGTCTGACTCCTCCCTACTGCCTTTCTTTGAATAGGCACAACATTTGCTAATTCCCAATCTTCTGGGACTACGCCAGTTAACAATGATTAGTTAAATCTGTTACCATCAAGCACTTGTAATAACTTGGGGCGTATCCTATTAGGCCCCATCAATTTATTTGTGTTTACCTTCGACAGCTGAAGTAGAACCTGCTGCTCAATAAACTCATATGTATCAAATGATGTGTGTCCTTGAAAATTGAATTAATTTCTGGCTTACCTTGGTTTCTCTTACAACTCTGTTGTTGCACTAACTACTGTGGTACACAGACAGGCCACTTACAGAAAGCAAGTCACTAAGAAAAATGCAAGCCCTTACTATGAGAGCTCTCCATCAGACTCCCAAAGTTCACTTAATAGGTCCTTAAACTGGTTATAAACCACGGATATAAAAGAGCACAGACATTGAGATTTTTATAGTTACAATATGTAATTTTGATTTATTATTTTTTTTAAATTATGAGGTCTATCCATATTTTCTTCATAATTTAGAGCATCTGTGTTTTGCATGAAATGTTCCTGCTTTTTCCTTATTGTTATGATGGAAAAAATGTGCCCTCTCCAAATGGTGGGTTGTACACGCTTTTGTATATGTAGTGTATGGTTAATTTTTTGTTTGCTTACAGCATACTGTCACACATGCTTACACCATACACATGTTGTATTAGCGATCCTGCCGAAGACCGCCTTAGCGCATCCTTGTAATGTGCACTTGCCTTTACTGAATATTGATGTAGCGTAGACAGCTTGATTTATATTGAGCACTTGTCTGAGAGAAACACTTTACATATACTTTTGGTATGTTATACAGTTGCAATACTTTTGCTTATAATGTTTTATTTATTTTAAATCGGCCAAGTTGCTATATGATTAGAAATTAAACATAATGCAATGCTATTCATGTGTATATGTAAACAGATATTACGTTACTTAACCCCTTCGTGACAAAGGCTGATTTTACTTTTTGTACCCTTCGTGACAATGGCCTTTTTAACATTTCTGCGCTGCTTGTGTTTAGCTGTAATTTTCTTCTTTCCCGTTTACTGAACCCACACACATTAGATATTGTTTTTTTCAGGACAAGAAGGGCTTTCTTTAGATGACATTGTTTTGATTGTATCATATTATTTACTACTAAAAAAAGTATAAAATATGGTGAAAAATGTAGAAAAAAATGACTGTTTCTAACTTTTAGTTGAAAAATCTTTTACTCATCTATAAAAGGTAATGAAAAAACCTGCTAAATGGATTCTACTATTTGTCCTGAGTTTAGAAATACCCAATGTTTTTATGTTTTTTTGCTTTTTTCTACCCATTATGGAGCAATAAGTACAGGTAGCGTTTTGCTATTTCAAAGCCATTTTTTCCAAATCTGGTAATTCTTCCCCCCATGTGCCATTTCGGGTATCTTTGAACCCGGCCAATGCAATTTACCCCATCAAATCATATATTTTTGAAAACTAGACAGCCCAGGGTATTCCAAATGCTAGTATTTTAACTCTTTCCATGCACCATATCTACCACCAGTTTTTGTCAAACTTTGTGGTAGTCATTTTTTTGCATTTGTTTTGTCACACACATTTTACTTCAGGTATGAATTAAAAGGTTCTCGTATATGTCACTATCACAAAACACCCCAATATGTGTTCAGCAACATCTCCTGAGTACAGCGATACCTCACATGAATGATTTTGCCTGGCTGTTTGGGGGCAAAAGGGCCACATTTGGGGCATGCGCATTTTTCAATGTTGAACTTTGGCATTTGGGGATTCACTGCCCATGCCCTATTTGGTACATCTTTGAGCCGGGCCATTTCAGTGTGCCCAACAAAACCATATATTTTTCAAAACTAGACACCACAGGGTATTTTAAATGCTGGTATTTTAACTCTTTGCATGCACACATTTTACCACCAGCATGTTTTCAAAGTTTGCAGTAGTATTTTTGTGTGTGTATTTTTCCCACACACACCTACTTTATGTATGAATATACAGCTCCTGGTATATGCCGCTGTCACACGACACCCCATAATGTGTTCAGCAACATCTCCTGAGTGCAGTGATACCCCACATGCATGGGTTTGTCATTTTTGTGGGAACTAAAAGGCCACATTTGGTACATGTGCATTTTTCTAATTGGAAATGAGGTGTGTGGCCATCCTTCCCCCGGTGTTAATTGGGACGTTGTTGAACCTGGCCAATTCAATTTACCCCATCAAATCATACCTTTTTTAAAAGTAGACACCCCACGGGCATTTAATATGCCAGTATTTTAACTCTTTCCATGCGAGAATTGTTTTAAGCTAATATGCTAATTTTAGGACTTGCTCACAAAAATATAATTTTTATATATATATTTTTTTTTGTCTTTTTAAAAAAAAAAATTTTACATTTTTTTTCAACTTGGAGGTTCCCCTGATAGTGACATCAGTGGGAAATGATTTTTACATTTTACTAGTTTTTTACTATTTTTTTTCTAATTATTATTAATTTTATTTTATTTTTTAATTTATTTTTACTAATCACACTGTGATTAGAAAGCTGGGTTCCATTGACTTGCATGGTGAATGCAGTACCTGTATTCAACCTGCAAGTGGAGCCAAAGTTCTCTAGATGGTCTGGACCATCTAGCGAACTTTTAAAATTTGTTGGTTCCTGTTACAGGGCAGCGGCCATCTTGCTTGATGGCGAAGATCACTGGCAGCTGCGGCTGTGGCCGCTCTCCGGAGCGGTCACAGCCCATCGAAAGGTAAGTGTTTGGTGTCGCTGGATGCCTCCTGATCGAGGCATTCCAGCGACACCATTTAAGTTTAGGAGGCGATCGTCGATCGCCTCCTAAACGCTTTTAAAACGGGCGTCCGCCGCCATACAAAGTATGGCGGATGTTGACGCCCCGTGGAGGGGCCAGAGATGGCCCCTTCGTTCCGATCGCTGCGTTGCTGAATGCCTCGAGGTCGAGGCATTCAGCAACGTTTTTTGGGTGCAGAAAGCGAAAACAGATCGCTTTCTGCACCCGTTTAAAGACGTGCCGGTCCTGGCACGTCAATTGTCGTAAAGCACATGCTTTTCCGTGTCGTGCCAGGACCGGCAATTGTCGTTAAGGGGTTAAACTAGGCCAGAACATTTGTACAGATATTGAAGGAGACTTAGAGATGTTGCAACATTTCTTAAGTTACTCTAGTTTACAGCTGTCTAGGAAGAACTAGAGGAAGTATAACAAACACACAGAGTCATTCGATTGCCATGATTTTATTAGAGACACATTCATAAATCATTGATAGTTTTACGAATCTAAGCTATTTCATGAATTATCAAGAAAAGGAAGAAATCTTATCTCAGGCAGCACCTCACTATCTTCATGTTTTGCATGAATCAGATGCCTTCCTGAAAAATACATAAATAGCACACATAATGCATTGTTATATGAGTCATACAAGGTTTCTTACATCAAAAGATTATTAGTACTACAGTCGCCTACAATTTGGATATATTGTATGATGCCCTCTGTGGTGTCTATGCATTTGACCCCATGTTCTTCTTATTTCATAATTGCTGCTTATTTTTGGATGGGCTCTTTTCCTTGGGCTGAAGAGGAGTACTCAATGGCATCAAATGTAAGATAAAAAAAACACTTTTATTGCACTTGCATGTAACATATGCACATATTAGTGAATACAGTATCTCACAAAAGTGAGTACACCCCTCACATTTTTGTAAATATGTTATATCTTTTCATGTGACAACACTGAAGAAATGACACTCTGCTACAATGTAAAGTAGTGAGTTCACAGTGTTGTCCCCTCAAAATAACTCAACACACAGCCATTAATGCCCAATTAGCCACTTTCCCTCCCTGGTGTCATGTGACTCGTTAGTGTTACAAGGTCTCCGGAGAATGTGTGTTAAATTTGATGTTATCGCTCTCACACTCTCTCATACTGCTCACTGGAAGTTCAACACGGCACCTCATGGCATGAGAATCTGAAAAAAAAGAATTGTTGCTCTGCATAAAGAAGGCCTAGGCGATAAGAAGATTTCCAAGACCTTGAAACTGAGCTGAAGCACGGTAGGCAAGACCATACAGCGGTTTCACAGGACAGTTTCCACTCACAACAGGCCTTGCCATGGTCGACCAAAGAAGTTGAGTGCACATGATCAGCGTCATATCCAGAGGTTGTCTTTGGGAAATAGATGTATGAGTGCTGCCAGCATTACTGCAAAGGTTGAAGGGGTAGGGGAGTCAGTCTGTCAGTGTTCAGACCATACGCTGCACACTGCATCAAATTGGTCTGCATGGCTGTCGTCCCAGAAGGAAGCCTCTTCAAAAGATGATGCACAAGAAAGCCCGCAAACTAAGGACATGGATTACTGGAACCATGTCCTATGGTCCGATGAGACCATGATAAACTTACTTGGTTCAGATGGTATCAAGCATGTGTGGTGGCAACCAGGTGAGGAGTACAAAGACTTGTAAGTCTTGCCTACGGTCAAGCATGGTGGTGGGAGTGTCATGGTCTGGGCCTGCATGAGTGCTGCCGGCACTGGGGAGCTACAGTTCATTGAGGGAACCATGAATGCCAACATGTACTGTGACATACTGAAGCAGAGCATGATCCCCTCCCTTCGGAGACTGGGCTGCAGGGCAGTATTCCAACATGATGACCCCAAACACACCTCCAAGACGACCATCGCCTTGCTAAAGAAGCTGAGGATAAAGGTGATGGACTGGCCAAGCATGTCTCCAGACCTAAACCCTATTGAGCATTTGTGAGGAATCCTCAAACAGAAGGTGGGGGAGCGCATGGTCTCTAACATCCACCAGCTCCGTGATGTCATCATGGAGGAGTGGAAGAGGACTCCAGTGGCAACCTGTGAAGATCTGGTGAACTACATGCCCAAGAGGGTTAAGGCAGTGCTGGAAAATAATGGTGGCCACACAAAATATTGACACTTTCGGCCCAAGTTGGACATTTCCACTTAGGGGTGTACTCACTTTTGTTGCCAAGGTTTAGACCAGGCATGTCCAAACGTTTTTCGAAGAGTGCCAGATTTGATGAAGTGAACATGTGCGAGGGCCGACCATTTTGCCTGACATTCTTTGAACCATTAAAATTAAATGCAAATGAACTATTTTATGCAAAGTTTATTGAAAATGGCATAATTTTCATTTTGTGACTTGGATGACAAATCTAAACAGGTGTTAAATCACTCTGCCTTTAATATAAAAAAAAAAAACCCAGATCTATGGGCAACTCATCTGTGGGGCCTTGTCAGTCCGGAACACAGGCCGCAATTAGCCCTTGGGCCGGACTTTGGACATGCCTGGTTTAGACATTAATGGCTGTGTGTTGAGTTATTTTGAGGGGACAGCACATTTACACTGTTATACAAGCTGTACACTCACTACTTTTTGTAATTTCTTCAGTGTTGTCACATGAAACGGTATAATAAAATATTTGCAAAAATGTGAGGGGTGTACTCACTTTTGTGAGATATTGTGTGTATATATATATATATATATATATATATATATATATATATATATTGTGACAGGCCTCCCTTTTCCTTGGGATTTTTGTCAAGGATCTTGGCTGTAACCACAGTCTTCTAGGGTAAATGAAGTCCAGGACACATCCAGCTCAGCTTCAATGTTTATTTTAAAGGAATAAACAGCAGCAGTTATAAGCAGAATAACAGTCTTTGCGTTAGCACTTGCTTAGGACAAAACAGGTCACAAGTTACCATCAATACGGCTTTGCAGAGAGAAACCACCCCTCAGTTCATCAGCTCTCCTAGCTGGAATAACAGTGGCTTTCTTCTCTGAATCAGGCTCAATCCCTTTTACCTTCTGCCTGCTAATTAATCAGCCACAGGTGAGCTGCTACTTAGTCCACACCTGTGGAGCTCCTGTCCAGAATGCAGGCTCAGGACTGGATCAAAACAGCAATTAGTGCTGTTGGAGCACTGGCCCTCCCTGCTCTTCCAGATGCTCAGCCCCAGGGACCCTTACCATGTTTTGCAAACTGCCAGTAGTGCAGTTTGTAAACAAACAACAGCTTTCCCTGGGACATATTTTAACCCCTTCGTGACAAAGGCTGATTTTACTTTTTGTACCCTTCGTGACAATGGCTGTTTTAACATTTCTGCGCTGCTCGTGTTTAGCTGTAATTTTCTTCTTTCCCGTTTACTGAACCCACACACATTAGATATTGTTTTTTTCAGGACAAGAAGGGCTTTCTTTAGATGACATTGTTTTGATTGTATCATATTTTTTACTATTAAAAAGAGTATAAAATATGGTGAAACATTTAGAAAAAAATGACTGTTTCTAACTTTTAGTTGAAAAATCTTTTACTCATCTATAAAAGGTAATAAAAAAACCTGCTAAATAGATTCTACTATTTGTCCTGAGTTTAGAAATACCCAATGTTTTTATGTTTTTTTGCTTTTTTCTGCACGTTATGGAGCAATAAGTACAGGTAGCGTTTTGCTATTTCAAAGCCATTTTTTCCAAATCTGGTAATTCTTCCCCCCATGTGCCATTTCGGGTATCTTTGAACCCGGCCAATGCAATTTACCCCATCAAGTCATATATTTTTGAAAACTAGACAGCCCAGGGTATTCCAAATGCTAGTATTTTAACCCTTCCCAAGCACTTATTCTACCATGCCCCTATCAGTGGGAAATTATTTTTACATTTTACTGTTTTTTTACTATTTTTTTCTAATTATTATTAATTTTATTTTATTTTTAATTTATTTTTACTAATCACACTGTGATTAGAAAGCTGAGCTCCATTGACTTGCATGGTTGAATGCAGTACCTGTATTCAACCTGCAAGTGGAGCCAGAGTTCTCTAGAGGGTCTGGAGACCATCTAGCGAACTTTTTCGTCTTTATTGTTTTTTTTCCCGGGCCGCCGCCATCTTGCTGATGGCGAAGATCACCGGCAGCTGCGGCTGTGACCGCTCTCCGGAGCGGTCACAGTCCATCCCAAGGTAAGTGTTTGGTGTCGCTGGACGCCTCCTAAACGCTTTTAAAACGGGCGTCCGCCGCCATACAAAGTATTGCGGATGTAGATGCCCCGGGGAGGGGCCGGAGATGGCCCCTTTGTGCCGATCATGGCGTTGCTGAATGCCTCGAGGTCGAGGCATTACAGCAACGCCGTTTCGGTGCAGAAGCGAAAATAGATCGCTTTCTGCACCCGTTTAAAGACGTGCCAGTCCTGGCACGTCAATTGTCGTTAACGACTTGAATTTCGGTGACGTGCCCGGACCGGCAATTGTCATCAAGGGGTTAAAGCAGGCTACTATTGACCAAGGCTGGTCTAATATACCTGCCATCTATCACTTTACCACACCTTTTGTCACAATATATATATATATTACTCTTTGCAAATGTGATGGTTAAATGGGAAGAGCCATGGGAAGAGCCAGTTTGTAAGTGTATATTATATATCAAAATATAACAATTTGTCTTTTCTTTATTTGATACCAAGGAATTTATTAGAGGTTGAATTAGTACTTACATTAAGTTGTATTTCTTTCATCTAAGAAGGTCAACCCCCAATCCTCCTGAAACTCCATTTAAAACTTTCTCCTATGTTAGGTAAAATGTTAGATACAATTAGACAAAATAAAAAAATATTCTCCAGTACTAAAATAAATGCATTATGTATCACGAGCATAGATTATATTTTTTTTTGTAAAAAGTAATTGAAGCTAGGGTTAGGGTTAGGGTTAGGGTTAGGTCTAGGGTTAGGGTTAATCAAACTGCTAACAAACTTTTTAAAATACAGTATAAAACCTTGTAGGAAGGGTTATATATTACTTAAAGCCTTACAGTGATTTAGAAACATGTCCCTGTTTTGTATTCCCTTTACTTCCAGTCAATAATATGTATGAATATCCGCAAAATAAACTTGTGTACTTCTGTGAACATCAGTGTAAATTGCACACAACAATAACCACTTTTAATTAAATGCTTTACATTTTCCTTGCCAAAAGCATATACAGTAATTATCATGGTTTACTTACCATTGTACATTTGACACCTTTCAGGAGATTTCCTATTTTCTTGTGATTCTTTAATAAAAAATGAAATGATATTATATTTCAAATTGATGAATCAATGTGATTATATAAATATGGAATCATCCACCAACTGTGATTACAGACTGTAGTGTTTTCATGATATAACTACTGCTTGTAAACACGTTTGCATAAAAAAAATATTTTAACCAAGGAGATTTATTTTAATAAACACTTTGTCAATGTATATAAATATTGGATGATGAAGATCCTAGATTTAACATATAGTCCCCAAACAGCTTGGAGAGGTGGGCGCCGAGTGGTTTTCGCTTACCCGCTCAGCGCCCCTCTCTCTCCTCTGCGAGCCCTCTAGCTCGGTCTCGGTGCTGGCTTGTAATGCTGAGCGCCGGAAGATGACGTAATTTCCGGCGCTCATCATTACAAGCCGGCACCGAGACCGAGCAGGGAGACTCGCCGCAGGACTGCTGAAAGGTAAGTACAAAGGGGGGGATAGGGAGGGAGGTCAGAGTAAGGGTAGATAATGGGGGGGGCGGCAGAGGAAGGGTAGCTAATGGGAGGGAGGCAGAAGAAGGGTAGATAATGGGGGGCGGCAGAGGAAGGGTAGATAATGGGGGGGGCGGCAGAGGAAGGGTAGATAATGGGGGGGCGGCACTTTAAACTTCGCCCCAGGCGGCATTATGCCTTGGGCCGGCCCTGAGCTTGTCAATTCCTCCAAAAACCCTGCCTGTGTCATAATTGCCCCCAAACACACAGTTATGCTCACGTACATATGCCTACACAAGTACACCTAGACATAATGTCAACACTCACACACATTTATACATAATTCTCATTCTAACATACATAATCTAGGGTTAAACTGACAAACTGAATTTAGTAATTTCTGTGGATTGATCCCATTACCAAGTGTAATGCATGAACATTTTAACAATACGTATATATCTATATTGATCCTTACCAAGATGCGTGAAAGGAAATGATTTAGTGCTGAAGTTATAGCTTCTTGATTATTTTCTCCATTAATTCCCTGAGAATGAGTTTGTTTAAGTTATACAATGCTTGGTATTAAAAAGTAAAATTAAAACATAAAAGTATGTCTGTTGGCATAACAAGCTGCCATTGGGCTAAACAGCCCCTTATTTAATAATGTATTTATAATAAGATTTGCATACCTGCAGTATATTAATTATAAAATAAATGAAAAGGTAGTTTTATTTGTATACAATGCATAATAGATTAACTCCAGTTGCTGATATCAACATCTTGAAATGTTGCTATTAATGAAAATTATTATTACATACATACTTTTAAACATTAAAATATGATATATTTACGTATCTAGCCACCCTTCTACTTGCTTAATGCAAGCTCAATATGATTAACATATGCTAATATTTGATATTTAATATATGATTAACATATGCTAATATTTAATTGACACAAAATTATTTTTAAATACAATGTAGTGGTTAGTATAAACAGATACTCTTGTGTAACGTTTTTAAATTGGTCAATATTTATGATATAGTTTGTATAGTTTGTTCGTTCAAACATACCATTGCCCCTTGTGACAATGCTGGCAAGTGGCATCCAAGAATTCCCTAGAATGCAAAACATTTTAGAGTTTTTTGTGACCTACTTTTGTAATACCTACTTTTTACCGATCAGGGCTAGGCTATGAATTAAAAGCACCCCTGGAAATATTTGGACACCAGCCCATCTCCCGACCCTGTTACAGATTCTAGCATAATTAGAAAATGTTTTTGTAATATAAAACAAAGGATATGAAACACTTTGAGTAATGTGCATGTTAATATTTCTTATATTAAAAGTACTTTCAAACTTAAGACTTTAAGAGTTTCAAATTTTTTTTGGATTACATCAAAAATGTCCTTTCCAGTAAGGTTTTGCTGGCCTAATGATACTGAGCAAAATTTAAAAAATATATACCGTATTTGCTCGATTATAAGACAAGGTTTTTTTCAGAGCAAATGCTCTGAAAAATAACCATCGTCTTATATTCAAGGTCGTCTTCTAATCAGACCTCAAATGGAGGTCTGACTACAAGACTAAGATCCAGATCCCCCGCATCGCAGCAGGGGACCTGGATCCTCCTCTCCGGAAGCCGGTGGAAGTCTGTGCGATGCACGTAGACGTCCACTGCTGCTGCCGGCACTTCTTCTATGACGAAGCGCTAGCATCACATGACCTTCCAGTGCTCATTCATAGAAGCTCTGACGGAAGTACCGTCAGCAGCAGCAGAGGATATCTGTGCGCATCATGCAGACCTTCACCGGCTGCCACCACTACACACCAAGGAATCTGAAGCAGGGATGCACTGGTAAGTCGGGGGAGGGTTAGAGTGGCATATAGGGGGTTAAAACAGAATATCAGGGAGGCAGAATGTGGCACATAGGGGGTTAAAAGGAATATCAGGGAGGCAGATTGGCACATAGGGGGTTAAAAGGAATATCAGGGAGGCAGATTGGCATATAGGGGGTTAAAACAGAATATCAGGGAGGCAGAATGTTATATAGGGGTTAAAAGGAATATCAGGGAGGCAGAGTGTTATATAGGGGGTTAAAAGGAATATTAGGGAGACAGAGTGGCATATAGGGGGTTAAAACGGTATATCAGGAGGCAGAATGGTATATAGGGGTTAAAATGATTAACAGGGAGTGGTATATAGGGGGAAAGGCATATCTGGGGGGCAGAGTGGCAAATAGGGGATCAAGAATTATATCTGGGAGGCAGAGCGGCATATAGGGGGTATAAGGCATACCTGGGGGATTGGCAAATAGGGTGTTTAAAGGCATATCTGGGGGCAGAGTGGCTTATTAGGGAGGCAGAGTGGCATATAGGGGGTATGAGGCATTTCTGGGGGGCAGCTGCGCATAACTGGGGCAGGTTGGCAAATTAAAGGAAATAAAAACAAAAAATGCATTTTTTGCAATCATAGTTTTTATTAAATATGAAAAAAAATGTTTACTTGTAAATTAATATTTACTAGTAAAACTTTTTTCCTATAGGGTAGTCTTATATTCAGAGTTGTTTTTTTTTTCTTAAATTAATATTCACATTTTGGGGGGTCGTCTTAGAATCTAGAAAATAAGGTATATGTATGTATGTATATATATATATATATATATATATATATATATATATATATATATATATATATATATATATATATCATAGTTTCTTGTTAACCACAAACTATTATCAACAATCTTACCATTTGTTCTTCAGCTGATTGAACTCCATATCCTGCAGGCTATTTGATTAGAAAAACAAAGAAAACATGTTAACAATCAAATTATTCTTGAATACCTGGCAATCTAGAAAAGTTCTAAGTAACCAAAACAACATTTAAAATCCACTGTATTACAAAAATAATTAGTTTGCCTTATTCTAATTTTCTTTAATAATTATTTAAATAATTTTCTAAAACAAATATAATGTTTTGCATAACTGAAATAATTTTGAATTTAAAACTACCTATCTGCCTTTAACTGAATTCATTTTGAATTTAAAACTACCTAACTGCCTTTACTTGCTCTGCAGAGTTTTTCTGCACATTTCTGATTTGCATGTCAGTTTGTTCAGTAGGCTAGCATGTCTCTGTATAGATAGAGCAACACAGGGCTTAATCTGAAACCTGATGCTAGGGCCAGAAACATTCGGATCACATGCCTTAATGGTGCTGGTGGCTAGGAGGCAAGAAGCAGTAACTGTTAAAGGCCTGCATTAACAACATTAAAAAAAACAGTTTGCTGTATGCTGGTATGAGTACAGACTAGACTTGTACATTCGCATTCATACGAACAGCAAATGTAACGAAATTAGCTAATTTCGTCAATTCTTATGATTTTATGAAAACAAGGCCAGACCCCCCCACAAAACAGATGTAAATAGAGCAAAAAGATATAAACTGAGAGAGATAGTGAACAAAAATGAGTGTGAGGGAGTGAGTGATAGTGTGAGATAGTGAAAGTAATCACTGTGGGTGTTGGACAATTAATTTTGTTTCCGGATTTTAAATGATTCCTGATTTTCTTACGAAACGAATGCGCAGGAAAAATAAATTGTAGTCCAAAAAGGAATGGGCCTAAAATGCACCAAAAATGTGTTCAAATCGTTTTTGGCTCATTTGCACACATCTAGTACAGACACAGAAAATGTATAGACCAATAAAGGCTATAGGTGGGCTTTAGCCAGATGCCTGGGATTGTTATTTTGGGAGGAGTATGAGTCAGATGTATGTGAACAGAAATGTGGAGGATTTGTAATGACCTTCCAGCAGATGGTCCTCATGGTTGTATGCCTAGGTCTGTCTCTGGAGAGCAATTTCACTCTGACCTAGCTATGGCTGGACTTTTGCCTGTTTTTGTTCTCAGCATGCCCACAACAAAAGGTAAATGTACAGATAGGGGAATATAATTTTCCACTCAACTAATGTTGCACATGTCAGTTTTACAATGAAATTATAATGTCTTACTTTGCACCTAAGGTCTTTCAAGGCATTCTGTACTGTTTCGACTGAGTTCTAAAAAAAAGTAAAACAATCGGTTACATTTTAATTAGTATATCGTAGCAAAATATGCACAGTAGGTCTATATTTTAGGTCTGTATGTGCCACATTGGTATGAAATGTAAGTGTAAATTGATATGACTTCATTGGTTAAATGTGAGATTGGCTTTTATGAAACTTTGGAAAGGGAGCTCTGCCTCCTGAGCCCTTTGATGGAGGCAATATAGCAACATGGTGATAAGGTCCCACAAAGATAACAATTTTACGAGTTTCTATTTTAAGTGGTGTTTGAAGCTGTACTGTTCATTGTATCATGAATGCAACCAGTATGGCACAAAAGGAAAAAAACATCCAAAAAGTATACGTTGTAATCAAATATAAACACATGCTTCAGGAGCTGCAAATCATTTGTGTTTTGTATATACACTATATGAATAAAAGTATTGGGACACCCCTCCTAATTATCAAATATAGGTGTTTCAGCTACACTCATTGCTAACAGGTGTATAAAATCAAGCACACAGGTATGCCATCTACATTGGCAGTAACATGGGTTGTACTGAAGAGCTCAGTAAAATTTAACATGGCAGTGTCATAAGATGCCACCTTTGCCACTAGTCAGTTTGTGAAATTTCTGCCCTGATAGATCTGCCCCAGTATACTAGCGCTATTACTGTAAAGTGGAAAGGCCTAGTAGTAGCAACAGGTTAGCCACAAAGTGCTAGACCAAGCACACCCACAGAGCAGGGCTGCTGAGTGTTGAAGAGCATAGTGAGTATGTCCTCAGTGAATCATTCACTGACAGAGTTCCAAACTGCTTCTGGAAGTAACATCAAGCTCTGTATGTCAGGAGCTTCGTGAAGTGGGTTTTCCTGGCTGACATCATCTGGAAGTCTGGGTTTTCCGAATGCTAGGAGAACCCTACCTAATGCAATGCATAGTGCTTACAGCAAACTATGGTGGATGAAGAACAATGGCCAGGGACTGTTTTTTCAGGGTTTGGGTTTGGCCCCTTAGTTCAAGTAAAGGGTAACATTAATTCTACAGCATGCAGTGTCATTTTAGACAATACTTTGTGGGCATAATTTGGTGAAGGCCCTTTACTATTCCAGCATGACTGTACCCCAGTGCACAAAGCAAGGTTCATTAAGACATGGTTGGATAAGTTGGGTGTAAAAAAACTTCATTGGCCCGCACAGAGCCCTGACCTCATAGACATCGCTACAGGGGGAATGGGGGTCAATTGCCTCCCCTAGATAATTCCTTGCCCCCCATCGACTTTGAACCCCCCCCCAGCTGCAGGACCAATTGGCACATTGTCACCTAAATGCATTCTGGGGTTCCCATGGTGAATCAAATTTCTGCCAGCAATGTCATTCACCACGAAGCCCCTAAAAAATAGCTTATCTATAGGGGAGGAGGCGAGTGGAGAGCCCACCTCCCCTGGGCTGGTCTTCAGGGCCATGCCAAGGCAGCTGCAAGATTGTGATCTCCCCAACCAGGCCTACTCATCGGGCGCCCCCGTTGGCAATGAGCACCCAGACACCATGAGCGCTGGTCTGGGTAGGATGAGCAGGGCTGGTTGGGGAATCACAATTCCCCCAACATTAGGGAGTGCAGTCGTGTGTAATGGCAGTGTATATGTATGTGTGTGTTTATGGGCAGGTGTTTGTAAAAGGCAGTGTGTATGGGCAATTGTGTGTAAGGGCACTGTATGTGTATATGTGTGTTAAGGGCGGAGGTGTGTATAAAGGCAGCATATATGGGCAGTCATGTGTAAGTGCAGTATATGATTATATGTGCGTTCATGGACAGACAGCGTGTAAGGGCAGTGTCTGTCTACATTTGTGTTTATGGGCACGTGTGTAAAGGCAGCGTGTATGGGTAGTTGTGTGTAAGGGCATTGTATGTCTATATGTGTGTTTATGAGCAGGTGTGTGCAAAGGCAGTGTGTGTGGGCAGGCATGTGTCAGGGCACTGTATGTATTTATAGACAGGAGTTTGTAAAAGGCAGTGTGTATGGTCAGCGTGTAAGGGGCAGTGTATGTGAATATGTCTGTTTATGGGCAATCATGTGTAAAGGCAGAATATATAAAATAACCTTTGTTAAAAAAAAATAGCTGGGGGTGGGGCACAATTTTACATTCTTGCCTTAGACATAAAAGGAGCTAGTTGCAGCTCTGCTCACAACAACCAGGCAGAGCGAGAGCCTGTCGCTCTGTCTCTGCACTTATTTGTAAACTATGAAGAAAAGCTTTTGAGAGTTTTCCACTATTTCTCAGGTCTGGAGTGATAACTGAGGAAGAGAGGAAAACCTTTGAAAGCTTGTCTTTTAAGTATTATCATGGCATACTGCAATACTCTGGTATTTTGGCATCGTATTTATATATATTTATTTAGTTTTTTGAGTGGCTTGATTTAGTGGTGGAACTTATTAGTGCCCCCCCCCATGTTTTACTGTGGTATCTTATGTGCCCCCTGACCTCAACCCCATCAAACATCTTCAACATCTAGGTTGAACTAGAACAGAGATTGCGAGCCAGGCCTTATAGACCAACATCAGTGCCTGACCTCAGAAATGCTCTACTGGATGAATGGGCAGAAATCCCAACAGAAACACTGTAAAGTCTTGTGGAAAGCCTTTTCAGTGGAAGCTGTTATAGCTGCAAAAGGGGGACCAGCTACATGTTAATGTCTATGTATTTAGACATTTGAAAATGCAATGTTTTCAAAGTCCCTGTTGATGTAATGGCCAGGTGTCCCAATACTTTTGTCCATATTATATATATATATATATATATATATATATATATATATATATATATATATATATATATATACACATTGTGAAAATGTATATATATCTTTTTAGGGATTTTTTTAGTGCATCATTCATCCAACCTGATTTTATCTATCTTTTCTGTAGAGCAACTGTGTACACAGATGTAGGAGACACAAACAATATCACATACCTTTAAAATGTTCTTAATGCATTTTGCAAGTACATCAATGTTTGTCTGAAAATGAATTACATTAGTTAATGAGATTTCTTGTTATTTAACATATTAACATTTCTTTCTTTTAAAACCAAGATAAATGCATCAGTAAACTGAACACAAAATTAGTTCTGGAAATCCAGCCACATAGTCGTTTATTCAAAGCATAAAATTGCATGTAGGAATTTGAACACTGGTAATTTGTTCTTTCTTTTTAAACATAGCTAATTTTCAAGTCATTGCTGCGGTCCAGCAAATAACTTGAATGAGATTAAACGTATTTGTGACAAGGCTTGTAGAAGTTATTTTTGTGCCTGTAGGGTACTTGACAACTCCCCTGTTGTTCTGGTTGCTAGCTAGCCTACTCCAGCTATACACGGAACAATTTTACTGTTCAAAATATTTATTGTGTCTTCTCATTTTATCATAGTAAAGCTATCTCTATCTACCATATAATATAAAGTATGTATCCAAAAATATTTTATTAAGTTGATAATGAGGTGGTCCTGTAAGTTTAAGGCCACTGGAGGGGAAGATCTGGTGAGTATGGAACTTTGTCTGCCAATGGCCCACTGGGCATTTCTCTGGTGTGCCAGATGGCCAGTCTGGGCCTTATTGTTTAACTACTAACATGTTTACCTGTATATCTATTATATCCATATACTTAAATTAAAGAATGGAACACATCTTACCAAATCACACACAATTTTGAGTGCTGGCTCTGTAAGGTGCAGTTTATCCTGAAAATATTAAAAATATATGTGAACTACACATAGAATATTGCATAAAATATAAATCAACAATGTCTAAAAAAGTAAAATGCAAAAGTAGAATACACACATGATTATACTAGCTAGTGAAAATGTACACATAAATACATGAATAGACACTAAGAAATTATTTCCATTACATAAGTAGATGCAGTAATATGTAAATTGTAAAACTATATGCAAAAAGTAATTCAGAAAAAGAACAGATACAAAAGTATATAAAATAGAAACCTGTCTCTCTTATCTTGTGTTAATAGTAATCAATAGCCTAGTATATTTGATTTGCAAACATAATACCATAATATAATAACATTTTATAATTGATTAGTAAATAACAAATAACAGCAAATTGGATGTAAGTTGTCATAAAACAACATCAGGGCAATAGGCACAAAGCTGTGCATGGCTTGATATTTAGATCAGAGTGTGATAAACCTGTTTTTATCACACTCTGTTGTTGTACATTGTGCTGCAAGAAGGTTAGATATTTATGAGAAGACAGGAACATGTCTTACAAAAGACCTTTCATTTACCAGTTTTAAAGGGACAGTACATCTTGATAACTAACTCGCCACATATTCAGATAACACATAAGGAATATCTTCAAAATGATATAAAAGAAAATCAGTATTCAGCTCTACTCCCTAAAAACATATTTTCTAGCCTAGAAAGTTGAATTACAAATCAGAATCTTACCAATAATTCTTTTACAATATCAGGTACATCTTTAGTTATTTCTCCAACACTTTCCCCAACACCTTCCTAAAATGAGAAATAATAATATGTATGTGTTATATGACATTTAGAACAGGACAGACTAATAATAGACTTAATCTTACATAAATGGCAGAGATGTAAAAAAGGGGAAACATTTTAAACATACAGAACGCATTTACATTTATAGCTAGTGATATAGTGGGTTTAAAAAAGCACTAGAAAATGGTAGACTTTGCAACAATACAGTGCATATACATTCTTTTAAATTCTTACCACAACTGTATCTATTTTCTTAATATTGCAATTATGTTCCTTCTGTAAAATATTTTAAGAAAATACATTTATAATAATTAGATACTAATTAAAATATTGAGACGAAAAATTCATGTTTAATGGTTTTACTTAATATTAAATGTAACTACCATATATTGTAGTATATTTAAAGGCACTGACATTAACTCAGTACTCCTTTTTATAGTAATGTTATCACCAATGTATGTTTTGATCTAATATGCATATAATGTACAGATGCATCTAGGAATTGTCTAGGTTAAACCCTCCTGGTGAAACTCTACTCCTTAGAGTCTCTGGGTCACTTTTTTCTCTGCACAAGTAGGGCAGTGGTTCGTCATGACCATTTCTGCTCAATTTCCCTCTTATTCAATACTGTTTGGACCCAATGCTAACCCTACCCCCACAAAGCCACTCTACCAGAAGATGGATCTTTGGGTACCCTGCCCTGGGAAGTTTACAGGTATTCATAAAACTTTCAAATATGTTATCATTTTGGGCATATAAAAACTCTGCAATCAAAAGTTTCTATGTTTGAGCAGCTAAATAATTTTATTTTTCTAATAAATTTACTATATATGACAATATTGAGTTAGCAATAAGTAATGTGATATACTTAACCAGTATTTCACATAGACTGTTGAAGTAACAATATTAGAAGTCTTTCATTTCTATGTAAAGAATCACTGCATTGCCAAAATGTGTTTTAAAGAGAAACAGGACTTACAAGTGCTTTTGTTAAGGCATCATAAACCTTTTGGCGTAACTCAAGTCTCCCTTCATCCTGTGTGGTGATAAGTATAACATCTTTATTTAGATAAATGAACAAATGTAGATGGTGTATTTACACTTATATATTCAGTGTAGTAATTTGGACAGTAAATGTGAAATATATTTATTAATAATATTAGACAAATAAGGACGAGAAATTCCACCCCACAATTGTTCTGCATACAACACAAATTGCTAGAAAAATAGCACAAAAAATTTATAGCACATTAAATATGTTTTATTTTAACTAAATCAATGAAAAGAAAAACTGAACATAGATTAACATAGACTGTTTTACATCAGCTATACAAAGTTGTGGAAATCAATCCTCAACTCTTTTTATAGACACCTATTCCAGTATCCCAGAAGCATGTGTCCCTTCTTTTGTCTTTATTTTAATTTTTCTATCTTTAGTCTTTTTTTTCTTCTTTTATATCTTTTGTTACCTGGCAATTTTCTCAATTATGATTATTGTTATTATTACAATGAAAACTCTGTGTAGATCTTTTTTATTCTTAGTTGCTAAAACATTTAAAAACCTTCCTCTAAAATTATATGGTGGGACATTGTCAAATTGTTTACTTTGAACATATATATATATATATATATATATATATATATATATATATATATATAGTCATGTTTTATATTTACCCCAGCATGTAAATATTTACAGAGAAGATTTCCAACAGACTTGGAGAATTTTGGAATGTCCTACAAAAAAAGAGTGCATTAGTCAACTGAAACATTGCATAATAAAGTAATATGGAATTAAAATAATAAAACATAATAGTATTAACAGGCCTAATAGAATTAATGTGTTATTTGGTGTATAATTGATTAAAACACATGTATTAACATAATATTATGTTTTATAACATTAACTAATCTTTCTGTTCTGCCATCAATCTATAATGTTACATCTGTCAATCCATAAATACATCCATATCATATGCTTATATGATTTTGTATATAGATTTGCAATTATTATAAGGTTCTGGTCTATGTAAATTACATCTACTTTATGTAATATTATGTATTTATCTGAATGTTTACATGTTTACAGTCTGCTTGAACATTAATTTTTATAGTTGAATATTGATTAATTATGCTTTATGCGACATACTTTCAATAATTTTGCCTCAGAAATGTAGACTAGATTTACATAATTACCATGCTTATATCTGTACCTTTTTTAAATAGCCACACTTAATAAAAAGTATAATGAAGGAAGTAAAAACACAGAGTAAAACTATACAGTATGGTAGTAGGTTCATGTTTTGCAATGAGCTTCTTAATAGCTTTACAATTGTACAATACCTGGAGTATGTCTTTCACACATTCAACCGGGTTAGATAAGACATTGGTCTGAGCTATCAAAAAAATAGAGATATTAGTAAAAATTCAAGCAAATTGAAGCAATGGATGGTATGAGAGCAAAAAAAAATAACCATAGTGATTACCATAAGCCTTAGAGGACATGCTAAGACCGACAAACAAAAAAAAAGCTAAGAATTTCATTGTGTGGATCGTTGGTAGGATGTGCCAGTGATAGTATGAATCAGTCTGGTTAATCATCAGTTAGAGGTTTTCTTATTTTTATATAGTTTAGAGAGACTTGCATCATCAGTAAAAAACTGCTTGGAAATAAGTCCAAATCCCATGTTCAAATATTTCTTTTTTTAATTTGGCAGTGCAAAAGAAAATAAGCAATTGCCAGTATTTTATCAGTCATAAAGTCAGGAAACATTGCTGAATAGGACTATACAAATATGTTTCTCTTCACAATATATTTCTTTGTCTTTGGGATTTTATTTGATAGTTTAGTCCAATTAACTTGTTATATTAAATCATGTTGAATGATTTGAATTTGAAGACATTTATACATCAGTAACTAAATTCCTAACATTTAGAACAACAGAGGCTTTAAATTGCCTTAATAGAACATATTGTCCAGACAATTCACACTTGCCAATGTATTTTTCTGATGCCAATGTGCCCTTTACTTATGTCTTTAATAATACTTATTAGTGATAAAAGACAGAGCTGGGAAAAACCTTTAAATTTCTTTCTGTGTTAGAGGATGAGACCTACCCCCCACTTTTGCTGTAACTCCTACAGAAGCCCGAGCTGCAGATGGTAGGCGATTGGCATTAATTAAGGGTTTCATATTTGTGAATCTACACAATACCAATAAGATAGAATGGCAGCCTTATGATGATGAAAGCTCTTCAATAAAGTCTACCAGAGTTTAGGACCAAGGGGATGGGATTAGAAGACTAGCTGGTAATGGCCTGTGACGGAACCCTCCATCACTGGGGCCACTGGAGAGGCCTGACTGCCAGCCTCCTCCCTATTGACTATGGGCCTCAGACCCCTCCACCCCATGGTGCATTATTATGTTGTATAAATCAGCCCCCCCCCCCAATTGTATTGTTAATCCCGTTACTGCCCCTGTTTTCTCTGGGAGGCAGATTAAGGGGGCGGTTTGTGCCCCAATATTTTATTTTATGTTAATGTGTATTTTGCTGGATATATCCAGCTCTGTGTGTCTAAAATAAATCAGTCTTCGTTTTGGTTTTACCCTACACTGAGTCTCGGACGGTCCGCACGATGCGCTTAGACAACCTCCCGTGCCGGCACCCCCCCCCGTGGGAAGTGCTGGCAGGGGAGGCTGTCTGAGTGTATCGGGGAGTAGGATGCAGGTCCCGTGCACCGCTGCGGGGGATCTGTATCCTAACCCAGCTGCCTGCCCGGCGCCCGGGACTGCATGTCCCGGGCGTCGGGCGCTAGACCCCGAATATAGGCCGCACCCCCACTTTAAAGACTTAAAGTGGGGGGAAAAAGTGCGGCCTATATTCGAGCCAATACGGTATGTGTTTCACAGGTAAGTGACACACATGCACCCGGTCATCCATGTCATGTAAAGAAAATGTGATTCATCAGAGGAGACCACCTTCTTCTATTGCTATGTGGTCCAGTTCTTATGCTCATGCTCCCATTGTAGCCATTTTCAGCAGTGGACATGGGTCAGCATGGGCACCCTGACTGATCTGCTGCTATGCAGCCCCATACACAACAAACTGATATGCACTGTGTGTTCTGACACCTTATCAGAACTTAACGTTTTCAGGAATTTGAGCTACAGTAGCTCGTCTGTTGGATTTGGCCACCTGGGCCAGCCTTCGCCCCCTACTTGAATCAATGAGCCTTTGCCGCCCCTGACCCTGTCGCCAGTTCACCAATTTTCCTTTCTTGGACCACCTTTGATAGGTACTGACCACTGCATTTCGGGAACACCCCACAAGAGCTGCAGTTTTACAGATGCTCTTACCCAGTTGTCTAGCCATCACAATATGGCCCTTGTCAGATCCTTATGCTTGCTAATTTTTCCTCCTTCTATGACATCTACTTTTGAGGACGAAATGTTCACTTGCTATTTAATATATTACACCCACAGTGTTATTCACTTCACCTGTCAGTGGTCACAATGTTTTGGCTGTTCAGTGTATATAATACTGTGCAGCAATGCTGTAATAGTAAGAATGTTTACAAAATAGACATGTTAGTAGTTTATTTTTTAATCCTTTAACAAAATGCAAAGTAAAAATCTAAATGAAGTCAATCTTTGGCAAGACCACCCTTCAAAACAGCATCAATTAATCTAGGTACAATTTCACACAAGGAACCTACCAGACAGGTTGTTCCAAACATCTTGGTGAACTAACCACAGTGCTCTTTAGAGAGCCTCAGTTGCTTCTCTGTCTTTGCGTCATCCCAGAAAGACGTGATGATGTGCCTTTCTGTGGGGGCCATACCATCACTTTCAGGACTCCTTGTTCTATTACACCGAAGATAAGGCAGTATGTGTTAGGTCATTGTCATGCTGTATTTGGATTTGGGTCCAATCAGATGCCTCCCTGATGGTACTTCATTTTGGATAAGTATCTGCCTGTACTTCTCAGCATTCAGGAGACCATTAAATCTGACCCAATCCCCAACTCTATTAGCAGAAGTGCAGTCCTGAATTTACAAGGAACCTCCACCATGTGTCCCTGTTAAATTATTTGAAAAGAAAGAACACTGTCTGACAAAACATAACATTTATTAAGATACAACTAAAATAGAAATCAATACATGTTAGGCTCGTACAAATGGCAAATTCACAGAATTTTGGTAAATTTGCCGGTTCATGCGAAGCCCCGAAAATGAGGCCAGACTCCACAAATGAAAACAAAGCAAAAAGCTCAGAATTTTCATCTGAAATTTGTGGGCCCACATTCACTCACACTCTCACTCACTATGTCACACACTATGTCACACACTCATTCTTGTTTACTCGCTCTCTCATGCTCTCTAAATGTTTCCCTACCTTCTCTGCCAACCCCTTCTGCTTCACGTGAGGTAAAAATATTCAATGTTACAGGCAAACTGGCCCTAATTAAAGCAACTAGTGTCATGCCTACCTTGTCCGTCGGAGTCCCGCGTCGTCCTGCCGCTGGTAGATACAACAGTTGGCCAACAAGGAGATACTGTAAATATGTTTTGGTTTTTAAATTAAATAACCAACTGCTTACTACTGCAAATATGTATACCCAAACTCTAACCAGGTCACCTTTTTACAGAAGAATTTTCAGAAATTGCAATCAATTAGACAAATATATTTAATTATCTAATATTACCACAAACACAAAAGTGTCACACCATACGTTTCAAGTATTGGTTGAAGTTAAATTAGCAGAGAGGAGAAGATACAAAGAATTTGTCTGAATTGTATTTGGTTCATTTGCACAAGTCTAATGGGTATTATTTTCTGGTTCCTTCTCACTGTGTTTTTCACTTGCTTGGTCAGAAATGCTTTTGACTTGATAAAGGGAGGACTCCCGAAAGTTTGTTTATTATTTTAAATACTGTTAGTCCAATAAAAAAGGTATTACAAGATTCTGCAACATTCTGGTTCCTTCTCCAAACACAGCTTCTTTTTTGTTCATAATTTAATTCCATAGGATAATGGTTTTGTAGATTAAATGAGTCTATTGTTAATGAATGAACACAAGTTAAAGTGTATTTTAATAATAATTACTCTCAACAAAGTCAGCCCTCATTAGTGTGGGGTACAGATAAAGCAGTGGTTAGAGGCATTTTAATTCAGCAGTGGGCTCGAGGAAGGCAGGCAAGGAGTGACAAAATATTACCGTATTTGCTCGATTATAAGACGACCCTGATTATAAGATGACCCCCCAAAATCTGAATATTAATTAATGAAAGAAAAAAAAAAGCCTGAATATAAGATGACCCTATTGGAAAAAAGTTTTACCAGTAAATGTTAATTCATGTAAACTATGTGAACAATTGTTTGTTAATAAAAGCTATGATTGAGAAAAATATGTTGTTTTTGTTTTTATTTCCTTTTTTTCAACCTGCCCCCCCCAGTTATGCACATCTGCCCCCAGCCTTGCCACTCTGCCCCAGAAATGCCTTATACCCTCTAAATGCCACTGTGCCCCATGATATGCCTTTTAACCCTCTATATGCCACTGTGCCCCATGATATGCCTTTTGACCCCCCTATGTGCCACTCTGCCTCCAGAATTGCCTTATACCCCTATATGCCACTCTGACATTTAGGGGGTTAAAAGGCATATTATGGGGCAGAGTGGCATATAGGGAGGTATAAGGCATTTCAGGAGGCAGAGTGGCGCATAGAGGGTTAAAAGGCATTTCTGGAGGCAGAGTGGCATTAAGGGGGTTAAAAGGCATTTCACAGAGCACTCTGCCTCCAGAAATGCCTTATGCCCCCCCCTCCTACGAAACACTCCCTCCCTCTCCCTCCTCCAAACTTACCGGTGCTTCTGAGTCCCCGGTGCTTAGTCCGGGCAGCATGTAGAGCTCTACGCGTCTTGAGCAGAAGTTGTCTACGTGAATCGCGTAGAGCTCTACGCGCTGCCCGGACTAAGCACCAGGGACTCAGAAGCACCGGTAAGTTGGGGGGGGATAACACAGGAGGATCCAGGTCCCCTGCATCTGAGTCTCTGGTGCTTAGTCCGGGCAGCGTGTAGAGCTCTACGCGATTCGCGTAGAGCTCTACACCCTGCCCGGACTAAGCACCGGGGACTCAGAAGCACCGGTAAGTTGTCGGGGGGCATAACACAGGAGGATCCAGGTCCCCTGCATCTGAGTCCCCGGTGCTTAGTCCGGGTAGCGTGTAGAGCTCTACACGCTTGAGCAGAAGTTGTCTACGTGAATCGCGTAGAGCTCTACACGCTGCCCGGACTAAGCACCGGGGACTCAGAAGCACCGGTAAGTTGGGGGGGAGGGCATAACACAGGAGGAAGATCCAGGTCCCCTGCATCGCTGCGGGGGATCTGGATCTTAGTCTCATAGTCAGACCTATTTGAGGTCTGATTATAAGACGACCCCGATTTGCTCTGGAAAAAACCTTGTCTTATAATCGGGCAATAACGGTAATTTTGTAAAATCAATGTAAACATTTTTATAGTCTCAGAAAGTTATGGGAATGAAAGAAATAAGAGGGGAAATATTACTAGAACCCCCCCCCAGCATTTAAAAAACTCAAACATTCTATTTTACCTTGTGAATACTAGCAGTACTTCACAAGAATTTCATCATACTACAAAAAACTAGATCATTTACAGTATGATTATATATAAATATATATATATATATATATATATATACATACACATACATCATCTAGTAAAGATATATGTAGATTTTTACATCAAGTGTATTTAACACGTATATGTGATGAACAAAATCACAGTCCATGGACCAGATGTTTTTTTCCAATTTATATGAACATTGAAACATTTAACTTTGATGGTAGGTAAGAACCGTTTCACCCATCTAGTCTGCCTATTTTTTTAATCGTACTTTGGTCTTGTTTAAGATTCAAGATAGCTTTATGCCTATCCCATGTATGCCTACATTCCTTAATTGTTTTAGCCTCTACCACTTCTGATTGGAGGCTAGTTATCTACACCTGCTCTATAAAGTTGATCTTCTTTACATTAAATCTAAACCTCTGACCCTCTAGTTCTAGATTATGCCCTCTGGTTTTAACATGTCTCCTTCTTTACAATAACATTTCCTTCTTGTACTTTGTTAAATGCCTATAAGTATTTAACACCTAAGGGACCAGGGTGTTTTTTTTTCCTTTTTGGGACCAAGCCTGTTTTAACACTTTAGTGGTGTCCTTGTTTAGCTGTAAGTTTCATCTCTACCATTTAGTGTGGTGTTATATATTGTTTTTTTCTTTCTCCAGAACAAGAAGGGTTTTCTTTAAATATAATTTTTGATGATATAATCTAATTTCCTATTAGAAAATGGTGAAAAATTGAAAGCATTTTTTACATTTTTATTTGAAAGATCTTTTACTCATCATCAAAAGCTAATGAAAAAAACCATGCTTAATAGATTCTACTATTTGCCCTGAGTTTAGAAATACCCAATGTTTTTATTGGAATACGGAAGTCAGTGGTGTCAGGGTACAATATACAGGAATAAGGAGTTGAAGCCAGGTCCTTAGTTTAGAAATACCCAATGTTTTTACGTTGTTTTGCTTTTTCTGCAAGTTATAGGGCAATAAGTACAAGTAGCATTTTGCTATTACAAAACCATTTTCCCCCCCAAATCTGGTCATTCTGCCCTATGTACTATTTGGGACATCTTTGAATCCGGCCAATGCAAGGTACCCCCATCATTTTTTAAACTAGACACACAAGGTATTTCAACCAGTTCCATGGACTAATTCTACTACCACACTTTGTCAAACTTTGTGGTAGTCAATAGCATGCCTAGCGGGGGGTGGGTGAGTCCGCCCCGGGTGCCGCTCATCAGGGGGGTGCCACCTAGGGTGACCACATGTCCCGGATTGCCTGGGTCCCGGGCAGCCTCGTCACTTTTTTGTTTTTGGCGCACCGGAGATAGAGGGGCGCCTAGCAAGCACTCTAACTCTGTCGCGATGCCAGCATGTCATGCTGAGCCCCGGAATATGACATCATATTCCGACGCTCAGCAGTGAACCAGCGAGCACCGCCGCAGAGTAGGGAGTTGGAGGTGTTGCACTCCCACTGCAGGACTTCTGGATGGTAAGTGCAAAACCTGTTTGCCTTTAACTACAAAGGAGGAGAGGATAGATAGTGAGAAACAAGGGGGAGGGGGGTAGATAGTGAGAAGGGAGGGGGGTGGGGTAGATAGTGAGAAGGAAGGGAGAGGGGGTAGATAGTGAGAAGGAGGGGAGAGGTGGGTAGATAGGGAGAAGGGAAGGAGAGAGGGTAGATAGTGAGAGGGGATAAATAGTGAGAAGGGAGGGAGAGGGGGATAGATAGTGAGAAGGGAGGTAGAGGGGATAGATAGTGGGAGGGGAGGTAGATAGTGAGAAGGGAGAGAGAGGGGGGTAGATAGTGAGAAGCAAGGGAGAGGGGTTAGATATTGAGAAGGGAGGGAGAGGGGGTAGATAGTGAAAAGGGGGAAAGGTAGATAGTGAGAAAGAGGGTAGTAAGTATATTGAAATAAACAGTGAGAATGAGTGAGAGAATGAATGAATAAATGTGTGGATGCATTGTGTGAATGAGTGAGAATGAAAGAATTAATGTGTGGATGAATGTAACGTTTCACCCTTCGCTGCCTGGAATTGTTTGAACTCTGCTGCTCATTTTCATTTGCCAACCACTAGTGGCCGCCCTTGTCACTCTGCAGCACTCAGACCTGATTGACAAGTCCAACTGCACTCAGACTTTATTGCCATGTCCAGGTGCACCTTATTTCCTGGATTACACAGACTTTATAAACCTGCCCAGCCCTTCAGTCTGGGCCTTGACATTGACGTTTTAGGACTGCCTGTTTGGTTCCTGATCTGCTCCTGTTTGGTTCCTGATCTGCTCCTGTTTGGTTCCTGATCTGCTCCTGAGTTACAGCCAGCAACCCACAAGTGGGATATCTGCCGTGTGCCCTGCAAGTGGGCTTACCATGTGTGTGTGCCCCATCCAGAGGGCTTCTAGTCATGTGTGTCCCATCCCGAGGGCTTCTAGTCGTGTGTTCCCCATCCCGAGGGCTTCCTGCCGTGTGTGCCCCATCCCGAGGGCTTCCTGCCGTGTGTGCCCCATCCCAAGGGCTTCCTGCCGTGTGTGCCCCATCCCGAGGGCTTCCTGCCGTGTGTGCCCCATCCAGAGGGCTTTCTGCCAAGAGACTTGCTATAATTTTATGTTGTTGTACCATTTGCAATACAATTATTATCAGCATCATCTGTCTGTGGTTTATTTCCTGCGCCTGTCTGCACCAACCCCAAACCATCATGCATCGTGGGGTACAGACAAAGCCCCTTGTATCCCCTGGACCTGGGCTCCTATCAGACCTGTTCACCCGGTCCGTGACAATGAATTGTGTGAATGAGTGAGAGAATAAATGATTTTGTGAATTAATTATGTGAATGAAAGTGTAAATTAGTGAGTGACTAGTGAGTAAGAGTGTTTGTGTGTATCATAGATGTATAATTGATTTGTGGAAAGGCAAAGATGGCACAAGCAGGATGTTTGAGCCATGGGGACCAAGATGACACAGACAGGGTGTTTATGGGACAAAGATGGC
Organism: Sceloporus occidentalis; assembly: GCA_023333645.1. Classification (NCBI taxonomy): domain Eukaryota; kingdom Metazoa; phylum Chordata; class Lepidosauria; order Squamata; family Phrynosomatidae; genus Sceloporus; species Sceloporus occidentalis. The sequence continues at coordinate 1,284,796 of JALMGF010000028.1, forward strand.
ACAGTCCAGGCTGTTTGGGGACAAAGTTGACTCATGCTGGGCTGTTTGGGGACAAAGATAGTAAGTCCTATGTGTGTAATTTGGGTGCTGGTCGGGTTCTATGTGGGCAGTGTGGATGCTAGGGCTGGCTTTGGGTTGTGCAACCTGTCATCTATGCCTGTAATTTAGGGGGTTTTATCTATACCTTTATTGCTGAGTTTTTATGTGATTTCCAGTTGATCTATACCTGCAATGCTGGGTTTCCATACATTATTATTGTATACCTGCAAATACAGGATTTGTCTGATTCTATGCCTCCAGTGCTGAGTTCACATGTGAACAATAATAATAACAATATTAATATATATATAATTGCTAACAGCAATAACACTCCTATCATGCCCAGGCAACCAGTACATGCTAGAACCTGGGCATGATAGGAGTGTGATTGCTGTTAGCAATTATATATATATATATATATATATATATATTCATATTGTTATTTATTTTTTGTCCAATTTTGGTGTGTTACTTACTTTTAATAAAAGTGTGAGATTTTTTTTATGGGGGGGGGGTCATTTTCGGTTTCGGTCCAGAATTTTCATTTTGGTGCATCCCCTACTACTAAGCCAGACACTGAAGTGGTAGGCCTACACCACATCAATGTTTGGCTTAGTATATAGTGAGAGGGGTTATGCTGCACTATTGTCAATGTCTGGCTTAATCTATAGTGATAGGTGTAATGCTGTACCCCACAAGTTTCTACCACCAGCCTTTGCCAAAGTTTGTGGTAGTAATTTTTATTTTTATCACACAAATTGTACTCCAAGTATGAATTTATAGCTCCTGGAATATGTCACTGTCAAACAACACACCAATATGTGTTCAGCATTATCTTCTGAGTACAGTGATACCCACACTGGGGGGGGGTATCACTGGGTTTGTTCGGTTGTTTGGGAGGTAAAATGGCACATTTAGGAAGTGTGCATTTTTTAACTAGCAACTGAGACATCTAGTCCTTCTGCCATCATGTCCTATTTGGGACATCTTTGAAGATGAACAGTTCAATTTATCCAATTAAATCATGTATTTTTCAAAACTAGAACTAGATACCCTAGGGTATTTTAAGTGGCGGCATTTTAACCCTTTCCGTGTACTAATTTTAACACCTGTCAGGATTTGTGTTAGTATTTTTTTTTTCCACACACGCTCCTGGTCAATGTGAAACTCCCTATGGGTTTGTCTGGTTGTTTGGGGTTAAAAGGTCACATTTGCGCTTTTTTTCATTTTGGTCAGTCTGTGCCTAGGCCTGAAATCTTTGAACCCGGCCACTTCAATTTACCCCATCAAACCACACCCCTTGAATATTTCAAATGCTAGTATTTTAACTCTTTCTATCTCAGAAATTTGGGGAAGATTTGTTGCTAATTTTAACACTTGCTCATAAAAATAAACATGCTTTTATTTTGGTTTTTTTATATTTTTGGACTTTTTTTTTACATTTTGTTGGAACTGGATGTTTTCCCTGATGGTGACATAACAGCATAATTTTCCACATTTTTATAATTTTTTTCTTAGCTATTTATATTTTTTGGTATTTTACTAATCACATTGTGATATGGTATTTGTCACACATAAAACTTCTGGTATGAATTTATAGCTTGTGGTATTTGTCACACAAACAACACACTGATTTGTGTTCAGCAATATCTCCTGAGTACAGCAATACCACCCTTGTATAAGTTTGTTGTGGCTAAAAAGCCACATTTGGTGGGTGCTTTGTTCCCTTGGTGTGACATCTGGTCAGTTTGTGCCCATGCCCTCTGTGGGACATCTTAGAACCCGGCCTATTTAATTTACCTCATAAAGCCATATGTTTTTAAAAACTAGACACCCAGGGTATCTCAAATGCTGGTATCTTAACTCTGTTAATGTTAGGAGTTTTTGGAAGATACAGCATCAATTTTAGGACTTGCTTATCAAAAATAAACTTTTTTTTACATTTTCTGGATATGTCATGGTGACATCACTGGGGTCTAACTATGTGCCAGGCACTTGATTTATTTACACATCATCCAGTGGAGGGCACCAACTCTTTGTAGCCCTTCACTTCCCACTATGCTCAATTGGACTATTCCAAATATTCCCATTCTGTATTTCTTCGCCTTCCCTGTCTTCCCCCAGTACCTCAGTCATGTGAAGCCCACCTGTATTCACTCTTTCTGTTATTCCTGGGTTCAACCGTCCTAAGCCTGGCCCACGAAATATCTGTTCCCAACCCTGTCAACCACAAACCTCAACCAATGTGCACAACCTGAACAATCTCATTGTGCTGAGATAGAAACTGCTCTCACAGTGCTGTAGACTATGTAGTACATTGTATAGGGAAGTGTAAATAAAGTTTTTTGTTGTTACCTCCTCCTTCCTCATGAACAAGAAGAGAAGCAGTTAAAGTTTTCAATAAAGAAGCAGAAGCAAGAAATTTCTGTGTGTTTTCCCTCCATCGTTGAATATATAAAATTATTTATATATCCATCCTATCCTAATAATTCAAATTAGACCTGCGCATTCGTCTTCGGGCGAACATGAAAACGAGCACGAAGAGGCCGTTTTTTTGTTCGTTCCGAAGACACGCCGAAGAGAATACAGTGCCGGCAAAACGTAGGAGAATACGAAGACTCACAACCACGAAGAATCGTCTTCGTTTTTGCCGCGCAGCCGCCAAAATTTCAAACAGGAGTGAGCTGATCTCGTCTGTCCAATCAGCTCACTCTTGTGACGTCACGCTAAGGGTCTCGTCCAATGCCTGTGCTGCTGTTTTTTGAATTCTGAAGGCGCCTTTATAAGACCAGAGCTTGCCTGAGAGATCCATTCATTTTTCGCTGTGACTGCTTTGGCAACACTGCTGTGCTGCATCCGAGCGTTACAGAGAGAGATTGTTCTGTTCTGTGTGAGACTGGTAAGCCTTAGCCTGCCATTTCTCACAGTGTACTTCATCCTCACTTCAGTGCTACTTAATATAATTAATAATAATAATTTGATTAATTTAATTTTTTTTATTTAATTTGTCATCAACTGTAGTGTAAGTGCTGTTGAGTTGACAGTGCACCCAGTGCCTCAGTGGCACTGGGGTGCCCTTGCCCTGGGCTGGCACTAGTGCCTATTGCCTGTCCTGCTTAAATAAATTAAATAGAATTTATAAATAATAATTTAATATAATCTATAATTTAATAGTTCATTATAATATTATATATATATATATTTGTCAGTCATATATATATATATATACTATAGTATATTATAGTTAATTAAATTAGCTATAAATAAAAGTAATCATGTTAATTAATTACTACTAGCGTATAGTTCAGCTAATCTTATTAGTACTGGTGCTGCAGCTCTATAGTTTGTGCTTTGTTTTAGCAACAGTAAGAGACCAAGTCAATTTTTCTTAATTAATCTTTCGTTTTATTTCATTTGTTTTGCTCACCTCAGTCCATCAGTGAAGTGAACTTGTTGGGCTAGTGAGTGCAGCCGCATAAGTGCTGTGTTTTTTTTGATCAGCAAGCAGTGACGTTAACTGTTTTGCAAAGATTTTCTCATTTATTTTACATTTTATTTCAATTTTATTAAAAGTACCCTTAGTGTTTTGCTCACCTCAGTCCATCAGTGAAGTGAACTTGTTGGGCTAGTGAGTGCAGCCACATAAGTGCTGTGTGTTTTTGTTCAGCAAGCAGTGAAGCTAACTGTTTTGCTGTGACATTTTATTTTATTTCTAATTCTTTTCAAGAAAAATTGACTGTGACGAGCTGTACTAAGCAAAGCTTCAAGCTACTAGCTGTAGTACTAAAATAATTCTAATCTTCTTTAATCTTAATCTATAATATATTATAAATAATATATAACAATATAAATTCTAATTCATAATCTACAATATAAGTAATTCTAATTCTAAATTCTATGTCATAATCTATATTCTTCTATCTATAATACATAATATATAAGTAAATTATTTCTAATCTATTAATATTATATAACTTAATATTAATTAATAAATCATATACTGAATCTGATTTAACCTCACTTTAGCTTAGTGGGTTTGAGAGCGTCTGCCTAGAGGTAGACTTATAGTAAGGAAATATAGCTTTAGGCTAGCATAGTAGTAGGCTAAGCTCTTAGGCCCGTGTAAATTCAAATTAAAAATAAAATACTGCTAGTTATTAAATAGTTAATCTTGAGTTAATAATTTAAATAACTTTAGCACTTTGGCAGATTGCACACAACAGCACAGTGCAGTAGTGCATAGTTTTACTTTTTAAGCAGTAGCACTGAAGAGAACTTCCTCTAATTTTTGTGTCTTTAATTAATTTTTCCTTTTTTTTTTTTTTTTTTTTTTTAATAGTTTTTTAAACACTACACTACACTACACTACACACACAACACAAAATTTGAAATGGATCCTCCTTTTGGGACTAAGGAGGGACAAGCTCCATCTACCACCACCACCACCAGCACCACCACCAGCACCACCACCAGTTCTAAGATGCAGCCTTTGCGTCAGTCTAGTCGGCCAAGTAGGCCAAGCTCTCGCTTATCATTTGGGGAAGCATTGCTTGAAGGATCATCAAGTAAAGGAAAGGCACCAAAAGCAGACAGTAGTAGTGCGGCTAGGCCCACAAGCTCTATGTTTTTTTACGGAAAGCCTAAAGCACCAGAAGCACGTTCAAAGTTAAAGGGTAGCACAAGTAGTACCAGCCCAGTGACTAAAAAGAAGTGCCTTTTGCCCCAAGCAGCATCTTCCCCATCCACAAGCAGGATGCAAGGTACCAAGCAGAGCCAAATTAGCAGCAAGACTCAGAGGGGTCCCAAACCAAAGCGATCTCATTCCTTTGTAGGGAAAATCACCACCACCCCCACCCCCACCTCTACCACCACTAGTGCTGCGCCTACTGTTCCCACTGGTACCGCCACGCCATGTCCTCCTAGTACCTCTAGCAAGCCACCAAGTCCTTACAAAATTTTTGTAAAGACAGTTAGAGAGAGGGCTACACATAGTGGAACTCCACCTAGCGAGGTAGCAGAGGAGCCTGAGACTGAGAGGCCAAGTGCAGAGTCTATTCTTCCTGCTCGCACTACTACTAGTCACGAGTCTCACAACGATATCAATCTTAGCTCCAGCCTAGCAGAAATTCCATTCGATCTGGCTAATGAAGAGCTAGACTATGAGCCAGAGGAAGTAGAGGAGATGAGTGGTCAGGAATCAGATTCCTCAGGGAGCAGTGTCCAAATGACTAGTGCACAATTTTCCCCTGAGCCTCCACCTTCTCCGCTACGATCATCACCATCACCACCACCAGCAGCAGCAGCAAAACCTAGCAAATCTAAAGCAATTAGCAGTCCCACTATGGCCAGTACTGTTACCACCAGTCCCACCACCACTAGTTCTGCCTCTGTTCATCCACCCCGAGCAGTAGGAGCAGCACCCAAGGCACACTCCAAGGCTATGCGCGCCCCAATTTGGGAGCACTTTGAAAATGTTGAAGAAGGGCGCTATGGAAAGTGCAAACATTGTGGGAAGCTAATAAGCAGAGGGAAAGTGTCTGGCCATTTTACCAGTGCTAGCATGAAGCATCACCTCAGCACTCAACACAACGCTGTGCTATTGGGGAAAGATGCAGAAGTAAAACTTAGTGCAGGCAGCATAGCTGGTGGCCGTGGAAAAACCCCAACAGCTTCTTCTTCTGAGCCAATAGCAGCAGCAGCAGCAGCTAGTGCTGGCAGCCAGAGACCAAGGCAGGTTGGAGCACTGCATGTCCAGCCCACCCTGGAACAATTTGTGGCATTCCAATCCAAAAGGTCAATGCCCAAACAGCAGGCCAATAAAGTAACGCGACTGATTGGTCAGTTCATTGCTGTTGGAGGGGCATCCTTCTCTATGATCGAAGGGGAGCCTTTCAAACAATTGATGGTGGCTGTGGCTCCACAATATACAGTTCCGTCACGTTCCACTTTCAGCAGGAACATTGTCCCCTCATTGTATCGGTCCTGTGTTGCAGCAGTGAAAGAGGAGCTTTCCAAGGCTGCTGGTCAGTCTGTTCATTTCACTACAGATTTGTGGAGTGCACCTAGCGGCCAGCATGCCTTTCTTTCTTTGACAGCACACTGGTGGCAGCCCGGTGTGTCTAAGGAAGCTGCTGCAGCAGGCTACCGATCTTTCCTTCTCCATGCAGAAGTGATGGATGAAAAGCACACTTCCCAAAATATTCTGCATGCAATGAGGAAAATGTTTAGCCTTTGGGTGGGAGCAGAGGCAGGCACCAATGTTGAAGTTGGTTTTGTGGTAACTGACGGAGGTGCCAATATGGTGAAAGCGCTGCGAGATGGTCATATTATTGGTGTGCGCTGTGCAGCCCACATCATCCATCTTGTAGTAAAGGCAGCAATGTCAGAAGGAACTAATGTGGCAGCAGTAGTTCTGTCCCGCTGCAGAAAGATCGCTGGGCACTTTCACCATAGTGTTAAGGCTAGCCAACTTTTGAGGAAAGAGCAAGAGAGGTCAGGTCTTCCCGTACACTGCCTACGTCAGGATGTCAGTACACGGTGGAACTCCACGTTAGACATGCTGGAGAGGATTTTGGAGCAGCAGAGGGCAATCCATAATCTTGCCTCAGAGCACAATATTGGGATTACCTCTCCATTGAATAGGGAGGATTGGACAGTGATCGCCCAGCTAGTGGCAGTCCTTAAACCATTCAGGGATGCCACAGAAAATTTAAGCTCAAACACTGCCAGTCTGGCCCAGGTAATCCCAGTGTTCTCCCATCTAGGCAGCAAGATGGATGTGTTCCTTGGAAACCGTGAGGCTGTTCAAGGTGGCACTCTACATCCTGTCGTAGCAGCCATAGTCAGGAAGCTGAAGGATCTGCTAAAAGTACACCTTCGCAAACGCATGGAAGAGAGTCCCGAAATGATGCTAGCGTGCCTTTGCGATCCAAGAATTAAGGGAAAGCTAGCTTTGAAATTTAATGTTCTCAGTAGCTACCGGGAGCAATTGGTCAACAAGGTGCGTGACTGGCAGCGTAAAATGGGAATTCTGTCCGAGGAGGGAGAGGTGCAAGAGGAGGAAGAGATGATGTGGTCTGCTACTCCTAGCAGCAGCATCAGCAGCAGTGCCACAAGCAGCACAACACAGCTGAGTGGAGCAGCTGCGTTTTGGGAAGAGGCACTTGGGAGTATAGTTGGACCATCTGACAGAGCTAGCAGCAGAAAGGAGAGTAGTGCTGCTGAAATGGTCAAACTTTACCTCTGTGAAGTTCCTTCTGCGCCTAATGTTGATCCTCTTAGCTACTGGGATGAAAAGAAGAGTGTGTGGCCTGCACTCTCATGGGTTGCGCAGCAGCTACTATCATGTCCGCCAACCACTGTTCAAAGTGAGCGCGTGTTTTCTATGACTGGAAACATACTGAGTCCACAGCGCTCACGCATGGCACCTCATCTGATGGAGCAGATTGCCTTTCTTAAATTCAATCTGCCCAAGTTGGGTTACCCAGCTCTTAGCTTGGAAAGTTATTTTTTTTTCTCTGTAATGTTTAAGGTAGTTTCTCCCCCTGGTTGCACGTGTTTGTGGTGTGGCAACGTCTGCTACCTCTGCCGGTGTAGCCAGCTTACGCTAGGGCCTTGTGTCTGAGCTCTGGAAGTCTGCTCCCATACGCCAAGGACTGACAGTGTTTGGATGCTTTGCCCTGGGGTGAAACAGGTGGGTGGGTCGCCAATTGCCCACTCATTCGCCTTTCCCAATTCTGCTGCTGCTGCTGGTGGTGCCAGTGTCTCTTCAATGCCAGTTCGCTTCCTGGCTAGTGTCATGCCTCAAATGTCCCTAATGGTAAGGGCAGTTTCTCCCCCCTGGTTGCACTTGTTGCGGTGTGGCAACGCCTGCTACCTCCGCCAATGTAGCCAGCTTACGCTAGGGCCTTGTGTCTGAGCTCTGGAAGTCCGCTCCCAAACGCCAAGGACTGACAGTGTTTGGATGCTTTGCTCTGGGGTGGAACAGGTGAGTGGGTCGCCAATTGCCCACTCATTCGCCTTTCCCAATTCTGCTGCTGCTGGTGCCAGTGTCTCTTCAATGCCAGTTCGCTTCCTGGCTAGTGTCATGCCTCAAATGTCCCTAATGGTAAGGGCAGTTTCTCCCCCCTGGCTGCCTCTGTCTGCGGTGTGGCAACGCCTGCTACCTCCGCCGGAGTGGCCAGCTTACACTAGGGCCTAGTGTCTGAGCTCTGGAAGTCTGCTGCCAAACGTCTAAGACTGACAGTGTTTGGGTGCTTTGCCCTGGGGTGAAACAGGTGAGTGGGTCGCCAATTGCCCACTCATTCGCCTTTCCCATTTTACAATGCTGCTGCTGGTGGTGGTGGTTGTGGTGGTGGTGCCAGCATCTCTTCTGTGCCAGTTCGCTTCCTGGCTAGAGTCATGCCCAAAATGTCCCTAATGGTAAGGGCAGTTTCTCCCCCCTGGCTGCGTCTGTTTACGGTGTGGCAACGCCTGCTACCTCCGCCGGAGTGGCCAGCTTACGCTAGGGCCTTGTGTCTGAGCTCTGGAAGTCCACTGCCAAACGTCTAGGACTGACAGTGTTTGGATGCTTTGCTCTGGGGTGAAACAGGTGAGTGGGTCGCCAATTGCCCTCTCATTCGCCTTTTCCATTTCCTTTTCCATTTCCATTTCATTATTTTCCTTCTGATACACAACCAACCAACCAAACATAACACACACAATAACACAAATAACACAGTGACATCACACATAACACATATAGCACAGTGACAACATACATAACACACATACACGTACAATGCACAAATCACAAGGACCTTTCCTCTTGTTATTTGTCCTGGCCTTCATTTCTACACTCACTAGCATTAACGCTATAACTCACACTTCATACTATAACATTTTTCCATCCACATACCTGCCAACAGACCCAACTTTTTCAGTGACAGTCCTGCTTTTTTCAAGTCCTGTCCCATCTAATTTAGCTAAACTAGGTATGCAAATACACGTTGGTCGTTATAGCTCGGTAGGTAGCACTAGTATAAACATTAAATAAATATAATAAAGTACTAAATAATAAATCTAACTTTAAAATACATTTAAATAAACCCCTAATTTTTTTTTTAAAACCCATTAAAATTAAAATTAAATTATTATTTAGACATAATACATCTTTAACCAAACCAGTGCACTGCTACTAATCTTAAACATAACCGTACATTAACCCTAAGCTATTTTTTAGTTCTTGTCCAACATTTTTCCATCCGCATACCTGCCAACACACCCAAGATTTTGGTGGACAGTCCTGCATTTTTCCAATCCTGTCCAGTAAAAGTTGGGTTGTTGCAAAGTATGCCATTGTAAATAGGTAGCAAATGTTAGGCATGTATTACAAGTGGTCCAAAATCAATTTAAAAATGTAAAATAATCCCTATTCTTTTATTAAACATCTATGGATGTGTGATTGTGTATGATAAACGGAGGCCAAGTTCCTTGGAGCATTTGTCTCTAGGTCATTTTGTGTACAGTACACCTCAGTACGTGTGTGCAACTCTATTGGTCGTTTCGGCAGGGGGCTGGCCTGCCATCAACGAATGAAGTGCGTTCTGCAATTCACTCGTTGATGCCAGACCAGCCCCCTGCCGAAACGACCAATAGAGTTGCACACACGTTCCTTCACGGCAGCTGCTGCTGCTCCGATGTGTTGTTAACCCCGTATTAACCCCTGCTAGGCAACCGGGAAGGAAACGAAGATTAAACGAGCACGAAGAATGTCCGCGAATATTCGCCCGAAGAGAAGACAGGAACGGGCGAATATTCGCGGAATACGAAGGGTTTTTTTCCCCCGAAGACGAGCACGAAGACGAACACGAAGAGCCCCCTGGTGCCCAAGTCTAATTCAAATGGCAACAGGGTATGGGCCCAGGAAGTATGCAGGAAACCGATGGAGCAGACTTTGCTTTGATGGAGATGAAAATAATTATGAACTTTGGGAGAATACATTCTTGGGACATCTGAGGTTAATAAATCTAAAAAAAAAGACCATCCTGAATGTGCCTGCAGACACTAAAGATGAGGATGAAGATGGTAAGAATGAGGAAGCATATGCTGAATTAATTTAATTTTTAGATGATAAAAGTTTTTCCCTGGTTATAAGAAAAGCAGCTGATGATGGAAGAAAAGCGCTTCAAATATTGAGAGACTATTATGCAGGTAAAGGAAAGCCCTGCATAATCAGTTTATATACTGAATTTACATCTCTTCTGAAGGCTATAAATGAGAGTGTGACTGACTATATTATATGTGCAGAGACAGCCATCACAGCACTGAGAAATGCTGGAGAAGCATTAAGTGAGGGTCTGTTGATTACAATGATTTTGAAAGGTTTGCCTGAATCATTTCAACTATTTGCCATCCACATTGACATTTAGTAATTATCATACAAGGTGATGAAAAGGCAACTTTTGCAGAGTTTAAAACACAATTGAGAAGTTTTGAGGATACTGAAATATACAGCAGTAGTGCAGCAGTAGAAGCTTAACACACAAATTGCAACAACAGACACTCATTTGCTTTTAAAATGAGAGATTAGATGAGTTAAAACTGAAAGAACTAATGGTTAATACAGGAGAACATCCCATATACATACTGACATCAGAAAATGTAAGAGCTTTGATGGCACTTTTAAACTGGATAAACATTTAATAGAACTTGCAAATGGAAAAATATACAACTGGTGTGACACTGAGAAGAGACGAAGCAGAGGTTTGTTTGCCCGACAGCAAGGGGAAGCGAATGATGATGACACTGAATAATGTGTTGGACATACATTCATACCCCCAAGACATCTTCTCTGTAGATACAGCAATAAACAGTGAAGCATTAGTCAGCTTCCACCAAGGCAGGAATGAACTTGTGCATACAAACAGTACCAAATTCACAAACCAGACGTACAATAGACTTTACTATTTGAATACTTTTGTTGAAAATGATGACAGTTGTCATGGATGTCATGATATACAAATGTGGCATGAAGTACAAGGTCACTATAATTATGATATTGCAAAACTGCAAAATGTGGTAGAAGGAATAAATATTAAGGGAAATATTTATAAGTCTAATCTAAACTGTGAAGTTTGCACTCAAGGAAAATGTGTTCAGAGCATGAACAGAGGAACTGATACAAGAGCCACAGCTTTATTAGAACTAGTTGTCACGAACCGGGTAAACAGGTTGGGTAGGATCCCAGACGCAGGGGATACAAGGGGTTCCGTCTGTACCCCACGATGCATAATGACTAGGGGGATGTTACAGACAGGCGCAAAGAAACAAACCATAGGCAGAATACATTGATATGATCTGTATTGAATATGTTGGCATGAAAAACAAGTACAGGTGGTAAGTCTCTTGGCAGGAAGCCCTCTGGATGGGGCACATGACAGGAAGCCCACTGGATGGAGCACACGGCAGGAAGCCCTCTGCATGGGGCACACGGCAGGAAGCCCTCTGGATGGGGCGCACGGCAGGAAGCCCTCTGGATGGGGCGCACGGCAGGAAGCCCTCTGGATGGGGCGCACGGCAGGAAGCCCTCTGGATGGGCAGAGCAAAACGGTCCTATAACTTCAATGCAAAGGCCCTGACTGAAGGGCTGGGCAGGTTTATATAGGCAGGGTTAATCCAAGTAACAGGGCACAGCTGCATGTGCTAATGAGGTCTGGGTGCTCCATGGAGGTTGAAGGTCTGGGTGCTCACTAGTGGTGACTGAATGAAATGAGCAGCACAGAGTTTTGAGTATTACAGTCTGCAAAGGATGGAACTTGACACTAGTAAACACTGATTTAGCAGGTCCTATAGAACTGACAGCTAAAGAAGGTTTCAGACATACAATAGCATTCACTAATGATTACTCTGGTGCAATATTTGTATATTTTCTCAAAAACAAGAATGATGCAGTGCCAGGATCCAGGACCTCCACCTACCTCATCGAGCGGGTCTTCATCTCGGGGGACAGGTTCCAGGGGACAGTTTCCTCGTGACACGATCGCCTGTCCGTGGGGGGAAAGGCCGCATCCCCAGCCTTGATTTTGACGTGCGCCATGCTTGGCAAAAGCGCACGATTTCATGGTGGCATGGTGGCGTGGTGGCGTGGCTTTACTCCGGAGGAAGGGTGGAAGCAGGGAGGAGTGGATAATCAAAAGAAGTAGTGAAGTCATCCTATCTCACAAAAAATAAGAAGGTAACAGTAAAAACAGCAATAAAATGTTCGTAAGTACACTTGAACAAAACAAAATGTCCTAAAATGCACTTTGGTGAAATCAAAGTCCTATAAATAGCAGCAGCCCACTCGCCAAGGTTTTCTCTTCATGGCTTTATAAATAACTTGGAGGTCACAGGGGATAGTGGTTACACATAGACGAGAAGAAAGTCACAGTAGTATAATATGTGGCTGGCACCGTGTGGTAAAGAGTTAAAGAATTGGTACTCACAGTTTTCGGGGACTTAACCGGCTTAAAATCACTCAAGGGAGCCGGAGGTCTGTTAAAGACCTCCGATACCGCTCCCTCGCGATCCACGCGGCAACTGCTGCTGTGCACGGGGGTTTGTTGTCAGATCCCGGCGCACAACACTGAAGCCGCGCCCACCGCCGTCCGTGCCCTCTGAACCGGAAGAAGACAGAAGAAGAGGAGCAAAGAAGACAGAAGAAGAGGAGCAAAGAGGAAGAAAAGGAGCTGACTGCTGTAAGAAGAAAAGAGGAAAGGTAGGAAATCATAGAGTGAGAGTGGATTGGCATGTGTGGAATCTGTGGATTGGCATGTGTGAAATCTGTGGATTGGTATGTGTGGAATCTGTGGATTGGTATGTGTGGAATCTGTGGATTGGTATGTGTGGATTGGTATGTGTGGAATCTGTGGATTGGCATGTGTGGAATCTGTGGATTGATATGTGTGGATTGGTATGTGTGGAATCTGTGGATTGGTAAATGTGGATTGGTATGTGTGGATTGGTATGTGTGGAATCTGTGGATTGGTATGTGTGGAATCTGTGGATTGGTATGTGTGGATTGGTATGCGTGGAATCTGTGGATTGGTATGTGTGGATTGGTATGCGTGGAATCTGTGGATTGGTATGTGTGGATTGGTATGCGTGGAATCTGTGGATTGGTATGTGTGGATTGGTATGCGTGGAATCTGGATTGGTAAGTGTGGGTTGGTAAATGTGGAATCTGTGGATTGGTATGTGTGGAATCTGTGGATTGGTATGTGTGGAATCTGTGGATTGGTATGTGTGGATTGGTAAATGTGTGAGAGTGATGGGTGTTATGCTGTACCATTTCCAATGTCTTTTTCATTATATAATTATGCTCTAAAGTACATCATAACTCCCATCACTCTATACTGTTCTATACAGTGGCAGAGCTGGGAGACAGAGGCCTTGCACCCCCACCGCAGGACTCCTGAAAGGTAAGTGAACTTCAAAGGGGGGAGAGGGTAGATAGTTAGGGAGAAGGGAGTGAGACGGCGGGATAGGGGGTAGATAGGGAGAAGGGAGTGAGAAGGGGTAGATAGGGCAGAAGGGGGTGAGAATGGGTAGATAGGGAGAAAGGAGGGTAGCAAGAATATTGAAAAAAAGAGTCAGAATGAGAGAGCGAAAATGAATGGATTAATGTGTGGATGAATTGTTAGAATGAGTGAGAGAATTCATGCATTTGTGAGAATGCATCAATGAATATGTGTAAATAATTTGTGTGAAAGAATAAATGATTGTGTGAATGAATTGTGTGAATGAAAGTGAATTAGTGAGTGACTGTAAAAGTGTTTGTGTTAATCATAGGTGTATAGTTGATTTGTCAAAAAGGCAAAGATGGTATAAGCAGGGTGTTTATGGGACAAAAATGGCACAGGCAGGGTGTTTATGGGACAAAGATAGCACAGGTAGCGTGTTCATGGGACAAAGATGGCGTACACATTCGGCTGTTTGGGAACAATGCTGACTCATGCTGGGCTGTTTGGGGGCAAAGATGGCACGTCCTATGTGTGTGTAATTTGGGTGCTGGTCAGGTTCTATGTGGGCAATGTGGACGCTGTTTTTTTTGGAGGGTTATTAAAGAAAGCACTATTATATGTTCAGTAAATGTTATTTAAACGTATTTATTTTACTTATAAGTTATTAATTTATTTTTTTCAGATTTCTTGTTGTTTACAGTTGACATACAGTTTACAAATTGGTGCAATAAATATTCTTAACATAATTTTGTAGATGTCTTTACATTTGGTGGTGTGGGGGGGGGTGCCACTTACAGGATCCACCCCGGGTGCCAAATACTCTAGGTACGCCCCTGCATACAGTGTATGGTTAAGGTAAGTGTAAATAAATTGTTTTGTCGTTACCTCCTTCTTCCTCCTGAACAGGAAGAGAATGCAGTTAAATAGTTTCCATAAAGACACAGAAGCAAGAAATACCTGTGTTTTTCCTCCATCATTATATATATATATATATATATATATATATATATATGTATAAAGGCCGATTTATTGGCCTGTATTTGTGGGAGGGGCTTAGTAGCACTTATATACCAGACAGGGGCCTCCCTTGGGTGTGACGATGGTGCTGTGTATCAGGAAATGATGTCACGGAACTTCAGGAAGGAACATTGCGGTTTTCGGCTAGTATTGGCAGTGCGGCATGTCTGTGTTTCAGGAGCCAAATGACTCCTGCAATCAGGTTTTTCGGGGTTATTCGAGGGGGTCACCCCCTTCCAGTTATGCTTATTTTTGTTGCTTGCTTGGTCGTTTATTAACTCATTTACGGGTCTACGTGGGGTTTTTGTTGTTGTTGTTTACAGACTGCTGTGTGTATACAGGGAGCTGCACAGGTGCTGTTAATCAATCGTAACCCTTCCCAAGCCTGTTTTCCCTTTCTTTGTATCGCTATATGTTTCTTTTACTATCAGCGCCTAATTCAAACATTTGTGTTAAAGGTAGCAGTTCACTGGAGCGATGCTGGGTACTTTTCTTGACTTGGATTGTTTATATGTACGCACAGCCACACAGGTGCACTTCTCATACTCAAACATTACTAAGCCTGTTTAACCCTCTTTCTACTGACACCTGTTGGATACCTCTAGTCCTGCACTACACATCATTCAGCATGCTCTGTCTTTCATGCTTTTATACTGTTCAGCTCATGTTACTATGTCTGCACTTTTACGGAGGTTCATTTCCTTATCCAAGTGTATCTACAGTTGCTCGCTATATTGTTATTGGAGTTACTCATTGTATGTTACAGCTGGTGAATTACTTTGGTTGTTGGAGTACTTTCAAATTATACTTGACTCCAATTAATTCATGTACACACCATTTATGGATAACTATCAGCATACTAGCTACATTCACTAGTTTACTCTGTTGGTCTACTACCACTTCTGCTGGGAGACTGTTCAATGTATCCACTGGCCCTGCTCGAGAAGATTTCTGTTGCTAGTGTCGGGTGGGGGTTGCCGGATAACCACTTTTTCATTAACCCTTTGTTCACTGTTAGTGTGTGTTATTTAGGCTGGTCATTCCGGTCCTGGGTCAGTGTACGCTGCACGTTCGAGCAGCATCGTCTATTTAGCTGACCGGTCGGCGGTGTGCCAGTTTCCTTAGGTGAAGGGGAAGCTGGGCACCGCACCGGACCGATCTGCCTGGAGCCCACTTCATGGCTCCCGCACGGCATTACGGTTAGGGCGCAGGAGTCAACGAGACTCCATCTCGGTTTGTCATGCAAGCTTCCCGTGTCTTACACGGGCCGCGTAGCTTAATTGAGGGGGTGGGGTAGGTAGTGCACTGGCCACATCACTGTTTTCACTTCACGCAAACAGATTTCTCAGCCTGTGATTACAGCCAATGCTTCACGTTTGCACCAATTGTTTCTGAGCTCATCCCAAAATAGCGTGTCCATTAAAATGAGATGTCTCTCGCATTTGAGAACTTGGTCATGTAAGTGTTTGTACTAAACTGTTATGTGTCATTTTATGTGGTTTTGGCCTCTTTAGGCATTCCTCCTACGCAGCGGTTATGGCACAATTCAAGCCGTTTAGTTAGTTAGGCAGGTAGATGGTAGTATGTCATGTAGCTATACACGTCACAGGTAAGCCCTGACCACAAATACAATTGTAAATCCGGTTATCCTAATAACCCAAATGGCAACACATTCCTATCATCTTTAACCGTAAACACCTTCCCATCTTCAACTGTGCCAGTGGAATGCATGTTTAATAGGCAACAAACTCACTACTATACATGACCTACCGTACTTGCTCGATTATAAGACCACCCTGATTATAAGACGACCCCCCCAAAATTTGCATATTAATTTTGGAAAAAAATAGTCTGAATATAAGACTACCCTATAAGAAAAAAGTTTTACTAGTAAATATAAATTTACATGTAAACTATTTTTTCATATTTAATAAAAACTATGATTGAGAAAAATGCATTTTTTGTTTTTATCTCCTTGCCACTCTGCCCCCAGGTATGCCTTATACACCCCTATATACCACTCTGCCTCCCTAACATCTTTTTAACCCCTATTTGCTACTCTGCCCCCAGAAAGCCTTTTAAAGCCCCCCATATGCCACTCTTACCCTCTCCCGTCTTATCAGTACTTCTCGCCGTGCTCCAGATTCCTTGGTGTCTAGTGGGGCAGCCAGTGGAGGTCTGTGCGATGCGCGCACACAACCTGAGCTGCTGCGTTCGCCACTTCCGCCGGGGCTTCTATGAATGAGCATCGGAAGGTCATGTGATGCCGGTGCTCCGTCATAGAAGCCCCGGCAGAAGTGGAGGTTGCAGATGCCCAATAGCTGCTGGAGAGGAGGGGCATCTGGATCTTAGTCTTGTAGTCAGACCTCTATTTGAGGTCTGATTAGAAGAAGACCTCAAATTTAAGGCGATGGCTATTTTTCTGAGCAAATTATCAAGCAAATACGGTAGTTCTCTCCTATTCCATGACAGCATAGCCTGAGCTATCTTATGCTACCCCTGACAACTCAGACACTGACCATGGCATACTTAAAGCACATGCTTCCTTCAGAAGTTCTGCCACTCTTCTGAACGCTACTTCAGAAAATACTAACATAGCAAAGACTCACTACAAATGCATGCTATACTCCTATAACTTGGTCCTCTCTCTCTCGCTAAACAACTCTGTTTCTCCACTCTCATATCCTCATTTTCTTCCAACCGTGGAACCTTTTTTCCATCTTCAACACACTTCTCTCCCCATCCATACCCACACCAAAAACCTCTCTTGCTGTCCAATATCTTAACTATTGGAAAGGACCTCTATTTTGTTCAACCCTCGCCTACACCACCCATCATAATCCCCTACTCATCCCATACTAACCGCCTTCCCTCCTCACAACCAAAAAAATGCTAGCCACTCTTCTTTCTTCCTTTCACCCAATAACCTGTCTCCTTGACTCATCACATCTTGCAAAGTCACTCTGATACTCCTGGGTCTCTCTGCTGCTTTTGATACTATTATATGCTGCCTTCTTCTTGACTCACATTCTTCTATAGGTATGCTTTTTCCTGTATTGTTTTATTTTATTTTTTTTTTTTTTTGTCTGCTCTCTGGCAAGACATCTTCACCTCTTCCACTTTGTGTTGGCGTTCCCCCAAGGATTAGTCCTTGGCCATCTACTGTTTACTCTTTACACGTCATACCTTGGAAAACTAATATATTTTTTTCTGAACTCATCATCTTTCCTCCTTCAATCAGTTCCCGAGTACTTGAATTCCCCATCTCCATTAACAACACAACTATCTCTCCTACTAACCAGGGACAATGCTTTGGGGTCATCTTCAACACAAACCTCTCCTTAATCCTTCACATTCAGTCCCACACCAGATTCTGCAGCTTGTACCTAAAAAGCAACTCTACCATCTGCCTTCTCTCACCCAAGAAGCCATAAAATTCCTGGTTACATTCCTCTGTCTTGATTCTTTCCTGTACAATCTATTCTACTTTTCCACTCTCATAGCCTCCCTTTCTTCCAACCCACAACACCTTTTTTTCTACCTTCAACTCCCTTCTCTGTCCCTACATACCCACACTGCAAACCTCTCTCACTGCCCAAGATCTTGTCTTTGAAGCTACCCACTACAAAGACAAGATTGAGACTATTAGACAATACCTCTCTTCTTTACAACCCCCTCCTATACCACTCACCACCACTCTCTCCACTCATCCCATACTATCTGTCTTTTCCCCAACAACTGAAGAAGCCACTCTTCTTTCTTCCTCTCACCAAACAACCTGTCCCCTTGACCCCATCCATCTCCATCACACCTAACAAAGTCTCTATGTCCATCCCTTGATCCATCACTTACCCACCTATTTAATCTTTATCTTTCTCTATCATCTGGAACTGTACCAGCAGCCTTCAAGCATGTGCTAATCACACCCATTGTAAAAAATCCTTCCTCAGATCCCATCTGTCTGACTAATTACCGCCCTATCTCTCCGCTTCCTTTAACCTCATATCTGTCTAACCGTTCCTTCTCTGTCAGCTTCTCAAGCAAGACATCATCAGCCCTTCCCACAAGGCTCTGTCCTTGGCCCTCTGCTGTTCTCTCTTTATACTTCATCTCTTGGCAGACTAATCAACTCATTTGGCCTCCGGTATCATCTATATGCAGATGATACCCAAATCTACCTGTCTTCTCCTGATCTCTCTCCATCTCTCATGTCCTGTATTACCAATTGCTTGTCTGCTATTTCATGGATGTCACAAGGCTACCTGAAATGTAATCTTTCTAAAACTGAACTCATTATCTTCCGTCCTTCCATCTCCACTCCACTTCCCGAATTCTCCATCCCCATTAACAACACGACTATCTCTCCTACTAACCAGGCCAGATGCCTTGGGGTCATCTTTGACTCTAACCTTTTCTTCATCTCTCACATTCAGTCCCTCGCCAGATCCTGCCACTTGCACCTAAAAAACATCTCTCACATCCACCCATTCCTCACCCAAGAATCCACAAAATCTCTGATTCATTAATTTTTAATTTCCTGTCTTGACTACTGCAACACTCTTCTGATTGGCATTCCACTGTCTTGACTCTCTCCTCTACAGTCTGTCCTAAATGCTGCTGCTAGGCTTATCTTCCTTGCACGCCGCTACTCTTCTGGTTCCCCACTCTGTGAAATCCTCCACTGGCTCCCCATTACCTTTAGAATTAAATTTAAAATCCTGGTACTAACATATAGGGCCCTCCATAACACTGCTCCTCCATACATTTCTGCCCTCATAAGCAAATACACTCCTACTCGATCCTTACGTTCTTCCCATGGGCTAAGGCTCTCCTCCTCACTTATCACCTCTTCCTTTTCCCATGTACAAGATTTCACTCGGGCTGTCCCATATCTCTGGAATCTAATTCCACCGAACCTTCAGCATTCACCCTCCCTCACAACATTCAAGAAACATCTCAAAACTCACTTCTTCAGAAAAGCATACCATCTCAGCTGTCATTGATACAACCACCACACTACCTCTCACCTTATCTCTTTGCCTTATGTTTGTCACCCCATTCCCTCAAGATTGTAAGCTTGCGAGCAGGGCTCTCTCCACCTAATGTATCGGTTTGTCTTAGTCTTTCAATTCTTGTCTTGTCATACCCCTTGAATATATGTATTGTATTAAGCGCTGCGTAAATTATTGGCGTTCTATTAATAAAATATTATAATATACACTTTCACCTAACATCCAGCCCTCCTTCCTAATATTAAAAAAAGCTCAAAAGCCACTTCTTCAGAGAAGCATACTATATCTGTAGCTAGAACATACAGGCCGCTAATACAACTCCCACACGATCTCTCCCTTTTCTCCATACCTTTATGTTTCTCCTCATCAGGGTCTGATAGGTAAGTATTAACCCCTTCAATCCCAGGGGTTTTTGGTACCTCAAAGCCCAGAGCAATTTTGCCATTTTTGGGGTATGTCGGTTTAGCGAAGATTCTCTTTTCCTGTGAATAGTGTACCCATGTAAACTATATATTGTTTTTTCAAGGAGAGATAGAGCTTTCGTTTGATACCATAGTTGGATGATTAGCTGAAAATTTAGAATGAGAAATTTAGTAAAAACTAGCGAAGATTAGAAAAATAAACTAATTTTTTTTTACATTTTCCCTCTGAATCCTCACAAAATTAGGTAAAGTGATGGAAAATCCCCTCCAAGTTTATCAATTCAGGTGTCCTGATTTCAGAAATACCTAATTTATATAGATTTTCCAGACTTTCCCAGCACCAGGGAGCATACTATTAGGTGTACAATTTTGTATAATTTTTATGCCTATGGCTTAACGGGTTTGGGGGTTGTGAACGGGGGCAGGAGGGTTATACTGGCTAGATGTTAAGCTAGGGCAATGGGATGTAAGGTTTTTTTAAGAATTTTTTTTTATATTTTTTTTTAATTTTTTTTTAATTTTCTTTTTTTTTACACTTTTTGTATTTTTAATATTTTTTTTTTTACACAGTAATGGTTAGAGGTCCTCCTAGGGACCTCCTGAACATACCAGTGATGTCACAGTGACATCACAGCTCACATTATAATTTTTTTTAGTATTATTTATATTATTATTTTAATGATTTATTTAATATTATTTTTTAAATGACGTTTTTTTTTTTTCTGCTTTTCTCTTACAGGACGGGAGGGGGAGTGAGAGAGATGGTTTCTCACTCCCCTCCCCGCGATCCCCCTGCACCGATCACACTGTGATCTCTATGCAGGTCCTCACAGACCTGCATAGAGATCGCAGCGTCTCTGTGCCTCATGATGACCTCTGATGACCTTCCGGGTTACGTCAGCAGTGACGTAACCCGGAAGGGAATGCCCGATGGCGCGTTTGAAACTGCGCGATAGGGCAGTTTACCGGTAACAGCTTACCGGCTTTCATGCCGGAAGCTGTTACAGGCGATCGGACAGCAGAAAGCCGGCAAAGCCGGCTTCTGCTGTCAGTGGGGAGTCCAGGCTGTCAAACGACAGCCTGGTCTCCCGTGCAGCGGCAGGGATGTGTCCGTGACGTCTATCCGTGACGTCCCGGTACGTCTATAGGGGATTGAAGGGGTTAAATCTACTCTTTTCTCTATAACAAACGTTACTGTGACGGGCCTCGGTTACCCCGGCTGGGTACACCTGTCGATTCTTTGTTGCTTCCTCCCGGAACCACAAGGGTTAACCACTTTCAGCTGTAGCCTATACTAGCGGGGAAGGGACCAGGAATGTGGCTTGGATTCTTTGGTGAACGAGCACTGTAGCTCGCCGAAGCGTAGCTGGATCTGGTACTGTAACTGTCCTGAGAAGGACAGTGAGTGATCCAGCAAGCCCCTGAAGCATTAGACAAGACTAATGTCCAGGGAAGTGACACACTTTATTGGGAAATACACAGGCTTATATACAGGTTAGGTTATAAAAAGGTCATAAATCAGGACACATCCTCCCGCCCTACCCAGACAGTCCGGCGCCGCGCTTAGGCTACCGAGCCCCGCAATGTCCGTATACTTTGCTCATCGTTCTCGGGGTGATCCCGACGGAGCAGCAGTGATCTTAGGGGTGCCGAGGGGGCGGTCGGGGACCAGGAAGATCTGGTCCAAAAAACGATGTGATCGGTCAACGGGGGCCCGAGCGACAACAGTTTAAAGTTTCCCCGGGACGAACCGCGAGATAGCCGACACGCGTTCGGGAACCGCGCCGGCCGTTTTCCGCTCCTCCGGAAGTCCCGGCGACCAGGCATCCAGGCAAGAGTGCACCATTGTTGGAGATTGCGGTGCACATGATGACGGTGGCTCCTCTCTGGCCCAGCATGGTAACTGTGGCCCTTTTGCCAATTGTGTTTCTTCCGTGTTGCCGCCTTTTCGTCAAATTTAAGCCCGCCTCGTCAACGTGGATCATTTCATGTGTGACTTAATTGGCCCCCAAATCCCAGACTCTCTGAAAGTAATCAGACAGTGTGTGTAAATTCTTTGCTGTATAACTATTGCATGTCCTACTGTACTCCAGGGTTATAGAGTAGTTTATTGCAAAACACACTATATATAGTACATTAATGACTGTATTGCATAATCTTACCTGGACGTATTAGCGACAGAGTTCTTAGATACGCTCACTGTTCCTTTCAAATGGAACTTTGTATAATTGTTTCATTCTCACTCTGTGTTTAGCTAGAGTCTAAGAAATGAATGTTATGCTGATTGCTGCAATGTTCCCAAAGGCAATGTTGTCCTCTACAACTCCGCAGTGAATGTCCTTCAGTTTTATTTCATTGTCCACAATCACCATGTTGACAATAGCAAGTTCATGTTCTTCATTTAGGAGCTTCCCTCTGCCCCTGAGACCAGTAGACATTGAATCTTTAAGATAAACTATAGTTACATATTAGAGACTAGAGGCATACAGTCACTGTAATTCATGGTAAAATGATTTACAATTTGCAGTAGGAGAAGCCCTTAAACAATATCCTACCTGTTGGTTTCTCAAACGCTGGATAACGGGGATACTGTGCCCCAGCTGAGATTTGGCTGTACTCGTTCACCAGCCTCTCTGTATGATAGCCCATGATTTATGATAGTAGCTCTTATTTCATCAGTTACCCCAGCTCTGGCCCTTCTTTGAGCGCCACCACATATTCTAACTCCTCTCCCCTGTCCTGGTACTCGTTGTCCCTCTCCCTTGTGCAGGCATTTTTTCTTACTTTCTTTGTGTTGCTCTTTATTGTTCCTTTTCCACACAAGATCAGCCTAAAGAGGTACACATGCATGTGTTTCCTAGATGGGAATCAACTGTGATTTATTTGCATTACTTCAATCAGCTGTTTCTAACTAGCAATGGAATTAAATACAGGGGATATATATATATATATATATATATATATATATATATATATATATATATATATATATAATGTGTGTGTGTTTCAGTTTACAATATGAATAGCTGTTCACTTTGACTTTAGCCTATAAGTTATCTGTTCTGATAGTGTTAAAGCATTTGTAAATTTGACAGTGAAAATCCATTGTTTTGGTCTTAGTTGAGCTTGTGTGCAAAAGAAGTTCAAGCATTTTAAATTTGTGTTAACTATATGCATTTTGTGTTAAAGCAACAAGAAATGTGTTAATTGTACAGCCTACACAGACGGATGTTGTGCTAACTGGGTTAAGAGTTTAGGAATATTGTTAAAAGTATTAAAAAATTGTCAAAGCACTCATACAAAACCTGCAAAATACCCAGACCCACACAGTCATACCCAGACACACACTCATACTCAGACAAATACACACCTACATATCCAGACACACACAGTCACTACACAAACATACCCAGACACACAGCTCACTTACTATTTTCAGTAATTAAAGCCGTTCTTTCACCTCCTCAGATCCTAATTTAACAGAACCCTAAATCAATCTACAGTATATATATATGTAATGACATTTGTATAAATAACCAACAGTTATGTATTAAAGGCATATCTTAAGTGGAAAGAGCCACTCTCATTTGCATTTTTAGTCCTCTTGTTAAGTTGTTTTTTCCTCTTTGCTTTTGGAAACTGATTGCACAGTTTTTGTTAGGGTGAGGTAAAGAAAAAAAGTGGGGACTTAAAGGAAGGAAACAAATTACCTTGTTCTAAGGTTGAGAAAAAGCCTTAGTGGGTCTTACACCAGTAGGAAAAGGATTATACTATAAGGCTTTTATTTAAAGATTAAATGATACCCCTGTAGCAGGCACAGTGGTGGTGGACAAGGGACATAAATATTATTGGATTACTTTACTTGATTTTCGTTTTGAATAGCTAGTATATATCCAGATACTTTGAATTAAAAAAATAATTTTGAGATGTTCCTAATATAGTCTGAATATATTCTATTTTAACTGAATTATAAAAGGCAGTCTATGCTAAAACTGCATTGACATATCTCCACAACATCATCAGCTATGTATGTGTTTGGATTTCAAAGCTCCTATAAACAATAAGCAGTAAACCTACCTCAACTGGAACATTAAATAATCTTTTGGCATACTTATTAGTATGTAAATGACACTTCAAACGCATGTTCCAAAAAATTACGTAAACCGTTGCCAGAGTAAATATGTTTATGTGATTAATTCAGGAATACTTAGAACAAGAAGTAAATCAAATGCCAAAAATATTATCTTAATAAGCTTCCAAGTACCAAGGAGTGTGTTTCTGAGACAGGCACATTAAATGTCACAGATGCCAAATGTTTGATGCTGGAATAGTATAGTTAAATAAGTTTTTATGTGCTCAAATGTAATTTGCAGTTCCCTGCTTTCAAATTAAACGTACTATTAAAAATAATAACATTTTGCATCGCATTGAATTCATATACTGTAGGATGAGATATAGTGAAAAAAAATATGATGGCTTTTCCACATACTATAAGGGCACTTCATAATGTGGTTAATATCGTGTCTCAGCTTCTATAAAGCTAGGACACAAATATTTCACAGAAAGTTAGAAAGGGATGTGCTCACTGGCATAACTACAGGGGTCCACTGCGACCCCATGTTCGTGTCTCCTTGTACTGGTTCAAAACACCGCATAGTGCCGATCAAGGTCGGAAGGGCCCTTTCTGAACAATTTTGAATCAGCACGGGGAGACAGGAACGTATCGGGGTCATGTGATGTCCCGCAATGAAACTGAGGTGAACCGAGTTGAAAAGGACACTGAGCGAGCAGCCAGAGAGAAAGCAGCAGAAGCGGTTAGAGTGGGGGTGGGATATATATATATATATATATATATATATATATATATATATATATATATATATATATATATATATATATATATATTATAATGTGTATATATATGTGTGTTTGTATACAGTATCTCACAAAAGTGAGTACACCCCTCACATTTCTGTAACTATTTTATTATATATTTTCATATGACAACACTGAAGAAATGACACTCTGCTACAATGTAAAGTAGTGAGTGTACAGCCTGGATAACAGCGTAAATTTGCTGTCCCCTCAAAATAACTCCACAAACAGCCACTAATGTCTAAACCTTGGAAACAAAAGCGAGTAATGTGGCGGGACCGACCTGTACCCCGACTGGGTACTCCCGTCAATCGTTGCTTCCTCCGGCCGGGACACCAACAATTAACCCCTTCAGCGCCAGGCAGAACCAGCATTGTAGATAGAAGGGGGGACGTCGCTGCACCGAAACTGCATTGGCACTGTGACTATGCGAAGCTTAGCTACACAGTGTGGCTATTGTCCTGAAAAGGATCATAGCACCCACCCCAAGCATCAGGCAACACTCATGTTGACGTGAAAACAGGACTCCTTTATTAAAACCAAATACCGAGCTATATATACACAAGTAAGAAAGGGGCAAGACAAATATAACATTATCTAATTACCATGTCAGGAAGGAAGTAATTAGATCAAATCCTGCAACACAATATCGGGGGGGAAGGACAGGATGACGCGAGACATAAATAATTACACTAATTGGGGACATAGACGTGGAATGATGATAGACATATAATTGGCTTGAGACAGACAATGGCTAGGACACAGAGATAACAGGAGCTCACAGGATTAACTGCTACCTGTTGTGTAATTGATAATTAGGTATGCACCAGTGACACCTAGTCATACCTACAAGGGGTCTTAAGACAAGGGATAACTCACACAATAACAGGGGAAACACTTCACACCTATGCAATCAACAATGCAAAGACAATCAGTCCTCTTCCTACAACAGGATGTCCAGCTGCCATTACAGTTTTGAGACTCTGAGAAGTAAAACATGGGGAAAGTCAGCAGATACTGAACCCCCGTATCCACACACAGAAGTCTCTACAAGGCCTGGGCCCATAGTCGATAGGGAGGAGGCTGGCTCTCAGGCCTCTCCAGGGGCCCCAGTGATGGAGGGTTCTGTCACAAGTACAACCCTAAGTGGAAATGTCTAAATTGGGCCCAATTAGCCATTTCCGCTCCCCTGTGTCATGTGATTTGTTAGTGTTACAAAGTCTCAGGTTTTCGCTCTCATACTGATCACTGGAAGTTCAACGTGGCACCTCATGGCAAAAAACTCTCTGAGGATCTGAAAAAAAGAATTGTTGCTCTACATAAAGATGGCCTAGGCTATAAGAAGATTGACAAGACCCTGAAACTGAGCTGCAGTACAGTGGGCAAGACCATACAGCGGTTCCACTCAGAACCGGCCTCGTCATTGTCGACCAAAGAAGTTGAGTGCGCGTGCTCAGTGTCATATCCAGAGGTTATGGGAAATAGACGTATGAGTGCTGCCAGCATTGCTGCAGAAGTTGAAGGGGTCCCTCAACCCAGGTCAGTCTGTCAGTGCCCGGACCATACACCGCACACTGCATCAAATTGGTCTGCATGGCTGTCGTCCCAGAAGGAAGCCTCTTCTAAAGATGATGCACAAGAAAGCCCACAAACTGTTTGCTGAAGACAAGCAGACTAAGGATGTGGATTACTGGAACCATGTACTGTGGTCCGATGAGACCACGATAAACTTATTTGGTTCAGATGGTGTCAAGCGTGTGTGGCGGCAACCAGGTGAGGAGTACAAAGACAAGTGTGTCTTGCCTACAGTCAAGGATGGTGGTGGCAATGTCATGGTCTGGGCCTGCATGAGTGCTGCTGGCACTGGGGAGCTACAGTACATTGGGAACCATGAATGTACTGTGATATACTGAAGAAACGCATGATCCCCTCCTTGCATAGACTAGGCCGCAGGGCAGTATTCCAACATGATAACGACACCAAACCCACCTCCGAGATGACCACTGCCTTGCTAACGAAGCTGAGGGTAAAGGTGATGGACTGGTCAAGCATGTCCCCAGACCTAAACCCTATTGAGTATCTGTGGGACATCCTCAAACGGAAGGTGGGGGAGCACAAGGTCTCTAACATCCACCAGCTACGTAATGTTGTCATGGAAGAGTGGAAGAGGACTCCAGTGGCAACCTGTGAAGCTCTGGTAAACTCCATGCCCAAGAGGGTTAAGACAGTGCTGGAAAATAATGGTGGCCACACAAAATATTGACACTTTGGGCCCAATTTGGACATTTCCACTTAGGGGTGTACTTACTTTTGCTGCCAAGGTTCAGTCATTAATGGCTGTATGTTGAGTTATTTTTAAGGGAACGGCACATGTAAACTGTTATACAGACTGTACACTCACTACTTTACATTGTAGCTGAGTGTCATTTCTTCACTGTTGTCACATGAAAAGATATAATAAAATATTTACAAAAATGTGAGGGGTGTACTACCTTGTGAGATACTGTATATGTATGTGAGCATGAATGTGTACTTGTGTGTGTGTGTGTATTGTGTGTGTGAGCAAGTATGGATGTGTACTTGTGTGTGTGTTTCAGCATGGATGTATACTTGTGTGTGAGTGAGCATGGATGTGTACTTGTGTGTGTGAATGATGTATAAATGGAGTGAGATGGAGTATGTGTTAGTGAGTATGAGTAAATGTGTGTAATTTGTCTAAGCGTCTTTGCATATGTTGTATAGTGGAAGGGGGCAAGGGGCAAAGAAGGCACAGATTAGCTGTTGAAGTTGGGGGGGGGCGGGGAATTTTTGCACCATGACCCCATGGTTCCTGGATGTGCTTAAAGCCATCTTATCTAATTAGGTGAAAAGAATTCTAAATAATCTCCAAAAGGTGAAAATGTGCACAAAGGGATACGAGACAAAAATGCCTTGGTAGTCGTCCATAAGGGGTATATCTTCTTGAGAACAACTCAAATTTTAGCTTTCTTGTTGTTCACAGTCATTAAATGTGAGTTGAACAATGTTTTATTTACAGATTGCACTAGACTTTGTATTTGTTTCATTTGTGGTCCATTGATTATCGGACTACAATTTTGCAATACGTTTTTGCTACTTAATGGTTTATTCAGTAAAGGACTTTTTATGATTTATTTTTATTTTTTTAAATCTAATGAAAACAATGAATAAAGGGGCTCCCTCTCCCCCACCCCACTTGTCTCTCCCTGCCTTCTTCGGTGACCACTTATATGTCCCTTTCTCCACCCTCAAGATCATTGAGAGACCACACTCCCCCATACTGGGAACAAATCTAGAAACTGACATGTATTCTCCTAATGTATTGGTCAGTGAATGATTGATGTAATGTTACACTAGTTTTCTACAAAAATATATTATAATGGAGACATGGTAGCTTAAAAAACCTGCTAAATAGATTCTACTTTTTGTTCTGAGTTTAGAAATACCCAATGTTTTTATGTTGTTTTGCTTTTTCTTCAAGTTATAGGGCAATAAGTACAAGTGGCGTTTTGCTATTTTGAAACTATATTTTTCCAAATCTGGTAATCATGTCCCCATCTCCTATTTGGGATATCATGAAAGCCTGTCAATTCAATTTACCTACTCAAACCAAATATGTAGGGTATCTTAACACTTCCCATGCACTAATTCTACCACCAGTGTTTGCCAAGTTTTTGGTAGTATTTTTTTCACGCAAGTTGTACTTCATGCATGAATTTAGAGCTCTTTGTATATGTCAAACAACACCTCACAAGTACAGTGATACCACCCAAGCCTGGGTTTGTCGGGTTGTTTGGGATGTAAATTGCCACATTTGGGAAGGGAACATCAGACAAATGGGCCATTTGCATGTGCAAATTGGCCAAAAGATACTTTTGCAAGGCGCTTGTATGTAACCATAAGTCCCCCATTACAATTACACTCACATGTGCTAGAGCCACTGAAATAATGACTCAAGTGCATAAACACGTTACAGGACCTCAGTTATCACCATCCAGAAGATCCACCAATACAAAAACCATCAAGAGATAATCAAGCAGTCAAACAGAATGAGTAGCTAGTACAAAAGAATCACTGGAGAAACAGACAGACACTTGTCCCCAGTGCTCCAGGCTCCCTGGTGTGAAGGGGGGACAACTGGTGGGCGTCTGTGCCATGCACAAAGACAACCTCCACTTCTGCCGGGGACTTCCGCCGGGGCTTCTATAACGGAGCACCGGAATGTCACGTCATGCCGGGTCTTCTATGATGGAGGAAGTGACGGGTAGCAGCAGAGGTTGTCTGCGCACATCGCGCAGACGTTCACTGGCTGCCAGAGAGGAGGATCCAGGTCTCCTGCAGCGCTGCAGTGGATTCTCCTCGCCTGTGAATGTCTGCGCGATGTGTGCAGACAACTTCTGCTGCTGCTGGCTGGCACTTCCGCCGGGGCTTCTATGGTGGAGCACTGGAAGGTCACGCTGGTGCTTTGTCATAGAAGACCCAGCAGAAGTGCAAGCAGCAGCGGAGCTTGTCTGCACACATGGTACAGACGCCCACCGGCTGCCAGAGAGGAGGATGCAGCTCCCCTGCAGCGCTGCGGAGGATCCGGATCTTAGTCTTGTAGTGAGACCTCTATTTGAGGTCTGATTACAAGACAACCTCGAATTTAAGACATGGGGTATTTTTCAGAGCATTTGCTCTGAAAATAACCTTGTTTAATAATCAAGCAAATATGGTATTATATACTTAACAGATTTCCTGCTTTTCAACCTTAGAACATACTATTAGGTCCTATAAAACAAGCCCATGACTGAGGATGTAATAGTGTTGTTAAGAAGAGTACTTACCCGACTATTGTGGCTCACACCGCTGGTTATCACTGTCCTCAAACACCTGCTCAAATTCTTCTGTTAGGAGCTGAGATCTTGATTCCACAACTTGTGTAGGTCCTCTACTGACATCTAGTGGTAAATGTGGGTGCGTGTGTAAAGCAAAACCTGTAAAGGCACCACTTCTCAATTATCCGGAATTATACTGACTTAACTGTATAAAGGCGCCTTTACTAGTTGCCCAGTTATGGTGCCTTGTTAGTATTGCAATTCAGCATCTTGATACCTGCTGCTTGGCATGTGTTGCTTGTTCTTACTCACTATACCCTTCGCCTTCTGACCATGTCCTTGCCCATCTTGTCCTTCCCGCTGCAGTCCTCTGTTTCTGTTATACTTGTTGCTGACCCTTTCCAGTCTGTGGCCATGCTTCTGATTCTCAGCCTACTTCTGCTGCTCCTGCAGCTTTGGCTTCTGATCCCAACTCATCTGTCCCATGGCTTTCCTGTGGATCCAGGCTCATCGGGTAACCCTGTCAATCTGCCGGACCCTGTTTTGCTTAATGAGAGAAGTATAGTCTGTTGCACGCTCTGTGAGTACCTCAGTGTCAAGGCCTACCTGCAAAGTGTTCCCAACTCTCCTATTTATGAACCAGGTAGCACCTTACACTAGTACACATAACAGGTATCCCTTGCTTCTGTTTTAACTCTTACACTGTATAATATTGTTTTACATTAATATTCCCAACAACTTTCACTTTCTTATTTTACATTAAAGTTTTACATAATGTTGCCCCTTTTTAATACGAAGTGACTGAAGAGGAGAGGGCAGTGGCGGCTGGTGGGTAATTCCAATGGGGGTTCACAATATATAAATTCTGAAAATTAAATGTACGTTTATGACATAATGTAAAAGTTAAAATATATTTCCCTAAAGACCCTATCAACCATAACCGCCCCTAAATTAGCCCTAAACACCCCATCAACCATAACCGCCCCTTAATTAACCCTAAACACCCAATCAACCATAACTGCCCCTAAATTAACCCTAAACACCCCATCAACCATAACTGCCCCTAAATTAACCCTGAATATCCCATCAACCATAACTGCCCCTGAATTAACCCTGAAGACCCCATCAACCATAACTCCCTAAATTAACCCTGAAGACCCCATTAACCAAATGCGATAGGCATAGGCAGGCTACATCAGGGGACAGGAGGCTTCATGGCACATGAACCCCAAAGCACAAAAGGAAACATTTTTTTTTACAAAATTTATCAAAAACCCATTCTTATCTAATTTGAATTTTGCAAAACATGTTTTCCTTTTTTGCGCTTGGGGGTTCACGTGACCATGCGCTCCTATTTAGGAGCCTCGACTGGGAGAGGGCCCCATAGCTATTCAGCGGTGCCAGCGCAAATATAACTCATAAACCTCTCAAGTTAACTATAACATACTTGATATTCAGGGAAGAATGCCCCACCCCTTCTCAAGAGCTTCTTAGAATTAATTCCTTAGAGTATACAGTAATGTCAGTGCTGCTGCTAACTGTTACAGTGTTATACATTTGTATGATTCATTCTGAGTTTAAAACTCAATGTTTTTACATTT
This sequence comes from Sceloporus occidentalis, assembly GCA_023333645.1. NCBI lineage: Eukaryota > Metazoa > Chordata > Lepidosauria > Squamata > Phrynosomatidae > Sceloporus > Sceloporus occidentalis. The sequence goes on from JALMGF010000028.1 coordinate 1,316,078, forward strand.
TTTCCTTTTTATATGCAAGTTATAGGGCAATATGTAGGGCACTATTTTAAAACCATTTTTTCCAGATCTGATTATTATACCTCATGTCCAATTTGGGAGATTTGTGTAGTTGGCCAATTCAATTTATCCCATCAAACCATATAATTTTTAAAAGTAGACAAATGGTAGTTTTTTTAACACTTTCCATGCACTAAGATTAAATATGTCAATCACTTTTAAATTAACATAATTTATTTCAAGAGTAGCATGAACTTTCAAAAAAAATTAACTCAAGTACTTAAAAATACTATTGTAACGATTGGATGAGGAGGACCCCGGATGGCGGAGTGAGCCAGGCAAACAGGAACAAGGAGTAGCCAGGACAGCAGGAACCAAGAATCAGGTCTGGAAAAACCATCAAAGTGGGAAGCCGAATCAAATCCAGAAGAGTAGTCAAAGAAGTCGAGTCGATACCAAACGATCAGAGAACAGGAGAGAAATCAGTAAACAAGAGGGAAGTCAGCAAGCCAGGTCAAACGAATAAATCAGTCACAATAACTTGCACAGGCAAACAGCAGGATACACCAACCAAGGGTGACCCAGAAGAGGAAGTCCAGGTTTAAATAGAGAGAGGTGGAGGCGTGTCCTGCATAAAGAGGTCACCCGAGGTTATAAGAGCACGTTACAGATGTCTTCACACGGTTAAGACGCCGACCAGGTAGCGGTGGTACTCGCTGCCCAGGAAACCACCTGAGGAGGAAGCGTCGCGGGAGCGGCCACGGAGCGGGACCGGAGAGGCAGGTAAGTCCTTACAACTATCATCTGTGAGGTTAAATTTGTGTTTAAATTGGGCAAAGGGTTTCACTTTATTGTTATACCATATATCTTTAATAGTTTTAATCCCATATACTTGCCAATCTCTAATTGATAAGTCATAAGTGTTTTGTTTCAGTATGTTGACATTTACTGATCCTATTATTTTATTGTCAAGACCTAGTCTTCTCAAATTGGGATTATCTGTTTTATGATCATTCTACCACTAAACATTTTCTAATTTTGTCATGTTGACCCCAAATGATAAAGTTTAGATCCCCCAGATCACAAGAATCTTTCTCTATTTTATACCATCCTTCTTGTTTAGAAGCAACTGTATGTATTCTAAGAATACATAGTGATGTTTTAATTGTAGAGCATCCGTCCCGCCTTGCATTACTTTGTTTGCTAATACATTTATGCCAATTGTCATTTTTTTCTTCCTTTCCATATAAAGTTATTAAAACTAGTTTGGACCATTTCAAGCCAACTAGGTGGAATTGCTAATGGTATTAATCTAAATAGGTAAGTCAATTTTGGTAACAGGTATGATTTTAAAGCATTTATTCTCCCCCACCAAGAAAGGCCTGTTTGACTCCTTTTTCAAGGTGTTATTTGTTTGTTTTAGTAAATTTAAAATATTGACTTCCATAATATTATTAATCATTTTTGGAATCGTAATACCTAAGTAGCTGATTTCTTTTTTTAAGTTTTTAAACTGATATTCTTTTTGGAATTTCTGCTTTGATAACTTAATATTCTTAAATTGAACAGTTGATTTTTCAATATTTCATTTGTAGTTTGAAACTTTACTATAATCTGTTTTTTCTTGACTATAGATGTTATTGGGTCTGTTAACGTTATTAGAATATCGTTCGCATATAGGGAAATTCAGATCTTAATTCTTGATTGGGAATCCCTTGATTTGTAAATTATTCCTAACATTAATTGGCAGTGGTTCTATTGTTAAAATATATAGAAGCGATAAAAAAACAACAACCTTGTCTAGTGCTAATTACAGCTGGAACCATCTTAAACATAAGTCTGTTTCTACTACTCTGGCAGAGGGGTTGGTGTACAGTGCACATATAGCCTTGGACAGCAATCCTATAATACTAAAAGATTTGATAACTTGGTTCATATACCCCCACTCAACTTAACATCCACATTAATTAATGATATAGGGCGATAATTAGCTATATTAGTAGGGGACTTATCTTGTTTCAATATTGGTAAAATGTTAGCTTGAAGCATTTCTTCTAAATAATCTCCTTTCATCGCTATTTCATTAAATGTTGTCATCACGTGTTTTGATAACTCTACTTTATAATCTTATTAAAAAAAAAATTCCCTAAACCATCAGGGCCCAGCGTTTTATGTTTAACTAGAAGATCTGTTACTGTATATATATATATATATATATACCTCTCCAATAGAGATTGGGTTGTTTAATAACCTTCTCTGATCTTCCGTGATCTGGCGGATCTTTGTCTTTTTATGTATGTCAAAACATCATCCAGGGTGCTTGTAAATGGTAGATTATAGAGACTTAGGTACAATAACTTAAATCTTTTAAACCCTCCCTCTCCTTCAATCTCAGTGCTGTGGGATGAATGGGTTAAGAGGACGAACATTAAAAAAATAATAAAAAACATTAAAGCGTAACACCCTACCTATCCCTCCTTACCAGTAAAAACCCTCTTGGTGGGGAATGGGGTCTACCCAGGGACCACCTGGGTGCCATGAGAAAGGTACCCAATGGTTGGCATCTGTAAAGAATAAAATCTCCCTTACCTTTTTTTAATGACCCATCCAGTAATGGATGAAACCCTTTCTAACTTGTATTTAAAGTTGCAGGCAACTTACAAGATTTCACAGGTTGCCTGCTATTTCAAACTTGTATACATTCACATCTTCTTCACATGCAAGTTGGCTTTAGTTTAATTGCGAGTAACACTTTTGTCCAACTTGTGCAACTTTGCTACTCAAAGTGTTACATATCCAATCCATTGATAAAATAAAACTTACCCAAAGCTTGATAAATATGAATTTATATACATATCCATATTGTCTCTTTAATTCATTTCATCTGTTGATTATTTAACCATGGGATACAAAGGTTAAAACAAATATTGTCAGATGATCATCATCTTAATGCCAGAATTAACATTACCTAAAGGTTGTGCTCTGCAAGTTTTAATGATACTGGAAACTCCATATACCATTATACCTCAGTGTTTGTTTGATCAGAGTGTTTCTTCTTATCATAACCCAGTTACTTGAAGCTCTACATAAAGTATGCAAGATTTATTTAACCTAAGACTGGTGGTGCCAACTTTTAGCTTTTGAACCTATTTTCTTTTCACCTACTTCCTACTCTCTTGAACAAATATTACCAAGAAATATTGTGTTGATTATGTTAGGTTTTAACATTGCTTAAAGGTTAAGCCTACAATAATTTATATAATTATACCTTGTCATAATGGTAACAAAAGTTTCCCACACATTAACACAACTTGTAGTAGCTTAGAGAAGACATACAGAGGGATCTCATAGCATGATGTTTTGTGGTAGTGCGGCAGTATGCATCACATTTAAGTAGATGCATCAACATTCGAAAAGGGGGAGGTCCCTGACACCTTTCTGGACTCACCTTTCATTCTAGAAATGAAAAGGAAAGATTCCCCCAGAGTTAGGAAGGTCAAAGAGGTGCAGCAGCAGTAATAGTATAGAACTGGGCCTGGGCAGGCAGACACTGGCAGACGACGGGCACATGCCGCTCTTTGGAGGAGGACAGGATTTCCCTAATATTATAGAAATTAAAGAAAAATATTCCCCCAGAGTAAGGACAGTCAAAGAGGTGAAGCAGCACCACTAGAGCACAGGGCCTGGGCAGGCAGACATTGTCACATGCAGGCTCATAGAGTAAGACAGGATTTCCCCGATATTATATATTATGCCTGGTTTTGTCACCAATATTTATTTATAAATGGAGAATAATAGGTGATATGATAGAAAGATTATGACTTCTCCACAAATTACAGGTTTGACAAGTAGCATAAATAGGCAAATGTCTTAATAAACTAAACTCTATTCAGGGACAGGGGGGGAAAGGTTTGCTGCAGTCCCTGTAATACTACATTAGTCACTATAGCTACATTTACAGTACATTTTCTGCACTAAAATAAACTATAAAACTTGGAGTATGGTAGGTGAGCAATGGCATCAATCTCAGTCTCTGTTAAGGTAACTGTCATTGTCTTACACTCCAACTCACGTCAGTCTGTAACTGTTGCTACTGACAAGTTAAAATCAGCATACTTATATATCTAATGCTTGTCCTTTCCCCTTGTAAATGTTGATTGGTCAGGGTGAAAAAAATAAGGAAAAACTTCCACGGGTTGTTGGACGCATCAATCACAGGCATACCAATCAATGAAACCACCCCCATTTTTTTGGCGACTTCAGTTATTGATATGTACCCTCCCAACACACAGTCCGTCCCACTTATTAAGGAGTGCCAAAATGGCTTGTAATGGCTACACATGGCAACAAATCTAAACACATTTTTGGCACTTTTGCCATTCGTTTTCATTAATTTTGTCAGAGATCATCCTCATTTTCATTGATTCATATGAATGCACAAAACAGGCAATTTTCATTAGATACTGTATTTGCTCAATTATAAGACGACCCTGATTATAAGACGACTCCCCAAAATTTGAATATTAATTTAGGAAAAAAAGAAAGCCTGAATATAAGACTACCCTATTAGAAAAAGGTTTTACTAGTAAATATTAATTGACATGTAAACTACTTTTCATATTTAATAAAAACTATGATTGAGAAAAATGTTTTTTGTTTTTATTTTATTTGCCAATCTGCCCCCCAGTTATGCACATCTGCCCCATGGCTTGCTACTCTGCCCCAAAGATATGCCTTATACCTGCCTATATGCCACTCTGCCTCAATGATATGCCTTTTAACCCCCATTATGCCACTCTGCCCCTGAAATGCCTTTTAACCCCCTATACACCACTCTGACTTCCTTATATCCCACCATATGCCCCCCCGACTTACCAATGCTTCCCCTGACTTGTTCCTCGTGTCCCTGGTGTCAAGTGTGGGCAGCTGGTGGACGTCTGCACAATGCGCGTAGACAACCTCTGCTGCCCTTTAGTTCCATCTATGACGAAGCACCGGCGTGACGTGACCTTCCGGTGCTCAGTCATAGCCCCGGGGAAGTGCTGGCAGCAGCGGAGGTTGTCTGTGCACATCGTGCCCTGCTACTGCTGCTGTGACTGCCGCTGTGACTGCTCCTCTTTGACTGTCCTTACTCTGGTATCTGGTCTGGCTGGTGCCTGAGGAACTGTAAGGTGACTAAACCCAGTTAGAGAAATGTGATGTGGGTATACGTTCATGTGTTTGCTGCTGCATGGGGTGAGTGTCAGCAGAGGGCACCCATGATTAAGGTGGGTAAGTTTAAAATCTTTCCTCAGCCTGTAAGGATGTAAGAAGGGATCACTGTGCACACAATGTGTCGTGGTGGTCCATCAAGGCAGCTTCTTGGGTGGAGCACCTTGTGTGCCCTATACAGCTATAATGTTGTACATCGGCCTCTGTAGGATATGATTAAATAGTGTTTGCGGGTGATGGGGATGTCTGGAGGCAGAACTGCTTCAGGAACCCAGCATACCAGAAATTTGTTCCTGCAGTCACATTTGTCTAGGTCTTCTATCTGTCAATTTGGTGGATGAAATTTGTTTTGTAGACTTGTTTTTTAGAGAGTCGATCGTGCAGCATACCTCTGTTGTCTTCTTTCATCTTGGAAAGTCTTTCACTAATTTGTTGCAGATTCTGTTTGATTTTAGACAGATCTGCTTTAATTCCTTGAGTTGCACTATAATTGAAACCATATCTGCTTTGGTAGACATTTGAGGGCTAATAGTCAGGGCGAGAGGCTTGTCCGGTGGTGATATCCTCCGAGCTGACATTGTTCAGAATGACGGGAGGAGAAGCCATCTTGGGCAGTGGGTGTCTGACCTCATGGTCTTGAGATGCCTGAAAATAGTTGGGTGCCGAAGAGTTCCTATGTCTCTCCTTGTGCCCCTGGGCTCTGGGGTGTTGGTGGACTGATTTGACTTGCCCATGTTGAGTATTGTTGCTGGTAAGTGGAATTAAGAGAAGAGGGTCCCAAGAGGAAATGGCTTAAGCAGCTTTCATGGTAGCGAGCTGCCCACGCCCACATATTATTATTACTATTATTATTAGCTTTGTTGTATTATTTCACTTTTGAAAAAGGAAATCTATTTGAGGTCTTTAAAGAGCTCATAAATCTCTCTTGGAACTGGATGGGGTACAATTCATCATGTCATAGAGACATCACTCGAGTCTTATTATTTTTAAACTTTTCTTATTTTTAAATTATTTTTGGAAGAGGAAGAAACACTTTAATCCCTACTGCTGCTCATCACAGTACAATTTAATATTGCTTCTGGTGGTGTCAGGACTGACACAGCTGGTTGAGAATGCCTTGACCTCTCTTCAGACATTTGCCATTACTCTCATCTAAATGGTGTTTGCTAGCCCCTGCTGATAGGGAAAACCCCAGGCTGCCTAACCACAGTTTGATTTCATGTGTACCGGTGTTAGGTCCTACCTGGTTATAGGTCAACCCTCTCACCTGCAATTCATGCATAGAGGTATGCTGTCATTGTTTGGTAATTCAGTTAGTGTCCATTCATATAATGTCCAATTCACTGAAGAAAAAAAGTCACCTATTTTAGCTTCCACTGATGCGTCTCACCCGATACTCTCGGCTTCCTCCACTTTGAGGAAGCTGTGAGTATTGAGTAAAATGTGTCGGTGGAAGCTAAAATAGGTGACTTTTTTCTTCAGTGCTTCACAGGGTGCTGGGTTCTCACAATATTTTTTTTAGTATAAATATAATGGGGGCCAGTCTTAGGACATGAATGGGATGAAAAACTCAATTTGAAGTAGACATGTATACGGCGGGCTAAATCGATTTGGGCTAAATCGATTTGGACAAAATCTTCATTTCGTTTTTGCCTCATTTGATTTCGGGCAATGAAATTACACAAACTAAGCAGCAGAGTTTTGACAATACAACATCCTATTCCTATCTATGCACTTTTTAATAACGTATCAACATTACTTTTCTGTAAACTATACATTTTATGCATTTATTTAATCCTGAGACATTTATTTTTTTTTAGAAATATTTTAATAAAAAAAGTTTTTTGCTGTAGTTTATGATATACATACATAAATAATTAATAATTCATCTTTCTGTATGAAGGTATACCTAATTGTTACTGCTATCATAAATCAACATCTTGGAACAACTAACAATATTGTAATAGACCTTAGTTCCACTCTAAGTAATGCCCTTGTATTAGTCTTGTGCCTAACCTTTTATGTGGCATTGATCACTAAATCAGTGTAAATACTGTATTTGCTCGATTATAAGACAAGGTGTTTTCAGAGAAAATCCTGTGAAAAATAACCATCATCTTATATTCGAGGTTGTCTTCTAATCAGACCTTAAATAGAGGTCTGACTACAAGACTAATATCCAGATCCCCCACAGCACTGCAGGGGACCTGGATCCTCCTCTCTGGCAGACCTTCCGGTGCTCCACCATAGAAGCCCTGGCGGAGGGGCTGGCAGCAGTGGAGATTGTCTGTGCACATCCCACAGCCGGTGAACGTTTGCAGAGTGCGCAGAGACAACCTCCGCTGCTGTCGGCACTTCCACCGGACGATCATGTGATGATCAGTCATAGAAGCCCCAGCGGAAGTATTGACCAGCAGCAGCAGAGAACTGCATCGCACGGACCTTCAACCGGCTGCCGCACTAGACACCAGGGAATCTGAAGCACGGGGGACAAGTAAAGGAATCCACTGGTAAGTCGGGGGGGGGTAAGAGTGGCATGGGGAGGTTTCAATGGTTTTCTGGAGGCATATAAGGAACGTAGAGTTGAACATAGGGGGTTAAAAGGCATATCAGGGAGGCAGAGTAGAATATAGGGGGTAAAAGGCATATCTGGGGGAGAGTGGCAAATAGGAGGTTAAAATGCATATCTGGGGGAAGAGTGGCAAATAAAAGGAAATAAAAAGTCATAGTTTTTATTAAATATGAAAAAAATAGTTCACATGTGAATCAATATTTACTAGAAAAACTTATTTTTCTAAAGGGTAGTCTTATATTCAGGCTTTTTCTTTTTTTCCTAAATTAATATAAAATTGTTGGGGGTCGTCTTTGAATCGAACAAATACGTTATTTTTTGTTGTATACATAACATACACTACCGTTCAAAAGTTTGGGATTCTTGTTTTCATTTTCTCCATTAAAATAACTTCAAATGGATTAGAAATACAGTGTACAGTAGACATTATTAATGTTGTCAATTACTATTGTAGATGGAGCTAGTGTTTTTTTTTAATGGAATAGCTTCATAGGCATACAGAGACCCTTTATAAACAGCCTTCACTGTGTTCCAATGGCACATTGTGTTCGCTAATTACAAACAATTTATATACCAAGTCCTCAATTAAGCCTCAATTAAGGTCTGTCCAGACCCTGCTGGGATATCCGATCGCTCCAATGAGGCACAGACACTGTGATCTCTATGCAAGTCTGTGGGGACTTGCATAGAGATCACAGTGTGATTGGTGCAGGGGGATCACATGAAAAACGAAACAAAGAAAAAATAAAAATAAAAAGTGTAAGTGATTTAAAAAAATACAATAAATAATAAATTACAATAAATAATAATTTAAAAAAAAACAAAGTGAGCTAAGTGATGTCATTGTGACATCACTGGCATTAATAACATGTTCAAGAGGTCCCTAAGAGGACCTCTAACCATACTGCACTGCACTGCACCGATAAAAATACAAAAATAAAATACATTTAAAAAAAAAAAGATAATACAAAAGAAAAAACACGTACATCCCGTTACAACACCTAAAAAGTATAACCCATAAAATTCTACGAATAATGTACACCTTATAGTATGTTCTGGGAAAGTATGGAAAATCTATATAAATTAGGTATTTCTGAAATCAGGACACCTGAATTGATAAACTTGGAGGGGATTTTCCATCACTTGACCTAATTTTGTGAGGATTCAGAGGGAAAATATATAAAAAAATATATGTGACCCGTGAGGATCTATTGGCGGGAGACGTTTCTTCCAGCGTCTGGGTCGCTCAGTATTTTTCTCATGCTCGCTCAGCACTGATTTCCTGGATTTTGAGTCCCGGCCAAGATTCTAAAAGGCAAATATTTGGTATACTTTCCGATGGCACAGCGGGCTCGTCAACATAAACATGTATGTGCCCCCCGATCGCAGCCGCATGACAAATATATCTTCAGCAAAACCTACAATTTTTTTTTTTTTTAAATATGTTTATTGGTGTCGACATCAATACAGCAAATGGCGTAAAAGAGACATAAACAAACAGCCAGTCATGCAATAGCCCGCAGGGCCTATAAGAAAATGCAAAGGACTTCAAAAAGATGAAAGGCACCCATGGTACAGCATTAAGAGATGGTACATAGAAACATGGCCGGTACGGCAGGTACGTGTACAGGGCATAAAAATAAAGAAAGAAACCTGAAGAAACAGTAGTCACCAGTATTTTCTGTTTTTTTCTGGTATACCGAAAACGCTCGTGCAGTGCGGCAGAGCCGTCAGGCGGCGCCACAGGCGCCGGAAGACAACGGATGCAATGGCATAAACACAACATGGTCAGCAGAAGGTAGCTACCAAATCAGGGGAGGGGAAGGGAAGGGGGGACAGAGGACCCAGAGAGAGCGGGGAAGAAGAGAAAAAGAAGAGAGAGAGAAGAAGAAGAAGAAAAAAAAACAAAAAAAAAAAACGTTCCCAACAGAAGAGACCTCCACCCCAACGGTGAGTCAGAGGGACACCAACGGCAAGACAGTGCCCCCGTGGGAGAAGGCAGCAATTTTTTTTCTAATTTTCAATAGTTTTTACTAAATTTCTCATCCTAAATTTTCAGCTAAGCATCTAACTATGGTATCAAAAGAAAGCTCTATCTCTCCTTGAAAAAACAATATATAGTTTACATGGGTACACTATTTGCAGGAAAGGAAAATAATTGCTGAACCGATGTACCAAAAAATGGCAAAATTGCTCCAGGCTTTGAGGTACCAAAAGCCCCTGCGACTGAAGGGGTTAATTTTGATGGGCACTGGGTATTTATTTCCTGTACAATGGTTACCATTATTGACAAGGCCCCTGGGAGTTATGCTGCCTGACCATCCGGAGTGTCAACATGTGCTGGAGTGTCAATTTGAGGGTCATTTTTATGTGGATATGTGACTCTTGATGGGATGTTCTTTCTCATGTTTTTATTTTGAGTGGTTTAGCACCTTTTTGGAATGAGTTGTAAGGATTGAGTCTGGTGTGTCTTCCCTTCTCCAGCAGCGGACAAAAAACCAAGGAACAATCTTCGTGGCTGAGCTTCCTGGTCATTCCGTGGCCATGGAGTGTCAGTTGCCAGCAAGCTGTCTGACTTAAAGTGGGCGGTTGCGAAGATGCGGGGTCTTAGGAAGGTTCAGCTTTGCCAGCTGCAGTCTTTCTTAGGGAAGCTTAATGTTGCCCATCAGTAGGGTGTTTAGTAGGCATCTTAAGCCACAGCATTACATTCGGCTTACTCGTCCACTGAGGGATGATCTTGTGGTGTGTGGGGGTCTTTTTGGATTCCTACAATGGGAGATCATACTGGCAGACTCCAGAGGTTTTCAACATAGCATTTCTCGAATTATTCCCCATAGTGGTGACGGTGGTGGCGATGGTGCTCTGGGTGGAGTTTCCAAAGGACAAGAGTGTGATGTTTCACTGCAACAACCTGAGCAAGGCTATCATTGATTTGACGGCCTCTTTCCCTCCTCTGGTACGGCTCCTATGCACGGTCCTCACTACCTTCATTCAAGATCATCATTAATAGATGACCCATGGTCTTAGTCATCTTAATAGAATTTCTAACAGTATAATTAAATCTAACCCCTTGTGGAACCAGTAGTATTAACTACTTTAGCTTATTGGCCAGCTACTATTGCTCTTTTGGGATTTTTAACAGCTTAATAATTAGTAATTTTAATTATGTAATTTCCATTCTCATATATAACATAATTAAAACAACTTGCTGAACACTGTTCACTGTTATAGTTTCATGATTTAATGTATGCCTGATTCTTACATGTCTGTGTTTAATCTTGTGTTATAAAAATGTGAGAAGCTGATCTTTATATTGATTTGGCATTACTTGAGAGAGCAAATAAACACAATCTATCCAGAGAACTCTACAGATAGAGAGTTTTCAAAAACGAATAGTCACTAAACTTAAATCTTAGACTGAAATAACTATGGAGAGATTGAAATCGCGTTTGTATTGTAATAATAATAGAGTGGGAAAAGATCTCACCAATAGATTGAAAGATATCTCTTGAAGATGACCCATATTTTCCAATCAAAGAAAGGAAGGAGGCTATTTGAGTTCCAATATAGAGATCTCCTATCTTTTTTTATACCCAGCAGTCTCCAGTTATCCTGAGAGAGATCAGGCACAAAAAAAGAAAGAACATCTATCGGGTGGTGTATGAGAGGGGGGGAGGAGGCAGAGTGGTGTATGGGAGGGGGGAGGAGGCAGAGTGGTGTATGGGAGCCACCCTCCCATACACCACTCTGCCTCCTCCCCCCTCTCATACACCACCCTGCTTCTCTCCCGACTCCCTGGTGTTTTGTGAACCTCGGTTGCTGACAGGCACTTTCACTGCAGCTTCATAGAAGCCTAAGCATAAGTGAATGGTAGTAACGGAGGCTGTCTGTGCGCATCGTGCAGACCCCCACCAGCTGACAGAGAGGATGATCCTCTGCAGGAGATCTCGATTTTCTGTCAGCCGGTGGGGGTCTGCACGATGTGCACAGACAGCCTCCGTTACTCACCTTCACTTCCGCTGGGGCCTCTACATCATGTGATGCTGGCGCTGCATCGTAGGAGTCCCAGCGTAAGTGGAGGGGAGAGGCGGAAGTTGTCTGTGCGTATCGCACGGACACCCACCGGCTGACAGTGAGGGGAATCCAGGTCCCCTGCAGCGTTGCGGGGGGATCTGGATTCTAGTGTTATAATCCGATCTCTGTTTGAGGTCGGATTATATAAGGAGAGGAGTTTTTCAGAGCATTTGCTCTGAAAAAAACTCTTTTTATAATCGATGAAAATCAATTCAACTAATCGATAATGAAAATCGTTGTCAAAGATTTTCATTATCGATTTTATCGATTAGTTGTTGCAGCCCTAATAGAGTTGAACCAATGCTTTCATCGCAAGAGATTTCCAATGTAATCCGCAAATTGAAACGGGGAAAGCATCGGGCCCCGATGGCTTCCCAGTGTTATTTTTTTTTAAGATTGGCACAAGTGATTAGCGATCTGATTCACCCCTATCAGGCAGGATTCATGCCGGGCAGAGCAGGGAATGAAAATACCCGTAGTATTTTCAATATAATTGAAATTATTCATAGAAATAAAATCCCCTCTGTGATAATGGCTTTAGATGCCCAAAAGGCATCCAATAGAGTGAATTGGAGATTCATGGCTGAAACTCTCCGGGCGTTTGGTATATCAGGGTCCTTTCATCATTTAAGGATTGCTCTATATACAACTCCTGTGGCAAAAGTAAGGGGTCCCTCATTGGACTCAGATCAATTTTCTATTCATAATGGTACTCGGCAAGGATGCCCATTGGTTCCTTTGTTACATGCTTTAACAATTGAACCTCTTGCGGCGTATTTTAGAAACTCTGGTAATATTCAGGGTATAAAAATTGGCAAATATGATTATGATATTACTCTTTATGCTGATGATGTTCTTTTAACAATGTCTTCTCCTCTGGTATAAGTTCCTGCCCTGCTGAAAAGAGTGTTGAGATTTGGACAATATTCTAATTACAAACTTCATTTATCAAAGACACAGCTGATTCCACTCCATCTATCAGAGTCTCAGATAGGTCTAATCCAAACACAGGTCCAGAATGATGATCAATTGACTCCGATTGATTATTTAGGTATTAAAATTGGAGCAGTTTTAGAAGAAATTTCTACTCTTAATCACAAAAAACTCTTTTTTCGGAGATAAAATCTTTGCTACTGAATTGGGGGGAAATGGAGAGGGGAAATGGAGACCTCATGGATGGGGCGTATAAATATCCTTAAGGCTTATATTATTCCTAAAATTCTTTATCTTTTTAGATTAATTCCCCTTCAGGTTCCAAATCAAACTATTTTAGATTGGGATAAGTTATTTCCCGTTTTGTTTGGGTGGCAAAGATGGTAAGACTTCCAACAAATCTTCTTAAGAGAAGTATTGAATCTGGGGGCTTAGGCTACCCTGACCTAAAAGAGCTGTATGAAGCTTCCCAAATATCATTCATGTTAGTTTGGAATTTGTCAAAAGAGAAAAATGTCCCAGGCTGGTATGATATAGAGAGACATATCTGTAAAAACTTAGATCCCTTTCTATTTTTCTGGTTGCCTCGAACTCAATTTAAAAAGAAAAAAATTCATAGTTTATTAATTAATGATATTTTGTTTACGTTTCATAAAATCAAGAAAATACTTGAAGATGGGATATCATTTACAAAAAAAACACCCGATAGATGTTCTTTCTTTTTTTGTGCCTGATCTCTCTGGATAACTGGAGACTACTGGGTATAAAAAAGATAGGAGATCTCTATATTGGAACTCAAATAGCCTCCTTCCTTTCTTTGATTGGAAAATATGGGTTATCTTCAAGAGATATCTTTAAATATATTTGAATTAAATACTTTTTAACAGCTAATCCGCCGGCTGAGAATACCTTCTGGTTTAAATTTGTTACTTCCTCTGCCTCTAAAAAGATATTATCCAAGATCTTGACATTCTTTAAAGATAATAAAATCCTTGATAAGAGCAAGGCACAAAACCACTGGGAGAAGGATTTTGAACTTTCTATTCCCTTACAAACCTGGCATAAAGCATGGCTGGTTACTCGAAAATGGACTCATTGCTTAAATCTCCAAGAACATTTCTATAAACTCATGTATAGATGGTATATGGTACCAGCTCGTATAGCTAAATTTCAACGAGTAAAGGGAGCCTCCTGTTGGCGCTGTCATATCGAGATATCGAGGTACTCATAAACACATATGGTGGGACTGTATGTGTTTAACTCAGTTTAAAATACAAATTACTGATCTCTTTTTAAAGTTATTTGGATTCAATATAGTTCTTTCCCCGCAGAGGTTTCTTTTTCATATAGATCTACCCGATATTAATGGGAACAAGCAAATTCTCTGGCTAAATAACTTGCTTGCTTTTAAAATGTGCCTAGCTAGAAACTGGATAAACCAGAACCTTCCAAAGTGGTGATTAAAGCCCAAATAAACCAACAATGTACTGCAGAAAAAAAATTCTATAAGGAAGCTAATGCAATAGGGAAATACGACCAGATTTGGTATCGCTGGTTCCAATTAACTGAGTAAATAATTAATGAATTCCTGTGCATTGATATTACCAGACTCTGTGACCCACATTCTTGAAAATTCTTACCCCTTTTCCCGCCCCTAGGAAGCACTGTGTGTATGAGCGAGTGCATGAGTGGGTAATATAATTTTGAAATAGGATGGTTCCAATACATATTGGATATTTTATATACCCCAATATACTGTATATTTGCACTTTATGTATGTGAAGTATTTTTTCAATTTTGTCTTTTAATGTTTGTTTTATTTAAAAAAATATTTAATAAAGAACAATTTTTAAAAAATGAATCGTTTATGTGAGAAGCAAAGGCCGGGGCAATTCTCAATAGCTCACGTTTATTGCTGAGTTTGACGGGCATGCTGACACAAGTTGAAGATAAATGTCCAACTCACATATTCATGAATGCCAGCTTGACAAGAAAATGTCTGGATTTAACTCCACTAAACTTGGGTCAACTCAACTGAAAAAGTCAGCTAAGCTGTTAATTAATTAATTAGCTGCTACACCCAAAACTGCAGTACAAGAGGTACACAATATCAGGCCCCTTAACACATATGATAATTTTGAGGTATTGTGTATTACTAAACAACATTTGGAGCCATGTCTCCAATACATGTGATTAACTAAACTGCTCAATCTGTTTATATACATGTATATGCTTAATCTGTTTAAATACATGTATATACTTAATCTGTTTGTATGCTTGTGAATGTAGATCTTGTGAGCTGTTTGCTGAGATTGTGTATACATAGTCTTACCACTAGGTGGAACCATTCAATCACAACATCAAATTACGAAAATAAAGTATACATTTTCAATTCTCAATAGCTCACGTTTATTACTGAGTTTGCAGGGCAGGCTGACACAAGTTGAAGATAAATGTCCAACTCACATATTTATGAATGCCAGCTTGACAAGAAAATGTCTGTTTTTTTAATTCCAATAAACTGGGGTCAAGTCAACTCAACTGAAAAGGTCAGCTAAGCTGTTAATTAATTCATTAGCTACTACACCCAAAACTGCAGTACAAGAGGTACATAATATCAGGCCCCTTAACACATATGATACATTTGAAGTATTGTGTGTTACTAAACACAATTTGGAGGCATATCTCCAATACATGTAATTAAGTAAACTGCTCAATCTGTTTATATACATGTATATGCTTAATCTTTGTATATGCTTGTGAATGTAGATCTTGTGCAGTTTGCTGAGAATGTGCTATACATAGTCTTACCACTAGGTGGAACCATTCATTCACAACATCAAATTACAAAAATAAAATATATATTTACATAGTTACATGTGTGTGAAAAAGAAAGTACCCCCTATTTGAAATCTATGGTCTTACATATTAGGAGATAATAACAATCGTTTGTTCCTTAGCAGGTCTAAAATTAGGTAAATACAACTTCAGATCAACAACACATTACATATTACAAGATGTCATGATTTATTCAACAAAAATAAAGCCAAATTGGAGAAACCATGTGTGAAAAACTAAGTACACCTTATGGTTCAATAGCTTGTAAAACCACGCAATGTGCCTATTAATACTTAAAGGGATAGTTATGCTTTTTTGAAATGTTTGTGAAGGTAATCAGTTTACTCCAAAGTTACTGTCCACTTCTGGCGGGATGTTACAAGTCCATATAATACAACATCCTTTCACACTTAATTTACTATGATGCCAGGGTACATCGTGGTGCAATATCTTAATGGGGAGCATGAAATAAAGACTTCTCATAGTCATTTTATTTTTACAGACAGAAAAAAAGGAAGATAATTATTTTGGTTTATCTTTTTCTTTGCACCGCTTTCAGTGACTTATCTTCCTTTTTTCTGTTTTTCAAGTTGCTCTGCTCATCATTTTTCTCTCTCATTATCCTCTTTAATTCTTGCTTGCCTGTCCTTTTCTTCTTTACATCCAGTTCTATTCAATCTTAATAATTGAATTAACTAACCTCACCCACTCCCCACAAAAGGTCCCGATCAATACTTACTGCTCCAGGGTCCTACTGGAGTTAGATCTGCCCTCCAGTTTTATGGCAAGGGGACAGGCACCTTCTGGACCTGCCGCCCTAGGCCTACAACAGAGTATGTTACAAAACATAACAACCTTTATCAATAATCAATATCAGTACAGGAGATTAAGATTAAAAAATATTTAGAAAAATTTTAAATTTCATCTTAATAAAATAAAACGTGGATACTGGATAAAAATCAAGAACAGTGTGTATCATACTTTTTGTAAATTAACTTTTTAAGTAACAAGACAGATATTTGCACTCTATTTAATTGAGCGCCAGGATTTTTGTTAGAGCAGTAAAATATTTGCTAAATTATAATCCGAACACAAACAAAAATCAAATGTCAAATGAGAAAACAGAATTCTTGCCAGGGATTATGACTATGAAAGATCAACAGAAAAGATATTACTTATTTCATAAAATATCCTGGTATTAGGCGTTTGAATTTGAATCTACGTCAGCTTGAAATAATTATAACAGGATATATGCTCAAGAGATCTTGAAACAGACAATCAACGTCCTGTAAATATGTATATTTTTACAATTTTTTTTAATATACAAAGAAAAATATACCCCCCTACAAACAAATATTTTTGCAAAAATGTTTTTAATAATAATCATTTAATCTCAGTTCAGCGTTTTATATGTTTTATAAAAGGTGTACATAATTATTTGACTTTTGTTAAAAAGCAAGACATTTTTAATTTACTTATAATTAAGTAAAGCGCAGAAGTGGGTCTGGAGGACTCAGTGAAATAACATATAACAATGTGCATAAGTATGAGATTGACAGTTATGTTCAGTGGTGGCAATTCGTGTCATTATCAAGATAACGCTGAGGATCTCAGAAATATAAAGTTAAAATCATAATATGGAACTATTTAACTTAAGCATTTGTGAGTCAAGTAAAAATATAATTGGTTGGCTTCAAGAAGGAGTGGCCATCCTCTAAATCAACAGATATGGGTACCTGGAAGAGTTGGGCTTGATGTACTTCCCTGCCTATGTACTTATCTTGTTTTGGATTTAAGCAGATCTAGATATATTAACATGTTAACAAACATGTGTATGCTCAATAATAATAATAATACAAGCTGCTTATGTCCTTATGTTGCTACACTGATATGCATTGACACCTCAATGTAAAATGCACAATATTCATACACCCATACTTACTAGACAAAACGAAATTAATTCCTACAGAGAAATCCTCACCTAAATACACACCCACAAACCTTCAGAGTCTCTCTCTTCCCAGGCTGGTGGCTGGAGGATCCTCACAAAATAACCCTAATCCTTTCTATTTCCTTCCAGAGAGCCATGCTGCTTCCAATCTTAATAACTGTAACATGTAACTGGAAAGTGGGGGGGCATTACTAATCTACCCCCTGAGTAGGACCAATAATAAACACTACTTCTGTAACAAGGAGCAATGAGATTCCCTAAGACCTGACCAGTGTGGCCATACAGAACGGGTCGGGTCTCTGTTACGCAAATGATAGTAATATCTTTTATCTCTGTTGATCAAAGAATCTAGTTCATATATTTCCTTTCATATTCCATTTTCCCTGTTGTAGTCTAGGGGAGGATTGCTATTCAAAGGCTTGTGCTAGATTTATCTCTGACAATTTAATCCACCCCATTGTTCTTCAGTTTCATCTATATGTGGATGCATTTCTCATGTAGACTCTTTTGCATCAAAGGCCCCTGAGGCACACTTGTCTTTAGGCTCTATAGGATTTACTATATAGTTCTTATGATTATCTAGCGTATTAAATAGAGGATTTTTATTTACTTTATCTTATGCTTGGGCGGTTTATGATTAATGTACATGAAAAGCTGACACAGAATAACAAATAGACAGATCAAAAAATTCAAATACATCAAAAACAACTGTCTAGACAAAAACAACTGTCTCTGCAAGGGAAATGTAAATCAGCATACGGCTAGTTAATCACAAAGATTTTTTAATGAAACACCTATGCTGTAAAGGAATACTACTAAGTAAGAAGGCTTAGTTTGATATTTAGATAGCGGAAGCTATTTAGGAGGAAAAACATGGTAGTGTGTTTTAAGAGTTAGAGAGTGTTGCTGTGTATTAGGCTAGGCCTAAGGCTGCAAGTCAGGAAGGAAACTCATAACATTGTTGTAAAGATTACTGATCTTCATGACATGGCCATCTACATAATAGAGCTCTGTTCCTAGCTGTCTCAGCATCTGTACACACTGTACCTAGAGCTGTAGATCCTTAAGAGGTAGAACACAGAGAAATTATGCCATGGGTCTGACCCAGGGGTGTACCTAGAGTATTTCGCACCTGGGGCACAATCGGATCATGCCCAGGCTGACTTAGCCATGTATTGGCTGACTTAGCATGAGAGGAGTGTGATTGCTAACAGCAATCACACTTCTATCATGCCCAGTTTATAGCATGTACTGGCTACCTGGGCATGATAGGAGTGTGATTGATGTTAGCAATCATATATTATTATGTTATTTAATTTTTCTGTCAATTTTGGTGTGTTACTTAGTTTTAATAAAAGTGTGGTTAGACCAAAATTGGACAGAAAAATCAACAACAACAAAAATCAACAATACTATATATATATATATATATATATATATATATATATATATATATATATATATATATATATATATAATTGCTAACAGCAATCGCACTCCTATCATGCCCAGGCAACTAGTACATGCTGGAACCTGGGCATGATAAGAATGTGATTACAGCCGCCCTATGTCATGGTACCCCCACACACACACACTTACACATCCATGCTATCACACACACACTCATTCACAAACATTCATTCACAAACATTCAGCATAAACTACAGCATAACACCCATCACTCTCACACACTTACTAATCCACTCTCACTGAATGTTTTCCTACCTTTTCTCTGTCACTGTCACTTTCCCTCCTCCTCTTCGTTTTTCCTCTTGGCTCTTCTTCTGTGTCCTGTCCTTCCGGTGCACCGAGCATGGGAGGTGGTGGGCATCAGTTGCTGCACGCAACGCATTAACAGACCTCCTGCACCCTTGATTGATCACCACCTTGATTGATCATCATCCAGATGATCACCACCTGGTGCAGACCGCCCCCCGCTAGGTATGCAACTGGTCTGACCTAGGCCAGCATCCCCCAGATGGTGGACATTTGAACTATTGTGGCTGGGAAAAGTGGAGTAGCTTATAATGACAGCACTGCCTGAATTGCTGTACGTGATAAGAATGTTCCCCTTACAGATACTATTATGCTGCAAATGTGCCCCAGTTGGTTCAAGGCCACTGTAAACCTGATGCCCTGGCATGGCTGGGCCAGAAAATTTATATTTATTACCCCATTTCGTAGATGAAGTGATATATGTAAAAAATAAATTCTGTCCACCAAATCCTATTGCATTGCCTACAACAGGATTAACTTTTAAAGAGTGCTTACCCAAGTCTCCCAGACAACTCCTCTGTCTACCACTGTGGCCATTTCTTTAAAATAGGTCAGTTAATGGATTTTGCATCATTAAGAGATAAGTCAGGAATCCCGCACAAAGAACTAAAGAAGAAATAAATACTTAGAGTTGCGACACTACTTTCAGTGACAGACTAACTGAACAATGCCTTTGAGGTCTTCACCCCATGCTTCCATTGATCTACGTACTCGTGCTAGGCGAACCATACCCATTTGCTATTCTAACCTGGTAACACCATTGTATTGGGTTATATTATGGCAACAAAGAGCTTTCTGATAGTCGTGTGGATAGCAGCTGAGGAAAATATGTCAAGAGTGTCTCAATGCGTTAGCTATATGGTGTTTCTCAAGAAGGTGGTGTGTCGTGGGTACTTGCTAGAAATTGAAACTCAAAGCTCACCATGACCATTACCAAGATAAAGGCAGTGTTGGAGTTCCATAGGCCCATGGAGTAAATGCCACATTTCATTAATAATACATTACATTTATTTATAAAGCGCCGGCAGATTCCGCAGCTCTGTTACAGTCAGAAGAACAATTTAGAAACACTTACAATAACACATACAATAACAAACTGGTGCTAAGGAGAGGAAGAGGGCCCTGTTCTTGCGAGCTTACAATCTAGTCGGTGGTTGAGGGGGACGTGAGACAATAGGAGAAGACTGCTCGAATGAGGATGTGTTGATCTGGTTCCGATGATGTGTTGTAGCCACTTTCTGCAGTGGTACCTGGTATGTAGTTTCCCTCCTTTTTAACTCCTGTGTAACACTTAAATAGCCACTTATGATGAGGCCACTAGGGGAGGGCCACAGCAGCTATATTTCCAAGCAAGCTTGCTTCCAAGTGAGGCCTGGGAATTTATAGGGCTGCCTCGCAAGTGGTCAGATAAGGTGATTGCATACAGGAGGCAGATGTTTCACACCTTGGCTAACAATTGCAATTAAGCTAGACTAGAAGGCACCAAATTTGAGCCACCTATGATGAGGCCACTTGGGGAGAGGCCACAGCAGCTACATTTCCAACCTTAACTATATGGAATGTATGGTTGCTAAACACTTCATTGATACCAGATTAATTTTCCAGTGACGTCTTGAGGTATGTTTATACATTTTTGAGGATTGGACGGGAGAGAAAAGAGGAGTGGACGGGAGAGAAAAGAATTGTGGGGGATACAAAGAGGAGAAAGGGAATGAAAGGTTTGAAGCTTTATATGTAGAGGTGTAGAGCAGTTCTTGTTACAGCCAATATGGTGGTTGGTTCTCCGTAGGGTGGCTCCAGAGACTTGTTGGTTTTCGTCAACTGCTTTACGACCACTCTGTCGGTTGACCTGAAGGTAAAGGAAGAGACAGAGAGACATCACCATAGATACCATTCAATTTCTCTATCAAATGTTGTACATAACCTTCCTGCATCTGTCGTACGTCCCCAGACTCCACTGGGCAATACTTACCATTAGCCCAGGGTGTTGGGAACGGCTTCCCCATTAACACTTCATAAGGTGCTAGTTTGGTGGTGCTATTAGGGGTCATTCTTATTTCAGCCAATACGGCTGGTAGATGGTCAGGCCATCTATGAAAGGTCCCATTTGTACCTTTGTGCAGTTTGTCTTTGATGGTTCTATTAGTGCGTTCTACCTGACCAGAGGATTGTTGGTGATACTGGATATGAAATTTCCAGTCTATGGCCAGAAGCTTAGCTATCTCTTGAATCATCTTAGCTAAAACCTGGATACAAGTTAGTGGACTGTTTGTATGGGGGTGGGAATACCTCATTATTGGGGGTATTAAATACAGTACACTCGTTATTTTTAGGTTGATCAGATTCCTTATGCTTAAATTCTATTGGACAAATTTTGAGCCATACAGAAGCACACTTGGACATATAACCCATGTCCCAAATAGGATCTGGTCCATAACCAGTCCATTCAGGGTCTCCTAAACACAATCCTCTCATTAACATCATATGCTGTAGTTTAAAAGAACACTCATTAGGAAAAGGGCTATCAGAATTCATTGCCTTAGTCCACTGTGCCAGCAAATCAGTGAATGGAACAACATAATAATCCTCTGTACATTTTAAAACATAACTTCGGGGTGTGTCTACTAGAGGATCAAATTTACATTTCACCACCAACAAATTAGATTTAGTTACTATGGCAGTTTTACTTTTGCCCTTTTTCCCATCCCTTTTCATATCTTTACTCAATAACATACCCATAACAAAATACAACAAATAATACACACAAACAAAAAGCGAGAAAAAATGCTGCAGCAAGCAAAAAGGTTAAGGAAGCAAACGTTATAAGCTTTTCATCCTGCAAATCAATACAATTAGTTATTGACCTCGTTCAGTTCTGCAGATTTATGTTCATACTTATAATATACTTTAACCCTATAGGGACTCCAACCCTATATATGCCAGGGACTCTAACCCTGTATAACCTCAGGGACTCTAACCCTGCAACGCCAGGGACTCTAACCCTGTATATACCAGTGAGACTCTAACTCACTGTCACAATACTTTCGGCTCAGAGGAAGAAAACTATAATTTGAGAATAGATACAGAGACACCGGGAGTCATACGGACAAAATATCACGTACTCACCCGATGCGTCTGTATCCCACTTCTCACACCAGCTGAAAATGTTTCGCCCCTCCTCTTATGGGGGACACCTCTCTTGATCCGAAAGCCTCCCGGGAGCTCTTGAGTAAATCTGCAGAACCTTCAGAGTGGCAAGAGCAGATCTGGGAGAAGTAAATAATTCAGACACACACAAGGTGTTCGTTCTCAGTCACTTCTCAATTTATTCATTGTTGCGAGCGGGTTTAAATACTATTACAGGGGGACTGCTACAAAACCATTCACAAAGAAAAATGTAACACTCAGCATATAGTGGGTACAACTAATCCACATCAAACACAGACTAAGGTAAAAAGTTCTTATTTACACAAGAGTAAATATCTTCCTAGCATACAGACAGGTAAACATATGTTATCTCGTTACTTAAGCATGAGAAAGAAATCATTAACAAGACTTGTCTACGTTGGCAAAAGTGTCTACAACAACATGTATATTTAATACAAAATGGTGTTCATTTAAATTTCATATTAACAAGGAAGATCCCCCGTAGTGCTGCAGGGGACCTGCATCTTCCTTTCTGGCCAGTGGGCATCTGTGCGATGCGTGCAGACATCCTCTGCTACTGCCCGCACTTCCACTGGGGCTTCTATGATGAAGTACTGGTGTCGCATGATCTTCCGGTGCTCAGTCATTGAAGCTCCAGCGAAAGTGCCGGCCACCAGCAAAGGTTGTCTGCGCGCATCGTGCAGATGTTCACCAGCTGCCCCTAGTAGACACCAAGGAATCTGGAGCATGGGGGGAAGGTCTGGGGAGGTGGCATATCAGGGGCACAGTGGCATATAGAGGGTATAAGGCATATCAGGGGGCACAGTGGAATATTGGGGGTTATAAGGCATATCATGGGCACAGTGCCATAAAAGGTGTATAAAGCATATTCGGGGGCAGAGTGGCATATCTGGGGTATAAGACATATCAGAGGGACTATGAGGGATATAAAGCATATCTTGGAGGCACAGTGTTGTATATTTGGGGGGCACAGAGTGGCATATGAGAGGGTACAGTGGCATATCAGGGGGTATAAGGCATATAGGGGATATAAGGCATATCTGGGGGGGCAGAGTGGAATATAGGGGTTATAAGGCATATCAGGAGGCACAGTGGCATATAAGAGGTATAAGGCATATTTGGGGGGCAGAGTGGCATATATTGGGGTATAAGGCATATTTGGGGGGCAGAGTGGCATATCTGGGGGTATAAGGCATATCTGAGGGGGGCAGAGTGGCATATAGGAGGTATAAGGCATATTCGGAGGCAGTGTGGCATATCTGGGGTATAAGGCATATCAGGGTGCACAGTGGCATATAGGAGGTATAAGGCATATTTGGGGGCAGAGTGGCATATAGGAGGTATAAGGCATATTTGGGGGGCAGAGTGGCATAACTGGGGGTATAAGGCATATCTGGGGGTGACAGAGTGGCATATCGGAGGGCACAGTGGCATATCAGGGGGGTATAAGGCATACCTGGGGGGCAGAGTGGCATATAGGGGTTATAAGGCATATGAGGGGGCTCAGTGGCATACATGGGGTAGAAGGCATCTCAGGGAGCACAGTGGTATATAGGGGATATAAGGCATATTTGGGGTGGCAGAGTGACAAAACTGGGGGTATAAGGCATATAGGAGATATAAGGCATATCTGGGGAGTGCAGAGTGGTATATCTGGGGGTATAAGGCATACAGGGGGTAAAAGGCATATCTGGGAGGCAGTGTGGCAAGCCTGGGCTCAAATGTGCATAAGTCGGGGGGCAGGTTGGAAAATGCATTTTTCTCCGTTTTTTTTTTTATTCTTCTGTTTGTTTTTAAGATCCTGCTTGTTTGTTAAATTATTTTAAATAAATGCAGAGTGCAGAGTGGCATATCTGGGGGTATAAGGCATATCTGGGGGTGACAGAGTGGCATATCGGAGGGCACAGTGGCATATCTGGGGGTATAAGGCATACAGGGGGTAAAAGGCATATCTGGGAGGCAGTGTGGCAAGCCTGGGCTCAAATGTGGATAACTTGGGGGGCAGGTTGGGAAATGCATTTTTCTCCGTTTTTTTTTTTTGCTGTTTGTTTTTAAGATCCTGCTTGTTTATTAAATTATTTTAAATAAATGAAAAATTTACATTTAGTTTTTTATCCGATTAATCAGCAAAATAATCAGCCAACTAATCGATTATGAAAATAATCGCTAGTTGCAGCCCTACTTTGGGAGTGAGGGTAAACATAATACTTTTTTTGTAACTTCACATGGCATACAAGCTTGACAAGCTATATTATTATTGTTTTATTGCTTTCTTCTTTTATTTATATATATATATATATATATATATATATATAGTGTTTGTTTTTAAAAATCTTTATAAAAAATTTTGAAAGTTAAAAGAGCAGATTGTGGAACAATGGCTGCTTGAAGGCCATTCTTTCTAAGTATTGTGCATACCACTGGTGTTCTATAAAATAATTGTTAATTTCAGTTGAATTCTTCAGCTTTTCTAAATTAATACATCACCTAGGTACAATAAAAAAAATCTGGGACAAATGTGTAACAAAGTAGCTTAGCCAAATATTTAAATCCTTTAAATCCTTGTAAATCACCCATGATTTAAATAAATAGATCGGCAATTTAACAGGAAAACACCATTTGTTAAACGTTGAAAGATAGATCAACAGAAGAAAAGTTACAATGTCCAAATGTGTTTCAACTATAAGATCTGTTTTTCCAACAAGAAATCCCTATAAACGTGGGTGGAGTCATTATTCAGTTGGTTCAACTAACGTGTATAAATATACATATTGATGGGCATAAGTTCTCAGATATTTGGTAGAATATTCATCTTTCAAACATTCTAACCAATAATCTCAACCATGAAGTTTGCAGTAGCCTTTTTGTTCTTGGGTTGCCTTGGTAAGATCTGTTTTATACACTTAGTATCATGTTTCATATTTTATTTTATTTAGTTTTGGGGGGCTCGTGGTTTTGTACCTATTTTTTTATCACTAAACTATTAATTGTTAAAAAAAAATACCCCTTGTTCTTGTTTCTTGTTTTTTATGCTTGATTTTTAAGTGACCTTTTAATATAAAAAATAGTCTGGTTGTATGTAGATCTAGGCATTATCTATCAATTCTAGGGAAAAAAACATAAACTATATATTTAAACAGGAAAGAATCTCTTTCAGTTTGTAGCCTCTATGATCTTAAATTGCCATATATTCTGTGATTTATCAAGAAAGAAAATATCTTCAGAGTAAATGCATTTCTGTTTTGCAGTGTCCAGAGTTACTATCTGTGAATTACTTTTAAAATTACATGCATGATAGCACCTAACATAACTAATTATTCTACAAGTATATCATAAAGTTGTTTATCATGCTTTTTTTTTTCTATTTGATACAATACATACCATATTAAGTGTCAAGATCGGCTCTATTTTTGGTGTTGCTGATTTATAATATCACAAAGCAGCAAATATATTAAGAATATAAGAAATCACAAGCCGGAGGTGGTTTGTGCTTACGCATGAATTTACCAATAGTGAATACAGTGTCTTGTTGCATCTTTGAAAGGTGTATTAAAAATGTTTAACACTAATTACTGCCTTTTTTGCCCACAGTCTCCCTAAATGCAAATGTTATAAGGCAAAAAAAGATGAAGGTAGGGTCATGTAAGATCTATCATTTATATATTTATGTATACTTACGAATGTATATATGAATAAAGAAAATGCTACCTAAATAAACAACTGTAAATAACTTTATTTCATTTTTACATGTTATAGTTGGTATGTTATTTGGAAATATGCAAACACTTAGCAAGTTCCAGTTTTAGACTAATAGGATTGAAATTTTGTCTTTCAGCAAGGTGAAGCAATGGGACATGCCCGTTGTCTTGGTTTAATTATGGGAAGATATAGCAAACTGAAGGTACTACATGTGGATCAGCAACCTTATAAATGTGTCAAGATACTCATTAACAGCACTCAAGTCTGGACTCACAGTATCATTAAAGAGCAATTTAACTACTGCAGTTTTTCTATAAGTTTCATTACAATGATGAGTTATATGTAAACATGGATACATATCATGTAAATCTAGCACATAGAGTTTGGGGTAAACGTTATACGCAAGGTGATGTTACTTTGAAAGAAACACTTCATCAGTCATACTATACATATAGTATATCGATGCACATTCTGTTCCTTTAAACTGCCCCTCACTGGGTTTCCTGCCCCAAAACACTTAACAGATCCTGACATCTAGTGTTGCCTGAGACACAATAAATTGCCTGAGTAGCATGTGTTCCATCAACAGAGCCATTTTTGTATGCACAATACCCAATTTATCCATTCTGTAAATGCAGTGTCATTCAGAGCTGAAGATTTTCTCTTTAATAACAAATATACTTCTAATAAAACACTTTTCTTCCCTTTATTATGTAACACTTCATCTTTTTCTTCCTAGAATTGTGTGAGGTGCAGTGACCTTGAAAGATACTGCATGGAAAAGGCTATTGTGGAAGATCTTTGCATGTTGATGGTGGGGTATTATTGATTTACCTTCTCCATACTATGGGATGATTAGAAGAAAATATAACTGAATTGTTACAATGTGGTGGGCAGTGTAAAAATAATGATAATTTTTAAAATAGTGCTAATGCTAAATGACAAGTATCATCAAAATAAAAATACATTTATGTGTGTGTGTGGGGGGTCAGGAACTTGCATGATGTTCACAATTCTTGCACCCCAGGGCCCTTCTGCCCTGTGGCAGAGCAGCCACCAATGGCACATGTCTCAGTTCTCTTACCCCTACACAGTCCTAGGTACTTGGGAAATAGAAAATTATGATCGCTAAGTAAAAAAGAACCATACAGGGAGCAGGAAAAAAGAGATCTCTGAGAAGATCTTCCTGCACTCTGCTCTACCATCAGCAACACCTGTCCTCATATACCACCCTGTGCTCATATGTTATTGGTTGATGGCGTTTAAGAGAAAGCATTTATTTAAAATGTGGGCCCTAATACAGCAGGTTAAAAAGTAAGACCATGAGACAATAAATTAATTATTAACTTGGGGTAATTTACTATTCTAAAATGTCATATAAAGATGCAAATCCCAGCTAAAAGACACATTTGACTGCTGAATAGTGTGAGATGTTTTAATGGTTTCTTTTATATGTGGTTTAGTAATATGGAATAACACATGCATCTTTCACTGATGTTATAAATTATAGTGCTCATAAATTACTACCACTGAGTTGATCTAATTTTAATTAATTTAATTGATATATGCTATTGCTTTCTACCTGTCTTACATTACATATTAATCCTGATTTATTTTTTAGAAAATTATGGCTGGAGATATGGGTTGTCACTATCGTGAGCTTGTTGCTAAACTGGTAAGATGAACATTTGTGGCGATTAAAACTATATACATGTGTTACTTATGGATAGCAAAATTAGAACAAAACAGAAATATTGATATTTAGAGATACAAACAAAGGAACAAAAATAAGCCTTAAGTATATTTTGAAAATGAAAAGCTACATATTCTGGCCAAGCATTTTTTTATTAAAATGATTGCATAAATATTTACAATGTGCATTTTCTTTCAGAACTTTGGAATACGTGTTGAATTTTTCTATGTGGCAATAGAAGTAAGAAAAATATATAAAATTGCACATAAAAGCAATTATGCCGATTTATGTTGTTTTATATAAATAAGACTTGTAAGTTTTACATACTTTGTCCATTGTGCCTTATCGCATAACTTTCTCTGTTTTTATACCTGGAAATGCTCTGGATATCAACCTCAGGGTGCCAGGGTTAATGGACAAGTTCTTATTATTATACAGTAGCAAGCTGACCACATATTCAAATATTATTATATGTGGGCATACTTAATTGCAGCTGAACTACGGGTGATAAAATCTAGATCTTTATCTCTTGACTACAAGTAATGGTTTATTCAATAACTAAAATAGATTAGTTGTGATTAAAGGGATAATATTTGAAGATTCTTCGGGTCTGCAAATGTATAACCTTGCCAGGCATTTTTATCACTTTGTCCCACCCATTCCTTGTTTTCAATTTAAATGAGTCATATGTGTCCTGTATTGATGTTTTGTATATATACACTTATATATATAATTTCTTTGGTGCTTTTTTCTCAATATTCTAATAGTAACTAAAGTGTTACTTTTTAAAAACATATTTTGTAGAATGGTGATGTTGAACTGCTTGCCAAAGATATAAAGAATAGAGGACTAATAGATGCTTTTGTGAAAGCTGTTTCTGGTCTCATGGTAAGTCGTAACCACATTTGTTAATAAATAGTTAATCTCTTGCATGGAATAATGTTTTCTGCACAAATAAAACACATGATACCAATTCCCCCAATATAATCTACTGTCCTCCATGTCCTCCACTTAAATTGTCCATGGCACAGATCATTATGACTTGGTGTGGAGCATCATGATATGACATCATACATTGGTGCACTCCTCCCTCTTTCAGCAGGACTGAACATGAGCAGGGCTTTTTTTTTTCGCTGTCAGGAAGTAACAATTTCTGCCATGAAAAAAAAAAAGTAATGTTTCACTGTCATATGAGTCACAATATTTTTCACACTATGTCATGAGACTGCTCATATGATAATTGATTGATAATTCAAGTATTTTTAAATATCCACATATACCCTTTATGCATGACTTTTATTATACTTTGTATCCTTCTTTTGCAGGTAACACCTTTAAAAGAATCAAATGTAGAACTTGGATCTGTCCTTGTTGGAGTAAATAATGCAGTGGTGAGAAAATATTTAGATTTTTGTCTGAGATATTCCTTATCCAACTGATATATATATATATATATATATATCCAGACATGCCTTATCCCTCGTCCATCTTCCCAGAGCCATTACGGAAACATAAACAGCATCCATAAGTGTAAACATGGTACATGAGAACAATCCTTTTTGCTAAAATAATAAACATTTTGGAAAATGTACTAACCATTGATGAAATGAATGTGAAATTAACAGTATGTTTTAATTATTGAAACACACATTGCTCACTCTTTCTGTGTAGAGTATGTATTTTGTTAAGTCTAAGTTTGGTTAGCTACTCTGCACAACACTCACATAACACATGTGTCTGCCTGTAAAAAGTAAAATGTAATATGTTCTAATTTTGAATTAACAAATAGAAAACTGATATAATAATTATTTAATCTATTAAATGATTTATAAAGACAATAATGTGTCTACAATCAGACAAGCTTTATAAATATATCTTTATATATTTTGCTTTTTTCAGGGTGGCATTCTTGAAGGAGGTCTTAAAATGGTCAGTGGAGTAGTTGGAGGAGCTATTGGGGGATTACTTGGTGCAGCAACAGGCATACTTGATGGTGTTGTTGGTACCGTTCATCATGCTGTTGGTGGTGCCGTCAATGGTGCTGCTGGTGCCATCGGAAATGTCGCTGGTAATCTTGTTGGTTCTGCAACAGGTGTCCTTGGTGGTAACCTACTTGGTTAAATACAGGCAAGAGCCTTTTAAATTTCTTGTTATATTTTGTCTAATTGCAGCAATACTTCAAATTGAGATACTAACACTGTAACATTTATCTATGAAATAATGGTATTTATAGAAAAAGAAAATGATTCACACATGTGAATGACAAGTCTGCTTGAAATAGTTTTGTACTATGCTAGTAGCAGGAAATTAATTTCTTAACTTCGATGCCAAACACTGTGTTTCTACTTATCTGACCCTGTGGACCACCTTCCTCCCAGACTGTATCAGCTCAGTGTTTAAAGACACTGAGTGGTGTAGGCTTCCAAGATCGCATGCAGCTGGCCCTGCTTGAAGAACTCAGACCAGCCAGGGAGAAGGGAGAGAACATCAGGACAGGAAACTAATAAGATGATGCGGCTCTGCTACAAGCTGCTGGCAAATCTCAGCTTCTGTCAGGGGAGGGCTAGCAACGTTCATGAATGTGGGGACATGTCCAGCAAAGAAGCTAGTAATAAAACAGCCCCAAACAATTGTGGCAGACCATCTCCCATGTGCTGTATCCAGTCCTGTCAAAAATAGATTTACAGAAAGATAATTAATAGGATGCTGAAAAAACAGACCTCACACAAATGTCATCTAAAGCTGTCCTTAATCAATATATCTATATGTGCAATAGCTGGAAAACACTCAAAATGTATCATGTAGCATCCATAATGTTTAAATCAAACCATCCCAGGTAGACATTGACCCCATATGCCCTTGCCAGCCCTTCTTTTGCTTGCATAACATGAAAATACCTCCAATTACACTGAAGAAGGAAAAAACAAAATACCTTTAGTTCTACTAAAAGCTGTCATTTTGACAGATCTGGTACATTGCATTAGACGGCATTGTATATTATGCCTTAATTACATGATAGGTCTTCAATGACACATTGTACAATTGAAAAATGTTCCTCAGATCTGAATTCACTTCTATGTATCCTTTCTTTCAGGCAACTCGGCAAGTCATTTCAACAAAACAAGATAATACAAGTGCTACTTTTTTACCTTATGCATTCCTTGAAGTTTCTCTGTTTCAAATATTTTTTTTTTCTGATTTTATGCTAACAATTGCTTTTCCTTCAGTTACACAACTGAATGTGTTTTGCCCTGCATCACTTGTTAATAAACACAGCTTTACAAAATACAAAACACTTGATGCTTCATTTTTCTAAGGCATGCCTACATTATAAGTATACTTATTCCATAAAATTATATGAGAAAAACAAGATGATGTATAAGTCAACCAAAAAACAATTGTATTCACTATCACAAGATGTTTTTTCTACCAATCGCACTTACCGTGTATTCCCTTCTCCAACAGCAAGGTCTTTAGTTGTTTTATCCACATAGCCAAGGCTACATGTGTACTTAAGTAAATAAATCACAAAATCAGCCTGGTAATTCCTTACATCTTCCACATATGAACAGATGCAATCAGAATTGATCTCAAATTATTTGATCTCATGTAAGGGATCAAATGTTTTTTGTTCAAAAATAATGCTTTAGTGGTTAATTTTTGGCAGTATAAAAAATCATATTGAAAGTATTCAGACAGACTTAAAAAATATATTAAAGGTAGAGTGATTCCAAGGGGTCTGAGAATCCATTTGGGTCTGGGGAACAAAATCAGGTGAACAGGTATACCCCATTTTAAATTAAAATGCGAAGAGACCCTAAGCAGTTATAATCCTTGAGCAAGGCTACCATCAGGGGGGCACAACTGGTACCAGGCCCAGCATTCCTGCTCTCGTAACAGAGAAAGCAGAGAGGCTGGGCTCCCCCTAGCACCAGCTCCCCCCTGAACGTACCGCTAGGCCCATGCTGGGGACTGCGCTTCCTTAGGCCCAACATGCTGTGCACGAGTGCCAGAAAATGACATCATTTCCCAGTGCTCAGACATAATGTTTTGTTTTTCTTAAACTTCTTTATTCAAAGAGGATAAGACATATATAGAGTCTACAGCATACAATACACATTACTTGCAGTTTCAGACATAGAAAGTATACAATACATGCGTAAAAATCAGGACGCAAAACCATAAGACATACATATTAACCATACAGAAGGCCCACAACCACCCCGGTGGCGGGGAAACACTGTGCAACATCTGGAGGCAAAACCAGTAGGTAAATTGAAACATATCGTATAGGGACTTCTTAATAGCGTCATCCTTAACCGCAATGAATGCAGACCATTTGTCAAAAAAGACTTAACCCTCACTTCTCTGTGCAGTGCTGCCAATCCATACGAAAGATGAAGTCTAGTCGGCTTATGGTCATTTCTAGAAGTGGTGGGCTGAATTGTATCAATTGGGCCAAGATGGCCTTTTTACTAACTGCCGACATAAATAAAAGAGTTTTCTCCCTAGTCGAAAAGGGCCTACCTCCCAGGGGAGGCAAAATCCTGAATAGGACCCACTCCACCGTCAAGTCAAAGTGGATGCCCAACACCCTGACCACGTACCGATGAACATCCCTCCAAAACCTCCCAGAGGCTATGAAAGAGATCTGCCTCCAACATTTGGAACTACTCCCAAGTCCCACAGTCGCGTAAAGCTTCGGGTTCATGTAAGGGCGATGCAAAATTTTTAGAAACATCTCGCTGTAATTTTTTTTTCAAAACCGTAGCCTCGACCAAGATGTCGGACACGCCGAATCTGTCCATAAAGAAGGGTCAGTCTATCAAAGGAGTTAGCATGATCTTTAGGTGTTAACAGTCAGGAGCCGGGTAATAAAACTACGGAGTTGTAGGTAGAGCAGTGGGTGGACCGAAAGAGAAGGGAAATATTGCCAGGTAAGTACACAGGCCATGGAGTCGACAAGCCTGCCCCCAACAAAGTCCAGCCTCTTAAAAACAGGGTCTGACCTCCCCCCTTGGAATCCAGTGTTCTGGACCAATGTCACAAACCGAGAATGGAGAAATCCTAAACCAAGACGCTTGCGCACCTGCATCCAAGCCTTGTGTGTATGAAATAGTGGGTTAGAACTTAAATCATCCGGCCACAGGTGTACAGGCAGATGCAGGAGGGAGGCCAATTTTGTATCAGGAGAAAGCCGCTGTTCAACCCTAGTAATAGCAAAGTGGTGTTTATCCAAAATCCAGTCAACCGTATATCTATAATTAGCATCCAAATTGTAGTCGATCAGATTTGGGAGATTTAAGCCCTCATTAGAGGTGGGTTGCTGTAATTTTACCAGCACAATTCGAGACTGCTTATCACCCCACACTTCCTCTTTAGAGTAAGCGGAAGCATATGAACGGGGTATACTAACTTTGGGAACGCAGCCATCTTATATAAATGGCATCAACCTGTAAAAGAGGAGGGGAAACTTAGCCCAGGACTTAAACAAACTGTCGATTTGTCTAAGAAGCAAAGGGATGTTTAACTTATAAAGATGGGAAAGATTGGTAGTGATCCAAAGACCCAAATATCTAAGGGCTGGGGAAGGGGCCCATCAAAAGGGAACTGATCACCCCAACCACCGTAGGCTTGCGGGAATATCGGGAGTGCCTCTGTTTTGGCAGTGTTGACTACAAACCCAGAGGCTTTACCAAGCAAAGCTAAGATATCCAGAAGCAGAGGAATGGATTGTTTTGGATTAGAGAGAAAAAAGAGGAGGTCACCTTCAAGTCTGTCCCCACCACAGGAATGCCCTCCGGCTGTCCTGAGCGGCCAATCAGACAGATCAGTGGCTCGATAGCCAAATTAAACAGTAGTGGCGAATAAAGGGCAGCTCTGGCAGGTGCCCCTTTCCTAGCATATATCTTGGCGAGTTCCATCCGTTTACCATGAGTTGAGCCAGAGGAGAATCATACAATGCCTGAAACAGACGGGTAAAATGAAGGCCAAGTGGTGAAATTTAAAAAAGGACATTAAATATAGCCACAAAATACGGTCTTGTCAGCATCACAGCTAATGATTATGGCAGATTTATTTTTCGCCAGCTTGGTGGAAACAATAGCTGAGATCAGACCAAATGTTCTGAGTGGAGTGCCTACCCCGAAGAAAACCCGTTTGAGAGGGAGCGATCAGTCCCATCAGGATGGATTGGAGTCTCGACGCAATCACCGCAGTCAGAATTTGAAAATCTTGATTGAGAAGGGAAATCAGGCAATATGAGAACATTAGTTCAGGGTCTTGGTTAGCACTATTCTGGAAAGATTAAAGTCCCTTGGGGGTTTCTCACCCGCCACTAGTCTGTTATACAGCTCACAAAGGTGAAAGGACAGATGAGGCGCTAAGATTTTGTAATATTCTGCACTAAGACCATCAGGTCCTGGCGTTTTACGGTTTGGCAAGGAGTTAATAATTAACTGAATCTCCTGCAGAGAAACAGGTCCTGCTGGGTCAGCTTGGGGATGTGGGCTTGACGGAAAGTCACAATCATGGCATCTATATCAATGGGCTCTGCAGTATAGAAATTGCAAAAATAATGTACAAAGAGTTGAGTAATTTTATCAGGGGATGTAGCCTTAGTTTGATGGCCATCCTTCAAATGGGTAATAAAAGTAGCCAGGTTGGCCAAGAGCTTCCCTGCCCTATTTCCCCAGCGGAAATATATATTCCTCAAGTAATCGTAAGATATCTGGGCCTTTTCAGTAGCCCACGCGTCATATAGTGGCTCAGCTGCCTTATAAATCCTGGCAGACTCAGACTCCTGAGACCCGCCATATAACTGATAATATGCCCCCGCAACACCGACTTGGAAGCCTCCCAGAACAGATTAATATTATCAACGTGTTCTAGATTATCATCAGCATAATTGAGCCACTCCCTTTCCAAAAAGGAAAAGGAGTCTAACTTAAGGTCCAGGATGGAGGTGGGCAAAGACCTTTTTACGTTTTATGGGAGAGTTAAGACCTTCAACATTCCAGGAGAGAAAGCGAATTGAATTAACAGTATGCACCTTACTCATGGAAGCGGGTAGGGGGTGGAGGCAGAAGCCATTAACCCACACCCCTCAGGGAAAAGAAGACCTACGAAAGACAAACGGAATCCATTGTCCAAATACAGGGTTTTTATGTCTTATTCAGGTGATCTATACATGCATGTGCTGTTTACATGTGTTGTTTTTATGATCTATACCCGAACTACAGGGAGTAAGTAAAAGACAGGTGTGGTTTAGTGAATAAGGAGACAAAGGGACTGTGGGGAGGATTACGGGGGAGAGGACCTCTAAATGTCACTGGAGGGTCAGCACTGACTCTCACAGTCTTCCCCTAATCTGCGGTCAGTGTTTTGTAGCGGAGGGAGTAATTGCATGCTAGGGATCCTGGATTGGGCCCAATGAAATGCTTTCTTGGGGTCCAATTTTTTTTATATAAAATATATTGGCAACACGGTCTAATATTTATATAGATTGGCAGCATGGACTAATATTAATCCCTTAATGACAATACTGTTTCTTACTCGTAGTATATTGTGGGACAATGGCTCTTTAAACATTTTTCAGTGTTGCTGTTTAGCTGTGATTTTCTTCTTTCTCATTTCGTGCTCCCACACATATGATATATTGTTTTTTTCAGGACAAACAGGGCTTTCTGTTTAACATCAGCCCGTACATGTACAGGCTTTGTCATTATCACGTTGCACTGCAAGCCCATACATGTCGTTGGCTTTGTCGTTAAGGGGTTAATATATTGGGAGCAGGGTCTAATATTAAAGAATGAAAAATAACTGCTAGTCACAGTCTTTACTTCAAAGAAATAAGTACATATAAGTACATATTATATCTAACACATATATATATATATATATATGTATATATATATGGGGGGGACAGGGACCACAGTGGGGGGGCAATTATAAAATGCTACATATACACTATATATATATATATATATATATATATATATATATATATATATATATGTAGCGTTTTATAATTGCCCCCCTACTTTAGTCCCTGTCCCCCCATGTGCCACCCTGAATATGAAAGTTGTAGATGCCACTGGACGACATCAAGGAGCTGATATCCTTTTACTGCACTTTTACTGCAGTATTACTGCACATTTACTGCACTTTTTTTTATACTGCAAACCTACATTTGTACTTCAAAGTACTGTAGCTTTATTGCATTTGTACTTCCGTACAAAAATAACTGCAGTATAACTGCAGTACAGTGAAGTACAAATGCAGTAAAACTGCAGTAAATGTGCAGTAATACTGCATTAAAAGTGCAGTATTGCAGTTTTTTTCATGTCCAAAAAACTGCAGTATTACTTCAGAAAAACTGCAGTATTTTTTTTGTAAGGGATTGCTGGGCTGGCACTACAGGAGGACTGGACGTCACTGACAGAGATGACACTGGGGGCTGAATAGGGATGTATAACACTGGGGGGCTAAATGGGGGACAGAGATGACACTGGGCGCTGGATGGGGAACAGAGATGACATGAGATATGGGTCGAAAATGTTGGTGTTAACACAATGTACACTATTTACAATGAAACACCTTTTATTGCCACCTTACCTATTGAGTGCTGAGTGATTTATTTTTCTTAAAGTTATTTATAAGTTTAGTGGGGAACAGGGTTGGGAGGGTTGTTGGGGGGGCACTATTATATTTGTTTTGCCCAGGGCCCACCAGAGCCTTGAATCGTAGCTGGGGCCCCTTAGAGACACAGGCCCAGTCACAGCTGCGATCGCTGCAACCCCTGTAGTTACGCCAGTGGGAGTGTCCCACTAATCATAACATCAACAGAAATGTGGATTAACAAAGGAAATTTAGTTTTTTGCTTCTGAAATCTACTCAATTGTGGTCTGGTTAAACCATGAGCATGCTTAGGGCAGCATTCTCCCACTGCAAAACTGGGGGGACATATTACCCTCTTGAGTGATCAGGTTCCCCCAGTGCAGTGCTGCTTAATAGACCAATTACAACCTCCATAGACTGCATTAAAAGGCAATGTGCACCTTTTAGTCATGCTGCCCCAGGATATGACATCATATCCCAACACTCTAAATTGAGGATCTGGCAGGCCCTCAGGTTAATATGCCTCTGTTTATTCCCCTTTATTCCATATAAGATGGATATAAATCTCTCTCGAACAGCATTGGCAAAGGTGTCAGAGGTTCACTATGAACCACCCTTTTTTGTTTAGAGTCAGGTGGAAATCATAAGGACATTTCTGGAGTATAAATGGTCATTTAAATGTCTTTTTGATGACAGCCAATGGCCACTTGCAGTGGAAAATTATTTGTGCATCGTGTGCTTGTGTAACTTAATGACCTCTGCTACACTGCGATTTAAGTCATCATTAAACAATTCAACTCAAATTGAAATAACAGTTTAAATAACATTGAGTGAGATAATTAGTAAAATATATTCCACAAAATTAGCATCTGGAGGGATAGATATAAAATTGTAAATGGAGCTCTAAGCACACATGCACTGTTCACGAAAGGGCTCCATAATATACCATTAACTTGTGCCTATGCAACAGGCATAGTTGCCAACAGTCCTGTTTTTGGATTTGGGAGCTTCTCCTAATTTTTTTTCTAGTTGCGTTTCTGCACTTCTATTTCCCTGGGAATCCATCTGCATTATTCTGGCTTCTTGGAGTACTTTCGTAAAAGGGCAAAGCCACTGCGGACACCACACGTGGACTGCCTAAGACTGGCTCTGTTCCTTTAACAGATGGATTTGAATAAAATCGAAAAGTAAAAGAGGACTGATTTTAAATGCATCTCATTTTGTTTGATTATCATATAAGCCTATTAGACATATGATAATAGTCAAGGTTCAGAGTTGTTTAGTTAAAGCTCAAACAAAAACCATAACTTTTTCTATTTGCTCATTTTCAAAATGCATATATGACTGCTAAAATATTTATATAAAAGAAAGACCCAACGGTCTGTTTGTTGCTAATCCTGTCTAACTGGGCAACAGTTAAGGGTGACGTGGCCTGATGCATTTGTTTTCCATGGGTGACTAGCATCCTATTGTACATAGAAGTAAATGGGATAGCTTGACAGCTGATGTTCTAATGTGAAAAGCACTACCTCATTTGAATTTGAGCCATCGTTTAGCATTGCACTCAGTGGCGTAACTACAGAGGGCACAACTGCAATGGAGTCTGCTAGGGTCCCTGGCAACCCCTGCAACCACTTGTTCTTGTCTCCTTGTGCCACTACAATATTGCTCAGAAATACCCCTTCTGACGTAAAGGCAGAAACGTTAAATTATATCACGTGACCCTGCAGAAAAACCGAGGTTGCTTGCACAGTGTGTGAGCAGCTGGACAGAAAGCTGCAGAAGAGGTATGGGGGTGTGCGGGCAGAAAGGAGGAGGTATGTTTGTATGTATGTGATTGTTAATGTGTATCTATAAGTGTGTATGTGAGCATGGATGCCTATGTATAAGTGTATGTGAGGATTGATGTCTCAGTATAAGTGATGTGAGCATTGATGTCTATGTATAAGTGTGTGTGAGCTTGAATGTGTATGTATAGGTGTGTGTATGCATAGATGTGTATGTGTAAGTTATGGGTGTGAGCATATTTATCTAAGTGGTGTGTGTGAGCACGGCTAGTGTGAGAAGGAGTGTGTGTGTTAGAATGACTGTGTATGTGTTTTTAGTGAGTATGAGTTTGCCTTTGCAAGTGTAAATGTATGTATCTTTACATATGTGTGCAAAAGTGTTTGTTGGAGGGGGGCAAGGGGCAAGGATGGTACAGATAAGCTGGGGGCAAGATGGCACTGAAAAGATGCATGGGACAAAGGTAGCACTCACAAGATATTTGGGGGCAAACACTATACAGTGGGACATGTTGCTTGGTGCAGTTGGGGGGACCCAGGGCAATTTATGCCCCTGACTGCACTTGCTTAGGCATTTCATTGTTCATTGGTTCATTATGTAGTGTTTCCACAAAGGGGTGGAGCCTCTGTGCACATCCTCTTCTGCCATTTTGAGGAAGTGCTCTGTGATGCCATGGTCAGCGGACCTGGAACAAAAGAAAGAAGACAGAAGAAAAACAGGAAAGAGAGGAAGTAAAGCTGTAGGAAAGGAGACAGGGACATTAAAGCAGTCAGCAGAGAAGGTATCACCATCTGTGTCTGGATCATTATATAATGATATGAGTCATGCTGTACCACCATTTTTGTCTCGCTATGTAATGATGGGAGCTGTGATATACCACTATCAGGCTCAGCATATATTGATGGGATTTATACTGTACCACCTTCAGACTCAGTATATAATGATTGGTATTATGCAGTACCACCCTCAGTGCCTGGTTTGCTATATACTTATGGGAGTTATGCTGTTCCACTGTCATTGTCTGGCTCTATATATAATACAGTACAACCATCAGTGTCTGGATCACTAAATGGTAATGGGATTTATGCTGTTTAACATGTGTCAACCTCATTGTGTACATACAATATGCTCACAATGAACTGCACTGTATAATATATATGTCTGGCTAACTATATGCTGATGAGGGCTATGCTATAACACCAGCACATGCATAACTACACACCCTCTAGATTGTCAAAGGTTACTTTACTGTCCTTTTGTAACTAACCCCCCATTAGGTG
Source organism: Sceloporus occidentalis (assembly GCA_023333645.1). Lineage (NCBI taxonomy): Eukaryota > Metazoa > Chordata > Lepidosauria > Squamata > Phrynosomatidae > Sceloporus > Sceloporus occidentalis. The sequence continues at coordinate 1,355,674 of JALMGF010000028.1, forward strand.
AATTTTGTTTTACTAATATTTTTTATCTGCAGTTCTAATATCACTAAAACATAGATACACATCAGGAGTCTCCAGGGGGATTTATCTCACAAAAGTAGTTTTTACATATTGTGACAGAAAGGCTGGTACAATAGTGGATGGGCAGTATATACGCATACTTTGGCTAATTTTGTGTGACCTTATATGTAAAATTAAAGCTCCAGGGAAAGAGAAGCACAATAAAAAACTACAATATAGGAAGTGACTTGTAAATTGTGTAATGGGTCCCTGGGGTGGGGTGGTGCTCCAACAGTTTTTAAAATCCAGACCAGGATTTATTTTGTTAGTTTTGCGTGTTTTGTTTAGCTGCTGATTTGAAGAAAATAAATATTTAAATTCTATCTGGAATTGGCTTTTATATTACCCTAGAAGACAAGTGATTCTGAAAGATCTCTGACTAACTCCTTGTGCTTCAAAGGACGTTCAGTTACAAATGGTGGAGTATGCGGGTATCACTTATGTGTCTGTGGGTATAAAGCTACCTGGAACTTACCATGGAGGAAGTTATTAAAGCACTGATCCAGTCTACTTCTGCACAGCAGGAAGCTAATAGGAGAGCTGCAGAAAATAGTGCAGCCCTACAGCAGCTGGTGCTGGCTCAAGCAGAGAATGCTATGATAATGGCCAAAGCACAGAAGGAAAGCACTGATACCTTGGTGCAGCAGATTGTTATGACACAAGCTGAGGCATTCAGAGCGACCCGTGAGGAACAGCCAACCGCTACCCATGTGCTGCAGCAGGAGATTCACACTTTATCTGAAAAGCTGAACTGGGACTCTGAAGGGACCCAATGTGATTCGGGCAAGTCACTATCTTCAAAAGATGACTGCAGTAGATGACATTAAGGCATATTTTCTGGCTTTTGAACGCACAGCAGCGAGAGAAGGATGGCTGGCAGCTGAGCGGGCAAGTATACTTGCACCGTTTCTGAGTGGAGAACCCCAGAAGGCCTACTATGACTTGGAGCCAGCGCAAGCCAGTGACTACAGCAAGTTGAAGGATGAAATCCTGCCAAGGCTTGGAGTAACCTCAGCAGTATGTGCACAAAGGTTCCTTTGTGGTTATATTCCTCTGACAAAGCTGCAAGATCCCAAATGTTTGACCTAATACATCTGGCCAGGAAGTGGGTACAGCCTGAGGTCAACTCAGCTAGCCACATTGTGGAACTCTTAGAAATTGACTGTTTTTTTGCGGGGCTTGCCTCCCACTCTGCGTAGATGGGTTAGTCAAAGTGACCCTCAGACAGCAGACCAATTAATTGCTTTGGTGGAGATGTATGTAGCTGCAGGAGAACTTGCACGTCCTGTTTCAACTGAGCAATCCCGCAATCAGAAGACCCAAGATCCTGGGAAAGCTGGTAAGGCTGTTCAAAGGGTACTGAAGAAAGGCAGGTATATGCACAAGACACCAGAGACGCTACTCCAGGAGTCAGAGCCGCATTCAGACATAACAAACCTGGGAAAAGAACTAATTGGGGATATGACTATGTTATCAAATGTTATAAATGTAACGAGGTTGGTCATACAGCCAAGACTGTATTTGTATACATTGTACAGCCAACACACTGTATTTGCAGCATGCTCACACTGTTTGGTAGGCCTTATATTATACATTTGTATTATTTGAGCCTGAGACTAGCTTAGCGCACCGACATTTTTTCTTTTCCCATACAGCCAAGGACAGCCCACTCAACGACGAACATATGGAATGCAATATGGGGGAAAATCCATGTTCTCTTTATCAATGTGTTGGTTCTGCTAATAATGATAATTCTCATTGGTGAATCTCATGTGAATGTAAATGGGAAAACGTCTAGAGCACTGCTAGATGGGAGCATGGTCACTTTAGTAGCCGAGTCGATAATACCTGAGGTAGAAACAGATCATGTACATAAAATGGGAATTATCTGTTTACACGGTGACAAGCGAGAATATCCCACTGCTGAGGTACAAATTGAAACTCAGTATAGTAGTATAAAATATAGAGTAGGTGTAATGCCCAGTTTAGCACATGGTGTGGTGATTGGACGAGACTTCCCCAACTTTCTCCAGCTGTGGGGATCCACAGAAAACTCAGCCCATAACTCATTAGAAAACAGTCAAACTGGTGAAGGTTATGTGTTTCCCTTTTCTGATGTTGATTTGGAAGACGATCTGGATGATATGAGACAAAATAAATGTAAAGCTTTCCACCCTTTACCTGTGTTAGTAGGGGATAATACTGTTGAAAACAGAGAGGAGGCTGGTACTAGCACAGAGAAGGAGGATGATTTCCCAGAGTTAGGGGTCAGTCCGGTTAATTTTAAATGTGCTCAATGGGAAGATCCTACATTAGTTGCTGCTAGAAATAATATTCAAGTCAGAAATTGAGTTGTTAATCAACCAGAAAACAGATTGCCCAATCCCTACTTTGAAGTAATCAATGATCTGATATATAGAGTAGAAAGAAAGGGTGTAGATACCACTAAACAGTTATTGGTTCCCCAGGCTTTCCGAAAAATTGTACTTAGTCTTGGACATTGCCACATTTTGGGTGGACACCTGGGAGTAGAGAAAACACGAGAGAGAATTCTTAGACGATTTTACTGGCCTGGGGTATTTGTTGCAGTAACAAACTATTGCTCCTCTTGTCCTGAGTGCCAACTCAGAGCCCCTTTCAAGGCTTTTCGTAGCCCACTGATACCTCTACCTATAATTGACATACCCTTTGAAAGGATTGCTATGGACTCAGTGGGGCCATTGGTAAAATCACCTAGGGGACACCAATATATTTTGGTTGTTATGGACTGTGCAACTCGTTACCCGGAAGCAGTTCCCCTACGTAATATGTCTGCAAAGTATATAGCAAAAGAGCTCATGTTAATGTTTAGTAGAGTGGGTATTCCTAAAGAGATACTGACAGATCAAGGAACCCCGTTTATGTCCAAAGTCATGAAAGAGTTGTGCAAATTCCTTCAAGTGAAGCATATTAGGACCTCAGTTTACCATCACCAGACTGATGGTTTAGTCAAAAGGTTTAATAAAACACTAAAAAGTATGCTACGGAAGGTGGTAGACACTGATTGGGACTTTTTGTTACCATACCTAATGTTATCCATTAGGGAAGTTCCCCAATCCTCCACTGGCTTCTCACCCTTTGACTTATTATATGGGAGACATCCTCGTGGATTGTTAGACATAGCTAAAGAGACATGGGAGCAGGAAACCACACCTTACCGAATGCAGGACCAAATGGCAGCCGTCATGCCTGTAGTCAGAGAACATATGCAGAAAGCTCAGGAAGCACAGAAAAATTGCTATAATCGTAATTCTAGGATCAGGGTATTCCAACCTGGGGATAGAGTACTAGTGCTGGTTCCTACAGTGGAGAATAAGTTTCTTGCAACTTGGCATGGCCCCTATGAGATCATTGAAAAGGTGGGAGAGGTTAGCTATAAAGTAAGGCAGCCAGGTAGGAGAAAACCTGAACAGCTCTATCATATCAATTTGTTAAAACCTTGGAAAGATAGGGAAGTCTTAACCGCTTTGAAGCCCCCAGAGCCTCCCATCACTGATCCTGAGGTAAATATTCCAGAGACACTCTCAGGGCATCAGAAACAAGAAGTCAGAGATTTTGCCAGGAGAAACAGGGACATTTTCTCTGCAGTCCCAAGAAGGACTAGTATCATTAAACATAATGTAATAACAGAACCCGGGAAAAAGGTAAACTTAAAACCATACAGAATTCCCGAAGCTCGGAGGAAAGCTATAACCTTGGAGGTGGGAAAAACGTTAAAGCTGGGGGTAATTCCAAAACCTGACGGCACTATAAGATTCTGTAATGACTATCGTTAGTTAAATTGCATTTCAAAATTTGACACATATCTGATGCCTCGCGTTGATGACTTGATAGACCTAAAAGGATACTGGCAGGTCCCACTCACTGAACAGGCAAAGGAAAAAACAGCTTTTTCATCACCAAATTGACTTTTTCAATATACTGTATTACCATTTGGGTTACATGGGGCCCCTGCCACTTTTCAGAGGATGATGGATAAGATTCTAAGGCCTCATGTCCGTTATGCTGCAGCATACCTCGATGATGTTGTTATCCATAGTACAGACTGGGAATCTCATCTCCCTAAAGTTCAAGCTGTACTTAATTCTATTCGCTCTGCTGGCTTAACTGCCAATCCTGCCAAGTGCACTATTGGCCTTGAAGACGCAAAGTACTTGGGTATTCGATAGGGAGAGGGTTGGTGAAGCCGCAGTTGGCAAAAGTGGAATCTATACAAAACTGGCCTCGACCACTCACAAAAAAGCAAGTGAGGACATTTTTAGGGTTAACTAGTTATTATAGAAGGTTCGTTCCTGATTTTGCTACTATTGCAGCCCCTTTAACTGACCTAACAAAAGCAAGATCCCCGGTTTCTGTTAAGTGGTCTCCAGAAGCCGATCAAGATTTTCATACTTTAAAAGGAGCTTTCTGTGCTCAGCCGGTCTTGGTAACTCCAGACTTTTCTAGAGAATTTATGGTACAAACTGATGCTTCTGATGTTGGCTTGGGGGCTGTCCTTTCCTAAGAGTACCAGGGGGAAGAACACCCTGTTTTTTATTTGAGCAGAAAACTAAACCCACAAGAAAAGAATTACTCCACAGTAGAGAAGGAGTGTCTGTGTCACGATCCGTAAGTGAGCTGGTAAGCGAAAGGTTCCTAATCGCAAAAACACCAATCCACACAGGACAAAAATCCAGACGAGGTACAATAGGGCACGAGCAGAGGCAGCGTCAAAAACAAGCAAGGGTCAAAGGCAGGCAGCAAAATAGATAATGGTCGGTAAGCGAGAATAGGGTCTGGTACACAAAGGGTCAAAACACAGAGAACGCTTCAGTATAGGAAATAAACTTCAACTGATACTTCAGCAAAGGATACTGGGACTGAAGCGTCTAAATACGTTCAAATTTGGCGCCAAAATGACGTCAGTATTTGAAACGTGTTGCTATGGCAACGGTGGAGCGTGTCCTACGTTTCACTTGATTCTGCCGGCAGCTAGAGAGAGACGCGTCTCCCTGGCAACGGAGCGAGCGCCCCCTCCCTCCTGTTAACCTCCGGCTGCAGCTGCGTGGGAGTGTAGCTGGAGAGGCCCTGCTTGCTGCTGTGTCAGTAAGCCGGGAAGGAGCGGAGACATCAGCGTGGGAACGATGGCGGGGGTGAGTACTTGATTTATGACAGTACCCCCTCCCGAACGGTAACCTCCGGGAACCGATAGGACCAGGTTTAGAGGGGTAACTCCTGTGAAACCGACGAACCAAGACAGGTGAGTGAACTAAAGAGGCCGGTTCCCAGGAACGGTCAGCAGGACCGTAACCCTCCCAATCCACTAAATAATACAAACGGCCTCCCCTAAGACGGGAATCCAAAATGTCTTGAACGATATATTCAGGATAACCTTCAACAATGATAGGAGGAGGAGGTAAGGAAGACCGTGTGGCCAGTCTATTGGTAGTAACTGGTTTAAGCAGAGAGGTGTGGAAAACCGGATGGATTTTGACAGATGGCGGTAACGCAAGTCGATAAGTGACTGGGTTAATACGGTGAGTGATGGTATATGGACCAATAAATCGGGGTCCCAACTTTAAAGAGGGTATGGCTAGTTTCATATTTCGAGTAGATAACCATACTTTATCCCCGGGTTGATAGTCAGGGCCATTACGTCTATGTTTATCCGCTTGACCCTTATGTCGTTGTTGAGCAATTGTCAGATTTTGTTTTGCCATGCGTAATGCTTTATGTATTATTCGTAGTCTTTTCGCCGCTTCGGGCACCATCACTGGGGTTATGGATATAGGTAAGTCAGGAGGATGGTAACCGTATAGCAGAAAGAACGGGGTTTCTTGTGTTGATGAGTTCTTAATATTGTTGTGTGCAAATTCTGCCATAGGTAGCAAAGATGACCAGTCCGATTGGAGGTAAGATGTGAAACAACGAATATATTGTTCTAGACTTTGATTTATTCGCTCCGTCTGACCATTAGTTTGAGGGTGATAACCAGAAGATAGGGCTGGTTCAATCTTCAACCCTTTACAAAAAGACCTCCAGAATTTTGAAGTGAACTGAGAACCCCGGTCAGTCAGTATTTGAAGAGGAACTCCATGTAAGCGAACAATTTCTTTTATGAACATGTCAGCTGTCTCAGTTGCTGATGGGAGGTGTTTCAGTGGTATGAAATGCGCCATTTTGGTCAGTCTGTCTACAATAACCATGATGGTATTATATTCGTTAGATAAGGGTAATTCCACTATAAAGTCCATTGATACGGAGGACCATGGCGATTGGGGAGTGGGAATAATTTGTAACAATCCCGGAGGGCATTGGTGTGAGGTCTTGTTCCTTGCGCAAACTTGGCATGAGTTCACATAGTCTTTTGCATTCATTGCCATGTTAGGCCACCAGAAGCGACGGCGAAGCAAACTGAGCGTTCCTGAGATCCCTGGATGCCCTGCCAACGGAGCGTCATGGCAGATGCGGAGAGCGTCGGTCACAAAAGGTGGAGGTATTATCAATTTATTTTGATGATAAAAGAGTCCTCCTCTCCTCTGCAACGGCTGGACTGTAGGACGATGAACTCTGAATTTGAAGTAGTCCCTCAGGGAGCTAATAAAATCTTTCTTGGTGACCAAAAAATGTCTCGGGGGAATTATTGGTTGGGTGGTGTTGGGGTCCACCTGTTCATTGACATATTGGCGAGATAAAGCGTCAGCCTTGCCATTTTTACTTCCTGGTCTGTAAGTTATGTGAAAATTAAATCTTGTAAAAAAAAGAGACCAGCGCGCCTGACGAGGTCGTAGTCTCTTGGCTCGTTGAAGATACTCCAGATTGCGGTGGTCGGTAAAGATAACAAACGGATGTCGAGACCCCTCGAGATGATGTCTCCATTCCTCTAGTGCACACTTTATTGATAGCAATTCACGATCGCCTATGTCATAATTCTTCTCCGCCGGTGAGAGTTTGCGAGAGAAAAATGCTATAGGGTGAAGTAGATTTTTAGGTCCTTGTCTTTGAGAAAGGATAGCCCCCACCGCTACTGTAGAAGCGTCTACCTCCACAATGAAAGGCAGATCAGCATTGGGATGTACCAGTATAGGAGCAGAGGTAAATCTTTGTTTAAGCATTGCGAAAGCCTCCTCGGCCTTTGTGCTCCACAAAAACTTGGTATTTTTGGATGTGAGGGTTGTGAGAGGAAGGACGACTCTGGAAAAATTATGAATGAAACGCCTATAGAAATTAGCAAATCCAAGGAATCGTTGCACATCTTTACGTGATTGAGGCTGTGGCCACTGTTCAATGGCCTTAACTTTATTTTTGTCCATTTCGATGCCTTTGGATGAAATGTGAAATCCCAAGAAGTCTATATTATTCGTTTCAAACTTGCATTTTTCTATTTTGGCGAACAAACGGTGGGCACGAAGACGTGAAAGAACCTGGTGGACATGGCTGCGGTGCTCTTGGAGGGTAGCGGAAAAGATCAATATATCATCTAGATAGACGACCATGAACGTATCTAATAAATCCCGGAAAATATCGTTGACAAGGTTTTGAAAGGTAGCTGGAGCATTACATAGTCCATAGGGCATTACTAAATATTCGAAGTGTCCATAACGAGTGCGAAATGCAGTCCTCCACTCATGACCGTCTTTAATACGAACAAGGTTATATGCTCCTCGTAGGTCTAGTTTGGTGAATATAGCGGCTTGTTTTAAACGTTCGAATAATTCCGGGATGAGAGGAAGAGGGTATCGATTTTTTATGGTTATAGCGTTTAGTTCTCTGTAGTCCACACAGGGCCGTAAACCCCCATCCTTCTTTCCTACAAAGAATATCCCTGCCCCGGCTGGCGAGGTGGATGGACGAATAAAACCCTTGGCTAGGTGTTCGTCGAGGTACTCTTGTAGTACTTTCAGTTCTGATTCTGACAAGGGATATATACGGCCGTAAGGAATTTTAGATCCAGGTATGAGATCTATAGGACAGTCGTATGAACGGTGTGGCGGAAGACAATCAACTCCCTTCTCATCAAACACGTCCTGGAATTCCATATAGCATGAAGGCAAACCCGGGATGGAGGTTCTGGATACAGTAGGGGACGTTTGAAGAGTAATATGTGCAGTACTGAGACAATGGCGGATGCAGAACGGAGAGGAAAATGTAACTCGTCCTGTAGTCCAATGAATGACGGGATCATGTTGCTTGAGCCAGGGCAGGCCCAAGATTAATGGAAATAAAGGGGAATTGATGACATCAAAGGTTATTTTTTCTGTATGCCTATTCCCTATAGAACAGGTGAGTGGGACAGTCTCTAAATGCACTGGTCCGGAAGACACAGGTGAGCCATCAATGGTCTGGATAAATACCTCATGTTTCTTAGAAGAGGTAGGGATCTTCTGTTTGGCGAGGTATTCTTTATCAATTATATTGCTGCTTGCCCCGGAGTCGATGATGGCTTGGAGATGAAGTTGATGAGACCCCCACTGTAAACGCAGAGGAACAGATAGGTGAGTAGCGGTCTCCAGAAGTATGGATGAAATACAATACGATCTGTTTCTGGACTCACCTCTAGGTGATTTAGGACAGATAGGGCAGGCCGACAGGAGATGGGAATCCGCTCCACAATATAAACATAAATTATTGTCCCTACGTCTGTTCTTTTCTTGAATGGACAGAGAAGATCTTGCTAGCCCAATCTGCATAGGTTCCACCTCTGATAGAGGTGAGGATGTAGGAGTAGGATCCTGTGAACGAGGCACAGATGTTCTCCATGAGGGAGTCCAGGAACGATGTTTCTCGGCCCTACGTTCTCGCAATCTCCGATCAATAGAAAGAGCCAAAGCCATGAGAGGTTCAAGTGAATCGGGAACTTGGCCATGAGCCAATTCGTCACGCACAGCATCCGAAAGACCTAGGCGAAATTGGTCAGCGAGGGCATAATCGTTCCATTTAGTATCCGCAGCGAGGCATCGGAACTCTGTAATGTACTCCTCCACTGGACGGCGGCCTTGCGATAGGGTACGGATAGCTGAACATGCCGAGGAGTGGAGGTGTGGGTCATCGTATAATGAGGACAAAGCAGCAATAAAGGAGGTATAATTATGAATAACAGGATCATTTGAAGATAATAAACGATGTGCCCAACTGGCAGGTTCACCCTCCATTAACAAAATTATTGAACGAATCTTCACTGAGTCAGAATTATAAGTACGTGGTTTAACAGAGAATATGAGTTCGCAATTCGTAATAAACGTACGGAAAGTCTTTCGGTCTCCGGAGAATTTGGTTGGTAAAGGAACTTGGGGTTCAAACGACGGTCCTGACTCAGGTACTGCAACGGGGGGAGCAGGTGGTGGAGAAGGGTTAATAGGAGCAGCAACTTGGTTCTTTAGGTCCGCTACTTCATTATGAAGATTTCCATATTGAGCTTGCATGTCCATCATCATTTGGGCCAGCTTCTCCATCTTTTCGTTCATATCTGAAAGCGTGGCTTGGAGTCCTGCAGGAACCATAGTCATGGCTGAAGTATACTGTCACGATCCGTAAGTGAGCTGGTAAGCGAAAGGTTCCTAATCGCAAAAACACCAATCCACACAGGACAAAAATCCAGACGAGGTACAATAGGGCACGAGCAGAGGCAGCGTCAAAAACAAGCAAGGGTCAAAGGCAGGCAGCAAAATAGATAATGGTCGGTAAGCGAGAATAGGGTCTGGTACACAAAGGGTCAAAACACAGAGAACGCTTCAGTATAGGAAATAAACTTCAACTGATACTTCAGCAAAGGATACTGGGACTGAAGCGTCTAAATACGTTCAAATTTGGCGCCAAAATGACGTCAGTATTTGAAACGTGTTGCTATGGCAACGGTGGAGCGTGTCCTACGTTTCACTTGATTCTGCCGGCAGCTAGAGAGAGACGCGTCTCCCTGGCAACGGAGCGAGCGCCCCCTCCCTCCTGTTAACCTCCGGCTGCAGCTGCGTGGGAGTGTAGCTGGAGAGGCCCTGCTTGCTGCTGTGTCAGTAAGCCGGGAAGGAGCGGAGACATCAGCGTGGGAACGATGGCGGGGGTGAGTACTTGATTTATGACAGTCTGGCGATTAAGTGGGCTTTAGTGGCTCTTAGGTACTATCTTCTGGGGAGGAAATTTAGGTGAATTACCGACCATGCTCCTCTAACATGGATGTCTCAAAATAAAGACACAAATGCAAGGATAACCAGGTGGTTCCTCAGTTAATGTCTAAAACCTTGGCAACAAAAGTTAGTACACCCCTAAGTGGAAATGTCCAAATTGGGCCCAATTAGCCATTTGCCCTCCCCGGTGTCATGTGACTCATTAGTGTTACAAGGTCTCAGGTGTGAATGGGGAGTAGGTGTTTTAAATTTGGTAAATTCTCATACTGGTCACTGGAAGTTCAACATGGCATCTCATGGCAAATAACTCTCTGAGGATCTGAAAAAAAGAATTGTTGCTCTACATAAAGATGTCCTAGGCTATAAGATTGCTGAAACATAGCTGCAGCATGGTGGGCAAGACCATACAGCGGTTTCACAGGACAGGTTCCACTCAGAACAGGCCTCGCCATAGTCAACCAAAGAAGTTGAGTGCACATGCTGAGCGTCATATCCAGAGGTTGTCTTTGGGAAATAGATATATGAGTGCTGCCAGCATTGCTGCAGAGGTTGAAGGGGTGGGGGTACAGCCTGTCAGTGCTCAGACCATACACTGCACACTGCGTGAAAGTGGTCTGCATGGCTGTAGTCCCAGAAGGAAGCCTCTTCTAAAGATGATGCACAAGAAAGCCTGCAAACAGTTTGCTGAAGACAAGCAGACTAAGGACATGGATTACTGGAACCATGTCCTGTGGTCCGATGAGACCAAGATAAACTTATTTGGTTCAGATGGTGTCAAGCGTGTATGGCAGCAACCAGTTGAGAAGTACAAAGACAAGTGTGTCTTGCCTACAGTCAAGCATGGTGGTGGGAGTGTCAGTGTCTGGGCCTGCATGAGTGCTGTGGGCACTGGGGAGCAACAGTTCATTGAGGGAACCATGAATGCCAACATGTACTGTGACATACTGAAGCAGAGCATGATCCCCTCCCCCCAGAGACTGGGCCGCAGGGCACTATTCCAACATGATAACGACCACAAATACACCTCCAAGATGATCACTGCCTTACTAAAGAAGCTGAGGGTAAAGGTGATGGACTCGCCAAGCATGTCTTCAGACCTAAACCCTATTGAGCATCTGTGGGGCATCCTCAAACGGAAGGTGGGGGAGCGCAAGGTCTCTAACATCTACCAGCTCTGTGATGTTGTCATGGAGGAGTGGAAGAGGACTCCAGTGGCAACCTGTGAAGCTCTGGTGATCTACATGCCCAAGAAGGCTAAGGCAGTGATGGAAAATAATTGTGGCCACACAAAATATTGATACTTTGGGTCCAATTTGGACATTTCCACTTTTGTTGCCAATGTTTAGACATTAATGGCTGTGTGTTGAGTTATTTTGATGGGAAAACCAAATTTGCAGTTATGCAGGCTGTAAACTCACTACTTCACACCGTAGCAGAGTGTACTTTCTTCAGTGTTGTCACATGAAAAGGTATAATAAAATATTTACAAAAATGTGAGGGGTGTACTCACTTTTGTGAGATACTGTACATAATGAAAAATCTCTTTTAAAACTATATAATCCAAGATAAGATGTATTTTATCTCTTGCCCCAAATTCACAAATTCTCTCTCAACCACCAGGAAGTCCTATTATTTCTGCAACCAGATCATCTTTTCAGCCAATTGCACAATACATATACATATTCTTATTACCATGGGTAAATCCTACATAAAGGACAAATTTGGTATTGTTGAAAAGCTACAATGAATTATACTTGAAAAGAATAAACAGTATTATTTAGTTGCAATGGATGTGTCCATTCTAAACACGAATATCCCACATGATCCAGGCATAGAACCATGATAAAAAACCTCCAAAAATGTTTCTACTGGACTTATCAAATTTATTTTGTACAATAATATTTAAATTTGAAAAAAAAATCTATAAACAAATTCCATGGGCAGCAATATGGCTCCACCCTACACTGACCTGTTTATGTCGAAGAAACACTTGTACGAAGAAACACTTATCTATACCTCCAATCTACTGTTTATAAAATGTGATATGCTATTTTCAATTCATTGATGATATTTATTTTTTTTATTTGGCAGGGCTCTGAGTCTTTACTGACCAGATTATTTATGTAAAAAACACATGTTTATATTGATAATACTAAGAAGATTTATTGGTTAGGGTGGATGACCCTATGCATTATAACCTCACATCATCTCACTTTGTGAGTGGTAGGAAGAAGGGATGTTTCAGATCTACAAATAATTTATTACATTGATGTAACATTTTAGAAGTCAATATGATGACACCAACAGAGTCATTCTTGATTTTTTAATATCATTAACTTTGAAATGTTTTGTACCTGGGACCTCAATGGAACTCCAGTAAATATCTATCCAGCGATCAAGAAAATATGCTGCTGTATTTCCAATTGTTAGTACAACAATACGGCATTATATTTTTTTAATCCCTGGATAGATTTTTACTGGAGTTTCATTGAGGTCCCAGATTGAGGTCCTTGCTGTATTTCCAATTGGTAGTACAAATTATCTCTAGCAAAGGAGATCATTACCTTGCTGTGGTGCTGGAGCTTGAACACCTCAATGATGCCAGGAGCTAAACCGTGAAGGGACACCCAAGACAGGAAGGTCATAGATGAGAGGTCAGACTAAATACGATCCCCTGGAGAGGGTAACAGCAACCCACCCCAGCTCCATCAGCCCCTAAATCAATCCGGCCCTGCAGCGGCCCGGCAAATGCCCGGTGTGCCCGATGGCCAGTCCAGGCCTGGTACAAACTATCCTTACCTTATGGCAATGTGACACAAAGAACAAAATTTCCATCTTCAGTTGCTTCTCCTATTACCCTTAACAGATTCTCACACCGGGGCCCTGAGGCTTCTAGTTACGCCCCTGCATGGTTGGAAACATAATAAGCTGTTTTTAACCCGTGAAAATCTTCTCAAAAGTCGGGGGGCGTCTTATACGCCGGGTACTGAAACTTACCGAGCCAGAGAATCCCACGAAGCCCCTAACGTATCTCTAGGGGAGGGGCGAGCGGAGAAGCCGCCTCCCCTGGGCCAGTCTTCAGGGCCGCGCCGAGGTGGGTGCAAGATCGTGATCTCCCCAACTAGCCCTGATCAGCGGGCGCCTGATGAGCAGGGCTGGTTGGGGAGATCGTGACCTCCCTCTAACTAGCCCAACATTAGGGAGCTCGAGGTCTGGCACTTCAGACCTCGGCTTCCGTGCTCCCTAATCACTATGCGCCGGCTATTGGCGTCAATTGCCGGCGCGTAGTGATGAGGGAGCAGTAAAGCAGAGGTCTGAAATGACAGACCTCACGCTCCCACAACTGGATGGAAGATGTGGGAAGAAGATGAGAAAGTTAAGAGATGGGGAGAAAGGGGTGTAAGTGCAGTGTATGTGTATATATATGTGTGTGTAAGGCCAGTGTATGTGTATGGTCAGGTGTGTGTAAGAGCAGTGTAGGTATTTGTGTGTTTGTAAGCTGGTGTGTGTATGTGTATATATATATATATATATATATATATATATATATAGTGTGTGTAAAGGCAGGGGTGTGTGGTGAGGGCAGTGTATAAATGTGTATGTATGGACAGGTGTATGTTAGTATGTGTAGATATATATATATATATATATGTGTGTGCGTGTGTATAGGCAGTGTATGTGTATGGACAGGTGTGTGTAAGGGCAGTGTATGTGTATATGTGTGTTTGTAAACTGGTGTGTACGTGTATATGTGTGTAAAGGAAGGGTTGTGTGAGGGCAGTGTATGTCTATACATGTGTGTGTGGACAGGCATATGTTAGGGAGAGCTGACCCACCCAATCCAAGCAGGCTTTGTATACAACAACCAGTAATTTTTTGCTGGTTAACAGAAATGTACTAATAATTATTTCATTAGTGCACATGATAATTTGTTTTATATGATATATTCAGGCTGCTTCTGAACAATTTTCCTTTTTCCACTATTTAATCACTATCGTATATACTCTTTACATTATTATTATTATTATGATGTTTAATTATATTAGACATTAAAAAAATTCATTAATATGTTTAATTTATGGAGGAAATACACATTAGAAGCTCTAAAAACAGTGAGAAATTATGATGGGTTACTTGATAACCATGCTTAAATCGCTGTATTACAAATCACAACTTTTATTATAAATCATTACTTTTTTGAAGGGAGAGTCTGCTCTCTAGTGGAACTATGAGGAAAACAAGTATTGGACACAATTTAATAAAAAGTTATCTAACGCTGAGGTCCTGTGACCTATGCAAATTCTATTATACTTCACTACAGCCTACTTGTACTTTCTTTGGACTTTTTGTGCATGGTGTGAAAGTCACTGTTCATATTTATGATATTGTAACAGACAACATAAACATGTTTTAACCCCTTCGAGACAAAGGCTGATTTTACTTTTTGTACCCTTTGTGACAATGGCCTTTTTAACATTTCTGCGCTGCTTGTGTTTAGCTGTAATTTTCTTCTTTCCCGTTTACTGAACCCACACACATTAGATATTGTTTTTTTCAGGACAAGAAGGGCTTTCTTTAGATGACATTGTTTTGATTGTATCATATTATTTACTATTAAAAAAATTATAAAATATGGTGAAAAATTTAGAAAAAAATGACTGTTTCTAACTTTTAGTTGAAAAATCTTTTACTCATCTATAAAAGGTAATGAAAAAACCTGCTAAATAGATTCTACTATTTGTCCTGAGTTTAGAAATACCCAATGTTTTTATGTTTTTTTGCTTTTTTCTACCCATTATGGGGCAATAAGTACAGGTAGCGTTTTGCTATTTCAAAGCCATTTTTTCCAAATCTGGTAATTCTTCCCCCCATGTGCCATTTCGGGTATCTTTGAACCCGGCCAATGCAATTTACCCCATCAAGTCATATATTTTTGAAAACTAGACAGCCCAGGGTATTCCAAATGCTAGTATTTTAACTCTTTCCATGCACCATATCTACCACCAGTCTTTGTCAAACTTTATGGTAGTCATTTTTTTGCATTTGTTTTGTCATACACATTTTACTTCAGGTATGAATTAAAATGTTCTAGTTTATGTCACTATCACAAAACACCCCAATATGTGTTCAGCAACATCTCCTGAGCGCAGCGATACCCCACATGAATGATTTTGCCTGGCTGTTTGGGGGCAAAAGGGCCACATTTGGGGCATGCGCATTTTTCAATGTTGAACTTTGGCATTTGGGGATCCACTGCCCATGCCCTATTTGGTACATCTTTGAGCCGGGCCATTTCAGTGTGCCCAATAAACCCATATATTTTTGAAAACTAGACACCCCAGGGTATTTCAAATGCTAGTATTTTAACTCTTTCCATGCACCATATCTACCACCAGTCTTTGTCAAACTTTGTGGTAGTCATTTTTTTGCATTTGGTTTTCCACACACATTTTAATTCAGGTATGAATTAAAATGTTCTCGTATATGTCACTATCACAAAACACCCCAATATGTGTTCAGCAACATCTCCTGAGTACAGCGATACCTCACATGAATGATTTTGCCTGGCTGTTTTGGGGCAAAAGGGCCACATTTGGGGCATGCGCTTTTTTCAATGTTGAACTTTGGCATTTGGGATCCACTGCCCATGCCCTATTTGGTACATCTTTGAGCCGGGCCATTTCAGTGTGCCCAACAAAACCATATATTTTTCAAAACTAGACACCACAGGGTATTTTAAATGCTGGTATTTTAACTCTTTGCATGCACATATTTTACCACCAGCATTTTTTCAAAGTTTGCAGTAATATTTTTGTGTGTGTATTTTTCCCCCACACACCTACTTTATGTATGAATTTACAGCTCCTGGTATATGCCGCTGTCACACGACACCCCATAATGTGTTCAGCAACATCTCCTGAGTGCAGTGATACCCCACATGCATGGGTGTGTCATTTTTGGGGGGAACTAAAAGGCCACATTTGGTACGTGTGCATTTTTCTAATTGGAAATTAGATGTGTGGCCATCCTCCCCCCCGTGTTAATTGGGACGTTGTTGAACCTGGCCCATTCAATTTACCCCATCAAATCATACATTTTTTAAAAGTAGACACCCCACGGGCATTTAATATGCCAGTATTTTAACTCTTTCCATGCGAGAATTGTTTTAAGCTAATATGCTAATTTTAGGACTTGCTCACAAAAATATATTTTTTATATATATATATATATTTTTTATTTTTTTTTAAAAAAAATTTAACATTTTTTTTCAACTTGGAGGTTCCCCTGATAGTGACATCAGTGGGAAATGATTTTTACATTTTACTGTTTTTTTACTATTTTTTTCTAATTATTATTAATTTTATTTTATTTTTTAATTTATTTTTACTAATCACACTGTGATTAGAAAGCTGGGCTCCATTGACTTGCATGGTGAATGCAGTACCTGTATTCAACCTGCAAGTGGAGCCAAAGTTCTCTAGATGGTCTGGACTATCTAGCGAACTTTTAAAATTTGTGGTTCCTGTTACAGGACGGCGGCCATCTTCCTTGATGGCGAAGATTGCCGGCAGCTGCGGCTGTGACCGCTCTCCGGAGCGGTCACAGCCCATCAAAAGGTTAGTGTTTGGTGTCGCTGGATGCCTCCTGATCGAGGCATTCCAGCGACACCATTTAAGTTTAGGAGGCGATCGTCGATCGCCTCCTAAACGCTTTTAAAACGGGCGTCCGCCGCCATACAAAGTATGGCGGATGTTGACGCCCCGTGGAGGGGCCAGAGATGGCCCCTTCGTGCCGATCGCGGCGTTGCTGAATGCCTCGAGGTCGAGGCATTCAGCAACGCTTTTTGGGTGCAGAAAGCGATAGTAGATCGCTTTCTGCACCCGTTTAAAGACGTGCCGGTCCTGGCACGTCAATTGTCGTAAAGCACATGCTTTTCCGTGCCGTGCCAGGACCGGCAATTGTCATTAAGGGGTTAAAGACAAGCAAGAGTGCTCATTGGTTTTTTTTGGTCCAACTGTGCTGGAAAAGATTTTGCTAACAGTTAAAAAATAATTTTCACCACAAAAAAACTAAACTATAGCATATACACATAAACACATATAGCAGTCATATAGCTTTAAGTTTTAGAATTTAGACAGTAACAATAATGCCTTGAATAGCAGTGCTACCTCTTATCGCCACATATTATTTCTACATGCCAGAATATCAACAAGCTTAACTGTGCGTCATTGACATTTAACAAAAAATCATTTCTACACAAATAAATAGGGAAAATATATATGTATACAGTATTTATCTGTCTCAGACAATTTTGAGCTACTTATACATTCTAACAGTACACTGTCCTGTTATATGCAACTATTGAGGTTATATCCCTGCTAAAATATGCTGGTTATAGTTATAGTTATAATGTTAGACCCATGTTTAACGCAGCTCTGGCACCAGGAGTATAAATGTACGTATGAGCAACTCTATTGGTCGTCAGCAGGGGGCTCGTCTGCCATTGGTTGATGGCAGACGAGCCCCCTGCTGGCGACCAATAGGGTCGCTCGTACAGACTGTTAACTCCTGGTGCCGTAACTTACCCGGCACATCCCACTGGTCTCCCTCCCTGTTCAATTAGTTAAATGTCCGTACGAGCGACCAATAAAGTCGCTCGTACGGACATTTGACTAATTGAACAGGGAGGGAGACCAGTGGCATCTGCAGGGTAAGTTGCAGCATTGGGGTTTTAAAACCCCAATGCTGCAACTTACCCAGCACATCCCACTGGTCTCCCTCCCTGTTCAATTAGTTAAATGTCCGTACCAGCGACTTTATTGGTCGCTCGTACGGACATTTAACTAATTGAACAGGGAGGGAGACCAGTGGGATGTGCCGGGTAAGTTACGGCACCAGGAGTTAACAGTCTGTACGAGCGACCCTATTGGTCGCCAGCAGGGGGCTCGTCTGCCATCAACCAATGGTAGACGAGCCCCCTGCTGACGACCAATAGAGTTGCTCATACGTACATTTATACTCCTGGTGCCAGAGCTGCGTTAACCCCGTATTAACCCATTAACCCCTTAATGTCTCGTTCGGACATTTAACTAATTGAACAGGGAGGGAGACCAGTGGGATGAGCCTATTGGTCACCTGCAGGGTCTTCCTCTGGCATCAACCAATTGGTTGATGCCAGAGGAGGTCCCTGTAGGCGACCAATAGGCTCATTCGTACTGCCCTATAACCCGTGACGGCGAACCTGCGGATTTCCACTTCCGGGAACTGCCGTGATGCCGCGAAGACAAGGTAAGTTAGAAGGGGGGGGGAATGGTAGACAAAGACGAAGACGATCACGAAGATCTTCGTGGTGTGTGTCTTCATCTTCGCCTACGTTTTACCGCCGCTGTCTTCTCTTCAGCGTGTCTTCGGAACGAACACGAAAACACACTCTTCGTGTTCGTTTTCATGTTCGCCCGAAGACGAATGCACAAGTCTAATATTCACCCTCATGTTCTTTTCTATGTGTATTTATGTTGACTCGTTGTCTAGGCTGTTTAAGTGTTACCTCCCTTATCCGTTCACTCTCTGTTGTGTATTAATTGTTGTCAAATGTGTGAGGAAATTACAGTGCTGGTGTTGCCTGCATAATATCTTACTTGCATGCTATGTGTTAATTATGTTAATCCTTTCCTCTTCCCAGTCTAAATCAACTCCTTTCCCCCCGCTTAAATGGTTTTGTAAACTATGTCTAATCCCAATAAAGTGTTCTCTTACATCCTGACTGGAGTGTTTTATCATGACTGGTGGTACGGTTCTTTGGGAGACCCTTTTTG
The DNA here is from genome assembly GCA_023333645.1 of Sceloporus occidentalis. Classification (NCBI taxonomy): domain Eukaryota; kingdom Metazoa; phylum Chordata; class Lepidosauria; order Squamata; family Phrynosomatidae; genus Sceloporus; species Sceloporus occidentalis. Next base: position 1,374,683 of record JALMGF010000028.1, read on the forward strand.
CCCGAGGAGCACCTTTACTTTGAGAACTGGAGCAGTAACCTATTTTGCAGCTGGCTCACTACTAGGAAGGAGGTAGCAACAGCCAGGGATGTTCCACTATAGCCTCTGGTTCCAGCTACACTGGTAGTAGCAGTAGGATTTGTTGAAACCACCAACTGGGACACTGACAGACATAGGATGGCTTCAATTTATCAAGAGATGAGTGCCATGTTCAAGTAAGTGATCACCTTTCTCTTGGTCCAAATCCTACTCGGGAAGATGCTAACAGGGTTGGGTGTTAATGTTGTCCCTGAAGCAAAAGTCACTGAAGAGAGCCCTTCTAGAGAACTCATACTTGTGTGTGGAGAAGTTGTTCAAGAATGACTGAAGTACCCTCGATTTCTGGGCCAGGCCCCTACCCAATTTACCTTATCCAATAACGACAGACACAAGAAACTGGGGTTGAAAAGGCCACAGCCAATTTTATTTATTAACCAAGTCATTGCCACCCAACCTTAGGCCCGACACCTCGTTGCATTAACAGGGCAAAGACTACTAAACTGAACACATAAATATAATAAAAAACACCAATAACTAACATCAATAAACATAAATAATTAACCCCTTAAGGACAATGGGTTGTCCTTAAACCAATTAAAAGCAATGCATTGTGAGCTCGTATATGTACGGGCTTTGTCATGAAGGGGATAACAAACCCATGAAGCCCACCGGGACAGACACACCAAGATGCCCAAACCTTAACAGATTCTCGCACCGGGGCCCTGAGGCTTCTAGTTACGCCCCTGTCTCCAGTGGCAGCCAGAAGTTCAGGGATGTGAGCTACAAGAGTCCTATTCCAGCAGCAGATGGGAGTCAAGGGATTTAGTCATGAATTGTTAAGAAAATAGGTGTCTAAGAAAATCCAAAAAGAGTTTCCAACAACAAACTTTTAACAGGACATTCAGTTAATAAACAAAATATATCTTCCTCTAAATGATTCCAGTCAATGAATTTGTCTATTTCTTCACCCAACAATGTTAGATTGGGAATGAGCGATTACAGACTTTTTGGAAATAACAGAATCTCTGACAAACATAAAGAATCTAATATACCCAAATCCACTGGCAGGGAAAGACAGAGATCTAAAACCAAAAAGTACATCGGTTAGCACCTAATAAAAACATACATATATACTAGTGCTATGGCAATAACCCTGACTCTTCCTGTCACATTAATATTTGCAAAACCCATATTGTTTAAATTATTGTCATAGCCATGGCCAAACCCCATCCTATCACATATGTTCCAGCCACTATTTTATTTATATGATCAACATGTTGACTGTTGACAGTCCTTCCTCTTCCTGTCACAGGCATGTTACTTACCATAATGTTTACAATATTAATATTGGTGATCACCTTGAATCTTTCCATCATGTGTTAATTTTCTATTATTTTTTAAAATTTTGTACCACTGATCATGCAGCTTGACAAAGACCTATAGGATGAAAATGTTGCCACTCTGCAGTTGATCATATTTAAGGATCACTATACCAGATGACTAGCAGAATTGTTGAGTCTCTTTTCGTGTTTTTAAACATCAAATTATAAAAATCTGGCAATGACACACACTAGTTCCATCCCTGTTAGAAACAGACTCAGTCTGTAATATAGATAATGGTGGTGGCAACTTAAATTTAGTATCAATTTCAAATGGATTTCAAATATTAGTCTACAAATGATTTTGGAACAGTAACATCCAAAAATGAGACAGGTAGTTGTGAGTATATGCTTCCGTTGTGGACAGTGCATTTTACTACAATTACTTTCAGTTTAGTATCCCTCTATTCAAAAGTCAGCTGGGCCATAAAGCTGGACATTGACTGGATGCAAATAAGATCCTCTTAGCGCTGGTTCCTGATCTGAGAAAGGAAAGCACATATAAGTTTGCATACAGGCATCAAGACATCCATTGGGCATCTCAAACACATCCAGTATCAGGCATCATCCAGCAGACGATATACACTCACTGGCAACTTTATTAGGTACACCTATTCAATTGCTTGTTAACACAAATAGCTAATCAGCCAATCACATGGCAGTAACTGAATGCATTTAGGTATGCTAAAGTTCAAACCGATCATCAGAATGGGAAAGAAAGTGGATATAAGTTACTTTAAACTAGGCATGGTTGTTGATATTTGAGAAACTGCTGATCTATTGGGATTTTCATGCACAACCATCTCTAGGGTTAGCACAGAATGGTCCGAAAAAGAAAAGGTATCCAACAAGCTGCAGTTGTGCAGATAAAAATGCCTTGTCATTTTTATCAGGTCAGAGGAGAATGGGCAGACTGGTTTGAGATGAAGGAAAGGCAGTAACTCAAATAACCATTACAACCAAAGCATGCAGAATACCATCTCTGAACGCACAACACGTCAAACCTTGAAGCAGATGGGCTACAGCAGCAGAAGACCACACCGGGTGCCACTCCTGTCAGCTAAGAACAGGAAACTGATGCTACAATTCGCACAGGCTCACCAAAATTGGATAATGAAAGACCAGAAGACATTTGCCTGGTCTGATGAGTCTCGATTCCAGCTGCGACATTCAGATGGCAGAGTCAGACCTTGGCATAAACAACATGAAAGAATGGATCTATTCTGCTTTGTATCAATGGTTCAAGGTGGTGTTGGTGGTGTAATGGTGTAGGGGAAATTTTCTTGGCACACTTTGGGTCCCTTAGTACCAATTAAGCATCGTTTAAACGCAACAGCCTACCTCAGTATTGTTGTTGACCATGTCCATCCCTTTATGACCACAGTGTACCCATCTTCTGATGGCTACTTCCAACAGGATAATGCACCATGTCACAGGAGATTTATATAATTGATGCGCAGACAACAAATCTGCAGCAGCTGTATGATGCCATTATGTTCATATAGACCAATATCTCTGAGGAATTTTTCCAGCACCATGTAGAAAGGATGCCACGAAGAATGAAGGCAGTTCTGAAGGCAAAAGGGGATCTAACTAGGTACCAGCAAGGTGTTCCTAATAAAGTGGCCAGTGAGTGTAATTCTTCCAATTCTCCATCAGGTGAGAGAGGACATGATAAACTGTTCTAGTGGCTAGTGGCCCACTGAGCATTTGCCAGGTAACTACCAATGGTGTAAGTATACTTACACAGTGTGCACCCATGCATCCATATCCAGCTTGCAGACGCACACCGCAATACAGAGTGATGTCGGCCACCAGCCCACTCATGTGCCAGATGGCCAATCTGGGCCTCAATACCACTTTAGTGTCAAGTTTAACCCTGGGTAGAAATTTACTCTAAAGTGCATCCCATTTGTACTTTACTTTAAAATGGAACACCATACAATTTGATCTTATGGCCATATGATTATTATTATTTATTGTTTTATATAGCACCATAACATACCACAGCACTGTACAATGGGTAACAAGTAGAATTGTGCATTCGTCTTCGGGCGAACATGAAAACTAACACGAAAAGTGCATTTTCGTGTTCGTTCCGAAGACACGCCGAAGAGAAGACGGCGGCGGTAAAACGTAGGCGAAGACGAAGACACACACCACGAAGATCTTCATTATCGTCTTCGTCTACCATTCCCCCCCCCCTTCTAACTTACCTTGTCTTCGCGGCATCGCGGCAGTTCCCGTAAGTGGAAATCCGCAGGTTCGCCTTCACGGGTTACAGGGCAGTGCGAATGAGCCTATTGGTCGCCTACAGGGACCTCCTCTGGTATCAACCAATTGGTTGATGCCAGAGGAAGACCCTGCAGGTGACCATCAACCAATGGCAGACGAGCCCCCTGCTGACGACCAATAGAGTTGCTCATACGTACATTTAAACTCCTGGCGTCAGAGCTGCGTTAACCCCGTATTAACCCCTTAACCGGGAAAACGAAGAAAAAACGAACACGAAGAATGTCCACAAATGTTCGCCCGCAGAGAAGACAGGAACAGGCGAATATTCGCGGAATACGAAGATTTTCCCCCCCCCCGAAGACGAGCACGAAGACGAACAGGAAGAGCCCCCTGGTGCCCAAGTCTAGTAACAAGTAGTGTAGTGCCACTGTTAGGGATGGACCAGCCACACTAGTATAAGTATGTCAGAGATAATAGAAAAGCTGAGCAAGGAATATGGGAAAAAGTTCATATGCGTCCATCAGGAAGTGGATCTTGAGGCACCTTTTGAAGGACCAAAGCCAGATAGGCCTGGCATCACATTGGATAGGTGCAGCCCTTGAGAAATCTTGCCAGCTTGTATGAGAACTAGAAATCAGAGCACAGGACAGATGGCGATCATCAGAAGAGTGATGAGACAGAGTAGCAGTGTATTTGGAGTCTGGCTTTAGAAATGAATCCTGAAGGGTACATTCAGCCAATGAAGAAACTGACAGAGGTGAGAGGTGTTTGTAAAATGATGGATAAGTCTGGCAGCGGCGTTAATGGTAAATTGTATTGGAGCAAGATAGGTACGAGGGAGACAGAGTTACAATTGTCAAGGCATGAGATAATGAGGGCATGAACAAAAGCCTTACTGGCATCTTGTGTTAGGAAGGGATAAATAGTCAACTAAATAAACAAAATTTGCAATAGTGTTAGGAATGTTTGTATTTGTTTTAAAGCTTGCCTGTATCTCTGTTCTTTACTTTGGTTTGGTATACTTGCTAGCCATCTGGATATGCCTCGGCACCTGTACCATCAGACCAGGCCTGAACATGGATCTGCAGGTACAGCTTATGTGTATCTTTGTTTTTGTACTGGATGCTTACCACTGCCACCCTTATACATACAGGACTCCCACTCACAACATCACCCCATTCCCCAGTAGGTCCTTACAGCAATGGTGCATTTAAATGCAATATCCAAAATACAGGTATTCTTAGAACTGTCTGTTCTCAACAAAACTTTGACAAGATTTTTTGAAGAAATGTTCATATTGACATCACAAGGTACCATAGACAATAATGCAAAAGCCAAAATGTTATTATAATACTCAGCTACTGAACTAAACATGGATGATTTCTAAATCCTTTAACTCACCCATGACGAATACAAACAGATAGCAATTAAACAGGAAGCATTAATTTGTGAAATGATGAAAGAGGGATCCATGCTGTAAAATCTAGAAATTCATGTTAAGTTCTAATGATGACATCTTTCTATTTCATGCCAAGAAATGTCTAAAACTTGTAGGCAGAACCATCACTATGTTGGTGAATATTTGAAATATAAATAGATGGATGCAGGTGGATTAGTCCTCAGATATTTGGTTGGAAGTCACTCTTCAATATACTCTAACCAATAATCTCAGTCATGAAGTTCGCAATAGCCTTCTTGCTCCTGGGCATAGCCAGTTGCCTTGGTAAGATCAGTTATTTTTATGCAATCAACACACACTATTGTAGTTTTGTATATATGTAGAATAACTTGGATAAATGTATATGTATTGTTTATCAATGTTGTTAAGTTTTTTACGTTCTATTTTTATTCTTTCTATCAATATACATCTTTGATTTGTTTTTGTTTGTTTTTTACAAAACAATTTGAAGGTTAAATGTACACATATTACAGGAGGATACCTGTATCAATTCATTGATTGTTTGGTAGATAATGTGCAGTGCTTCTTATCATATAAAAAGGTCAGGAAACAGTAACCCAAACAATGTTAGTTACAAAATATGCTGCAGTGCTATATATACGAAAGATATATAAATGAGCTTTTACGTCTAAAGTTTACTCTGGCTTTTGTTATCTTCAGTCTCCACAAATGCCACAAAAACAAGGAAAATGTCGGTAAGAAAGATCTTAATTCTGTCTTTTATATAGCACATCATATTTATATCTAACACAATGTAGCTTTTTTGTTTTAGGTAAGGTAGTCAGGTATAAGAATGTTTCTGTAATAAAAGTAGCACAAATGGGCCACAAAGGTTTGTAACTACTTAAAACGATTAGTACATGGAAAACTGAGTATGTTAGCTGTGCCAAAAATATGGAAGTTATCAAACTTAAATGAATACATCCCGTTGTGTGTAAAGTATAAGATAAACATACCGTATCTGAAGATTGTAGATCATTTGACTGTAGACAAGTGTAGATTTGAGAATGAAAATCATACTCTACAATTTGTCAGATTTCAAAACAAAAACCCATTCTGTAGAATCCTGTAAATGATATATACTGAGACCTTATTAGAACCAAAATAATACAGTCTTCATCTACAATATATATTATATAAAGTATATATTTGAGGATAATATACTCAAATGCATCTAAAAGAATATAAACTTGGATTTAACTGAACAATTTTTCAACAAATTTCTCAAAATTTCACTTAGACTAAACTAAAATTTAATACTGTTAGGTATAATCATATATTAAAAAAAATATATCAATACTCTCTATAATTCCCTGTTTTGACTGGTGTTGTATTTCCACTTTTTGTATTTAGGAAGCTGAAGCAACAAGCCATGCTCGCGCTTTAGGTTTTGTCATGGTGCGATTCAGCAAATTAAAGGTAACATATATCTGTTCATTATTTGTTGTTCCTCTCTGTATGTTTTAATGGGGTGATTTTCCAGTTCTAAAGTGTTTTGTTAAGATGTTGCTATTATTATTGGTGGCTGCAGGTGACATTGTGTGACTACATCCAGTTGTAAAAGAAACACAGGGTATAAATGCATAATTGTTGTCACAAAGTATAAAACTCATCTTACAATAAATCGCATCCAAAATCATAGAAGTCATTCTCCATATACTGCATTGCTGTCTAATGGAATCAAAGCAGTATCTAAGTATCATTGCTGACAAGATTTTGGGGTCTAATCCTCTACAATTCAAAAGAGATCAACACATGTTATAATCCTCAGGTCGAACTGCAGATCATAGGCAGCTTTTTAATTTTATAAACCCCCAACAAAACAGTAGAGTATGAATATACAAAAAAGAAATCACAGACAAGCTTTTCACACAATGGCTCATGGTAGGGACTAGTTGCTTAATCTTTTGGGAAAATACATAGTTAGGACTAAAGGGCAATGCTTACGCCTACTTTCCTGGACACCCCTTAATGGACAGAAAATGTCTATACATAAGATATATATATTATTAACATACTGTACATACTGTGTAGGACTGCATTGTTTAACCTTCATATCATAGATGGATGTGTTGCAGTGTTTATAAGTTAAATACTCTTTCATTAGCATTGCCGCTATAGTATCTATCAGGTCATTGTGGCCTTTTGGCCCCACAGATAACAACTCACACATTTTACCTTGGTATATATTTTTATATTTTAAAGTGTTTAGTCCATGTTAGCTAAGCTCCTGTTTGTCTCTTTTTTTTCCTTCAGAACTGCAAAGTGTGCTCAGATGTTGAAAGATATTGCATGGAGAAAGCAATTATAGAAGATCTCTGCATGATTATAGTAAGCAAATTTAATGTGTCTCCTTTTTCTTTTGAGTTATCATACAGAGGCATAGTTGTCTACAACATAATACAAAAAATGTACCTTTGCTTCCCAGCAGTTATGAGACCATTGCCTCCTCCATTTTGCTGTTAAAACTATTTATTAGTATTGGGCTGTTTCATGAGCTTTAAGAAAGGGCCTTATATTTGTTTAAAAGTAGGAGTAAAATAAAAGTACAACCTTAGATCCTCCATTTTATATTTGATTTTCTGGGATGCCTATGCCTCCACTGTTAAACTTAGTGCCCAAAGATGAAATCATATCAGAGTGCTTTAGTTAGCATAGTTTACCAAAAAGAAGACAAAACTTCACCTCTGCTGCCCCCCCACTTCACACCAGTTTTGACTGCTCAATAGGAAGTCACAATAGGAATTCCTGCACATACACGCAGGAAATTGTTACATTACATTTATTTATATAGCGGATTCCGTAGCACTGTTACAACGCAGTCAGAAAAAGAATTTAAAATCACGCCGCAAACTGATACAAAAGTAGAAGAGGGCCCTGCTCTTATGAGCTTACAATGTAGGCGAGCCTCCTTAGACCCCCTGCAAATTTCACGCAAGCCAGCGCTGGAGGGGACTGGTATTTAGTATCACAATCAGATTGCTGGGGAGGGGGGAAATACAGCAAATGTATAGAGGGGGTTCTGAAGGGTGGCATACAAAAATGTCAATTCTAAGCTAAAACTAAGCAACCATATGCATTAAGGTACTTTTAAGCGCTACTTACTTGCCAGTCCATTACTGTTCTCTTCTTTAACACATAATTGAACAATTAATATTAATCATTGAGCATGTGTTATGCATCACTTTATTTTTGTGTTCCTCAAGGAGAATAGTTGAAGATATGAAACACAATAGGTTTTTAATGTTGTGTTGCATGCAAATAATATATGTATAATGTTCCATAGCATTCTCTGCTATCCATTTTCTTTGAGCTTGACTGGAGGAGGGCCTACCTGGCAGCCCCCCTTTTTCCCCTCCTCCCATAACCACAATAAAGACATACACCAAATGTAATTTTAACAAATTGACTTTATTTATTTAACAATGTCAATAAAAGTCAGATATGGATTAATATGTCCACGGTGCAATCCAACTTGCATCTCCGCACCGTGACACTAACACAATTAACGTGTCAAGGGTTAAGTACCATTAACCCTTTGTAAACTTTACACCAATGTGTTGGGCGCTTAACGAACGCCCCTTTTAACAATTAACTAAACACCATCAAACTGAAACAGTAACCAGTGAAACCGTCAATGAATAAACACCATCTGGCATAGGCGTGTAAACCATATACCCGCTGTGACTGACGGCGTCCCTTGCCCGTCAGCCCGTGGCACCAATAGGAATCGCAAGGGCCCTTAGCCCAAGGAGTGTCTTGCACTTAAGCCCGAAGGCTTGTGCACCACGAGCCAACCACCCCTAAAGGTGAGTAGCTCTAGCACCATGCCAGCATAAAACCTACACCATAGAAACAAACACAAAAAAAAGGGGAGGGTGGGAGGGAATATTTTCAGGCAAAAGGCAGTAAGGAATAATGCCCTACCCTGTAGGGAGCCAAATTTATAGCCCATATGATGGGGGGGGGTGTCACCAGGGGGCTGCTGACCAACCCCGAGTGACCCCCTAATCTGCAGATTTACATATAGCTGGGCAATTAGTAACTTTATACAGTTCAAAAGGTGAAAGTGGAGGAGGAGAGGAAGGGCAGCCCAGGCCCCCCCAGTCATGGGCCCCTGCGTCCATTTCTCTCCCTCCAGGGCTGTGCTATAGTTTGAGATGAATATATTTGCAGCAAGTTGTATATTTAAATATCTTTATAGCATTCAAAAATAAAATATATACTTTTTGAAAGAGTATTTGAAAGAGCATTTTTAAATGGATAGGATGACTTGAATGTCGGACAAGAAATGTTACAATTTGCACAATATTTCTAATGTGCAAAACAATATACAAGTATATTAGTATTATGTTTTCTTTTCAAAATTAATAAAAAGAGTTTAACAAATAAAAGTATATTAATATGCTGTAACATGAATAATATTTAAAGGTTAACTGATGCAATAGCTTATGCCATGTAATATCATTCAATTATTACTATCATTATTAGTAGTTATCATGATTAGAACTTATGTATCTCATACTCTCATGGTTGATTAATGAAATAAATAAAATTGATTTTGCTTTCTATAACTTATATTTCAGAAATTATTGGCTGGAGATATGGGCTGTCATCAACGTGAGCTTATTAGCAAACTGGTAAGATGAACAGCTGGCAAATTAGATAAAACACTCCAAAACAATTATAATAGGCAGAAGTACATTGAGGAAATAATTTATGAGGACTGATGATGAACATTACCAACTGGATGCATTTAAAAAAAAAAGAAAAGTCAAAGATTGCATCTTGGAATTGTGATTTTAATAGACAAGGATATTTCTTAATAATGAAATAGCCATAAACTAACCAAGGTTTTCTCGCAGACATCTGATGAAGCAGTATATAAGTAAAAGTTCAATTATTAACTGAATATTCCTTATTATGCACTTATTAAAAGCTATTGTGTCCTTTATAAAATCTTTTTTTTTTTTTGCTTTGATTCGTGTTCATAAAAAGACACATTTTAATACCACGTTATTTAAAGTTTTTTTTCTTTTTTTTCAGAATTGTGGTATACATATTGACTATTTGCTTGCAGCATTTGAGGTAAGAAAAGTATGCAGATTTGTAAAACAAAAGCTGTAAAAACACTACTTGTGGATATGAAGCCCATTTTATCAACTTGTTTACCTTTGCAAAGACTGGTTATTTAGAAATTGAGCATTTTCCTGCATCTAGAATTAAACAGTTTCAAATAATTAGCAGAAAATTTTCATGGCACCCTGTCCACCATCTTCTGTTATTTTTAAAGATGATGGTAAGATTTATAATAACAGAGAAGCTCAATGCCCACTCAGGACTTTCTACTAACATTTGCCTGCTTTACAGAAAAATACATGTGCTAAATAGAGATTGAGAGGCCTGGTAATGGAAACAAAATAAAGTAATAGATGATATGTGCTTGCAAACAATGAAGCAAGCCAAATGTTAGTTCTGTAACAGTAACTTTGAAAGTTAGTTCTTGAGAGTAGTGTGAAGAAGGCAGCTACTATGAACAGCTTGTGGCCTCACTCAACTTTTCTCACCATCATTCATTCACCATACTCTTTTCCCTTAAACTCCTTTAAAGTGTTTTCAGTTTCTAAACCACATCTTATTTGGTAAGGCTGTATATTTTTATTCATTATCACATGTTGTGCTGTCTTTTTCCTCCTCTGTCAATTATGTTTTCAACGATGACCCATGACCACTTTCCTAGGTTGTTTTTATTTCTGTCTCAATTTGGCTTCTGTATAGCCGTACTATAATTTTTTGTTTGTTTTGTTTAAGAGCTACAGAACCTACTTGTTTTTGTCTTCCCTGTATTCTTGTCCTCTTTCATAAATTTTTATCATTCTCCTCTATGGTACACTGTAATTAATATATTTTATTTACATATTAACTTCATTTTGTCATCCATCCTGCATTTAAAACAAAAGGACTGTATTTTTAGTTAAACTATCAATTTAAGCATTTTAATTAAACAATGTATGTACATTATTTTGCTTATTTTTAGCGGAACGACATTGATCTACTTGTCAGACAAATAAGGACACAAAGAGCACTAGATGCCTTTGTACAAGCTGTATCCAGTGTTATAGTAAGTTACATAAACAAATATGGATATGCAAAAAAAAAAATGAAACACACAGTAATGCTTTTGTAGAAAAAAAAATACTACTGTAAATATACGTTTTATTTACTTGATTTTATTTACTTTTGTTATTTTTTTAGGATATATACCGTATATATATATATATATATATATATATATATATATATATATATATATTTATTTATTTGTTGGTTTTTTTTTGCATTAACTAGACTTGTGCATTCGTCTTCAGGCGAACATGAAAATGAAGACGAAGAGTGCGTTTTCATTGTTCGTCCCGAAGAAACAGAGAAGCGAAGATAGCGGTGGTAAAACGTACACGAAGATGAAGACATACAACATGAAGAATCTTCGTGTTTGTCTTCGTCTTTGTCTACTAATCTCCCTGGTCCCTTTCCCATCTAGCCTACATTATCTAGGCAGCATCGCGGGGGTTGATGGAAGAGGAAATCCGTCAACCAGTTGGTTGATGACAGAGGAGGACCCTGCAGGCGACCAATAGGCTCATTTGCACGGCCTTTTTAAATCGTGACGGCGAACCTATGGATTTCTGCTCCCGTCAGGGGTTAACTTGGCCGGCAGAGACCACTGGTCTCTCTGTTGTAGCAGGGAGACCAGTGGTCTCTGTCGGCCAAGTTGCTGGGCCAGTATTTTAAAAGTCTGTACGAGCGACTCTATTGGTCGCCAGCAGAGTTGCTCGTACGGACATTTAAACTCCTGGTGCCAAAGCTGTTGCATAGTCCGTACCACATTAACTCCGTATTAACCCCTTCTACAAAAAAACGGAAAAAAACAGGCAAAAAATGGAAAAAAAAATGAACATGAAGAATTCACACGAATATTCGCCCGAACCGAACATAGGAATGGGCGAATATTCGCGGAATACAAAGATGTTTTCCCCCACAAAGACGAACACGAAGAGTTGGCCGGCGCCCAAGTCTAGCATTTTTTATTAACTTATATTTGTTATTAACGGGAAAAGATTTAGCAATATAGATATTTCAGGCAGATTTTTTTTAACGCATTACTTAATTAGTAACTTTTGCATGGTTTAATGTAACATATTTTGAAATCTTTTACAGGTAGTGCCTTTGAAAGAATCAAACTGTGAGCTTGGAGAAGCTCTTTTGGTAGTGAACAAGCTGGTGGTAAGAACAACATTATTACATTTAATAAAAAAAAACAAAAAACATTTATCAGTATATCCTATGTATATCCTATGTTTTCTGAATATGATTAACCAAACATTGTTTTTAAGGTAGGAATTTGTGAAAAGGTGCCTGAGGGGTATTTTTAACAGGGGATTCTTCAATTTAGATTTAAACAAGAGAGAGCTGAGAAAAGACAAATGCATTTAAAAAAAAAGTTAGCACCAAACATATGGAAGTTTACCACACTACCTTGTGTACCTTATATGTAATATATTTATTATTTCTTTTGTTTATGCAAATCCATTCAATACATTTAATACTAAAACATTTTTTTCTACTATTTTAGGGTGGCGTTCTTGATACAGGCCTTAAACTAGTTAGTGGAGTTGTTGGTGGAACACTTGGAGCACTCCTTGGTACAGCGACTGGTTTGGTAGAAGGTGTTGCTGGTACCCTTACACATGCTGTTGGTGGTGCTCTCGGTGGTGCTACTGGTGCCCTCGGGGGTGCTACTGGTGCCCTTGGAAATGTTGCTGGTGGTGTTGTCAAGTCTGCAACTGATGTCATTGGTGGTGCTACTAATCTTGCTGGTGGTCTTGTCAAGACTGCTAGTGGTCTTGTCGGTGGTGTTGCCAATGCTGCTAGTGGTCTTCTCGGTGGTTTACTTGGTGGAAAGAAAGGAGGCTTACTTGGCTAACAGGTAAGAATTATTTTATTTATTAATTATTCTGATGTATAGATTTTTTTTTATTTTATAGCTGCTAGTAAATTTTCAAGTGGATCAATTATAGTGCTGTATAATGTGATGTAGTGTAGTACTAACCAAGAGTGACTCATTACATATTGTTCGAATAAACTTCCTTTATCTGCAGATATGGAACTTGTAGTTGTAGACAGACATTTGTCTACCCACAAATCTCCCTCTTCTGAGTGAGTTGTTTTGTGAAGGGGTGAAGCTAGCTAGATGTGTATTTGAAGATAGCCCTGCATAAAGTGGGGCTAGCCTTCTGATAGTCTTGAGTAGACGTGAAAGTGGGTAGGGAGTGAACATGGCTAAAAGCCGCTCCCCCATGACCAAAGAAATTGGAGAGTGCTAATTAAGTCCTTCTAGTTCCATATCATACATCAATCATTGATTATTTTCATATACACATACAGCAGTTAATCTTCTTAATGGTAAAGTACAATTAAGTGCTGTCATATAGTAAGTAAATGTGTTTACAGACATTTTGATTGGGGTACAATACGTATGAATATATTAGAAAAGTATGTCTCTGCCCTGTAGAGCTTACAGTCTAAATGATTTCTTGCAAATATTTGCTAACCAATATAAAACATACAGTATCATGAAGAAACTAAGCTAAGATCGATTGATTAATGTTGCGTTTTCTCAAATGATGCAGATCGCTATAGATATGCATTCTTAAATAATTGTTTAATGGTTTCCTACTCTGATTGCCCTATACTTTTTTTTAGGTACCCCAGTGAGTCATGCCAGCAAAAAAAGAAAGTGATACAGTCCTACATTACGCATTTCTTTGTATGTTTCTTAATTTCAAAGAGTTTTTTGATTCTCTTCAAGCAATTGTCCTAGTTTCTCTCATTTAAACATTGACTCCTCCTTATATTACTTGACTGTCAATAAACACAAAGCTTTACTTTAATTGCAATATTGTTATTTACTCAATGGCAAACGCAAGGGGTCCACACAAGTCAATCTGTCATGTTAACAAGTAACTCATGGCTTTTTAATCCACTAAAAATACATTTGTGATATGATTAAGCTTGAGGACATTTATTAAAATCAAGGTTCTGCAGGAAAACCTCGAGTTTTTAATCACTATAGGGGAGTTAAAAAATGCTATAAACCAGACACAACAGAATAAACCTATCTAGCACCACATCAGCAAGTGCACAAGGGCCATTCTGGAATGGCAAAATTGCATTAATCAATATATTGTATGTGTAGTTCATATCTCATTGGTGTCTGAAGCAATCAGAAATATGAACATTTCTGTTTTCTGTTACAGTAGATTAGGTTAAATGAAAGCATAGCTTGGGAATTTTAATAAAACATTGGGGAACATTTTATGTTGAGCGTGTTTATGATGTGGAAAAAAAATCCAGGCTGGGAATATGTATTAAATGGGAAAACACTGGGGACGACTGACATGGAAAAGGACTTAGGAGTTTTAGTCAACAGTAAATTTACCTGTAGCGACCAGTGTCAGGCAGCTGCTGCTAAGGCAAATAAAATCATGGGGTGCATCAAAAGGGGCATAGATGCCCACGACATGGAAATAATTCTACCACTGTACAAGTCACTAGTCAGACCACACATGGAATACTGTGTACAGTACTGGGCACCAGTGTACAAGAAAGATATAGTGGAGCTGGAGAGGGTTCAAAGACGGGCAACCAGAGTAATAAGGGGAATGTGAGGACAACAGTACCCAGAAAGATTATCAGAATTAGGGTTATTTAGTTTGGAAAAAAGACGGTTTAGGGGAGACTTAATAACTATGTATAAATATATAAGGGGGCAGTACAGAGATCACTCCCAGGATCTATTTATACCCAGGACTGTATCTATAACAAGGGGACATCCTCTACGGCTGGAGGAAAGAAGGTTTCTACACCAGCACAGACGGTGGTTCTTTACAGTAGGAGCCCTGAGATTATGGAACTCTTTGCCAGATGTGGTAATGGTAAACCCAATAAAAGAGTTCAAAAGGAGCCTGGACGTGTTTCTTGAAAGCAATAATATTACAAGTTATGGATATTAGATTAATAGGGACCGAACGTTGATTCAGGGATTTATTCTAATTGCCATATTTGGAGTCGGGAAGGAATTTTCCTCCTGGTATGGGGCAAATGGCATCTGTTTCATAAGGGTTTTTTGCCTTCCTCTGGATCAACACAGTAGGCACACAATAGGTATATAGGTTAACTTGATGGACTTTGGTCTTTTTTCAACCTTATGAACTATGTTACTATGTTACTATTGCCCCAAATTACCCAATAATGAGGTGTTCCTCTTCCTCAGGTACAAGACACAAAAAGTGTTTATATTATAAAGTGTGGACAAAGGTTGGAAAGGACCACATTTAATAAATAAAATATAGTAAGTAAAAAATTATATTGACTGTCACTTCCTTTACAATTTATTATAACCATACCTGGGAACTTCTCAGCTCCGGCTACTCGGACCATTCCCTTGCGGGACGCGGCCAGGACTGCACACTGGCGTCAGCGGGCAGTCCCGCTGACGTTGATGGGTGGTCCCGCTGACATTGATGGGCGGTCCCACTGATGTTGTTGGGCAGTCCCGCTGATGTCAGGGGGGTTCCCGCTGATGGCAGCGGGAAACACCCCCATTTCATGGAAAAAATGGCCGGGGAGCAGGGCGTGTCAAGACCCCGTTCCCGCAACCTGGAGGATTCGGGTCTTGACCCAGAGAACCGGAGGAGCAGCATTCACCCAGCAATCTCCGGGTCAAACCCGGAGAGTTCCCAGGTATGATTATAACTTCATTTTTGCTACAATTAAAGTATAATTGTATACATATTCATATCCAGTTGAACATAGCCCCGCATGGTAGGTGTGAATGCACTATATGTATATTGGCTAACAAGAACCAAGACATAATCCATTTTTTGTAAGGAATTACTGACTTTAAGTTAGACTAAAGTCTACCCCATAAGAGTTTTCTCATGCAAACATGCATTTCATGTCAAGCAGTTTAGGGACCCCAGTATTTTTGCAGATTTTATGGCTAGGACCTACAAGGTAATATTTTTTGGAAACACTAGGGAGGCAGAGGGAGCTTAAATAGATGCCTGGCTGCAAAAGTGCTGTAGGAAGGAGGGATTTGGGTTTTTAGAGAACTGGGCAGACTTTGCAGTGGGGATGGGCTGCACCTCTATAATGAGGGGCCTGTGGTACTGGGGAGAAGATGGTTAGAGGGATGGAAGGCATTTTAAACTAGAGTGTGTGGGGGGTGAAGATAGCATTACAGTGGTAGCTAGAGTAGGCCCAAGGCAGGGCTAAGCTGTGCAATATATATATATTTAAATTGCACTTTATATCACAATGATTTTCACCAATTGCACTTTATTCTTCATTTACAAATGGAACCACTTCACATTTACCTGAATTTTATCTTATTGGAATCCATATTGCAAGACATCTTTCTAAAATTTCACCTTGTTTTTGTTTTGCACACAAACGGAAACACCTCATTTTCATTTGGGATCTACCTCATTGAACCCCATAAACTGCATTATTTGCACATATCTAGTGTGCACCTTCTTTTGTAAGTGCAATTTTTGTTCTTTGTTGCTGGTATTTATAAAGTTAATGTACCACCGGTCTATTTTTAAGAAAAAACACCCCATTACATTGTCTCTATGAGTACTATTTAATTGATTGTTATTCGGTTACCGTATTTATTTTGTCTTCTATACTTTTTCCAGTTTTACACAAGAGCCCTACAGTTTTGTTTTGGATTGGGAAGTTGGGAAAGGAATGATGGAATCAGTTTATATATAGAAAAAGTGAAACCACAACATGTTGTGACACATAGGTTGGAAAATAGCTTGTTGGTGATATGTACAAATGCCTGTAGTTTAAGGAATAAGATCCCTGCATTTACTGCATTAGCAACAAATGATAATGTGGATTTAGTTATGGTTACAGAGACCTGGTACAATCAGTAAAATGACTGGGATGTTGCCATACCAGGATACATGCTATATAGAAAGGATAGAAATGGCAGAAAGGGCCATTCTTGGCCGTTCTTTATGTAAACAATAGCTTAAAGGTTAGGTGATGTTATAATTATGGGAGAATTTAAACTCCCAGGAGTAGAGACATCCTAAATTATTTACAGGGACTATGTCTAAAGCAGTTCGTAGAGGAAAGAGACTGTGCTGGATTTAGTATTTACAAATGGAGACTTGATTTTGGATGTCACAGTAGGAGAGTATTTGGGCTCTAGTGATCAATCAGTCTGGTTTAATATAAGGAGAGAGGTTACATTGCACCACACTAAAACCAAGGTTTTTAATTTTAGATATGTGAATATACCAAAAAGTGGAGAGACTGGTAGGTGTGTCTTTGATGGCCTGGACATCTTTAGATGGAGTTCAGGAGAGATGTCCTGCTAAAGGCAGCAAAATATTGCATAAACTTATAAGCAAGAGTAAAAGAGAAAGGAATCCCCTATTGTACTCCACAGATGTGGCAAATATATTGAATGACAAGAAGAGAGCTTTAAAGAATTATAAACAGACTCAAAATGAGGAAGATGAGAGCAAATATAAAGCTAAGCTTAGAGAGGCAAATCGCATTATTAGATGCGCCAAAGCACACACTGAGATATTTATAGATAAGTAAGAGAAAAAAACATAAACCGGGAATAATTAAACTAAAGACAAATGAAGGGAATTATCTAAATGAGGATAAAGATCTAGCCGACGGTCTAAATAAATATAAATAAATATAAATAATAAAACAGACAAATCTAACGGACCTGATGAGACACGACCAAAATTATTAAAATAACTTTGGCGTATCCTGGCAAAACCGCTAGAATATCTACTTAACCAGTGACTACTGACAGCACTAGTTCCAGAAGACTGGAAGTTGGCAACCGTAGCACCACTGCACAAAAAAAGGTAGTAGGGAGAACTTGGCCAACTATAGACCAGTAAGCCTTACATCAGTAGTTGGCAAATAATGCAAACCATGCTAAAGGATAGGATTGTTAAATATCTGGTAGTAAATGGTTTGCCTGATTAGAAACAGTTTACTACAGGAAGATCCTGTCAAACTAACTTAATTTATTTTTTTGACTGGGTAACTAAGATAATAGACCAGGGAGGAGCTGTTGATATCACCTATCTAGATTTTAGTAAGGTATTCCACACTGTCCCTCATAGAAGACATACATAAATTGCAGTCATTGTGTATGGATGCCAGAATAGTTAAACAGATAAGGCAATGGTTGAGTGATAGGAGGCCGAAGGATTTAGTTAATGGTTTATATTCAGAGGACGGACTTGTCACTAGTGGGGTACTTCAAGCATCAGTATTGGGACCTGTACTTTTTAATGTTTTTATTAGTAACATTACATAAAGTCAGGTAAGGTATATCTTTTTGCAGAAGACATAGTCTGCAAGAATGGTTGTGAGTGTGGCAGGTGCAGTTTAATATTGATAAATGTAAAATAATGCACTTGGGACTTAAATATCTCAAGGCAGAATATAGCATTGGGGGTACTTTTCTGCCAGTGAAAACGGAAGAGGGGGACTTAGGAGTAATTATTTCTGATGACTATAAGGTAACCAGATAATAATAAAGCATCCCAAAAAGCAAGCAGCATGCTGGGTTGCATAGGGAGAAGCATTATTAGCAGAAAGAGGGAGGTGATTATGCCACTTTACAGATCTTTGGACAGGCCTCACCTAGCGTATTGTGTACAGTTCTGGAGACCCCCATCTCCAGAAGTATATTGACACATTGGAGAGAGTTCAGAGGAGAGCTACAAAAATGGTAAGGTGTTTGCAGGACAGAACATATCAGGAAAGGTTAAAGGATCTTAATATGTATAGCATTGAGGAAAGAAGAGAGGGGGGTGCAATAGAAACATTTAAATTCTTAAAGGGATGTAACAAAGTACAAGAGGCAAGCTTATTTGAGGAACAATGTTAGGTCATACAGTGAGGGAATTTAAACAGGCATG
Organism: Sceloporus occidentalis; assembly: GCA_023333645.1. Lineage (NCBI taxonomy): Eukaryota > Metazoa > Chordata > Lepidosauria > Squamata > Phrynosomatidae > Sceloporus > Sceloporus occidentalis. The sequence goes on from JALMGF010000028.1 coordinate 1,393,828, forward strand.
GGCAGGGCCGGCCTTTGGGGTGTGCGACCTGTGCGACCGCACAGGGCGCCACACTCCAGGGGGCGTAGCTACGGTGGCGTCGGATCCCCCGGTACCTAGCGGGGGGGGCGGTCCGCACCGGGTGCCGCTCATCAGGGGGGCACCCGGCACCCCTCCAGAGACGGACAGTAATGTCCGCCGCTGCAGGAGCAGGCTCGCAAGGGAGCGGTATCGGAGGTCTTTAACAGACCTCCGGCTCCCTTGAGTGATTTTAGACTGGTTCAAGGATCTCCCTTGAACCCGGCTTAAAATCACTCAAGGGAGCTGGAGGTCTGTTAAAGACCTCCGATACCGCTCCCTTGTGATCCGCGCGGCAACAGCTGCTGTGCGCCGGGGTTTGTTGTCAGAACCCGGCGCACAACACTGAAGCCGCGCCCACCGCTGTCCGTGCCCTCTGACCCGGAAGAAGGCAGAAGAACTGAAGAAGAGGAGCGAAGAGAAGGAAAAGGAGCTGTAAGGAGGAAAGAGGAAAGGTAGGAAAGCATTCAGTGAGAGTGAGAGTGGATTGGTGTATGTGTGGATTGGTGTATGTGTGGATTGGTATGTGTGTGGATTGGTATATGTGTGGATTAGTGTATGTGTGGATTGGTATATGTGTGGATTGGTATATGTGTGGATTGGTATATGTGTGGATTGGTATATGTGTAGATTGGTATGTGTGTGGATTGGTATGTGTGTGGATTGGTAAATATGTGTGGATTAGTGTATATGTGTGGATTGGTATATATGTGTGGATTGGTATACGTGTGGATTGGTATATGTGTGGATTGGTATGCGTGTGGATTGGTATGCGTGTGGATTGGTATATGTGTGGATTAGTATATGTGTGGATTGGTAAGTGTGTGAAAGTGATGGGTGTTATGCTGTATCATTTCCAATGTCTTTTTCATGATCTAATTATGCTCTAAAAGTACATCATAACTCCCATCACTCTATACTGTTCCATACAGTGGCAGAGCTGGGAGGCAGAGGCCTTGCACCCCCACCGCAGGACTCCTGAAAGGTAAGTGAACTTCAAAGAGGGAAAGGGTAGATAGTTAGATGGGGGTAGATAGGGAGAAGGGAGTGAGACAGGGGAAAGGGGGTAGATAGGGAGAAGGGAGTGAGAAGGGGTAGATAGGGCAGAAGGGAGTGAGATAGGGCAATCATACTCCTATAATGCCAAGTCTGCGAGTACATCCTGGAATCTGGGTATGCCTGGGCATGATAGGAATGTGATTGCTGTTAATCATATATATATATATATATATATATATATATAATATTGTTATTTAATTGTTTTGTCCTATTTTGGTGTGTTACTTACTTTAAATAAAAGTGTTAGATTTTTTTATGGTGGGGGGGGTCATATTCGGTTTTGGCCAGGTAAATGCTGCACTTTCGGTTTCAGTCCAGAATTCGTTTCGGTGCATCCCTACTACTAAGCCAGACAATGAAGTGGTAGGCCTACACCACATCAATGTTTGGCGTAGTATATAGTGATTGGGGTTTTGTTACAAGTTTTGTTACAAGTTTTTATTCCTTTCTTTTTTTGGGATGGGGGGGCGCCAGAGGAGTAGTCCGCACAGGGCGCCAGAACACCTAAGGCCGGCTCTGGGCATGGGATAGACATAAAGCTTTCCTCACTATAGGACCTGACCAAAGACTGATAAGGCTTTAAACCCCCTTACATAAGAATTGTAAAAAACCTTGAGAAATATGGAGAAGATTATTAAATATACTGGGCACTGTATAGATTATATTTAATACTGGCAAAGCTAGCCTACGAGTATCCGAATGGATACTTAAACATTAATATTATTCATATTTGGTTAGTGTATGATTATAGCTAATCATTTTGGCTCCAGGTATTTACATTTCTCAATTGACGTGATTGAGCAGGTGGTAGATAAATGGAAAAGCCTTCCAGCAGAACTGGTAGAGCCTAATACCATGAGGGAATGTAAACATGCATGGAGCAGCCATATATGGTTATCCTGCATATATGATGAGACCAAGGGCTGAGTAAGGTTTGAGCATTTACACAAGGAAAAACAGGCAGATTAGACAGACTAAAGAAAGGTTTCTTACCTGCCATCAAATTCTAAGTTTCTATGTAACAATTCCCCACTAGAGTCCTTACCAGTGCAATAATTGCATGGTATTGGGTTGGATATGCCACCCAAATGTATATATGTCAAGGCTAAAATCATTAAGCGGCAACCGGTCGCTCATGAAGTTTTTAGCAACCAATCCGCACCCCTCAGTATCCTCCGCAAGGCTTCTAGCTTGGTTGTGGTGCCGGTATTTCATGCTGAGCGCTAGGAATATGACGTCATATACTGGCCCTCAGCAGTGAAGCAGTGCCCACCACGGCAGAGCAGGGAGACAGAGGCCTTGAACTCCCACCGCAGGACCTTTACAAGGAAAGTGAACTTCAAAGAGGAGAGGGGGTAGATAGTGAGAAGTGGGGGAGAGGGGTAGATAGTGAGAAGTGGGGGAGAGGGATAGATAGTGAGAAGTGGGGGAGAGGGGTAGATAGTGAGAAGTGGGAGAGAGGGGATAGATAGTGAGACGTGAGAGAGAGGGGGTAGATAGTGAGAAGGGAAGAAGAGGGGGTAGATAGTGAGAAGGGAGGGAGAGGGAGTAGATAGTGAGAAGGGAGGGATAAGGGGTAGATAGTGAGAAGGGAGGAGAGGGGGTAGATAGTGAGAATGGAAGAGAGGGGGTAGATAGTGAGAAGGGAGGAGAGGGGGTAGATGTGTGGATGATTTTTCTAAATGAGTGAGAGTATGAATTAATGAATTTGTGAGAATGCATTAATGAATATGTGTATATGATTTGTATGAATGAATTATGTGAATGAAAGTGTGAATTAGTGAGTGACTGTAAAAGTGCTTGTGTGTATCATAGATGTATAATTGATTTGTGGAAAGGCAAAGATGGCACAAGCAGAGTTTTTGAGCCTTGGGGACAAAGAAGGCACAGGTCGGGCTGTTTGGGGACAAAGTAGACTCATGCCAGGCTGTTTGGGGACAAAGATGGCCAGACCTATGCATGTAATTTGGGTGCTGGTCAGGATCTATGTGGGCAAAGTGGATGCCAGGACTGGCTTTGGGGTGTGTGACCTGTGATCTATGCCTGTAATTTAGGGGGTTTTATCTATAGCTTTAATGCTGAGTTTTTTTGTGAATTCCACTTGATCTATACCTGCAAAGCTGTGTTTTTGTGTTATTCTGTTGATACATATCTGCTATGCTATGTTTCCATATATTATATATGTATACCTGCAAATACAGGGTTTGTATGTCTTATTCAGTTGATCAATACCTGCAATGCTGTTTCCATGTGTTTATTTGATCTATACCCTCAGTGCTAAGTGTACATGTGATTTTCAGTTGATCTATACCGGCAATGCTGGGTTTTTGTGTTCTGTTGATCTATACCTGCAATGCTATGTTTCCATGCATTATTATTGTATACCTGCTGTAATGGGTTCACCAAGAGAGCTGTAGTCGCTCCCAGAGATCACCCAGATGTATCCTCCTGTTCCAGCACCAGTCAGCATGCACACATTGGAACCCTGCTATATGTACCCTAGAAGTAGACACAACTACCTTGAATTGAGTACAGCAAGAATTAACATTTTATTGAACCGAATATAGCCTATATATCCACAGAAACATCAAGACAACAGCCAGGTTTTTAACAGAAAAAATGGCTCAATCACATCAGTACAAAATTGAATTACATCACACAAAATTGAGACTTAACAGAACAATTATAAAATTAACTAATTTAAGATGCAGGGAAACAATGACTATGGAAGGGGCCTCCTATGGAGTGAGCAGATAGTCTTTGTACATTTCAACCTGCATTTTTACAAGTGACCCCCCACACTTCCCCCACAGGAGGAACCATGGCCCAAAGGCCCAGGCTGAATGTGGGCAAGTGTCCACAAGACTGCAACTCTCAGGAAGGGGCTGTGTCTGGCCCAGCAATGTAGTTATGTCACATATATCCCCTTTAAAAAAAAAGACTGAATTGGGGCTAGACCCCAACCGGGTCTGCAACCAGTTCAGTCGGGGAGCACAGGGTTGTGGATGCAGGGGGCTGGCAAGAGGTACCTGTCCCACTAACCACTACTGGGGTACACTTGAAGACTGGGGAGTTCAGGTCCCAGGCAAGGACAAAAGTCCCACGCACCAGGGCAGGGTAGGGTCCATAATCTGTGGGTAGCAGGCTTGCTTTCAGTCCTCTCCAGGGGCCCAAGTGACGGAGAGTTCCGTCACACACTCTGTCATTCTGATTCTGAGAGGCAAATGTTTTTTTGGTGCGGTAGCGAAGGGAGTGATTGCATGCTAGGGAGCGTGGAGCAGGGCCCAGTTTTTTCAATATGAAATGAATTTGCAACAGGGTCTAATATTTATATATATCGGCGGCAGGGTCTAATATTTATACATATTGGCATCGGCAGCATGGTCAAATATTTATTTATATTGGCAGCAGGGTCTAATATTAAAGAATTAAAACTAACTGCCAGTTCAGCTGTTATTTCGAAATCATATTTCAATCATGGTCTTTACTTCAAAGAGATAAGTACATATTATGTAGTTAAAATGCATGTCTGTGTGTGTAATCTGATGCGTTTCATAGTGTATCCCTGAATGGCAGAAATAAAATGTGGTCACCCGAGGTCAGACCCAATGGTGTCATCAAAGTGTGTGTGGAGTAGAGATGATAGTTTCACCATTTACATTGAAAGAGACTGTCAAAGAAACATTAGCATCAGAGGAAGGGCCCTCTATCAATAAAAGAAGGGCCAATGATTTCTCCCCATCCCTTCTATCCAGTAAGTACCATCAGGTAAACATAGTTTTTTTTGTTCTGCAGGCTTTTTTCCCTTTTTTTTTTGCTAAAAAATTAGATAAATATGGCATCAAAGTAAATCACGGTATTATACTGAAACATTACATTTATGTATATATATATATATATATATATATATATGTATATATATATATATATATATATATGTACTTTCAAAGGTAAATGGCAAATTATGACTCAACAAACATGAACAGGTTAAATAACCCAAGCTACCAAGAATCATTCATCTGTATGCCTGAAGAACATCACTGATATTAGATCCATGAGAAGAGAAACACTTTAATTGGTTTCCAATATTTCTGTAGCTATTACAATGTGAACACAATGGGGGTCATACATGATGACCACTTTTGCTGCAAAAAATAGTAAATGTAGCGCATTCACCTCAGAAACTAAGCAAATTCCTGCATATTTCTCAATATTTATCACTTAGTATCACAACTGCTCAATACACATACACAAGTAAAAGTAAAGCATGCTTTTCAGAAATGGTCACCTTTTTTTTTAAAACCTTTTCAAAACAATATAAAAGGTTTAACAATTCCACAGAAATTAAATGATATAATATGAAGATATAATTAAAGACAACTTCATTCCACCTCATCACACCATAAAAAAATTCTGATGAAAGGCACCTATTTCATAGAATATTACATTTAAATATATAGTTGTCTTGTTAATTGTTTTTGTATACTTAGCTGAGGCTGAATGCCAGCTTCATTATTATACATAGTTTCCCAAATAATTGTTGTTCTGCTAATCTTACCTACACTACTGTAAATTATTATTTGAAGTTATACTTAGTGTGTGTACTTTTCATACCGGTTACACCCACAATTACATTCCTTTTTGTTACATTTATTTTTTTCACATGCTGAATAATGTGTCCCATATATTTAGAGAAAAACAATTAAGACTTTTTAAGAAGTTGCAGCAAGAAACCTTGAAAGTTTAATATTAATAGAAAGCATGATAATAGTTTTTGCTATGAAACTATTATCATGTATTGATGTATACAGCGAAGGAAAAATTATTTGATCCCCTGCTGATTTTGTACGTTTGCCCACTGACAAAGGCATGATCAGTCTATAATTTTAATGGTAGGTTTATTTGAACAGTGAGAGACAGAACAACAAAAAAATCCAGAATAATGCATTTCAAATAAGTGTTTCATTCCCTATCAATCAGCAAGATGCCTGGCTCCCAGGTGTCTTTTATACAGGTAACAAACTGAGATTAGGAGCACGCGCTTAAGGGGAGTGCTCCTAATCTCAGTTTGTAACCTGTATAAAAGACACCTGTCCACAGATGCAATCAATCAGATTCCAAACTCTCCACCATGGCCAAGACCAGAGAGCTGTCCAAAGATGTCAAGGACAAGATTGTAAACCTACACAAGGCTGGTATGGGCTACAAGACCATCGTCAATGACAAATTGGACCCCAGCATTTCCTTGGGCCCCGCTCCATGTTCCTTAGCATGCAATGACTCCCTCCGCTCCTGCACCAAAAAAAAAAATATTTGCCACACTGACTGCAGATTAGGGGTTGACTGTGAGAGTCAGTGCAGTCTTCCCTCCTTCTGACCCTGACCATGACTTTGAATGGTCCTCTCCCCATAATCATCGCCAGACTCCCTTTGTCCCTGTCACGTTCTACCCAGGCTGCGGAGCTGCATATCTCTATCTTGCTACAGTTTCTCTGTTTTTCTATAATCCATTCCTGGATTTACTTATGCTCTGTTCTGATCTTCCATTCCTTGCTTCTAGTTCTGCTCTTTGCTTCAGCCATGTTTCCTTAATAAGGTATGTCTCTTTGATATGTGTTTAGATTTCATGTTTGGTACCTCTGTAGGCAGGATTTAGCGTTAGGACCCACCGAGTATTGGAGTACTTTGGCGTAGTGGTGGGCTAAGCATACTATGGCCATAAAATGTGACGGAATCTCCAATTGTTATCTTATAGTCCTAGGCTAGTCCTGTGGATTCTGTGTATACCTGTCATGTGTGTCTTGTCCCTGTAACCTGAATCCCCAGTAGAGGGGTGTCCTGTCCTGTATCCCCAGTAGAGGAGTGTCCTGTCCTGTATCCCCGGTAGAGGCGTGTCTTGTCCTGTATGCCCGGTAGAGGGATGTCCTGTCCTGTATGCCCGGTAGAGGGATGTCCTGTATTGAATCCCCAGTAGTGGGGTGTCCTGTCCTGTTCATGTCGGATCCTTAGTATTCTTGTCTTCCCTGTTGTGCCCTGTATTATGTATATCTTGTCTGGTTATGTTTCTTGCTTGGTCTCCCTGTCCCTTGCTTGTTATGTTTCTGCTATATACTCTGCTTAGCTTCCGTACTCCCAGCCTGCAGCATCCTGCACATGATTCCAGTGCTATGTCTCATGCCTGCTCCAGGGTGCCTGCAGGATATCTCCAAGTTCTGCTCTGTTCTGTCATCATCTGCTGCTATGTCAGGGTGCTGGCATGTGGCTGCACAACCCTAGATGCCCACTGGGAGAGTGCTGTTGCCCTGCACCGGGCCCTGTCCAACTCCGCTACTGCACAGCAACTCCTGAACATTATCATTGGGCGCTCTGGGTCATTACAGTCGTCTGTATGGATCCAGTTCCTGACAGTCAAATATACAACACATGTAAACAGCACTTGCATCACCTGAATAAGACATACAAACCATATATTTGCAGGTATACATAAATAATGTATGGAAACATGGCATAGCAGATATAGATCAGAAGAATAACACACAAACTGTCAGGATTCAGCCCCAGCCCTGCAAACTGCCAGGGGTGGCCACCCCTTTAAGAGTACCATGTATGTATTGTCGGGCTATATATGTAATCCATGTTCTGTGTATTTATGTTCAGCTGTGTTTGGTTATACCTATATCTATCCCATTACCACACCTGACCTAACCAACAGGCTTTATTACTCTGCCTCCCTCACCTGAAGCCTATGTCATTCACACCTGACCTAATGACCAGGCCTATATCTGGGCACTCTCCTGTTTGTTAGGTACCTTTGCATTGAAGTTATAGGACCGTTTTGCTCTGGCCCTGTACCTGATCCTGACTTGTTCCTGGCTTCCTGTGTACCTGATCCTGTATTGTTCCTACCCAGAGGGCTTCCTGCCTTCAGCCCTGTCCAGAGGGCTTCCCGCTAAGAGACTGTTTAACCTGTATTTGCTTGTCTAGCCATAATATACAATACATAGCATTACCTGGAATTCTGCCTGTGATGTATTCCTTTGTGCCTGTCTGTCTTATCCTTCGGTTACCATGCATCGCTGTGTGCAGACAGAACCCCAGGTACCCCCTGCAATGAGGCTCCTACCCAACCTGATTACCCGTGCCCTGACACAAACCCAGTTTTGCATGTATAGATCAATTGAAAATCACAAGTTAACTCAGCATTCCATTACATTTATTTATAAAGTGTCCGCAGATTCCGAAGCGCTGTTACAGTCAGTAGAACAATTTATAAACACATACAATAACAAACTGGTGCAAAGGAGAAGAGGGCCCTGCTCTTGTGAGCTTACAATATAGTCGGTGGTTGAGGGGGAAGTGAGAAAATAGGAGGAGACTGCTTGGATGGGGATGAGTTGATCTGGTTCCGATGATGTATTGAAGCTGTTGATCGTTCAGATGGCTTGATTATGATGATGGTTGGGAGTAATGGGAAGGAATGTTGTACGCTTCCCTGAACAGGTGGGTTTTCAGAGAGGTTTTGAAAGTTGCGTATGAGGCAGAAAGTCTGATGGAACGGGGAAGGGAATTCCACAGGAGGGGTGCCGCAGGTTAAATCCTGAATATGGGAGTGGGTAACAACAGTACAAGATAGCCAGAGGTTGTGAAAGTAGCGAAGGGGATGAGTAGGGGTGTATTTGGATAGGAGGATAGAGATGTAAGGGGGTGCAGAGTTGTTGAGAGCTCTGTAGACCAGGGTCAGAAGTTTTGATTCTGAAGGGTATGGGGAGCCAATGAAGTGATTGACATAGTGGGGCAGAGGATGAGGAACGGCGGCAGATAAAAATTAATCTAGCTGCAGTGTTGAGGATGGATTGAAGTGGTGAAATGTGGGAAGTTATAGCTATAAAAAACCCTAAATTACAGCCATAGATCCCAGGTTGCACACCCCAAAGGTCACACACAAATTACAGCCCAGCCTGGGCCAACTTTGTCCGCAAACAGCCCAGCATAAAACATCTTTGTCCGCAAACAGCTCACCCTTTGCCATCTTTGTCCCATAAACACCCTGCATGTGCCATCTTTGCCTCTCCCCAAATCACTTACACATCCATGATACAAACAAACACTTATACAGTCACTCACTCATTCACTCTTTCATTCACACAATCATTCATTCTCTCACTCATTCACACCAATCATTTACACATATTCATTAATGCATTCTCACAAATCATTCAAACAATTCATTCACACATTAACTCATTCTCTCACTCATTCTCAGTTTTTATTTATTTTTATTTATCAGTGCTATGGAATTTGATGGCGCTACATAAAACAATAAATAATAATAATATCTGAATAATTCAGAGGAAAACTGGGTGAAAGTGATGCGGTCAGATGAGACCAAAATAGAGCTATTTGGCATCAACTCAACCCCATGAACGCCATCTCCGCCGTCAAACATGGAGGTGGAAACATTATGCTTTACAACTTCACCTCATCTTCACCTCATCAAAGGGAAGATGGATGGGGCCATGTACCGTCAAATCTTGGGTGAGAACCTCCTTCCCTCAGCCAGGGCATTGAAAATGGGTCGTGGATGGGTATTCCAGTATGACAATGATACAAAACACACAGCCAAGGCAATAAAAGAGTTGCTCAAGAAGAAGTACATTAAGGTCCTGGAGTGGCCTAGCCAGTCCCCAGACCTAAATCCCATTGGAAATATGTGGAGGGAGCTGAAGGTTCGAGTTGCCAAACGTCAGCCTTGAAACCATAATGACTTGGAGAGGATCTGCAAAGAGGAGTGGGACAAAATCCCTCCTGAGATGTGTGCAAACCTGGTGTCCAACTACAAGAAACGTCTGACCTTTGTGATTGCCAACAAGTACGAAGTCATGTTTTGGGTCAAATAGAAATTCAAATCAATTTATAACTTTTTTGAAATGCGTTATTCTGGAATTTTTTGTTGGTATTCTGTCTCTCACTGTTCAAAAAAAAACGACCATTAACATTATAGACTGATCATGTCTTTGTCAGTGGGTAGGCATACACAATCAGCAGGGGATCACATACCGAATATAGGCCGTGCCCTTAAAGTTTGGAGTTATTTTAAGGAAAAAATACACATTAGTGGAATGGCAAAACCCCTGATATGCTTTATGCCCGTAGAGACATGCCTATCTGACCCCCCCAGATATGCTTTATGCCTCCTAGAAATGCCCATCTGCCCCTAGATATGTTTTATGCCCCCTAGAAATGCATTATGCCCCCCTGATATGCCACTCTGCTTCCTAGAAGCAATGGTACTTGAAAAGGACATCATAGAACTAGAAAAACTGCAAAAGAGGGCTACAGAATTAATAAAGGGAATGGAAGATTTTAGTTATGAAGAGAGACTAAAAAGGATATTTTAACATTGTATAAATACATGCAGGGCCAATATATAGAACTCTCCAGTGACCTGCTCATTAACAGAAATGTACAAAGAACAAGGTCAGCCTCTAAGACTGGAAGAGTGAAGATTTCATTGACAACAAAAGGAAGGGATTCTTTACAGTAAGGGCTCGTACGGACCTTTAACCAATGGTCCCCAGGCCAAGTTCTACCCTCAGGAGTTAAAGGTCTGTTCGCCCACGAAGGCGAACACGAAGACGAACACGAAGAGTTGGCCAGCGCCCAAGTCTAATGTTTTGCGCCTTCACTACTTTCATTAGGCATGTCTTGGAACACTCTGGTTACCATCCCATGACCTCAGCCCTTACCCAATCAAACGTGGGATTGTATTTGCACAACCATGGATAACCCAGGACCACAGGATAATGAGGAGAGTGGATTACCTGGAGTTGTATGATTTCATGATGGAGAGCTCCTACACCCTTAGACAATGGAGCGGTTTCATGGGTCACCTGCGGAGGCTGTAGGGGTCTGCCATCAATCGCCTTAATGGCAAGTGGAGCAGTACGAAGCTGCAAAAGGTCACTGGGCAAAGGTCCAGTTGATAAAGAGGCCTGCTGCCCTAGAGTCAATGAGTGTCTCTGTAGCATTGGAAATCTTGCCCCAGGAGACCACCGGGACTAGGGGTTTATCCTTGTGGATAGCCAGGAATGCCGAGATGCCACTTAAGGCTTGTCCCCCATGGGACCTTAGGTGCAGGCGCTTCCCGGACATGTGGGACAAGTTCTTACTGAAGTAAAAGCACAGGCCCTCCCTTCTCCTAAAGGGCCTCTCCTCAACTGAAAGACAAAAAGCTCGTGGCAAAGTGGATAGGAGGCCTCCTCAGGTGCTCCGTGAAGGATTTGTGAGTCAATAAGGATGCAATATGAGACCACTTCCTCCAAATCTCTGGGAAGGTCCCGAGCTGCAATCTCCTCTTTAACCGTATCCGAGAGCTTTTTAGAGAAAGCAACCACAAGCGCCTCATTATTCCAATCGACCTCAATGGCCAGGGTACGAAACTCGATGGCATAAACCGAATCCTAATGCCCTGCTGAATGGACATTAGTTGTTTGGCTGTTAAAGTGGAGCGAGCTGATAAAGATAAAGGACGCAACAAGCTCAAGCTTTTGCATCTCCCAAAGGGGATAAGCCCATGCCAAGACCCTGTCCGAGAGTAAGGAAATCATGAAGCCCACTTTACTCAGATGGAAAGGCCTGAGGTACTATCTCCAGATACTACTAACCTGGTTCAGGAAATCTCTGCACTGATTAGGGTCACCCCTATAACACTGGGGCTGCCTCTAGCAACATTGGAGTCACCTATGGTGGACGAAGCGAAAGCGGCAGCAGGTAAAGGAGCCCTGCTTTGGGTATATTAGATGGTGGAGCCAGATGCGCAGTATGGAACAACAAGGCCTGGAGGACTGCTGCAACCTGGTGCATTTGCTGGTCTACCTGGTCCAGCCTGGTAAAAATGTTAGGTGGATTGCCTGCACTTTCTGGATTCATGGCCCTCGTGTAATGTTTGGAATCAGGAACAAGGTGGACACAAAATATATAGTACAAAAAACCTTTATGAAAAAAATCAAGCAAATAAGGCCAAATTGTAATCCAGGAGCGTATACCAATAAGGAGCCAGGGCAGGAACCAAAGCGGGTAGTCAGATGAGCCAGGAATCAGGAGCCAGGCAGGTAGTCAGACAAAGCCGTGTCATACACAGGAACTCAGGAACAACAGGATACACTCAGAAGCAGGAAGCAAAACACAAGGGCAAATGCATGCTGCAGGCTTATATAGGCCAGAGCAATGTGGAGCTTAAAAGAACCGCCCACAGTCCACAGCAAAAAGGCAGAGAGCTCACAAAACTAGAGCAACCGTGAAACTCAGCTAATGACATTATCATTTTAAAAAAAGATACTAAATAGGTTAAACATGTGCTACAGACAATCATTCTTTTTCCTTTAAGTCCAAAGCAGTAATAGTATGAATAGACTGTCAACACACACATAAACACATACATTGCCCTTAAACGTGACTACCCATATACAAACACACACATATGCACTGCCCTCACACACACATACACTGCCCTAACATAAGCTGTTTGGAAGAAATTGTGAAATCCGTGGTATTTAGTAGACTTGGGCACCAGGGGGCTCTTCGTGCTCGTCTTCGGGGGGAAAAATCTTCGTATTCCGCGAATATTCCCTGTTCCTGTCTTCTCTTCGGGCGAATATTCGTGGACATTCTTCGTGTTCGGTTTTTCTTCGTTTTCCCGGTTAAGGGGTTAATACAGGGTTAACGCAGCTCTGGCGCCAGGAGTTTAAATGTACGTATGAGCAACTCTATTGGTCGTCAGCAGGGGGCTCGTCTGCCATTGGTTGATGGCAGACGAGCCCCCTGCTGGCGACCAATAGGGTCGCTTGTACAGACTGTTAAACTCCTGGTGCCGTAACTTACCCGACTCTGTTGGTCGCTCGTACAGACTTTTAAAACCTCAATGCTGCAACTTACCCGGCACATCCCACTGGTCTCCCTCCCTGTTCAATTAGTTAAATGTCCATACGAGCGACTTTATTGGTCGCTCGTACAGACATTTAACTAATTGAACAGGGAGGGAGACCAGTAACCCGTGACGGCGAACCTGCGGATTTCCACTTCCGGGAACTGCCACGATACCGCCATGCCGCGAAGACAAGGTAAGTTAGAAGGGGGGGAATGGTAGACGAAGACGAAGACGATCTTCAGACTCCCTGGTCTTCAGACTCTAGTGGGAGCAGCCGGTAGACATATGTGTGACACGTGCAGACAACCTCTGCTGCCTCACTCGCCTCACCCTTCCTATAGCTCTGAGTTAATGTATTTGAGAATCCTTCTCCTAAACTGGCGGTAGTTCTTTTACACATACTTGGCACCACATATGCATTTTATCAGATAAACCAAACATGACAATGAGCAGTAAACAAATTGTTGTATCTTAAGGGTTTCACTCAGATCTGTATTTTAAATCTGTTTCAGTGGGTTTGATATACTTGGAGGTCTTACATGTGCCACATGCAAAGTGCCAGTGGGTAGATTTTACCACATTTCTTGTTTCATACTCATATAATGACTATGAACAAGATTATCTTTTATATTTTTTCCTATCCTAAAAGTGACTTTAGGGATTGAGGGGACAATATCCTCCAATAATTGGTATGACAATAGTATAAGCCAAAATTTTAAGCGGCTATACAAGATATGTTAGAATCTTTTAGCCAGGTGATATTCTCATTGAATAATTTTGTGCATTCAAAAGTGAGTGACTGGCATATTTTAGAACACGATGCTGATATCCCTCCTCTCGAAAATAAGATCTAAGTGTATCAGCCGCTTTCTTAAAGTGCCTCAGATTGGAACAATTGCGTCTTGTCTGCATATACTGACCAACCTGTATACTGTGCCTTAGTGGGAGAGAGTGATAACTCGACCAATTAAGAAGTCTGTTCGTAGCCGTTGGTTTACGGTATTCAGAGTACCAGCATTTTATTGTGTGTTTATAAGGTCTAAAAATATTAGTGCATTCTCCAAAAGCACCAAAGTCAATGTAAGGACAATATCATAAATATTAAGTAGAGTAACAAAATTTCAAGAAAGTTAATAAATACATTTTGGTATTTTTTCCCATATACTGTATATTAGCGGTGTATAATTTATATATCTGTAAAACTGAATAAATGTATGAAAAAAACACATTTTATTTAAAAAAAATAATGTCTTACATATATGAATATGGTTTAAAATAAAAAAGCCCTGCTTGTCCATTTCATTAATTGAGAAAGAGGTAAATAGTTCAAGAAAGACACTGAAATTGCTCTGGTCCTGTAGCATAAAATAGCTCTGGCCTTTAAGGGATTAAAGTAAATGTAATGTAAATCGTGTACATGCCATAAGGTTTTTGATGTTGTCTTTGGGAAAGCATTGAAAAAATGCTCCTGCAGTTACCAGAGAAGCATGTGAAAGAAATCGGGCTTCTATGGCGACTGCCAAAGGAGTATTCTTCAAGTTTTTGCCAAATTTCACTTCGACATCAGTATTTTCCTTGCAAATGTCATCACCACTAAGCCATTTCCATCACAATTCTTTTGTACATATTTTAAACCATTGTTGGCAGGTAACAACAATCTACGTGACATCCTCGTAATTGAAAACTAGTTTAATTAAATCATAATAGCCATTTACACATTTAATATCCTCAAGTTTACTTGGATTAACTGTACCCTTGCCTTCCAGATTTTTCAGATAAAAAAATATATATATATATATATATATATCCTGTATATAAAAAGTATGCATTAAAATGAGTAGCATAAATGCTCAATACTGGAGAATGCTTAGACTGCTCCCATTTATCACTTTACCAGTGAGCTGGGCATCACATATTTCAAAATAATACATCTGAAAAGTTGCGCATACGTTCCCCGACTGTCAGAGATCAGAGTTCCCCACACTTGTGCAGAAACATCCCTCGTTATGGGCTCAGTCTAAGAATGAGGTAGGGACAATGAAAGATGTTGTTGTTAAAGTGGAAGGAACAGATCCCATAGCTCAGAAACAGTACCGATTGCCTCCAGATTCAATTGAGCCTTTGTCCAAAATTATTGAAGAACTACTTCAACAAGGCGTCATACGCAAATCAAATTCGGTGACAATTTATCCGTTATGGGCCGTTAAGAAACAAGATAATTCTTATAGAATGCTTCTAGATCTGCGTATGTTTAATAAATGTACCCCAAATGTGGCGCCAATTGTAGCAGATACCCCCGACATCATGTCTCGATTGAATGCTAAGGCGAAGTTTTTCTCGGTACTGGATATCAGTAATGTTTTTTTCAGTATTCAGATAGAGAGGAGTTGTCAATACAAATTTGCTTTTACTTTTCTGAATGAGCAATATGTATTTTGCAGATTACCACAAGGGGCGCACATGTCACCTAGTCTGTTTCATCAGGCATTGGCAAAAGTGTTATCAAAATTCTCAAGGCAAGATTGTATTCTACAGTATGTTGATGATATCTTGTTGGCAACAGAGAGTAGAGAGGAACACCTCACCTTGTTAGCAGAATTGTTTGATTTGTTGTACGAGTCAGGATTGAAATTAAATCCAAGGAAGGT
The DNA here is from genome assembly GCA_023333645.1 of Sceloporus occidentalis. NCBI lineage: Eukaryota > Metazoa > Chordata > Lepidosauria > Squamata > Phrynosomatidae > Sceloporus > Sceloporus occidentalis. The sequence continues at coordinate 1,409,518 of JALMGF010000028.1, forward strand.
CCAATTACTGAAACAAGAGGTTCAGTACTTGGGAGTTTTGATAAGTCCAGGCCAGAGACGCCCTTTGCAGGAAAGAGTAGCAACAGTAGCAGCATTGCCTGTACCTACAACTTTCAAAGCTTTAAGACAATTCCTGGGACTTGTAAATTTTTCTAGAGATTTCATAGAGGGCTTTGCTGAAAAAGCTAAACCCTTATATGACTTACTAAAAAGTACTGATGATGACAATTTATTTGGTCCATGGGGAGAAGAGCAGCAGAAAACTTAAACTTGATTTACAGAGAGCACCAGCTTTGACAACTGTGTATCCATCTAAGCCTTTTGCTTTACAAGTTCATATCTCAGAGACGACTGTCTCAGCAGTTTTACTACAGCTACAGGGAAAAGAATGGAGAATAGTTGGCTATTTTTTCCAAACTCCTTTCACCTGTAGAAAAAGGGTTTGAAACGTGTGCAAAACATTTGGTGGGTGTACACTTTGCAGTTAAGGCGACTGAACATATTGTTGGGTTTAACAAACTAATTCTGCAGACTCCTCATTCCACTTTGAAATTGCTTCTTGAAAAAAGTATCCCAGGAGTGTCACATCCAAGATTTGCACATTGGTTGTTGTCTTTGTCACCAAAACAGATTGAAGTGGATCATAAAGCTAAATATGTGCTCCCTAAACTAATGCAATATGAGGGTGAATCACATGAGTGTGTTGAGACATTTCAGGGGGATTATCCATCTCTTTTTAGGAAAGAAGTAGAGGAAACTGATGAACCAGTATTTGTAGATGGTTCTAGATTTTGCTTGAAAGGACAATATTATACCGGATATGCCATTTGGTTTCCAAAGAAAGGTCGAGCTATTCAGCATAGACTACCAGGACATTTTTCTGCCCAGAGAGCAGAAATTGAAGCTGTTAAAACAGTATTGGAAATTAACGAGAAAGAAAACAATGATCCTTTGGTAATCTATAGCGATAGTTCATATGTCGTACGTTCACTAACAGACTACTTACCAGCGTGGAAAAAACGAGGTTTTGTGGATTCATCTAACAAAATCTTAAGTCATGTTGATATATTGCAGACTATTTTTGAGCTTGCTTCTAAAAATCCTAACCGATATGCTATTATCAAGGTACCAGGCCATAGCAGAGGAACTAGTGATTTAGCTTTGGGAAATGAGAAAGCAGATTCTCTAGCAAAGGAAGAAGCTTTGACAGGAGAGATAGTGATGGAACTAGAACCGTTGGAAGTACTACCAGTAAAGAGTAAGGAAGCAAATCTACCTTCATTCAGTGATGAACAGATGAAAGATCCGTTCATTGTGGAATGTAAGAATAAAATAACACCTCCCTTTGTTTGTGAAAATGGAGTGGTTTGTTATGGGATGCAAGGTAATTTACTTCCAGTTGTGCCTAAGCACTTGCAGACGGAATTCACCCGCTATAATCATGAAAGTTTAGGTCATGTGGGTCAGCAAAAGTTGCTGGAAATTCTCAAAGAGAAGTTTTATTGGGACAAAATGGAGGACTCTGTACAAAATGTTGTTCAGTCATGTCTCATTTGTGCTCAAGTAAACCCCAGGCCTAAAGGACAAAAGCCTCCACTTCTAGGAATTGCACCTGCAGACGGTCCGTGGTCTACATTGCAGATTGACTACATAGGTCCCCTACCTTCAGGTAAACAAGGTCTCAGGTATGCATTGGTTGTGGTAGATGTATTTTCTAAGTGGGTAGAACTGTTGCCTGTCAGGAAAGATGATGCTTTGTCTACGGCAAAAGCATTAGTGAATCATGTTTTTTGTACTTGGGGAATCCCAAGGATGATTTCTTCTGACAGAGGAAGCCATTTTACTGGCAAAGTCATGCAGGCTGTTTGTGCGATCCTGGGGGTATGTCAACAATTCCATGTTCCATACCATCCTCAGTCCGCAGGTATTGTAGAAAGAATGAACAGAACGATTAAGTCTAGAATTGCAAAAATGTTACTTGATAAAGGAAATACTTGGGTTGATGCAGTGCCTCTCATATTGATGAGTATTAGGGGAACAAGCTCCTCAACTACCCAGTATACACCTTTTGAATTAATGACAGGAAGGAAAATGCCATTGATCTTTCCTCATGAACCGTTTTTGTCTACTCCACAGAAAGATGCCATTGCAAGAACTAAGTGGTTACAGGTACTTCAGGAGAATTTAAAAACAATCCTTCCTCACGCAGCGTCTAGAATGCAGCGTATGGTGCCGCCTCACTCTTCTAAATTTGTGAGAGGAGCATCAGTAATGATTAAGACTTTTAGGAAGGCGGGACCTTGGGAAAGTAATTGGGAAGGACCGTTTGAAATAATCGACACAATGGGTCAAGTTATGATCCTTGTTCAAAGAACAGAAAAGACAGTGAAAAATACCTGTAGGCAGCAGAAGCTGTGGGTACATGTTGACCAGTGTAAATTGTATGTTTCTAACTAAATTCTGTTCTTGCAAGAAAATGGAGAAACAAAAATGTTAACTATTGGAAGGAGAACCTTCTCAGAGAAAGAGCAATAAAAGAAGCGTGACATCAAGATAGCATAGTTTTTTGATTGCTGTGTTGTTTGATCTATACCAGAAGCCAATTGGAATTGATGATCAAACAAAGGATTTACCAGAGGAGACATTGTTATCACATAAAATAAGAGAAGTTCAGGTGGATCGACTCCTGACATCAGACATTGATACATCAAGAGACATTGTTGGACAAATTAGATTCATTATAATTTTAGATATACAGATTTTGTATTAAAGGGGAAAATCTGGAACAATTAGATGTTTCAGCTTGTCTTCACAATCATTCATCATGTGAAGCCAGGATTGAAAGTGTTACATCTATGCATGAATTAATGACTCAAGTAAAGATAGGGAAAGTTTGTTTTCAAGTAATGAAGGAAGAGTCATTGGTCAGAGCATTCTTTTCAAATTGTATGCATAATGAAACTCTTCACAGAGGATTATATTGCATAGAAGGTCATTTGAAAAAGTTGGAGATAGATGGGAAAAAGTTTAATATCTCAACTATAGGCACAGAGTGTTTAAGAACATTACCTCTGCAATTTAATCTTACACAGATAGACCATTTTCCTTGGAAAACATGGATTGAGGAAATAAAGATAAGGGATTATTGGCCATATTAAAGCAACAATTGAAAGATGCAAAAGTTGTTTTCCAACATAAACAAGGTGAATTACAACAAATTCAACATCAATGGAATGATATGTCTGGAGTTAGTTGGTGGTCAAATTTTAAAAAATCAGTAGATATGTGGTCACAATCTTCGGTAAAATCCGCAGCTGGGAATATATTGTTAAATCCAATTGTTATTATAGCTATACTTGTTTTATAATGTATTGTTTATCAAAGTTTTCTTATGTGTAGAATAGGTAAGATATGTAAACAAGTTAAGTATGAAGTAGATAAGGGAGATGGAATATTAAGGGAAATGATAAAAAGAGCACAATCTTCTCATTCCATAACAAACGTAGAGAAAAGGGTGTCTCATGCTAATGATTATCATATGGTCCAAGGTAAAGTGTGATGTGATTGTAGTATAAATGTGATACGAATGTGATACGAATGGTGAGTAAATGTGTATATTTGAAAAGATATGATAAGGATATTATCCTATCATCAGGGGGAATTGTAAAAGATTCTAATACATTTTCTAACCTCAATTAAGAAATGGACCATATATAATTATTGGTATAGGCAGTAGTCAAAGATATGTAATCATTGTTCATAAATAAATGATTATTAAGATATATTAATATGTTTCAATGATAGGCTTCAAGGTTTCCTTGACCTTAAATATAGAATGAAGGATTTGCTGAACAGGCATTCTATAGATAGGATAGTAGCTTGCAAATGCATGGTATAGTTGTAACTGTAAAAGGGCATTACAATATACGTACAGTGACCACCTAAAATAGGGTTTCAACGTGTAAAGATCTTAGTGAGCATGTTTACCCAATTAGGTGAAGACCAATAGACTGACAAGACTGACATCATTATTCAAACCGTATATATAAATTAGGCCTTGGAGAAGCATGGGAGGAGAGGTAGAGGGGAGATGTACTTGCCATCCACGTACTCTTCACGTCCCAACACTCCCTTCCTCCTCCCTCACCAGATGACAGTCACTGGCTGTATGGTCATATGACCAACTTAGCCTATGGGGAGACCCCAGAGCTGGAACTATCCAGGACAGTGTGGGACACAGAGGGAGAAGGACATGCGGCAGTCCATGATCCAGTGTGTGCTGTGGATCCAGCGTGTGCTGCTAGCTGCCCCTGAGAGAGAGCTGAGACAGATCATGTAGTCAGATCTTAGTGTGTCTAGTCAGCCACTATATTATCTGCATTACTTTTTTCTGTCATTTACTCTTTATTACTGTGTGTTGTAGTCATTTATTATGTCCCTGCCTGGATAACCCATCCATGTCCTGGATGCCCAGTCAGGTGGAGGCACTACGAATGCTATGTACCCCAATTCCCATATGGCAGAGCCTCATGGTCCTCATGTAAAGCAGGGAAAGGTAACTAAGGAAGAGAGCCAGGGGGTGTCAGTCCCCTGGGGCAAACATCTGTTACATGTGTTTTTGTCACACATATTCTAATTTCGGTATGAATTTTCAGCTCCTGCTATGTGTCACTGTTAAACAATGTGTGTTCATTTTTTCATTTTTTATATACAGATTTGAGAGCATACTTTTTTCTTCTTTTCTCTGGGCGAATACGTTTGTGCACTTCTTTTTCCTTCGGTGTATTTAACGCGATCCGTCTTGCCGATCTGTAGGGTTGAAAGAAATAATATATAACCAAGGGACTATCGATCCATTTTTGCTATTCTAATTTCCATCATTTATCGCCCCGACTCTGTTTTATTTTCGAGCACCTACCTCGAGATATCATACAATGGATGAAGAGAGTGATACAGAACAGGAGACAGACGACATCTGGCTAGGAAAGTTTGCATACGTCAGACGCACATACGTTAGAACACCAACGTAGGAAGAAAAAATGGCGCCTCACACATAAAAGACTTACGGACAACCAAAAAAGATACTCCTGAGGAAGCCACATTGGCGAAACACGTCCAGGAACTATTTAACGATCTCTTTTATATAAGGACTGTTTTTTATGCATGGACTTTTCATTTATTTAGCGACTTTTTATGCATAACTTTAATTACCGTATTGGCTCAAATATAGGCCGCACTTTTTTCCCAGTTTTTAAAGTGGGGGTGTGGCCTATATTCGGGGTCTAGCGCCCGACGCCCGGGACATGCAGTCCCGGGCGCCGGGCAGGCAGCGGGGTTTGGATACAGATCCCCCGCAGCGGTGCAGGGGACCTGCATCCTAATCCCCGATACGCCCAGACAGCCTCCCCTGCCAGCACTTCCCACGGGGGGGGGGTGCCGGCACGGGAGGTTGTCTAAGTGCATCGTGCGTTTTACGATGCGTTTTACCTCTGGCCCCCCCCCGACTTACCGGAGCAGACTCCCGGGTGTCTTGCGGGGCCGGCGGGGGACATCTACGCAATACGCGTATACAACTTCCGGTGCCGGCACATCCAGTGCCGGCACCGGAAGTTGTATACGTGTATTGCGTAGATGTCCCCCGCCGGCCCCGCAAGACACCCGGGAGTCTGCTCCAGTAAGTGAGGAGGACAGTGGTAGCATATCTCGGGCAGGGAGGAGGACAGTGGTAGCATATCTCGGGGAGGGAGGACAGTGGTAGCATATCTCGGGGAGGGAGGACAGTGGCAGCATATCTCGGGCAGGGAGGACAGTGGCAGCATATCTCGGGCAGGGAGGAGGACAGTGGTAGCATATCTGGGGGAGGGAGGACAGTGGCAACATATCTCGGGCAGGGAGGACAGTGGTAGCATATCTCGGGGGGGGAGACAGAGTGGCAGCATGTTTTTTTGGTGCTTTTTTAAAGAAAAAACGTTTTTCTTTAAAAAAGCACCAAACTTTTAGGGTGCGGCCTATATACGGGGGCGGCCTATATCCGAGCCAATACGGTATTTATTTGTGTAAAGTATTTATTCACGATTACGTACATTGAGTCTTACTTAGGTATTGGGCTTGGACCCAGAATAAATTATTTTATCTATTAACTCCTTGGTAGAATAATATTTTAGTTATAGGGCTTTCCACCTTTTCCACATACCAACATTTCCCGGGCATCGGGTTACTATGAAGATTATCCAGGAATTCAGGAAGTCCAGACGAGATGGGAAATAATAGTCACCAGACAGGAACCAGAAACTGCAGGCATTATATATCCGACTAACTATAAGTGCATCCCAACCCCGATGATTTCAGTTTAAAGACGGTAATACCATATGGTGCTTTTCCTTGTTTGTGTCTTCTTGCATACAAGCCATATACGGATTCCGAGGATTTGTTTGAAAGGACCTGTAACATCATACATACATTGTGAGTGCATAGAGTAGAGTTCACCCATCACAAAAAAAAATTGTTTTAACTTCTACACCATTCAGTTCTCTTTTTGTTTTTTTCATATCATTTAACACCGGGTTATACGAGCGCCCTAAGTGGATTGTGTTTGTTCAGCAACGAGAAGGTTTAATAACAGAAGTCAACAGGATGTTCAATTAATGCACTGCAAACAGAAGGTGGAGATTGTTTCATATGTGTGTTGTACATAGTATAAATATAGGTATTAAAATGTTGAATAGGAGTTTGATGTAATTCCACTGTGTAAGTTACATTGCACACAAACAAAGGTTAGCAATGGGGTCTACAAAGGCAATAACATTTTTCTCTGTTACATTAATCTGCTACTTTTTTGGTAAGTAATGGGCAATACAATCCCAAATCTTGAATATTATTACTAATATTATGCATTGATTTATATTGCACAATCATATTCCATGGTGCTGTAAATAGGAAGATTAGTTATGGAACAATGTGTGCTCAGATATCTATTCTCAATAAGTAATATGATTTATGTGTTAACTAATTCTACGTGATTTATCAGATAACAGACAGTTTTATGATGATAAAGAGTTTCAAATATAAACTACCTAGTTATTTAAAAGGGCAATATTTTAACAGTGACAATTATAGTATGAACAACATTTCATACTAGATTTTTTATTCATTTGGTTTATGTTAACATATTATGTTTGAAGTTTGTCATTATTACATTATTATCATTTTTTTATTGACTTATATGGTGATATTATATTTCGCAGTGCTGATAAAACAAGTAATCAAACAAGTAATATATCCTTCCAAGATAAATTACTACTATAACAAGTGTTAGGAGAATTAAGATTTAATAGTTTAATTACAATCTGGCTGATTTGTGAATCATATGTTTTTTTGTTGTTTTTTTTAGTAGTCATCACATGTTTTCCTCACCATGGTAAAAAAAACAGACAGGTTAGTTTCACAACTAATAACTTAATTAACTATAATTATTTTTAAATATTGAGTAAACTTTGTGTATTTTACTAGTTAGATGATTTATTCAGTATATTACCTAGTATAATAATTATTTTAGCTTTTAATGTGGTTTGAATGTTTTGTTATATTAAGCATTGGGTTATCTTGCTATATTCCAATACTAACTCATTTGCCAGCAGAACCTAATATGGCCCATATAGTTAGAGTGCTAAGTGGACCTTTATCTATATCTATATATCTATTTACCTTTATCTTTAGACAGAAACACAGATAGACTTTTGTAAAAATCTGTTGGTTATATAAGTATCAGTTACTTGACCAATACTAAAAACGTGTGATATATTAATTTCTAGCACCAAAAATAACTCATATTTGTTATATAGATATTCCATAAAATGCACCATTTTTTTTTTAGAAAAGTAATTCTTTAGAAGATTATAGTGAGCAGCATGTAAGTAACTATTACTCTGTATATTATTTTAATTAACTATAGATTATTATTACTTTTTGACAAATAATAATAATAACTCTAACTAGATGTTTACACGTTACAGTATAATTATAAGAAAAATCTGTATACTCATATTGGCACCAGAGGAGTAAAAGTGTACAGTCAGAGATAATACCTTTAATAGGCCAATATAGAAAAAAAATATATAGAGTCACATACAGTTTTGGGACATTCAAGGTTTCTTCCCTAGATAAAATGAGAGGAAGAGGCATCTGAGGTCCAGAAAGCTATGAATTTTTCTATGTTACATAGTAATAGAGTATCCTAGTAATTTAGGTTGAAAAAAGACCTAAGGCCATCAAGTTCACTCTTCTACCTATCATTTTAACCCAAAAGAAGGCAAAACATAAGCAAGGGATTCCTTCTTAAGTCCAATAGGCAGATTTCTCGTTGGATCAACAAACTCTAAAATATTGATTCTATCATTTATAGCCATGTATGTTCTCCTTTTTGCCAAAAATATCAAGATCCTTTTTAAAAGCATTTATTGTATTTGATAGCATCTTTCTTGGTAGTGAATTCTATAACTGTTGGCCCATACACTCAACTGTAGGAGAGTCAAGTTATTGAAAGCTGATAACTATATATGTATGTACCTGGAATAACTGGATATCATTCTCTAAAATATGTTTTCTCTTTTAATAGGGAAGTAAACAAAATAGGATCCATCATTTTAATAAAAGACGCCACAGAGTAAGTACATAACAGTATAGCAATATATGTGTATTCTTTAAATGTTACGTAACTTGAAACATCTAAAATAATTAGCAATTTTTCAATTGGACATGATGGAGCCGACTAGATAGAATGGATTTTTGTCAAATTCTATGTTTTTGTTTCATTACATGCATGTAGAATAATTGGGGTTGCATTTTGATCAAACTAATGATGTGACTAAACCATTATTTGCAAAATCTGTGGTAAACAAAATATAACAATAACAATTAAAACCATTGAAAACCCTGCCATGAAACCATTTTTTCACAAATTTTGGCTTTATTTTTCGTGAATAAATCATGACATGATGTAATATGTCATGTGTTGTTGTTCATCTGAGGTTGTATTTAACGATTTCTAGACCTGCTAAGGAACAAATGGTTATTATTATATTATATGTAGAACCACAGAATTCAAAGAGTGTGTACCTTCTTTTTTACACTACTGTAAATTGGAAACTTGTTTATTTTGTAATGGGGTCTGCCATCTTGTGAGAGACAAAATCTTTTACAATTGCATTTGTGACTGCTCTAGGAAGGGGTCACAGTGTATCCTGGGGTGGGTTTTCGTTGGATAGGCCTCATTTACCCATACCAGGGAGACTTAGGGGTAGGGGGCATAGTTTTGCTATATCATTTAACTCCCCCCATCCCACAGGGCAAGTATAGCAGGAGGAGTAAAGGCTTGGGATGCAAAGGGTACTGTATTTAGTTTGAATCCTCCATCCTTGGGTAGGGGTTGAGGGAACATGATGCCCCATCATTACCGTATTTGCTCGATTATAAGACTACCCTGATTATAAGACGACCCCCCAAAATCTGAATATTAACTTAGGAAAAAAAGAAAAAGCCTGAATATAAGACGACCCTAAAGGAAAAAAGTTTTACCAGTAAATGTTAATTCATGTAAACTATTTTTTTAAATAAAAGCTATGATTGAGAAAAATATTTTTTTTGTTTTTATTTCCTTGTATTTTCCAACCTGTCCCCCAGTTACACACATCTGCCCCCAGGCGTGCCACACCAATATGGCACTGTGGCCCATGATATGCCTTTTAACCCTCTATATACCACTGTGCCCCATGGTATGCCTTTTGACCCCCTATGTGCCACTCTGCCTCCAGAAATGCCTTATACCCCTATATCCCATTCTGGCATATAGGGGGTTAAAAGGCATATTATGGGGCAGAGTGGCATATAGGGAGGTATAAGGCATTTCAGGAGGCAGAGTGCTCTATTAAATGCCCCCTTAACGCCACTCTGCCTCCTGAAATGCCTTATACCTCCCTATATGCCACTCTGCCCCATAATATACCTTTTAACCCCCTAAGTGCCAGAGTGGCATATAGGGGTATAAGGCATTCCAGAAATGCCCTATGCCCCCATTTAACACACACACGCACACACACACACACACACACTTACCGGTGCTTCCAATTTCCTGCTGTATTGCCGGGGCAGCGGGTTGACGTGCGGCACCGGTGCGGGGAACTCTGATCTCTGACAGTCGGGGAAGGTATCCGCGACGGACGCAGACAACCCCCGCTGCTAGCCACACCTCCTTTCGGCTGCAGCGGACGTTGTCTACGCGGATCCCGCGGATCCCAATACAGCAGGAAGCACCGGTAAGTGTGTGTGTGTGCGGGGGGGGAGACAGGAGGATCCAGGTATCCTGCAGCGGTGCGGGGATCTGGATCTTAGTCTCATAATCAGACCTCTATCTGAGGTCTGATTAGAAGACGACCCCGATTAGAAGACGAGGGGTATTTTTCAGAGCATTTGCTCTGAAAAAAACTTCGTCTTGTAATCGAGCAAATACGGTACTTACATTTTAAACCCCATCCCCAATAGCAAATGATGGAGGAGAGGGATATTAATAGCATATATCTCACAGGTTTATTTCATTACCTCCCACCTTGCATGAAGTGAGGGACAATCATTATCAGTGTGTATGTGTGTATATGTATACAGTAGCGCTGGACATAGTGTGTGTGTACTGTAGTGTCACAATGTATGTGTGTATGTGTGTAAATGTTAAGTGCAAGTCAGGGTATCTACTGTATTGTAGTGCTGGGTTTAGTGTGCTTAGAGTTAGAGTGTGTATTTTTAAATATGTGTAGTGTGTTTGTGAGCATATGTTGTTGGATAGTGTGTCTATGTGTATAAGAATATAGTATTAGCATGTATGGTGTTTTGTATGTTACAGTATGGCATTAGCATCAGTGTTCATGTCACCATTTAGTATTAGAGTGTACATGAGCGTAGAATGTTAGCATGTATGTTACGGTAAGGATTTAATGTTTGTGACGAGAGGATGTTAGTTTGTGTCTGTTTCTGTATAGTGATATAATGTGTATGGCAAGGCTCAACAAACCCTGGATGCAAGGTCACCATCGTCCAGGGGGTAATATATGAAAATAAAACATGATTGGGGAAGAAAAATAATTTTGGGGGGCTGACTCCTAGATCCTAACCTAATTTGCTGATTCCTGTTATAGGTATTTGTTTAAGTCCCACGATATGAATTTTTGGGACCCACATGCAGACAATTCTTAAGTGTTTTTATTTATCACTTACAAATGAGACAATAAATTGTTTTTATAATATTCTTTATAATAAAGCTATTTATTTTTAGCAACAAAAGTGCAAGGAAGACTATTATCAATATAGAGATCATTACGGATCAGAATACAGGGATGATGGGAATTCCAAGGCTCCAATATATGACAAATATGAAAATCATCAAATAAAAGACAGTGATAATAATATTTTTGAACAGCAAGAAGAGGGGACATCAACATATGATGAAACAGATACACCTAATTATAGTGACCAGACAGATAGTGGGCAGGCACCTGAACAACCAACACCCCCTATATATAATGACCTGAAAGAGGAAGCTTATGAATCTAACAAGACTGGTGATGAGGCTAAGCCTGAAGAACCAGAACCAATCACATATGATGAACCACCAGCCACCAAATACATTGACCAAACAGGTGAAGGGTATGAACCCAAGGAAAAAGCACCAACCACATTTGATGAACCAGCACCCCCAACTTATAATGACCAGACAAGTGGTGATAATGTACAAGAACCAACACCTACTGCATATAATGAACAATCCTCACCTACTTATAATGACCAACCAGGTGGTGAGGTTGAACCTGAAGAGCCAGAACCAACCACAAATAATGAACAACCCAACTCGCATACTGACCAAACAGATGGAGGACATGGACCTGAGGAACCAGCACAATCCATATATGATGAAGCGGCACCCCCTACTTATAATGACCAGACAAGTGGTGGGCATGTACCTGAAGAACCAACACATACCGCATATAATGAACAAGCCCCTGCTACTTATAATGACCAACCAGGTGGTGAGGTTGAACCTGAAGAGCCAGAACCAACCACAAAAAATGAACAACCCAACTCGCATACTGACCAAACAGATGGAGGACATGGACCTGAGGAACCAGCACAATCCATATATGATGAAGCGGCACCCCCTACTTATAATGACCAGACAAGTGGTGGGGATGTACCTGAAGAACCAACACATACCGCATATAATGAACAAGCCCCTGCTACTTATAATGACCAACCAGGTGGTGAGGTTGAACCTGAAGAGCCAGAACCAACCACAAATAATGAACAACCCAACTCGTATACTGACCAAACAGATGGAGGACATGGACCTGAGGAACCAGCACAATCCATATATGATGAACAAGCACCTCATACTTATAATGACCAGACAAGTGGTGGGCATGTACCTGAAGAACCAACACATGCCGCATATAATGAACAAGCCCCTGCTACTTATAATGACCAACCAGGTGGTGAGGTTGAACCTGAAGAGCCAGAACCAACCACAAATAATGAACAACCCAACTCGCATACTGACCAAACAGATGGAGGACATGGACCTGAGGAACCAGCACAATCCATATATGATGAACCAGCACACCATACTTATAATGACCAGACAAGTGGTGGGCATGTACCTGAAGAACCAACACATGCCGCATATAATGAACAAGCCCCTGCTACTTATAATTACCAACCAGGTGGTGAGGTTGAACCTGAAGAGCCAGTACCAACCACAAATAATGAACAACCCAACTCGCATACTGACCAAACAGATGGAGGACAAGGACCTGAGGAACCAGCACAATCCATATATGATGAACCAGCACCCCCTACTTATAATGACCAGATAAGTGGTGGGGATGTACCTGAAGAACCAACACATGCCGCATATAATGAACAAGCCCCTGCTACTTATAATGACCAACCAGGTGGTGAGGTTGAACCTGAAGAGCCAGAACCAACCACAAATAATGAACAACCCAACTCGCATACTGACCAAACAGATGGAGGACATGGACCTGAGGAACCAGCACAATCCATATATGATGAACCGGCACCCCCTACTTATAATGACCAGACAAGTGGTGGGGATGTACCTGAAGAACCAACACATACCACATATAATGAACAAGCCCCTGCTACTTATAATGACCAACCAGGTGGTGACGTTGAACCTGAAGAGCCAGAACCAACCACAAATAATGAACAACCCAACTCGCATACTGACCAAACAGATGGAGGACATGGACCTGAGGAACCAGCACAATCCATATATGATGAACCAGCACCCCCTACTTATAATGACCAGACAAGTGGTGGGCATGTACCTGAAGAACCAACACCTACCACATATAATGAACAAGCTCCTGCTACTTATAATGACCAACCAGGTGGTGAGGTTGAACCTGAAGAGCCAGAACCAACCACAAGAAATGAACAACCCAACTCGCATACTGACCAAACAGATGGAGCACATGGACCTGAGGAACCAGCACAATCCATATATGATGAACCGGCACCCCCTACTTTTAATGACCAGACAAGTGGTGGGGATGTACCTGAAAAACCAACACATACCGCATATAATGAACAAGCCCCTGCTACTTATAATGACCAACCAGGTGGTGAGGTTGAACCTGAAGAGCCAGAACCAACCACAAATAATGAAAAACCCAACTCGCATACTGACCAAACAGATGGAGGACATGGACCTGAGGAACCAGCACAATCCATATATGATGAACCGGCACCCCCTACTTATAATGACCGGACAAGTGGTGGGCATGTACCTGAAGAACCAAAACCTACCACATATAATGAACAAGCTCCTGCTACTTATAATGATCAACCAGGTGGTGAGGTTGAACTTGAAGAGCCAGAACCAACCACAAATAATGAACAACCCAACTCGCATACTGACCAAACAGATGGAGGACATGGACCTGAGGAACCAGCACAATCCATATATGATGAACAAGCACCTCATACTTATAATGACCAGACAAGTGGTGGGCATGTACCTGAAGAACCAACACATGCCGCATATAATGAACAAGCCCCTGCTACTTATAATGACCAACCAGGTGGTGAGGTTGAACCTGAAGAGCCAGAACCAACCACAAATAATGAACAACCCAACTCGCATACTGACCAAACAGATGGAGGACATGGACCTGAGGAACCAGCACAATCCATATATGATGAACCAGCACACCATACTTATAATGACCAGACAAGTGGTGGGGATGTACCTGAAAAACCAACACATACCGCATATAATGAACAAGCCCCTGCTACTTATAATGACCAACCAGGTGGTGAGGTTGAACCTGAAGAGCCAGAACCAACCACAAATAATGAACAACCCAACTCGCATACTGACCAAACAGATGGAGGACATGGACCTGAGGAACCAGCACAATCCATATATGATGAAGCGGCACCCCCTACTTATAATGACCAGACAAGTGGTGGGGATGTACCTGAAGAACCAACACATACCACATATAATGAACAAGCCCCTGCTACTTATAATGACCAACCAGGTGGTGACGTTGAACCTGAAGAGCCAGAACCAACCACAAATAATGAACAACCCAACTCGCATACTGACCAAACAGATGGAGGACATGGACCTGAGGAACCAGCACAATCCATATATGATGAACCAGCACCCCCTACTTATAATGACCAGACAAGTGGTGGGCATGTACCTGAAGAACCAACACCTACCACATATAATGAACAAGCTCCTGCTACTTATAATGACCAACCAGGTGGTGAGGTTGAACCTGAAGAGCCAGAACCAACCACAAGAAATGAACAACCCAACTCGCATACTGACCAAACAGATGGAGCACATGGACCTGAGGAACCAGCACAATCCATATATGATGAACCGGCACCCCCTACTTTTAATGACCAGACAAGTGGTGGGGATGTACCTGAAAAACCAACACATACCGCATATAATGAACAAGCCCCTGCTACTTATAATGACCAACCAGGTGGTGAGGTTGAACCTGAAGAGCCAGAACCAACCACAAATAATGAAAAACCCAACTCGAATACTGACCAAACAGATGGAGGACATGGACCTGAGGAACCAGCACAATCCATATATGATGAACCGGCACCCCCTACTTATAATGACCAGACAAGTGGTGGGCATGTACCTGAAGAACCAAAACCTACCACATATAATGAACAAGCTCCTGCTACTTATAATGATCAACCAGGTGGTGAGGTTGAACTTGAAGAGCCAGAACCAACCACAAATAATGAACAACCCAACTCGCATACTGACCAAACAGATGGAGGACATGGACCTGAGGAACCAGCACAATCCATATATAATGAACCAGCACCCCCTACTTATAATGACCAGACAAGTGGTGGGGATGTACCTGAAGAACCAACACATGCCGCATATAATGAACAAGCCCCTGCTACTTATAATGACCAACCAGGTGGTGAGGTTGAACCTGAAGAGCCAGAACCAACCACAAATAATGAACAACCCAACTCGCATACTGACCAAACAGATGGAGGACATGGACCTGAGGAACCAGCACAATCCATATATGATGAACCGGCACCCTCTACTTATAATGACCAGACAAGTGGTGGGGATGTACCTGAAAAACCAACACATACCGCATATAATGAACAAGCCCCTGCTACTTATAATGACCAACCAGGTGGTGAGGTTGAACCTGAAGAGCCAGAACCAACCACAAATAATGAACAACCCAACTCGCATACTGACCAAACAGATGGAGGACATGGACCTGAGGAACCAGCACAATCCATATATGATGAACCGGCACCCCCTACTTATAATGACCAGACAAGTGGTGGGGATGTACCTGAAGAACCAACACATGCCGCATATAATGAACAAGCCCCTGTTACTTATAATGACCAACCAGGTGGTGAGGTTGAACCTGAAGAGCCAGAACCAACCACAAATAATGAACAACCCGACTCGCATACTGACCAAACAGATGGAGGACATGGACCTGAGGAACCAGCACAATCCATATATGATGAACCAGCACCCCATACTTATAATGACCAGACAAGTGGTGGGGATGTACCTGAAGAACCAACACATGCTGCATATAATGAACAAGCCCCTACTACTTATAATGACCAACCAGGTGGTGAGGTTGAACCTGAAGAGCCAGAACCAACCACAAATAATGAACAACCCAACTCGCATACTGACCAAACAGATGGAGGACATGGACCTGAGGAACCAGCACAATCCATATATGATGAACCAGCACCCCATACTTATAATGACCAGACAAGTGGTGGGCATGTACCTGAAGAACCAACACCTACCACATATAATGAACAAGCTCCGGCTACTTATAATGACCAACCAGGTGGTGAGGTTGAACCTGAAGAGCCAGAACCAACCACAAATAATGAAAAACCCAACTCGCATACTGACCAAACAGATGGAGGACATGGACCTGAGGAACCAGCACAATCCATATATGATGAACCAGCACCCCCTACTTATAATGACCAGACAAGTGGTGGGGATGTACCTGAAGAACCAACACATGCCGCATATAATGAACAAGCCTCTGCTACTTATAATGACCAACCAGGTGGTGAGGTTGAACCTGAAGAGCCAGAACCAACCACAAATAATGAACAACCCAACTCGCATACTGACCAAACAGATGGAGGACATGGACCTGAGGAACCAGCACAATCCTTATATGATGAACCAGCACCCCATACTTATAATGACCAGACAAGTGGTGGGGATGTACCTGAAGAACCAACACATGCTGCATATAATGAACAAGCCCCTTTTACTTATAATGACCAACCAGGTGGTGAGGTTGAACCTGAAGAGCCAGAACCAACCACAAATAATGAACAACCCAACTCGCATACTGACCAAACAGATGGAGGACATGGACCTGAGGAACCAGAACAATCCATATATGATGAACCGGCACCCCCTACTTATAATGACCAGACAAGTGGTGGGCATGTACCTGAAGAACCAACACCTACCACATATAATGAACAAGCTCCTGCTACTTATAATGACCAACCAGGTGGTGAGTTTGAACCTGAAGAGCCAGAACCAACCACAAATAATGAACAACCCAACTCGCATACTGACCAAACAGATGGAGGACATGGACCTGAGGAACCAGCACAATCCATATATGATAAACCAGCACCCCCTACTTATAATGACCAGACAAGTGGTGGGGATGTACCTGAAGAACCAACACATGCTGCATATAATGAACAAGCCCCTTTTACTTATAATGACCAACCAGGTGGTGAGGTTGAACCTGAAGAGCCAGAACCAACCACAAATAATGAACAACCCAACTCGCATACTTACCAAACAGATGGAGGACATGGACCTGAGGAACCAGCACAATCCATATATGATGAACCGGCACCCCCTACTTATAATGACCAGACAAGTGGTGGGCATGTACCTGAAGAACCAACACCTACCACATATAATGAACAAGCTCCTGCTACTTATAATGACCAACCAGGTGGTGAGGTTGAACCTGAAGAGCCAGAACCAACCACAAATAATGAACAACCCAACTCGCATACTGACCAAACAGATGGAGGACATGGACCTGAGGAACCAGCACAATCCATATATGATAAACCAGCACCCCCTACTTATAATGACCAGACAAGTGGTGGGGATGTACCTGAAGAACCAACACATGCCGCATATAATGAACAAGCCCCTGCTACTTATAATGTCCAACCAGGTGGTGAGGTTGAACCTGAAGAGCCAGAACCAACCACAAATAATGAACAACCCAACTCGCATACTGACCAAACAGATGGAGCACATGGACCTGAGGAACCAGCACAATCCATATATGATGAACCGGCACCCCCTACTTATAATGATCAGACAAGTGGTGGGGATGTACCTGAAAAACCAACACATACAGCATATAATGAACAAGCCCCTGCTACTTATAATGACCAACCAGGTGGTGAGGTTGAACCTGAAGAGCCAGAACCAACCACAAATAATGAACAACCCAACTCGCATACTGACCAAACAGATGGAGGACATGGACCTGAGGAACCAGCACAATCCATATATGATGAAGCGGCACCCCCTACTTATAATGACCAGACAAGTGGTGGGGATGTATCTGAAGAACCAACACATGCCGCATATAATGAACAAGCCCCTGATTCTTATAATGACCAACCAGGTGGTGAGGTTGAACCTGAAGAGCCAGAACCAACCACAAATAATGAACAACCCAACTCACATACTGACCAAACAGATGGAGGACATGGACCTGAGGAACCAGCACAATCCCTATATGATGAACCGGCACCCCCTACTTATAATGACCAGACAAGTGGTGGGGATGTATCTGAAGAACCAACACATGCCGCATATAATGAACAAGCCCCTGATTCTTATAATGACCAACCAGGTGGTGAGGTTGAACCTGAAGAGCCAGAACCAACCACAAATAATGAACAACCCAACAAATATACTGACAAAACAGATGGAGGCCATGGACCTGAGGAACCAGCACAATCCACATATGATGAACCAACACCCCCTGATGAACGGGCACCCCCTACTTACAATGACCAGACAAGTGGTGGTGATGTGTCTAAAGAACCAACTTCCACAGCATATAATGAACAAATAGAAGAATGGTATGAACATAAAGGATCTGGACCAATCATACTTGATGAACCAACACCTCCAAAATATAGTGCGCAGACAAGCATTTTAAATGAACCTAACAAAACTGCACCTATAGCGTATGGAGAACAAACAGGTGGGGGGTATGTACACAGAAAACCAAAACCAACCACATATAATGAATCAGAACCCCCTACTTATAATGACAAGGCTGAAAGCAGGGGTGAACCACCACATAGCACATTTAATGAATCCATACACCCTACTTATGACAATCAAGGAGGTGGTGGTGGTGAACCTGAGACAACAGCACCAACCACTTATGATGAACCAGAAACTTCTAATTATAAATACCAGAATGGAGGTGGGAGTGAACCCGAAGAGCCAGCATCCACCATACACGATGAAAAAGCACCCCATTCTTACAGTGGGGATGAGCCAGAAGAGTCAGCACCTACTACATATGAAGCACCAGCAATCTCTATTTATAGTGACCAGAGTGATGATGGACATGAACCTAAAGAAGAGGGCACCTATGTTGGAGATGAATCAGAATATATTTTTGAAGATGAAGACTATGACTGTGATTCAAAAGTAAGATTTTTTCTTTACTTATTAGATTTATTAGTTCTGATTTTCTAGGTGAAGAAAAAAGCAGGTCTAGAAATGTATTCATTAAAATGTAAACCTAACAATCAGCACATGCACAAAAACACAAACAAATACCCTTTCATTTATAGATGAATGTGCCAATTTTGCAATGCAACACAGAATAGTGTAGTCTATGTGGTGCATATGTACAGGGGCATACCTAGAGTATTTGGCACCTAGGGCGGATCGTGTATGTGGCACCCCCCACACACACACACTTTAAAACTGCATAGCATCTATCGATATATTCTGGCGCAAACACTGACATTGGTACAGCATAACTGTTATCATTATATACTGAGGCAGACATTGACGGTGGTACAGCTTAACACCTATCACTATATACTGAGGCAAACATTGAAGGGGGTGCAGCATAACACCTATCACTATATACTGAGGCAAACATTGACAAGGGTACAGCATAACTCCTATCACTATATACTGAGGCAGACATTGACGGGGGTAGAGCATAACACCTATCACTAAATACTGAGGCAGACAATTACTGTGGTACAGCATAACACCTATCACTATATACTGAGGCAAACATTGACAGTGGTACAGCGTAATCCCTCTGACTATACATTAAGCCAGACATTGACAATAATGCAGCATAACCCCTATCGCTATATACTAAGCCAAACATTGATGTGGTGTAGGCCTACCACTTCAGTGTCTGTATATAGTAGCTTAGTATATAGTAGGGATGCACCAAAATGAAAATTCTGGACCGAAACTGAAAATTCAGCATTCACTTGGCCAAAACCGAAAATGACCCCCCACCTTTAAAAAATCCCACACTTTTATTAAAAGTAAGTGTCACACCAAAATTGGACAAAAAACATTCAATAACAATATATATATATATATATATATATATATATATATATATATATATATATATATATATATATATATATATATATATATATATATATATATATATATATATATATATACTTGTTAACAGCAATTACAATCCTATCATGCCCAGGTAGAGCCCTGCACGGGACTGGTTTTTTTAATCCCGCTCCCGTGTCCTATTCCGCCCGCTCCTGCAACATATGTGTCCAATCCCGCCCACCTCCTTACCTGAATTGCACTCCCGCAAGGCTGCACTCGCGTTGCTCGCACACAGCGTCTCTTCTCTTGTTCCGCCCAGGAACCCAGCTAAAAGCAATCACACTCCTATCATGCCCAGGCAACCAGTACACGCTAGAACCTGGGCATTATAGAAGTGAGATTACAGCCTCCCTATGCCATGCTACCCCCCACTTACACATCCATGCTATCACACACTCATTCACAAACATTAATTCACTCATTCATATACTCATATTCATGTAATGTCTGGCATAGTATATAGTAATGGGAGTTATTATGTACTTTAGAGCATAACTCCCATAATTATATAGTGAACATGACAATGGTACAGGTACAGCATAACACCCATCACTCTCACACTTTTACTAATTCACATTTACTAATCCACATTTATTAATCCACTCTCACTGAATGTTTTCCTACCTTTCCTCTTTAACTGTCACTTTTTCCGCTACAGCTCCTTTTCCTCCTCCTCTTTATTCTTCCTCTTGGGTCTTCTGTCTCCTTCCGGTGCAGTGAGCCCGGAAGGTGATATGACATCAGATATGAGATCAGTTGCTGCACGCATCGCAAGGGAGCAGGATCGGAGGTCTGCATTAACAGACCTCCCGCTCCCTTGATTTACTTGATCTCCCCCACCGTGCCTGCTCCTCTAGCGGCGGACATTACTGTCCATCTCTGGAGGGGTGCTGGCGTGGTGGCACCCCCCTGATGAGCGGCACCCGGGGCGGACCGCCAGCCCCCCGCTAGGTACACTACTGATCTTTTATTAGTGATTATTACATTTAATTACATTTAATTATATACATGTGACATGTATATAATTAAATGTAATAATCACTAATAAAAACAATAATAATGCAACTATTAAGTAATACATTCATGCTTAGGTTTAATTTATTTTAAAATGTGCCAGCGTTTTTTGGTTTTGAGTTTAAAGTAAGGTCCGATCAGAATGCACAAAGAGGACAGAGGAATATGGAGCAGAAAGATAGGAAGGAAATCGAAAGAGACGGAAAGAGAGTGTAGAGAGAGAAAATAGAGAAAAGAAGAAGGCGTCAAAGAAACGGAGGAGAGAGAAAAAGCAAGAAAAGGGTAAGAGAAAGCGTGGATAAAAGAAAGAAAGAGCAGTAGATAGGGAATAGAGAATAGACAGAGGGACATATAGGGGAGAGAGGGAGAGAGAGAAAATAAATACATAAGAGAAAGAGATGGAAGGATAGAAAAAAAGAGCGGACGAGACATGTAAGAAAGAGGAAAGAGTGGAGATAGAGGCAGAGAGAAGAAAAAAGTGTACATAATTTTAATGGCAGACATTTATGCCAGTAAAATATACAAATAAAAGTATAGTTGATCTGTGTTTCATTAATATCTGTGTGCATAACAGTTTAGTACATGATGATAATGTGTAGGGTTTTAAATACAAGCCTGGACTAGCCAATTTGCAAACTGGGCAAGTGCCTACTGGCACCACTAGCTTACCTTTAGATTGAAAATAACATTAGTTGTGAGGAGCTAAAACAATAATATGTACAGTTGTATGCATTTATTTTTCCCACATCCCCTCACATCCCATAATCAATACAAAATAAAATAAATCTAAGTAAATATTTCCATTAATGTTCTCCACATTTGGTAGATCTGTAGCTGCTGCATGATTAGTTCAATAATAATGTTAAAAGTGTTATGCTTATTTCTATTATATTATCATTGTTAATATGCAAATGCAAATATTAAATCATTTTGAAACTATGTTTTACAGGAGTCTCATGAAGATAATTTAAAACAGGTAAATTTCTTTTAAGCCACGTTTGCTGCAACTGGGTCTTATTTAAATATCAGTCACATTTTTGGACAAGAGTGTCCCATTATCTGTACCTTAAGTGTTAAGCAGTGAGTGCATCATTTGAGGGCTGTCTGTCCAAAACCAGGTTGTCAAATTTTCAGCTTTTACACAGGATTGCACATGATTAGGTTACGCACTTGGAAGCAGCACATATGGATTTACATATGTGTTTTATATAAAAATTTTGTTTTTTTGTTAACCCATGTTTTCTTAAATAAATAAATAAATAATTCCAATTACATGTTCCCACTGTTGGTTCGTCCCAAATTTATTAGCCCTACTTGTACCGGCTAGCCAGGATTAGCCCAGAGTTAGTGGCGCTTGAGTGCAGTATGTCCTTGGCACCCCCTGTAACTAAAACCCATGCATAAACTAACAAGCAAACTCGTTCAAATACCCACTCACTCTAACACGATGCACACACACTGTCTCCTTCCATACTTGCACCACCAACCCTAGGCTCATACTCTAGGACCATAAGCTGACAGACATTCATACTAACACCGTAAACATACACTCTAACACCATATGCTGACACACACAAAATTTGCTGTATGCTAACAGCAAAACAGCCTACCAGCAGAAGTGGCAGAGGCTAACACTGTGAATTCGGCAGTCATACAAATTTGCTCTTCTAATTAATGTTTTGCTTAATATGTACTACAATATATTAACTATGTATTTATAAAATACACTACTCTATATCCTATGTAGGTTAAAGACTAGTCAACTATTTCAACCTAATTAAGCGGTAAGTATTATATTTACAAAATACATTAGAATAACTGTACAATATTCTTTTCTTCATCTTTTTTATGAGCATATTTTTAATCCAAGATGTTTTTTTAATTGAAGCAATATGTAATACTGAATGCACTTTGATGCACAAACTAGCTGAGAGGTCCCTTTAACTTTTGTGGTGTGCCCCCTGCAAATGCATGGGAAGATTCTTCTGAATCCCTGGAAATGCATTTGCCCATACAAGAGATGTGTTCCATTGTACTTACCAACATGGAGCTCTGGAGCTGGCTCAGCAAAGGCTCAGAAGAGGGGCTAATGAGACCCTTGCATGTATGCATGCAAAGCGTCAAGCAGCCAATCAGTGGTGCGAAAAGTGGGCACCTAAATGGGGTGGGAAGTTGCAGCTTTGGAGTTGCAGTTTCTCTATAAGGAACAAACGTTTATTATTTTTTAGGCTTCAAAAATGCATATGCAAGTACTTATAAAGTACTTTCACATGCACTCGTTGTTCAGGGGCTCCCTGTGACACAGACACACCTCTTTAATTGCAAAAAATATAGCAAAATAGTAAAAAGCATGGCAATGGGGTTAAATGGGCCAGGACAATTTTGACTGGGAAAAGAAAGGGTTAAATAATAAATTTAAACGGAAATGAGTAAACAGTGACTTAAAAGTGATAGTATGGTACAGTAGGATGGGAATAGAAGAGAAGAAGATAATGGGCAAAAAGGACAAAAATTTGGTTTTAAAAGAATATTGTAGAGGATAACAAAGAGGAGAACAAGTTACAAAGACAGTAAAATGCTAAATAATTAAGGAGAGATAAGAGAGAAAGTGATGAGTGGAAAAAGAACAAAATTTGTATTTGGCAGGAGAGGGAAAGACACCATGTTAATTTTTTGCCCACTAACAAAATAAGGGCATGCCTGTAGATACACCTATACATATAGCATATGTTATTTCACTTAGTGACTAAGCCATTATAATAACCTTTATCAAGGTTTTGTTTGCTCAGCTGTTGTGATCATCTGGCAATAACTTGCATTGAGCTAACACCTGTAAAATGTATTAAAGGAAAAACTAGTAAAATACACATTTCTGTGCAACACTTTGAATGGGTTTTTACCATCCATACGAATACAGATATCAGCAGGGTCACAGTGTCAGAGACAATCTTACCTTGCACATTCATGAATTTTTATACATAATCTGGAACCTTAATTAAGAATTAGATTTGGATGGTAACACTGTTCACATTGTGTCACTTTCATGACAGAGACATTTTAATGTCAGCGTCTAACAACAAGGATGTATTGTACACCTATACTTTTTTCATTTTATCCTAAACCTAGAAGCATATAATTTGTAGGCAGATAAAAACCATTTGGACCATCTAGCCTACTCATTAAAAGTTTTCAATTTGTTTTCAAGATGTAATTGCTGTGGGAAAGCATCCATATGTTGTTGTGAAGGCCCCTGTTGCTAAACTGCTCACCTTTTAGTTAGTGTTTCAGATAACATTTGTAAAACATATAGGGCCCTATTGTATTTGTAGACTACAAGAGCATTCTGTTTATTTTCTGTTTTCATGACCTACATGATTATTCATGCCCATTAAGTCATCAGTCCTTGTTTTCAATTCATTGATTGTTGTTTATGGGTTAAGGTAACCTGAGTGAGGAGATAAGAGGTAACTTTAGAACTGGAATAGAAAAACATAGAAACAAAGAATTTAACAGAGATAAAAACCAATTCACCCTACCCTGTCTATTAGTTGTTTTTTCTGCTTTAAAGACTCAAGCCTTAATCAGTCCTTGTCTCATCTTAGATTCAGGATGACCATATGTCCCACTTATCTACCAACTTCCAAAATATATTAGGGATGTAAATTGATTGTACCACCTGTTGACAAATATATCAGCTTTCCTTGTGTCAAATGGTTATGTACTATTAAACTATATATTTCTAAAACAGTTATTATATTAGTACTAGACTATAAAAACATATAGTACAAGCCATATATAGTTTTGATTTTTATTTTTTTTTATGCAAATAGCTGTTAAAGCAACAGTTCCAACCATAAAGTGGAAATAGTTCTACAATATATTTTTAATATAATACTGCTCCTGGATGGTTACATGTTTCATGTACAATCAAAATGATGGTATGTACACTGTAACTGATATAATATTTATGCTTTTAACAAAGTGTTATTATTTTTAGGCAGCGAGATGATGTTTGACAGAACTATGAAGTTTGGACAATCTGCTCTTCAGTTCTTTACATTTGCAGATCTTTAACTGTCTCTATTTTTATTCAAATTCCACTTTCTTTAGGAAGCCTAATCATACTTAAAAGCATTTCTCTAATAAAGTATAAAGTAATTGCAACATATGCTGACTGTGTTCATGTTTAATCAGTTACCACTTAAAAAAATTGGCAGTGATAAACAAATGTGAAAAAGCTCTATGTTCCACAGGTAGGGCTGATAAGGTCCTCCCAAGCACCCATTTGGAGCCAGGAAGATGGACAATTATCATGCATGTAGATGGTATAACCTGTGGGTTTCATGTTACTTTTAAAAGGTCCAGCTAGCAATGCCATCCACAAAATAAACCTAAAAATTGAGGAATGAAAATCTGACACGAAAAAGTAAAGATAATGAATACAGTACCTGAAGTCAGTGGATTCCAAAATGACATTTGGGTCCACAAGAATGTGTATACATACTCCCATATTCCAGAGGTCCCAAGTGTTTGGAGGGTGCATTGTACCTCCATTAAGGTAAAAATGGCCAATTGACATGAATGGGTCCATAGACATAAGGTGAGGTGAGTAGGGTGTGAGAGGGGATATATGCCTCCTATACCCCCTAGTGCTTATTGTATTATCCCTCCATTCCATCAAGCACTGGATGATGGTATGGAAGTGTTATAATCATACATAATCTATGTATTCGATGCGGTGGCGTAATGGAGGACTCTTCAGCCCCATGCAGGCACATATAGGTGTGATGGTCAGGCTGCCACATAACAACTTATTATTGTGCTGATAGCACTCCCAGAATAAGTATGGAAACTGGTCAACTGGTGTAATCAACATAGTTTTGTATCTTTCCTCATGTCTCCTTGGTGGTTTTGCTGTTATTACATCACATGTTGTGGTCATACAGTGGGTTCTGGCTTACATGAAATTTGGCTGAGAACACTGGTTGTTGTCAGGAGCTACTGGATCTTCTGGATTTCCTGACTACTTCTAGTCAGGAGCACTGAGTTAAACACTGGTTGTTGTCAGGAGCTACTGGATCTTCTGGATTTCCTGACTACTACTAGTCAGGAGCACTGAGTTAAATCCATGGGTCTATTTAGATCAGCTGTCTTTTTTACAACATTCTTTCACAAACATTTGTTTACCTGCTGTTTTTTTATACCAATTGCTTTCTCGCCATGGGAACGTCTAACTCAATCTTCCTATACCTTTAAAGCTTCACTAAGGTTGTAATTAGACTTGTGCATTCATCTTCGGGCGAACATGAAAACGAACACGAAGAGTGCGTTTTCGTGTTCGTTCCGAAGACATGAAGAAGAGAAGACAGTGCCGGTAAAACGTAGGCGAAGACGAAGACTCACACACGAAGAATCTTCGCCTTCGTCTACTATTCTCCCCGGTCCCTTCCCCATCTAACTTACCTTATCTTCACAGCATCGCGGGATTTCCGCTCCCGTTAACCCCTGCGATGCTGCGTTGGATAACGGGAGCAGAAATCCGTAGGGTAAAGGTCTGTGCAAGCGACCAATAGGCTCACTCGCACGGCCCCTTACCACTAGTTGCTAGGCAGAAAAAAAAAATCAACCCGGGACCCTGCTGCAACAGTTAAAAGTCCGTGCCAGCGACCAACAAAGTCGCCAGTACGGACATTTAACTGACACAGCAGAGACACCAGTGGTCTCCCCGCTGTGTCAGTTAAATGTCAGTGCCAGCGACCAACAAAGTCGCCGGTACAGACATTTAACTTAGAATAAATAACTTACTATAACTTCGGACACAATGCTGCCCTCTGTTGGTTTTAAATTAAGTAGCATATGCTTGAAATCCAAAGTTATTATGCTACTCGGTGTAAAACCAACAGAGGGCAGCATTCTGTCCGAAGATATATTAGCCATATGTGGCAGTGTGTTCATTTTCATTTATTAATTGTTTAAATAAAATATATCCCCATGATCCGCTGGTCTCCCCGCTGCAAGAGTTAAATGTCCGCACTCGCGGACATTAATTCTGTCTAACTTGCAAACTCTTTTTTTCTATTTATTTTGGGGGTTTTTTGTATTAAACTGTTAGACGAAAGCATCATGGGAATGTATTTTATTTGAATAAATGCAAATGAGCTCACTGCCACAGTTGGCTAATATATGTTCGGACAGAATGCTGCCCTCTGTTGGTTTTACATTAAGTTGCATAATAACTTTGGATTTCTTTCAAGCATATGGAACAATGCTACTTAATGTAAAACCAACAGAGGGCAGCATTCTGTCTGAACATATATTAGCCATATATGTTCGGACAGAATGCTGCCCTCTGTTGGTTTTACATTAAGTAGCATTGTTCCATATGCTTGAAATCCAGTTATTTATTATGCTACTTAATGTAAAACCAACAGAGGGCAGCATTCTGTCCGAAGACATATGGCTAATTTATGTTCGGACAGAATGCTGCCCTCTGTTGGTTTTACATTAAGTAGCATTGTTCCATATGCTTGAAAGAAATCCAGTTATTATGCTACTTAATGTAAAACCAACAGAGGGCAGCATTCTGTCCGAACATATATTAGCCATATGTGGCAGTGTGCTCATTTGCATTTATTCAAATAAAATACATTCCCATGATCCTTTCGTGTAATGGTTTAATACAAAAAAAAGCCCAAAATAAATAGAAAAAAAGAGTTTGCAAGTTCGACAGAATTAATGTCTGCGAGTGCGGACATTTAACTGTTGCAGCGGTGAGACCAGCGGATCATGGGGATATATTTTATTTAAATAATTAATAGATGAAAATGAACACACTGCCACATATGGCTAATATATCTTCGGACAGAATGGTGCCCTCTGTTGGTTTTACTCTGAGTAGAATAATATTCTGCCCGAGAATATATTAGCTATATATGGTAGTGAGCTCATTGGTCCCCAGCAGGAGGCCCCCTGCTGGCGGCCAATAGAGTTGCAGCAGAGCTGCTGCGGTACGTGTTAACCCCGTATTAACCCCTTAACCGGAAAAAACGAAGAAAAAACGAATATTCGCCCGAAGAGAAGACAGGAACGGGCGAATATTCGCGGAATACGAAGATTTTTTTTTTGACGAAGACGAGCACGAAGACGAACACGAAGAGCCCCCTGGTGCCCAGGTCTAGTTGTAATCTGATGCCACTGTCAACATATAGACATAGAAACATATCCACAAATACATATAAGTAAATGCATAATCTTACTAAACTACATCCCCCAATCAGGCACCCTACCACATTCAAAATTACCCATTTTGGTCATTTAAATGTTGGGACTGTTGCTATCAAGAAAGAAGGACCTACATAAAACAGCAACTTCTACTTCTTCCAGCCTGCATGTGTGATAATCCATGGAAATATTTGCAAATGTGTTGTAGTGGTAAACAAATAAATACATTCTCAAATGGGTCTACTTACTAAACTGCATGCACATGTGTGTGTTCACTAAAGCCAGCTCACATGTGAACTTGCAAGTCCCCCATTGCAGGTGGAAGGAAGGGTAGAAAGAAATGGGGGGTGCCTAGGATCAGGGGGGGAACACAAACATTCCCCAAACTCTGTATGTAAGATTTTGCGCTCATTAACACCACCACTGTTGCCTTGAGTCCTAACCTCCCGGTTCTATAGTGAAATGTTTTTCAAGATCCTCCACAGAGCCTATGTTACCTCTAAAATAACACAGAAGATAGGGTTGGAAGCCCACTCCAATTGCCCTAAGTGCCAAATATCTAATGCCGACTTACTACATTGTTAATGGTCCTATAGATTAATAGAACAGCTTTGGCATAAGGTTGAATGTTATATCATACTCTAGTGTTTGAGTTTTAAATTACCTTCTCTTGAGACTTTTTGGTATCTCATCCACCAGTGGTGGCTTGAGGGCGAAAGATCGAACCCTACTATTAAGACAATATTGGCTTAATGGATCCATCCTCAAACTCGGGCCCTAGATATTATGTTAGTGTGTCTTAAATTTCTCTTCCAGATGGGCTGAATAGAGGCCTCCCTACGAAAAGAACATGGAGCCAAGATGTTATTTAACAAATTGCCACCTTACAACACCTTTTCACTCCAGTCTATAACCCATGGGTCAGATATAAGGATGCACGTACAACTTGCCTACTTCAGACAATCTAGGGTATTTCTTGTCTGTTCATTGGGGCTTTTGTGCACCCATACAGTATCTGAAATATGTTTTCTTTTTAGTGCTAATTCTGAACAATTGACAAGCTGTTAAACTGTTGTATGGTTTCTTGCCATGTAACCCGCTGTCCACCTTTCTTACTGTATTGGTTTGATTGGCAATTATGGCAATTCTTTACTCCACTGTGTACTATGTCTGCTAATTTCTCATTCCACTTGAAAAGATAAAACAATATTTTAGGTAGGGGAGTATAGTCCCTAAATATACCTTCCTCCCCCCGCATCCCTTGCTAAGAGTAAAAATGTATAGAAAATATCCTGAGGGCAGGAACCCTTCCCATCACATTTGAATTGGGATTGGGAGTCAAAATGGATGAAAAAATCATATGACCATGTGGATGAGAGGGGTTAAAGATGGCAGCTGCCTTAGTTTGAACAAAAACCTTGCAAAATTTCCCACAGAATAAACACTACTATATTTTCCTTTATTTTAGAATGTGGGCATTCAGCTCTAATTGGCATTTCACAATGTACAGTAAAGTTGGTGGGTTGTAACAGAAATTCAAATGGAAGCTCCTGCTTTAGAAAATAACCCAAATTTAAAGTGAGCATGAATGGCTCTGAAAGTGGGGTTGCTACAAATTAAGCCAAGTAGAACTCAACAAAATAATATAATTTTCTTCCCACGAGAGTATGCTTGAATATGTCATTATTTTTGGCACGGAAACTCATAACATCAGCTTGTAGATGTCACACGCTGATTTACGCACCATCTGCATGACATAACTGACCAACTATGGGAGGGAACACCATTTCCCGCAAACGTTTTTATGGGGATGGAAAGTGGCATATTTTGTCATTTTTAGAATATAGGTGAATGTTTATTTTTACCCACCCTTAGTCTAAAGTGTAGTAAATGAAGGGCGCTACACACAATCTACTTATTTTTTTTTATAAAATAATATATACCACCTGACTTTGTTCTGTGTCCTTTTTGCTATGTTAATGTGCCCTCCCTGTGACATCATTTTATAATAAAATAACACTTTCAGAGATACTAATCAATACAGCGCCCATAAATATAGATACAGTACTGTTCCTATATATACTGTATGCATAGATACATATGGTCATGCAAGTCTGGCATTTCTACAATTCAAATAACTGCCTACTTCTTGCTAGCAAGTTAAAACTTTGGTTTCCAAATTATATTACTATGTGCTGTATACGTATCACTACATATATCCATATGAGGTAATCCAGTTATATCAATTTAAGGAATATCTTGGAACCTTACAATACTGGACATTTTGTTCTACAACTCACATAAGACCTTGAGTATAAAAAGCACGCTATTTACCAAATGAAGTAAAGGTTCTAATCTATGTTTTCTTTTCACGTGTCTACCCATGACATCAGAGTTTCAGTGCTTTACTTTCATTTCTAAAGTCCCTTCCAGGTCTACTCCTACATTCGCATCACTTGTTTTTTATTAATGGGTAACTAGAGCACAGATATGCTGATTAGAGCATTGGACAAAGTGGACTATATACAAGCTGTTTAAGATGTTTTTTCAGATGCATATTGGTATTACAGGAAAAGTGAAGCTAAATTACAAACATGAAGTGTGTTGTGAGCATTGCATTGGTGGCAGTGGTACTTCTCACTGTATTTTCAGGTAAGTTATTTATTCATGTTTAACAGGATTTATTTGTCTTGCCCTCCATATATTTTTATATATGTGTAATTTTGTTGCAGTTACAAAATACTATTTTGATCCACTGAATTCAATTTAGAAATATAGTTTTAGAAACTGTAAACTACAAGTAAGTAAGCTATATTAACTTTTTAACAATAAAGTCTGTGATTAGAAACTAAGAGGTAAAAAGTAACCATTTCCTAACTAATGCAATGGGTAGATGTATTCATAAATTCTGCTTAACCAAATGGATCTAATAGCAATCTTTACTTGCCATCATTTAAATACACTTCATCACTCCACCTGTAATAAAGCAGTTATGAGAGTGTAGTAAGAAAAAACATTATCTGGGTCTAGAGTATTAAACAAACCATTCTCATTTTTTTTTCTACTATAGAATATGGGAAAGCAGCCACTGAGCCTAAGGGTGCAAGAGAGGTAAAAAAAACATTATTCATGTTGTAAATGTTATAGGATTACCCTTGCTGTTATGTCTTATGCAAATATAAATATAATTTTATGATGTTTTATTTTGTAATAGAGATAATATATATATATATATATATATCTATATATATATATATATATATATATATATGTGTGTGTGTGTGCTTCTTTGTGGAAAAAGAAAACATTTGTCACACTCATATAGTTAATCTCAAAGGTCAACCATACTTTGCAATAAATCAGGTATTCCAGCCAATGTCATAAAGCAAAGGGGTCTCTTATGAAGTTACTTATGTTCTCAACTGTATAGTCCAATGGATTTTATTTTCTTTAATCTCTCATTAGATTTTATAAGAACCCTCTGGTGTTTAAGATTATGGAGCAGAAAATGCATACCTCAAATGACCTAGTGGTATTCAATCTGTTCGTAGCCAAGGGCAATCTGTTCTTGTGATTGGCCTTAATATTGTAGATTACTTGTACTACTTCCTACTCTGTAACATCCACATAAAATTTATCTTTCCTTGTCTCAGTATTCATCACTCAATTTTTTTCCAGCCAATTTGTGATTTAACTATGCATCGCTGCACGAAAATGTATAATCCAGTCTGTGGCACTGATGGAGTTACTTATTCAAACGAATGCCTGCTCTGTGAGGAAAACCTGTAAGTAAATTATTTTCCTACGATCACTTTAGGTGTTATCATTATCAGGCCACTCTTGATTGGCTCGGATTGGCTGTAATTTGGGTTGAAGGGCACTGTAATTTGTTTCGGTTAAGACTTAGTGATCGTGCCAGTGGGATTTTTCTTGCTGTTGCTAGTCTGCCTGGAGCTTTGGCCAAATAGCAGCAGTGCCCCTGCCATTGCGATGACTATGAGGAAAATTTTTAAGTAAGACATTTTGTCCTCAAGCGCCTTTTTTGGGGGGGCTTATATATACGTCCATTTGGACCAAGGGATTAAATGGAGGCAGTTGGGGGAAGGGACAATGAGACTGTGGAACTCAATAACTAAAGAAAACCTCCACTGATTTCAATGTATAAATATGTACTGGAGTCTTTGCAAAACCCATTCTATTATGCATTTAACATGAAAATAGGACTCAAGTGTTCCTTTAAGTAAGACACATGTACCAGACCATTTAAAGTAATAAATGTTTTTGAGCTGTACAAAACTAGAGGAGCAGTGATGGGGTTTCTTTGTCCTCCAAATATCCTGTTAATTAATGATAATAAACGATTTTTATCATGAGAAAATCTGCACATGGCATCAATGAAAGCAACCTTGATTTTTTTAACTTGAACTCTGAGCTGTTAATAAACAGCTAATATGCTCAGCTTACAGTTACATGTCATAAGCCTCTGTTCTGTTTTCAGGAAAAGGAACATTCATACTCGCGTTGTCAAAGATGGAAAATGCTGAAGAAAATTGTTTACATTTTTCCTGCTAAGACAAAAAAAACAATTGATCTTACTCGTAAGGTGAATCAAATTTCCACCAAACAGAAGAAATAAAATGTGTAATTTTTATGGTGTAATTCATTTTTTTTACTCAAAATTAAAATGCAGGTATGTACAAACATACTTACACAGATCTCCTAAATTACTATATTGACCTACCAGGGCCATTTAAGGTTTTAGGAGGTGTAACATAAATAGTTAAGCATGCACAGAGAGGGTTGGATTGGCCCAGCATATAACACTGATATATACAAGTAAGAATTACTTAAAACTTGCAATTTAATTTCACTGTCTCATCTGTGGCACTATAAATGTTGCAGCAAATCTTACCATTATGCCACTTAGAGAAATGTGTGGCTTTAAAAGACTATAAAACAAGCATTTTTTTATGTACCAGACATGTACTAGCAAAAGTGTGGCTAATTTTATTGCAAACACACACACACATACACACTATTTAAGTACATGCTTCCGGTAAGAGCCATTATATGTAACGCTTGCCTACAGAGCTCATGTCAGCTCCTCAAGGTGGCAAGGCCGGACTGGGAATGGTCAAGCTCTTGTGCCCACACGCTATATCTGAGCCACACTATTTACCATCCAAATAGCTATAAATCATTCTTTTTTAAACAATATTAAATTGTTCCTTTACGATAACAAAATACCACATTATTATTAAAATCCCAGGAACCAAAAGTGTTAAAAGCCCAAATAAATACCTGGGAATGGACAAAATCTTAACTCCTCGGCATCCATGTGTACTGGATAAAGATGACATCAGAGCTCGGCAGATGTATGAGATAGAATTTTATGTGATGGGATTGGGAGTACATCCATTTACTAAAAAATGTCATGATACACCTGAAGCCACAATTTAGTGTCACTAATCCTTTTCAATAAAATATGCACATTGAAATAGAGTAAATAACACAAAACCTTTACTTTTTCTCTAACTGATTTCTGGGCCTAGAAAGTTTTGTCCTCTGAAGTGACTACAAATTAAGCTTGTTTTATCTCTGGATAAGTAAAAATTAAATAGTTTTACTTATTCCTACAGTAAGTAAAGTGCCAGGAAACAGATGACCAAACACACACAACAGGACAGGCTCTGCCACACCGACTCCCAAACACCCACTCCAGGACAGGCTCTGCCACACCGACACCCAAACACATACACCAGGACAGGCTCTGCCACACAGACGCCCCAAACACACTCACCAGGACAGGCTCTGCCACACAGACGCCCCAAACACACGTACCAAGACAGGCTCTGTCATACCGGCACCCAGACACACGCATACCAGGACAGGCTCTGTCACACCGACACCTGGACACACACACACACACACCAGGACAGGCTCTGCCACACTGAAACATAAAACATATTTTCTAAACTGCTTTGTCATTAACTGCCCCTTTTGTTTTTTCCCTTGTGTATTGATGCCCCAGACAGGCCCCCTTTACTATTGATTAATGCCCACCACAACCTTTTGTTTTGCCCCCCCTTTGTGCATTTATGCCACATACCCTTGTGTAGGGATTTATGTGATGCCCCAACCAACCCCCTCCCTTGTGTATTAATGCCCCCCCTTTTGTATTGGTTAATAGGATGCCCCCACTGCCATGTGTATTACTCCCAGCCAGGGGCGTACCTAGAGTATTTGACACCTGGGGTGGATCCTGTATGTGGTACCCCCTTCCCACTTTAAAACTGCATAGCTTCTATTGTTAGGCAAACATTGACAGGGGTACAGCATAACTGTTATTACTATATACTGAGGCAGACATTGATGGTGGTACAGCATAACTGCTATCATTATATACTGAATCAAACATTGACCATGGTACAGCATAACCACTATCATTATATACTGAGGCAAACATTGAGGGTGGTAGAACATTACTGCTATCATTATATACTGAGGCAAACATTGACGGTGGTACAGCATAACTGTTATCATTATATACTGAGGCAAACATTGCCGGTGGTATAGCATAACTGTTATCGTTATATACTGAGACATGCAATGACGGGAGAACAGAATAACACCTATCACTATATACTGAGTCAAACATTGACGGGGGTACAGCATAACACCTATCACTATATGCTAAGGCACACATTGATGGGGGTACAGCATAACACCTATCACTATATACTGAGGCAAACATTGACAGTGGTACAGCATAACACCTATCACTATATACTAAGCCAAACATTGATGTGGTGTAGGCCTACCACGGGGATGCACCGAAATGAAAATTCTGGACTGAAACCCAAAATTCAGCATTCATTTGGCCGAAAATAACCAGTGTGTGTGGTTAACACCAAAATTTGACAAAAGAAAATCAACAATATTATATATATCTATATATATATATACCGTATTTGCTTGATTATAAGACGAGGTTTTTTTCAGAGCAAATGCTCTGAAAAATACCCCTCGTCTTATAATCGGGGTCGTCTTATAATCAGACCTCAAATAGGTCTGACTATGAGACGACTAAGATCCAGATCCCCCGCAGCTGCAGGGGACCTGGATCCTCCTGTTGCCGGGGCCGCACCGGTGCGGGGAACTCTGATCTCTGACAGTCGGGGAAGGTCTGCGCGATGGACGCAGACAACCCCCGCTGCTAGCCACGCCTCCTTCCGGCTGCAGCGTAAGTGCGTGGGATCTACACGCTGCCCCGGCTACATGACAGGGAAGTCAGAAGCACCGGTAAGTTTTTTTTGGGGGGGAGTGTTAAATGGGGGGCATAAGGCATTTCTGGAGGCAGAGTGCTCTGTGAAATGCCTTTTTACCCCCTTAATGCCACTCTGCCTCCAGAAATGCCTTTTTAACCCTCTATACGCCACTCTGCCTCCTGAATGCCTTAAACCTCCCTATATGCCACTCTTCCCCATAATATGCCTTTTAACCCTCTAAATGCCAGAGTGGCATACAGGGGTATAAGGCATTTCTGGAGGCAGAGTGGCACATAGGGGGTCAAAAGGCATATCATGGGGCACAGTGGTATATATAGGGTTAAAAGGCATATCATGGGGCACAGTAGCATTTAGAGGGTTAAAAGGCATATCATGGGGCACAGTGGCATATAGGGGGTATAAGGCATTTCTGGGGCAGATGTGCATAACTGGGGGGCAGGTTGGAAAATAGAAGGAAATAAAAACAAAATATTTTTCTCAATCATAGCTTTTATTAAAAAAAAATAGTTTAGATGAATTAACATTTACTGGTAAAACTTTTTTCCTATAGGGTCGTCTTATATTCAGGCTTTTTCTTTTTTTTTTCTAAATTAATATTCAGATTTGGGGGGGTCGTCTTATAATCAGGGTCGTCTTATAATCAAGCAAATACGTTATATAATAGCAATATATATACATAAATACCTGCAGCAATCACACTCCTATCATGCCCATGCAGCCAGTACATGCTGGAACCTGGGCATGATAGGAATGTGATTTAAACCTCCCTATGCCATGCTACCCCCCTACACTTACACATCCATATCACACACACACTCATTCACCCCAGCCACCCCCCCGTTAATTATTGATTTTGTATTGCCAAAACCCAGCCACCCTCTCCTTTGAATATGGGTGCGCTAACTATTTTTTTGGTAATACTTACATTTTGGGTTTTTTCTGCTCTCCTCTGACGTGAAGACCCTCTCCTTGTCAAGAGGAACTCCTCTGTGAGCCCCACCCCCTCAAATGTCACATCTTCAAAGCGGCAGCCCAGCAACGAAGTTCACAGCAGCCGTCGTGCAGCTGTAAGACCACATCCGTCGGCTGCTTAATGAAGTTAAAGCGGCCAGCGGAGGCAGTTTTACAGCCACATGATGGCTGCTTTGAACTTCGCGAACGGACGGCAGCTTTGAATGCTGGTCTGCCGGCCCACAGTGGCCACGCATAGGCCCAGTCAGTCCGCCCCTGACTGGGCCTATTTTCAGGTAGGGGGCTGGAGCTGCAGCTCCATCAGCCCCTATGTTAATCCGGCCCTGCTCTGCAGTTGCATGTAATCTGTGCAAACAATCCTAAGAAATTATGGAAAGTTTGGTGAAAAAAGCAACGAAAATTTATGTTATGTATCCTTTTGCCAGGAATTCGTGACTAACTGGTTGTATGATAAATGTCCAAATGCTCCTACTTAGATACCCTGGTTCGTCTCCTCTTCAAAAATATATATTTTTGTGGAGGTATTTTGAGTTGGTGTGCTGCTAAAAAGTCCCATACGACACATATTAAAATTTGAATTTGGGCATTTTGTGCCCCATAACTTCCAAAATGACATTAAAAAAACCTCTGTGTATTGTTTTGTTCCAAATATTTCATTATTATATTTCATTATTTTATTGTACTATATATATATCATTTGTGTTGGTGCACAAAAATTAAGGTGGAGAGAGAGCCCTGCTCCCAAGCTTACAATCTTGAGGGAATGGGCTAAGGAGGAACAAAAGGAATAGAGAAAGGTGAGAGGTAGTGTGGCAGTTGTATCAGTGACAGGGACGTTCTAGCAATTCAGATGGTATGTATCTCTGAAGAAGGGGTGTTTTGCCCAATCAATGAGGATAACAAATGACAAACACTTTAAAGAAAAGTCCTTCGCCATGTTGCTTTTATGTGCTAGGAAGGTTTCTTATTTGTCCTGCACAATGATTTATACATGTTGACGTGTTAAAAGTTATATAACTATACTTAACTAACTAACCCTGTCGTGACTGGGCCCATGAGTCACATAATTAAAATCCTTTACAAGTGGGTTTTAAGATCTTTATTGAATGTTGGGAGGGAGGGTGAAAGCTGAAGGTATAGAGGAAGTAGGTTCCAGAAGTACAGTGCAGCACGAGTGAAGTCTTGAGGGCGTGATAAGTGAGGAGGAAAACCTTAACCCATGGCAAGATGGTAAAGATTGAGTAGGGGAGTATTTTTTTTAAGATGGCAGAAATGTATGTAGGAGCAGTGTTATGGATGGCCATATATATTAGGATTTTAAATTTAATTCTTATGGTGGAGGAGGTAACAGAGTGGGGAAGCAAAAAAAGAGCAGCGTGCAAGGTAGATAAGCCTAGCAGCCGCATTTAGGATAGACTGCAGAGGAGAGAGTCGAAACAGTGGAACAACAATCAGTTGCAATAGTGAAGATGGGACATGAAGTTAATGAACCAGAGTTTTTGTGGATTCTTGTGTGAGGAATGGGTGAATGTGAGAGATGTTTTTAGTTGCAAGCAGCAGGATCTGGTCAGGGACTGAATGTGAGGGATGAAGAAGATGACCCCAAGGCATTGGGGCTGGTTAGTGGGAGAGATAGTCGTGTTGTTAATGGTGATAGAGAATTCAGGTACTGGGGAGGAAAAGGAAGGAGGAAAGATACCGTATTTGCTTGATTATAACACAACCCTGATTATAAGACGACCCCTCCCAAAATTTGAATATTAATTTAGGAAAAAAACTAAAAAGCCTGAATATAAGACTACCCTATAAGAAAAACGTTTTACTAGTAAATATCAATTCACATGTAAACAATGTTTTCATATTTAATAATAATAATAATAATTTTGTTTTTATTTCCTTCTTATTTGCCAACCTGCCCCCAGTTATGCACATCTGCCCCCCCAGAAGCGGAAATCCTTAGGTTCTTCGTCAGGGGTTAAGGGGCTGTACGAACGACTCTATTGGTTGCCTGCAGGGTCCTCCTCTGGCATCAAACAATTGGTTGATGCCAGAGGAGGACCCTGCAGGTGAGCAATAGGCTCACTCGCACAGCCTTTTTAACTGCTGACAGCAAACCTACAGATTTCCTCTCCCGTTAACCCCTGCAATGCTGCGTAGATAACGTGAGCGGAAATCCGTAGGTTCGCCATCAGGGGTTAACTTGACTGGCAGAGACCACCGGTCTCCCTGCTCCAACAGTTAAAAGTCCGTATGAACGACCAATAAAGTCGCTTGTACAGACCTTTAACTGTTGTAGCAGGGAGACCAGTGGTCTCTGCCTGTCAAGTTGCTGGGCCAGGATTTTAAAAGTCTGTACGAGCGACCCTATTGGTCGCCAGCAGGGGCTCGTCTGGCATTTCAGCAACACCATTGAATTTTAGGAGGCGATTTAGGGGCCCCTGATGCCGATCTCGGTGTTGGTGAATGCCTTGACCTTGAGGCCTTACAGCAAACACCATTTGGGTGCAGAAAGCGAACGTAGATTGCTTTCTGCACCCAGTTTAAAGCCATGATGGTCCTGGCACATCAATTGTCACCAACTGGATGTTAGTGCATGAAGTGCTCCGACCGTCAATTGTCATCAAGTGGTTAACTTACCTTAAAAGTCCCAGGTCAGAAATTATAGCCATCTTGGCTTAGTAGTACCCAATATGCAAACATGCCCCATTATTTATACTAGGAAAAGGAGCTGATATATAGTTGCACCAAAAAGCTCTACTTGGTTTCAAAGTATATCCTTGTCACACTCTCAAAATAATGAAACATTATTTTATTAGTACAACAGAAAATGCACCAAAGGAAATTAATACACTGTTTAGGATTAGAAGATCCTGTCTCCTCATACTGGTTAAAAATAGTTAAGTGACCCTGTGGTGAAATTGAGGCTGCTCGCACAGTGTACTAGCAGCCGGAGAGAAAGCTGCTGGAGTGGTGAGCATGAATGTCTATGTATAAGTGAGCATGGATGTGTAATTGTGTGTGTCAGCAAGGATATGTAAGTTGTGTG
Source organism: Sceloporus occidentalis (assembly GCA_023333645.1). Taxonomy (NCBI): domain Eukaryota; kingdom Metazoa; phylum Chordata; class Lepidosauria; order Squamata; family Phrynosomatidae; genus Sceloporus; species Sceloporus occidentalis. The sequence goes on from JALMGF010000028.1 coordinate 1,449,371, forward strand.
AGATGGAGTGTGTGTTAACATATGTGGTGTGAGGGGGATTGTGAGTTTGTTAGAATTAATGTGTATGAGTGTGTGTAATTGGTGAGTATGAGTGTGTGTAATTTGTGTAAGTGTGTTTACATATGTGTGGCAGAGTATATGTTGGAATGGGTGAAGAAGGCACAAACAATATGTTTGGGGGCAATGCTTGTTTAGATCAGCTGTTTTGGGGCAAAGATGGCACAGATAAGCTGTTTGGGGTCACTGACAAACCGGGGCAAAACCGATGGCACAGACAGGCTGTTTGGGTTTTAGGATCGCAATGATAAGTTGCTTGTGGTAAAGGCACTCACAAGCTTGTTAGGGCAAAGGTGACAATGTTGCTTGATGAAGTTAGGGGGCCCTGGGCAATTTTTGCACTAGGGACCTGTGGTTTCGATTTACGCCCCTGCTCCTTTATCTTTTTTCCTGGGGATGAACAGCCAAGCCCTGGTCTACACAGTAAAGAAGGGAATGTAACACTGTACTTCTGTACTGGTAGAATAATCAAAGCCAAGGTTGACATATAAAGTAGGCAGTATGTATAGGGAACAAGAGATGGTTTGTTTAGTAGCATAACCACCCTTACCATTCTTTTCGGCAACAGTGCTACCCTTAAATGCTTGATGAACATGCCTAGGACATGAAGAAATTTAAAAAGCTAATAATCATTAATAATTAAAACTAAAAATATGTTGTAACTATATTTTTAAAGCTGTAATTTTCATAAATAATGCAAGTTCATCTTAACTCTATCTCTTATTCAGGTCATCCCTACCAACTGTCACAGTCACTGATGTACAGATGGTTAATTTGCATAGTTTGTTCCTTTGGTAATGATTCCTATGATACAGGCTGCTCTGAAAGATTTTGCATTCATAGTGTCATGATCGTTCCTTTGTTATCTGTGACATGATCTTCAAGATATAATTTCACCACATTTGTAGCATTTTCAACAAACAGGAACATGGCTTGAATGGTCCCCTATACGTTAGTTTATGTTTATATTTTCTCTTGTTTTGTTGAATAATTATTACTAATGTGTTAATAAAGGTTTACATTCAATACAATAAATGTTTTGTTTGTATTTTTATTGACATTTATTATTCAACATATTTTATGGTATTTATACTTTATTGTAATGTACCTATAGGCTTTAGGCTTAAGGGTGATTCAGTAAGAAATATTGAAGGAAGTCTTCAGAGGAGTTTCTCTAACAACAGAGGCATCTGGTCACTCTACTATAATGTGACTTTATTCCAATATTTATGTGTTACATTTATACCAACAATATAGCACTATGAAACAGGAATTGCCCTATGGTCAAGCAGGCTTGTATGTACAGGCAGTGCTTTGAGCTGTGAAGTGGAGATCTGCTCCTGTGCAGAGAAGAAAGTTAGTAGACATAAAAAGAAATTTAGGATTGTTTTTTTAAAGAAATACCATTACATAAGTTATGGTGGGTAAAAGGTGATGGAAACCCTTCCACTTAAATTTAAGGGGTAAATAGAAGTATTATTAAACACCCATCTACACACACCAGACAAGCCAGAAGGCTTGCCAGGGAACGCATTAGGGTGAATGCAGTTGCATTCCGTGATTCAATAGCAACTAGGAAACAACTGTTATATTGTTTTTATCTATAAGTTTATGTTTAACGATAACTATATATTTATCCACTGGTTACGTGTTTTGCACATGTCATGTTACATTTCTCCCCTTTAAGATACATTCTGTCTATTCTGGTTTCACAATCTAATGTTTATTAGCTTTCCACAATAAAGTGTCCTAGAATTAAATGAATGGCTGTTGTTGGTTTAGAATTTAGAATTTAGAATTTTTGGTTTTATATTCTGCAAAATCAAGATTATACTATTGGTCTATGTAGAATGTTGTCTTTTTTGGGTGTTATTTTATCTAAGGCCAGTAGGTGATACTCATGCTCTGTTTCATATTTTTAGGTGTAACATCAACAGACAACACGCTTGTATTTTGATATATTCTGTTTTTATCTGTTACTGAGTGAAAACATAAGTATCTGCAGTCTGGCCAAAAATCCTTTACATATATAATGTATGTGTAATGTGAATAGGTAACCTTATATGATATCTCACGATAAAGGAACTTACAACTACAGTTAGGTAGATTTTTTTTCTTTACTATTTGCGTTTTTTTTTCTTATTATAGCATGGCAGCCATTCAATCTGTGCATTCCTCCTTCCATGTTAGTGCTAGATCTAGCAAATTTAAATGTAGCAATTATGGCATGCAGTGCCTGGAAAAAATTACCTACTACTGGAAAAAACAAAACTATTTTCATAAAAAGTCTTCTATGTCAAATATAAACTGCATGTGATGCTATAAGGTGGTTGCAGGTCTGACTGAACTACATAGCAATACAGTTGATTTACAAATGAACCTGTGAAAGAAGACAGGCTGCATTGCAGAGCAATCTCACACAGTACAGAAACTACAAGGTACACCCTCTGGTGTTAGACGCATGTGCAATAATGAGAATATCCAGCCAAACGAGCCAGATGTTTTAATGGCAAAACTCTCGTCATGATGCTGACATATCCCCACAAAATGTTTAAGGTGGAAATGCAATTGTTTTTCACGTGACTCCTAAGGTTTAAACATTTTTATTGTTGTTTTCAAAATGTTCAACAGTGGTAAAATCCTGAAGATAAACCATGATGCAAAAAGCATAATGCAAATAAGAACCCCTGTGTGTGGTGTTGCCCATTCTTCTTTTGTGAAGATGTGCGCAGACAACCTCCGCTAATGCCAACAATTCCACTAGGGCTTCTATGATGGAGCACCGGTGTCACATGACCTTCCAGTGCTCAGTCATAGAAGCTCCAGCGAAAGTGCCGGCCAGCAGCAGAAGTTGTCTACACACAATGTGCAGACGTTCACTGGCTGCCCCTACTAGACACCAAGGAGTCTGGAGCATGGGGGTAAGTCTGGGGGAGGGCAATGTGGCATATAAGGGGGGCAGAGTGTCATATCTGGGGGCAGGGTGGCATATCTGGGGCAATTGCCCCCCCCGGCTGCCCTCAATCTAAATGAAACGGCCGCACTGCCGCCTATTTAAGTGGCAGATTCGTCCGCGCCAAGCTGGTGCCAACTAATCGATTATGAAAATAATTGTTAGTTGCAACCCTAGTTACTTATTTCAATTGTAACTGTAATCATGCTTTTTCAGATTATCAGTAATATTTTCAATAAATGAAAATTATGTATTTCCTGCAACAAGTGAATATCCTACAATTAATAAACTTTTTAAGCTACAGTTCTCAGGCATTGTTAAATGCTATAACAAAATAATATTTTTCCCCTCTAGTAAAAATATAAATATAAAATTATATTTACCACGTCTTGCTGGTGTCCATCTGGTCTCATCTCATTTCAAGTGGATATAATTTTCTTTAAATTGGGCAACTGTCATAAAATTTCAATAAGCCGGGAGAAAATTATAAACATGAAGAATACTAAAAAGATTGGAGAGTTAGGTGAAAATAATAAAGATTAATGATCAATGATTATCCTCTGAAATTCTCAATGATTATCAATGTAACGGGTTTTTGGGTAGACCCACCAATATCTCTGTGGTCATTTATCCCAGTTACCTCTTTGTGCTCTGCAGGCCAATCCTGAGCCTCCGCTACCTGGGAGTTGGGATACATAACTGTGGCAGTGCCTCCACCCAACGGAGCATCCAGGGTATGGATATGAGCTCCCGCTGGGAACATAGCCGAGTGATTAATAAAACTGACACAGGGCTAACTTAAAATTAACTTTGTATTGCACAGCAAAACACTATGCATAAATGCAACAGAAAAAACATGAAATATAGTAGAATAAAATATACAGAAATGAAATATACAATACAAGGTTCAGCCACCCACAACAATCACTGCGGCCCACCCTAATCTTCACCCTAGTGGCCGCTGGGTACCTTTAGTTGGTGCACATAACACAGTTGGGGCCCATGAGTAACTTACTCCACAGTATGGGTTGAATTGTATTGGAAACTTCAGTATGTCAGTGGGACTGGAGATCAAAAGCTTTTATTGGTGTGTGGCTGAATTCAGGGTGCCCTGTTGTGGAGACAGGGGGAGAGGTTTTAGGCTTACCACTCTACCACCTGCAATTAGGGCAGTTCAGCCTTTAACTTCTTCACTGCCAACTCTGCTGCACACAGCTCTGTATCTCTGTCTGCTGGAAGATTCTGCCAGGATGCTGCAACTCTCCTCTGAGCATGGATTTCAAGCAGGCCTCTGGTCCTAGGCCTCTCTCACTCTCCTTCTCTCTCTCAGCAAGGGTCCTTCACCTCTGGCATCCAACTCTCAACTCCCCTCTCCAAACTCCAATGGCCCCTTTTGTACCTCACCCATGTGCTTTGCAGTTCGCCATCTGCTGGTCACTCCATAAGAACTGCAGGTGAGTCAGTGACACAGCAGCAATCACTAAAACCCCTTGAGGGGTTACATCAATTTCAGAGAGTGATCCTGTCTGTGTCTTTACATAGACTTTTAAAGACAAACTCTACAATTCACTCTTATGGGTTAAAACTTTCCAATAAGGATAATGTGTGTTGCCTATAATAATCAGGATCCTACACATCCCTACACATTTTCCAAAATTAACCCCCAAGAGGAGCTCTAATGCTAAAAATTATGTCAAAGTCCATAAAGTTTATTACCCATCATTAAAAGATACTGTCAAACATTAAAGGTTTTCAGTGGTTTTAGACATCCTATTTCCAGCATACCATCCAGAAAAAAATTTGGACTGATCAACCATTAAAATAAACTGACTAACTTTAAAAATAATTAGTGATATCTGTGAAGAACCCTGTCTGATCTTCACTGTTATTATTATTATTATATTTATGTGTACCCTGTTTGAATGTGGCTGCAGCTCCGGCCTTCAAAGAAACGATCCTATAATCTGGCTGGGGCTCTTAATCAGCCAGCATAGCCCTGTCTGCCCAGACGGCACCCGCACTACAGAGGGGATAACACAGGTGGGGGAAAACCATTGTATCCCTTAATCCCCTCACCTGATACATCCCCTGTATACCGATGGGATTTGTGAGGGGATGTGGGGATTTGTGATGGGATGTGGCTGATAGGATTGGGGGTTGGGTTCGGTGCACAGTGAATGGAGATTGTATATAAGTTATGTGTGTTTGTAATAAAGAGAGTTCTGTTTTAACCTTAAAGCATGAAGTCCTGTCTCATGATTGAGGGAAGTGCTGGTCTGTGACTGCTTTCTTCGGAAAGCCACAGCGTGTCCGCTTACTGGGAGAGGGAAGGAGCTGACAGGCGGATGTGTCCAGTCTGGGGCACAGGACGATCCGTCACAATATCATTTTTTTCTCAAATATACTCTTATAATTGAGTATACCTTTGCACTCTGGAATGCACGTTCAGACTGTAACAAACTAACAGCCCTACATGACCACTTTGTCTCTAGTTCCTTACACCTTCTCGCTCTGAAACCTGGCTATCCCCTTCTAACACTGCCTTTCCCACTGCCCTCTCTTATGGTGGCCTACACCTCACTCACACTCCCAGACCTGATGACAGGAAGGGTGGAGAGGTAGGCTTCCTACTCTCCCCTACTTGTACTTTTCAACCCATTCCCTCTTCCCCATCGCTCTCTTTCTCTTCATTCGAAGTCCATGCTATCCGACTATTTCATCCCATCTACATACCCATTGCTGTTATATACTGCCCCCCTAGCCCGGCTAACATCTTTCTTGACCACTTCTCCTCATGGCTTCCTCTCTTCCTCTCCTCTGATATTCTGTTATCCTTGTTGACACCCCATTGAGTCCCACAGCTTCAGAATTTATTTCTATTACATCCTCTTTTGATCTGTAACAACATATTAACTCCCCTACTCATGATGATGGTCACACCCTGGACCTTATTTTTTCTAGCATGTGCTCTGTCACTAACCTCTCTAATTCCCTTTTCCCCTCTCTGACCACCACTTCCTTTCCTGCTCTCTAACCTTGCCTCCTACTCACTCCCTTACACCCCAACCCCGCCTAACCAGAGACCTCAGCTCTATTAACCTTCAGAACTACTTAATCAATTTACTCCCTCTCCTCTCTCCTATCTCATACATGAAGTGCCCTAACAACGCTACCTCTGTCTATAACTCCACTCTCACATCTGCTCTTGAACATGTAGCACCACTTACTACTTGCTTCTCACATAACTGCAACCCGACCCCTTCGGTTATCTCTTTACACTTCCTCCAAACTATTCACTGTCTGTGAACATAAAACAAAACCAGTTTTGGATGTTCTTAACATGTCGCAATATTTTTAATGAAGTGCTTTTGGATACCCTATGTTGTAAAATATATCACAAACATCCACAACAAGTTATGTTAAATGCAGACACTGTATTCATTAAAACCAAATTGACTACACATATGACTCAACCTGATTGCAGTCAAATTCAGTATGTAAACTGAAACTGTGTAAAATAAATTAAATGGAATCTGCAGGGGAGGGGTTAGGTAACAAACTGGGCTATGCGTTAACAGGTAAGAAGTTCTAAGGTCAATTCTGTTCATACTTTTAACAGGGGGGTGTGTGTAGTCCTGGTTGAAGACTCAATGGATTTGGTTGACAGTGCTATAAGCTATTAAAAAGTAAGGGTTGAACTTTGTGAAGAAAAATGTGTTTTATGTTGTATTGCCCCCAAATCCTTTACCTGCACACTAGTTGGTAATAAATTAAAATAAAAAAAACATTATTAGGGAAGAAAAAAGTTAGCTTCTATATTTTTTGGCTGCCTCTTATTTCTAAACAAAATTGGTTGACCCCTGGGTTATAATGCCCTGCCCAACTGAGACTTTCTAGTTAATGGACCTCTATAATGTACATTCAGTAAATGAGTCATCCTGATGTGAGATACTTGCACACATCATTTTCCCATTTTGTGATGTCCCCTTGGTATGACAACCATTGGCACTCAGTGTGGCACTATTTGCCACTGACAAAGAGTGTTATGTCACAAGTACAATCAATCCATACTAGAGTGTAAACAAGAAAATCTCTCAGGTAAATGTAGGTGCAAGGCAGCTTTCAGGATTAGAAATTAAACAGGAAAATTTTTTCCATTTGACCTAGTGATCTACTGTAATATGGTTATGGTAAGTATATTAAATAAATGTAAAAATATTAACAGGAAAATTATTTATGGGCTTCAATCATTATATGAAATAAAATACATAAAATTATATATAATAATTATTTATATAAATAAGATTACATATTTTTCTCATTCCCCTTTAAATTGGCTTTCCGGTACACAGTAATTTAAATCTTTGTTTCCACATTTATTATACAACTCTCTATAAAGGTAGTTTAATTGTGTTACCCACATTCTCATTAAAACTAATAATAGATGCTCCATTATTGAACCACAATATGTGCACATCTTTCTTTTGTTCAATGATTTTGATAAATTGTCATTTTTTTACACATGTGACCTTAGATTTCTAAAAATAATTGAGTTTTAATTATAAAATAGGACAAAGATGTGCATTAAAAAGCTGCTAAATGCTAATATCTTTTGCTGTGGATCAGTAAACGAAACTAAATTTGTTTCAACAGTCCTGATTCAATGAGCTGTCTAAATTCAAACTAATGGGAAATAAGAAAGAATACTAAAGCCAAACTCTCTAGTAAGTGATACAACTCCCTGGGCACATAAGCAAGCTGTAAGCATGTATTGCTATAATGCCAGATGGGGTCATAATGATCATGTCACAAAGATCAATACATGAATCCAAACAAATTATATGGTATGTCTTAAGACGTGATGATACCATGATGGAGTCATGATTGTGCACATCTAGTATAGTTTGTGTCTAGGTTAGCTAGGTGCAAGTAAAAAATTGAATAAGTAAGACAAAGTATATCCTCGCAAGTAGAGTAAAAAATTTCCAATTGGGAGATCTTTGTTTTAGTCTTGTTTTTCATGGATAGGACCAGAGAATATGAGGTCCAAAAAAAATCCAACCTGCTTCAAGTTCTTCCTACTTCATAGTACTGTACTATGCTACCTTCACAAAACCCACAAAGGTAAAAACCTCACAGAGCCCTTTCTGATGTTTAAATGAAAGTTTTTTCCTCAAGTCTCAGTGAATGACCTCTTGTTCTTTTATAGCTCTGTTAATCAGCAACTCATCAATGAGTAGTTTGTATTTGACCTTAATATAATGCTATCATTGTTCCCTCTCTTCTTGTACTGGAAACAATTTAAACTTGTCTAGCCTTTGTACTTTTGTAAGCTCTCTAGTGCTCTTTTGAGGAGAAAAACACAGCATTTTGTATGCATGAAGATAACTAACTGCCCCTTGCAGCTAAGTCTTTTGCCTACAATTACAGAATATTTCTTCTTTAAATCAACAACTTTGCATTTGTCCATATATGGTTGCATGACAAGTGTCAAAAGGTTACTTGCTCACTTCTCACCAAAAATGTATACTTTTGAGTTGGTGGGCTGCTAAACAGTCCAAAATAAGACACAGGCCTAATAAAATAAAATTTATATTTTGGCTAAAGGAATACACATGTTCCATTTTGTGCCCTGTAACTTCCAAAAAAAAACCTCTGCATGTTAGTTTTTTTCAAATTTTGCATGTATGCTGAGATTATTATTAATTAACAAGAATAATAACAACAATGCTAATAATTTAAACATCAATGATTGCAGGGATTTCATTTTCTTTAAGTATGAAGGTGCAAGCATTACAAGAGTTGTTTTAAAGTATTTATCAATATATTTATTTTCATGTTTGAGAATGTTCTGGTATATGGTAATGCTTATGATGTTCTTATTAAGCCATTCCATTCCCTACAGTCCTAAAGTGTCACCTTTGGTTGATCAAGTCCACAAGACAGTAAAGTAAGGAAGTTGGTTGAAATACCAGTTATAACTACACCATTCCACATTATTGGTCCATGGGAGGACTGTCAGAACTCAGTCCAGGGACATAACCAGTCAAGTGGCCCAGTACTCAATTAACCATTCATTGTTACCCAGTCAATGTGCACCATGCCACCCTGTCTAAAACACATTTACAGAAACCATTTAAAGAACCATAAAAGATGCAAGTGTCCAGTCTCATGGAAATGCCACGTAAAGCCCCTTTCACTAAGGGCATGCTTTTTGCTTTGTGTAAAATTACTATGCAACATTTGGGAAATGTCATGTAGTGGCCAAAATCTTTAAATTAGACCAGCTGAGTGGGCAACTGGTCCTTGTCTGCCCTCTCCTATTACCACCTTATGATGACCTTAATCTCACATTTCTATAAAACTGCTTGTAATAAAAAAGTTCATTCATATTTTTTGTTAAATCTGCTCTTTTTCCATTTTAATGTATTTTTTCATTTGTTTATTTTCATTTGATGAATTACCGACTGGGTATAATTGTACAGGAATGTTATCATTCTCAGCTGTTAACCAAGTTAAAAGCTTTGAAAATAAACAGAAAGAGAGATGGTTTCTTCCTAATTCATGCATGGAATATTTTATGTTTCTTATTAGGCTGAGTACATTAATGATTAATTTGAGGTTAATGTGCTTTTCTACTTTCACAAAGACTTTTGACTTTCTAGCATAACATGCTATAATTCAATGTTGCGCTCCATTCCCTACTAAACAAAGTGTAAACTTGGAAGTTCCTTTTTTTACAAAATATATCTTGACATTTTATACTCTACTATAAGGCTAGGTTTCCACTTGGGTTTTTGTCCTGCGTTTTTTTTCTTGATGAAAAACGCCAAGAAAACTGCCACTGCATTTTCCTGCGTTTTGGCGTTTTTTTTCTGGAGTTTTTTCTGGCGTTTTAGCCTTTCTGTGGAAATTGCTTTTTTTGACCTTAGGCAGTTTTTCCAGCCTTTACAAGTTAGAAGTTTCACCCAGCTAAAAGGGATTAGGATAAATGGCAAGTATCTGCCCCCTGATGTCATTTACTTGGTAGAGTTCTACTTAAACACCCCGGCGGACCCTTTTGTCACTTTTCTGTGGTTTGTAAGGCGTGCTTTATTCCGAATGTCTGCTCCTCTAGGAAGATTGGCCCCAAATGATGGTGCAAATTGTTTGCTGTTGCTTTTGGCACGCAGAATCCAGTTGATGCGTTGCGTATGTTTGTTTGTAATGGCATGTTTGTTCCAAATGGTGTAGAATTCAATATGAACTTTGTTTTGTGTGAAACTGTTTGTTTCCAGCCTATTTCTCGTAGTTCACACAGATACTGGGTCCATCCTCTGCATTGTAACTGTGGAAAAAACGCCATAAAAAACGCCAAGGCAATAAACCCACATGGCTTTTTCGTGGCGTTTTTTCTCTCCCATAGACTTCTATTGGAGAAAAACGCCAAGATTTCCTTGCAAAAAACGCCAGAGTGTCAACATGCTGCGATTTTGAAAAACTGCCACAGAGCCCAAAAAAGCAGAAAAACGCCAAAGAGGACTGAAAAAACGGCAAACAAAAAAACGCCAAGTGGATATGGCATTCTGCGATTTCCTATTGAAGAACAGCTAACATCTGGCTGCAACGTTTTTTCACTAAAAAAACGCCAGGTGGCGCTATTGGCGTTTTTATGGGCGTTTTTAGCAAAAAAAAACCAAGTGGAAACCTAGCCTAAGTGTCCCTTTGCACTTGTCATTAATGCTATTTTTCTAATAAGTTCTCCAACTTATTAATGTTAAGTAAAAACAGACACCATAATTAGTTCTTTTTTTATCATGGGAACCAGGTCAACACTTGTTAAAGAACAGGATTAAGGGCACACAACCCAAATATTATGTTATCGTGTTATACTGAAATGATTGTTGGTTTGCAAAGTGTACTGTAAGTATTGACATTATAACACAGGAAGATGACCTCAGTGGAATAAACTCCAGTGTACCATAACTACTCAGTCTATAGCATTTATTAATGCAAAGAATTTTAGATTTTATTCATATTACAGGGGATGTACAGAAATTATCAAAAGCCATTCGTTTCTTAGAGGAGAATAATTATTACGCCACAAAATAACTCATAAAATAATGTCCATTAGTTGCTAGTAGTGCTGCTACTGCATTTTCTTTTGAGTCATTTTGGGTGATTATTGATCCCACTCATATGCGCTGGTTCCTTGGTCCATGTTAGGTAACCCATTTCACCTATACCTACAACAGAAACTTTTGAAAATTACAAAATCATTGTCCATTTTTGTTTATAACACACTCCTTATTTCTTCTCTTTGATTTGATAATCCCTGCATTTGCAGTGCCTTTCTCATACATATATATTTTGTATTTTTATATTTGCTGAATAATTGGGAGAGAAATATTCCACTTAGTTACTTAATAACTAAAATGATGGTCAGTTAGAATAAGTTAGAATAAGTCTACACACACATATGTTGTGCGCTAGGAAACCATTTGGCTGCTCAATATTGCACAATTACTACATTGCCTTTTTCATTCATCCATAGACAGTCACAACACAATTCTGCCTGGGGCTGGAAAGCTCCAGACAGTAGAATGTCCAGGAATCATAGGCAAACGGTCAGGAAGGGGTCACAAACAAAGTTGGGTGAGTGGGTTACATTATGCAAAGCAAGTTTTCCCCCCCAGAAAATTGCTTGACAGCTACTTTAATGTTCACACGTAACAAGCAGCCATTAGGCAAGACAGTATAAAAATAAGTTATTATGGTTATTAATAGTATTGTTTTATTCAGTGCCATCATATTCCACAGGGCTGTACAATGGATCAATAAGACATAACATAAGACATCAGCGAGACCACCGCCCGACGTCAGCGAGAGCGCTGCCGACTCCACCGGGACCGCTCGCTGACGTCAGTGTGCAGTCCTGGCCCCGTCCTGCAAGGGAAGGCTCCGGGTAGCCGGAGCCGAGAAGTTCCCAGGTATGATCATGTCACATGATAGGAAGTAGGAAGCAGGAAGCTGACTCTGCCATCACTGATTCCATATATAGAGTATGTCTGTGTCTCTGCAAATAAATTTGGGCTCCCTCATCACCCAGCATAAGAAGTACTATATGCATGCTGTGCAGACACATGGGGCAATTGGCCCATTGTTAACATCTGCAAGAAAAGCCATGGTAGGATTATATAGGACTCACCAAAAAAACAGTACTTTGACGTAGTGGCAGGCTAAGTAATAGCCACATATAGTCTGATGGAATTCTCAATATTTATGCTTCAGATAGGTGATATTAAATTGTATTTTCAGTGTGTAATTCCTTGCTTTGTTGAAGAGTGCAAAAAAAATAAAAAGATTGTTGCTATCCACATATAATCTTAATACTGTCAAATTAATCCATATGTGATTCATATAGAAAAAAGTTACATTTGCAGCTAAAAAGAGAATATCCATATGAATTCATAGATTTTGACTCTAGACAAAAACTATGTTAAATATTTTACTTCAAGAAGATGTATTATGTTATTATATAAAATATTTTAGCCTGTCTCTTGATACCAGTTTTTACCATTTATATCACAAAATCCTCATAAAATATTTAGGTTAGCACATATATTTTAACTTAATCATGCACTTAAAAATGTTTATAGTACAATTTCCTTTTCCCACAATTATGAATACCATAAATATTTAGATTTAGTAAATACAGGGTTGACATGGTCTCAAATAGGAGAAAAGTATTGTGGTTGAATGTTATCTTCATATGTATGTAATTCACATATTTTAATATAATTTTAAAAAATAATAATTTGTTTATTATAATTATGATAGAAGTTGTTGTGCACTGCTTTTTGGTTCAGTATACATTACTTTTACATTACTTTACAAGTCCACCTTTTTTCTTATTTCACTTATTTTGGATTTAGAGCTGCATACTCAATACCTTTTAGTGTTAAACGTTTTTAAGTAACTAAACAGTGAATTCTAAAGTCAGTTAATAATAACAAGAATGTAACTAACAGTATACAATATAATTACTAATAACTGTGTACCTCCTGGGTTGATATTTGGTTGCAATACTCTTGGAACCATTTACAAATCTGTTAGTAGAGGTCTCTACTTTTGGAGACCTACACAGAAATATATTTTACATAACTGCAAGTTCTATTGGGTTTGTTTATTAGAACTGACAACCAGGAATCATCAAGTCATGTCATGTATTTACATGTGACAACATTAGGGGTAGGGATCCTACTTTGTCCATTAGGCATCTCCATTGTAGCTAGGACAATTTTGCTAGGACAGTCCTGATTTTGAGGCACTACATTGGAAAATATTTGTCCCAGCATGTGTCCCAACGTATAAGTCTCTCGCTTCTCGCTGTCAGCAGATCTCTTCAGTTTTACCGAGTCTGAAATGCACATACGTGTCTTCTTTCTCTTGGCCAGGCCTTCCATAGTGTTTCCTCAAAGGGCCGGAGCCTCCCTGCACACCCTCTTCCACCCTTTTGAAGAAGTGCTCAGTGAGGCATCAGTCAGCGGAGAACAGAAGAAAAGAGACAGAAGAAGTGGAGCTGCAGGAACAGAAGCAGGGACACGGAAGGCACAGTCATACTGGAATAGAAATGGACCTTCCCTAAACTGTTCTCACAATGTTGGAAGAATAGCATTGTCCAAAATGTATTGTATGTCTCTTTTAGCATATGGTTTCAAATGAAAGTCTTATTTTTTTAAGAAAAAAGGATGTATGATTTTTGTGGGTACATCAAATATGGAAAAGGGGAATCTTGATTAAACCAACTTATAGTAAAAATGGCAAAACATAAAATAAAAAAAAAGTATTTAGGGTACTTAAACTCCTTGGTATGGAAAGGGTTAACACGGTTATCCATATCCAAAAATATCTAGTTAAAAATAAAATGCAATCCAAACTTGGGCCTTTGATGCAGATACCTATGACCGTACATTTGAGAATCCTACTTTAAACAGTTGAAATGTGTAACTGAAACACTCTATGAAATGGAAAAAAAATCACATGATTCTTCTCATTGTATTATCCCCCCTCTGCCCTCTAAACTATACACATACTAAGCCGAGGAAGCTACTAATTTTATAATGATAACACTGACATAAAAGAGCTTCACTGAAGGACCATGACATGCTAACCACAGGTTCATGAAAATCCTGTTGGATGGTGTTACCTTTCCCTCAATTAACCAATTGGCTTCATAGTGTATAGACCCAAATTAATTTCATTAAACAAAATTGTTTTAGTAAGTCAGGTTCAAATACTTTTCCTAATCATTGTCAAACTTAGAACCTGCCTTTTCCCATTTTGACCCTTTTTCTCTTTTCTCTTTTTTATTTCTTCAACTTTTTCGACACATGAAGAAGGAAAGTGTTCAACTGCTTTCATTTGATTTACATAGCTCTAAAGCAAGGAGACTGAAATTGGCATCAGTTTGGGGGGCTGGCAGCCAGGGGTCGGCAAGTTGTCCATACAAGGACACCAGTGTCAGCCCAAAATATATGGTGTCATCCGCACTGCTGGCTCTCTCCAGAGTGGACTGGACTGCCCGCCACTGGAGGAAAAGGGCTGGTTGAGGGGGATCATAGATCTCCCTTAACCCCCGAAAAATAAAGGGAGTGCAATCTGTGCTGGTGATTGGTGTTGAGTGCTGGGATATTCAGTATGAAGGAGCACTGAAGCAATGGTCTATGCCCGGACTAGGACAAAAAATAGGCCCGGGCATTTAAGACTGAGCGGCCCATTTTTATTTATTTATTGTTAAACCAAATTCTGACAAATTTAATATACCGTTTCTTGTCTGTTATATTTCAGCATGCTTTTGTCACTGTAATCAATTAGCATTACATAAATATATAATAAATGAATCATAACTTCATGCAATTTATACAGCGCTATATCTTTAATGAAAGATTCAAAACAGTAACTAATCTTTGACCATTTCGTTGGTACTTTTTAATAAGATACACAGGTTGAAATAGATAAAATAACACAATACCTTTACTTTTGCTCTCACTGATTTCTGGGCCTAGAATGTTTTGTCCTCTGAAGTGACTACAAATTCAGGAGGGCGTTTTATCGCTGGGTAAGTAAAAATTAAATAGTTAAATTTAGTCCTACAGAAAGTAAAGGGCCAGAAAACACATGACTAAATACACAGCAGGATAGGATCTGTCACCCAGACACACACAAGGACAGACTTTGCCACACCGACACCCAAATACACACCAGGACAGGCTCTGCCACCCAGACACACACACCAGGACAGGCTCTGCCACACCGACACCCAAACACACACACCAGGCCAGGCTCTGTCACCCAGACATACACATCAGGACAGGCTCTGCCACACAGACGCCCCAAACACACGTACCAAGACAGGCTCTGTCATACCGGCACCCAGACACACACATACCAGGACAGGCTCTGTCACACCGACACCCAAACACACACACCAGGACAGGCTCTATCACACCGACATTTCCTTGGGCCCTGCTCCACGCTCCCTAGCATACAATCACTCCCTCCGCTACCACACCAAAAAAAGAATTGCCACACTGACTGCAGATTAGGGGAAGACTGTGAGAGTCAGTGCAGTCTTACCCCCTTCTCACCCTGACCATGACTTTGAGAGGTCCTCTCCCCTGAAATCATTCCCAGTCCCTTTGTCCCTCATTCACTAAGCCATACCTCACCTTTCCTTCCTCCCTGTGAACTATAGATCAAATACATATAAACAGCACTTGCATGTATAGATCACATACAAACCCTATATTTGCAGGTATGCTGTCAGGGTCCACTTTTCGCTGCCTGAACCATGGCTTCATTATACATCAGGCATATCCATCTGTTACCACTAGTGGCCACCCTCCTCCCTCTGGAGTGCTCAGACTCTCATTATCAGGTACAGCTGTGCCTCATTACCTGAGTGAAGCCCTGCCTTTATAAGACCTGCCCTTCAGTCAGGGACTTGGCATTGACGTGTGAGGACTGCTTTGGCCTGAGCCTGAGCCTGTACCCGTGCCTGTACCCGTGCCTGAGCCTGCGCCGTTACCTGAGCCTGAGCCTGCACCAATACCGGTATCTGTGCTTGCGCCTGAACTTGTACCTGTACCTGGCCCTGTATTGCTCCATTCCCATCCGCTCTTCCAGTGGTCCTCTGTTCCCGTCCGCCCTTCCAGTGGTCCTCCATTACCGTCCGCCCTTCCAGTGGTCCTCCGTTACCGTCCGCCCTTCCAGTGGGCCTCCGTTCCCGTCCGCCCTGCCAGTGGGCCTCCGTTCCCGTCCGCCCTGCCAGTGGGCCTCCGTTCCCGTCCGCCCTGCCAGTGGGCCTCCGTTCCCGTCCTCCCTGCCAGTGGGCCTCCATTCCCGTCCACCCTGCCAGTGGGCTTACCTGCCAGCGTACCCGAGCCTGTACCCAGTAGCGTACCTAGCGGGGGGTTGGGGGGGCTCGGTCCGCACCGGGTGCCGCTCATCAGGGGAGTGCCAACTTGCCGGCACCGGGCACCCCTCCAGAGATTGACAATAATGTCTGCTGCTGGAGGAGCAGGCTCAGTTGGGGAGATCCCTTTAACCGGCTTAAAATCACTCAAGGGAGCCGGAGGTCTGTTAAAGACTTCCGATACAGCTCCCTTGTGATGCACGCGGCAACTGCTGCTGTGCGCCAGGGTTTGTTTTCAGATCCCGGCGCACAACACTGAAGCCGCGCCCACTGCCGTCCGTGCCCTCTGAACCGGAAGAAGACAGAAGAAGAAGAGCGAAGAGGAGGAAAAGGAGCTGACTGCTGTAAGGAGAAAAGAGACAGAGGAAAGGTAGGAAAGAATTCAGGGAGAGTGAGAAGGGAGGGGGAGGGGTTAGAGAGTGAGAAGGGAGAGGGAGGGGGTAGAAAGTATATTGGAATAAATAAACAGTGAGAATGAGTGAGAGAATAAATGAATGTGTGGATGCATTGTGAGAGAATGGATGAATTGTCTGAATGAGGGATAAAATTGATGAGTTTGTGAGAATGCATTAATGTTAGCTATCATACTCCTATCATGCCAAGTCAGCTGTCAGCTAGTACATGCAGGAATCTGGGTATGATAGGAGTGTGATTGCTGTTAACAATTATATATATCTATATATTAATATTGTTATTTTATTTTTTGTCCTATTTTGGTGTGTTACTTACTTTAAATAAAAGTGTTAGATTTTTTTTTTTATTCTGGGGGTTCATATTCAGTTCCGGCCAGGTAAATGCTGCATTTTCGGTTTCAGTCCAGAATTTGTTTCGGTGTATCCCTACTACTAAGCCAGACAATTAAGTGGTAGGCCTACACCACATCAATGTTTGGCTTAATATATAGTGATAGGAGATGCACTATTGTCAATGTCTGGCTCAATGTTTAGTAATAGGGATTACGCTACACCACCGTCAATGTCTGCCTCTGTATATAGTGATAGGTGTTATGATGTACCACCTTCATTGTCTGCCTCAGTATATAGTGGTAGGTGTTATGCTGTACCACCGTCAATGTCTGCCTCAGTATATAGTGATAGGTGTTATGCTGTACTACCTTCAGTGTCTGCACCAGTATATATAACGATAGAAGCTATGCAGTTTTAAAGTGTGTGTGTGGGGTGCCACATACAGGATCCGCCCCGGGTGCCAAATACTCTAGATACGCCCCTGCCTGTACCTGTACCCGAGCCTGTACCTGTTGTCCACCCTGCCTCTGCCTCAGCTCCCCTGCCTCTGCCTCAGCTCCCCTGTCTCTGCCTCAGCTCCCCTGTCTCTGCATCAGCTCCCTTCTATTCCGTTTTAGAGTCCTGCTAATCTGTTTGTACCTATGTACCCATCAATATGCATAAAGGGGTACAGACAGACTCGCTAGTATCCCCTGCACATGGGCTCCTACCCGACCTGCTCACCCGGGTCCTGACATATGCATAAATGATGTATGGAAACATAGCATAGCAGGTATAGATCAACAGAATCAACACAAAAACCAAGCTTTGCAGGTATAGATCAATTGAAAATCACATATCAACTCAGCGTTGAAGGTATAGATCAAATAAACAGAATCAGACATACAAACCCTCTATTTGTAGGTATGTATGGAAACAGCATACTAGATACAGATAAACAAAACAACACACACCCAGCTTTGCAGGTATAAATCAATTGGAATTCACATATAAACTCAGCATTAAAGGTATAAATAACCCCCTAAATTACAGCATAGATCACAGGTTGCACACCCCAAAGCCAGCCCTGGTGTCCACATTGCCCACACAGAACCTGATCAGCACCCAGATTACACACACATTACGGCCCAGCCCTAATAGCCCAGTGTAAGACATCTTTGTCGGCAAACAGCCCACCCTTCATGTACCATCTTTGCATTTCCCTAAATCACTTAAACATTCATGACAGACACAAACACTTACACAGTTACTCACTCATTCACACAAATCATTTACATATTCATTAATGCAGTCTCACAAATCATTCAAGCAATTCATCCACACAATTTATTCATTCTTGTACGTATTCACACAATTCATCCACACATTTATTCATTAATTCTCGTATGCATTCACACTACCCCCTCTCCTCATCTACCCCTCCCCTTCTTATCTGCCGCTTCTCACTGCCTTCCCCCTTTCTCACTATGTACACCCTCTCACTATCTAACCCCTCTCCCCCTTTCCCCCTTCTCATTGTCTCCCCCCTCTGCACCTTCTCACTATCTACCACCTCTGCCCCTTCTCATTGCCCCTTCTCACTGACTAGGCCTATTTTAAGCTGCAGCTCCATCAGCCCCTACATCAATCGGGTGTGCCTGATGGCCAGTCCGGGCCTGTCTATGCTAACAGACCTTTGGGTCCTAACACAGGACCTGAGAAGAAAAGAAAGAAGAAAAGGAGAAGAAGAAATCAATGAATGGGGAGAAAGGGGGTTATTTCATTAAACAAAAGAAAAGCAGAGAGATAGTATAGAAAGGGAGAGATATATAGAAAAGATAGGGGTAGCGGGTGCAAAAGGAGAGCTAGTGAGAAAAGAGAGATAGAGAAAAGGGAGAGATACAAAATGAGAAAGGGGGGGTATATAGAGAGGAAATGTGGGAATGGGAAAGATATAGATAATGAGATAGATAGTGAATTGATAAAGAGAAAGGGGCAAGATGAGATAAAGAGGAGAGATACAGAGAAAGAGAAAATGAGAGACAAGGAGAAAGGGGAGACATAATGTGAAAGAGAAAGTGGAGAAAGATAATGAGAATGAATAGAGTGTGTATATAATATATATATATATATATATATATATATATATATATATATATGTGGGAAATGGGAGAGGTAATGAGAAGGAAGAGGTCAATAGTAAGGAGAAGGAGACATCAATAGTGAGAAAAGAGGAGGGTTTTGGGGTACTTTTTGGTAGTTCTCTCCACTTTGCAGTTCTTTCTAGTTTGTACCCCAGACCTAGAGGAACATTATGGCAATGGTAAATGTGTAAATCATGAGCATAAGAAGGTGTCAGACAGGTTGAATCTGTCTGCAAAATTTGGACTTCTCCGACTTCTTGGCCATGACACGCACCACAGGGTGTACAAAGAACCTCTATTATTTTGCAGCCTGGTCAACGGAGCTGATACCTAGGAGAATCAGTTGTAGAAAGAAGACAGAAAAAGAAAAGGCAAAAGAAAATACTGAGCCGCGAGAAGGTAGGGAGACATTGAGAGAGAGTTTGTGCAGAAGAGTGAGACAGGTCGAGATGTGAAAGAGTGTGAGTAAGAGCTCATGATGCCCAGCAAGCCAAAAGTCTTTTGTGATACATGCTAAGCATCATAGGTAGAGTAGTTCTCAGCTTCAGTATATATTGAAAGCTATGCTGCATAACTAGTTGGCTCATTTTATAGTGATGTGTGTTATGCTATACCACCATTTGCATGTGGCTCACTATATAATGATAGGAGTCACTCTGTACCATTGTATGTCTGGATCACTATATCATTATAGGAGTTATGCAGTACCACTGTTATACTGTATTATACTCTATTATACTGTACCACCATCAGTTTCTGGATTTCTATTTAATGATAGGAGTCAAGCTGTACCACTATCTGTGTCTGGATCACTATACTGTAAAATGATATGGGTCATGATGTACCACTATCTGTGTCTGGCTCACTATATAATGAATCATGATGCACCACTATATCTGGATTACTATATGATAATATGTCTTATACTGTACACCTGCTAATGTCTGGATCAACTTATAATGATAGAAGTTATGCTGTACCACCGTCTGTGATTGGCTCACTACATAATGATATAAGTCTTACTATACCACTGTGTCTGGATCACTATATAGTGATGGAAGTTATGCTGTACCATAGTCTGTGTCTGGCTCACTATATAATGATAGAAGTTGTGATGTAACATTGTCAGGCTCAGTACATATTGGTGGGGTTATACTGTACCACCATCATGCTCAGTATATAATCATGGGAGATATGCTGTACCACCTTCAGTGTCTGGTGTACTATTTAATGATGGGAGTTATGCTATGCCATTGTCGTTCTCTGGGTATGTTTGTCTGTTATTGTCTGTGTGTGTTACTGTGTTTATGTGTGAATGTCTGAGTGTCTATGAGTGTGTGAAAGTGTGACTGCTCCATCCAAAATCAATTGTCTAGGGAGGTATGCAGCAATAATTTTGTGGCAGGTATTTATGTAAATCCCTCAGTGACAGGTGATGAGCACAAGGGCCATCATCATCATGGTTCTTGTACATTATGTCAGAGATACATCAGAGTCCCATATATTATTATTATTATCCTTTATTTATATAGCGCCAACAGTTTACGCAGCGCTTAATACAATACATAAATTCAAGGGATATGACAAGACAAGAATTGACAGACTAAGACAAACCGATACATTTGGTGGAGAGAGCCCTGCTCGCAAGCTTACAATCTAGAGGGAAATGGGGTGACAAACATAAGGCATAGAGAAAGGGTGAGAGGTATTGTGGGGGTTGTATCGATGACAAGGAAGTTCTAGCAGCTAAGATGGTATGCTTCTCTGAAGAAGTGGGTTTTTAGATGTTTCTTGAAAGTTGGGAGGGAGGGAGAATGCTGAAGGTTCCTTGGGAGTAGATTCCAGAGATATGGGGCAGCTCGAGTGAAATCTTGTAGACGGGAAAAGGAAGAGGTGATGAGTGAGGAGGAGAGCCTTAGCCCATGGGAGGAACGTAGGGATCGAGTAGGAGAGTATTTGCTAATGAGGTCAGAAATGTACGGAGGAGCAGTATTATGGATGGCCTTATATGTCAGTACCAGGATCTTAAATTTAATTCTAAAGGTAATTGGGAGCCAGTGGAGGGTTTCACAGAGGGGGGAAGCAGAAGAGGAGCGACGTGCAAGGAAGATGAGCCTAGCAGCGGCATTTAGGATAGACTGTAAAGGAGAGAGTCGAGACAGTGGAGTGCCAACCAGAAGAGTGTTGCAGTAGTCAAGACGGGAAATGATAAGGGAATGAACGAGTGTTTTTGTGGATTCTTGGGTGAGGAATGGGCGGATACGAGAGATGTTTTTTAGGTGCAAGCGGCAGGATTTGGCGAGGGACTGAATGTGAGGGATGAAGGAGAGGTTTGAGTCAAGGATGACCCCAAGGCATCGGGCCTGGTTAGTAGGAGAGATAGTCGTGTTGTTAATGGTGATAGAGAATTCAGGTAGTGGAGTGGAGATGGAGGGAGGGAAGATAATGAGTTCAGTTTTAGAAAGATTAAGTTTCAGGTAGTGTTGTGACATCCATGAAGAAATAGCAGACAAGCAATTGGTAATACGGGACAGGAGAGATGGAGAGAGATCAGGAGAAGACAGGTAGATTTGGGTATCATGTGCATATAGGTGATACTGGAGGCCAAATGAGTTGATTAGTGTGCCAAGAGAGGAAGTATAAAGAGAGAACAGCAGAGGGCCAAGGACTGAACCTTGGGGGACACCAACCGAAAGTGGAAGGGGTGATGATGTCTTGCCAGAGAAGTTGACAGAGAAGGAACGGTTAGACAGATATGAGGAGATCCAGGAGAGAGCTGTATCTCGAATGCCTATAGAAGCAAGTGAGTGTAGAAGAAGGTGGTGATCAACAGTATCGAAAGCAGCAGAGAGATCCAGTAGAATTAGAATAGAGAAGTGACCTTTTGCTTTGGCAGAGAGCAAGTCATTGGAGACTTTTGTTAGAGCTGTTTCAGTAGAGTGAAGGGGTTTGAAACCAGACTGTAGAGGGTCAAGGAGGGAATTAGAGGAGAGGAAGTTAATGAGGCGGTTGTACACAATCCGTTCAAGCAGCTTAGAGATTCAAAGGAAGCAGAGAGATAGGGCGGTAGTTAGTCAAACAGACGGGATCTGAGGAAGGATTCTTTAGAATTGGTGTGATTAGCGCATGCTTGAAGGCAGATGGTACAGTTCCAGATGAGAAAGATTAAATAGGTGGGTAAGTGATGGACCAAGGGATGGATATAGAGACTTTGTGAGGTGTGAAGGGATGGGGTTGAGGGGACAGGTTGTTGGGTGAGAGGAAGAAAGAAGAGTGGCTATCTCTTCTTCGGTTGTAGGGGAAAAGGCAGTTAGTATAGTAGGAGTGGAGAGAGTGGTGTTGAGTGGTGTAGGAGGGAGTTGTAAGGAAGAGAGGTCTTTTCTAATAGTCTCGATCTTCTCTTTGAAGTGGGTAGCAAGATCTTGGGCAGTGAGAGAGGTTTGTGGTGTGGGTGTGGAGGGACAGAGAAGGGAGTTGAAAGTAGAAAAAAGGCGTCGTGGGTTGGAAGAAAGAGAGGATATGAGAGTGGAGAAGTAGAGCTGTTTGGTGAGAGAGAGGGCAGAGTTGTAGGTGTGGAGCATGAATTTATAGTGTCTTTTTATAGTTGAAACTGTGAAAAATGTTTTGTTTCATACTAAATCATGGTAGATGATTTCTTTAAGCTATAAATATTAAGATCCACTTACCATTTTTGTAGCCCTCCTCTGAATTATCTCCAATGTGTCGCAATCCTTCTGTACTGTACACAGTACTCTAGGTGCCTCTCGTTATACAAACCAGCACCACACTTTATTGCATTGTCTGCTTACCTTTAAGTCATCTTTAAGTCACCAGAAGTACTCCTTAGTCCTTCTCTTCCTTTGTCAGTAGTTGTACTAAAATCTAGTCACTACTGCTGTCACCCAGGAGCACACACCTGAATTATCTAGCAAGGGGTTGAGCCCCAGATTAAGCAGAAAGGGGGTTGGATGACCCCAACAGTGTGCAGGCCCAGGTATAGGCAGGTATAAAAGGCACACAGCACGGTTGGCAAAGTACAGTAAGATAGCCAGATACCTGGATAGGTAATTATGCAGTGAGAATCATAGGACAGGATGTACTGGATGCCAGGTAGCAACACAGAATGGTTAGTCAGACACAGCCAGGTTTGGTACACTTAACAGATAGTCATACAAGCCAAGGATGGTTCAAGGAGAAGGAAGTCAGACAAGCCAGGTATGGTGCATATGTTAGGACAATCAAGTACAGAATTGCTAGAAAAGAGGGTAGTCAGGCAAGCCAATAGTCAGTAACAGCACTTCAGGAACTCAAACAGCAAACACGATATAGCAAGGTCACACCAAGGTGAATTTGATCTTCAATTCTGGGTATTCCAATCCATCACCATGTTTACCCTTGATGTGCATCACCGACACATGAGTTTCCTGGTTGTCGGTAGCCAGTGGCGTCGCTATAGGGGGGAAAGGGGGGGCAATTGCCCCCCCAGGTTATTCCTTGCCCCCCCTGTTGCCCCCCCGCCGAGTAACCACCCAGCAGAGTCCCGCAATGGGACTTTAACCCCTTGACTGCTAACGACGGCATGGTGCCGTCGCTAGCAGTCCCAGTCAGGTGCTAACGACGGCACCATGCCGTCACTAGCACTACCTTACCTTGATGGAGGTCTGTGGACCTCCATCACCACCTACCCCGGCGATCTGCCCCTCAAACTGAAGGGCATCACCGGGGCCACCTGATCTGCCCGGTGACGTCTCGCGCAATGACGCGATGACGTCACCGCGCAACTTTATTAACAACTGACAATTGTCAGTTAAAGAGGTATGGGGGCATGGTGCTTAGATGCCTGTATCTCAGGCATCTAAGCAGCTACATACCCCCAACATATACCGTTGGAAAGGTGAGGCGATTATATAGATTGTAAAAAAATAATTTGGGGGTCTCTAAAGGCAGATAAAAAAATATCACATTGCCTAGAGACCCCCAAATTAAATTATTTAAACATAAAGTAGTTTAACTTAAAAAAGTTTAAGTATTCTAGCTAAATGATCACTGTGGTAGCCAATGTTACCACAGCGATCATATAGCTATAAAAAGTCACATTCCCTTTTTAAAAATGGCCGATACAAATTTTTAATCCTATGATCCCTTTGATCATGGGGTTAAATTTAGCCAACGGTAGAGGGAGGCAATTTTTGAAATCCTGATGAACTGCAAATATTATTAAAATCAGCCATTTAGCCTGTGTGGTACGTGAGTAACCATATCATCCCTGGAGCGCCTTGCATTTTTACTGCAAAACTTATTTTTGCTGTAAAAGTGATTTTTTTTCTCCCTTTACCATCATTTCTTTGGGATTGTAAGGGGAAAGAATGGTGTGTGCTTCTGTGAGTGAATGTATTTAAAGTATGGTGTGCGCTTCTGCGAGTGAATGGAGATATGAAAGGCGTGTGAATGATCAGTAATTAGGGTTGAAGCCTTGACGTGGCATTACTGCTCACGTAGGAAGTTAAATTATGGCACAAAAAGTACACATTTGCAAAAACGACATCCCTTGGCGCATCAAATGAGGGGCTGCATGTGTTTCTAGTACAAACCTGGAGTGTGCAAGACAAATACAGGATTTGTATGTCTGATTCTGTTTATTTGATATATACCTTCAGTGCTGAGATCACAAGTGAATTTCAATTGATCTATACATGCAAAGCTGGGTTTGTGTGTTAATGTGTTGATCTATACCTGCTATTGGCAGCAGGGTCTAATATTTATATATATATATCGGCAGCAGGAACTAATATTAATATATATATCGGCAACTGGGGCTAATATTAATATATTTGGGCAGCAGGGGCTAATATATATATATATATATATATCAGCAGCAGGATCTAATATTAGGCCCTGAAATCATTTAGTGCAAAAGTTAAGGTATTGTGTTGTTTAAAGGATTTCAAGGATTAGTCGTACTAAATTGTGGCTTCAGGCTTCCCGTGTTGAATGATCAAGTATTGTATTGTCCAATAACAAAAGTATCATTCCATAGCACATTATTTTTGGCAATATATATATATATATATATGTGTGTGTGTTTTTTCAGTGGTATGATTTAATGGTGAAAATTATTAATGCCCCCCCAGTTTGACTGTGGTATCTTGTGTGCCCCCCCTATATATTGTTTCTAGAGTCGCCACTGTCGGTAGCGCATTTCTACTTTGTGGCAGGCTACAGTTTATTAGAACTCGACCCAAAGACCTTGAAAAATCTAAACTCACTATGCAATCTTTGAGTAAAGCCCTGTTTATAGTGCATCTTTTCAGTATTTTTACAACTCTGTGTTTGATTCTGCTGTAACTAGGCTTTATAATCCTACCTGTTCATATAGGCATTGTTCAGGGATCCATTTACTAAGAAATGAAGTTGGGTTAAGGATGCATCAGAAAATAGCATAGACCCTTTATAGAACTCTTACATGGCCACAGTTGCTTCCTCCACATGCTTCAGCCAAGCGAGTACAATTCATCAATAAGAAATACAGTAAACGGACATTAAACTATTGGGACACCGGCCAATACACCAACAGGGACTTTTATGACATTGTTTTCTAAATGCAAATATGTAGTTACCCCCTGCAGTTATAACTGCTTCCATTCTTCTGGGAAAGCTTTCCACAAGTGGAGTGTTTCTGTGTGAATTTTTTTCCTATTCATACAGTCGAGTATTTGCAAGGTTAGGCACTGATGTTGGACAAGAAGGCCTGGCTCGCAATCTCCATTTATAAGAGATACATGTGTGCTTTTCCTTTTGCTTGTTTTTATTTTTTCTTGTAATTAGTTGTAAAAAGGTATCTCAGAAAATAGAAAAAAATCACTTGACATACCGCTAAGCCGCGCTGCAGACCATGCTTCCTCCAGCCCAATATGCTGAGTCTGAGCGCAGGAATATGATGTCATTTTTCCAGGACTCAGACATAGTGTGTGAGTACTTTAAGGGTGCAGAAAACTTGGCTCCATCCTATTCGCTCCTGGGCCAACAATGGTAGGTTGTGTCTGTGTAAGTGTAGAGAAATATGTTGGTGTATGTAGTATGTTGCTACATGTGTGTGTGATAGTATGCATGTGTTTAAGTAAGGATGTTAGTCTGACCACACAATCTGAGGTTGACCCTAGACAGGAGTTGTTACAGGGTCACCGTACCCAAGGCTGGGTACCCCTGTTTGAGGGCTGAGGAATCACCAGTCAGTCCCTCATACGGATAGCACTCAGCTATCCACGGATCATCCAGACCACCATTCGTAGTAAACCAAGAAGAACTCTCTTTATTACAAACACACAGAACTTTATACAATCTCAATGCAATGTGTACCGAACCCAACCCCCAATCCCATCAGCCACATCCCATCACAAATCCCATTAGTATACAGGAGATGTATCAGGTGAGGGGATTACAGAATACAATGGGTTCCCCCACCTGTGTTATCCCCCCTGTAGTGCGGGTGCCGTCTGGGCAGACAGGGCTGTGCTGGCTGATTAAGAGCCCCAGCCAGATTATAGGATTGTCTCTTTGAAGGCTGGGGCTGAATCCACATCAGTCTCTGGGCCGGTTACACAATAAACACAAATATAATCTATTACCGGGTCACAGTATACAGAACCGGACACAAAAGTGCTCCGTGACCCGGCTAAACTTCATATGACATATGAGCCAGCTAGCCTGGCCCTGTCACAGGAGTGTCACCCAGGACTTAGCAGAGAGAGGTGAAGGGTCTGTAGGGATGCCAGAGGAAAGGTCAGCGATTAGAATAGCCAGGGTCAGGATCAGGATGTCAGAAATCAGAGTAGTCAAATAGGTAAGCCAAGCTCAGGGGAGCCAGATATACAGGGATGGTCAAGACAAGCAGGGTTCAGCAACAAGGTAATTCTTAAAAACGAAGAGAATACCAGCACAGGCCTTTCTAGACCACGCCCCTTGCATGATATGCCATGCACCTTGTGTGGCAGACCACGCCCCTTGTGTGACATCATAGCGCAACGCATGCCTGCCTCCATTCAGGAGTGCTGGAAGATAGCGTGCATACTTAATACCAAGAGAATGCTGTGGTGGAGGGGAATGCTGCAATCAGGTCTGGGGGCGGGAGCAAGGCCAGGTGCTAGCCAAAAGGGGATACCCAGGGAAAGAGGATGGAGAGAATGGAACTCCCAGGACCTTTACTCTGGACTGTACCCCTTCCAATGAATAAGGTATTGAAGGTATCCCCTGTATAGTCTGGAATTAAGAATTTGCTCTGCTTCATATTCCTCCTCATTATTGACTATTACAGGTCTGGGGAAGGGAGCAAGGCCAGGTACTAGCTAAAAGGGGATACTCTGGGAAGAGGATCTATGGGGGCCATGATAGTTACTGTGTGTAGTATGTTAGTGGGTATGTTAGTATGTGTGTGTAAGTATGTCAGTATGTTACTCCCTGTGTGTAAGTATGTTCATGTGTGTAAGTATGTGTAAATATGTTTGTATGTTACATTGTGTAAGTACGTATGTTGTGTGTGTTATTATGTTAGTGTGTGAAAATATGTTACAGTATGTGTGTGCAAGCATGTCGGTATGTTACTGTGTGTATAAGTACATATGTGTTGTGTTCGTGGCCTGTTTTATGCAAAATGATGCTAATATTGAATACAGCATTTAGACAAAACACATCTAACAATACAACAATACATTTATTTGATTCAAGAATACAGTTACATTATGTAAAGACATATACCAAGAGATGATATGATATGTAAGGATTTACTTTATTAATACTTTAAAAAAAAATAATATATCGAAAAGGTTACTATAACAAAAATACAGACAGTCAACAGTTATATTCTAATAACATTGTAATAACATATGTACTTCACTTCAGAGAGTATCAGCATATCAAATGACTCCTTTGACTCCCTTTCAGTTTCTGTGAAAGTTTAGTTGATGGAGCCCAGAATGCACCTGGATACATAGAAGAGCCAGAAGCAAGGTACCAGTAGGGATAAAGCATAGATGAGGTCAAGATTAGCAGAGGGTCAGTTCAGGCAGTGTAGGTTCATAAACGGTAGTCTGACATGATTGTGATTAATGACTTTCCTCTGGAGTGTCCTGCCTACTGTCTCTTTAAGAAACCGTCTGGTATGCGCGTGCGCCTAAGGGGTTTGTGAGAGACGTCCGTCAGGTACACGCACGCGCCTAAGGGGGTTGTGAGAGACGGAAACATTCCTCCATCTCTGTCTGGATAGCCCCCCTTGTGCTCCAGGCGACCTGTGGACCGCGGTGTGGGGAAGAAGACCGCGGCGCCTCCATCACCCTTAGGGACAGCAGGCGTCAGTCCCCGTGTTCGTCGGCTTGAATCAGGCCTCATTCAGCACTTTCACATGATTTGTTGATTATTTATTGTAATTCTTGATTTTGATTATTCAGAATTATTTTTAGTTAGCACACTTAATATTGATGCAGGACACTCGCTTTCTTTTTTTTTCATATATATTTTCTGAATTTTTGCTATCAACACAGGAGCTCATCTTATTGTTTTCAATCACTTTGTCTAGATATTCACAGAAAGCATGAGGGAGTGAATGAGAGTGAGTGACGAAAAATGTCATCTCCCAATGGAAAAAGCCCTCTGAATTTTATCCAAACCTGAAAGGGCAGAAAACAAAATTTCTTGTCCAAAAACAAATGGACCAAAAATGAAATGAAAAATCAGTCTAAACTGGTTTGCTTACTTTTGCAACTTTTTAATTTGTTTTAATTTGACTTTCCTATAGCATGCAGTGCAAAATGTAAACGCAAATTGACAATTATGACTTTAGTTCAACTCTTAATTGCATACTGAACAATTCACAATGTCCAGGTGCCCATAATTTGTTTAGAGTGTCTCATTTAAAGCTTGTAATGAATTACTGCTCTAACTTCCAGATTGCTATAATACAGAACTATTAGATGAGGTCACATGGTATATGTAAAACTCTTATATAGGATCAAAGAAATACTCCATGGTGATTCAAATATGTATTCCAATCTTAACCCTTTTCTTATCAAATGAATCATTCCTTAGTGGAATATATTGTAGAAAAATGTACAGATTGCTTTACATTTCTTAAAAATATAAAAACCATAAAAATGTAGTTCAAAATCAAAAGTTCTGGATCTCAGAGAATTGTTGTCCACCTCAAATATTAACCTTCTGAAGGCAAGCGTGTAATTCCAGTCATATTAGCAAATGAGATAAAAATTGAATACCTAATTTATTCAATAACTTGTGTAATTTGAAAAGTTTGGTCATTTTGATTTCATGTCATTGAATATCCTACACATCAAATTGTTTATTTATAATCCAGTGTGATGTTTCCTAATTTTATTCTAACCTCTATAATAGGGCTGAAACAACTAATCGATAAAATTGATAATAATCGATTATGAAAATCGTTGGCAACGAATTTCATCATCGATTAATCGAATCGATTTTTATCGATTATAAAAAGAGGGGTTTTTTTCAGAGCAAATGCTCTGAAAAACTCCTCTCCTTATAATAGTCCGATCTCAAACAGAGATCGGATTATAACACCGGAATCCAGATCCCCCGCAACGCTGCAGGAGACCTGGATTCCCCTCACTGTCGGCCGGTCTCTCACTTCCGCCTTCCTCCCCCCTCCCATACACCCCTCTGACTCCTCCCCCCTCCCATACATCACTCTGCCTCTCTACCCGGCTCCGTTACTGACAAGGACTTTCACTGCAGCTTCATAGAAGCCAGAGTGTAAGTGAAGTGCAGTAACGGAGGCTGTCTGTGCGATGCAGACCCCCACCGGCTGACAGAGGATCATCCTCTCTGTCAGCTGGTGGGGGTCTGCATCGCACAGACAGCCTCCGTTACTGTCCGTAACGGAGCCGGGTAGAGAGGCAGAGCGGTGTATGGGAGGGGGGAGGAGTCAGAGGGGTGTATGGGAGCCACCCTCCCATACACCACTGTGGCTCCTCCCCCCAGAGAGGATGATTTTCTGTCAGCCTGTGAGTGTCCGTTACTGCACTTCACTTACACTGTGGCTTCTATGAAGTCCTTGTCTAGTGAAGATCCGTTGCTGACAG
Source organism: Sceloporus occidentalis (assembly GCA_023333645.1). NCBI lineage: Eukaryota > Metazoa > Chordata > Lepidosauria > Squamata > Phrynosomatidae > Sceloporus > Sceloporus occidentalis. The sequence continues at coordinate 1,479,814 of JALMGF010000028.1, forward strand.
GAGGCAGAGTGGAGTATGGGAGTGGGAGGGGCCAGAGTGGAGTATGGGAGGGGCCAGAGTTGTATGGGAGAGGGGAGGAGCCAGAGTGGTGTATGGGAGGGGGGAGGAGGCAGAGTGAAGTATGGGAGGGGGGAGGAGGCAAAGTGGTGTATGGGAGGGGGGAGGAGCCAGAGTGATGTATGGGAGGGGGAGGCGGCAGAGTGGAGTATGGGGGGGAGGAGCCAGAGTGGTGCATGGGAGGGGGAGGAGCCAGAGTGGTGTATGGGAGGGGGAGGAGCCAGAGTGGTGTATGGGAGGGGAGGAGCCAGAGTTGTGTATGGGTGAGTTATAGTGGTGTATGGGGGGTATTATGAATTTCAGGGAATATAGGGGGTATAAGGCATATCGATATTAGGCATATCAGGGGGTCATAAAACATCTGAGGGTAAAAGGTATATCAGGGGGCTCAGTTGCATATCACTGGCATATAAGGAGTATAAAGCATATCAGGGGCACAGTGGAATCTGGCATATAAGAGGTATAAGGCATATATGGGGGCAGAGTGGCAAGCTGGGGGTCAGATGTGCATAACCGGGGGCAGTTTGGTAAATAAAAAAAATTTAAATAAGGCTTTTTTTCCCTCATAGTTTTTATTAAATATGAAAAATAGTTAACATATGAATTAATATTTACTAATAACTTTGTATTAACCCCTTAAGGACCAGGCTGTGTTTTACCTTTTGTACCATTGGGACCGAGGCTGTTTTAATACTTTTGCGGTGTTCGTGTTTAGATGTAATTTTCTCTTCACTCATTTAGTGAACCCACACAAATTATATGTTGTTTTTTTCAGGACAAGAAGGGCTTTCAGATACCATTGTTTTAATCATATTATCTAATTTCCCATAAAAAAAATAATAAAATATGAAAAATGTAAAAAAAAAACCCACATTTTCTGACTTTTACCCCAAAAATCTTTTATTCATCCAAAAAAGCTAATGAAAAACCCTACTAAATATATTCTACTATTTGTCCTGAGTTTAGAAATACCCAATGTTTTTATGTTTTTTTGCTTTTTTCTGCACGTTATGGAGCATTAAGTACAGGTAGCGTTTTGCTATTTCAAAACCATTTTTTCCAAATCTGGTAATTCTTCCCCCCATGTGCCATTTCGGGTATCTTTGAAGCCGGCCAATGCAATTTACCCCATCAAATCATATATTTTTGAAAACTAGACACCCCAAGGTATTTCAAATGCTAGTATTTTAACCCTTTCCATGCATGAGATTCTACCACCAGCCTTTGCCACACTTTGTGTTAGTATTTTTTTGGTATTTTTTTTTACACAAATTGTACTTTGGGTATACATTTATAGCTCCAGGTATACGTCACTATCAAACAACACCCTAATATGTGTTCAATAACATCTCTCGAGTACAGTGATACCACCCATGCATGGGTTTGACTGCTGTTTGGGGTTAAAAGGCCACATTTGGGTAGTGCGCTTTTTTTCCCCTATTTTGGTCAGTCTGTGCCTATGCCCTATCTTTTGAGCCTGGCCACTACAATTTACCTCATAAAACCATATATTTTTGAAAACTAGACACCCCAAGGTATTTAAAATGGTAGTATTTAACCCTTTCCATGCATCAGATTCTACCACCAGCCTTTGCCACACTTTGTGGTAGTATTTATTTTATTTTTTTTTTCACACAAATTGTACTTTGGGTATAAATTTATAGCTCCAGGTATACGTCACTATCAAACAACACCCTAATATGTGTTCAGGAACATCTCCCGAGTTCAGTCATACCCCACATGTATGGGTTTGTCTGGTGTTTGAGGTTAAAATGCCACATTTTGGAAGTGCGCTTTTTTTTCCCCCCATGTCGGTCAGTCTGTGCCTATGCCCTATCTTTGAGCCCGGCCACTCCAATTTACCCCATCAAACCATTCATTTTTTTAAATTAGACACCCCTTGGGTATTTGAAATGCTTTTATTTCAATTTTTCCACGTCAGGATTTTTGGGAAGATACAGCGCTAATTTTAGCACTTGCTCATAATAATAAACTTTATTTTTTTATTTTATTTATTTTACTCTTTTTGGACTTTTTTTTTACATTTTGCTGGAACTGGATAGTTCCTCTAAAGCATAATAATTTTTAAATGTTACCATGTTTTTTTTAAGCTTTTTCTTTTTTTCTTTTTTTATTTTTTTTTTAAATATTTTACTAATCACATAGTGATTAGAAAGCTGGCCTCCATTGACTTGTATGGTTGAATGCAGTACCTGTATTCAACCAGCAAGTGGAGCCAGAGTTCTCTAGAAGGTCAGGAGACCGTCTAGCGAACTTTTTCAACTTTATTATTTTTTTTCCCGGGCCGCCGCCATCTTGCGGATGGTGAAGACTGCGTGCAGCTGCGGCTGTGACCGCTCTCCGGAGCGGTCACAGTCCATCAAGAGGTAAGTGTTTGGTGTCGCTGGATGCCTCCTGATCGAGGCATTCCAGCGACACCATTGAAGTTTAGGAGGTGATCGTTGATCGCCTCCTAAACGCTTTTAAAACGGGCGTCCGCCGCCATACAATGTATGGCGGCTGTTGACGCCCCGGGGAGGGGCCAGACATGGCCCATCATGCCGATCTCGGTGTTGCTGAATGCCTCGACATCGAGGCATTACAGCAACACCGTTTAAGCTTAGAAAGTGATCATTGATCACTTTCTAAGCTTGTTTAAGTCTGATGACGTGTCAGGCACGTCATAGGTCGTTAAGTGACCGTTTTGCATGACGTGCCTGACCCGGCAATGGACGTTAAGGGGTTAAAACCTAGTTTGAGAAACACCGTGTTTGGGTTCTTGTAGCTTTTAATATTATGTCAGTAAAATAAGAAGGTGAATAGAGAGAGGCCATTGCTATAAAGAGATGAAAGTGTAAATTGTATGTTTTTTATTACATTATTTTAAATTTAAAAAAATTGCATTTTTTTATCCGATAAATCGATTAATCGAAAAAATATTAAAATAATCGTTAGTTGCAGCCCTACTCTATAAACAACCACAGTGCTATCATTATAGCTTCTAAATTTGTACTTTTAAATATATGCAGCCCATGCTTAAACCCGCAATCATAGGACTTACGGATGCATTTAATCATGCACATTAAGGTGGTATGGTCTTCCAAAACAGCTGTGGAATCTGATAGCATTAAATGCCAAACATGCTAGATTCTGGGTTTATATAGTACTAACGAAAGAGCCCCCCCCCAAAAAAAATTTCAAAGAAATCTTTAAAAGCAACTGAAATATATACTAAAATTGGCTGCTGTATTGGATGTGTTTTTCATCAGCAATAAACCATGAGTGGTATGCTTCATTATGCACTGGAATATTACGCTTATTGTATCTTCTGACAAGGGGGGCTCATCATTTAAGGTTGTGATATTTTGTAGATAAAGTCATTGAAAAACTTGCTTTCCTAAAAGCTTTGTGACAGAGAAGACATGGCTCTAGTTCAGTACTTTCTGTATTGACCTTCATTGGTAACAATATAATCCTGAGAGACTGAGATAATTTACTATAGTATGTTGTGATGATAAGACCTTGTTGGCTTGATAATGTTGAGATGATAATTTCATACATCAGACAGCTGTCAGACCATCCTTTTTTTACCATAAAGAACATTATTTGCAAACCATAAAGATATACAACAGCAGTTTATAAGTCAACACGAAAAAGAACATGTTCTTTTTATTATTGAAAACACACTAAAGGGATCATTATTAACATGATTATGTCCTATAAACTAATACCTTTGTAAAACAAAGTAGTACACTAATCTACAAAAAGGGTTTCACTTGAACATAATATTTTGTTCTGGCATGTGATCAATTTCCATTAAAACACATTAACAGAAAAAAAAATCCTAACAAGATTTCTAATTTTAACATTAGTAAGTTTTGGTGGCATTGACATGACGTAAAGAGCAGAAAAAAAAGATTATAAATAGAATAGAACTCAGGGGCGTACCTAGAGTATTTGGCACCCGGGGCGGATCCTGTAAGTGGCACCCCCCCCACCAAATGTAAAGACATCTACAAAATTATGTTAAGAATATTTATTGCACCAATTAGTAAACTGTATGTCAACTGTAAACAACAAGAAATCTGAAAAAATAAATTTAATAAATAAAATAAATTAATAGTGCTTTCTTTAATAACCCTCCAAAAAAAACCAGCGTCCACATTGCCCACATAGAACCTGACCAGCACCCAAATTACACACACATAGGATGTGCGATCTTTGCCCCCAAACAGCCCAGCATGAGTCAGCATTGTTCCCAAACAGCCGAGTGTACGCCATCTTTGTCCCATAAACACGCTACCTGTGCCATCTTTGTCCCATAAACACGCTACCTGTGCCATCTTTGTCCCATAAACACCCTGCCTGTGCCATTTTTGTCCCATAAACACCCTGCTTATACCATCTTTGCCTTTTTGACAAATCAACTATACACCTATGATTAACACAAACACTTTTACAGTCACTCACTAATTCACTTTCATTCACACAATCATTTATTCTTTCACACAAATTATTTACACATATTTATTGATGCATTCTCACAAATTCATTAATTCTCTCACTCATTCACACAATTCATCCACACATTAATCCATTGATTTTCGCTCTCTCATTCTGACTCTTTATTTCAATATTCTTGCTACCCTCCTTGCTCCCTACCTACCCATTATCACCCCCTTCTGCCCTATCTACCCCTTCTCATTCCCTTCTCCCTATCTACCCCCTATCCCCCGTCTCACTCCCATCTCCCTATCTACCCCCTCCTAACTATCTACCCTCTGCCCCCTTTGAAGTTCACTTACCTTTCAGGAGTCCTGCGGTGGGGGTGCAAGGCCTCTGTCTCCCAGCTCTGTCACTGTATGGAACAGTATAGAGTGATGGGAGTTATGATGTACTTTAGAGCATAATTATAATGAAAAAGACATTGGAAATGGTACAGCATAACACCCATCACTCTCACACATTTACCAATCCACACATATACCAATCCACACGTATACCAATCCACACGTATACCAATCCACAGATTCCACGCATACCAATCCACACATACCAATCCACAGATTCCACACATGCCAATCCACACATACCAATGCATAGATTCCACACATATACCAATCCACACATATACCAATCGACACATTCCACACATACCAATCCACAGATTCCACACATACCAATCCACACATATACCAATCCACACATATACCAATCCACAGATTCCACACATATGAATCCACACATTCCACACATAACAATCCGCAGATCCCACACATAACAATCCACACATATACCAATCCACAGATTCCACACATACCAATCCACAGATTCCATACATACCAATCCACAGATTCCACACATACCAATCCACAGATTCCACACATACCAATCCACTCTCACTGTCACTCAGTCTTACTGAATGATTTCCTACCTTCTTTTCTACCTCTTTTCTTCTTACAGCAGTCTTTTCTTCTTACAGCAGTCTTCCTCTTCGCTCCTCTTCTTCTGTCTTCTTCCGGGTCAGAGGGCACTGTGGGCGCGGCTTCAGTGCCGCCGGGATCTGACAACAAACCCTGGCGCACAAGCAGCAGTTGCCGCGCAGATCGCAAGGGAGCAGTATCGGAGGTCTTTAACAGACCTCCGGCTCCCTTGAGTGATTTTAAGCCGGTTCAACGGTTCCTCCAGCGGCAGACATTACTGTCTGTCTCTGGAGGGGTGCCGGGTGCCGGCAAGTTGGCACCCCCCTGATGAGCGGCACCCGGTGCGGACCACCCCCCCGCCCCCCGCTAGGTACGCTACTGATAGAACTTAAATGTGGATAATAATTAATTACAAAGCATTATATACCTTTATAATTATATAGCAGCTGTTAGTTTGTAGGATTTTTGTATTTATCTAAATATTTTTAAGAACATACTGGATTATAATTGTTTTTTAGGCAAAAAAGAGACTATACAAAGTATTAAACCCCTTAAAGACCAGGCTGTTTTTTTATTTTTGGTACCCTTTGAGACCAAGGTTTTAACACTGTTTTTTACAGTGCCTGTGTTTAGCTGTAATTTTCTCCTCTCCTAGTTCGTGTACCCACACAAGTTATATATTGGTTTTGGACAAGTGTGCATTTTTCAGATACCTTTTTTGATCATATCATCTAATATCCTATATAAAAAAAAATAGGGCTCTGCCACACTCACGCCTAAACACACACCAGAATAAAGGAGCAGAGGCTCAGCACTCAAATGGTAAGGTGAGTTTATTTCACACAGGCCTGTGTGAAATAAACTCACCTTACCATTTGAGTGCTGAGCCTCTGCTTCTTTATTTTGGATTTATTGAAGGTACCCTGGCTCGTGCACCATCTCACTACTGAGTGCTGTATTCCAACCTTTTTTTCTGTGTAAACACACACCAGGACAAGCTTTGCCACACCAACACCCAAACACACACCAGGACAGGCTCTGCCACGCCGACACCCAGACACACACACCAGGATAGGCTCTGTCACACCAACACTCAGACACAGACATGCCAGGACAGACTTTGCCACACCGACACCCAAACACACACACCAGGGCAGGCTCTGCCACACTGACACCCACATTCGGACCGGCTAAGCTACAACAATAAAAAAAAAATATTTTCCACTCTGGTTTGTCGTTTTTGCCCCCTTGTGTATTGCCCCCAGCCAACACTATGTGTATTTATGCCCCCAGCTGCATATGCTTACCTGGGTGCAGACCTCCCCCATAAATATCATTTTATTCCACCATTCCGGGCCTTTGCATTGCGGTTTATCTGGTCCTGTTATCCTGCTAGCTGAGTATTTTACATGTGCCTCTGGTTTTAAGCTGAATCTTAACAAATGTGACTGTTTTACTATGGTGATTGGGATGGCAGTCAGACACCTGCTGTCCAGACCCAATGTGACTGTATTAAAATTCTGGGAGTGGTTTTTGATTATGCAAATAATGGCGAGAGATCATGGGATACTGTTTTACAAAAATGAAACCGCAAAATTGCATTATGGCAAACCCGAAAGCTGACAATTGAAGGGAGAATTTTAATCATCAAGTCAATACTCTTCCCAATTATGATGTATTTAGGATTGCCCCCCCCCCCCGACTTGTACGCAAAGAAACGTATGCCTGTTTGTTTTTAGTTTTTCTGGAACTCCAGAAGTGAGAAACTTAAAAGAGAGAAAACGTGAATGGTGGTAAGCAGAAGCCTAATGTGAAGTGTATTTTATATATAAAGTTTTTTACTATGTGTTTTAAAAACTTTTATAAAGAATGTACCTTTGCTTCCTTTTTATGCTATGCGGCTGGTCATATTTTTAGGAAATATAATTTTTACTCACTGTCTCTCTCCTGTGCTTTTAAATCTGCCAAAGCAGTCATTTTATAAAAGACAATATAATTTTATCACCTCCAAGATTTTAGCCCAGTTATTTTATCAAATCCAAAGAAGCTGACAGGTGCTATATTATCAAAGGAACAAACTGAACAAGTGGACGATACTCTCTCATAGAGTCTCATGTTGCCACTTTCTAGCCAGAAAACTTTCTAGTAGAATGTTTGCCTACTAGGCAATTTCAGCCAGGAAAGGTGTCGGTACCACAGCTAAGTGCCCCAGACATCAGTGTACACAAGATGAGACCATGTTGCATATATTTTATGCACAGGACACATGGAAAAAGGCAGGATCACTTTTAAAATGGATTTGCGGCCTTAGGTGTTAAACAATACAGTTGTTTTATATGGCCTTTTTACTTGTCCCACAGCTGACTAGTCACGTGTTTTATGAGTTATGATGAACTGTATGAAAGAAGCAATCTGGAAGACCAGGGATATTTAATTGCTTAAGAAATAATATATAGACCCTTCCATTTGTCTTTAGATGGCTTTAAGCGACATACACACACACTTTTTTAAAGGATTGTAAAAGCATGGGTTCAAAGAAAGCAAAGAGACTTTGGTGCCTTAATATGTGGAACATTTTACTTGGAATGCACTGAACGTCCCAAAGACTGGTTTTATGTATTTATTGTAATTTTATGTAAAATGTTTAAATTAATTTTAAATGTTCCATTATATAATTTAACCTGTTTTAAAGTATTTATTTATTTATTGTACTGTTGCATATTGTTAATGCAAAATAGGGCTCTGCCACACTCACTAGCTAGCAGTGTTCTGATTTGGATTAACCTGTTGTGACTCCGTTTACTTCTGACTTCGTTCCTTGGTTCCTGATTTGGCTCTTCTATTGCCTGTGTGTGACCCGGCTTGTTCTGACTCTCCTCCTGGATTCTGATTTGGCATTGATTTGGTCCCTCTGGTTCTGACCTGGCCTGCCTGACTACGTGTGCCCTGTCTGTGGGCTTCCAGCACGTGCCCTGTCTGTGGGCTTCCAGCCATGTGCCCTGTCTGTGGGCTTCCAGCCGTGTTCCAGACAGCGGGCGCCGCCAGTCCAGCTACAGCATCCTAGTGCTATCTTGTGCCCGACTAGGAGGCTATCGTGCTATACATTTGTCTTTGTGCCTGTGCCCTGTTTGGTTGTGTCTTTAGCCTGTACTTGTCTGTCTTGTCGGCTTCTTCAATACAGACCATCTCTTATTAAGATCCAGCCTGCTGTGTGTATCATTTTGCCTGACTGTACCTTCCTCCTGGTAATGATGCATCGTGGGGTACAAACTGAGCCTCTGATATCTCCTGCAACTGGGCTCCTACCTGACCTGCTTACCCGAGCCCAGACATTAATACTGTTGAAAAACTCATGCCATATTGCACTGTAAAATAGCACAGCAGATACTATGAATGGTCTGCAACAATGCTTAGGTAGGTGGTACATGTCAAAGTAACATCCACATGAATGGCAGGACCCAAGATTTCCCAGCAGAACATTGCCCAAAGCATCACACTGCCTTCTTCCCATAGTGCATACTGGTGCCATGTGTTCTCTTCACTGCTTTTCCTTCCTTGGAACACAATTGATAGATACTGACCACTGCGGACCGGGAACCACCCAGAAGAGCTGCAGTTTTGGAGATGCTCTGACACAGTGGTCTAGCCATCACAAAATGGCTGCTTCTAACACATCAACTTTGAGGACCAAATGCTCACTTGCCTCCTAATATACAGTATCTCAGCCAGGTGCCATGATAACAAGATTATCAATGTTATTCACATCATCTATCAGTGGTTATAATGTTATGGCTGATCGGTGTATATTTGTCAGGAATGCTAGTGAACCACAGTAGGCACTATCACACAATGTATATCCAGAAATTGAGGATTCAAGTATCCCTCCAAATTATAGACACTTCTATAATTACAATTACGGGGCGGGTAAAATATTAGATAATGGCCCTTTAACTGGGCTCATGAATATTTAGGAAAAAGTTGCATGCTTGGACAGTTGCCGCAATGTCATGAGTGCCCCCTATACTGCTATCTTGATCACAGGGGTGCACGCCTCTGCCACCTGGTGACCCTTAATACTGACTGAAGCATTTGCCAGCCTGAACCGCAAGGTGCTGAGCGCAAGGACTGCATTTCAGACCCCCTGCCTGCGAAGCCATGCTGTAGCATCCATTGCAAAGGTAGGTGTGCAACTAATCAGTAACTGGGGACCATAGCTCGGAAGGCAGAGAGCAACAATTTTAAAATTTCATTCTAGACAAACCAAAATATCCAAAGAATCATCATCTTTTGTACTCAACATTAAAACATATCAAATTTAGAAATGTTGATTACACAAACATCTGACATGTGGCAAAATATGCTTCCTTTGCATTTATGGTATTGTTTTCCTTTAAAAACAACAGTTCAGCTGCTCTTAACATTTTTTTTATAATTGCTTTTTGTTGAACAAGAAATCAAAATTATATTGTGCAAATATAAACTACTTCATTGTGCTGATTGAGAAACGTTGATGAGTTTGAATAACTCATTTAGCAACATCACTCTTCTGAAAACTTGAAGGATTTGAGTGAAAAAAGAGAAGTATTCTTAGATAATTAAATCCCACAGTACCGCAGACACAGTGGACAGTGTGATGTTTCCGGGACCCGGAGTGCGGAGGTCCTAAGCAGTGTGTACTTACCTGGGCCTTGCCGGCTCTGCAATCCCAGTGTCATGGCCCCCATAGATCCTCTTCCCCGGAGTATCTCCTTTTGGCAAGTACCTGGCCTTGCTCCCTTCACCAGACCTGTTTGCAGCATTTCTCTCAACCAGGGCCGGCACCACCTATAGGCAAAGTAGGTACCTGCCTAGGCCATGGTCACTTGATGGGAGGCAGGCAGCCACGCAGGCAGTGCAGGCTGCAGCCGAAAGCCACCGTCACTATGGGGAGGAGTGGGAGCGTGTCAGCCAGTTAGGAAGATCTTATGGGAGCGCCGTGGCAAAAGGTGTGCGGCTTGTGGAGGTGGAGCGAGGGGGCGGCAAAATTATGTTTTGCCTAGGGTGGCAAAAATCCTTGCACCAGCCCGGCCCTCAACCACAGCATTTTCTTGGTTTTAAGCACTTTATTCACTCCTTAATGAAGGCGGGTGCATGTTGCTCGGTGATGTCACGTAAGGGGGCATGGCCTATCGCTTTGTTCAGTGCTCAGTTGTTTTGCTTCCTGTGAACACCTGTGCTTGTATTCTCTTTGTTTATAAGAGTTACCTTGTGCTGGACCCTGCTTGTTGTGACCATCCCTGTATATCTGGCTCCCCTGACCCTGGCTTACCTATTTCCCTACTCTGATTTTCTGGCATCCTGATCCTGGCTATTCTTATAGCTGACCTGTCCTTTGGTACCCTGACTTTGACATCCCTACAGACCATTCACCTCTCTACTGCACTGGTCCTTTGGAGGTGTCCTCTCATTGCCCTCTCAGCTAATAACCATCATCCTGCATACCAAACTACTCAGTCAGTATCCTTATCCTAACACCCAGTCCTAACACCCGGGGGACTCAGAAGCACCAGTAAGTTTGGAGGAGGGAGGGGGAGTGTTAAACGGGGGGCATAAGGTATTTCTGGAGGCAGAGTGCTCTGTGAAATTCCTTTTAACCCCCTTAATGCCACTCTGCCTCCAGAAATGCCTTTTAACCCTCTATACGCAACTCTGCGTCCTGAAATGCCCTATACCTCCCTATATGCCACTCTGCCCCATAATATGCCTTTTAACCCCCTAAATGCCAGAGTGGCATATAGGGGTATAAGGCATTTCTGGAGGCAGAGTGGCACATAGGGGGTCAAAAGGCCTATCCTGGGGCACAGTGGCATATAGAGGGTTAAAAGGTGTATCATGGGACACAGTGGCATTTAGAGGGTTAAAAGGCATATCATGGGGCACAGTGGCATATATGGGGTATAAGGCATTTCTGGGGCAGAGTGGCAAGCCTGGGGGCAGATGTGCATAACTGGGAGGGGGCAGGTTGGAAAAAAAAAAGGAAATAAAAACAAAATATTTTTCTCAATCGTAGCTTTTATTAACAAACAATTGTTCACATAGTTTACATGAATTAACATTTACTGGTAAAACTTTCTTCCTATAGAGTGGTCTTATATTCAGGCTTTTTCTTTTTTCATAAATTAATATTCAGATTTTGGGGGGTCGTCTTATAATCGAGCAAATACGAGCAAATACGAAATATATATATATATATAGTGTGTGTGTGTGTGTGTTTCCCTGGATAAAGTGTTAGCTGTTTATATGATTGTCACCTAAATATATTTATACCGAAACTAGGAAAATAGGCACGGCCTCCATTAGAGAAAAATGGGTCCCTACCCATGGTACTCAAAGGGTTAAAAATAAGCAACCCACACGAGATCATGCAGGGGTACATGTAATGTCACAAAATAATATAATTATGATATAAGGCATATATACAAATATATTAATATATAATAATGACATGTAAGGTGCTAATTAATAACCAACTGCGTGAACTTTCCTTGCTCTCACAAAATCAATTAAATGAATTATAAATGCCTCTCAATGCTGTTCCTGGGTACTAGTTTTCTGTTTCACATAAATGTCAGTTCTAATAATATTTCCCTTCCTTGCACCATTATGTTAGTGTGTGAACATGTTTCTTTGGGTATGTTAGCATTTGTGCCTGGGTATGTTAGTGAAAATGGGTGTGTTATTATATGTGTGTCTTAGTATGTTTAGTATTTAAACATGTGTCTTTGGATATGTTAGAGCGTAGGTATTTTAGTTAAAGTATCTGAGTATGTTAGAATGTGTGTCCAGTTATTGTAGTGTGTGTGGGGGTATGATAGTGTGCACATTGTCTTTCTCAGGGTACGTTAGTGTGAGTGCCTGGGTATGTTAGCACATGTGTCTGGGTGTATTTCTGGGTAAGTTAGTGAAAATGCGTGACAGGGTATATTAGTACATGTGTGTCAGGGGCTGTCAGTGGTTGTGTTAGTTTGAGTGCCTGGGGCTGGGGGTGTGTTAGTGTTCAATATGTAGTTGTGTTAGTGTGAGTGTTTGGGTATGTGTGTGGGTGTCTGTGCGTGTGTGTTTGGATGTGTGTGTTCTGGTGTGTTTTAGTGTGAGTGCCCCTACTAAGGTCAAGCTCTATATCTGCCCCTGCATTTGCTTAGTAGCAATCAGTAGGCCATGTGATCATAACCTAACAGAATAAATTGCTGTAGTAAGAAGGATTAGATATGCAGGTGTCACAGATGTGTACTTACATTCTTAGTGATAGTCCGCCACCTGGTGGTTGCACTTGGAACAATGACAAACGTGATCAGAACCAAAAAGGATAAATAGTTATGGAAACAAGGAGTGGATACACAGATGTCACAGGTGAGTCCTTACATTCTTAGAGGTAGAGCACCTAGTGTCAAAGAAAAATGACAGAGCCCAGTAGATGTTAAAATGTAAATGTAGAGTTAATAGGTGTGTGAATGAGGAAATGATTCAGACTGGATTTAAATTGCAAGTGGGATTATTAGGTAAAGGGTACTATTAAGATCTGTCCTTGGTTGAGATGGTCTCAAAACACATTTGCTGTAAGATAGAAATTGCAATCAGCCTGAATTGTATAGCAAGGGGAGCAGTGGCGTCCCCAGATTTCATATTTAGGGGGGGGCAAATGGGGGTACAGAGACCAAAGTGGGGGCAGGGACAATTATATAACGCTACATATACACATATATACATATATAATATATGTGTGTGTGTGTATGTATACATATCTATATCTGTGTTAGACATGCATTTTTAACTACATAATATGTACTTATCTTTTTGAAGTAAAGGCCGTGATTGAAATATGATTTCAAACTAACAGCTGAACTGGCAGTTATTTTTCATTCTTTGATATTAGACCCTGCTGCCAATACAGAGGCGTATATAGGGTATGATGCGGAGGAGAGAGAGGGGCGCCTAGCAACCGCTCAGCGCCCCTCATTCTCCTCCACGAGCCCTCTACCCCCGTCCCGGTGCCGGCATTTCATGCAGAGCGCCGCAATATGCCGGCATATTGCGGCGCTCTGCATGAAATACCGGCACCAGCGAGCGGCTTTTAAACACTGATGCGGAGGAGAGAGAGGGGCGCCTAGCAACCGCTCGGCGCCCCTCGTTCTCCCCCGCATCAAAAAAAAAAGAAGACAGCGTTTAAAAGCCGCTCGCTGGTGCCCGCTGCTTCACTGCTGGGTGCCGAAATATGACATCATATTACGGCGCTCAGCAGTGAAGCAGCGGGCACCAGCGAGCGGTGCAGGAAGACAGAAGGATCGTCCTCCCGTCGCTGGACTTCAAGGTGAGAGAGAAGGGGGGGGGAGGGAGTTAAAAAGTGATGAGGAAGGGAGGGAGTTAAAAAGTGATGAGGGAGGTTAAAAAGTGATGAGGGAGGGAGGGAGTTAAAAAGTGATGAGGAAGGGAGGGAGTTAAAAAGTGATGAGGAAGGGAGGGAGTTAAAAAGTGATGAGGGAGGGAGGGAGGGGGGTTAAAAAGTGATGAGGGAGGGAGTTAAAAAGTGATGAGGAAGGGAGGGAGTTAAAAAGTGATGAGGGAGGGAGGGAGGGGGGTTAAAAAGTGATGAGGGAGGGAGGGGGTTAAAAAGTGATGAGGGAGGGAGGGAGGGGGTTAAAAAGTGATGAGGGAGGGAGGGGGTTAAAAAGTGATAAGGGATGGAGGGAGGGGGTTAAAAAGTGATAAGGGAGAGGGGGTAGATATAAGTAAAGAGTGTGCATTAATGTGTGGATGCATTGAGTGAATGAGGGAGAGCATGAGTTAATGTGTGGATGAGTTGTCTGAATTAAAGTGTGAATTAGTGAGTGACTGTAAAAGTGTTTGTGTATCATAGATGTATAATTATGGAAGGGCAAAGATGGCACTAGCAGGAGGTTTGAGCCTTGGGGACCAAGATGGCACAGGCAGGGTGTATATGGGACAAAGATGGCACTGGCCGGACTGTTTGGGGACAAAGTTGACTTGTGCTGGGCTATTTGGCGACAAAGATTGCAAATTTTATGTGTGTAATCTGGGCGCTGGTCAGGTTCTATGTGGGCAGTGTGGACGCCAGGGCTGGCTTTGGGATGTGCAACCTGTGATCTATGCCTGTAATTTAGGGGTTTTTAAATATACCTTTAATGCCGTGTTTTTATTTGAATTCCAATTGATCTTTACCTGCAAAGCTGTGTTTTTGTGTTATTCTGTAGATCCATATCTGCTATGCTATGTTTCCATACATTATTTATGTGTACCTGCAAATACAGGGTTAATATGTCTTATTCAGTTGATCTATACCTGCGATGCTACGTTTCATATATTATTATTGAATACCTGCAAATACAGGACTTGTATGTCTGATTCTGTTTATTTGATAGATACCTTCAGTGCTGAGATCACAAGTGAATTTCAATTGATCTGGGTTTGTGTGTTGATCTATACCCAGTATATAGGCAGCAGGGGCTAGTAAATGGGTTTTAGATATTTGGACAGGGGCGCAATTTCAGTGCTTGCCATAGGCGCTATTTTCAGTAGATACGCCTCTGTGCCAATATATATTAATATTAGACCCTGCTGCCAATATATTTCATATTGAAAAAAACTGGACCCCAAGAAAGCATTTCCATGGGCCACGCTCCACACTCCCTACCATGCAATCACTGCCTCCTCTCCCGCACCAAACAAAATATTTGCCACGCTGACTGCAGATTAGGGGAAGACTGTCAGAGTCAGTACAGTCTTCCCTCCTGACTCTACCGTGACATTGAGAGGTCCTCTCTCCTGTAATCGCCCCCACCTGTAATCGCCACACCTCTTTTACTTACTCCCTGTAGTTCAGGGATAGATCAAACAAACACATGTAAACAGCATGTGCATGTATAGATTAACTGAAACAGACATGAAAACCCTGTATTTGCAGGTATACATAAATAATGTATGGAAAAATAGCATTGCAGGTATAGATCAACTGGAAATCATATTTAAACTCAGCACTGAGGGTATAGATCAAATAAAAAAAAAGTAGAAACGGCACTGCAGGTATTGATCAACTGCATAAGACATACAAACCCTGTATTTGCATGTATATATTAATAATGTATGGAAACATAGCATAGCAGATACAGATCAACAGTATAACACAAAAACCCAGCATTGCAGGTATAGATCAACTGGAATTCACATAAAAACTCAACATTAAAGGTATAGATAAAAAACCCCTAATTTACAGGCATATATCACAGGTTGCACACCCCCAAAGGCCAGCCCGGGCATCTACACTGCCCACATAGAACCTGACCAGCACCCAAAATAACACACACAGGGCGTCCCCAAACAGCCTACCCTGTGCCATCTTTGCCTTTTACAGTCACTAATTCACACTTTCATTCACACAATTCATTCACACAATCTTTTATTCTCTCACTCTTTGACTCAAATTATTTACACATATTAATACACTTCAACAATTCATACACACATTCATTCATTCTCTCATTCACACAATGCATCCAGACATTATATCATTCATTCTCTCACTCATTCTGACTTTTTATTTCAATATCTAACCACTCTCCCCTTTCTCACTATCTACCCCATTCCCCCCTTTGTAGTTCACTTTGTAGTGCTGTGGTGGGAGTGCGAGGCCATGATGCGCCCTGCTTCATTGCTGAGCGCTGGAATATGACATCATATTCCGGGCACTCAGCATGAAATGCTGGCACCATGACCAAGACAGAGGCCTCATGGAGGAGAGTGATGGGCGCCGAACGGTTGCTGAAAACTTATTCCTGAGCGACTGCATGGCTGCACACAAAAAAGATGGCGTTTCAATTGGGAGGGCACATGGGGGCACAGCATGGTGTAGGGGGGCCATGGCCCCCTCTGCCCCTCCTGCGGATGCCACTGAAGGGGCAAAAAGAAAGTGGTCAAAAGTAACAGCTGGAAAGAGCCGCAAAATATAAAGGAACTTGGTACAATTGGGTATGGCTGTGGGCAGTAATGTTTAGAAACCCTGCATAGTTACATTACTGTTTGCAGAAAGGTTTTGGGTTATGCTAATGCCACTGATGCTTGTGCAAGTTATTTAGTCATGTAGTTCATGCAACAGATTTCTTAAACTTCATATGCGTGGCCACAGTTTTCGTTTTTCTGCTCACATACTGTGCAGTTGGGAAAATCCAGCCAAGTGGCCGAATTCTGCAGCACATTATCTGGTACAATAGCATTGGCTTCGGTGTGCCTCATGGCATTACATTTCAATTTATTTAATAATAACTTACCGTGCCTACCCTAAAGCCCACTTTATTTTAAATGATTGAAATAAAATGGATTTGTTACCAAATTTGGTGATATAGCTTTACATTTTTTGGAATGTAAAAGTATAACAGAGCACCGTCAGAGGTCTTGGAGGGTAAAAATGAAAAATCTTCAAGTGATTTGGTTTTAGGTAAACAGACCGTTATCAACAGAAAAAAATGTATTTTCCTTCTTGAATAATTAGATTAAGTCAGTATACACTTTACTGTCATTGGAAAATATTTTATGCACTTATGATTTATAAAGTTAAACCCATGGAAATTATTTTTAGGCTTAAAGTAATTATTAATATTTTTCCATCATCCTATATGGAGGGAGGTTGGTTCATGTGAATTGATACATGTGCTCTAACATCCAAAGAGTTCTTTCAAAACAACAAAGCTGCTTTGCATAGCGGAGAAGAAAAATTATATCAGAATTCATTAAATGAGTACTGTCATGGACAGGCTTTTGTTTATGCTGCCCCCCCCACACACACACACACTCCCTGGTATAAGATCATGCACTCCACTCCACCACCAAAACAACCCACAAAAAACAAAAGTACTTGCCACACTGAATCTACAGATTAGGAAGAGAGTTTCAGAGTCAGTGTAGTCTTTCCCCATTCTGACGCTAATGAGACTCGCATAACAAATTAAAGGTGCAGGTCTGGCGATTGACAGATGTGTGAGTCATAATCATGGTGCCCCTTCCCCATCATCACCCCCAGAGTCCCTTTGTTCACTCCTTCACTGTTCCACACCTCTCCTTTTCTCTCTCATGTAGTTCAGGTATACGTCAAATAAACAGATGGAAACATAAAAAAAACAGCCTTGTAGGTAAATATCAACTGAAAAATGCACCCAGATTGCATCCACAGGACCTGTATAGCACCCAGATTGGATGCCATCTTTGACACCAAACAGCCTGCCTGTGCCATCTTTGCCCCAAACAGCCTGCCTGTGCTATCTTTGCCCTCCCCACTTACACATCCATGCTATCACACACACATACACATTCATTCACAAATTGATTTATTAACTAATTCACAGACACTCATTCAAACTGCAGGGTTTTGGAATGTAAAACTGGTTCCAAATCACTTATGTACTTTCTGTGCACTGAGAAGCCCCATACTGTCCACTTTCCTGTGTGGATTACTGATTTTGTAGAATTAAAAGAATATCTTTTAGGCTAGGTTTCCACTTGGTTTTTTTTTGCTAAAAACGCCCATAAAAACGCCAATAGCGCCACCTGGCGTTTTTTTTGTGAAAAAACGCAGCAGCCAGATGTTAGCTGTTCTTCAATAGGAAATCGCAGAATGCCATATCCACTTGGCGTTTTTTTGTTTGGCGTTTTTTCAGTCCTCTTTGGCGTTTTTCTGCTTTTTTGGGCTCTGTGGCAGTTTTTCAAAATCGCAGCATGTTGACACTCTGGCGTTTTTTGCAAGGAAATCTTGGCGTTTTTCTCCAATAGAAGTCTATGGGAGAGAAAAAACGCCATGAAAAAGCCATGTGGGTTTATTGCCTTGGCGTTTTTTATGGCGTTTTTTCCACAGTTACAATGCAGAGGATGGACCCAGTATCTGTGTGTCCTACGAGAAATAGGCTGGAAACAAACAGTTTCACACAAAACAAAGTTCATATTGAATTCTACACCATTTGGAACAAACAAACCGACTGGACCCTCCGTGCCAAAAGCAACAGCAAACAATTTGCACCATCATTTGGGGCCAATCTTCCTAGAGGAGCAGACATTCGGAATAAAGCATGCCTTACAAACCACAGAAAAGTGACAAAAGGGTCCGCCGGGGCGTTTAAGTAGAATTCTACCAAGTAAATGACATCAGGGGGCAGATACTTGCCATTTATCCGAATCCCTTTTAGCTGGGTGAAACTTCTAACTTGTAAAGGCTGGAAAAACTGCCTAAGGTCAAAAAAAGCAATTTCCACAGAAAGACTAAAACGCCAGAAAAAACTCCAGAAAAAAACGCCAAAACGCAGAAAAATGCAGTGGCAGTTTTCTTGGCGTTTTTCATCAAGAAAAAAAACGCAGGACAAAAACCCAAGTGGAAACCTAGCCTTAATGAGATGAGCCCAAGTTGAACAAGTCATTTGTGAGCGCATCACCTCTATAATTTAGAAACAGCACTGTTATCGCCAATATGTATTTAAACAGAAAACATTCGTATATGATAAGGAAAATACATTACACCTTGTAGAAATGCCTTATAAACAGCTACTAATAAGACACAATGCTACTTGTTTGTGTCATGCCTCTAACCACATCTTTTAAGGGGTGATCTCATCACCTCTTTCAATAACAACTCAAAGCTCTATAACATTTATAATATAGTGAAAACCTGAAATATTAACACTCATGAATCTTGTATACATTAATAAATTGCTGCATAAGGACTCTTATGTAGCCATGGACTGCCACAGCAGATCAACGCCAAATGCATCCTGCTTAACAGGTCAGTTATGCATGTATGCACAGTGAGTAGCTACTCTTTCTCTACCATGTTCCCCGAAGAGTTAAAATCATTCTGAGAATATATAAAGTGTAGAAAACATTCACTGTATATGTAGTTATGATGTTTTTTTGTGTGATTTTTTTTTTTTTTGCAGCTGAAAGCTTTAGACACTTTTTAGTTGCAACTTTCTTTCAATGTAAAGGAACAATATAGCCCATTTCAACACTGGGCCAACCAAAGTGAACTGGTTATTTACACTAATGTTACTTTAATTTTGTTTCTGTCGAACAGCTATGAAGTAAAGTATGCAAACTATGGATTGGATTTAATCCAGCTCTAGCTGAGTTTGCTTACAATAAGAGATTATTATTTAGGATTTAATTAAGGCATTACATAAAGTAAATGTCAACTATACTAAGCTGAAAACTATGATAAACATTGTATTTTGTAACATCATCTATTATACCAAACAGTAGGATTTCATTATAATTTGATCTTCTTGTTCACAAATTATATACTATTATATATTAATAAATTATATATTAATACCCTGAATGTTACATTAGATTCCATTGTGTCTTCTAACAGCTTCAACCATCACTAGTCTACAATCTAATAGTACTAACATATGACCGTTGTCAACATCTGAAATGTATTTATGCTGTATGCAGGGTTTGTAAAGATAAATCCCTTAGCCCCCCTCTCTTTAGCTGTGTTTATTTTTATTAGTGCTGGGGTTTTTCTTTCATCGTCCTGGGGATCTGGCTGGTTTTTTTTCTTGTCTCAGCCATTCCCCTCCTGTTTCATTCATATCTTTTCTCTTACCTTGTGGCCTCTTGTCTGCTTTTTTCTCCCTGCTGGTGGACATCTTGGGGACATTCTTTGTGATATCGGCCCTGGCGGCGGCCATCTTGCTAAGTCTTGTTTTGGCTCCCACGGCAATGTAGCTTGCTTCTACCTGCTGTTTAACCATTCTACTTGTTTAAGTCGCTCTGGAGCAGTCTATTCGTTTTTTTTCATCGGTTGAGCCCCTATATCTGCAAAGCCATTCACCCTTTCGGGTAATTTTCTACTTGGAGCTCTTCATTCACAGGTGAGCCCCACTGTCATTACCGGCACTATAGCATCTGTTTGGCCTGCAGGCCCTTGGGTGAGCCCCTATCTGGCCCCTCGACCCTCTAGTGCCCTGTTGTCCCTGGGTGATCCTCCTACTGGGCCCCTATCAAAGCCAGTGGCAAGTTTTGACCATACAGTGTTAAGGGCCTCTTCGGAAGACCTGTCTTTTTTTCTCAGGGTGACCCCCTGGTGAACCCCTCAGCCAGTGTGTATCTTGTTACAGGGTGAGCCCCTACTTTGGAAGTGATGTCACAATCTAATGAGATCGCCCAGGATGTGTTACTCACCTGACTGGAGAACAAGTTCGGATCGTTCAGACTCTGACTAGTCAGAGGGTGAGCCCTGACAAGTGAAACTCCTGTGGAAGGCAATAGTGCCTCTGCTGGTAAAGGCCTACAGGAATGGTTGCACAGGCACCTGGAGAGAGAGGTACGCATGAAACAGTGGGCCAAATCTCCCCGGCCCACTCTCCCGGAGATTGTGGTCACTCTGAAGTTCGGCACAAACATCCTCCAGCTTTTGTCTCACATGAGACATGAGAAGGGTATTTCAAGAGTGGCCACATTTTTCCCCAGGGCTGGACGACCACTGTGCCGGGTCTCCAGCCATTACCTACCAGCAGGCTCCAGGAGCTATGGGTAACTGGCACCCTCCTTTAGAGGATCCTGCGGTCAGCTCGTCCTTTCCAGGAGGCAGAGGACGGGGAGCTGCAGTTTTCAAAGAGGACGATCCCACAATGGTGAGTATTAGACTTGGGCGCCGGCCAACTCTTTGTTTGTCTTCGTGGGGGAAAAATCTTTGTATTCCGAGAATATTCGCCTGTTCCTGTGTTCGGTTCCGGCGAATATTCATGTACATTCTTTATGTTTGATTTTTTCTTAGTTTTTGAAGGGGTTAATACGGGGTTAACGCGGCACGGACTATGCAGCAGCTTTGGCGCCAGGATTTTAAATGTCCGTACGAGCAACTCCATTGGTCGCCTGCAGGGGCCTCCTCTGCCATCAACCAATGATGTACATCTGTACGTCATTGGTTCATGGCAGACGAGCCCCCTGCTGGCGACCAATAGAGTCGCTCGAACAGACTTTTAAAATCCTGGTCCAGCAACTTGGCCCCTGCAGGCGACCATAGGATTATGCCACTGTAATCTGGCTAAAAACTGGTGTCTACTTTTTAGAGTTTTTTACAATTATCAATTATATAAAATGGTAAGCAAAACATAGCAAATAAAGAATTAGATAGCAATTTTGGTTGTTCTAAGTATACACTTCTATTAATGTAACTTAATTCCTATGTGAAGAATAGCTCAATCATGATACTGGTAGATTTATTTAATACCACTGCATGTTTCATTTTAAAGAATAGTTGAGCTTTCACTGCATAATGCACAGTTCAGTTGGTGAGGTGACTTATGATAAATCTTTCTTATTTAAGTATGCTTTATACAGCCCTCCATAAAGGAGAAGGTTTGTGGAGCTCCATTGAAACTGCAAGTCTCCTATAAACTGCTGCTAGAGTTAGTAAAAAAACACATACTGTTGTACTAAATCTTCATGTATAATAATAAAACCCTTAAACTTGAATGCATTTAAAACAGAACCTCTAGTGATAGCATATCAGGTATGAAGCGCATAAGGAGTCTGTACAGAACCCTAGTTTTCCCTATTCCGTAGCGCAGGAGCATCAAGCATGTGTGCGCATGTGCAGGCATCTGCTCGAGTGCTCCTTGTGGCTGTGGGCCAGTACTTGCTGCTGAGTGCTGAGAACAAGGAAGCCACCCACAGGCCCTCAGGCAGAGAAATGAAAGAGGGAGAAGGAGACAGAAGGAGAAATAAATGAGATGGAGAGAAGGGGGTAGAAGGAGGAATTAAAGAGATGAGGAGCAGGGGTCAGAAATAGGAATGAAAGATGTGGAGAAAGGGCAGAAGGAGAAATAAAGTAGATGGGCAGAAAGGAGAGTGCAGAGAAAAACGCAGGATGGAGAGGAGGGGCAAAGGAACGAATGAATGAGAAGGGGGAGGAGAGTGCCAGAGAAAGAAACAAGAGTAAAGGGGGGGGCAGCATAAAATAAGATAGATCGGGAGGAGGAGCAGGAGAAGAGCAGTGTGTATATGGGCAGTGTATATAAGTGTATGGGCAGGCGTGTAAAGACCATGTATATATTTGTGTGTGTGAATGGGCAGGTTTGTGTTAGGGCAGTGTATATATGTGTGTATAGGTAGGTGTGTGTATGTGCAGTGTAGATGATTGTGTAAGGGCAGTGTGTGTGTATGGGCAGAAGTGTGTAGGCACAGTGTATGTGTGTGTGTAAGAACAGTTTGTGTGTGTGTGTTTGAGGAGTTGTGTATAAGGGCAGGTGTGTGCATGGGTAGTGGAGAAAAGTAAGAGATGCAGAGAAGGGGCAGATGGAGAAAGGGGGCCAAGTGAGAAAGGAAGGCAATTAAGCAGAAAGGTCAGAGCTAAAGAGAAAATGTGGAGGAGAGATAAAGAGAAAAGAGAGAGACTGTGAGAAAAGGAGGATATAATGTTAAACATGAGAAGGAGAGAGATAAAGGGACAGTGATACAGGGATAAATAATAGGAGGGATAAAGAAAAGGGGGGTAATGAGAAAGGAGAGAGTCTGTCATTTAAAAGTGCATGTATGTTAGGGCAGGTAAGTGTGTGTCTGCAAAGAGAAGTATGAGCCAGTATGTCTGTGTGTAACAGCAAGTGTAAGTGTACACGTTTATGTATGTGTTTAAGGGTAGTGTCTATGCGTGTGTATTAAAAAAAATAGATTATAGAGAAGCACTCATAAAGCTCTAGTAGCTTATGCAAAAAATATGTTAAACAGTGCAACATTTAAAAGATAACCCTAACAGGAAAGTATGTGTGTGTGTGTATGGACAGGTGTGTGTATATGGACAGGCGTGTGTAAGGGCAGTATATATGTGTGTGTTTATGGGCAGTTTATGTATGTGCATGCGCAGTGGATGTGTGTGTAAGGGCAGTGTATATGTGTGTGTGAATTGGCAGGCGTGTGTAACAGCAGTGTATACGTGTGTAAGAGCAAGCATGTGTTTATGGGCAGTGTATGTGTGGATCTAAAATGCAGTGTTTTGTATTTTGACAGTCCATTCATACTATGCTGCTTTGGGCCTAAATAGAAACATAGAAAGTGACGGCACATAAGAACCATTAGGCCCATCCAGTCTGCCCAACTTCTGAGTGCCTTCCTTAGTACCTGGCCTTATCCTATATCTAGCTTGGGTTATGCATATCCCATGCTTCCTTAAATCTATTTACTGTATTAACATCTACCACTTCTGCTGGAACGCTATTCGTCCACTACCCTTTCCGTAAAGTAATATTTCCTGATGTTACTTTTGCCCCTCTAGCTTATGACTATATCCTTTTGTTGTGGTAGTATTTCAACTTTTAACTAAACTCTCTTCCTTTATCGTATTGATTCCCTTAAAGTATTTAAGTGTTTCTATCATATCCCCCCTGCCACGTCTTTCTTCCAGGCTATATATGTTAAGATCTTTTAACCGTTCCTGGTAAATTTTATCCCATAATCCATGAACCATTGTAGTAGCCCTTCTCTCCAACATATCTATATCCTTCTGGAGATATGGTCTTCAGTACTGTACACAATACTCCAAGTGAGGTCTCATCAGAGATCTGTACAACGGCATGAGCCCTTCCCTCTTTCTACTGCTAATACCTCTCGCTATACAACCAAGCATTCTGCTCGCATTACCTGCTGCTCTACTGCATCGTATAGAATGATTACCTGTAACACATGTGTAACCCGGTGCCTCTGTTTAGAATTGTTGTTTTTTTTCAATATTTAATGCATTATATTTAACAAGTTTTATGCAGGGATTTAATGCTCTAGTAAAGCACTTGATTCATTTCCAGGTTATTCTAAGTTATTATTTGGATCTGCCCTCCATGCCAACTCATATGCTTCAATTATTCTTAATGTTATTTGAATGTGTATATAATAAGGTAACATATAAGTTTGTTTTCTGGCTTATCAGAAAGTATTTATTTAATGTTTTGGCATTTGTTAATATACGTATTAGGTGTCTATAAATAATGTATATAATTTGGATATTACAGTATATAATATTGCAAGAGAGCTGACCCATGATTTGGTTGTTAAGCAAAAAAATCAATTTATTTGAACATAGAGCTGTTGTCAAAAAAGAGCCTTTCTAGGCCTCCACCCTGCCTGTGATGGCACATTAGCCTGCTGGGCATGGACAGGTGCCTGCAAGGTTCAATCCCAAGAAACATAGAAATCTAGAACCTGAACCTGCGTACTACTCCCCTAATACTAAAGTGTTCCATGCATTGGTTAGTCCTAGGGATGCAATGGCAAGTCAGTTTGCAAATTTGATGATATAATCTGTACCATATTAACTGGTCAGAGCTAATTTATGAGAATTATGTGGGTTGGGCAGAGTGGGTGGACCTTTGGGGTAGCAGGTGTGGTAAACTGGTAAAGTAATGATGGCTGTTCATGTACATGGGTCAGTAGTGAAGAGTTTCTCCAGTGTTTGCAGGTAAATCCCTCCAGGGTTCAGTGGGTCAAGGAAACACTGCATACTTTGATAATGTTACATACTCTGGATGGTACTGTTGTATAATTGCCAATGGTCTGCTTTTTGATTTGCCTTTTGTGTGGTATCACAGGACATATTACTTTTGTGCCTTTCATTTTCATGTAGAATATTGTCAGTACATTTTATGCAAATAAACAGATTTTAAAAAAACACTGCATCTCCTACATAATTGAATATAGCTGTGCTGGTAACCCATGTTCACAAATTGCAAACTGTGTCATCGATTTCAAATAAAAGATCGCTATTATAAATATATTTGTTCACATAGCATTTTGCATGATGTGATTTTAAAATGTTCCCTATTTAATCTCTGTAATTAGTCATCTTGAGATTTGCCATATTTTTCCACCCACACTTTCTCCACAAGTTAATAAATTCATACATAAATAAAATATGAAAGTTGTTATAAACTTCCACCTATTACTGGTCACCTAGCTGTGTAATATACTACTAAGGCTATGACAAAATATGTGATGTTCTTTCCGTGATTCAGAACATAGTTACATAGTTATATAGGCTGAAAAAAGACATGCATCCATCAAGTTCGGCCTTTCCCATATCTGTTTATTTCTTGCTGTTGATCCAAAAGAAGGCAAAAAACCCAGTTTGGCTCTTTCCAATTTTGCACTAACCAGGGAAAATTCCTTCTTGATCCCAACATGGCAGTCAGATTTCTCCTTGGATCAATAAGCTGTTTCCCAATAAATAAATATTTTATCCCTGAACAAAGCAAGTGTCTCATTTAAAGGTATTTGTAAAAGTTGGAGTTGTTTTGCTTCTTACATCATTTCCCAACATGCTATTTGCTTGTTATCAACTAGTCACTAATTACTAATACTCTCTTGGCCTACCAATCTGTTCGAGAGAAGTTCGGAATTAAAACTTCTAGGTGTCGCGTCTGCAACACCTGAGGCACTCACCGCAGAAGTTATTCTGCCCAGAGAACCGCTGAAGAGAGAGGGGCCCTCGACAGCGATAATCCAGGACTTAGATCAGGGGTTCTCAAACTGCGGCCCTCCAGCTGCTGCAGGACTACATCTCCCATAATGCTCCTTCAGCTAAGGGGCTGGCTGAGGAGTATGGGAGATGTAGTCCTGCAGCAGCTGGAGGGCCGCAGTTTGAGAACCCCTGACTTAGATGATCCCAACAGTGAGGAGGCCTCTGTGTAGGCAGAATGTAGGTATGCACTGAGTTCTTTGCAAGGTGAACAGCAATATGCGGTATACCAGCAAATCAGAACAGAAGGGGTTAATCACAGATGAATGGTCAGGGTAGCCAGGTCGGTAACGAAGCAGGTAGTCAGACAAGCCGAGGTTCAAAACACGAGGAGGTAGTCAGCCAAGCCGGGTCGGTACACAGGAATCACGGGCAGAGGTACAGAATCGTAAGGCAAAATGTAGTCAGGAAATGCAAGGGTCAAAACACAGATCAATTCGCAGCAAAACACAGGAGCACTAGAATAGATCACAACAGGGTGCCTGAGAGTAGCACAGACTGGCTTTTAAATCTGGCGCCACTCAAGCCCCACCTCCAGCTGACGTCATGGCTGTGCCTCTCAGCCGTCCATCAATTCCCCGGGACCTGCCTCGCAGCACAGCTGCGCCCCCAGAGGAGTGACGGACGACCAGAGGGGAGGTAAGAAACTCCCTGGGAACTCCTGAGCTGACGAGCAATCGAGGATTTCCCCAAACAGCCCCTCCTTCTCCCGTACCAGCGGTCAAGAGATCGACCGCCGACGTGAACAAGCGGCGCCCCGAGCATCCGTGCGCCGCGAGTGGGGGGAGCGCCCGCAGCCCACGGAACCCGGGGTTACAGTATCAGGTCTCCGTGAGCTGCGGACGTACCTACGTCCACCAGCGACGAGACCCGCGGCAGTGACACCCGTGGCAGAGACATCGGGTCTCCGTGAGCTGCGGACAGACCTCCGTCCGCCAGCGACGGGACCCGTGGCGGTGACACTAGGGCAGAGATTAGAGTCTTTGAGGTGTGTGCTAGCAGTGTAATCTTACAGGGCACTTTGTCCCAGACTTCTAGCATTACACTCTTAATAAGGGGAATATCTGTTAAAAGAGGTCTTGCAGACTTTAACCACAAATGCTGAGAAACCGTAAAAATGTGAACATTCTTAAAATTTAGCCACGCAAACTGACTCTGAGGAGCGTGGCATTGTACAGCCTGAGCCATGATAGTGGCCCAATAATAAAACTCCATATGCAGAACTCCCAATCCCCTTATATAACTAGGTACGAAGAGGGTCCTCCGAGAAACTATAATAAAGGAAAGAATGTATCCTGCATCTCTCGCAATAAAAGAGCCAGAATTCTGACTGAAACTGTTCTCATGATATATAGGATTTTGAGTATGATCATCATCTTGATCACAGCTATTTTACCCAGCCATGATAATTCACATTTTTTGACAAGTCCAAATCTCTTTTATTAGTGAGGACTATTTTTAGAAAATAAATTGCATTTTTTGTGTCGATATAGCTAGTTTAATGCCCAAACATTGGATATAATCTTTCCTTATCTCCAATCCATAATCTTAATTAATGAAAGTAGAAATCTGCTATGGACAACCAACATTTAATAATTGCATCTGATGACCTGGCTATATGTGAGACACCAATTTCACAGCCATGGCCCGGTCACAATATGTCACTCTGGCAGGGGGATCCAGGCATACTGCATGGTGCCCCTCCTCCCACGTCAGACTTCCATCATTGCCTTGTCCATCAGATGTGTCACCCCTGTACTCTTACAAGAGGGTGTGGAACTCTAAGAGGAAAGGGCTTTGAGGTGGGTGAAAGGAGGAAGCCTGTAGTCGGGTATGCTGCTCCATCCCCTGTCATAGAGACAGGGCCGGCCCGACAATGGAGCCAAGTGGGGCAACCGCTCCAGGTGGCACTTTTGAAGGGGCGGCACTTTGCCGCCCCAAGCCCTTTTTTTTTTTAAAAAAAAGCGAAAGAGAGAAAGGGGCCGAACAGGAAGACTCGCCGCAGAGGAGAGAGAGAGGGGCGCCGAGCGGGTACTGACAGCTTGGTAAGCGAAAACCACTCGGCGCCCCTCTCTCTCTCCTCTGCGGCGAGTCTTCCTGTTCGGTCTTGGTGCCGGCTTGTAATGCTGAGTGCCGGAAGATTTCCGGCGCTCAGCATTACAAGCCGGCACCAAGACCGAACAGGGAGACTCGCCGCAGGACTGCTGAAAGGTAAGTACAAGGGGGGGGAGGGAGAGGAAGGGTAGATAATGGGGGGGGGCGGCAGGGACGGAGGTAGAGGAAGGGTAGATAAGGGGGGGGGCGGCATTTTAAAATTCGCCCCAGACGTCATTTTGCCTTCTGCCGGCCCTGCATAGAGAACCAACAGGATATGGCATCATACAGGGGAGGGCTGGCAGCCTAAGGCCTGGGGGGCAAGTCTAGTCAACTGGCCCATTGCACCATCAAAGCGGCTGCGAGCGACATTGAAAGCAGCCGTCGTGCGGCAGTCACTCCGCCAGCGCCTAATGAAATTAAAGTGGCCGGTGTGCACACACCGCATGCCTCAGCTCTTCATCACACCCCTTTTAAGACGTGGGAAGAGGAGCTGAGGCATGGCCGTTGGGTCTGACAGCCCCATGATGCAGGGGCGTACCTAGAGTATTTGGCACCTGTGGCAGATCCTGTATGTGGCACCCCCCCACACGCACACACACTTTAAAACTGCATAGTTTCTATGGTTAGGCAAACATTGACAGGGGTACAGCAAAATTGTTATCATTATATACTTAGGGATTATGCGGTACCACCGTCAATGTGTGCCTATACATTGAGCCAGACACTGACAACCCCTATCACTATATGCTAAGCCAAACATTGATATGGTGTAGGCTTACCACTTTAGTGACTGGCATAGTATATAGTGGGGATGCACCGAAATGAAAATTCTGGACTGAAACTGAAAATTCAGCATTCACTTGGCCAAAACTGAAAAAAACAAAAACCAACAACTTTAAAATACTTTATTAAAAGTAACACCAAAATTAGACAAAAAAATCAATAACAATATTAACATATATATATATATATATACACACACATATATATAACAACAATCACGATCCTATCATGCCCAGGTTCTAGCATGTGCTGGCTGACTTAGCATGATAGGAGTGTGATTGCTGTTTGCAATTATATATATATATATATATATATATATATATATATATTAATACTGTCATTGAATTATTCTGTCCAATAAAAGTGTTAACACACCAAAGTTGGACCAAAAAATAATTTATAACAGCAATCACACTCCTATCATGCCTTGGCAGCCACTACATGCTGGAATCTGGGCATGAAAGGAATGTGATTATGGACTCCCTATGCCAAGCTATCCCCCAACACTTACACACCCATGCTATCTGAAACCCTCATTCACAAACATTCAGCATAACACCCATCACTCTCACACACTTACATTCAGCATAACACCCATCACTCTCACACACTTACTAATCCACTCTCCCTGAATCTTGTCCTACCTTTTCTTCTTTCACTCTCACTTTTCCTCCTCCTCCTCCTCTTCTGCTTCTTTTTCTTCTTTCTGTCCTTCCGGTGTACTGAGCGCGGAAGACGGTGGGCGTGGCTTTAGTGTTGTGCGCCGGGATTTGGCACAACCACAGCCACAGTTGCCGCGCACATCGTTTCTGAAGGCGTGCCGGCATGGTGGCACCCCTCAGATGAGCGGCAGCCGGGGCGGACCGCCCCCCTCCCCCCCCGCCAGGTACGCTACTGGCATGACGGCCGCATTCAATCTTGCTCGCGGCCGCTTAGTTTTTAACTTTGCGGCTGCATTGAATGCTCGTCCCGCGGCCCTGGCATCATATGTGAAGTCCCATCGAGCAGTTCTTTAAAACCTCCAGACTCCCTGCAAATGGCCCTCAGATATTCTGATGCTCAGTGTGTTGAATTGTATACCTAGCTCTGTGCTCCTGTCCCTTTGGTTCTCTTGTTCCTGATCCCTGGATTGTCTTTGGTTAAACCCTTTATCTGCTACCTAGAATATTGACCTTGGACTGTTTTAGGATTAACCCTTTGTCTGCTCATATCCACCTGCATCTGGGCTCCTTTCCATGTTACACCACTAGCTGGTACCTAACACTATAAGCATGGAAGAAGGCTATTATGACTAATAATATTAGTCAAAACAGCAATTATGTCATCCACGTGCAAGTCCAGAGTTATATACTTGCCATCTGGTATGGGAAAGCCAGTGACTCAGAGGTCTGCACGTATTAAGCAGGCCAAAGGTTCCAGGGCTAGCTTGTAAAGGAGAGGAGATAAGGGACAGCCTTGTCTTGCTCTGTTCATAATGGGGACTAAAGGTGATAAAAAGCCTGCCATGTTAAATTGAGCAGAGGGGGTAATCCATAATACATCGAATTACTGTCTCGGGGAAACAAAGCTATGTGACTCCTCTTCAAGGAACTTCCAATGCAATCGATCAAATGCTTTTTTTTTTAGCATCAAACGACACAAACAAGCAGGGCTGCTTGGCTCTCCCAGAGACAACATCAATATGATTACACGTATTGTCAGAGGGTTGTCTGTTCAAGACAAACCCAACCTGATCTGTATGAAATAGATTAGGAAGGAGTGCGTCCAAGACCTTAGCATAAATCTTAATGTTTAGCAATCCCCAGAGTTCAGAGAAAAGAAGGGACCTTGCATTCGTCCATCATGTGATAAAGTCAAGGTGCTTCTGTAAAGTGTTCCTCTCAAGTGGTAGAGATCAGTGCCCATAATGAATATAAAATAGATGCCCTACACGTGGGTGTCAAAAACAATATGTTGGATAAACCAGTAGAAAATTTCACACATGTGTGAACACAATTATAATATTAAAATAAAACGTATTAAACATCCTGTTTCTTTACATTGTGACCATTGCCCTAATTTTAAGTGGAATAGTTATCATTTTTCTGAATAGAAAATGTTAACAACAATGTCTGTGGAGGAAACATACAAAAGAAACTATCTAAGAGAGAAAGTTTTTGGATACATAAAATTAGCTTCTTTGGGTTTGAATCAATAATTTGATAATGGTCTTCTTTCTTTAGGAGGATTAGGTAATCTCTTAAATACCGTATTTGCTCGATTATAAGACGAGGTTTTTTTCAGAGCAAATGCTCTGAAAAATACCCCTCGTCTTCTAATCGGGGTCGTCTTCTAATCAGACCTCAAATAGAGTCTGATTAGGAGACTAAGATCCAGATCCCCCGCACCGCTGCAGGGGACCTGGATCCTCCTGTCTCACCCCCCCCATCATACACACACTTACCGGTGCTTCCTGCTGTATTGCCGGGGCAGCGGGTTGACGTCTACGCGATCCGCGTAGACAACGTCCGCTGCAGCCGGAAGGAGGTGTGGCTAGCAGCGGGGGTTGTCTGCGTCCGTCGCGCAAACCTTCCCCGACTGTCAGAGATCAGAGTTCCCCGCACCGGTGCGGGGAACTCTGATCTCTGACAGCCGGGGAAAGTATACGCGACGGACGCAGACAAACCCCCGCTGCCAACTCCACCTCCTTCCGGCTGCAGCAGAAGGCGACGTCAACCCGCTGCCCCGGCTGGAAGCACCGGTAAGAGAGGGCTGAGAGGGGAGGGGAGGGGAGAGTGTGTGTGTGTGTGTGTGTTAGTTAAATGGGGGTATAGGGTGTGTGTGTGTGTGTGTGTGTGTGTTAAATGGGGGCATAGGGCATTTCTGGAGTGGCGTTAAGGGGGCATTTAATAGAGCACTCTGCCTCCTGAAATGCCTTATACACCTATATGCCACTCTGCCCCATAATATGCATTTTAACCCCCTAAATGCCAGAGTGGCATATAGGGGTATAAGGCATTTCTGGAGGCAGAGTGCTCTATACAATGCCTTTTAACTCCCTTAATGCCACTCTGCCTCCTGAAATGCCTTATACCTCCCTATATGCCACTCTGCCCCATAATATGCATTTTAACCCCCTAAATGCCAGAATGGGATATAGGGGTATAAGGCATTTCTGGAGGCAGAGTGGCATATAGGGGTATAAGGCATTTCTGGAGGCAGAGTGGCACATAGGGGGTCAAAAGGCATACCATGGGGCACAGTGGCATATAGAGGGTTAAAAGGCATATCATGGGCCACAGTGCCATATTGGAGTGGCAAGCCTGGGGGCAGATGTGCGTAACTGGGGGACAGGTTGGAAAATACAAGAAATAAAAACAAAAAAAATATTTTTCTCAATCATAGCTTTTATTAAAAAAAATAGTTTACATGAATTAACATTTACTGGTAAAACTTTTTTCCTTTAGGGTCGTCTTATATTCAGGCTTTTTCTTTTTTTCCTAAGTTAATATTCAGATTTTGGGGGTTCGTCTTATAATCAGGGTCGTCTTATAATCGAGCAAATACGGTACGTTTTGAAATTGGTATAATATAAATGGGGATAAGAAATGTATTTATGTATGTATAGGAAACACTCAAAAGCACAGTATTTACACAGATAAAATATAAAACTGTATTTAATTTTTAATAAAATGATTTATTTAATTACAAAACATTGGTAAACTGATTGGTAAATAAATGAGTCAATAAGATAGATTAATTGAAAGAAACAGTATATATTTAATTGACATTTATTTGAATTTATTTATTATTATTTGAGGCAGAATGTTGTATAAATATGTGTGTTCAATATATACATTGAATAAGTAGATGGGGAACTTGTTGCCCTTGGCAAAAAACTCTGTTTCAGACATTGTAACATATATTCTGTCTTTTGGAGTTGTATTTCATTTAGTTCCTTCTTAATTACGTTTTATCTGATATCAAGTGTCCTTTGAGCTTCAAGTTTTTTATTTAGATGCTCTAGGTGATGTAGTTTGGTAAGGTGAGATATCGATCATCGTTAAGTTTTTTTAATTGCTGACACTAATTTAATAATATGACCTATAATTACTGCCTAATGAGCCTTCCAAGCAGACACCGGGGAAGCTTCCTTGTTTAAACTGATGGAAAAGCAATCTTCAATGTTAGCTGAAAATTCTGAAACAAAAGACTCCTTTTTTTAACTCTAGCGAAAGGCTTCTCTCTGAAAAGGGACTTCCCTCTTTGACTGACAACATTATTGGTGCATCTTCTGACCACAAAATCACCACAACATCACAACGGAACTGCTTACTACTTTCGATATAAGCGCCTTATGTGTTGTTGGTGCTAGAGTAAGATGGATGAGGTGCTGAGTTAAAGGAGAAATCTTTCATTTTGATGATGCATTCTACAAATGTCATATATTTGATTTAGCAACAGAGGTAAGTAAATGTAACATAAAGACGAATTGCCCTGCATTCGGTGTATATAAATTAACTAAAGTTTATTTCATATTATTAATAATGCATTTCAAATGGAGACATTTCCCTGTTGGTTCCTTTTTACATGTAAAAGCCAATAACTTTTTTTCCGATGACATAGAACAATATGTATGTACTAGGTATTTTTTACTATAACATTTTGGTGCTCTATGTTGTGCAAAATGGGTTTCTTGTATGCACAAGATATGTGTTTTGAGCTTGACAGCCTCCTCTAGCATTAATCTACACTTCTCTAACCCTTTATCATTGATTGAAGTTAAAGTTCTTAGTGTAACATGGGAGCATCTATGACCCAACGCCACCTATTACGCTCATCAGACTTCAATTGCATCCATTCCAAACCTAGATACTTTAGACTTAATTGCATTTAAAAGCCACCTCTTGTCCCACTAGACAGTGACCAACAAAGGGAACCATCTTGCTACCCAAAATAAACAAAAGTATTGTGTAGGCCTTCTAGTACATTGTTTGAGGATCAATAGTGCATTGTCTCACTAAAGAAATAGCAAACTAGTCACAGGTATACCTGCCATGTGAACTCCCAGCATACTGGCACAGGTGGAAGCTGGGAATTAATTGGGCTTCCCACATGATTTGTGCTTTCTCTTCCTCAAGACTTGACTCCACCTATATTTAATATTGTGTAAAACTGAAATTATATATTAAAACACCTTTCTCTTTTGTAGTAAGCAGAGATATGCCCCCCCAAAAAAACTTTTATTTTTTTCCTGGCATTTCTGGCTTCATTTATTTCAGTTATGTCCTGCTTGAATTTGAATATTTGGAGGGGCGTATGTTTTATATACAATATCACATATGGCCAAATGTAAGCTAATATTTCCAACTTTCTCCTGTTTGTGGCTTCCCTGCATTGACACTGCTGTATGACCTTAATTGCTTCTCAATATACAGGTTCTAGGTAGTATCTTTTTGCTACAAGAGGCTTTCATCCCCTTTGAGAAACACTGGGTAAGCTGCATGTGGTGCTTTTGATGGTAGTGTATCCCATAACAATCAGGCTTAGAAGCACTAATTATTGCACAGATTCCGTGCACACCCAGAAAATACTTTTTTAAAGTTCCAACCCAAAGCATACATTTTAGGTATTCCGTGACACTGTATGGACATATATTGCTTAGCCTGTCACTACACCAATGTATGCCAATTTTTGTCAGTCCTATCTAATCCTGTTTCTGTATTGCTTAACACGGAGCTAAAGCAGTGAAACTAAATTTCCTTTTAATCCAATGAGACGCTCTTGCAGTTTAAAGCCACCATTAAGAAGGCGCCTATGCGGAAGGAAGAATATTTAACCATGAAATCTGATCAAAACCTCCAAATATTCACAAAAAGGAAGTATACCCTAAAAAGGCTAAAATGACCAACTCCAAAAAACAGTTTCTCTTTTTCTTATTTCATCACAATTAACATTTACTCTGATCTATTTTCTTGATCTTCCCTTGTGTAAAAAAACTTTAGATTCATGATGAGTTTGGTAGTAACATAACATACAGCTTTTTAATTCTGACAAAAAGGTCTCATTATGCTGGCCATTACTATGTTCTTTATAAAATATTCTTAGCACATGATTGTCAGTCACCTTCATAATACCTAATCTACAACAGACCATTAAATGGAATATACTCATAATGTATAACAAACCAGGTAATCAGGCAAAGTAAACATACACGGATAAAACTGCAAAGCACTTATCACTAAAGTGAAGTACGTGTCTTTGGAATTGCATAGCTATGTACCTTACCATTTTCCTGTAACTACCTATGTTCAATTCCTCAAGGCATAAATCCAATTTCAATTTAGATTATTTTAATGAATTTGCTGAGATGTCATCATACAGAAGCATATTCTGGCTTTATTGAAAGCACAATTACTTGTTGTTCAGTTTGATTCCTCTTCATAGAATCCACTTTATTTTTTTTCATCAATCTGTTCTATTTATTTTCTTCTATTTTCATTGGGAGCAGTGTTTTATGTACATTTCTTTGCGTTTTATAGCTAAGAAGAAATTAATTGATTTAAGCTACCTATGACTGGTGCTTTTTCTTTCACAGTCAAAACCCTGTTGGTTTGCAGGCATGCTAATAACCACATGGTTTTCTAATGTGCTGCAGGAGCTGTTGGGCACCTAAGCAGTTATACCTTCATCTGATCAGATGGATATAAAGACATAAAGGACCTATCACTTTGTGGTGGGACCATAGAGTTAGGGAAATTATACTGTTGTGTCACAATATACACAATTGAAGACTCTACCCACCTCCACTAAAAGAGTTTAGCGGTGCACAGTCTGTGGTTCCTCCAATCATTGCAAACCTAAAAATAAAAGGTTACTTTTTTCACTCCTTTGTTCTAATGACAAAATCTAGTAGAAGGAAGTTGATATTCTCATTGGGTGATTTCCAAGTAGGCAATTTAATGCTGGAACACTGATAAGCAAACTATTTTCACTTGTATGCTTAACGAAAGTAATAAGAAATGCAAGCTTTAATTATCTTTGTATGCTACAACACTGTGGGAGGACTAAATTGTAGCAACAGAAGCAATTTCAGCAACAAAGAACTGTTACAAGGTTGGTTCCTGTAACATGCATGCACAAAAGCAGGATTATACATTAATCTGGAGCTTCAGCTAAAAACCCATGCTTTCTTTTTTTCTTTTCTTTTTGTTATTAATGAACACATATGATCAAAACTGAAGTGGTGCTCTAATAGAGAGTAGAGATATTAAGTGAAAATGATTTGCAATATAGAGTTCATAGGCTATTTCTTGGTTTGAGGTAGATGAGCACTGAACCCAACCAATATATGTCAGCAAGCTGCTGTTGCCTCATATGTTTACAAGCATGGCTTTTAGCACCCTAGTCGACCTATCTTTCTGGTGCGCCCCTCCATTTTCTAACACAGAAAATAATCTCATGGCTATACCCCAAACAGATCGTTGGCTTTATGGGGTTTTCCCTGATGCCATTATGCAAATCTAAGTGATTTCACTGCATCAGAGTAGAGGTTTAAAGTATTACCTATTAGTATACATTGAACTCCTCACTCACCGAATAGCATACTGTAGATATGTGTTAAACCTCCACCTAGAGACATCGAACTGCACATTACATAGTTACATAGTTAGGCTGAAAAAAGACATGCGTCCATCAAGTTCAGCCTTTCTGTTTATTGCTTGCTGTTTATCCAAAAGAAGGCAAAAAAACCCAGTTGTGGCTCTTTCCAATTTTGCACAAACTATGGAAAAAATTCCTTCTTGACCCCAGAATGGCAGTCAAATCTCTCCTTGGATCAAGAACCTGTTTCCCCATAATTTAAATATTGCATCCCTGAATATTATGTTTTTGCAAGTATACAGCCAATAGTTGTTTAAATGTCTAAAGAGAATTCCACATCCTTATTGTCCTTACTGTAAAAAAAACCCTTTCCTTTGCCTTAGACTAAATCTCCTTTCTTCCAGTCTAAACGCATGACCACGTGTCCTATGCATGGTCCTGTTTATGAATAGATTTCCACACAATGGTTTGTATTGGCCCCAAATATATTTATATAATGCTATCATATCCCCTCTGAGGCGCCGTTTTTCTAAACTAAACAGATTTTAAAGTGTTCCATTTTGTAGCCCTCCTCTGCACTTTTTCCAGTGCTATAATATCCTTCTTTAGAATAGGTGCCCAAAATTGCACAGCATATTTCAGGTGTGGTCTTACCATTGATTTATAAAGAGGCAAAATTATATTGTTATTCTGCAAATTGATGTCTCTTTTTATACATGACAATACCTAACTGGCCTTAGCAGTCTATAACAATTCCCAAATCCTTTTCATTTGTTGTTATCCCTAATTCACTACCATTTAGGGTGTAAGTTGCTTGTGCATTCCTTACCCCAAAGTGCATAACTTTGCATTTATCTACATTAAATTTCATCTGCCATTTGTGTAATAATAATTATTATTATTACCTACTAGTAGCAAAGTCTCCAATTATTGCTTATTTTTGTTGAATACAAATGAGTTATGTAATGGTTATATGAACCTTCAATTCAACACGTTCTTCATGAGACTGTAACGGTACAAACCATGAAAATTGATGCAATTGGTCTTTTGAATAGACAAAATGCAATATTAACTTTATTATTGCTTAGCTCAGCATTCTACCCAGCAACTCAATAATGACAAAGTTGATCACTTTTCCCAAATTCCAACATTTTACAGTTTTATACACTAAATAAACTCACGTCATGGTATTAACAGAATAAATCAAATAAGCAAAATATATACTGTGTGTATATATATATATATATATATATATATATATGTATTATTATACTCACTCTATATTGAAATATATCAAACATTACATTGCACATGATGATGCAAAGTGTTTCTTATTGCCTTGCACCACACTTTTTTAAAGAAAACTGTATTTCTGTCCACCGGTGTTATGACATTTATATCATGGCACACAAGCTTTCAGGAAGGAAACAAGAATTGTGTGTGTTGCTAAACAGGGCCATAATGAGGATAACGAGGCAGCCCTGGCATTTTAAGGCTGACGGCCTCCATGTTAATTTTTAATGCTCATGTAGCATGCGAGCAGGCATTTCCAGCTAGTGGCCGCACACTGCAGAACCCGGTCTGCTGCAGAACAATAGATTGGATGTGTATGGAGCAATGTCTGACAGTGGCTTGCCCAAACATCTGCCCTGCTTCCATCCAGAAGAAAAATTACATTTTCACCTTGCTTTTATAAGTAGCAGCAAAATAAAATGCAACTACACCACAGTAATCAATATTGATATTATCATTAACCTCCTTAAAACAGAGACAAAAATTGGGCATAAATCTTTCCAACTATCGTGCTTGCCAGAAATGTTTAAATATTGTTTGATACAGAGCAAAAAGAACAACCTCACAAAAGGTATTACGTCTAAGGATATCTCTTTTCTGAGAGAATGGCCTTATGTTTTCCAGTTTTCTTTTGATCCGTTCTAGAACATATTAATTATTGGTTTCCATAAGGCAGGCCTTACGAAAAAATTACTGCAGTTTTTCTGAAGTAATGCTGCAGTTTTTTGGACATGAAAAAACTGCAATACTGCACTTTTACTGCAGTATTACTGCACATTTACTGCATTTTTTTTGCATTTGTACTTCACTGTACTGCAGTTTTACTGCAGTTATTTTTGTACGGAAGTTCAAATGCAATAAAGCTGCAGTACATTGAAGTCCAACTGTAGGTTTGCAATATAAAAAAAAGTGCAGCAAATGTGCAGTAACACTGCAGTAAAACTGCAGTACAGTGAAGTACAAATGCAGTAAATGTGCAGTAAATGTGCAGTAATACTGCACTAAAAGTACAGTATTGCAGTTTTTTTCATGTCCAAAAAACTGCAGTATTACTTCAGAAAAACTGCAGTAATTGTTTTGTAAGGGAGGGCTTGACAAATTTGTTGTGAATCTAGGCGCCAGCTAAAAAAGTTAGGAGCCAGGATTTTTTTTAAACTAACAGTTGGTTAGGAGTGATCTGATCATCATCAGCCCACTTACTAAACTCACAGCATTTGACCTGGAAGCACCCTGGACTTTCAGGTCAGTGCTGGTTTTTGTTGTTTTTTTTATGGGTTTTTTTGATACTTTTTATTTTTTAACGCTTTAAATGCTGATGTTCCATTGGAGCACAGCATTGACTGATATTTAGCCCCTACAAGCTTGTGGGGACAAATGTTAACCCCTGCAATGCCACGAATTGAAGGGGTTAACGCTGCACTGTCGCTCTCATGGAGCGATCGGGCAGCAGGGGAGGGTTGGGGCTGGTCTCCCCACTCATGTGGAGACCAAAAAACCCTCTCCCCTGTCCCTGAAGCTGCTCCTGGGACCCAATGGCCATTGCAGGGGGAGTCTCTTTGATGACTTCTGTAGGCTTCCATGCCTACAGGAGTCATCAAAGGGCTTGTGGGGGTTCGGTTTTGCGGCATTGAAGGGGTTAACGCTGCACTGTCGCTCTCAGGCAGCAGGGGGGTGTTGGGGCTGGTCTCCCCACTCATGTGGAGACCGAAGAACCCTCTCCCCCTGTCCCTGAAGCTGCCTCTGGCATCTGGGACGCAATTGCTGGTCTATAGACCAGCCATTGCAAGGGGAGTCTCTTTGATGACTGCTGTAGGGCTTGTGGGGGCTCGTTTTTTCTGTTGCTGGTCTGCCTGGGCTTCCAGGCAGACCACCAGCAGCAGAGCCCCATACATTCGCGGCATTGAAGGGGTTAACGCTGCACTTTCGCTCTCATGGAGCGATCAGGCAGCAGGGGGATGATGTGTCAGGTCCCCACACTTGTGTGGGGACCTAATCAACACACAACCACCTTCACTGAAGCTGCCTGTGGCAGCTGAAAACGCGATTGCTGGTTTTCCTGCAACCGCGTTTTCAGCCTACAGGATCACTCCGTGGGAGTGATCTCAGGCTCGGGCTCTGAGTGGCTATGGTGTCTGCCCAGACAGCATTTTTTGTGGATGTAACAGGCTGACAAACACCTAGGCGCCAGGACAGAATTCTCTGTCGCCATGGCGACCTGGCGCCTGGGATTTGTCGAGCCCTGCATTAAGGGAATATTTTGGATGAATTTTTTAACTCCTGTCTATGTATTCACACAATAAGGGTTTTCTTTTAATGAAGAGATATATTCAATGCCTAGATGTAAGAACATTTTTTTATCTAGCTTTTTGTCAAACTAGAGTCAGAATCTATCTCTCTTTGAAAATGCAATATATTTTTGGGATATTGGAACTGCTAGTTATTAAATTTAATTTCTACAAATAAATATTTCACTGTGTTATTTACTTGCATGATTTTTTTTGGTGAATACAAAATCTCATTGGTATTGGCACAACAATAAATACTTGTTGCTGACATATTACAATATGAACAGTGATAAAAAATATCCATAAAAAACAGCAGTCTGTGGCAAGTCCCCCCTTTCACCATGCTCTTGCTTGCTCCAGTTAATTATTGTGCCACCTAGATTGCCTATATGAAAGGGCCAGCCCTGTACTTATACAGTGCCCTCCGCAAATACTGGCACCCTTAGTAAATATGAGCGAAGAAGGCTGTGAGAAATTGTCTTAAGTGTTTAACTTTTTTTATTTTTTTCTTCAAACAATGCCAAAAAATACTCTCAAACACTGTTTTGTCAAAAGTTTGTGAAATATAAGTGTGCAACAATTATTGGAACCACTATGATTTCATATGAGAAAAATATAGTTGAAGTATATTCCCAGTTATATTTTACATTTTTAGTATACCTGGGTGAATAGGAAAAGGATATTGTTCAACCATGACTTCCTGTTTTACAGGGAAATAAATGATAGCTAACACATTGGCCAAATTCCCTTCCATGCCATTCATCAAAAAGGGTAGGACCAAGAAATATAGCTGTGATGTGTGGCAAAAAGTTGCTGAGCTTCACAAAATGGGAAGTATCTAAGAAAAAAGCAAAACCATTGATCCATCATGAGGACAATAATTAAGACGTTCCAGTGAACTGGAAATGTTATGAATTAATCTGGAAGAGGACATGTGTCTATATTGTATAAATGCACTGTGATGGATGGTTGAGGGGCCAAAAAATGTCCAAGGATCACAGCTGGAGAATTTCAGAAATCAGTTGCATCTTGGGGTCAGAAAGACTCCAAAATTACAATACTACATCACCTACATCACCAGTGGTTTTAAGAAAAGGTGGGTTTGGTTCACACAAAAAGGTAGCCATATGGGAAGGTACCTCATACCCACAGTTAAATATGATGGTGGTTTTGGAGCTGTTTTCCTCCCAGAGGACCTGGACATTTTGCTATGATACATGACATTATGCACTCTATCAAATATCAACAAATATTAAGTAAACACCTGCCTGTCTCTGCCAGAAAGCCTAAAATGGGCCATGGTTGGATCTTGTAGCAATACAATGACCCAAAACATACATCAAAATCAACACAAAAATGGTTTACTGACCATAAGCTGACCATGGCTCATCCCAGTCCCCTGACTTGAACAAAGAAAACATGTGGGGTGAACTGAAGAGGAGAGTCCACCAGCGTTGACCTCAAAATTTGAAGGATCTAGAGAGATTCTATATGGAGGAATGGTCCCCGATCCCTTGCATGTATTCTCCACCCTCATCTGGCATTATAGGAGAAGACTTAGCGCTGTTATCTTCGTAAAGGTTGCACAAAGTATTGACTAAGAGAGCCCCAATAATTGTGCCACACATATATGGCACAATATATTTTTGGGGAGGGGGGTAAACCTGTATTGTGTTTGCAATTGTTATATTCATGAGAGCAGAGTATTTTTATGTATTGATGGAAGAAAAGATCAAAAGGTTAAACAATAAAGACAAATTTAGACAGCCTTATTTACCAAGGGTGCTAATATTTATGGAGGGCAATGTATGTATCAGGGAGGGCTAATAATATGGTCAACCTACTAGATTGCTTGAGTTTTAAGATTCTAGTCCACCACTTTAAGCCCTTTGAGATGTTTTAGTTGTAGTTCTAAATATAGCTACCAAGGTGTCTAGAGTAAGGAGGACCTTTAGCATTATCTACTCCATGCTGATCCCTTTTAATTCCCCTTTAAATGTAGAAGAAAAGTATAGTTAAAATGATACCATTTATTAGCTAACTGAGAGTTTGATTGCGAGCTTTCGAGACCAAGTTGTTAGGTCCCTTCCTCAGGCATTAATCAATTAAATGTATTTATATGAAGTAACTTAAGCTAATTTAGCTGCATTCAATAATAAAAATAACAGTTATTTTTTAGTAGTAAGCTGTTATATTAACCCATTCTACACTAGACAACATACTATCAATTATTTCTATTTAGTGGACAGCATTTAAACTAATCACTAAAATATATAGTATTGGCAGTACACACAGAGTCATATTCAACATTGCATAAACCATATTTGTTTTGCCATATTTTAGATGTTCTGGATATTTTTAGTGTGCCTAACCTAATCTGGGAATTTAAAATGAAAACTATTTGATTTCGTAAATAGCATTAGATAAAGAGTTTTATTTTTTTCCTGGGGCATATGTGCTACAATCACCATTTCAATATAAAAGGGATTATTGCACCATTTACACTTGGCAGAATGGCAAAAGGACATTCTGTACTAAAAAGACGTCAGCCACCTACAGTCCCACTATGTTGACCATTCTTATATTGTACATGCATTTTCTGCTGAAAAAGAGCAATTTAGTATTTAACCTCTTTAGACCTATACTAAGTACCTGCACAACATACAACCTGATTAGTAAATTGCATCCTGGTACTTGCAAAATATGGTGTTTAAACAGAGAAACCAAACCACAAAGTAAAAAGCTACAGCTCACAAATAGAAAACCGTTTACCATTTCCAAATAATGGCATAATAAAGTTGCCAGAATACGTGAAACACATTGTATGACAAAAGAATAGGATGCAAATACCAATGTGCAATGGCAAATACAATGACTATGTTTCTGTAATGCTCATTGGATGACTTTCAATAGATCCTAGCAATGTAGCTCCACTGCTATACAGAAAACAGTGTTTTAAGATTTTCACGTAGACCCAGCTGATGTTTAAAGTTTTTATTTAAGATATTTTGTTTAACCACTTCAGTTAATAAACATTGATGTTTAAACACATCCAAGAATATGTATGCTAAATACTGTTATTGTTTTAGTTAAATTAAACAATTTAAGTAGTTCTCCAAATATGAGTGATTAACATATTAAACTAAAACCAGTTCCTATATAACTGTTTCACTTAAATCGAGTCTTACTGACTAGTGATTTAACTCTACTTGATTTAAATCAAATCCACCCTGCCTACGAATTAGTAAGCACCACGTTCCCCACGAACCTCTAGTATGCTTCTATAATGCCTGCTGTCTGAAAAAGAAGCAATGCTAAAGAATTTTGAATTGACATGAGAAAGAAACCAAGTTGTTGAAATAAGCAGCCCATGGCTCCATTTCCTTACTACAGAAGAGGCAAAACAATAGATTGATTCAGTGCTAGCTTTTTTTGACCAAACACCTGCAAGAATGCTATTTTATTTTAACCAGGTTTTGTTTGTTTGTTTGTTTTGAAGGATT
The DNA here is from genome assembly GCA_023333645.1 of Sceloporus occidentalis. Classification (NCBI taxonomy): domain Eukaryota; kingdom Metazoa; phylum Chordata; class Lepidosauria; order Squamata; family Phrynosomatidae; genus Sceloporus; species Sceloporus occidentalis. The sequence goes on from JALMGF010000028.1 coordinate 1,523,375, forward strand.
TTTTGTAAGCTATAAGAAATGCCTTATAAAAAACACCTGAGAAAAGTGTTATGATATGAAAATATTTTTAGTATGTTGTCATTGCTTTAATTTAATTGATCACTTAATTAGTCACTAAAATGTTATGTTACCATTGTACAGCACTTCAGATTTTGTTTTTCTTATGTTCTTATGCAGATTAACTACTTATATAAAGTGAGATGTTATGTCCTGAAAACATTGTGATAATAATGTAAGGTTCAGCAAGTTTTATTTTTATATTTATGCAAATACGTTTACATTTCCTCATTGTATCAGTCTCTACGTATTCTTCAGGAACACAATAGAGTAGTGAAAACATGTTCTATAGTATGTTTTCAAGAAACAGGAGTATGGATAGAAGGAACAACTGTCCCTTTCACAATTGCTTTGATTTCCTGACCCAGACTACCTGCAAGCAGCCAAACATCTAAACTTGAAATAGCTCAACCAAATATATACATATCTCTGTGTGATTTATCCACGGTCATGAATATTAAAAACATCAACCAGCTTCATGGTAGTGCAATCATCACCTCTTAATGATCTAAATAAACATGCCATATCTATATAGCTTCAGATACTGTTCGAAAGCAAAATAAGGTTAGCAATTTTCTGAAGGATCTGAAGAACATTGATTGTTTGGATGGAAAAATTAATGAAAAAGATCAAAGTGTATAAAAAAAAAATGTTGACTCTCGAGACCACCACTTTTATACCATATTTATTTTCAGAGGGGGAACTTTGAACAATAATTAATTCTGATTCCAATATCTAGTGCTTGCATTATACAAACAATTATAGACTGAAAACAGTCAAATAAAATTTCATACGACATTAGTAACCCCGAATACACTATATTAAAGTGCTGCCCATTCAATTAACTTTTACTAACAACTCCGCTGTTTTCCGTATATATTAACCTCAAGCATAAATGGTATCAATCTCCACAACGTCTACACTTTTCGCATTAGAATTAAACAGCAAATTGGGTCATTTTTCCTCATTTTTGCTGTCGCTTTTGCAAGAACTTATGATTTATAAACCATTAGATTAAAAAAATGAGCCTGTCATTCCTTTCAATCTATGTGCATGTGTTTCATTAGTTGTATTAAGCATATTCTAAAGAAAATACATTTATAGATTGCATTTCAATGTTAGCAATAATCTTGTTTTGTAACTGGGCTCACAGCAAACAAAAGTCTGTTCTCTACTGCTTTATCTCAGCAGGATTGTTAATACATATAATTTATGTATATCATATAGTCTTTACAACACTGTGATACAGCCAAATACTCCAAACCATTTGAGCTCCTAGAAAAGCGGGACATCAGTAAAGTAAAGAGTAATGCACATGGAACAAGTAAGAGATAATATAAAATGCATTATCCGTGATTGGGGTTGTAAATTGTAACAATGAAAAATCTCTAGGGGTATTGGGATGTTGAAATATAGGGAAGTTAAATAGGGTTTTTTTGCTCCATAAATCTGGACTGTATACCGTATTTGCTTGATTTTAAGACGGGGTGTAGCCAGGGGACATCTGAGCAATGCCCGTAGACAACCTCTGCTGCTGCTCCCCGACACTTCCACCGGGGCTTCTATGACGGAGCACCGGTAGGTCATGTCATAGATGACATGACAGATATGTCTACCGGCTGCAAGAGCGCTGCGAGGGATCTGGACCTTAGTCTTATAGTCAGTCCTCTATTTGAAGTTAGATTGTAAAACAACCTCGAATATAAGCATTTGCTCTGAAAAAAACCTCTTCTTATATTCGAGCAAATACGGTATATAGTCAATCTCCGTGTTGTTGCCTCTAATATATAGTTGGTACAAATACCACAATAAGGATGTAGGTAAAAAAATGATGGTCTCTCTTAAGAAAGGAACAACTGGGACGAATTCTGAGATAACAGAATTGATGAAAAAAATCATACTTTTTATTGTATCATCCCTTCTAGTTAATGATGAGTAACTAGCAACCTCTGTGCTGTTGATACACATACAAACAGAGATGAGCTGGAGATGCAGGGGTGTTGCTATGTGTGCACAAGATCCAGGGACTAAAGTAGATAACCATATCAATGTGCAAACCAATCACACGCACACCCCCAAGCAAACAAAATACTCATTTGCACATACTGTACATTGTAGGCATCTATGGCGAAAAGTAATTACCAAATCCGCAGACATCCCATGAAGTTGTACACGGAGTTTATTTTTTAGGCATTTGAGTATTGTGACCTTCGGTGGCTGCATATACTGCATATGTTTACTAAGGATGGTGGAAGCTTTTAAGAAGATTTAAAAGGGAGACCTAGGAAGAGAAGGGATATGAGACCACAGCCAGGCACACAAGACTCTGGCAAGAAGCAGCTAGTGGGACCTAGAGAGGGAGTCTCAGACACACACACACAGCAACAGGAAGGGCCTCTGGTTCATGCAGCATTACCATAATAACCAGTCCCCCAGGAGGGCACCACAGTTCTCTTGTGAAGAGAAGTTCAACATTGTACAGTACATCCTACACCATGAGGCCCTCTTACTGAGAGGGGAAGAGGGAAAGGGTTTCACTGGACAAAAGAGATACATAGAGGAGGCTGTCAATAGTGTCTCCAGATTGAGGAGGACACATGAGGTTAGTAAAACTACAAGCATGTGGTCAAAAAGAAAATGGCTGAAGTGGTGAGGCACAAGTGGGCTACAAGCAATATCACCTTTAATGGATAGGAGGAAACACTCAAATAGAGCTTGAGTGCAACCATAGTAACTGAAATCCCTATGTATTCATATGGCCTGATAAAGAGTCTGAACATACTTGTACCATGGTCAATGCCTGCAAGGAAGGCCTTAGCATTAATGGATGAACGTAAATACTAGCAAACAGCCACATAGTCACATTGCTCTTCTAGGCCCTTAGGCCCATTGATATATCATTATCTCTAATCTCTGACCGGTCAGCTGCACGCACTGCACATAAATGGTCGTGCAATCCTTCCAGCACTGGGAGGATTAATGAAGTTTTTATCGAGGACTGTCTTGTTCCATGTCATCATAATGTTTTTGGGCTACTTTTTTCATAATGTCATGAAATGTCATAAAGGTTTTAGCAGGTTAATTGGTTCTTGTACAGTGTCTACATTTAGTTCAGTCAGGTCTAAAAGCAGTTTGACGGATTTGATGATCTGAAATGCAAGTGCTCAGACACACTGTGCACCTCATTAAATAGTTAAGGCAAGGGGGGTTCAAATGTTTCAGTATAGCATTTTCAGTGCATTAGTACTGTAGAATGTATGATCAATCTATAAGGTTTAGTCAGGCTGTGGAATTGCTGCCAATAAAGGTTTAGCCAGGTCATTGAATACAGCTCAATGAATAAAGGATCAAAGGAGAAAAGGTTAAAGTTATTTGTTGTGAGTAAAGGAGATAAAAAATGATTACTTTGATTTTGCCTCCCCCAACACTGTTGGATAAATGTGTGATATTCACAAACCTTTTACATTATTACCATTGGGGTTAATTCAATAAGCATTGAAGCTGTTGACTGAGATGTTGTCAATTACCATCTAGCAAAGAGATGCATTACATTTAATGTATAAATAGATAGAACATGCTATATTAAAAGTATTATTCTAATGGCTTTATTTTGTTTAAATTGATTAACCTCAATCTATTTAAATAATACATACAAAGCTTCCTTCTATCTTGGTTTCTAATTAGACTCATTACATTTTATTTATAGAGTACAAGTAGATTCCATAGCGCTGTTACAAAAGGTAAGTAAAACTAACAACAGTAAAATTGACAATAACCGACATGTTCTTATACAATAGTACAGACAGACAAAAGGGCCCAGCTTACTCTCGTTTAGGAGTTTGAAGGGGAATAAACTGCTTGGATGAGGGTGATTTGATTATACTGAAGTCATGTGGAGAAGTCAGTGGCATGGAGATCTCAAAATCAGGAAGAACTGATTTCTTTTAGACTGCAGGTTGTGGGTAGGAGGAGGAGACATTGCATGCTTTTCTGAAAATGTGGGTTAAAGGTAGGGGAGAGTTGAACAGAACAAGGCTGGGGGTGCGAGAGAATAGGAACAGCACATGTAAATCCTGGAAAGACAAGTGGAAAGCAATGATAGTGTTTAAAGAGAGACACGAGTCGTGAGCAGAGGATGGATAGGAGAGTATTTGGAGATTAGAATGGAGATGTAGAGGGGCATGGTCTTAAGAGCTATGTAGATAAGAGTCAGAAGTTTTTTTTATTTAATTCTGTTAAGGTATGGGGAGCCACTGGAAGGACCAAGGCTGAGGTGTTCGGAATGGGTTGAATCAGTGAAAGGCCATAAAGAGGGAGGCCAGTCAGTAGAGAGTTACAATTATCCCTATAAGGTATCACAAGGAAATCAATTTAATATTTTTACATTATGTCTGACAGATGCTGGGAGAGGATAGAGAAATTACTGAATGTTGATTTGTGCTATAGCCAGTCTATTGGGCGAATAAACGTTACAGAATTGTAGGAAGGAAATGTAATCATCCTACTATGAAGCCAATGTCTTTCTAATACACTGAATGCTAACAGGTCCCCTCCTGCTCTTGATATGCACCTGTAGAGTAATGATATTTTCTTGTTTATATAGAGAAACATACAGAATTCAAATCCAAATTTTCACCTTTTAATATATATTTTATTTTAGCTTCCAGCTTGCCTTGCTGTGTTAAGGGTATAATATACAGTCTGTTGGAGCAGACACGACTAGTTTTGCTTGGGCTCGCCATCATGATACAAATGTAGGATTTATTTAAATATGCTGTTCAGCTTGCAATATTGCACTCTCTAGGGCTAATCAAGATCTATAATTGTTTTTGTTCCACAGTTTGATGAATTAAAAGCAACACAGGAACTAGTGTCTGCTTTTACATCACATAAAAATGAAATATTTCCAAATTGTATTAGTACTAGTAGACTAAAAATATTTTTCAAAAATAGTGTGTTTTCTTTTTAAATCAGCTCTTGTCTAATATATGTTAAGATCACTGCATATCAGACAATGGTATGTGTTCTAATGTTCTGTTATCCTAGCCAAATCTGCCTGTCAGACATCCTGACTCCTTATCATACAGGTTGTGGTACACAATACCTAACATTCTTAGCCCCTTATTTCCCATAGGGCATAGGTCTAGATGACCATTTGAGCATACAAGAGAATACCAGAACTTTAATCCCCCCCATTGAAAAAACATAGACAAAAACATAGCAACAAAAAGTGTCATATGTACAGAAATCTATACATAAGAAGTATTATTCTACTCAGGGAATGTAGGATAAATTAGATTTTCCCCATCAGTGGTAACTAACTTATAGAAGAAAATTGGAAAAGATTGTAAAAGTAGGAGATGTTTCATATTCATTGTAATAAATTAAATGAAAAAATTCATAGGACATGTAATATCCTGTCTTGCCATTTTTGAAAGGAGTGAATCATTTTTGTGTTGTTTCATCATGTCCTTTATGGTGGCCCCAGAGTGGATTTTAATAACAAAATAATGTGAATAGTATCAATCCCCCAAATATGCTATTAAAACACACCTTACTAGTCATAGTAATAGAACGTAAAAATTTCACCTAATACAGACACGAAAAGAACTTTACCCACACATTAAAAAACTGGGCGAAAAAACTACAGTAATTAGTCTAAACAGTACGGATATTACTGTACATTATTAACTTGTACTTAGTAAATGTTTTTTTACTGTTTATTTACATTCTTCTTATTTATTGTTTATTGTATGTATGGATTACCCATCATGTTGTTTTTACCCAAAGACTGCTGGTTGATTATTTCATGTATTTGAAACTGTAGCTTATACAGTTTTTATGGTTAATAAGTCCCTAGGTTGTCACTTTTGTTATTGTAATTATCAGTGTTTTAAAGATATTTACTCAAAAGATCCAGTTTCTGTGATCATTGGTGGCAAAACCTGCATACCCAATTAATCTCCTGTTCCAAACAAATCACCATATTTGCTACTTATTTTAAGTCTAGCAGGAAAGTCCTCCTATTAAAGTCTACCATGTGTGTTTCTAAACACACCCCTGCAAGGCTATTATATTTACTCATTTTGTGTGTCAGCATTGCAAGGTTTCTTTAAAAAAAATAATAATGTGCATATCATGGCAGGGGTGTCCCTCTATTCTAGTCAATGGGATCCATAGAAATTAGAAAATGTAAAAATAATCCACTTTACACAGATTTTCTAGATTTTCTTTACAACAATTTGACCAGTATTGTAAAGAGTATTTTTAAAAGGATACTCCGCCCATTATATGTATTTTAATATGATAGCTAAGTAGTCCCTTTAATATATTTGTGCGCCCCCCTTGCAAATACATGGAGGGATCTCCAGCCACATTATATACTGACTCTGTGTGTTCAGGGGGGTTGGAAGTGACCATGTGAAGATCAGTGGCACAAAATGTCAAACCGCAGACGGGACATTATCCTATAGTTCTGGATCTGCCAGCTTATCCTAACAACTGTCAAGTTTCATTAACTTTCTTAAACTGTCTCTCTCTCTCTGTCAGAGATAACCCAATCCTATCCTAGATCTTTAAAAAAACAATTCTCAGGCCAGTATACCAGCCACTTGGAATGTTCAATACAATTGGGATTCACACTTTTTATATGTTTTCCAATGCATACATGCGATTGTTTTGCATACAATTAATGCAAGGATTAAATGGGAAGGTAATTACTGGTCCGTAGAGGATTGGCTAATTTCTGTAATTTTTCTATATTTAGGTATCAACAAATATTACCTCTGCAAACCTATATTAGTTTTCAGGACAGATTAAGGTATTCACAGATCTCTAGTTGGAGGTGAATTGTGTATCAAATCATATTTTAGAAATGTTAACAGAAATTATAAAACATATTGGCCCACTAATTCGCTGTATATGGGAAACTAAATAACACAAACTAAATATTTCATCCAAATTTTTTGGAGACATTCAGTCCCATACCATGTGTCTGCCAGTGCCTCCCCAGTGTCCTGCTGCTGTGGCTTTATTACCTTCCTTACCCTGAGCGATCAATTCATGCAAACTGTCTAATGCAGTAATGCCCTGCTGCTGTTGTATGTGAAAGGTGAGTCCAGAGTGTGGCAGCCCCCTCCCTGCTGAAAAAATTGCTCCAAATGAAAAACCCCAACAAATTTAATCCGAACCAAAAAGGTCAAGAGATAAAAATTGTTGTCCGAAACTGAATGTGGCAATCACTGAAAACTTTTTTTTTTTTCAAGTCTCCGTTTAATGACAAAAAGAAATACAACAATGGTATATATCCGAGAACATCCCATAGGGCGCATAAAAAGTACAAAGTACATAGTACAGGGGTGCCATACAATGGGAGGCATAAAACATAGTAAGAATAACATGTCACTAGCCAGCATAAACCACAATATCGCCGAGGGCAGAAAGCGACACACCCCACGACAGGCATTCAAGTTAAATACAAAATAAAACTCGTCGATGGGGTGCAGCAACCCGGCAGGACATGTCAAACATGGAGCAATAGCCGACGACACCTGGAGAGCAAGTCGCATCAGGAATGCCCAAAGTGTGAGCTCAGGTGAGTACGGGTGCTCACGGAGAGGCGTAAGGCGGAGAGCTAGGTAACAAAACAAACTAGAAGATACAAAAAACAAAACAAGAAAAAAAGAAAGGAGATGGCGCGTGACCTCATGATCCAAAGTATAGAGTGACAGAGAAGTCAATTAGATGGCTAGAAAAAAACCAGGAGGGGCAGGAAAGATACCACAGATGGGATACTATGGATACTAGGAAGGGCCACTGTAAGTAACCACAACCATAATGCCGGAACACATCAGGGCGACTGGAGCAGCTCAGGGAACTTCGGGGAGGAGATAAGCTCCTTCCACCAAAACCAGCGCTTATTATACAGATGCTCCTTACCCCTGGCAGCCCAGACTAGGTCCTCCATATGGGAAATAAAACCCATTCGATTAATCCACGCCTGCAGTGGAGGGGGATCCCGAGACCTCCAAAAGCGGGGGATAACCGCCTTAGCCGCGCTCAAAATATGGTACGATACGGAGTTTTTATAGGCAGTTATCGACAGAGAAGTATGGTGTAAAAGAGCTGCCTCAGGTGTCAGAATGTAGTCCGGGTCACCTACTTCCCGTAAAACCTTTTCCACAAACCTCCACAAGGGAACTACCAAGGGGCAGGACCACCAAATGTGCAAGAGGGTACCAGGGCCGTCGAAACACCTCCAGCAAAGGTCTGGGACATTCGGGAGAAATTTATGCAAAATATGCAGAGTGCGGTACCACCTGGTTAGCGGTTTATAGGAGGTTTCCTGAATTTTGCTGGACACGGCTCCCCTATGTATCAATCGAATAATTTTATCCCAGTCCTCGTCTGCAGAGATATGTGGGAAGTCGCTTTCCCAGAGAGCCAGAAAATACGGTTTAGTGGAAGAAGCGTGAGCAAGGAGAATGGAATAAATTGCGGATACCAAGTGAGATGGCTCTGTCTTGGACGTACACAGTCGTTCAAATTCAGTCAGGGGCCTATGATAGAACGCATGGCGCGTCAAGGATGAAATAAAGTGCACCAGTTGTGCATGAAAAAAGGTATCCTGTGGGCGCGGCCCAGATGGACCAAGGGTTTAATCGAGGCATCGTCCAAAACATGGAAAAGGTAAAGGGCACCAGTAGGCACAGGGGAGAACGGCAATGCCCTACCAGTCCTATAACCAGGGAGAAAAGCCGGGTTATCCGACAGGGGTAGAAGAGGGTTAGGGGAGGACGTCAATTTGCCCGCAGTCATGTACTTCCGCAGAACACGTATGGTCGGGGAGATAGTGGGATGTCTAGGACGCGGCCCTGTCTGGTGAGCAATTGGTAACCATGAGAAGGAGTGTATAGGGTGCGGAAGGGCAGCCTCCTCCAGTGTCACCCATTGTTTACGCGATCTCAGAGTCCACTCAACCACTCTAAGTAAGAGAGCTGCATGGTAATACAGCTCCAGGTGTGGGACCCCCAGGCCTCCTTTAAGTTTATGTCGCACCAGATGCAAGAAAGCTAGGCGATGGGGACCAGAGGACCATATATATTTCAAAAAAGCACGGTGGCACTGTTTAAAGTAATCACGGGGAAGAAAAATCGGCAGGGTATGAAAAAGGTATAGGAAGCGCGGCAAGATATTCTTTTTCACCACTGAGACCCTCCCGAACCACGAGACATGGGGGAAGGACCATTTACGCAGGTCTTGGGAGACTCGCTTGAGGAGGGGCACATAATTCAAGGAAAAGAGAAGAGAAAGATCTGCAGGGATATGTAGACCAAGAAATTTAAGAGAGAGGACACACCATTTGATAGGGAAACTGGCAGCCAGGGACTGCTTCTGATGATTCGCCAGGTGAACCCCCAGAATCTCTGACTTACTCAGGTTAATTTTATAATTAGAGAACGTTTGAAACGTCCCCAGGTCCTCAAGGAAACATGGGAGAGACGTCAGTGGGTCCGTCAATATCCCCAGCATATCATCCGCAAAAAGAGCTAATTTATGTTCCATCCCAGAGACAGACATACCAGAGATACCCGGATTGGTTCGGATGGCGCCGGCAAGGGGTTCTATACTGAGGATAAAGAGGAGGGGAGAAAGCGGGCATCCCTGACGCGTGCCATTGGCCAGCGTAAATGCGTCCGAAAGATAGCCGTTAACCCGTTGGCTAGAGTTAGGGTTAAAATACAGCGCAGAGATCCAAGAGCAAAAGGTCGCCCCCAAACCCAAGTGATGGAGTACTTGGAATAAATAGGGCCAAGACACCCTATCAAACGCCTTTTCAGCGTCAGTGGAGACCAGCGCTAGGGGGATGGTAAGGCGCTCAGCACGGGCAAGAACGTCCAGCACCCGGATGGTGTTGTCACGTGCCTCCCGCCCCGGGACGAACCCAACCTGGTCCAGGTGGATAAGGGACGGAATGTGAGGCTTCAGACGGGTTGCCAAAATTTTCGCTAAAAGCTTGACATCCGTATTGAGCAAGGAAATAGGGCGGTAGCTCTCACAAAGATCCGCCGGCTAGCCGGGCTTCAATATGACTGTAATATGGGCAGTATTGGTGTGGGGGTCGAAGTGATCCCCCTTCGCCAGGCCATTAAAGAAAGTAACTAAATGTGGGGCTAAAGTAGAGCTAAATTTCTGGTAATACGCTTTTGTGAGCCCATCAGGGCCAGGGCTCTTGCCGTGTGTCAAGGATTTAATGGCCGTCACCACTTCAGCCAGGTCAATCGGGCTTTCCAGGAGAGAGGCAACCGACGGGGAAAGGCGGTGAGGTAAGTGCTTATTCAAATATTGCTGCAGAGTCACCTGAGAGGAGGGGGTCGAGCCCGGGGCAGGAGGCAAGTTGTAAAGAGAGGCATAATAATCACGGAAGCAGGCAGCTATGTCAGGTGTGGAATGCTGTATTTTACCAGAGCGGTCCCTGATCTTTGGGATAAAGGACATAGCCCTCTTAGCCCGGAGGGCCCTAGCAAGGAGTTTCCCAGCCTTGTCCCCCGATTCGTAAAAATGGCTACGCGTTAGAAGGTAGAGTCTCATAGTGTGACTATTAACTAGGGAGGCCAGATGCTCCCTCAGAGCCCCCAATTGACCCAGGAGAGCAGGGTCTAAGGTCAATTTGTGAGAAGTTTCCAATCTAGCTATGTCATTGGTGAGACGCATGATTTCGCCCAAACGGATACGTTTGAGGTTCGCCCCCATTCGGATCAAATGGCCCCGTATCACCGCCTTATGGGCTTCCCAGACAGTGGAGAAGGGCACATGGGCAGACATATTGTCCGTGAAATATTGTCTAAGTTCCCTGTCTAAAATTTGAACGATGGCCGGAGTGGAAAGCAGTGTCTCGTTGAGCCTCCAGCACCATGACCGAGGGGGTAGACAAGAAAGGGAAAGAGTAACATGTACAGGGGCATGGTCACCTACGGTGACAGGGCTGACACTGGAGGAGGACAGCATAGGTATGTGGTAGTGGGCCATATAAATGGCATCAATTCTGGTGTATCGAGAGTGCAACGATGAAAAATACGTATAATCCCTCGTAGAGGGGTGCTGAATACGCCAGGCGTCAGCGAGTTGTACAGCGTGTAGGGCTTTTTTAACCTGGGCAATGCGAGAAAAAGGGATATAGGAGCGTCCCGAGGAACTGTCCAGTCGTGGGTCTAACGTCATATTAAAATCACCCCCTAGGAGAGAAATACCTTCCTGAAAATCAGCAAATTTATGAAGGGTCGACACCAGGAACTTAGTTTGATCACGATTAGGGGCATATATACAGGCCAGAGTCATCATTTGGGAGGCAACAAAACCTTTTATGAAGAGGCATCTGCCCTCCGAATCTCTCCAGGTGTCTACATGCTGGAACGGCAAGGATTTATGGATTAAGATGGCAACCCCCTTAGTTTTGGAATCAGGGGAACTAGATGTGTAGAGCAAAGAAAAATGTTTAGAATACAATTTTGGTTCCTTCCCAGCCCTAAAGTGAGTTTCCTGAATAAAGGCAACTTTAGATTTCGTAGAGCGAAGGAAATGGATCAGATGGGAGCGCCGTTCAGGCTTATTGAGGCCCCTAACATTAAGGGTGGTAAATCTCACTTTGTCAGGTTGCATGTGTACGACACCTGGAGGACCAAGAGCTTAAGGAACAGAAGACACGCGCCAGCACAAAAGGAACCATACAAAAGGAAACAAAAGAAACAAAAACCATAACAAGTCGTGGAAATACCACAGAGTAGGCACCAAGAGGAAAAGTGCCCAGCAGCAGGAGAGCCATATAGTCCAGACATTGGACAGGACCGAAAACTCGGAACACAGGGAACCAGGATGGGTGGCTCGGGGGGCTAAACAGGTAGCAACACAAAATCATAGAAGGAAGAACGACAAAAATCAGTGGAAAAAAGTCACTGATATGTAGGCTGCACTGCCCACTGCAAGGAATAGTGTAAAGTGTAGGTGTAATAAAACAACAAAACGGCATATGTATGAGTAGACATTTCTACCAATGTGTGTTTGAGACATGTGTAATATAAAAACATGAGCGGCACAAGGTAGCGACCATACCAATAAAAATAATAAAAACCAAAACGAAAACAGTGCATAAACATGGAAAACAAAAAGTTCAGTTCTCACGTGCAGGCATCACCTAGCACAAACACCGGATAAGGTAAGTCATATAGCGGTACCGGCAGCCGAAGCGATCCCACGGTGAAAGTACGGTCCGGCAGCAGGAGAGCAATATGCAGGCCCAGAAGGGCCAGGAGAACAGTGACGTTAAGGAGCCGGTGAGGAGCAGCTTCACGGTGACAGCACGGAATGAGCACAAGTCTGAAGGCCGCAGTGAAGAGATCGGTGTGTGCGTAGAGGTCTCACGATGAGATGGGTGCCGATCGGTCCGGCCTAGATTTACGCCGCCTTTGTGGCTTGGAGATCCAGTCGGGCGCTGAGTCGCTCAGCTTGGGTGGCACAGCATAGGAAAATTCCCAATCAGGGACCTGCACATCCGGGAGGCCTAGCTTCTCAAGCAATCCCGGGATATCTTCAGCTCGGCGCACAATAAAGCGATCCGGCCCTTTGCGAACCATCAGGGAGAATGGGAAGCCCCATTTGTAGGGGATGGCGGCGTCTCGCAAAACAGAGGTGAGGGGTCTCAGCATCCGGAAGAAATGGATATCAACACCCCTTCCTGTCTGTCTCTAGGTCTAGGGCTGTGGCTGAACAGTAGGACCCACAAGAAAGATCAGCAGGAAAGGCCATTTGGAAGACAAGAGACAGATTTCAGTGATACTGAGGCAAAAGCTATGAAAAAGCAGTTTGTTGCAGGAAATGGGGCTGTGGGATTTCAGTGAAAAGGTCTGAGGCAGGCAGCATTGCAGTTTTTATGATTTTCATAAGGGTATGTGTACAAGAGAAAGTGGAAAGAAAATAGCACAACATGTTTGAAAATAAATATCTTCAAACTTCTTATGAAAGTAATGTTATTCCATATAAATATAGGTGTAATGTATACAAAGCACACATACACACACGCATACAGGCATACCCTGGTTTAAAGAAACTGCCCAGCCCATTAGGAGAAACTTCTCAACTTCTCTCCTGATAGGCCGAGTCCCTCATGTCTAGTAATAGAGGGGTTAATTCTCTGAATATGCTCATGTCTGATAATAGAGAGGTTAATTAACTGAAACTGCTCATGTCTGGTAATGATTGTGCGTATATTATAATCTAAATATATTATTAAATCTGAAATCTACATGGTTCTGAAGACTTCCTAATAATGAATATAAACTGGATTATATATATATATATATATGCCTGTGTGTGTAATCTTATTCGCTTCACAGTGTGTCCCTGAATGGCAGAAGTAAAATGTGGTCACCTTAGGTAGAGATGACCTGACAATTGCATTGTAGTAGATGTATTCATAAATGAAAAAGGTAGTGCTCTCTTTAAGTAAATTTTTTGTTTTACATACATGTTCTGGACACTGTTTTGTACCTTTATTATACACGTGTCACATATTCCTTAAGGCACATCCAAGCTGAAGCGTTTTCACATTCATGGCAGAAATACAAATGTTATGACATTAAAAGTATCTGCAATATCCATGTGTAAACGTATTGAGGTTAATGACATCTGGTGCAGATCTTATATATATATATATTTGTGAGAATATAACAACTTCCTTCTTTTTCTGCTTTGTTTTCTGACTAAAAAAAAATAACACTGACTGATTTATTTGATGTTTATTGTATTCCCTTAAATGTTCTGTGTTGACTTAAGATAGCTGCAAGCTGACAATTAACCTGGGCCAAGTCTACCCATGTTTACAGCTCTCTCTGAGTGCTGTTATGATCTCAGAAACACAGCACCTCCTAATGCAGACATACGCCCTTGGCATACAGTTACAGTAGTGATAGTCTCTACTGTGTGGGATCTGGATGCCCTGTCAGAGCCAGAAGAAAGGCCAATGTTATTTTCCTCTAACCCTTTTCAACATTGTTTTATTTTTAAGCAACTTTGTTGCGTTTGTCAGCATGATGTAACCCTAGTCGCATACTATACATGTATTATACAACCCTCTGATCAGCCTGGAGGAAGCATGATCTATTTTTAGCTGTGCAATCTGAGGTAGTTCTGTAACACTTTTCATTCTGTCTGATAATGAATATCCAAGTTCTGTTTACTGAATGCTAAACAGCATTACCTCCTAGACTATGATTTAGTCACAAGATGAATTCATTGATTATAAAATTGTCTTAAATTTAACCAATTGGGAGAGGAAAAAGGAACAAAAAGGTATGGAAGCCCCTGTCTCAGGTGACACTTGAAAAACAAGAAATTTAGAAGTGTGATCAGTTGCAACCTTTATAACACAATTCTTAATCATTAAATATAATAAATAACACCATATAGTTACACATATATAAACAAACACCCTCCTCTTTTTTAACACTACTAACACTAGACTCACCTCTTGCCTGGAGCTGATCCTTTATTTGGCATTCCCCGCACTTTAAAATATAAAAACACTCTTACTCACTTACACTTTCACACTCTCGCTCACATTTACGGTCTCACTCATACTCACGGTCTCTAACACTCTTACTCACTCTTACACTCACACTCTCTCGTTCTCTCACTGTCTCTCTCAATGTGTCCCTACTTTCTCCAATGACCCCTTCAATGTTCCTGTCTCCTTTCTGTCAGCTCTGCTTCTTCTCCTGCATTGTCTTGTTCTGTCTTCTTTCTTTCTTTCTCTGTTTCTTCCCAGTCTCAGATCCACTGGCCAGGCCTCACGGCACGTTTCCTCAAAAGGGCGGAGGATTGAAGTAAAAGGCTGTCCACTAACATTCTCACTCTCTCCCATAACATTCTCACTCACCCCCCCCTATATCTTACCTCACATGGAACCCTCACACCATTGCCCAACCACAGCAGGGTCACGTAATGTGTGTTGCATGACCCAGCTAAGTGTCTTGGTTACTGGGTGGGATGCAGCCAAATGCTTCTTGTAGCAGAAGATCGCTGTGGTGTCAGATGTTAGGTTTTAGGTCTGTCACTACCTGGCTTCATTTTTGTATACCTTTTTAAATATTTTATTAGTACTTACAAATTGAGACTTGATTTCCAATGTCACTGTAGGAGAGTGTTTGGACTAATCAGTATGGCTAGATAAAAGTACAGAGATTGAGTTGTACCACACTAAAACTAGATTAGGTTGATTTTTCTAAAGTAGAACAATATGTCAGTCTTTGTTGGCCTGGACATCTTTAAATTGATTCTGGAGAAATAGAGATATAGATATAGAAATAGAGATATTCTGCTAAAGGCAGCAGAACATTGCATGAAAAAAATACAACTACTATAGTACTGCGCAGATGTAGCACAAATATTGAAAAAGAAGAGGGTAGCGTTAAGCAACTATAAGCAGTCTCAGAATGAGGAAGATTCAACCAAATATAAAGCTAAACTAAAGGAGGCAAATCACATTATTAGATGCACCAAAAAAACACGGAGGAGAAGATTACCAGGTTAGCAAAATGGATGGTAAAACCTTTTTTAGATATAATAAGTGAAAAAAGAAAAAGTAAGACAGGAATAACTAGATTATATTACCTTCTTTGTCTTTAAATGAGTATAAAGATCTTATTCTTCCAGAAGAAGGTGAAGGGAATGGACCTCAGTTATAAAGGCAAAATGGGGAAACGTGTGTTTATAGTGGAAATCTCCAAAGAAAGAAATCCATGGGACCTGATGGGATACATCAAAGGTTATTTAAACAGTCACTATTAACAGGAGTTGTTCCATAAGACTGGAACATTTTTGTAATTGCAATTGTAGTACCATGTCATAAGAAAAGTAGCAGGGAAGACTTGGTCAACTACAGACCAGTAAGTATTACATCTGAATTTGGTAAATAAATGGAAGCCAAGCTAAAGGCAAATATTGTTAATTATTTGGATATAAATGGTTTTGAAGATCAGAAACAGTACTTTTTTTACTAACTTAATTTACATTTTTCGACCAGGTAACTAAAATAATAGACCAGGAAGGAGCAGTAGATATGGTCTGTCTTAATTTCAGTAAGGCATTCGATACTGCCCCTCATAGAAGACTGAATTGCAGTGTTTGGATGTTAAAATAGTTAAATGGATAAGGTAATGGTTGAGTGAAAGTAGACAGAAGGTTGTAGTTAATGGTGTATATTCAGTGGAATGTATTGTTACTGCTTTAGTTTAATATTAATAAGTGTAAAATTAATTTGCAAAATAAAAATCTCAAGACAGAATATAGCATTGGGGCACGGTTTTGTCAATGACAACAGAAGAGAGAGTTGGAAGTATTGCAATAAAGTGTCAGAAAAAAAGCAGTGAAGGTACTGGGTTATGCAGCAGTCTGTCTACTCCATGCATCCATGCATATTTATTTTTTTATCTTTTTATTATTAGTGAGGCCACTGATCAGTCCCTGATTGATCAGCAGTACTCACTCCCCATGAATCGGGCTTCCACTTATAAAGTCTTGCGTGATCACTTCATCATGCAAAACTTCCCTCTCTTTCGCTGGGCATCATCAGGTAGCTACTTTAATAATGACCTTATATGCAATCATTTATGCTGGCCCATGTTTTCATAACAATATAAGACCAGGGTTGCCACAATGGTAATATAATGCTGCCAGTCTGTGAATTCCCATATACCAAGGAGTGTAATAGGTAGCAATGGTAAGCAGCATGCGGCATTAATACACACACGGTAATCACAATCAGAGATAGCTGGTCCTACAGGGTGGTCACCCCAATTCATTAGTTGCCTGGAACCATTTTATTAATCGCTAATCCAAGATGTCAATTTTATTTAGTTTTTTTTCTATCAAGCTAAAGCATCACCTACAATATTTTCATAGGAAGACGCTTCTTACATTTCTGTGAGGAGGTTCATTGATCATTTGAACTTTTGTAATCAATTATACAATAAAAAAACCAAACCATATATATTAATAGGGGCCCTGAGTAATCCATGAATAGGTTGGGAAGATTAATTATTTAATCTGCAAAATCACAGTTTACTGAAACATCCCGACGATCATACTTTAGCTATACAAAATACTAAGCAATAAATGAATCATTTTGAACTTGATTTTCAAAAACTACCTGTCATTAATCTTGGATAAAGCAAGGCAACAAAAGCATATAATTGTATAGACCAAATGAAGAGAACCCCTTACATGAACATTCTTCACAAAAGACATTTAATCTATACATTGAACAGACAATGACACAGCATGCAAGTAGTTTTATGTACGAGCAAGACAGCCCTGGCATCTGTGAACCATGATGCATCAACAGACCATAAATAACTGTATTCTACAAATAAAAAAGAAAAGGCACCAGTTCACTAGAAGAATGTATTTGAGTATGAGTTTAGTTTATTAAGACCTTTGCCCATTTATGCTACTAGCAAAACCTGTAATTCCTTTAACCAGGAAAAATGGGTGGACCAAAAACGAGTCTACTATCCATTACGAAGGACCAGGTTGGCCATACATAATTAAATGAGTGAATAAGTCTCACTGATTTAAGTACATTGTAAAGGACAGCTCTTCATGCAGCAGAAGGTCACTTTTGTGTGTTGGCCCTTCATAATGTATAATGCTGGCTAGTTGAAACCACAACTCTCCTGCAAATTATCCTGTTAACCTGTGGCGTCACCAGGAATACAATATATACACCACATACAATATATAAGAGGGCACACCTCTTACGGTCTACATAGAGTGCAACTGGATTAGGAAAAAGCTCTCGGACAATATTAATGCACGCTTCATGTACATATGCTGCCACTTCATGTCCCTGATATATGGAATGTCAGGAAGCAGAAATTAGGTAACAGTAGCATTCCAACACCCTCCATTTTCTTTATACGTCTCTTTCTCACCTTTGTACACCCCACCTCTTCTTTTATTCCTTCTCTCTATTTAACTATATGAACTTTTCCAACTTTTTCTCTTTCTTTTTTTTTTTAATCAAATAACCCTCTTTTTAACCCTTTAAAGTGGAACTGACACTGTTTTTCTATAACTATATTTGTTAAAATTATATGAGCAGAGAACTATTTCAGCAAATTAAATTAATTAAAATGTCCTATAGATTGTGCCTTTTGTTTGGAGGTAAGTCCAAGTGCTTTAGTTTGCAGGGTCGTCTCATGGAAGCAGTAATTTATGGAAACAAAGTGGTTCTTCACATAGGTGTATATATATACTCCCCGGAGGAGAGAAGTTTGATGGTCTGCTAGTTGAGGAAATAACCTAGATCTCAATGAAAGGTGAAGTTTTCATTACAGGGGTTTTTAATTTCCCTGATGTATGCTAGAAAAATCAAGCAGCTGGGCCACCTCTGGAGGAGAAAATAATAAACAAAGTCTGATAAACTATTTTAGATACATGGCAGTTTTTATAGAGGAAGATACACAGGAGAAATAGAGAGGCATGTAAAACATGTGTCAGGTGTCTGGTCCTTCAGTACCATGGCACCAAGATTCCCTACCTGCTGCCTCCACAACTGCCTCTGTCTGGAGCTTACCACCAGTGCATTGTAGCATGCTGCTATACACTGAGAGGCACACCCACAACACTATCCAGACTGGTGGAACAGGAGGGCAGATGGGATCCTGCTCAGCCATTCATTGGCCAGTCTCAGAAGAGGGTTACACAGGTGCAGCAGATGGATGATCATTACTTGCAGCCTTATATATTTCCCTCACAAGCTTCAACTGACATTTAGTTGTCTGATTCTGCCTCTCCATATATATTTATGGAGTATATTTCCTTTACTTTGCTGATTACACCTTTCCCTTAATTGCAATAACCGTGGACTTTATTGATGTGCTCCTTCCTGATGTTCTGTATTCAAGATCAAGGAAATGGGCAGAATAGAGGGGCAGAATGGTTGAAATTAAAACAGTTCCAGAGTGTTCTGGCCAAACCATTAGCGGACTTATTTAACTGGTCACTATTAAGTAATTCCATAAGATTGGAAGTTGGCAATTGTAGTACCACTTAACAAAAAAAGGATCCAGGGTGCAAGAAGACAGATTATTTATAATCAAGATAATAATATTATGTATAGCATCCCAAAAAGCATGAATTAAAGGGTATTTCCACTATATATATATATATATATATATATATATATATATATATATATATATATATATATGTGTGTGTGATCTGATATGTTTTCCACATGTCCAGCATAATGGTGTAGCATGAAAAAATCTTCTGGTATCCTTCCTGGTATCTGGTACTAATACTACATTTGCTGGTTGGAATATTTTTCTATTTTTTTCTTAGAAAGAAACGAACCTAGAGCCCCAACGCTTGGTGAAATATGGGATATTACTTCCCCATCTTGAGCCAAACAGATGACCCAATGACTCGAGGTAGTGCTTAGTTTGGAAAATCTTGAGCCGTGTTGAGAAGGGAAAGATCTGAGGAGGGGTCCAGACCTGGTGTGATACTCCACTGGATTGCAAATTGAATACTAGAACTCTGGGTCCTGGGAGACTTTGAAAAAGGCATGAAAGGAAAACTCTGGATTTTTGTCCAAAATGCGAAGAGGTGATGGAAAGGAAAAAAAGACCAGAGGGGTCTTTCACATTTCCAGTTCTCCTATGATGGGGCCAGAGTAGGTTCGTGCATCAGTCTATGGACTATACTATTATCTTCAAAATATGTATTGATTGACAGGTATTTTGTATGTCAGGCTAACAATTTGTATATGGCTTTATAAAAGGACCCTGGAATAACAATAGGGAGTGTTTGTAAAATATATAGTATTCTAGGAAGCACATTAATCTTTCAAACACAGATTATTATTATTATTATTATTTATTGTTTTATATAGCGCCATCAAATTCCGTAGCAAGTGTACAATGGGGTACAGATACGCCCACACTTTGTCATATGGGAACTTGGCTCATAAGGTTCAGTCATTCGACAGAGTAAAAAGCACTTCGTAAAGAGTGCCACATCACTTCAATGATAGTTTGTGAACAATGGGCTCTGACAGCCTAGCCTTTAAATTAATGTTAAGGAATTCAGATTTTGACATTTTTTTAAGATGGAAATAGAATTTTAGTTATTTGGCTCTTTCACAATATTATGTAGGGAGATGAGGGGCTGTGGTGGGACAAACAACAAACCATCCATGTAACCAGCTAAGATATTGGGGAGCTGTGTATATCTGGGTTTTCTCCAACTGCATTTAAAAAAAGGCTACAGAAAGAGAATCAACAGAATTGAAGATAGGGGCAGCCGTGTCTAGTACCATTATGAAGAATAATAATTAGGAGTTGTGTAAGCTAAACTAAAATTTAATTTTGTGGAAATAGGCCGATTGCCTCCTTTGTCTAAAAGCACAAGGGGTAATCCTGCATTCTGGTAATTGTTAAACTATGCAGAGTAGGTTGAACAGTACCATTAAAAGCATATTCCTACATCAGCATAGGGATGTATTATGCCATATTGGTAAATACTGTAGGTCACCATTGGGATTTTAGGAGATATGTTTAAGCCTTTCTTCCAGTTTTCTCCTTTTAAAACTTTAAAAGTTGTATTTCTCTTTTTTATTACTTAGAAAAGCCACAGTGCAGAAAAGAGAACAGACCTTATATTAATTTTAACGTACTAAAGCATAATTGACAGACAATACATGCACAAGAATATATGGTGCACAGCTCATGAGTTCATGAACTCAGTTCTGTTCTCTGCCAATATAAAATACCTGATTGGTTCTACTAAAATAATAGAAAAAGAAAGAGAGAAATATAAAAAGGAGATAGAATTGCAGATTAAAGAGAGAAAAGTTATAGAAGATAATATTTGGTTCCCTGGGGAAAAGTACCTGTACTGTGCTGGCAACCAGAAATGTGTTTCAGAGGAGCTCGAGTTTCATTCACTACGTTAAAAAGTTAAGTTGTACATGGTATATATGCTTTATTTACTGCTGTTTCCACATTAGCCATATTGTTTCATAATTTTGTCTAGATTCTGATGATTATAAATCAGTTTTTCCATTGTTATATAAGATAAGATTGAGACGTTCCAGGGAAGAATGTAATACTGTTGACTTCTACTTTTAAGCCAGTAACGTGTTGGCTGCTATTAGTATATGACCCATCAAAATCTTGTTAAGGTGTCAAATATTGTCAGGAAAGATATGGAAAATAGCTATTGTACTTCTGTTGTGTCAGGAAGGAGTATTTGAATTTTTGTTCTTTTACATATAAATATGTTTTTCTAAATTAAGTTAACCTAAGGCATTCCCACCAGATATGCATCAGAGTGCCCACTTGCTTGAAATTTCTCCAACCCAAGTTTGAGGAATTAGAAAAAATGAGCTAAGCGTTAGGGAACTAAATCCCAATGGTATAATATGTTCCTAAGGAGATCAAAATAATTGATACTCTCCACTCTTCTTGTGTTAGGTGCTTCCCCAGATCCTCTTCCCATCTCATCATAAACAGAAGTTTTAACGGGAGATTTGGGGTGAGTTACAAGTTGAAACGACTTGCTTTTCTCTTTTAGCCTACTGTTCTTTATACTTTTTAACCTATTGACTCCTTATTCTTTTTATACCCTCACTTCAATCAGCAACTTTTACCTTGCCAAGTGTCAGATTTTTTTACTACCCCTCCTTCACTCAAATAGCAAGATAAGAAGTTGTCGGATACCTGAAAATAGCTTTAACCCTATGAGTGCCAAAAAGATCTGTACAGCGTTGACAATCTTCATGATACTAAAAGGCTTATAGGTGGGCACATTTTAAAGAAATAACACATTACTATCTCCTGCAGTCCATGGGTTAAAAAGAGGCTTTAGCAATTCTTCATGACTGGCCCATTTATGCTATGGAGAATGGTATCTAGCCAGCACAGCCCCCCAAAAAACCCTGTTCCCATATTGTGTGCATTCTTAATAGGGGGAGCAGTATTCAACAGTAATGATAGAGTCTGAGGATGGGTGGTTGAGGGCACTGACTGGAGTCAAATCTAGGGCAACTCCAAAGATAACAGGTGGCACTGGTGAGTGAGACCATGTGTATGCACTGCTTTGATTGGCTCACAGTAAGTCCCAAGAGCCAATCAGTTTTCATACAGCCTTATATGCGCAGTGTGGAAATGGAATAAGGAAACAGGTATGGTGTTTCAGAACACAGCTAGGAGAGGCAGTCCTCAATTTGTCAACTGTTTATTTAGTAAATATCTGTCTTGAAATGCAGCTGATGACTGATAGTTCTGACACAAAATGGCACCTTCAAAAGAGGGTTCTGGTCACTACAATATTGTTGAATTTCTTCTTTATTAGTTTTCCTGCCTTTTCTCATTTGTAGTTATGCTTGCTGGGGTATAGGTAACATATTCATGCAAGACAGATCTACTCTTAAGGATGTTCAGATCTGTGATATAAGATAGCCGCGGTAACATATCCAATCAATTGCCTCTCCTTGACAGGCTCAATTCAGGCTGTGGAGCTGCTTCTCGCTAGAGTTCCCCTGTCTCTCTAGAGTTCCCCCTTTGCTGTAATTCATTCCTGGATTTCCTTATGCTCTGTCCTGTACTTCTGATTCTTTGATTCCAGTTCTGCGCTTAGCTTCAGCTCCTGTTTCCTTTATAAGGTGAGCCCCACCCATTTGTTATGCTTGTCTCAGTCTGCAGTCTAAAGGTATGTCCTTCTCTGTTTTGTGATTTACTGCTTAGTTTCAGCTTATTAGTGATTCAGTAGGCAGGGTTTAGCGCTAGGACCCACCGTATATTGGAGTATGTTGGAGTAGTAGTGGGCTAAGCATACTATGGCCATAACATGTGACTAAATCTCCAATTGTTATCATACAGTGCTAGGCTAGTTCCTGTATTCATGTTTGTTTGTCTTTTATGTTACCTTTGCCCTCTTTTCCCTGAATCATCTAAGGATCTCGGTTCCTCTCTCCTCTCCCCATGTCCCCATAAAGATTTCCTATCCTTGCTTAAAGGAGAAATGTCTGCGGATCTCGGCTCTTCACTCCATCCCGTGTGTTCCTTGCAGTGTTCCCTGTCCTTTGTTGTGTCATGTATGTATTATCTGGCTATGTTTCTTGCTTGGTCTCCCATTCCCTGTTCCTTGCTCTGTCTGTACCATTTGCTTGCTATGTTTCTGCTTTTACTCTGCTTAGCTTCCCTACTCTCAGCCTGCAGCATCCTGCACATCCGTCTGTTGTGCTAAGTCTCATGTCTGCAGGGTGCATGCAGGATATCACCATCTTGTTTTGAACTGGACAACATCTGCTGCTATGTCAGGCCCCTAGTATGTGGCCGCACAACCCTAGGTGCTCAGCACTCAGGGGAGTGTGGTTATCCAGCACCAGGCCCTGTCCCACTCCGCTACTGCGCAATAACTGCTGAACACCATCTTTGGGCTCTCTGGGTTATTACAGTCGTCTGCATTGACCCAGTTCCTGACACTCCTGAAGTCCCCTCTGCTTTCCACCAATAACCAGCTGGAGAGATAAAATATTGGGAAGTAATGATCCAGACCCTGCCAAAAAGGAAGTTAAGATACCTTTTCCAAGTATATAAAATGTGTGGTTCTATACCGTTACATGGGGGTATTATTGTAAAAATGTAGCATTTGTGAAAAGTGACAGATATTTTTTAAGTGATAACAATATTTAATGTTTATAGAAATGTTTAACATGTAACGGTACTGTCTGTAGATGTAAGTACATGTCCCTTAAATTTATAATAATAATACATTTGTCATTAGTGTTTAACAGTACTGAGTTTATGAAATTTCTAGTCAAACTAGGTAAATAGTATTTATTTATCTATGAAGCTGCCATATAGACAGAACTTTCTATTAAAAAATCTTTATTAAAAATTTTTTATTAGTGTTATGGACTAGGGAAGACCCATTGAGTTGAATCACATCATGTGCCAATTTTGTGCCTTTGATTCAGAATGTAGAGAGATGATGGATATTTAGGTCATCAAACCACTGCAAGTAAGAGGCCCTGTAAAACATTAAGGAGTGTTAATAGCTGATTAAGTACAGAGCCACTTCTACAAAAGGTTGGTGAATAATGTAGTTTGCCTGTGAGATTACAGAACATAAGCCCTCCCACCTCTATCTTCTGCTTGTGTGAGTCACTCTATATTCAGAGCAATGCCTGTATGCCTGTGTTAGAGAAGGAGCTGCAGGAACACTGTAGCACAGCACTCCTGGGTGCAGTGACAAGGCTATAGCACAGTATGCTGTGATTGTGGGAGAAGGCAAAGGATTTTTCAATCACCGGGAAACTCTACAGTCCCAGCACATTATCAACCCATCTATGCATAGTTTACTGGGGAGGTAAGAACTTTCTTATTGCACCTATTTATGATCTAATTTTATACTCCAAAAGACATTCAAGAAATTTCTGTTTTAATAAACTGTACAATTATATGCTTATTTTACTTAAAGAAATATGCTATGGTTGCATTTTGTGAATGGATGTTAGCTTACTTCAGTCTGTGTACCAATAGTCAATCAAGCACTTTTCTTCTTAGACAATGTTATACTCAACTTCTGTCCCTCTGATTTCTTAAAAAAATCAAATAGTAGTTTTGCATAAGACATCATGGAATAAAGACCTCTGTTGTGTGCCCCTTTAGTGAGAGTAATCAAATCATAATTGTGTATCAGAGAACAAAGCTAACTGTTAAACGTCACTGTAATATTTCACCATGTAATTCCATATTTTGTCAGATTGGTTTTACATTCAAGCGTGCTCCATCCTCACAAATATTTACATTTTTTAAGAGACTTGTTTTCGTGCATGATGGATGGAACACCCGATGCTATACAAACAAGGATCTTAATTCTTTAACTACAGCACACAGCCTATCTATTTCATTTCAGTAAACACAAACAGTAGAAGTGAGTATGGTATTTGTTCAATTGTGTTTAATGGATTGTGACATTAAAAACGGTTAAGCAGTGCAAACAGGCTTAATCATTATGGCACTGTGACGTTGTGAAATGTCTACAAATGAATAATTTATCAATGTATAAATGTGATTTTATCACTTCATAACTGTCAGGTGTGTCAGATGTTAGAGTATCGGGGAAGGTCCATAATGTCTTTGCCCAAAAACAAGATATGGTAAGATCAGGTAAATAATGTAGGAGGTGTTTAGAGACAATGAACATATGCAGTATAGAGAGGTGTCTAGCTATCACATTAAATTTAAACTGTGTCAGAACATTCCAAACATATCTAGTCTTCTTACTTGCTTCTTGTTGGAACTAGAGGTGAGAAAAACCCTGGTGGGCTCCTATATAACTATTCATTTATTTTGTATGAAAGTTATATTTTGGGAGTTGTATATTAAACAGATTGCTAGTTGTGTGTAAAAAATAAATCCCTGAAACAAAAATCATATTTTGCTCAGCTGCCTTACTTAATAATGTGAAAATTGCAGGAGTTGTTAAAATACGAAAATTAAAAATACATTGTTTTCCCTGTGAAGCTATTATAATGCCGTAGTTCCTTCATTGCTAAAATGAGATCATCTTCCCACACCTAGATCATCTGTTGTTTCAACCAAAACTTATTTTCTTAGTGTAATTCACATTACTACTTCACAATTTTATCTCCTATTAATCTTGGATCAAACCTAAAGAGTTGACATTGGGTCGTCTGTACAGCCTGTGTATGACAGTCTTTTATTTATTTATTTTTCATCTTCAAATAGACATAAACTAAAATGCTGTTAAGCATATAATGTTCAATGTACTACAGAATGACATAGTTTGGGAAAAAATACTTATAGTCCAAAAATACTTATAAACAAAAATGTTAGATGCTTTCCTATAACAAATTGAGTATTAATTGAACCCACCAAAACGACTTGGAAGTGCATTTCACGTGTTAACTATCCTGATTGTGAAACAAAACCTTTGCTTTGCTTAACAAATGTTTTTTCCTATATCCTTGGAAGATGCCCTTGGGTTGCCTGTATATGTTAGATGTTTTAAACTCAGTCTCTCCAAAACCAAACTTCTCATCTTCTCTCCCTCCAATGCTAACATTCTTTCAACAGTTTTTTTATCAATGGTGCAATCATCTCCCCCTCCCCTTGTGCTTGCTGCCTTGCAATCGCCCTTCTTGAAATCATTTCCTACATTTGTCCCTTCCTAACACAAAATGCCACTAAGGCATTGTCCATGTCCTCATTATCTCCCACCATGACTATTGTAACCCTGGTCTTTCATTCCCGTCTCTCTCCTCAACAATCCATCGTGATTTTAGCTCTCTTAACTCACCTTTCCTAGTCCCTCTGCTGCAATACACATACTATTTTGGCTGGTCCATCCCTAGCAGTGGCGCTTTTACCTCTTGTGTAATACTCAAGACTTAAAAAATAAACTTCCTCTAAATTCTGAGCACTTTTGAACAGGGCAGTCCTCACTAATTGTTTCTTTGAGTATAATTATGTTATATGCTACTTGTTGTGTCCTGTTTACCCATTGTATAGCACTGTAGAATATGATGGCACTACCCGAAACAATAAATAATAATGATTTTAGAAAATAAAACATACTGTTCTCCTATACATCTATTCTGAGGCATTGTACAAAATGTTGGGGATTCCTACAAGCTGTGCTGAGGCCCCTCTTCATTGTAAGTATGCTAATGCAGATGTAAAAACTGGCTCTCTGAATTCCACATGGGTAAAATTAGGGTTGCATTATCTGCAGTTATATTTTGGAGGTAATAAAACCTACATGACATTTGTCACTTAGATAAGCTAGTGATATGCTAACACCTCTCACATGTCTGATAAAATATATTAGCAGGAGATGTCACTAGTACCAGAATGACATAATGCAAATGTGTACCAAGAAGCTTTTGGGGTCCCACACATAATCCAGGGGCTAGAAGCTCCGGGGTTATGCCAGTGCATCTGGTCATATTAATACATGATGTTATCACATGAACCTTTATGTTTCTGCCTGACATTGAGCTCTGCAATCAAGTCGTTTGTTTAAAAATACAAATTACCGTATTGACTCGAATATAGGCCGCACTTTTCCCCCCACTTTAAGTCTTTAAAGTGGGGGTTCGGCCTATATGCGGGGTCTAGCGCCCAACGCCCGGGACATGCAGTTCCGAGCGCCGGGCAGGCAGCAGGGTTAGGATACAGATCCCCCGCAGCGGTGCAGGGGACCTGCATCCTACTCTTTGATACGCTGAGACAGCCTTCCCTGCCAGGACTTTCAATGGGGGGAGTGCCGGCACAGGAGGTTGTCTAAGCGCATTGTGCAGACGTTCACCGGGAGCGGCGATGTGCGTAAACAGCCCCCGCTGCCGGCACATCTGCACGATGTGCTTTAACAATCTCCCTTGCCGGGAATTCCCACGGGGGGAGTCCCGGCAAGGGAGATTGTTAAAGCACATCGTGCAGACGTGCCAGCAGCGAGAGGTTGTTAACGCTTGCATCGCCGCAGCCGGTGAACGTCTGCGCAATGTACGCTAACAATCTTCCTTGCCGGCACTTCCCACGGCGGAAATGCCAGCACTGGAAGTTGAATACACGTACTGCGTAGCTGTCCCCCGCCGGCCCTGCAAGACCCCGGGGAGTCTGCACCGGTAAGTCTGGGGGGGGGACCTCTTGGGGGCAGAGTGGCAGCATATCTCAGGGGGGGATAGAGAGGCAGCATATCTCGGGGGGTGGCACATCTCGGGGGCAGAGTGCATATCTCAGGGGGGGATAGAGTGGCAACATATCTCGGGGGGGGCAGAGTGGCAGCATGTCTGGGGAGGGCAGAGTGGCAGCATGTCTAGGGAGGGCAGAGTGGCAGCATATCTCGCAGGGCAGAGTGGCAGCATATCTGCTAAGATACTAAGAAATTTTTTTCTTTAAAAAAGCACCTAACTTTTAGGGTGCGGCCTATATTCGGGTGCGGCCTATATCCGAGCCAATACGGTATTATTTTTGCAACTACCGTTTCCAGTGGTGTATGTTCTTTCAGACCCTATCAAAATGTATAATCATGCTTCAGATATATATTATAATTTTCTAAATTGCCTTCTGTTAGCTACTGTACATCTGTTGGTTCAATATACTAACACTTTTCAGCTGCCAATCATTAAGTAAAAATTGTTAATCACCTGGAGACATTGGAGAGATTAGATACTATGTCAAGGACCACCATGAAGTAGTATTAGCTCATCCACTCTGTTACAAAGATTGAATCAAGATTGTATACTGATTGCAAACAAATGCCTCAAATGCCAGTGTTCATTCAGACAAGAGGCCATACTTGACTTCACCTCTTGTTTATTAACGGATGTCCACAAAACAGAAAGAGTGCTGCCCTCCCAGCCAACTTTTTGCCTACAGTAACTCAATGAGCCCTCCACCACTCAGTTGGAATGATTTTTTTTTAAATCACCTGATTACTTGGCTACAGTGTAGGCCATTTCATGGTGTACAGTAATTACTGGCCACTGCTATGTGTAGAGTTCTGCAATAAACTAGTAGAGACATTTTTAACATATAAAAATATATTATATTGAAAATATATGATTTTTAAAAAAAACAAGCCTTAGTCCCATATGATAAATAATCAAATAAAAGAAGGTATGTGTGTTTTTATTAAAAATTAAAACCTGCTTGCAGTGATTAGCTGTAGTGGGGATCACAGTCAAAAGAGTGAAAAGAATTCTCACTCTTTAAAAAAAGAATGAAAAATCTACAATATTAAAAAAATTTAATCTTTATAAAAATATAAAGACATTTTATTGAAAAAAAAAAAAATACAACAGAACCAGGTGATCTTACCATGACTAACATTGTTACAAAATGTAAAAATATTTACAAAAACACCCCATAACCTTTCCCCTAGAAATAACAATTAAAAAAAGTTTTGCCCCAGTCCCAAAATAATGTTATATGTAAAGGAGCATTATGCTAAATTGTAAAATTACAAAAACTTCAAAAAACATTCATACAGGGCATTTTATCTGTTCGGGGGATGTTGCTGAAAGTATATCATAATTTTTTTCTCAGCAGTGGCACCTAACTTGTGTAAAACAACCTAAGTAAAATTGGAACAGTGTGTGTGTTTTTTGAAAGTTCAAATGTTTGAAAGAATAGTCGCCAAAATGGTAGTTTTCTAAAGTATCTTACAGTCCATTTTGCATGGACTACAATGAATTTTACTGCATATAAATGCATTGTTATGTTTTTGGTGCTAGAAAATGAAACTTCGGTCTCATTTAACTACTGGCATTCTCCTGCATCTACTGAAAGCACGGTTCATGCTTCAGTAAGCTTATTGAACATGCTGAGCTCCGAATGAAATTGATAGGAGTAGCAGCAGCCAATTATATATATGTTATCTAGCCACTGATGTTTTGCTAGCATATATACTATCGCCTGCTGTTACTCCCAATTATTTGAATGGCTTCACCAATTAATATGCAGTAAGATAGATTTCAAAATTGGGCTGGAGTAAATGATTAGGATAGTTGACACATACCCTAGAACTACTTATCTGTTATTTTAGTTTTAACACTTTTACACTAAAAGGAGAGTCTATCCCCATTTGAATAAATTTATATTTCTCCAAATACTTACGTGCTTTCAGATTATTAGGGCAGGTTATTCTTAATGGAGACTAAATACCAAAGTAATCTATATCAAAGATACTTTATTGTTTACAAATGTGTCAGCTGCAGCTACCCACCACATGTTAGGCTCTCATAGAAAAGAGGCACACAAGGATTTGGGTTCCACAGTGGGACTGCTCCTCTAAAGGAAGGGGAAGTATAGTAACAGCAGGAGGGTTAAAGCTTCCAAAGTTTACCGCACAATAAATGTTACATGGTGAAAAGTAGACAACATCTAATTCCAAGATTTTACACATGTATACATTGTTGGCCCCTTGCTTGGCTGTGTGTATGATTTGATCCATGTAGTATTGACTGTGACCGGAATAGCTTAATCCACTGATGCATATGTCCACATAATATTGGTGTTATTAATATTATATAGAAACATTTAAATATGATTATGTATTATTTCCTATTATAATAATTGGCAAGTTGCCAACGTTAATTGAGTAAATGTCCCTTAATATTAGTAAACTTCACTAGTAAATAGATTGCGTTCAATAATATTTTCTCAAAAACATCCATAGCACAATTAAAAAGCAAATTGGCTATACAATAAACACAGAGTTCAACAGCCATTTATACTCCTAGTCCAAGTGGGAACAGTAATGAAGTATATCAGCACTGTAGTCCAAAATCTGGAAGGGAAGTGAATTGTCTATATAATTGCTGGTTGAGTAGGTCATCCTTTTGCTGGAATACTGGGAAGATATCTTAACATGAATTGTGTGAACTTTCAATATCTTGTGAACAGTTCCATGATTACCCATTCAAGCGTGAATAAGAATGTGCAGCCGTTTTCTGGCACTCAAGGGAGTTCATCATATTAAGTATAGATAAGGATAAGATATGAAACTATTCGGGAACGAAAAGAAGAGCGATATCAATAAACTAAAATAGCATCTTATGAATAGTATTAAACAGTAAACTTAAATGGGAACTGTCATATCTAAGATAAAACGGAACAGAATAAAATCATGTGTTATTATAGTTTAATGAACTAAAAAATTGGTACATTGGTATAAATGCAACCTAAATTCTATGTTATGCTCAGGGATGGATCAAGATAACATAGGAGCCAGGCTCTGTTCTAAATATAGATTCATGCATACACATATGGTGAGTTATTGGCTGCTTAGTAGTAGGACTACATTTTTCAACAATCGTGGTACTTGTTAGACATAAAAAAATACAATTCATCTTGTGGTTGAAAACCTCCAGGCATTATCATTCCTAGGAATCACATTTAAGGGCGCAGAAGGAGCCACAGAAAAAGCTAACGGGACCATCAGGCAATGGAAAAGTGTGTTCTCCCACAGCTGACTGATAGTTAGTCAGCTAACTCAATGGCCACACAAACAAGATTCAGATAAGGCAGTAAAAAAATGTATTCAGACAGAAATATCCTGACCTAAAGTCATTAAGATATGTATACACTTTTACTGCCATAAACTGCCATTTCCTGTAGCTGTAGCTTCCTGGCCAAGTAAATCTAAGCCTTACCCTTTCCTTACAAGCAGCCATGCAGCTTCCACTCTTCCACTGACTGGAACGTGGGACTACAAATAGGGACTTCTTACTGACAGAATGATGTAGGAGGCTCCTACTCCCGAAATCGAGTTTGTGCCTCAGGAGAGGTGCCCTATACTCCAAGTGTATCCCAATCTGGACTTTGACACTGTGCGTCACAACCAGGGCCGGCCTTAGGGGTGTGCGACCTGTGCGACCGCACAGGGCGCCATGGTTGCAGGGGCGCCTGACCGGGACTTAGATTAAAGCATCTGTTTTTTTTTTTGTGTGTTTTTTTAAAACTTTATTTAACATCATTCATGTTAAATAAAGTTTAAAAAAAACCCCGATGTTTAAATCTAAGTCCCGGTCAGGGGCGCCGAGCGGTTGCTCGTGAAGTTCTCGGCAACCGCTCGGCGCCCCTTACTCTCCGTGACTCCGTCGCTGTGCCGGCATCTCATGTTGAGCGCCGGACTATTCCGGCTCTCAACATGAAATGCCGGCACCGCGGCAGAGCAAGAAGACGGATGCCTCCCGCTCTCACCGCAGGACTCCGGCAACAAGGTAAGTGGGGGGGGTGTAGTTTGAAGGGGCAGAGGGGGGGGTGTAGTTTGAAGGGGCAGAGGGGGGGGTGTAGTTTGAAGGGGTAGAGGGGGGGTGTAGTTTGAAGGGGCAGAGGGGGGTGTAGTTTGAAGGGGCAGAGGGGGGTGTAGTTTGAAGGGACAGGGGGGGTGTAGTTTGAAGGGACGGGGGGGTGTAGTTTGAATGGACAGGGGGGGTAGTTTGAAGGGGCAGAGGGGAGGGGTAGTTTGAGGGGCGGTAGTTTGAAGGGGCATGGGGGGGTAGTTTGAAGGGGCAGAGAGGGGGGGTAGTGAGGGGGGGGCGCCAGAGGAGTAGTCCGCACAGGGCGCCACAACGCCTAAGGCCGGCTCTGGTCACAACAAGTACTGTTTCTAGACAGAACAGACAAATACAAATACATGTCAAATTGCAAAAAAGGTCTTCTGGTATAGACCTTATAACCCAAGTATCCAAGGCTTCATCTTTACCCCTACCACACATACCTGGCAGAATCTCCAGTGTAGTGGGAATCAATGATTTAAGCTCTTTAATTTTGATGAATACGAACCAAAAGATGTGTAACCTAATTTTACATTATGGATAGTATATCTTTTATGAATAAAGAAACTTTACCAGCTGTACAAGTACAAAGGTAAATTGCTAAGAATTAATATTTTTCTAAGCATGAGAAATACAGACAAGCTCTCAAGAGACATTTATTTAACATATGCTGTATAGGTTTGCAGTAAGCCGGAAAAAAAACAGATCTTAAACCTCTCAGCTCTAGTGTAAATGCGAATGCGAATATCGATATGCTGTGTTAACATAATAATTGCTTATCATTTTCTATTTGATAGATGATGTTGTGACCTGGTTTTGTCCTGATTGTTTAATTCTTTTTTTCTATTATTAGAGGTAGATTAAGCCAGCTCTTTAAAGAGATTTTTTTTAATAAAATCTAGTATTTATTCAGAATAACGTCATATTAACAGGTGATGATGCCACATAAAAAGCCTCAGTAAAGCCCTGCCCCATAGACACAAATTCAACCTCACCCTAAGAATAAAGTGTCATCTTTTAGCCATTTGAAATGTAAAGTATGTATACCATATTTTCTAATCTCTAGTATCATTATTTTATTTATTTTTTAATTGTTTTAGATAGCACTATCATATTTCATAGTGCTATACAATGGGTAGGCTGGACATTACAGGTAGTATTTAACATAACAATTTGACTTTGCATTTATATTATTTACATTTTAATGACATATATTACATTGTTTCATATATTGATTCTCCATGCAAGTAAAGGCACATTATACATACCAGTTTGAAATGTAGTCATTTAGTGCCCAAAATATGAGTAAACAATTAAGATTTTTCTACATGAAAACATAGCAACAGTTATTGGCAAATAATTTCTGTATTTTTGGAAGCTGGTTATAGAATCTAAAAGTCTGCCCCTTTCAGATTATGCTTCTCTTCAGGGCAGCAGCTCTGTGACCTGTTGTACGTGTTTGATCCCTGCGGAAGCTGCAAGTGGAAGACGACAGACATGTTTCCAGCAATTATGAGTGGCATTTAGTAATGAAAAAGTTTGTAACACCTAGTTAGGCATTAATTTACAATCAGCCTTTGTTCACAGTGCCAACGCACTTGACATGTGGATTACAGAAATATCATTCTCTTTCCTGGTCACGTTAAGAAGCTGTACATACTGCATTCCAATTCAGCCCTAGAGTACAAGAGGATAATTAGTGTGTAGTTAAAAAAGAATCCATAGTATAAAGCAGGTTGTGTTAACTTTATGTGGTACCAGGATGATAAAAAGGATCCATCATCCACAACCAATTTATTGGAGGTATGTAAATGCAGTGGAAGAAAGGTTTTAATCCCCAACTGCACACACCTTCACAAATCAAAGAACATGCCAGTGATGCTCTGACCTTTTTCAGAAAAAAACATCAGCTGCCACTTTGGTGTTACAGTAGAGTGATATTTAATGCAGATCAGTACTGCGGACCTTTCCAACCAGGCAATGGCTATGGAAATCATAAACTATATAATGTTGCATGACAAGACAGGGATGATCATTGGCCCCCTTGGCTAATAGTGGTCCCGGGAATCCTGTTTCATTTTTGTATTTTAGTTTTTTTTACATTTTTTTAATATTTTTTGGGGGGTGATTCACAGGAAACCCTTGAAATTCAGTTCCAACCCAAAGTGTTTTCCGCTTTGAAAAGTTTGGAGGTATGCCCCTCCAGGATTTCAGTGGACATTTGGAGTATTTAGTCTCTCAGTGACTTTTGGATACTTAATTACAGCACACATTTTATGATATGGAAGCAGAAACTTATTTTCTGTGCTGTTAAACATTTATATTGTATCCTTTGACTTCATTAGAACAGAATTAGTGCCACATTAAAATATACTCTTGGGCACAGCTGGAGCTCCAAGCACTACTAACTCGAACAGGGAAACTAAAAATAGTTTTGAAAATAAATGCCCATCCAAACTTTCTTGAAATGTATTTAAAAGTCAGAAGCTGAATACCTAATTTTACATTATGGATAGTATATCTTTTATGAATAAAGAAAAAAACATCATGATGAACCCCGAGACTATGGGCTAATATTCTGTGACTAATGATGCAAATGTGGAACTTTTTGTAAAATTTAGGTCCCGTTACATCTGGCCTAAAGCTAACACAACATTCTACAATAAGAACATCACATCAACAGTCAAACACAGCATTGTATAAGCTATCAGTATTGCTTTAAGGAAGCATTTAAGATCAAATTTATGAAGCTATAACCAATACGCTATAAAGCATTCATTTCATGTAGTTATTGAACGCATGACCCATGATCAAAAGATGCCTTTGAGTATAGACTACATACTATACTACAAATGCTGCCACTTAAAAACAGAATGCTCTGTCATACATTTAATTGTACTGTATCAGTATACATCAAAATGATAGTCACAGTTCGTCCCTTAGCAAACTCATTTAGTCACTGGAAATACAGTACAACCTGTCTGCTGGTGACACTTAGATCTACATCTCCTCCCCTCCTTCATTATGCTACTAAATGCTTTGCCTCTGTTCCTAACCAGATGTATGTACAATTCTTAAAACACATTCTCTTATCTTTCCTCGCTAACATTCCTTTGACAATCTTTGTCAATGGTAATGGTGAATGGTCATCCCTATCGTACACTCTCAATATCTCAATGTTACTATTGACTCCAACTTTACATTAATTCTAATAAAACAGAAAAGTTGCCACATACACCTTACAAAAAATATTTGCCACTTCGTGACACAAGATGCAACTAAAGCTCTTGTTAATGCATTCATAATTTACCGCCTTGACTACAACTATTCTGTTTTAGCTGATCACCTTTATAATCGTCTTGCCTGCTTAAAATCTATCATATTTTCATCTCTTCATTGGCTGTCTATGCATTTCAGGGTTCAATTTCAAATCCTGACTCTCACCTACAAAGGTCTTCATAGCAGTTCCCCTACATATACCGGCTCACTTATCACATTAACTCAGTCCCTCTGCTCTTCTGATGATCTTTCCATGTCCTTTGTTCTAATTCCTGGGCCTTGTGCTTGTAATGAAGACTTCTCAAGGGCTGCTCTAATCCTTTGAAATGCTCTGCCCACTTAAGAATCACCCATTGTCTCTAGTCCTTTAAAATATTTCTCAAGACCCACTTTTTTAGGGAAGCCTATCAATAAAAATGATGAGGTTAATAATAATAACAATACCAGTAATAATCTGATGGACAGATTAACTGGCTGAATGCCTGATAAAAGAGGTGTGTCTTAAGCGTTCCTTGAAAAGTCTCTAATGATGGTGCTTCTCTGATTGAGCATGGTAAAGAGTTCCAGAATGTGGGGGCAGCATGGCTAATTGCCCAGGCACCTGAGTCTGTCTTTATTCTAAGTAGAAGGGATCCATTGGTTGACAGAAGCAAGTGAGATGGGTTATATGGTGTCATGATATCTTTTATGTAATGTGGGCCTTGATTGTTTAAGGCTTTGAAGTTCAGCAGGCAATTTTAACCCCTTAAGGACAATGGGCGGTTCCTATAGCCATTGAAAACAATGCATTTTGAGCCCGTACATGTACGGGCTTTGTCATTAAGGGGTTAAAATATGTTTGCCATTTAATTGAATGGTAATGCAGGGAGTGGAGAACAGGTGTTATGTGACATAAGTGAGTTTGATTGGTCAATAGTCTGGCTGCTGCATTTTGTACTGCTGGTAGGCGATGGAGTTTTCTTCCTGGGAGGCCCAAGTAAAAGTGCATTAGAGTAATCTAGACAAAATGACACAAATGCATGAATTAATGTTGCCATATCATTCGGTGAAATTAGGTGTTGTATCCTGGCTATGTTTCTCAAATGGTAGAAATCATTAAAATCAACAGCAAACATCAATCAGATTTTGTTCCTCTGTTGAACTAATGAGTTCCAGGCCTCCAAGTTTCATGCCAGTCCAGTGATCATGAGATATTCTTGTTGCACGGAATTTCCTCACCAATAGTAGCTCTGTTTTGTCCAGGTTCACTTTTTATTCATCCACTCTATGAGATCTGCTAAGCAATTGTTGATGAGGCATGTCGAGTCTTTAGTATCGGGGCAAAAAAAAAGTAGAGCTTTGTGTCATCTGCATAGCAATGATATCTTAGGCTATCTTAGGTCATGGCACCCAATGATGTCCCCCAGTGGTAGCAAGTAAATTGCAAATAGCATTGGGGACAGGATTAATTAATGGGTTAATTCTGTTGGTGCCAATGAGCATGATCCAGATTTTACTCTCTGTAATTAACCAGCGAGGAAGGGGATTTAAACCAGTTAAGAACTGTGCCTCCTAGACCACAGATGTGCTGTAAGTGCTCTATTAAAATCCCATAGTCAATTATGTTAAATGCAGCTGAGCTGAGCTGAGTGATCCAGGAGGATTAGGATTGAGTAAACACCTTTGTTTCTTGCCAAAAAAAGAGATCTTTAGCACTCAGACTAGTGATGTTTCAGTCCTGTGGCGGTATCTGAAACCTGACTGGAAAGGATCAAAATGTCCTAGCTGGACAGATGGATTTGTCACTACATTTTCAATGATCCTCCTTAGGTACTGGTTTGTAATTTGCCATGCAGTATGGGCCTAATTAAAGTTTCTCTGTGAGATCTTTTACCACTGCTTCTTTTAGAGGATCCAGGAAGTTTCCATTTTTTGTGAATACTGCGCTATTTTCTGTAACGGGTGGGGTAAGTGTTTTTAATGGATGGGGGTATAAGATGAGTTTTGGCAGGGTCTAGGTCACAAGTAGTGGGACTCAACTTTTGCATGATTCTTTTAACATCCTCTATATTTACATTTGTAAAAGTGGGCCACAAACTGGAGGAATCTGACATTTCACTGTAGTGGTTCTGGTTTGTAACTGGCTCACCTGCTTTTATAGAGGCTCGGATGGGAATATCTTGTCTGTGAAGAAGATCACAAATTCTTCATACTTACCATGAGAAAAGGTGGTGGGAATATGCATGCATGTTGGTTTGGAGAGGCTTTCTGCTGTGCAAAACAGATAGCCAGGCCTATTTCAGGAAAGTTTAATATTACGTGACAAAATGTTTTTTTCTGAGTTATCTTCAATTGATATTTACCCTCTGCATCATGTGTCCTGTGCCACTGTCTCCTAAGTTTATGGTCTGTTCTCTTAATTTCTCTGATCGTGGTATCAAACCAAGGTGCATTGTTTTGAGGTTTGTGTGCTGTGAATGCATATGCATCTTGGTGCTATGTTTCCTTGGGTGTCTCTCATGGATTTGTTGTTGGTTAGAGTTGGACTAAAGAGCTGGAGTTTTCACAAGTCATCAGTTCACTTAGATCCATATTTGATATTACACCCAATGGTGTCACCCATGTTAATGAATTTGACTAGATTCTGAGACACTGTGATACAATGGAGAAGTTTATGGAGTGGTGGTCGGACCATACAACTGGATTTACAGTTACTGGCGACACCCCTACTGAAAACTATAACACCAGATCAAGTGTTTGACCTTTCCTATGAGTAGAAGTAGCCATGCTTTGTATAAAGCCAAGTGCACTCATCAAGTTGAGGAAGTCCTGCCCAAATTGGGATAGGAAGTGTTAAAGTCTTCCAATATACGCTAGCAGGGTCAAAATAAATCTTCTCCCATCTCCTGGGGGTCTGTATATTAACAGTATCATGAATCCTCTATTGAGATGTTGGCAGCTAACACATTCGAAAGATGAAAGTGTGTGGACTGATATTGGCTGGGGTTTAAAGATGATTGTGCGTTTTTGTGGCTTCTGGGTTGAATCACTTCAATTGGGTTTGTAGGTAAGTGGCAGAGTGGCTATGATAGTATTAAGAGATTGAACTTTAAGTTTTGATTTTCCACTAAGGCAGCCAGGTGAGTGCCGTTGAAAGTGTCAAGTGATTTTAATGTAACCATTTGTAAGGAGATACTGATTGTAGAGGCTGCTTTTTGGGGTTGTAGGGAATGCAGAAATTAGGAAGTATAGGTGATCATTACCTCATCAGTGAAGGAATTAAAGTAGCCTCTAAGTTTTGCAGGGGGTGGTCACATTGTCATGTTCTATAGGATGTAGCTCAGTGAGAGGTGTGACATTTTATACTTCAGGCTGCTTTGTAGATAGCATAGATAAGAGAGCATGCATGCAGGTCAGATTACAAATGTGCTTCAGTGAAATATATATTTTTCCCATCAATAGGTTTTCTGATGAAAATCTGAGCATTGCTAAATAGATGATCAAATCTAAAACCCATTTAATAAAATCAAATATTGAAGGCGAGGAGGTTAAAATGAAGCTAATTCATGCAGATGCCAGGAGCATGGCAGCCATCAGAGGCACCTGTAGTTTTAAGTACAGCACAGTGGAATATGATTGGGCTATATAGAATTCTAAGTAATGATACATGATATAATTTTTGCTCTATAAACTTTAACTTTGCTTAAAAAATATGATATATTTGGAGTTACAATCATATCACGGTGACTCCCCTTTGAATGTCTCACAGTGCTGGGAATACCATGGTGTATATTCCAGTTAGGATTAATGGACCAATAAGGAGTCCTATTGCCTATCCTATTGTCTTTCCCTGGTAAAAAGGCAGATAAGCTATTATTCCCAGAGTTGCTACTAGACGTGTACACGGCAAGTAAAGTCGATTCGGTCAAAATTGTCATTTCGCTTTTGCCGCATTCCTTCTCAGGCAACACATTTTGTTTTCCGGACATTAGTTTGGACAAAATTCAAGGGCCTTTTTTTCATTCGGAAAGACATTCGGGGGCATTCCCAAAAGGTGGAGGTCCCTGAAAAAGTTCTGGACTCACCTTTCATTACAGAAATGCAAAAAGGTTCTCCCAGAGTAAGAGAGGCGCAACAGTAGTCGTAAGGCACTGGGCCTAGGCAGGCAGACACTGGCAGATAATAGGCACATGAAGGTTTGTAATGGCAGCAGCTACTTTTTCATTAACTTTTGCAATTCGTTTTCATTAGTTTCATTGGAGATGGCCCTCGTTTTTGTTGATTCGTACGAATGCATGATACAGGCAATGTTAGAAAAAAAGTTTGTAAAAAAATGAATGCACCAAGTCTACTTGTTACCATAGTTTATTCATTTATTTTTATATCTGTTGAGTTTATTTTATAATTATATTTCTGGGCAACTTAATTGTGCTAGAATAGATTGCACACCCATACTATTTTTCTTTTTCTATTCCGTAACACTTGTCTGTTTGTGTCAAATAAAATGAATACCTCATCTTTGTGGAATATTACAGATGTTTTCATAGGGGACTCTGTTAGAGGCAACAACTAAACAGGAGACAGACTTGATAATGAAGTGTAACAGACAGTGTGAACACAGTAAAGGCACATTGAATCTCTAGCTCATTGTAAATGCTCAGTAGGGTCAGCTACCTAAAATTATATCACACATACCTAGAAAAAAAGAGAGAGAGAAGCAACATTAACACTGAATGTACATAATATACAATACTTTGTCCTCAAATATTTATTACTATTGCGATTTCAAACCAATGCCTTTTTAGATTTGGTTTTTAACCAGGAACTATGCAGCTACTGAAAACATCCTACCCATTGTTGATGCAGCCATTAATTCTTGGGCATCTTAAGCGCACTTGCTTTTTCCTTATTTGGTCCACATTTCTAAAATTCTTTCTGTGGTTATACGACATAGCTGTAACTATTTCAGAAATATGAGAAAAAAGCATAGGGAAGTTTTTTTTACTTGGTTTCCTACAAAATATTATTAATAAAGTGCTCCAAGTGTCTATTTCACAGTACCTGATTATGAGAATATAATTTAAAGTCAAAAACAGTAAACAAGCCTTTTTATATTGTGTATACCAAATTCTTGTCTTTTTGTATATCAAATTATTCTTCATATTTTCACTGAAAGATGTCTCCTACTTATCTGTGGGCACGTTGCTTATTGAAATAGCCATTTTGTGCAATACTATAACCCTACAATTCTCATTATTATAGAAAAATAACCTCTCTCTCCTGTTTCTATGGCTTTTGCCGTACCCAACAATCTGGTGTTCACAGCTTGCATATTGTTATGCGGGACCTAGGACAACACGGATTATGCACCCACAATGCAGAGACGGTAGCGTAGCACAGCACAACGGGTATTGGAAGTTCCACAGTCGAGGCAGGCAGCACAGGAGCAAGGTCAATATACAAGCCGAAGTCGGGGCAGGCAGCACAGGATCAAGGTTAATATACAAGCCAAAGTCGGGGCAGGCAGCACAGAATCGAAGTCAGAAAACAAAGCCAAGGTCAGGAACACGTAGATCAATCAGAATAACTCACGATAACCCAGAGATACACAACAGTGACTCTTTGAACGGGCAATGAACTAATGGGACAGGGGGTTTAAATAGGAAGAATGGCGGGAAACACCATAGCAACCAAAGGGAAACAACAAAGGAAGACGTCATCGCGACCGGCGCACATTAATGGCGTCGGCGCGAACAATAAATAAACAAACCGGCATCTGCGTGTGCTACACCCGCGAGCGCCGCGGGTGTGCCACATCGGCAGATGCCGCCGAAGTCGAGCCCCGCGAACGAGTCGCGGCAACCCGCTCATAACCCTGCGAGTGCCGCCGACTCGTCGCGGCGGCTCGCTCATGACCACTGGCGCGTCGTGGGCGTGCCACGGCGGCTCGCATGTTATCATGCGTCCGCCGTGGGCGCGCCGCATCGACGTGCCCCTCCGTCCGTGCCGCGCGCACAGTACACCGAGAAGACGTGCCCGCGGCACGTCCTCTCAGTGTACGTGCCGCTGGCACGTCACACTGAGGGGACTGGAGCGCGTCAGCGCGCAAGCGCCGCCCACCAGCGGCAGACCGGCGAGGGACCGCGGCGGACACGGCAGGTATGACAAAATCCCCCCCCCCCAGGAGCGCGCCCCGAGCGCGAAGGACCGGGACGAAGCGGGAAGCGAGCGTGAAAGCGGGAGACACAGAGAGGGGCATGAACGGAGCGAGCAGGAAGCCAGGACCGCTCCTCCGGGCCATAACCCTTCCAATCGATCAAGTACTGAAGGGAGCCACGGTGCCAACGAGAATAACGGACGCGATGAACTACGTGTTCTTCGTGGCCACGGACGAGAACAGGAGCAGGGCGACGAGCAATAGAGATACGGGGGGCAACACACAGCTTCAGAAGGGAGACATGGAAGGTATTGGGGATCCTCATAGATGGCGGTAGAGCAAGGGACATAGCAACCTCGTTCACCCGCTTGAGGATACGAAAGGGACCTACATATCGGGGACCCAGGGACCGGCAGGGCTGACGAAGGGAGATGTGCTTGGTGGATAACCACACATAGTCACCGGCTTTATAACGAGGGGAAGGAGCGCGTCCCTTGTCGGCAGCTTTCTTGCCGCGAGCCTGAGCTTTAGCCAATTGTGCACCCAGCCTCCTCCAATGAGCCCGCAGGTTGGAGACCCGTTTCTTCACTGCCGGTAAGCCTCCACCACGAGACGAGGAAGGAGGAGGTAGGACGACAGGGTGGTACCCTAAAGCAGCAAAAAAGGGAGAACACTGTAAGGCAGTGTGCAGGGAATTGTTATAGGTCATCTCGTAGTTAAATCTGGTGAAGAATAGTGCCCATCTCGCTTGTCGTGGATTCATTCGCCGTGCACTTTCTATGTATTGTAAGTTTTTATGGTCTGTCATGACCACGACGGGTTGTTTAGTTCCTTCGAGGAGATGTCGCCACTCTTCCAAGGCGAGTTTCACTGCTAGCAGCTCCCTGTTCCCAACGTCGTAATTGCGTTCGGCAGAGGAAAAGCTCTTCGAGAAGAAGGCGCAAGGAAGGCATTTGGAAGTAGTCGGATGACGTTGAGACAGGACAGCCCCCGCACCGTTCTCTGATGCATCCACCTCCAGAATATACTGAAGGGCAGGATCCGGGCGTTGTAGTACAGGGGCTGAGATGAACGCTCGTTTGAGCAGGTGGAACGCCTTTATGGCCTCGCTGGACCAGACCTTGGGGTTTGCTCCTTTTTTAGTAAAAGCGGTGATGGGAGTTGCGATACTGGCATAGTTCCGAATGAATCGCCGGTAGTAGTTCGCGAAACCCAGAAACCGCTGGACCGCTTTCACGGTTCGCGGAATCGGCCAGTCCGTGATAGCCGTCAGTTTCGCAGGGTCCATCTCCAATCCCTTGCCAGAGATGATATATCCCAGAAAGGGAAGGCTGTGTTGTTCGCATACGCATTTCTCGGCTTTCGCATATAAGCCATTTTCGCGTAGTCTCTGCAGTACGGAACGGAGATGCTTACGATGGATGTCGTTATTGGGCGAAAACACGAG
Source organism: Sceloporus occidentalis (assembly GCA_023333645.1). Taxonomy (NCBI): domain Eukaryota; kingdom Metazoa; phylum Chordata; class Lepidosauria; order Squamata; family Phrynosomatidae; genus Sceloporus; species Sceloporus occidentalis. Next base: position 1,566,167 of record JALMGF010000028.1, read on the forward strand.
GATGTCATCGAGGTATACGATTACGTGCGTGAGTAGCATGTCTCGGAACACGTCGTTGACAAACGCCTGGAACACCGCTGGCGCATTGCAGAGACCAAAGGGCATGACTCTGTACTCGTAGTGGCCGAATCGCGTATTGAACGCGGTTTTCCATTCGTCGTTCTCCTTTATGCGGATCAGGTTATAGGCTCCCCTCAAGTCCAGTTTTGTGAAAATCGTGGCTCCTTTCAACCGGTCATAGATTTCCGTGATCAAAGGAAGGGGGTAACGATTTTTTACGGTGATGCGATTAAGACCTCGGTAGTCAATACAAGGTCGAAGCGATCCTTCCTTTTTGGACACAAAGAAGAAGCCGGCACCAGCAGGTGAAGAGGAGGGCCGTATGAACCCTTTTTCCAGGCTCTCCTTTATGTATTGTTCCAGTGCTTCGTTTTCTGGTTCTGATAACGGGTAGGTACGCCCTCTAGGCGGCATGGTGTCAGGCAACAAGTCAATGGCACAATCGTAAGGCCTGTGGGGAGGTAGTCGTTCTGCTTGTTTTTTGGAAAAAACATCCAGGAAGTCCCAATACTGCTTGGGTACCAGGAGTTTGGGATCTGTTGGCTTGATTTCCAGGACAAGGTTTACTCGTCGACAAGGAACGGAACAAAGACGGTGACATCGTGGACTCCAAGCCAAGACCTCTCCTCTTTGCCAATCGATACGTGGGTTGTGGGTTTGCAGCCAAGTGTAGCCCAGTATGAGAGGCGCATGCGGGGACTGGATTATTTCGAACACAATGGTTTCTTTGTGGGTAGCTCCGATGAACATGGTAAGGGGCGAGGTCTCTCGGGTGACTACGCCTGGACCCAACAGGGTGCCGTCTACGGTAGTAACGACTGAGGGTGTTTTCTTAGTACGCAGGGGCACGCGATGTTGTGCTGCCCATTGTTCATCGAGGAACACTCCCGCCGCACCAGAGTCTATGAACGCTTGGGTGACCACAGTGTGGTCGTGCCACCTAAGCGATATGGGAAGCAACATGCGGTTTGGAGGAGTGGAAATAGTCGCGCTTAGGGGTTCTCCTCGACTGCTCCCTAAGCCCTTTCGTTTCCCGGACGTACGGGACAGGAACGCAGGAGGTGGCCTGTTTGTCCGCAGTATAAACAAAGGCCGAGGTTCCTCCTTCGGGTCTTTTCTGTGTCCGAGAGATGGCGGATGGTGCCTATCTCCATGGGTTCGTCAGTAGGAGACCTGGGGACGATCGGTGGTGGCAGAGGCGAGGACTGAGGCATGTAGGGACGAGACTTGCGGTTTCTCTCTTTCTCTATGTTCCTTTCTTGGATGCGTTTATCGACGCGAAGACACAGAGCGATGAACTCCTCTAGGTCGAATGGTGGATCATGAAATAAGAGCGCATCCTTTATTCTCTCGTTTAGTCCTTTACGGTATGCTGCTCTCAAGGCCCCTGGATCCCATTTGAGCTCACATGCCAGAGTGCGGAATTCGATGGTGTACTGGGCCAAAGTCTTATGTCCTTGCTGGAGCTCCAGCAAGGAGGCTTCTGCCGTCTCTCTACGGCCAGGCATGTCAAAGACAGACCGCAGGGCTTCCATGAAGGCTGGACAGTCATCGAGTAACTCTGACCCCTGCTCAATCAAGGGAGAGGCCCAAAGTAATGCTTCGCCTTTAAGTAACGAGATGATGAAGGAAACTCGTTTGGCATGTGAACGAAAAACCCGAGGATTGTTCCGGAAGTGCAGAAGGCATTGATTCAGGAATCCCCTGCATTCCTTGGGTTCTCCCGAATATTTGTCTGGGAGTGGTAACCGTGCTGTAGGATCCTGTTCATCGGGACTGGGTTCCCTTGGTGCAAAAGGGGACCTGGTGGGCGGTGCAGCCGCCATTGACCGGAGCAACTCTGTCATGGTGTCCATTTTTTGCGACAGCGACTGCAGCTGGGAGGAATGAGACGTCAGTAGTTGTTCTTGCAGCTCCTGACGGGAGAGAACACTTGCCATCTCCGCGGGGTCCATGTTTGGCCCGTTCAATGTGTTATGCGGGACCTAGGACAACACGGATTATGCACCCACAATGCAGAGACGGTAGCGTAGCACAGCACAACGGGTATTGGAAGTTCCACAGTCGAGGCAGGCAGCACAGGAGCAAGGTCAATATACAAGCCGAAGTCGGGGCAGGCAGCACAGGATCAAGGTTAATATACAAGCCAAAGTCGGGGCAGGCAGCACAGAATCGAAGTCAGAAAACAAAGCCAAGGTCAGGAACACGTAGATCAATCAGAATAACTCACGATAACCCAGAGATACACAACAGTGACTCTTTGAACGGGCAATGAACTAATGGGACAGGGGGTTTAAATAGGAAGAATGGCGGGAAACACCATAGCAACCAAAGGGAAACAACAAAGGAAGACGTCATCGCGACCGGCGCACATTAATGGCGTCGGCGCGAACAATAAATAAACAAACCGGCATCTGCGTGTGCTACACCCGCGAGCGCCGCGGGTGTGCCACATCGGCAGATGCCGCCGAAGTCGAGCCCCGCGAACGAGTCGCGGCAACCCGCTCATAACCCTGCGAGTGCCGCCGACTCGTCGCGGCGGCTCGCTCATGACCACTGGCGCGTCGTGGGCGTGCCACGGCGGCTCGCATGTTATCATGCGTCCGCCGTGGGCGCGCCGCATCGACGTGCCCCTCCGTCCGTGCCGCGCGCACAGTACACCGAGAAGACGTGCCCGCGGCACGTCCTCTCAGTGTACGTGCCGCTGGCACGTCACACTGAGGGGACGGGAGCGCGTCAGCGCGCAAGCGCCGCCCACCAGCGGCAGACCGGCGAGGGACCGCGGCGGACACGGCAGGTATGACACATATACAGTTCAAATGCATGCCTGCTGGGGGTCACTAATGTAGCTGAAAATTTTCAGTATTATGCAGCACCGAGAAATAATGTTACAGAGTCTGGGACATGAGATTATGATGTGCATTTATTTCAACACACCAGGGTTAGTTTGGAGACTGTTTTATAGGTAAAGCTATTTTATTCATTTTGTGTAACATTCATATTTCCAATCATGGAACATTAACAGTGATGGTCTTGAATGTGAAAATGCCTTTGCATCATCATCACAAAATACAATCTGAGAATAAGAATAAATGGTTTTAATGACCTACTACGTATATGTCAAATTCATCCATCTGTAGATAAATGAAATCCAGAAAAATCAAACCTTATGTTATATGCATGTATTCCCTGCACAGAATATGGATATGTGAATGTGGTACAGTTTTTTTTCCCCTACTCTGTACCAATTACTTAACTTAGTTGGAATAGCATGTAATAATGCTTAAATATATAGATTTTCTGAAATTCTGTATTGATAATATATTTTTAAGGATAATTTAATAAAATTAAATGTTTGCTATGGATTTTTATTATGGCACTAAGTACGGTAGGTAGCATTTATACCCATGATGGACACATTTTTCCCTGTGTGAGGCTGAGTCAACTATGTTTCTCCATTATTTCCATACGGCAAACCAAATAGGAAAAGTAACTAAAATAAAATTATTGTATTGTAGCCCCACGCCCTTAACGGTATACCATATACAACGTTATATGTAGGTAATAGCTCTGCTGTGACGGAGTCGAGATATAATATCAACTTCTGGTAAAAATGGCGGCCGTGGAGAAAACGGCAGGAGGAACTGCCTTATGTCAGACCTAGGACAAAGTCAAAGATAAATGCATTACTGCCAGGGTCAAGGGGAAGGTATTGTGGATGTTTAGGGTAGATTCAGTCAAATCGTCCATCGTAAAACGTTTACAATGGTCCAAATAATGCATTTTTAAAAAGACTGTTCTAGACGTTCAAGCATAAACACCATTGTGTTTAGGCGTTTTGTCTTCCTTGTTTTTGGGCATGTTATATATATAATAGAATCACCAATTTCTTAGACAATGGGAAATTATGTGACACCATTTAAAACCTCACTTTGTAGCAAAGCAGCAGGCAGAGAGACAGCAGCCGATAGTGACACAGGTCAGGGAAAGACAGCAGGAGATGAGGATAAAACAGCCAGCAAGCATAAGGATGTTAAGAGATACTGTAGAAGATACTTACCAGGGGGCCAATACAGAATAAAAATAAGATCAGTGGTATTAATTCAAAAAAGAGTTTTCAAGTGAGTTGTTATAACATGAAACATTTCATCAGACCTGAACTCGCCTACAAACTCACGGGATGGTTAATTAAACCATGTGTGATAGAACGAGACATGTAGAAAAAACAGAAGCATGGTCAAAACAATAATTAAAATAGTAAAAATACCCCCTAGCCCAGGTATTTGCCCTGTGTTCCCTAAGATCCGATTATATCCTTTCGTTCTCATCATTATGAATGTTCACTGCAAACAATATCATACAAAACCATTTTAGATTTCTTGCATGTCCTGTATGAGCAATCTGTTATAAAGTGTGTATATGTATTTTTCCAACATCCAGATTAATTTAGTTTAATGTTCAGAAGATTCTCTAAACTATGAATATAGTATGTCATTTTAAAAAGTGCCACTTTTACAGTTGATGATCTATATCACAGACTAAGAACGAAGTGTTACTGTTATCTAAAAGCTCTCGTGAAATTTTGACAAATGCAATGTACAATTACATTTGAAAAAATGAAATGTCTGAGCAAAATTGAAGATATCAGTTTTGCAAATAGATATACATTACCATCTTGTGAAAGATGCAAGGTCCCTCTTCGACTTTACCTCTGTAACATGCAATTAGTATAAAAAATGGCAAATGTATTTAAAATGTGACCTAAAATACTGTACACTTTCCATCTCCCTCTTCTGTAGAGTCTCCACTTTTATAATTGCTTTCCATTCTTTTGAGACCATGGCAATCCTTAATGTAGGAATGTCTAGACTGTGCCTCCTAGGGGCTTTACACAATTTATGAAGAACGAAAAAAGTGGCAAAAAATATGAAATTACACAGCTTGAACATTAACCCATTGTGAATGGACCTAATTGCAAGTCACCCCAGAAATAACATGTTCTGTCAACTACATTTCTCAATGAAAAAAAGCATACCTCCTAACACTCATGGGTTTCATACAACAGTCCCAGTTTTGCAGTGAAGACCATGGACCGGTTGGTGAAATGTAGCCCCCTTGTGACACTCTGAAGCTGAGCGCTACATAGTGGCTCTTCGGAATAGGTCTCTTGGACCCTGTTGCCCTTTTGCCATCCACCTCAACACAGGTATCCCAGTTTGGACACCATGTTGAGGGTATGGTAAAAGGACACATTTTAAATTTCCTCTTTCCACAACATTACCCAAGGCACTGCCCTTTTTTGTGACCTTCATGCCTTTAAATATGGTGAAGGGACTAAAGAATTTACTAGGCAGCACATGCAACAAACGCTTTTACCTAGAGGTTTGAATCTTTAGCACAAGGAAAAGTGTGGTAGGTAAGGACAAAAAAAAAATCAGCATCAACCAAATTAGGTATTCCCAGTGTGGACATAGACATATAAATATATATATATATATATATATATATATATATATATATATATATAGCAATATTACCATATACCTCATTGTTTCTAATAATGACATAGTGTTCCAGACACACATGATCAAAGTGTTCAACTTTGTGTCGTGTGAAGCCTGGAAATAAGCTAGTTACAGGATATTCTGTCACTTTTATTTTGCAGCTGATACTGTTTCAGTGTGAGCAAACTGGGAACTATATAATAGGATAGTTGCCAATATGTAAAAAAAAATCCAGGGATATTTTGCAACACAAAACTGGCAATAAATGAATCATATAAAATCATACTGGGAGGGAGTACAGTTGGCATGGAGGAGATATCCAAATAATAACATAGAATAACCTAGAAATTAGTTAAAATAAACCAAAAAAAAAATGAAAAAAATCACCCAGCTCTTGGATTTTCTCTATAGACTTGAATAGGCCCCATTCAAATCAATGTGAACATTTGTGTGCCTAAAAATGTGTATGCCTAGTCTGCTTTTTGGGGAATCCTCCTCGGGACATTGATATATATCAGACATTGATATATATCAGCATGTAAAAAAGAGTATATTTAAAATATGGGAAAAGTGGGAATTTAGGCAAAGCTTTGCAATTTTTATCTTGACTTGTTTATCAAACGGACAGATGTTTAGACATTGATAGGCCAACTTTACACTAGAGCATAGAAATTTGCTTACAGTTTCTGACTACACAATTTTCTCTTCACTAGATAATATCAGTTATCTTGATCGGTGGTTCAAACAGCATCCATTACCATAACAGTGCACGCTGTTAGCAGATGCTAAAATCATATGTCACGACGAGAGAGGTATACTCAGAGTCCAAAACATGTAACAAATGTTTTTAGCCAAGTTGCAGTCTACTTTTGTGAATATTATTTCAAGAAGGTGATAGAAAATGACGCTTGCCATATTACAATAAGGTTAATGTTCTGTTTCAATTCTGAAGAAATACAACACACAACTTTTTTTTTATGTCATTCAAATACCTGTTATTAATAGACATAATGCCACGTCTCCGATCCTGGGCTGGAGCATTGTCTTCAAGCAACTAATTCCCTGTCACACAGAATTTCCCCAATTAATATGTAATCTAATGGTTAATCTTGTGGATCATCAAGGATTGTGCCAAGTATCCTGAAAACTCTGTACTTCTTTTAAGAAGTATAGTTTGACCCCATGAGACAGATAGCAAATTCCGTGAAACCACCGACTACACTTTTAAGTGATTGTCCTCTCTCTTAATATTTCTTTTGTAATGTTATCATTGCATAATTCAGCAGTATTATACAGTCTCTTAGTTTGTTCCTGGTACAAAAGGAGCATCTGTGGAAATGCTACAAATAAAAAAAAGTCATTTTTAAATTTGTAACCAAAAAAATCACATTTGTCAGAATATTAATTCACAGCAATACTAACCCACTAACAAACAGTGCAATATACTCAAGGGGAAATTCCATTGAAGTTGCTTCCTTGGAGAATTATTTTATATTCTACCTGCAGCTTTAGTGAGTTGCATAAATAGCAATCAGTATGTCAGAAAGTCAAATAAATTATTTTCCTTGCTTTTTTTTTGTATGACCTAACAAAACACGGACAATTCCATCTGAATAGATAAACTGTACATTTGAGGTGACACAGACAAAATAAATATATATTACTACCTACATTCCATAGAGATGATATTTTACAAATATTTTACATTGTGTATAAAATATATATATATATATATATATATATATATATATATATATATATATATACACATACATATGTATATATATAAAATTGAATTTATTTTATTTATTTATAATATTACATAAAATTAAATCAAATCACACTATGAAAATAATAAGAATATTTTGTTAGTCCCATGGTTTTAAAATATATTCCACCAAAAATTTGTGGCTGATATAACAGGCCCATATTCACTAGTGACTAAAGCCTTTTTTTTAGATATCTGTGTTTGGATACTGGCTACTTTGTAATACTGGAAATGTTTGATTGCATTGTTTATGCTGTCCAGTCCACCCACTGCTTGGATTTCAGTATATAAACCTACAGAGGTTCATCCGGCTTACTGTTTGTGGAAATGTTTTCCAACACTTCTTTAACTCTAATATCAACTTAGCAGTAGTGCTTTGTTTACACACATGGTGATCTTTCCAGAGTTTTGATCCTGCCACCTACAATTCTAAAGGGTAATAGCTGTTAAACAAGTAAGGGTCCAAAACAATAAGTAATATGTTCAAGTTCACGTTGCTCAAGCTCAATTGAGTACAATCAGATTTGTAACTCATTAAGTAACTAATAATAATAATAGTAATACAAGGTTTGGCCATTGTAACTAACACATGAGGGAAACTATATAATTGACATCACCTTGCTACCTGGAAAATAAATTATATAAATAAGTCATATTATTATTATTAAGTCAAGTTATATTTAAATGAGAAATATATTATTAAATAATATATCTGCTTTATTTAAAAAAGGTGGTACTTTATAATGAATAGTATTTGAGTAGAACTACACAAAAATAACAGTGTCATTTGAATCCCACTGTAAACTTCTGCCAAAAAAAAAAAATGTTGAGGACCATGGTTGTTGTACAGGAATAGTTTTTTTTTTTTTTACGATTGTGGTTTGGTTACCTATGATTTTATTATATTTTTTATTTATTTAATATCACTTAATTAACTTAATTATCCTTCTTGAAAAATACTACACTAAATATGTATTTATTTTTGTTATATGTTTTCTTGTGCTGTGTCCTTGGGGGATTTCTTTTTTTGGGGGGTCCTTTATATCCTACCTTAATGTGATACAGCGCTGAAAAGTGTTTCTATGTTTGAGAACCATAATTGGAAACTGTCATTGGACATAACCCTTACAGCATTTAGTTGTTTTTTTTTATAAAATATTATTTTATGCTATAGCAATACTTTTTCAAATTTCACACATTCTGTGTTTTCAAATATATATATTAGCTTTGTCTTAATAAATATTCATGTTAGTTTACATTTTATTTGTGCACTTATTACCTTCTCTGTGCTATCTTTTCCCACATCATGGATGCATCCTCAATTATGCTAAGGCCTAGGGGAGGGCTAGCACATGCCCAGTGGGCTCTAGCCATCACCCACTGTAACTAACACTCACAGGCATAGTATTATTGGAGGGTACTGCAAGGATTTAATAAAGAGAGCACACAGAGTAATTGAATATAGCCCTTGGCATTAGTTTCTGCATAGCTACTATGAACTTTCTGCCTCTTGGCTGACCGGGACCTGTACCTGCATGCAAAGTAGTCGACAGACATGTATCCACACACTTCTTATCCCTGGTGTTTAGCACATTTGTGGGTGTCAATATTCACAGTAGTTACTTTTTGACATCCAAGGCATTGCAACAGTGATTCAAGGCATTCTTATGAACTGTTATTAATAAAAGCAATCAGACAAAATAATTTTAGCATGCATGGTTGGGCAACTCTTTAGTTTGCACCACATCATTTAGATATAAGACTTTTAATGTAAGTTCAATCTTTGAGTTATGTCTGCTGATCTTTACTCATCTAAATAAACATGAGACTGATTTGCCTTCTCACTAATTTTGTTCTTTTTACTCCAGATATCTAAAAAAAAAAAGCCTGGGAAGAACTGGTGAACTAAAGAATCACTCAAAAAAAAACTGCACTACGCCTAATGCACATATCCAGCTTTGATGCTGTCAGCTACGTATGATATATTGCAACAGAGCTTGGCTCCAAGACAACAGAATAATGGAAAAGGCTGCCTAAGAATCCTGACTTAAAATAATAATAATAAAAAATTAGATTTGTTCCTTAGATAGATGGGAATCAAAAATAAAGAAAACAGAGGATATCTATATCAAGACATGTTTTTGTTAATGGAAATAGCAGAGACTGTTTTATGTTCATTGCGTAAAGTAACACATAGTTGGTAGCGCTTCTTAGAATTAATATAATTATATAATATAATTAATATACATTCTGCTGTAGGGGTCCAGCAATGCAGACTAATACAGTGCATTGCTGGACCCCCTTTACCTAATAAAACCAGTTTTATTTTTGAATGGCCAAAGGCTATTTATTATTTTGTCCATGCCCAAACATCCAAGTTCAAACACTCCCCCATTTTGCACATGAAGTAACAGTGTATCACAGCCTCTGTGAATTTAGCTGTTTGCAAGTCCAGGAAGTGAAAAAACGGCAGGATTGAAGCAATGTGTTCTCCTGTCATGGGTGATGACCTTAAAGATTCTGTGGTAACTTGCTGGAAGACAATCCTGTATAATGTGCTTATTGGTGTTGTGCTTGTTCTCATAATTATAATCACCATATGTGGCAATGTGGTTGTATGCCTGGCTGTGGGCTTTGACCGGAGGCTCCGTAGCATGACCAACTGTTTTATTGTCTCCTTGGCTATCACAGACTTGCTACTTGGTCTTTTGGTGCTACCATTCTCAGCCTTGCATCTGTTACAAGAAGAATGGCCATTTGGGGCAACCTTCTGCAACATTTACACCAGCCTGGATGTCATGTTGTGTACAGCTTCTATCCTAAATCTTTTTATGATAAGCCTGGACCGTTATTATGGTGTCACAGCTCCTCTTCAGTATTCAATGTTTGTCACTCCATGCCGGGTGGCTATCGCTATGGGAGTAATATGGATTGTATCCCTTATGGTCTCATTCCTTCCCATCCATCTGGGTTGGAACACAAAAGATAAAATAATCCAGAACTTTAGAGATGATGATGACAGCAAGGAATGCAAATTGGAATTGAATAAGGAGTATGTGTTGGTGGATGGCCTACTTACATTCTACCTCCCCTTGTTTATTATGTGTCTGATGTATTATCGAATCTTTAAAATCGCAAGGGAACAAGCCAAGAGGATTAACCATGCCAACTGTAGCAATGCTGTTAGCCCCACACTACCCACAGTGCGAGAACATAAAGCAACTGTGACTTTGGCAGCTGTAATGGGGGCTTTCATTATCTGTTGGTTCCCTTATTTTACAGTCTTTACATACCAAGGAGTCAATGACATTGAAGTGGATGAGACAGCCTTCTTAATTGTTTTGTGGTTAGGCTATGCCAATTCCGCTCTCAATCCAATTTTATATGCTGCTCTGAATAGAGACTTCCGCACAGCTTACCAGCGTTTACTTCGTTGCCGGCGAGTGGGGCCCTTGAGCAATGAAACACCACTGACACTACTTCACATTCGTCGTCCTGGGGAGAGGACACCACAAGAAATGCAACATATCCAGGAGGAGAAGATACACAAATTACAAGAGAATGGGAAAGAAGGCAGTCCATTCATTGGAAACACATTAGAGAGGTAACACATATTTTCCAGTGTAATCTTATCTAATATTAAAGGCTATAAAAAAATGAATTCCATCACAAAATCGGGAAACTGACTAGTTTTCTTAGCCCAGCAGACTCTGGCTGCTTTCGTTCAAATTCTGCTTACTAATGCTATGATTTTAATGTCACAGGATCACTTATTATTGTTCCTAAAATGCAGTCGACAGGTGATATAGCCTCGCCCAGCTGACATATGCCAAGTAGGGAAACATCAACAAATTATGAGACCAATCAATAAATCATTGGTATAATTATACACAGTCGTTCAGTTGACATTAGCGCCTCTCGCCACTATTGCAACTCAAGCGGGCATCTGTTAGTGTGTGGACACCTGCTGGATAAGCACAGCCACATGCTGTAAAAGTGTAGCGCATGAATGTGTCAATGCAGCAGACGGCCACACTTGTTTCATGTATCAGTCACTGCCCTTAAAGTTCAGTTTCAGAACTTCAGTTTTAGAATCCTCTAAATATGTATGTATATATGATTGCACATTTCAATCCATTGTTTATCCTCCCTGGCATACTTATCCTGACCCAGATAGCATAATATGTGTTGAGCTCCCATTGAGATCAACTGGAATTCAATGCTCTTATTTAAAAGTCACGTAGTACAGTTGAACTCTTTTTGATTTTACTTGGTAAGGGTTCCTCATTTACTGGTGCCACAATGATTTATTTGGTGTTACAAACATGGCACTAGAAGAAATTCATCTCATCCACTCATACATGAAATCCTGGAAATAAATACTAGATTAGCCAGTGCCCCATAGGTACATGGCTGCCATTAACTTTGTGCAGTTTTTTTTTTTACTCTGAAACTTTAGGCAGGAGTGATAAAGCCAGAGTGATAGAGCCAGGTTTGGAAGTGATTTATAATGTTTATCACAACATCCTCTTTTTACATTGAACTATAAACCTTATAAAAAGTATGTATAGCAATATAAGTAGTTCCGTTTTCATTGGTATCATCCAGATAGCTAGACTGTCTGCAACCTTTTCAATGGCAACGTAAAACAGGCACTGTGTATGTGAAAAGGGGTGTTTTGCAGGTTGGTTGCAATATCACAGCATCTGCGCTAATAGGTGACTATAAAGGGTTATATAAAGTCGGTAAGATTCGAGGAGACAGTGTCACTTATAGCTCAGTGACATAAGTTAATGGGAATACAACAAAAAAAACATCCATACTTCAGAATCTGGTGAACAAATAATGTCATCCTAGATTAACTGTAAAACATAGCCACGCCAATTTAGTTTATTTTACTTTTAGATCGTCTTTTACCACTAGCTAGGCAGCTGAAATATACTTAAAACAAATGGTGGTGTGAGTGTATGGGTTTACTCTGCAGGAAGACTGTTTACTTTTCTATTGTATATAAAATGAAAAAAGCATTCCTCAGATAGAGATATGATAAAAAGAACAGGGTAAGGTGATTTCAAGAGCAAGACGACAAAGCATGGACAAAAAACAGCAATGCGAATTAAACGTCAGTGGGAGTTCATAGTGTGTGTTAGAGAGAAGCAATGAGTGTTTTCAAACATAGTATCTTGCATTGTAAAGAGAGAATTTACCGTCCCATGCAGCCTCACCAACAATGCATATTTAAATACTTTGTAAGTTTTATAATATGCACTATTTACCTGTAGCAAAAAATAAAACCACTAACCTTAAATAGAAGCCGCAGCCCCAGCAACAAACTGCCCCTCCATAATTTCGAGCTACTTTTGGCTGCCGGTCATTGGAATGAAAGCACTCCCATTGTACTTAATGGGAGCATTTTCTGCTCATACACTTAGGGAATCTCATTAGACCCCACTGGAACTCTTGTAAGGGGACATAATTAATCATTTTAAAGGGACTCTCAGTTATTATATGCATTAAAATATATATGGAGTGTCTGTTTAGTTCATATGTGATTTAATTGAGTCTTGTTACTTTGAGACAATGTTTAACAAGAAATGATTGAACTGAACAATGCATAGCTTTTAAACCAGTTAAGAAGGAAAAAATGGGAACATTTTAATAATATTCTGACTTTGTGTCCTGAGGAATGTGGTCGCACTTGGACATTTGTGATAACGTCCAACCAGAGTTTCCATTTGATAGCACGTCCTTCTACAGGGTCACAGGGAAAACAATGGGTTCTTTTTGTATAAGTGTTTCTGACGTAAGGTGTCAGCATGAGATAAAACACTGTAACCTATATGTTCCAAGAACACTAGCAACAGATTGCATTAGGATCAATATGGTAACATATTTCTTGATGAAGGCTAAAGCTATACCTGCTGTAACATGCATTTTACAGCATACATTTCTCATTTTCTTTTAATGAGTAACAGCATTAAAATCTAACATTGATTATACATCAGTCCTAAGTTAAACTATTAATTTAATGAATTTGTATTGTTTACCCAAATGTTAAATTATGCCCAAGATTATTGATTATGTGGAGATATTCTAAAATATATCCACTGCAAAAATATTAGTTAAATTATGTCCAACTAGTACTAATTACTAATTTTTCTTACTATAAATAATGAATGACATTTGAAATGAGAGTGTGTAAAAGAAATACATTTTTATTTGTCAAGGACACTTATCTGTCAACTTAACTCCTTTTTTTATAGTGTTCTCATATAGTTAAATGGACCAAAAATATGACATAAACTTACTACAAGCTATGCTATGAAGAATTCAATTTCAAATTATCATATGCACGTCTCTTAATTTTTCATAATCCCTCTACTGATGCACTAAATCAAAGCTGCGTAAAACAAAAGTATACATTAGATGTAATGGGCCACTGCTTATCTGCTGTTGAAAAGACACAAATAATCATATAAAATATTTCTGCTAACGTTTTTTTTTATTAACCCATCTAGTACTTACATTGTGTGGTGTGCATTTAATGTTGAAGGATTATTAGTGTTTCTCCAAGAGTTTGATAGTCCTCTTTCCAGCTGAAAAAGCTCATATAATGTCTCTCATTGAGTGCTATGAACCAGTTGTGACTAATATTATTATTGTTCTACCAGCCGGGAGAGCAGCTCATCCAATGTGCAGGGGATCCGAAAGGAAGGAAAGCCCAGGCAGGTTGTGGTGGTAGGGGATTCAATAATCAGGAAAACAGACAGGGTAATCTGTAGCTCTGATCGCAGCAACCGAATGGTTTGCTGTCTCCCGGGTGCCCGGGTTCGGCATGTTGCGGACAGAGTGGATAGATTATTGGGAGGGGCTGGCGAGGATCCAGCTGTCTTGGTGCACATTGGCATAGTAAGAGGAAGATGGAGTGTCCTAAAAGGTGATTTTAGGGACTTAGGTAGTAAGATTAAGAAAAGGACCTCCAAGGTAGTATTCTCAGAGATACTACCTGTGCCATGCGCTACACCAGAAAGGCAGCGGGAGATTAGGCAGCTAAATGCATGGCTGAAGTCTTGGTGTAAGAAGGAGGGCTTTGGGTTTTTAGAGCACTGGGCTGATTTTGCTTTGGGGTACAATCTCTATAGTCGTGATGGATTGCACCTAAATGCAAGAGGGTCCAATGTGCTTGGGGAGAGAATGGCTAGACGGTTGGAGGAGATTTTAAACTAGGAATGGGGGGGTGGAATACATACCGGGCTAGACAGAATAGAAAGGGAAGGAGATTTACTTAGTAACCAGGTGGGTGGATCTGGGGGCTTGGTCTATACAGATAATAGGGAGAAGCATATATTTTGCCCCCCAAAGCAAGGAAAGAAAGCGATTGCAGAATCGGTGTTAAATGACAAGCTAAAGGTCATGTCTACAAACGCTCGCAGTTTAGGGAATAAGATCCATGAACTTGTAACAGTTGTGGCAACTGAGAATGTTGATATAGTGACATATCAATACCGGGGTTCTCTTTATATAGAAAAGACAGAAAGGGCAAGAAAGGGGGAGGGGTGGCCCTATATGTGAAAAATAACATAAAATCTAACTTAATACAAATTAGTGAGGAGAACTTAGAGTCGGTTTGGGTTACAGTACAATTTGGCAAAAGGAAAGTAACTGGCATAGGTGTGATTTATAGACCCCCAGGACAAGTAGAAGAACTAGATAATCTACTAGTGGAGGAAATAGCTAAAATGACAGTGAAGGGGGATGTTATAATCATGGGTGACTTTAATCTTCCTGATGTGGGCTGGAAAACGAAAGTAGCTGGTTGTACCAGGAGTGCGGATATTCTAAACTCCTTACTGGGATTATCTTTAAAACAGGTAGTTGAGGAACCAACTCGTAAGGAGGCCATATTGGATTTAGTGTTCACAAATGGAGATTTGTTAACAGATATTTCTGTAGGTGAAAGTTTGGGATCTAGTGATCATCAGTCTGTGTGGTTTAATATACGAACAGTGACTGAGTCACACCACACAAAAACAAAAGTTTTAGATTTTAGAAAAACTGACTTTTCTAAAATGAGAATATGTATAGAGGAGTCATTATCAGACTGGGACAATTTAAATGGCGTTCAGGAGAAATGGGATTTTGTAAAAGCTGTATTATTGAAGATAACAGAATATTGTATTAGGCTGGTCAGTAAGAGTAAAAGATTAAAGAAACCGCTGTGGTACTCTGCAGAAGTGGCCAAAATCGTAAAAGACAAGAATTTAGCCTTTAGTAGATACAAAAATACCCAAAGTGAGGAAGATAGACAGATCTATAAAATTAGGCAGAAAGAGGCAAAGAAAGTTATAAGAGCTGCCAAATCACATGCAGAAGAGCGAATTGCCCTCAGTAAAAAATGGAGATAAAACATTTTTTAGATATATAAATGAGAAAAGGAAAGTTAAACAAGGATTAGTTAGACTAAAAACAAAAGGAATATATGTAGAAGATGATAAAGGTTTAGCTGACTGCCTCAATGAATATTTCTGTTCAGTTTTTACAGATGAAAATGAAGGAATGGGACCTCAGTTGGGAAAAAAGACTGAATTATTTGAAATATGTGAGTTTATCGAGGCGGAGGTTTTACTTCAGCTGTCTAAGGTAAAGACAAATAAGTCGATGGGGCCTGAGGGGATACACCCCAAGGTATTAAAAGAGCTTGGGGATGTACTAGCAAAACTGTTAACTGATATATTTAACGAATCGTTGGTAACGGGAGTTGTCCCTGGGGATTGGAAAGTAGCGAATGTTGTGCCCATTTACAAAAAAAGGCAGTAGGGAGGAGTCGGGCAACTACAGGCCAGTTAGTCTTACATCTGTAGTGGGGAAATTAATGGAAACAATGTTAAAGGAAAGGATTGTGGAACATCTGAAATCACATGGGTTTCAAGATCAAAAACAACATGGGTTTTCCTCAGGAAGATCATGCCAAACAAATCTTATTGATTTCTTTGATTGGGTGACTAAAGAAATTGATCGCGGTGGTGCAGTAGACATTGCGTATTTGGATTTCAGTAAGGCCTTTGACACTGTCCCACATAGAAGACTTATAAATAAGCTGCAATCTCTGGGTTTAGATCCCAATGTTGTTGAATGGATTAGGGAGTGGCAGACAACAGAGGGTTGTAGTGAATGGTGTATATTCAGAACAAGGTCTTGTTACCATTGGGATACCTCAGGGATCTGTACTTGGACCCATTCTCTTTAATATTTTTATTAGTGATATTGCAGATGGACTTGATGGAAAGGTATGTTTATTTGCTGACGACACAAAAATTTGCTACAGGGTTGATGTTCCTGGAGGAAGAAGCAAAATGGAAAACTGGAAAAATGGTCAGAGCTGTGGCAATTGGCATTTAATGTAGATAAATGCAAAGTAATGCACCTGGGCCATAAAAACCCAAGGGCAGAGTATAGAATATTTGGTACTGTCCTACCCTCAACGTGTGAGGAAAGGGATTTAGGGGTAATTATTTCTGAGGATTTAAAGATAGGCAGACAATGCAGTAGAGCAGCAGGTAATGCTAGCAGAATGCTTGGTTGTATAGCGAGAGGTATTAGCAGTAGAAAGAGGGAAGTGCTCATGCCGTTGTACAGATCACTGGTAAGACCTCACTTGGAGTATTGTGTACAGTACTGGAGACCATATCTCCAGAAGGATATAGAAATGTTGGAGAAAGTGCAGAGAAGGGCTACTAAAATGGTTTATGGATTACAAGATAAACCTTACCAGGACAGGTTAAAGGATCTTAACCTATATAGCCTGGAAAAAAGACGTGACAGGGGGGATATGATAGAAACATTTAAATACTTAAAGGAAATCAACAAGGTAAAGGAAGATAGTTTATTTAAAACGAGAAATACTACCACAACAAGAGAACACAACCATAAACTAATCATATGAAACTTGAGCAAGAAAATTAGCCCTTTTACTTTAAGGCCAGTTGCCAATAAATCACAAGTGTATGGCTGCACTCTATACCTTAATTGCACACAGCCAAATAGTAAAGGAAGGGGGGAAAGGGGTGTTGGGACATTTACTAACGTAGCTACAATACCTGGGAACTTCTGAGCTCCGGCTACACTGAGCCTTCCCATGGCCAGGACTGCCCACCAACGTCGTTGGGCGCCCCCCATTTAAAGGGAAAATGGGCGGGGAGAAAGGCGTGTCAAGACCCTGCTCCTGTGATCCAAATGATTCGGGTCTTGACCCGGAGAAGCGGTGCTTTACCCGGAGATCTCTGAGTCAAACCAGAAGAGTTCCCAGGTATGGCTAATAGCTACTTGCTACCATAGTAAAAAAAAATGAAAGAGGCAGCATGGCTAGCAAAAAAACTTGACCCCTGCTAAGATACAGTCATCAGTAATTATGATGTTACAGGTCCACGCTATACTCCCCTCCTACAATAGAAAAAAATGAAAAATAGAAATAAATTACAGATGCATGTTTCTTTAACCCCTTCGCGACCTTTGCCGGTTCAGGACCGTCATGACATGAAGGTCACTAAATGACCTTTGACGGTCCTGAACCGTCAAAAAGTAAAATAAGCTTAGAAAGTGATCAACGATCACTTTCTTCGCTTAAACGGCGTTACTGTAATGCCTCGATGTCGAGGCATTCAGTAACGCCAAGATCGGCATCGGGGGCCATGTCTGGCCCCTCCCCGAGGCGTCAACAGCCGCCATACATTGTATGGCGGTGGACGCCCGTTTTAAAAGCGTTTAGGAGGCGATCAACGATCAGGAGGCATCCAGCGACACCAAACACTTACCTCTGGGTGGGCTGTGACCGCTCAGGAGAGCGGTCACAGCCGCAGCTGCCGGTGTTCTTCGCCATCAACAAGATGTAAAAGAAACAAAACAAGTTTTTAAAGTTCGCTAGATGGTCTAGAGAACTCTGGCTCCACTTGCAGGTTGAATACAGGTACTGCATTCAACCATGCAAGTCAATGGAGCCCAGCTTTCTAATCACAATGTGATTAGTAAAATATTCAATACAAAAAAAAAATATGGGAAAAAAAATATGGAAAAAAAATATGGAAAAAATTAAAAGTGCTAACATTTAAAAATAATTATGCAGTGATGTCACTAGATGAACCATCCAGCAAAATGTGTAAAAAAAATATAAAAAAAAGTATTAAAAAAATAAAATAAAAAAATAAAGTTTATTATTTTGAGCAAGTGCTAAAATTTCTCAAAAATCTCAACAAAGAGTTAAAATAAAAGCACTTCAAATACCCAAGGGGTGTCTAATATAAAAAAAATGGCTGATGGGGTTTAATTGGAGTGGCTGAGCTCAAAGATAGGGCATAGGTACAGACTTTCCAAAATGGACAAAAAAAGCGCACTTCCCAAATGTGGCATTTTAAATCTCAAACAACACGACAAATCCATGAATGTCACACATTGGGGTGTTGTTTGACAGTGGCATATACCAGGACCTGTATATCTATAACTAAAGTACTATTACAAAGTTTGACAAAGTGTAGTTGTATAATTGGTGCATGGAAAGGGTTAAAATAACAGCATTTGGAATACCCTGGGGTGTCTAGTTTTCAAAAATATATGGTTTGAATGGGTTAAATTGAGTTAACCGGCTTCAAAGATGTTCCAAAGAGGAGATGGAGGCAGAATGACCAGATTTGTTAAAAAAGATTTGGAAATCATAAAACGCTGCTTGTACTTATTGCCCTATAACTTACAAAAAACAGCAAAAAAACATAAAAACATTGGGTATTTCTAAACTCAGGACAAGTAGTAGAATCTATTTAGCTAGTTTTTTTACTTGCTTTTTTAGGTGAGTAAAAGATTTTTCAAATAAAAGTCATAAAATGTTTCACCATGTTTTTTTTATTTTTTTTATAGTAAATAAGATGGTATCTGAAGAAAGCCCATCTTGTCCTGAAAAAAACAATATATAACTTATGTGGGTACACTAAATGGGTGAGGAGAAAATTACAGCTGAACACAAGCACCACAAAAGTATTAAAACAGCCTCGGTCCCACAGGGTACAAAACGAAAAATGAGCCCGGTCCTTAAGGGGTTAAATGAATTACCTTTTTTAAAAGGGGTAAGAGGTTGGCGTGTGAAAATATGTATTTTCTAACTATATTTTATTTCAATTGCATTATTGACTTTTAACGCCTTTTAAATGTGCAATCTACATGTGTGTATGTATGTGTCTATGTATATATAATTTCATTTGTAATGTATAACATTTGGCCTGCAATATATGTGAACAGACGTGCACTAATTGCTTTAAACTAGATGTTCATGAAAAGATTATTTTATTGTAAGTGCATACCTGGTAACTCCCCAGGTTTCGCCGGAGACTCAATGTTTCTCCAGCTCACTAAGGGGAACTCCCGTCATTCCTGTTCATGTCTCCATTAAAAATAGTGTGTCCTGCAAGTAAACAGAGATGTCTACGTCAGCTGGACCGCCTACCTGCATCCCGCAAGGGTGCTCCGGGTACCCGGAGCCAGAACGTTCCCAGGAATGCCTAAGTGTAAGCTGTCTAAAGCTAACCCCATGACCCCTGACAGTTAACAGTAAGGGACTAGTTTAGCTCAAGCAACCTATCTGGTTAAAACTGGATATCTGGTAAAATTAGCATTATGTAATTATTTTCCTGTTCTACATTGCTGATATAATAATGGTCTGAATCAATTAACAATAATTTTAGATTTAATAAGGAAATCTTACTTTACCGAGAACTTCACCAAGCAACAGGTTCCAGAGTGCCACCTTTGCCCTAAGCAGCTTATCAGTGCCATCCTAACGCCCAAACAGCCTGCCTGTGCCATCTTTACCCAGAGCTCGTCAGTGCCCCCAAACTTTTGGTCTGTGCCATAATTGCCCCCAAACAACTTGTCGGTGCCTTGTTTGCTCTGTGCCCCCCATGCACTGTGACACACATATACCCTTCATTCTAACACATACACACATGTACCCTTCATTCTAACACACACACACTTTCTCTCACACCACTCATGCTAACACACACTCCATCTCATACATCTTATCCTATACATAGACTCCCATGCTCACATAGTTAGTATAGACATCAATGCTCACACACACTTATACATAGACATCCAAGCTCACATATACTTATACATAGATGTGTAATAACAAGAATAACAGGCAGACTAGATAAGCTGAATGGTTCTTATCTTCCATTAAATTGTATGTTTGTATGCTAAAAGCAACATAACAAAACGGGTGATATGATGGCATGGAATGTACTCTCTGATAAAAAGAAAGTTAAGATGGCTGTTCCTAGTGCGGACGAATATTGTGGATTTCTAAAGCATACATTGCTTGTTATAATGTGTAAACACCATATTTTAGCCAATTTATTGTAAGCAAATCATAAAGGCACTGCTTGACTACAGGTGGGGCACTCAGTGAGGATTCAAATAGATTACCTAAAATTCTATTAGTGGGGTAAGCACCTGTAGCTTTAGTGTCCCATTCATGCAGGGCTTGAGTTGTGTGTCATTGTAAATCATGTTGAAACATTTTGCAATCACTGTAAACGGGACAAGCACAAGCAAATTTAAATTTTATTGCTAATAATCTTTCCCCCATCAGTGATAAATAGAACCACTAAAGCTCAATAGTACAAACAGACAGGATAGAATTAGTCTTAACTGCGATCCTGTCACCTAGACAAATTACCGCTACAAGATCCAGCAGTCTTTGCTGTCTGGCCAGACAATTACAGAGAAAAGCATTAGAAATCCTTCGTTCAGATGCTGAGTTACTCTTAGCTTTTTGACTCAGTGGGTCATGTACTTAACAGGTTTGCCCTTTTCAACATCACTGTGCTTTCATCGCATTTAGTGTACTCGTCATTTGCTGATATTTCCTTTTAAGTAAGGTGGCTTTACAACATCTTTCAGAAGTACACACTCGGCTGTTGTAGAATATGAAAGTTAATGTCATGGTTCAAAAACAGCTAAAATACAAGATGCATTGGGAATGTTTCTCAAATAAAAGGATCTAAAACCAAAATGATGTTATACAAGAATTCCCACATCGAACCTGCACCGAGGCCTTCCAAAATGGCTTCAGGAAACACTGTATAATATAATGGAACAGTCAATATAATATAGAAACATAGAAAGTGACGACAGATAACAACCATTCAGTCCATCCAGTCTGCCCAACCAGGGTCTAGAAGCTAGAACACAAAGTAAATAAAAAATATGCAGATTTTATTGCTCTGTGCTTATTCATTAGGCCTTTAAGTCACCACTAGGAGGTTGGCATTGCCTAGCCCTATTCTATAATAGGTATTCGTAAAACGCATTGTAAAAATAATTTCAGTGGCAGTGAAAAGAACAATTACATTATTATAGGGATTTAAATGCCAATATTATTTGTGTTTTTATTAGTATTTAATATTAGCATTATATTATTTTGCAATTATATTTTACATGGCTTATTTTAAAAAAGAATTTGGAAAAGTGATACGCAATCAAAGATAAACCCTAACAACAATATCAGCTACAACAGTAAAAATCCGCAGGAGGCATAAAAAGAAGTAGCTATATGAAGGAACACCTATTGTTTTCTTGAACTGTCTGGGCATGTATCTGAACATGCCATATACAGGACGGTAGGGAGCCTCATCTTCTAGCTCTCTGGAAGAGATGTTTACTTCTAAAATATTCCTTTTGTTCAAAACCATAATCTGACAACACAAAGTTTTTATTCTCTATTACCTTAAGAAGATTAAGCTACTAAATTTAAAAAGTTTAACAAAGAACAGAAAAATAAAACGAAGCTTATGTAAGATAGAATGTTTTGAGCACATGTATAGAGAGGTAGAGATCAATGGATTTATACACTGCAATACTATTTATGATTTAAATACAGATGGTGTGTGTGTACATGCATAATATATATGATAAAAAAAAATAGAAATGTATATGTTACTGTGTTCTCTCACAGTCTGTGAATTTCTCCTCCCATTAACATCAGGCATCTTCTGACTAGTAATCATAGGGGTATTTTAAGCAGGTTTTGTTTCAAACTAAAATTGAATTTATGGCTTTTTTATTTTTTTTTCCAGTTTTAGTGTCTAAATTATTCTTGAATACAAACAGGATAGCTGTGTTATTTCCATAATGCATAAGTAAAATTAAATCTGTGCATGTTTCTGCGTTATCTAGGCAGTATCAGGACATTTTTAAAGAAATTATTTTACACTTTACTGTACCCTGTTCCATGCTAAGATAACTGCTCTTAAACTTGTAATGTTGGAACATAATTTTTCATAAGTACAGTAGTCTGTATGAAAGCATCACTGGATGCTAGACAGAAAAAATAGCAGAATGTCTTATCTACATACTATAGATTTGCCCAGACATACACATAGTAACATAGTTCATAAGGTTGAAAAAAGACCAAAGTCCATCAGGTTCAACCTATATACATATTGTGTCCCTACTGTGTTGATCCAGAGGAAGGCAAAAAACCCTTATGAAGCAGATGCCAATTGCCCCATACCAGGGGGAAAATTCCTTCCCGACTCCAAATATGGCAATCAGAATAAATTCCTGGATCAACGTTCTGTCCCTATTAATCTAATATCCATAACTTGTAATATTATTGCTTTCAAGAAACACGTCCAGGTTCCTTTTGAACTCTTATTGAGTTTACCATTACCACTTCCTCTGGCAGAGAGTTCCATTATCTCACCGCTCTTACTGTAAAGAACCCCCGTCTGTGCTGGTGTAGAAACCTTCTTTCCTCCAGCCGTAGAGGATGTCCCCTTGTTATAGATACAGTCCTGGGTATAAATAGGTCCTGGGAGTGATCTCTGTACTGCCCCCTTATATATTTATACATAGTTATTAAGTCCCCCCTAAGCCGTCTTTTTTCCAAACTAAATAACCCCAATTCTGATAATCTTTCTGGGTACTGTAGTCCTGCAATTCCCCTTATTACTCTGGTTGCCCGTCTTTGAACCCTCTCTAGCTCCACTATATCTTTCTTGTACACTGGTGCCCAGTACTGTACACAGTATTCCATGTGTGGTCTGACTAGTGACTTGTACAGTGGTAGAATTATTTCCTTGTCGTGGACATCTATGCCCCTTTTGATGCACCCCATGATTTTATTTGCCTTAGCAGCAGCTGCCTGACACTGGTCGCTACAGGTAAATTTACTGTTAACTAAAACTCCTAAGTCCTTTTCCATGTCAGTCGTCCCCAGTGTTTTCCCATTTAATACATATTCCCAGCCTGGATTTTTCTTCCCCATGTGCATAACCTTACATTTATCTGTGTTGAACCTCATCTGCCACATCCCAGCCCAAGCCTCCAACCTATGCAGATCCATTTGTAACCGTGCACCGTCCTCTATTGTGTTAACCACAGAGTTTAGTATCGTCTGCAAAGATTGATACTTTACTATACAATCCCTCTACAAGGTCATTAATATATTAAAAAGAATAGGACCCAAAACTGACCCCTGTGGTACCCCACTAGCAACAGTCACCCACTCAGAGTATGTACCATTAATAACCACCCTATCACTGAGCCAGTTACTTACCCACATACACAAATTCTCCCCCAGCCCAAGCATTCTCATTTTATGTACCAGCCTTTTATGTGGCACCGTATCAAATGCTTTGGAAAAATCAAGATATACGACATCCAGCAATTCACCCCGATCCAGTCTTTAGCTCACATCCTCATAAAAGCTGATCAGGTTAGTTTGACAGGACCGGTCCCTTGTAAACCCATGCTGATATGGAGTCATATATTTATTTTCATTGAGATACTCCAAAATAGCATCTCTTAGGAAACCCTCAAACAGTTTACACACAACAGAAGTTAAACTAACAGGCCTATAATTCCCCGGGTCACTTTTTGTCCCCTTTTTGAATATTGGCACAACATTTGCTATGCGCCAGTCCTGGGGAACAGACCCTGTCACTATAGAGTCCTTGAATATTAGAAATAGGGGTCTGTCTATTACATTACTTAACTCCCTTAGAACGCGGGGGTGAATGCCATCTGGACCTGGTGATTTGTCTATTTTTATTTTTTTTAGGCGGCACTGCACTTCTTCCTGGGTTAGACAGGCGACATGTACCGGGCCATTTATCTCATCCTGCTGTATATTACCTGGCATTTCATTTTCCTCTGTGAATACAGCAGAGAAGAATATATTTAATAGATTAGCTTTTTCCTGATCCCCATCTATAACTTCTCCCTCATTACTTTTTAAGGGGCCAACGCTTTCATTTTTAACCTTTTTACTATTTATATAGTTAAAGAACATTTTGGGGTTTGTTTTACTCTCTTTGGCAATGAGTCTTTCTGTCTTTAATTTTGCTGCTTTTATCTGATTTTTACATATTTTATTTTTTCCCCGATTGCTTTTTAGTGCTTCCTCACTGCCTTCCTGTTTTAGTAGCTTAAATGCCTTTTTTTGCCATTTATTGGCATTTTTATTTATCCACATTGGTTTTTTCTTGTTCTCTTTTATTCCCATATGGTATGTACCTTTCACAGTGAGAATTTAAGATATTCTTAAAAATCTCCCATTGAGTGTCTGTACTCTTGTTTTTGAGGACATTTTCCCAATTTACAGTGTTAAGGGCTTCTCTTAGTTGATCAAACTTTGCTTTCCTAAAGTTCATAGTTCTTGTGGCTCGTCTAAGAGTTCCCTTATTGAAGGACAAGTTATAATGTATCATATTGTGATCACTATTTCCTATGCCCCCTGACCTGCACATTAGTTACTCTGTCAGGTTTGTTGGTTAATATTAAGTCCAGTAGGGCGCCCCCTCTGGTCGGGTCCTGTACCATTTGGGACAGATAATTATCCTTACTTATAGTCAGAAACCGGTTTCCTTTATGAGATTCACAAGTCTCGGTTTCCCAGTTTATGTCGGGATAGTTAAAGTCCCCCATAATAACCACCTCATTGTGATTAGCTGCCTTGTTTATTTGCTTTAATAATTGATCTTCTGCTGCTTCCATTATATTTGGTGGCTTATAGCAAACCCCAATCAGTATTTTATTATTTTTCTTTCCATATATTTCTACCCATAATGACTCCACATTATCATTTCCCTCACATATATTCTCCCGCAGTGTGGCCTTTAGGCTGGACTTTACATAAAGGCAAACTCCTCCCCCTTTTCGTTTTTTTCGATCCTTCCTGAATAGACTATATCCCTGTATGTTAACCGCCCAGTCATAGCTATCATCCAACCATGTCTGTCAGGGTCCTACCTCACTCCCCCGTCGGCAGCACAGGTCTCCACCCGATGGTGGAGTCGCGGGACGCCCGGGACTTCGTCCGCGCACCACGCGGCCCCGTTGTACGCGACCGCGAGCCACGCGGTCGCGGCCTACTGCGGCCTACGGTAGGCCGCATCCCCGGACTCCAGTGCAGCGAATGCCGCACGGGAGAAACGCCACACGTGGAGTGATGGCGGGGAGGCGTGGCCGGCGTCTCCAATAATGAATTACTCCTGGTCAGGGGCGGGACGAGTAGTGATGGACAGTCACTACTCCATTGTACATACTGAGGAGGGGAGGGGTCTCTGTTATTGGTGGGGAGGAGCTGATTTCTAGAGGGCTATTTAAACCCACAGCTTCTAGGCCTCATTACTTGATTGTTCAAGTCTCTACCTACCCGTTTTGCTGATACCTGTGTTGAAACCTGTATGCTGTTACCTCTTTACTGGATTTACTGGACTTTTGACCTCGGCTTGTTATTGGACTTTGATATACCTCTCCTACCCTTGATCTCGGCTTGCTTAATGGACTTTGCTACACTTCACCTACCCTTGACCTCAGGATTGCTACACGGTACAGTTTATGCCTTTTTCTATTCTGTGGAATAAACTTGCTGATATTCCTGATATTGCCTGTTTTGACTCTATCACATATCTGGTGTCTCACTGCGCTACGCTCCAAACCCTGCATACCCTACAATGTCTCTGTTATACCCACTATGTCATAATTTTCTTCAGACATTATTAACTCCAGTTCGTCAGTTTTATTGGTCAGACTTCTGGCATTAGTAAGCATACAATTTAGAGGTGTATGATTTTTTCCCTATGAAGCCTATCCCTATTAACTATTCTAACCCCTCCCTCCGCTCCACCTCCAGGTACATTTATAAGCCCCAGCTCTCTATCTTCACTATCTTCCCCTTCTATATTGTAGTTTCCCTCCCCCCCTTTCCCTAGTTTAAACACTCCTCCACCCTTCTGGCCATCTTCTCCTCGAGCACAGCTGCACCCTCCCCATTGAGGTGCAGCCCGTCCCTACCGTAGAGCCTGTATCTGACAGAGAAGTCGGCCCAGTTCTCCATGAACCCAAACCCCTCCTTCCTAAACCAGCTTCTGAGCCACTTGTTTAGCTTCCTAATCTCCCGCTGCCTCTCTGGTGTGGCACGTGGTACAGGTAATATTTCAGAAAATACTACCTTGGAGGTCCTTGCCTTAAGCTTGCTACCTAAGTCCCTGAAATCATTTTTAAGGACACTCCGCCTACCTCTCACTTTGTCATTGGTGCCAATGTGCACCATGACTGCTGGGTCTTCTCCAGCCCCTCCCAGTAATCTGTCAACCCGATCCGCGATGTGCCGAACTCGAGCGCTAGGCAGACAACACACTGTTCGGCGATCCCAGTCTTTGTGACAGATCGCCCTGTCTGTCCCCCTAATGATTGAGTCCCCCACTACCAGCACCTGTCTGGCCTGCCCTGCGCTCCTCCTTCCCTCCTTACTGGAGCAGACACCCCTCTGGTGGTCAGAGGCAGTGACTTGCTGCAGTACTGCTAACTCTGAACTAACATCCCCCTCATCTGCCAACCGGGCAAACTTGTTGGGGTGTGCTAGATCAGGACTAGCCTCCCTGGCGCTTTTCCCCCTACCCCGCCTTCTAACTGTAACCCAGCTAGCTGCCTGACTGTCCTGTACCTCCATCCACACATAAAGAGTGTGCAGTAGGATTTATAGTTTTCCTGGCAAAACTATGTTTCCTGTCTCTATGTTTCCTGCATGAGCTTTCTTGGTAACTTAGGAGAGAAGCAAGTGATGTGTCAATCAACTAGATTGTCTATATGTTAAGGCTGGCCATCTGCACATATAAACTCATCATATAAATTCGCCAACATGATTAATAAATCAAGCCTTTGTAGCACGTGTATACAAAACAAAACAGTGTTGTGCATATGGAAAACAACTAAAAAGTAAGACATAGCCCCATGTGTCAGTAACAGTTTGAAAGGTAACAAAACATGTCAGTGTAGTTTACTTGTAGATAGCAATTAAGATGCTAAATAGGAGACAGGTGCAGCTAATAAAATGCCATTGATTAATTGATCATAAGCAAGCGTGAACACCTCTATATAAGGTGTGTGTTAACACAATGTCAAGGAGGAAAAACATCAGCAGTTATCTTAAGAGAAGCAATTGTCGCTGCCCATCAATGTGGGAAGGGTTGTGAGGCCATTTCCAAACAACACATAAGTCCATCATTCTACAGTGAGAATGATTATTAAAAACTGGAAAACATTGAAGACAGTTGCCAATCTTCCCAGAAGTGGATGTACCATCAAATTCACCCTAAGGGCAGACCAAGCAATGCATGAGGAGTTTGCAAAAAAACCAAGAGTCTCAGACTCTAATTCACAGCTAAATTCCTCCACAACATTGTGAGACAATGATACATTCATACAGAAAATGATTACTTCGTTATTGCTGCTAAAGGAGCACATAATTAGCCATTAATCCCAAGAAACTTAACCGACGGTGGTGGACCCTTCCCTGGGCTCATTAAATAAAATATCCCAGAGTAAATCCATTAGATAAACTATATTCAGCAGCTGAATATACAGAGATGGGTTAATCCGCTTGTTTTGGAACATTTTCCAAAACTTCAAAACTTTGCAGAGCTGGGTTGCATACCTGATGAAGGACGCTTAAATCAAACATAACTGTATTGCTATGTTTATTAACTATTGCCAGCAGGCATCTTTGTTTTATACCCTGTGTAAAATTGCAGACACATGTATAACTGTAAGGAACTGAAAGAATTATGTCGTATTTACTAGGAAGTCCATAGGATACCTTCCAGGACATTCCTGTCTTGTGCCATTCCAAGATATGCAGGTAGAGTTGCATGCAATTGCTAGTAGTTCTCTTTCAAGTACGTGTATGTAATAGGAACAGAGTATTTAAGATAAAATCAGTTACCCATTGCATTAGATAGATAGATAGATAGATAGATAGATAGATAGATAGATAGATAGATAATGTGTCCATTATATTCATATTTAAAATTAGTCATTCCTAGTTAATATTTTTTCTTTTAACCATAATTGTCTCATTTAGGTTATAATTTAGGTTATAATGAGGCATGAACCCATTTTTGGCAGAGAGCTATCTCATTTATGAGACTTCAAACCTAGCAGTGCTGAATGCTACAGTGCCCTCCACTAAAATTGGCTTCCTTAGTAAATATAAGCAAATAATGCTGTGAAAAATTGTCTTTATTGTTTACCCTTTTGATCTTTTCTTAAAAAAATACAGACAAATACTCTGCTTTCATGGATATCAAACAATTGCAAACACAACACAGGTTTATCCAAAAAAATGTTAAATATATGTGTGGCACAATTATTGGCACCACTATGAATTCATATGAGAAAAATATATTTAAAGTATATTCTCATTGATATTTTACATATTTTAGTGCACTTGGGTGACTAAGAACAGGAAGTTGTGTAACCATGACTTCCTGGAAGGAATAAAGCTGTGATGAATGTTAATTAGTTGCGTCTCCAAAACTACAATCCGATGTCACCTACATCAACACAGGTTGTTTGGAAGAGTTTCAACAAAAAGCCTCTACTCTCAACCAACAACAAACCATCTTCAGTTTGCCAGACACTACTGAAACTTCAAATAAGATCGTTTTCTATTGACACACACAAAGGGGTAGCCATATGGAAAAGTACCTCATGCCATGGTTAAATATGGTGGTGACTCTTAAATGTTTTGGGTCTGTTTTTCTACCAGAGCACCTGGACGTTTTGTTAGGATACATGGCATCAACAGATATTAAATGAACACCTGACTGCCAGAAAGCTTAAAATGAGCCGTGGTTGGATGTTCGTGCTGGACAATGATCCAAAACGTACATCAAAATCAACACAAAAATGCTTTACTGACCATACAATCAAAGTCCTACCATGGCCATCCCAGTCCCCCGACTCGAACCCCACAGAAAACCTGAGCGGTGAAATGAAAAGGAGAGTTCACCAGTTCCGACGTCAAAAATTTTTAAGGATCTGGATAGATTCTGTATGGAGGAATGGTCTCAGATCCCTTGCCATGTATTCTGCAAACACATCAGGCATTATAGGAGAAGACTTGAGCTGTTGTAACATATAACATTGTTTTGCCTATGCCATTAAAAGAGTCTCTTAAAGGATTAGCTGTGTCTGATGATGACTGGCATTGGTTAATTGCAATGAAAACACAGAGAACATTTTTAAATAGAACTAAATACCGTATTTATTGGCGTATAACATGAACTTTTTTAACTAAAATATGAAGCTGAAACCCTACTTGCGTTTTATACGCCGATAAATCCTAGAGCTGCACAATCTTCCCCTGCACAGCTCTCTTGCGCGGCCTCTCTGATGCCTCTCTGATGCCTCTCTGATCAGCACAAAAAGTAAAAACGCTGGAAGATAAAGAGGACCCATACCAGATCTCCCAAAAGGTAGGGAGTAATATATACAATTAATGTGTGTGTGTGTGTCTGAGTGTGTGTGTGTCTTAGTGTGTGTGTGTGTCTGAGTATGTGTGTCTTAGTGTGTGTGGTTTCCCAGATAGCATTGATTAAGTAAGTTGAGTAAGTTTTTTTTGTTGAGTTATTTTGTTCAAAGAGGTGCTTTTTCTTTAATATTTGCCTTATAAGTGGTATAAATGTTATAATAAATGTTATATTATAATAAAAATTATCCCAACATTAAGTTCAGAGCTTCCAAGTCATTTATATTAAATGTATTTTTTTTTAACTCAAATTTCCTTGTTATACGCCGATAAATACGGTACATACGCTGGCCTGGTCCAAACAGGACCTTCTTTAAAAGGAGGCTAAGAACCAAAACAGGGCTCAAGAGATAAGCCTGTGATCACACGTGCTAAACAGAGGTGAAAGAAGAGGGCAGAATAATAGAGGGATACTTAACCGGAGGAGAGATATGCAGTAGCGCACCTAAGGGGGCGAGGGGCAGTTTGCTTCAAGGCTGCTAAAGGGGCAGTGGTGGCACAGGCAGGCTGCTAAAGGGGCAGTGGTGGCACAGGCTGTTTCAGGGGCAGTGGTGGCACGGACACTTAATTTATTTATAAGTTAATAAGTTATTTTTTTCAGATTCCAGTTTTTTTTCAGTTGACATACAGTTTACAAATTTGTGAAATAAATATTCTTGCCAACATTATTTATTTTTTTTGTGGGGAGGAAGTGCGACATACAGGATCTGCCCCGGGTGCCAAATACTCTAGGTATGCCCCTGGAGATATGGAAATCCCAATTGGGCCCACAAGCATTCGTTTCTCCAGGGAACTATTCTTTGTAAACAAGGCCTGATGCCTATATACCTCAATAAATATTTTAGGGATATTTGGCTTTATAAAATTCAAACACATTCCAAACTACGGAGTTCGTGGTGCAATGAGGGCAAAACATTTACTTGTAAATGAAAAGGCATTGTGACACCTTCAATAAACTCAATTTAACCCCATTAAGTGATCTTGGTGCATAACATCTTTCCTTTATGAATATTATAGTTTAAAAATGTTCCAAATATGTTTTATTGAAATTCCTTCCTTCCCTTCCACTGAGTAACCAAATGCACATATATTCAAGCTGATACCTATTTTTTTCCATAATTTAACCCTTTCTAGCTCAGGACCATAAGTTTCCTGCTATCCATGATCTGTAGGCTGGTGCAAAGCATTCCACTATAACCTTTCAGTCCTGGCTGCCCTCTGCAGAGCCCAGCATGAACTAAGGACCAAGTGGGGGTGTTCCTGGAGATAAGTCAAAATTGGCAAAGG
Organism: Sceloporus occidentalis; assembly: GCA_023333645.1. Classification (NCBI taxonomy): domain Eukaryota; kingdom Metazoa; phylum Chordata; class Lepidosauria; order Squamata; family Phrynosomatidae; genus Sceloporus; species Sceloporus occidentalis. Next base: position 1,597,650 of record JALMGF010000028.1, read on the forward strand.
TACATGGGTGAGTATGGGGTTCAAATATTATTTACACCAATAATATAAAAATATGTATACACTCCAAGCGATGCATAAACGAGCTTCACTAGTTAATGTCCACAACAACTTTTTTTTAAATGTTCAGGAAGCAGGAGTCCAGCATTGTGTTTATATATTTGATATTAATTAAACTTATTGTTGAATTCTGGAAAATTTCATGCTGACAGTATCCAGAGCTGCTGATGGATTACACATAGTTTGTGCAATATAAAAACAAGATAAGAATTTGACACAACATACGTTATAGGATTAGTGAGGAAGGTTGACTTGGAACTTTGTTATATACAGTAACAGCGTAGAGGACGTCCAGCACAGAGGTAATTTGTATAGGCATATAAAAGCTGCAAGGAATGTCTGAAATGTTGACCTGTGCAGGTTTCAATAAATAATACCTTATTAAAGTGCTAGTTATTGCTTGTCACATTGTAGGTTTGGAATAAAATGTTGCAAAAAAAATAATAAAAAGTTTTAGATTATTTAGGAAGACGATAAACTGTTCTATGCATATTTACTTTTTAGCAGAATTTTGCTCCCTGTCCTAAACAATCGCTCGGCCAGAATGCTAATAAGAGTGATAGGAGTTAAAGTGAGTCCAAAATGTTTTTGTATGTTCATAAAATAGGTCTCTATGAACAGCTTAACTGCCCTGAAAATATATGTTTCCCTAGATAAAGTGTAAGATGTTTATTAAGTGTTCTCCCGTATCTAACTATGAAAAGTGGCAAAGCCTTTCAAGGGGGAAAAGTTTCTTGACACTAAGCACACAAAGGGTTGAATCTGAAATCAGTGACCCTTTTGAAATAAGTAGACAGCACTCCCTCACATTATCTTTTGAAGCAGCTACTTGGTTGATATCTCTGTTGATATGGTTTACATTTTTTGTTTCCTTTTTGTGGTGAATGAGTACATCTCATTGATAGCTTCAAAGTCGCCTTCACCTTGTCCACAGTTTTTTTTTGTTCTCTGCTCCAACAAGCAGTGATAAGGCTGAAACTTGACCTGGAACAGAGCCACTGAGGCTGGCGCCCAGACTTTACTATTATTGTGGTGTTTTATTTTTAGTGCTACAGTAGATCCATGAGTTTCATTTATACACTCCTTTGACCAAGGTCAAATAATAAGTACATAGCCTCTTTTTTTCCCATAGTATATGCTTAAGCAAATGGAGAAGGGCTCAATTTCAGAATTAGTTTTGGGCTCCACTTTCTTAGTCCTTTATTTTTGTTTTATTTTGCTTATGAATGTATAGACTAACAGAGATCTGTTGCTCAGACAGGGAGTTTGCAGCATGACCGTAAGGGAGTGAGCATGTGGTCACAAATGGAACAAACTAGGGATTATGGGAAATGGGGGCATGAGCAATTGCAAACCACATAATGCCACCACAGTGTTTAGAGTTATTAGAAGTTATAGAATGTCACCCTCGACCAGATCTATTCTGGTGCTAGCCCTCATTTGGAAAAGGGGCAAGAATACCTGGGAACTCTCTGGGCTTGGCCGCTTCTCTGGTTCTCCAGGTCAACACACCAATCCTCCGGGCTGAGGGAATGGGGTCTTGACACACCCCACTCCACGTTCATTTCCCCTTTAAATGGGGATGTTTCCCACTATGTCAGCAGGGAACCCCTACTGACCTCAGTGTGAACGCCCCCAACTGCAGCGGGAATGCCCACTGACATCAATGGGCAGTCCTGTCCGCGTCTCAAAGAGTAGGCTCCCGGTAGCCAGAGCACACAAGTTCCCAGGGATGCTGGTAGGCCTGTCTTTAAAGGGACACTGCAGCCGCCATATGCATTTTAATGAGCTGGGGAGCTGGGCCAAGGGGAAAATACCAGATGTATAGAGAAGATTCTGATTAATCTTTCTGTACATATGAATGCTTAAAAGATAACGTGTACAGTGAAATTGAGCTTTCATATGCATTAAAGTGGAGTGTGAGAGTTGAATGAATGTAAACTGGCTTGCAGATGTATGCCATTCTTTTGTTTTATTTTTATATAACATTTCCATGCTTCATACAATTATAATTCTAGTGATACATGGTCCCAAATATATATATATATATATATATATATATATATATATATATATATATATATATATATATATATATATATATACTGTATATCACAGCTGTGTTGTCTCTTTGATCAAGCTTCTCCACTGTGTTGAATGTCAGAAATATTTACACCTGAGGCTTTTCATCTCAACTAACACTTTCACATGAAGTTGCTAGGCTGCTAGCTTTCACATCTGACTTTATGTTTAGATGGGTCAGGGCTGGTCTTGTTGTCACTGTTATAAGCCTCTGGGCTGATTAAATGATCTAAGTAACCATTTGAACACAAGGTTAATATAACTGCTGTAAAAAATGTGTCGGCCATTGGACAGCATTTTCCTTCGGATGGGATTTTCTCTAGCTTTCTGGAATATGCTTATTTCAGTCCTAACGCACACAGGTTAGTATTTTGAGATATCATATGCCATGGCCACAAGGCTGCATCTTTTTTTGCGACGTCAACAAAATTTGAGCATATCTTATTATTCATATCTATACATAGATACTGTGGGGTTTATAATTGAACCCAGCACCCCTAGGGTAAAGCATGGTGATGCAGTGCTCCCGATTGGCCAATTTTATTGACTTGATCTCATTGTGTGGGAGTAAATAAATAAGTAGCATTTTATTAAAACACTCATTTGCATCCCTTTCAAGCAGGAATGTTTATGAATAGCTATACGGAATAATAAGCGTGTGTATTGGAGTGGGATATCAATGTGGTGTCTTTAGTAAACATTCAACCAAGAAACGAAGTCTAATGTATGATACAAAATGAATTATCAGTTTTACATTTAAACTGAATTACATGTAGAATAAATGTAAAACCCATTATTGTGACTATAAGAAAACCCACAAGTATTATCCAGTTTCAACTAATTCAAGGTCATCTTCTCTTTTCCGTCCACAATTTCACTTGAACCAGAGAATATATTGAGAAAAGGAGATAAATAATTATAATTATCCATACCTGTGAACAGGATAACCCTGTTACTATCACCTTTTCGCTCTCTTTCTAGTGGTATTTGTAAACAGTATAGTATAGGTTTACATAGTATAAGTAATGTTTTGGGAAACTGACAGATCTATTCATAATATTTATAAAAGGATTTGGTGGAAAATACTAGCAAAATACAATAAAGAAACGATGATTCCATTTTTTTAAAATTTTTCTCATTCACAAAATCTACATTCACTCGTGAAGCAAGAAAAGGTCTCCCTAACAAGCTTCACCTAGTATGGATCCTAAATCTTGATTCTTCAATGCAAAGCTGACCTTGACATCGCACGTACATATATATACTTGGTACCTTATACTCAATTAAGCAACACAAGCCAGTCCTTATAAATACGATAAGGAATTTGGACTTACTCTTGCTTAGAAGAGCTTTAATTAAGTAGTTGAAATATACTGGGTTGCTGTATAATTGTACAATTGTCAAATGAAAGCTACAATGAGCCAGAAAACTAAATTAAATATAAACATCCGCACTCTCCCACATTAAGGTGTCAGAAGTATGAATGATTTCACTCCAGTGAGAAATCACTCCATAATTTTTGATATTCTGCAGCAACTTATGTATGTGGGCACTTGTATTATACAAAATTATACAATATTATACAAAATATTTGACATTTGACATGCACTTGCATGCTATAGTTTGTCAGTTGATAATTGTGCATGTGACAAAATGTTTGCTAGATGCAGTTGAGTTTATGCAAGATGTCTGCCAACTCGCAACTCAGCTGTGACTTGTGTCATCTCAACTGTGCTTCAGTCAACGCAACAGTCAACTGTTAACGCAAGTTAAGGTTTTAGTTAAGAGTAAATGTGTGTTGGAACTGAAGTCACTGTACACCCATATATTCAGGCCAATTATTTTTCTAAAATTTAGCTTGCATGTTTTAGAGAATAAAATTATATGAACAGGTTTTTCAGAAAACTAATTCCATTTACTCAGCTACCGAACTTAATGAGTTGTAGAGCAGTTTTAGAGATCAAAGAGTCTGCTGGTTTAAGGTGGCCCGTGACATAACTAATGCATTCTCCATTCTTCACAAATAAATTGACAGATTGCAAGGTTCAGCGTTAGATCATACAAAACACAAGCTTACATTTATAGCAAAAAAATTGCGTTTCTTTTAAATATCCGTCATTAACCAAAATGTAACAAAAAGATGTGTATCCATGTTTTTTGTTAATCTATTATTAAAGTGTAACTGAAAAAATGACAAATATGTTGTGCCAGTAAGCACTACAAGATACTGTTTAATATTTTCATAAATCACATTTGCTGAGCATTTATTTTGGCACCATTTTTTTACAGGGATCAAGGTAAACTGTGCAGTAAGTGCTTGGATTTCACAACCTGCAGGAGAGGACTATGGCTGCTTAACTTCCTCTCAAAGCAGGACATAAGGACCTCTATGTTAAAGAATACCACAGATGAAGCTTTAGATGAAACACAAATGCCTGAGCCTGGAATCCTATTGTCTTCACTTATCCCTGATACCCTGCCCTAAGAATACACCAAAATGGCAGAATTGTCATGTCTGTTCTTAGCTGGATTGCCATCCAAGGATGAGGTCCATGACTGGATGTTTTATTTTTTATGAAGTATATTTCTACCAACCCACAGTTGCAAATTCTTGGAAATCCTTGTCCAAAACGTCAAATCAAAAGTTTTAGTTTTTTTTTTACTTTTGTCCTGTAAGCTATACATTTTTTTTAAATATTGTGTATTCTTGAGCTGGATACTCTAAACACTGTGAATTGACTAAGTTATGACAACAAACAAGCAAAGGCCTGTCTTTCCCTGAACCTTGCTTCCAAATATCGTTCCCCACTATTGGTGGTCATAGAGGAAGCTGTGATGACTCTCAGTACAGCCCTACTGCTTAGCCACAGGCAAGTGTCAGTTGGCAATTTCTGCACCCATTGAACCGCTATTATTTCACACACCATGCCAGAAGCCAGAAAAGCACTTTCTTTATTAACGCACACTGAATGTAGTCATTACAGGTCATTGCACTCCAAAATTGCAGTACCTGCCATTTACTTTAGGGAATGTACTATGAGGATGGGTGCAATAACTTACATCTGCACTTGAAACTTGACCAGATATTGGTTCATGTAAAATTATATTTATTTTTGTAACTATGCATGGTGCTTATTTTTCTTTAAGAAGCTAGCCCAAAATAAATTATTAAAAGTATAAAAATAGAGAAAATATATGTCACATTGTTCTTAACATTCTTTTGTAACATCATGAATACTGTATGTACACACACAGCTCATTTGTCTTACACATGATCCTTATGAGAATGTAACTATATCAGGAGGTCACATATCTGATCACATTTTATTTTGTAAAATATGCAAGCTAATATTGGCTAGCTACTGCAAATGTTTACCAGGTCTCCCTGGGTGACATCCAAAATTGTAATATTTTTGTATGACAGACACCCCACCGAGGAAACCCCCTGAGTCATGGGGCCAAGGAGGTCTAATTGATGGTGATGCGTCCCATCCTGGCTCCTAAAACATCCAATTGTCTCTTAAATTTTCTGTAAGACCCTAGGTTCCACCTTGTTCCATCTACTGTACTGGATAACCAGCAATTATTTGATATGTATTTTATATTCATATGTAGGTTCTTATACATTGTGCTAGTGTACAGTCCTTGTATTTGTACAAACCAGCTATGATACATGACTCCAGTGAGTAGGAAAAGCTATTACTAATGGCAATAAATAGTAACCCTGACTAGCTCTTTTGGACCTGTTCTTGAGTTTGTGTTTTTCCTCTGTCACAATAGTATAGGCAGCTTTCATTTATTCCATGTAATGGATTCACTTCTTCAATAAATGCTTTCCCTTTCTTTTGAATTAGACTTTCCACACCATTGAACACTGTTTAATTTGTTCATCTTTGCTTTTGTATTTTTTTCCTATTGCATTATCTGGAACAGATGGTATTTCATTTTCCGTAACTTTTATGTTATTTTAACATGAAATGGTGTCAATCACTGCAGTGACCTATTTGGCAGATTGCCGTTTATTTTTATTTTCAGAAGTTAACGCTTTGTGATCCTTATGTCACAATATGTTTTGAATTGACGCTCATATATTCTATCCTGGCAATTAAAAGACTGAATCAATTTGTTTTTAAATGGACAGTATACAGTATGTAGCAAGATGAATTATAGATATATATATATATACTCAATTCTTTCCAAAAAGGTACAAAAATATTATTTAGTTTTCAAAAGCAATATATATATAACACATTTCCATTACAATATTACTGTATTATGCTGCAAACTGTACAATTCATTAATTTAGGCCACTCATGCTTTTTATTTTATTTGCTGCATATGTGAAATATGAAGCAGATGAGATTACACACGCAGGTGTGTGTGTGTGTGTGTGTGTGTGTGTGTGTGTGATATATATATATATATATATATATATATATATATATATATATATATATATATATATATTGTGGCAGGACGGCCCGATCAAAACAAGAAACTCCGAACACCAGCAGAATAAAAGCAAGATGTGGTTTATTGCAGCTTTGGATAGTCCACAGTATTGCACTTCATAGTGTAAATAAACCAAAACAAAAACAAATCCTTTTGATAAAGTCTGAGGGCCTCTGGCTTGACTGCCTCTCTCCCTGTTTCCAGACCCCTAATGCCTCTAACGGCCGCCCTTTAAGCACCTGAGTGCAGGTTAATTGGCTCCACCTTGCTGACCTCCAGCAATTAACCCCCTCATGCTGGGAATAATGAGCGTTCCAATCTGCCACTTATGTAGACAGACTCCATAACCTTGCCACAATATATATATATATATATATATATATATATATATATATACAAATAGCCCTGCACTCCTACCTTAACATAAATAAGGTGACAAATACTAGATTCCTAGTTAAAAAAAACATGGTGCCCGGTGCTTGGCTGATAGCAAAGTAACAATAATCTAAAAGTAGTGAAGCCAGCACTCACGCTCTTCAATAATGCTTCATGGACTTTCCTCAGGACAAGCTTCTTGGCGTCATGCAAATAAAAATGAAGCATTATTAAAGACCGTGAGTGCTGGCTTCACTACTTTTAGATTATATATAGCTATATATATATATATATATATTTATAAATTATAAGTTATTCAAAATGTGCAACATTAGCAATACTCCTAAATATATCCTGCCCAATGCGCTCCAATATGTTATATGAAACAGCTGAATTACAGGTCCTAGAGCTACCCTGTGTCTGTATGTTCTAGTTATGGTTGCCATACACATTTTTTGTAAAAATATTACCATTGGAAAAATAAATGTTTTGAGGCATTGGATTTTAAAATATTCAATCCAACATCATGTATCATCCAAAAATTATGTTACATGTTGCATTTTTATTATTGAAGCTGTTTTTAAGGAGAAATCCATTGACCTTTAACCTGTTGCACATTCTTCTTGCAAACATATATAAGATACAATTCCTTATGATATCATAAGTAGCTTCAGCTATTCAGCGAGGTCCCAGGACAGATGCCCTTCAATAATGTATCTGTCAGCAACCGTGCAAACAACCAACCGGCAGTCACTCACCTGAATACCCGTGGGTCCGTCCTCCGCCGCGTACCCACTGTTACTAGCAGGCGCGTGCGATCCCCGCCCCCTTTTTCTCTGCTGACGGGAGGGGCAGCTGTGCGAGCTCCCAATGATGTCATCATCCCGGGAACATTTAAAACCCAGCAGCTTGGTATATTTTCTCCCTGAGTGTTCCTATATTTGAAGTTCTGCTTATCGTTTTGACCCCGGCTTGTTTAACGGACATTGATACATTTCTGGATACCCTGACCCTGGCTTGTTTAACAGACTTTGATACATTTCTGGATACTCTGACCCTAGCTTGTTTAACAAACTTTGATACATTTCTGGATACCCTGACCCTGGCTTGTATTCCGGACTCTGCAGATACTTAACCCTAAAAGTATCACTGCTCAGGCCCAAAAAATTGAGTAAGGTATTACTTATGAACCTAATGAACCTGCCTATGAGTAAACCCAGTGTCATACACTTAAATTACTTTGGCTTTGCAGGTGTGAGAAGGTCAGTAAAGCTCACCTCAATAAGCATGCATTATGCAGCGTCAACTTAGGTCTTCTTGGAAGAAAAACTCCTCAGGGGTTTAACCTTCAAAATACATACTTAAAGGTGCTGTTCTACTTAGAGAAAATATTTAATATATCTCTCTAGTATGTTCAGTATATACTGACCTATCACAACCTACTTTTGTGTCACATGACCATTCCTTGAAAAATTATGAAGCCCATTTTCATCAGCATTTGGGTGCATTTAGGAGGATAAAATATTAAATTCATTAGAGTAGATCGAACAGCGCCTTTTAGTTGGCCACTCTCCCCATACAACTGCAATTCCTGACACAAGACGTGTTTTTGCTATTATATAAAACCAAAATAAAGATTTTTTAATAAAATCTCAAAAACACAGTGTCATTCTCATTCTTTGAACTACTGTGAAAATACAAAAAGATCAAAGAAAATGTTGATAAAGACCTCATCGTGAGGTCGAAACCTTGTTGTCTTTCTCCTTCAATAAATCTGCCTGATGGAACCCTTGAGTGCCTGGAGCCTTTTTCTATTTTGATTTACTGGGGAGCTGGCCCTTCCTGGCACAGCTATGCACCTGAGTTCCTGTGGGGAGTGTGTGCAGATTCCTGATTTTGGTGACAAAGAAAATGTACTGGCATTATCAAAAAAGGAATATAATATAGTTTTATACATATATATATATATATATATATATATACCAAATATAAAAAATATAAAAAATATATGTGTAGCTACAGTCTTAAGAAGAGTAAAGTACTATATATGTGGAACCTGTGTATGATTAACACACTTTGGTGCTTAATTGTTATATTCTTTCAATAAAGTTTCAACCTGTGATGTTTAGAATTCATATTTTCATAAATATCATGAAAACATCTTTGTTGTATTTCTTGTCACCTGATTTTGCAAAAAAAAAACTAATGTTGGCTTCTATGTAGTATCATCAATAAAGTTTTTAAGCTCCCTGTAATACTCAATTTGAAATGATGCTCTAACAGGTTGCCACCATATGTTATTTACTAGAAAATATATCCCTTTAGTAATGGCTTAGTAATAGATGGCTTAGGATATATACACTATATGACCAACAGTATGTGGGCATCTGGCAATCACACTTTAATGAGTTCAAATCCTCCCATCTTTTGTGGCTTTAACAGTCTCCACTCTTTTGGGAAGGCTTTCCAGAAGATTTTGGAAGAGTCTGTCTGTGGGAATTTGCACCCATTAAGCCAAAAGAGCATTTGTGATGTCAGGCACTGATGTTGGACAAAAAGGCCTGCTTTGCCATCAGCTTTCCAATTAATCCCAAAGGTGTTAATCAGGGCTCCATGCAGGCCACTCCAGTTGCTTCACACAAAGCTTGTCAAACCATGTCTTTATGGCCCTTACCTTGGCACAGTCATCCTTTCTCAAACTGGTGTCGCTAAGTTGGAAGCATAAAATTGTCTGAAATCTTTAACATTTATTACTGATGTAGAATTAAGAATATCGTTCACAGAAACTAAGGGAACTAACCCAAACACTAAAAAAGAGCCCCAAACCATTATCCTTTTTCAATTCAAACTTTACAGTAGGCACTATGCATTCCGGTAAGTAGTGCTCTCCTGGCATTCACCAAATCCATTCATCTATCAGACTACCTGAAATTCATCAAGTTTCCACTGCTCCACCACTCCATCCAATGCTTGGCATTGTTCTAAACACTTGAGGTCACTGTTTTAAAGAAATATATGAACACACTTTCATGTAACCATTTTTTAATTCATTTCATAATGGCCTATATTTTTTCAGTTGTTTTGGACCCACCCCTTGGGCCAAAGATAAAGATATTGCTGTAAAATGCTGGATGGCAACTGAAGGTAGGTTGTAAACATCTTTATTTTTAACTGCTGAACTGCTTAAAATATTACTGGTATAATGATAGTTTTTTATATGCTATTGATTTCCTTAATGGGTTTTGTGACAGGTCCATTGTAACAGATGATCATACCCAACAAACAAGTGAAGTTCAATCATTAAACTGGAGTAGTTCCTGATATATTTGTGCAAAAAAACTGCAACATTTCTAGCGACAAAACAGATTTTTAGGATTTCACGTTACATGTTGTACAAAAGTTGGCAAATGCCAAAAATGTCTAAGTGCCAGGGAAAGGCTGGTACCTTCAGGCGCTGGATGGCATGTAAAGCCAAGTGATCTGATGCCCACCTACCATAACACACTCACTCACTGTAATATAAACACTAATAACACTTAGACACACACGCAATCTGACATATTGAAACACAAAAAATCACTTACTATGCAAGGAACCAGAGCCTCTCTTCAGTGCAGCTTACGCTGTGTGAGGTACTGCCAGGGACAGCTTGACACTGACTAGCACAATGTAAAGGTGAAAAGTTATCCACTAGAAAGTGACATCTTGTCAATTTCAGTGACAGATGAATTTTAAAACTTCACCTCATGGAACCTAAGATCTATGATTGCTCTGATGGCTACGTCTTCAAAGGAAAATATGAATTGTAGAGAGATGCAGCTAGGTTAGGAAATGGCAAGTTTAAGATGGGAGAGAGGAGAGGGAGTTGGTTTATTGAGAACTGCTGGAGATTGGAAGTCCTAAGGTCCCTGGTTAGACAAAGTTGTTAGGTGGAATAGGAAAGAGTAGGGGGCAAAATAAGAGAACAGGATAAAAAGTGGTGGTCAGAGAAGGGGAAAGAAGAGTTAGTGTGAGTGAGCACATAGCACTTACAAGGTCCAATGTAGGACTATCATTGGGAGTAGGGGAGTTAGTATGCTATGTAAGATGAAAGGAGGGGATAATAGGATAGGAATTTAGAGGCTAAGGACACTCCAAGATGAGAGAGGAAACATTCGAGGAGAGAAAGTGGCAAGAAAGATAGTAGCATAACCAGGGGAACAGTTTACATTAGCAATGTGTAAAGATAAATATATCAAAATGGCATGAACCTCAAAGGAGGAAAGTGATGAAACAGTGGGAATAGATTGAAAAGCACATGTTAAGGAAAGTAGCCACAAGTCAAGGAATATGAGTGAGATAGAGGCCACCATAGGAGAGAGCAGCTGGAGAAGCAGTGTTAGTGTCAGGGTCCATCCAGGCTGCGGAGCTGCATATCTGTATTTCCTGCCTTGCCTCAGTTCCCATGTTTTGCTGTGGTCCACTCCTGGATTTCCGTATGCTCTGTCCTGAACCTTTGATTCCAGTCTTGCTCTTTAGCACCTATTTCCTTTATAAGGTGTGTCCCATCCGTTTGTTCTGTTTGTCTCAGTCAGCAGTCTAACGGTATGTCCTTCTTGGTTTTGTGTATAGCTTCAATGTTCAGTTTATTAGTACTTTCGTATGCAGGGTTTAGCGTTATGACCCGCCGTCATTGGAGTACTTTGGCGTAGTGGTGGGCTAAGCATACTGTGGCCATAAGATGTGACGGAATCTCCAATAGTTATCATACAGTCCTAGGCTAGTTCCTGTATTTATGTGTGTCAGTCTGTGATGTAACCTGTGGGGTGTCCTGTCCTGTCTTGTAACCCCGGTAGAGGGGTGTCCTGTCTTGTAACCCCGGTAGAGGGGTGTCTTGTCTTGTAACCCCCGGTAGAGGGGTGTCTTGTCTTGTAACCCCCTGTAGAGGGGTTTCCTGTCTTGTTACCCCGGTAGAGGGGTGTCCTGTCTTGTTACCCCGGTAGAGGGGTGTCCTGTCTTATTACCCCGGTAGAGGGGTGTCCTGTCCTGTTCATGTCAGATCCTGAGTATTCCTTGTCCTGTTCCATGTCGTGCCCTGTATTATGTATATCTTTATATCTTGTCTGGTTATGGTTCTTGCTTGGTCTCACTGTCCCTTGCTTGTTATGTTTCTGCTATATACTCTGCTTAACTTCCATACTCTCAGCCTGCAGCATCCTGCACATGATTCCAGTGCTATGTCTCATGCCTGCTCCAGGGTGCCTGCAGGATATCGCCAAGTTCTGCTCTGTTCTGCCATCATCCGGTGCTATGTCAGGGCGCTGGTATGTGGCTGCACAACCCTAGATGCCCACCGGGAGAGTGCTGTCGCCCTGCACCAGACCCTGTCCAACTCTGCTACTTCACCGTAACTCCTGCACACAATCTTTACAGTCGTCTGTATGGACCCGGTTCGTAAAAGTTAGATGAGGTTAGCCAGGTTTCAGTTAAAGCAAGAAGGTGTAGTGAATTAGAGGTGAAGTGATCATTCATGGCTGTTATTTTACTACAGACAGAACTGGCATTACAGATGGCATTGTTAAAGGTAGACTTATGCAATCAGATTTGTATGAATTGCAAATTTAAGGAAATTTGCCAATTTCATCAATTTGTATGACCCTCACGAAATAGATGAAAACAAAGCAAAAAGCTCAGAATTTTCTTCCAAAATTAGTAGGATCCTTCCCTCCCACTCTCTCACACTTTCATCCACATTCTCTCACACGCTCATCTACATTCACTCTCTGAATACTACCTACCTTCTCTGCTGACCACTTCCACTATTTTTCTGTGAAAGCATGAGAGAGTAGATGAAAATGAAAGAGTGAGTGAGAGTTAATGTGGGTGTCAGCCCCCTGATTTGCATATGAAACTAATGAAATTCGATGGAAAGAGACACAGAAATGGAAAAAGGCTTGTGCCTCCAAAGTCAGTCCGGATATAAGGGATTGCTTATTGTTAGGTATGACCCAACTGATTAATTAATTTTATCCTATAATAAATTCACAGACACGTGGGGGAGAGGGGAGGATAACTAACAGGCTACCAATAACTCAATGTAGAGGAATCAAAAGGAAAACAAAAGGAATGACCCCGGTACAAAAATGAAGAGTACCTAAATAACTAAGTAGGATAACAATCAACGATACAGATGATGAGCAAAGATGAATGCAAAAAAGTGGAATACCTAAATATTTAAGCAGGACAACAAGCAATGATACACATGATAAGCAGAGGCGAATGCAAAAAAAATGGAACACCTGTAGATGAGAGAAGAAAGATGACAAATTATGTCATGGTGGTGAGCATGGAATGTGTATCAGCAGAATATGCGGTGGAGTCTATCCCTTGGTAAAGTCCTTTTAAGTGGCACTTAGGAAAATGGCACTTAGATGGGAAGTGGCCTCTGCCTCCAGGAAGCTAAATATACTACAACATACATAACAATACAATAAACTACCAAGGTTCTTGAATGACATGGTCTGAAGATTAAATCTCCTTTCACAGCAGCATTAGCTTTCAGACCACATAATCATTCAGTGTTAACCAAACACTGATTTAAGTAATATTAGTTCTGAACATGATAGATATATTGTAAGCTCTTTTAATAGATTTGAAGCTCACAAGAGCAGGGTCTTCTTCTCCTTGATAGTATGTCAATTTTCCAGATTGTATGTTGTCTGATTTAATATTATTGTTAATTTTCATTGCTCCACTATAAAAATAAAACTATGGATTCTGCTGGCACTATTTAAATACCTTTAATGTAGAGTCTTTTAAAATGCTGATTCATTTACCCCCCTAAACAAATACAACAGTGGTGGGTATACCTTCAAATAAAAAAGGTAAATTTCAGTGCTCTGCATAATTAATATTGGCACGAGACAATTATGCTTATAGTATTTTTTTTTTTTGTTACTTTAGTTTAGAGTGTGGGAATCTGGATTTTAGTAATAGACTTGAGCAAAATTTGCAAACATTGACAAAAAAAAGTATGTGTCATTATGAATGGAGCCACAAGGGGACAGTATCACACCATAGAATACTTTACACTCAAGTACACTTGTATACATGTCATTGCCCTTGAATTGCTTTGATCAATATCACACAGGGGCAACAGAAAACCAATTTCACCAGTGATTAATCATAAACTTTCCAAAAATACTGAGGTATTTTTTGTTTCATACAGTTCCTTCTTAAACCAGATCTTTACTCTGACAGGTCCCTTGTGTTAATTCATACATTGAACATTTTGAGTGTCTCATTTTTAGGGTGAGATGGGGTTTATTAAGGAAGATTGTGTAGCTCTCATTTGACTCTCAAAGAATTCTGGGTTATTATCTGTATCCTATTTCCAAGATCTATTCTGACAATCACATACAGATGACTTCCTGAAGGATTTGAAGATATGTATCCAGCTGTATAATAGTGTATATGTTATATTTTTGTTACCCAAATTTTTTTGCACAAGTTTTTAAACAAGAGAACATTGTTGATTTTCAACAAGCACAATTATTATAATAAAAAAAACAGCTTTGATCATTTTTTTTTTAGTTTGTTACTTTCTCTAACACAGCCCACATCTTCAGATTATTTCCTTATAAATACAAATTAACTACATACAGTGTCAGAACCAGATTAATATGTAATATTACTATGAAGTATTAATAGGTAGGGTACAGATTTATATATGAATATGCCTTTAAACTTAATTGACCAGGTCATTACAGACCAGTGAGCTTGACATATGTGGTGGAGAAGTTATTGAAAAGCTTGTAGGGACAATGTTCAGGAAAAAATCTGCATGGTTTTTAGTGTTTGTAGAAGACACAGAATGAGTTAAGGTCATATAGTCATACTAGATGTTACTTCTCTATAAAGAGGTTTGGTCAAAGTGGACCAAGTGGAAGATGCAATGCGTGCATTTTTGGAAAATGAATGCGCAAGTGATACCTTAAATGGATTTGTGTTAGAGAAATCATTAAATGATAATGACTTAGAAATAACAGTAGACACTACACAGTAGCTTACCTAGTGGGGGGCGGGGCAGTCCGCACTGGGTGCCGCTCATCAGGGGGGTGCCAACTTGCCGGCACTCGGCACCCCTCCAGAGACGGACAGTAATGTCCGCCGCTGGAGGAGCAGGCTCGCAAGGGAGCGGTATCGGAGGTCTTTAACAGACCTACGGCTCCCTTGAGTGATTTTAAGCCGGTTCAAGGATCTCCCTTGAACCCGGGTTAAAATCAATCAAGGGAGTCGGAGGTCTGTTAAAGACCTCCGATACCGCTCCCTTACGATCCGCGCGGCAACTGCTGCTGTGCGCCGCGGTTTGTTCTTAGATCCCGGCGCACAACACTGAAGCCGCGCCCACCGCCGTCCGTGCCCTCTGAACCGGAAGAAGACAGAAGAACTGAAGAAGAGGAGCGAAGAGGAGGAAAAGGAGCTGACTGCTGTAAGGAGAAAAGAGGAAAGGTAGGAAAGCATTCAGTTTCAGTGAGAGTGACAGTGAGAGTGGATTGGTATGTGTGGATTAGTATGTGTGGATTGGTAAGTGTGGATTTGGTAAGTATGGATTTGGTAAGTATGGATTTGGTAAATGTGGATTTGGTAAGTGTGGATTTGGTAAGTGTGGATTTGGTAAATGGGGATTGGTAAATGTGGATTGGTAAGTGTGGATTGGTAAGTGTGGATTGGTAAATGTGTGAAAGTGATGGGTGTAATGCTGTACCATTTCCAATGTCTTTTTCGTTATATAATTATGCTCTAAAGTACATCATAACTCCCATCACTCTATACTGTTCCATACAGTGGCAGAGCTGGGAGACAGAGGCTTTGCACCCCCACCGCAAGACTCCTGAAAGGTAAGTGAATTTCAAAGGGGGGAGAGGGTAGATAGTCAGGAGGGGGGGGATAGGGAGAAGGGAGTGAGACGGGGGATAGGGGGTAGATAGGGAGAAGGGAGTCAAAGATGGGCAACCAGAGTAATAAGGGGAATGGGAGGACTACAGTACCCAGAAAGATTATCAGAATTAGGGTTATTTAGTTTGGGAAAAAGACGGCTTAGGGGGGATTTAATAACTATGTATAAATATATAAGGGGACAGTACAGAGATCACTCCCAGGACCTATTTATACCCAGGACTGTATCTATAACAAGGGGACATCCTCTACGGTTGGAGGAAAGAAGGTTTCTACACCAGCACAGACGGGGGTTCTTTACAGTAAGAGCGGTGAGATTATGGAACTCTCTGCCAGAGGAAGTGGTTATGGTAAACTCAATAAAAGAGTTCAAAAGGAGCCTGGACGTGTTTCTTGAAAGCAAAATTATTACAAGTTATGGATATTAGATTAATAGGGACAGAACGTTGATCCAGGGATTTATTCTGATTGCCATATTTGGAGTCGGGAAGGAATTTTCCCCCTGGTATGGGGCAATTGGCATCTGCTTCATAAGGGTTTTTTTGCCTTCCTCTGGATCAACACAGTAGGGACACAATATGTATATAGGTTGAACTTGATGGACTTTGGTCTTTTTTCAACCATATGAACTATGTTACTATGTTACTATGAGTGAGAAGGGGTAGATAGGGCAGAAGGGAGTGAGAAGGGATAGATAGGGCAGAAGGGAGTGAGAAGGGATAGATAGGGCAGAAGGGAGTGAGAAAGGATAGATAGGGCAGAAGGGAGTGAGAAGGGGGAAAGGTAGATAGTGAGAAAGAGGGTAGTACAGTGGGGCAAAAAAGTATTTAGTCAGCCACCAATTGTGCAAGTTTTCCCACTTACAAAGATGAGAGAGGCCTGTAATTTTCACCATAGGTACACTTTAACTATGAGAGACAGAATGGGGGGAAAGAATACAGGAAATCACATTGTAAGATTTCTAATGAATTCATTGGTAAGTTCCTAGGTAAAATAAGTATTTGGTCACCTACAAACAAGCAAGATATCTGGCTCTCACAGACCTGTAACATCTTCTTTAAGAGTCTCCTCTGTCCTCCACTCGTTACCTGTATTAATGACACCTGTTTGAACTTGTTATCAGTATAAAGACACCTGTCCACAACCTCAAACAGTCACACTCCAAACCCCACTATGGCCAAGACCAAAGAGCTGTTGAAGGACACCAGAAACAAAATTGTAGACTTGCGCCAGGCTGGGAAGACTGAATCTGCAATAGGCAAGCAGCTTGGTGTGAAGAAATCAACTGTGGGAGCAATTATTCGAAAATGGAAGACATACAGGACCACTGATAATCTCCCTCGATCTGGGGCTCCACGCAAGATCTCAACCCGTGGTGTCAAAATGATCACAAGAACAGTGAGCAAAAATCCCAGAACCACACGGGGGGACCTAGTGAAGGACCTGCAGAGAGCTGGGACCAAAGTAACAAAGGCTACCATTAGTAACACACTACGCCGCCAGAGACTCAAATCATGCAGTGCCAGATGTGTCCCCCTGCTTAAGCCAGTACATGTCCGGGCCCGTCTGAAGTTTGCTAGAGAGCATTTGGATGATCCAGAAAAGGATTGGGTGAATGTCATATGGTCAGATGAAACCAAGGTAGAACTTTTTGGTAGAAACTCAACTCGTCGTGTTTGGAGGAGAAAGAATGATGAGTTGCATCCAAAGAACACCATACCTACGGTGAAGCATGGGGGTGGAAACATCATGCTTTGGGGCTGTTTTTCTGCATAGGGACCAGGATGACTGATCCGTGTAAAGGAAAGAATGAATGGGGCCATGTATCGTGAGATTTTGAGTGAAAACCTCCTTCCATCAGCAAGGGCATTGAAGATGAAACGTGGCTGGGTCTTTCAGCATGACAATGATCCCAAACACACCGCCCGGGCAACGAAGGAGTGTCTTCGTAAGAAGCATTTCAAGGTCCTGGAGTGGCCTAGCCAGTCTCCAGATCCCAACCCTATAGAAAACCTTTGGAGGGAGTTGAAAGCCCGTGTTGCCCAGCGACAGCCCCAACACATCACTGCTCTAGAGGAGATCTGCATGGAGGAATGGTACAAAATACCGGCAACAGTGTGTGAAAACCTTGTGAAGACTTACAGAAAATGTTTGACCTCTGTCATTGCCAACAAAGGGTATATAACAAAGTATTACTATGAACTTTTGTTATTGACCAAATACTTATTTTCCACCATAATTTGCAAATAAATTCTTTAAAAATCAGACAATGTGATTTATGGACTTTGTTGTCTCATTCTGTCTCTCATAGTTGAAGTGTACCTATGGTGAAAATTACAGGCCTCTTTCATCTTTGTAAGTGGGAGAACTTGCACAATTGGTGGCTGACTAAATACTTTTTTGCCCCACTGTAAGTATATTGGAATTAATAAACAGTGAGAATGAGTGAGAGAATAAATGAATGTGTGGATGCATTGTGAGAATGAGGGAAATAATGAGTTTGTGAGAATGCATTAATGAACAGTGAGAATGAATGAATGTGTGGAAAATTTGTGTGAATGAGTGAGAGAATAAATGATTGTGAGAATTAATTATGTGAATGAAAGTGTGAATTAGTGAGTGACTGTAAAAGTGTTTGTGTGTATCATAGATGTATAATTGATTTGTGGAAAGGCAAAGATGGCACAAGCAGGATGTTTGAGCCTTGGGGACCAAGATGACACAAGCAGGGTGTCACAGGGTCAGGCTAACAGGCTATTATTTTCATGTTAAGTTAGCCGGGTCATGGAGCGTTTTTGTGTTCAGTTTGTGATACCATGACCCGGTTTATTGTGTATTCGGCCCAAGTGATACCATGGCAAGGTGGTACTTTTTCATAACATAGATCCGAGCCAACGGTGCATGTGGCATCTCATCCGGGTCTCTTATTTTTTTTTATTTTTTTTTTTCTGAGTAAAACCAGAAGAAGAACTCTTTATTGCACAACAAACCAAACTTATATAGATCCTTAATTCAATGAACACAAAACCCAGCCCCCAATCTCATCAGCCACAGCCCATCACAAATCCCATCGGTATACAGGGGATGTATCAGGTGAGGGGATTAAGGGATACAATGGATTCCCCCACCTGTGTTATCCCACCTGTAGTGCGGGTGCCGTCTGGGCAGACAGGGCTGTGCTGGCTGATTAAGAGCCCCAGCCAGATTATCGGATCGTCTCTTTGAAGGCTGGAGCTGCAGCCACATCAGTCTATGGGCCGAATACACAATAAACCGGGTCATGGTATCACAAACTGAACACAAAAATGCTCCATGACCCGGCTAACTTAACATGAAAATAATAGCCTGTTAGCCTGACCCTGTGACACAGGGTGGTTATGGGACAAATATGGCACAGGCCGGGCTGTTTAGGGACAAAGTTGACTCATGCTAGGCTGTTTGGGGACAAAGATGGCAGGTCCTATGTGTGTAATCTGGGTGCTGGTCAGGTTCTGTGTGGGCAGTGCGGACGCCAGGGCTGGCTTTGGGTTGTGCAACCTATCATCTATGCCTGTAGTTTTATCTCTACCTTTATTGCTGAGTTTTTATATGATTTCCAGTTGATCTATACCTGCAATGCTATGTTTCCATACATTATTATTGTATACTTGCAAATACGGGATTTGTTATGTCTGATTCTATGCCTCCAGTGCTGAGTTCACATGTGAACAATAATAATAACAATATTAATATATATATATGACAGCAATCACACTCCTATCATGCCCAGGCAACCAGTACATGCTAGAACCTGGACATGATAGGAATGTGATTGCTGTTAACAATCATATATATATATAAATATATATATATGTGGCACTGAATGTGGCACCCCCCACACACACTTTAAAACTGCACAGCTTCTATCGTTATATACCGGCGCAGACACTGAAGGTGGTACAGCATTACTGTTATCATTATATACTGAGGCAGACATTGACGGTGGTCCAGCATAACACTTATAACTATATACTGAGGCAGAAATTGATGGTGGTACAGCATAACTCCTATCACTATATGCTAAGCCAAACATTGATGTGGTGTAGGCCTACCACTTCATTGTCTGGCTTAGTAGTAGGGATGCACCGAAACAAATTCTGGACTGGAACCGAAAATGCAGCATTTACCTGTCCGAAACCGAATATGTACCCCCCCACCATAAAAAAAAAATCTAACACTTTTATTTAAAGTAAGTAACACACCAAAATATGACCAAAAATTTAATAACATTATCTATATATATATATATATATATATATATATATATATATATATATATATATATAATGTTATTAAATTTTTGGTCATATTTTGGTGTGTTACTTACTTTAAATAAAAGTGTTAGATTTTTTTTTAATGGTGGGGGGGGTACATATTCGGTTTCGGACAGGTAAATGCTGCATTTTCGGTTCCAGTCCAGAATTTGTTTCGGTGCATCCCTACTACTAAGCCAGACAATGAAGTGGTAGGCCTACACCACATCAATGTTTGGCTTAGCATATAGTGATAGGAGTTATGCTGTACCACCATCAATTTCTGCCTCAGTATATAGTTATAAGTGTTATGCTGGACCACCGTCAATGTCTGCCTCAGTATATAATGATAACAGTAATGCTGTACCACCTTCAGTGTCTGCGCCGGTATATAACGATAGAAGCTGTGCAGTTTTAAAGTGTGTGTGGGGGGTGCCACATTCAGGATCCACCCCAGGTGCCAAATACTCTAGGTACGCCCCTGACACTACACTCAGAAACAGTGTTTAATGCTGGAAGAGCCAATAAGATATTATTCTCAGTGGTGTATTTAAGGTGGTAAGAGGGATGCGGGCCACCCCGAGTGCCACTCAACAGTGTGGGTGCCGCTAGCACACAGAGGTCTCAGGTTTCCTGGAAATTCCCTCTTTCCCTTCATTCTCCACTGACTGCTTCTATGTCCCTTTCTCCTTTCCCACAGCATTCTTTATATTCTACTGTCTTCTTCCCGTGTCTTTTTCTTCATCCGCTTCTCCGTGAACTAGGAATCCTGGAGCACCTCCTCTAAAAGGCAGAGCCTCCATGCACACCCTCTCCCCAATAGGGGGAACTACTCAGAGAGGCTAGAATAATGCAGACATGAGATGAGAGAGAGAGAGTTCCGGAAACGCTTTTCTTATTCTGCAAATCCGTCTTTCATTTTCATTCTGGTCTCTTGGAGTACTTCCGCAGGAGGGCAGAGCCACAGGGACAGCTTCTCCCCCACTTTGTCCAATTAGGGGGGAGACTGTGTCCCCAGAGAGCGTGAGAAAGTGGGTGAGAGTATGAAAGAGTGAGAGTGTGAGAGAACGTGACTAAGTAAGAATGTGTGTGTTTTTACATTATAAAGTGTGGGTGTAGGAGGCAACTATAGAATGCCAAATACTCTAGCTATACATCTTATTCTCATGTATAAAAAGGAATATTGACTCGCCAAAAAAAAATATAATTTTTCATAATCAAATTTGGGAAAAGTACAAAGGCAGGCTCCAAAATTAGGGAAATGGAAGACCTTAGTTATGAAAAAAGACTAGAAATGGGGAATGTTTTTACACTTGAAAAAGGGAGTTTTATAAGGATATGATATAATTATTCAAATACATACAGAGACAATACAAACTGATCTCTGACAACCTGTTCATAGGATTGTATAAAGAACAAGAGGTCATCTATTCAGAAGAAAGGGATTTTCAACTAATGCAGCAAAATTGGTTCTTTGTAGTAAGAACAATAAACATGTGGAATTCATTACCTCCAGAGTGTGTGTGCGATCATATTCAATTAATGCCTTTAACTATAAGCAGGGTGATTTTTGTTTTAGCAAAGAATAGTATACAAGGGTATAATGGGTAATAAGGACAAGTTCTTACCCGGACGGAATTTACAATGAAAAGTAGCTCCTTCTTATGGTATGGCAGGAAAATCATCACAAATGCCCCTTCAGTGCCAACAAAATAAATATGCAAAACAATTAAACTTTATTGGGAGGGACAAAATAATTCAGTTGGAGATACACAGGGAAAATAAATGTTCAGGTAAGATTTCACCATTTAGCTTGTGATCTCCTGCAGCACTTAACATGATACATACAAAATCTAAAAAGTTGAGAAAATAATCAAAGTACCATAGACTGCAAATTACGGAATGAGGACTAAACAGCCACTCTACATATCTGTGCTGGAATAACATCCACTAACTCAGCCCAAAAGTAGTCCCACAGGAGGACAAGAATCTTGGGAAGTATATGGCTCCTGAACAGTCTCTACTACCCAAATGCTGATGGACCTCTGGGAGACCTTGAGTTCTTTCTGGGCTCCCACAAATTAAACACACAAGTTGGTAGATCTGCAGAATTAAGCAGTCCTTTCCAAATACATCAATAAAGCTCTCCTCATGTCTAAAGAATGCCACTCAGTTTCTTTCTCATTCTTAGGTGTTGGGAGAAAAGATGGCAAAATGATGTCTTGATGGTTGAGATTTTCTTGTGAATAAATTCCCGGTGGGTAAGCAAGTATCACAGCAAGTATCAGAAATATCACCTTCCATGAATGAAGGCGAATAGAGGTTGAATCAAGAGGCTGAAACAGAGGCATGGTAAGACCCAAGGGTGAGAGGTCAAATCAATGTCCAATTCTGGGAGACGAAAAGGTAGACTTTTACAGTAGATCCGTAAACCATACATTTTGGTAACCAAGGAGACATCTGCCCTGTTAATTGTTATATACTGGGTGACGTCATCAAATCTGGTAGTCCAAAACAATCTCTGGATGAAGGCACAACACTCCTGGATGAATCGGCATCAGACCAAGTACCACCATGATCTGATAGCATGGGTGTATTGAATTGAGTTGTTGAATAATCTGAATTGGCCTGCTGACCTGGCATGAGAGGGAGCAGCCAGAAGCCAGCTGTTCAGATAGTGGACTACTATCACAGCCAGTTCTTTTGTTAATAATTGAAGCGCTGATGACAGTCCAAATAGAAAAGCCCAAAATTAAATTTAACCCAGCCTGAGGGAACTCAGTAGAGCCCAACGTAAACATTTCTGATAACCAAGAGTGATCAGAATGTGGAAATAGCACCATCTTCCATCTTGAACATCAAAGGAAGGATGAATCTGTTCAAAAAGCATAACTTTATATAATAAATGGCCTACTTCTTTCACTGGAATAAAAAAAAAAGCACTTCTTTTGTTTGTAAGTCCCGAATCATGTCCCAGAATACCTGAAATCTTAGAGGGTCGAGAGGAGTTGAAGAAGTCATAAGTATCAGTAAAAAAACAGGCAGTAGGGAGGAGCCAGGCAACTACAGGCCACTAAGTATTACATCTGTAGTGGGGAAATTAATGGAAACTGTATTAAAGGATAGGATTGTTGAACATCAATATGGGTTTTCCTCAGGAAGATCATGCCAAACAAATCTTATTGATTTTTTTGATTGGGTGACTAAAGTAATTGATCAAGGTGGTGCAGTAGACATCGTGTAGGACGAGTCCAACAACAAGGCATAAAGTACAGAGAGCAGGTGCGGGGCTTCTGAAGAAGAGGAGCAAAGCGACTCGAAAGCGGACAACGGCCGGGACAGGAGGGGAGTCTTGGGGATAGACAGCACAAAGTGGCGAGTCTGAATGTAAAACAGGAGTTCGGACGGAGATAGGGATTGTTTACCATAAAAAATCTCGGCGGATACAAACCTGTCACCCACATACACTGTGTAAAAACGCAAGACACACCATGGGAGGGAGGGCTGCAGCGGGGACCGGTGAACAGACATACTGAGAGGGAAGTCAGGGTTAGGGACAATCGGATAGAGGGGACCAGGACTGGAGGACAAAGAGCCCTCCTTCAGGATCCTGGTAAACACACGCAGAGTAGCGCTGACCGCAAGCGACGCCCCAGCGACAAAATGCTTTTTGGGATCTGGTAACCAAGGAAGGCAAGAAAGAGAGATGCCCTCAATCTCCAACCACTGCTTAGGGAACGTAATGGACCACTCCACAATTCTACGGAGGTGGGCCGCCTGCCAATATTTTTCCAAATCCGGCAACCCCAGACCCCCCTTGAGTTTTGGTCTAATTAAGTGGGCATGGGAGAGCCTAGGGGACCTAGAGCACCAAACATAAGAGCGAAAAACCCGGGGACAGGGAGAAAAATGGGCAAGGTCTGGAAGAGGTACAGGAATCTGGGGAGAATATTCATTTTAACAACAGCCACCCTACCGAACCAAGAGACGTGTGTGTAATCCCACCTCCGCAGATCGGACGAGACAGAGGTAAGCAGAGGGGTAAAATTCAGTGAAAAAAGAAGGGAAGGGTCCCCAGGAATCTGCAAACCCAGGTAAGTAAGGGCACGAGCACAAATCCTGAACGGAAAATGGTGTGACAAATCCGCCAGCAACTCCGCCGAAACATTACAACACAGCATCTCAGATTTAGCGAGATTGATTTTATAATTGGAGAGCGAACCAAAGGTTCGCAACTCCTGTAGCAAGTGGGAGAGGGAATCCATAGGGTCAGTATTATTACACAGCATATCATCTTCGTAAACTGCCAGTTTATGTTGAACACCAGCCACAGAAACGCCAGAGATGAAATTGTTCGCCCGGATAGCGTTTGCCAAGGGCTCCATCCCCAGCATGAAAAGCAGAGGTGAGAGTGGGCAGCCCTGCCTAGTGCCATTCGACAGAGTGACCTGGCGAGGCACGAGCCCGTTAACCTTAATCAACACCGTAGGGTCATGATATAGGGCCCTAACCCAACTTAGAAAGTGACAGCCAAGCCTCAGTCGATCCAGGACACGAAAGAGGTAAGGCCAGGCCACCCTGTCGAAGGCTTTCTCCGCGTCGAGCGAGGCCAGGGTAAGAGGGAGATTGTTACGGTTAGCGAAATTAATAAGGTCAATGACCTTTGTGGTGTTGTCCCTGGCCTCCCTTCCGGGGACGAAGCCCACCTGATCCCTATGGATAAATCGGGGAATGTAGGACGACAACCGTAAGGCCAAAATTTTTATTTAACATCTGAATTGAGTAATGAAATGGCGCGATAGCTACCACAGGCGTCAGAGGGTTTATTTGGCTTCAGAATCAGAGAAATATGCGCCATGTTAGACCGAGGATCAAAGTGGGAGCCCGAAGTAAGGGAGTTAAATGTATTTACTAAATGCGGGCCTAGGATAGGGAGAAATTTTTTATAATAGGTAATAGGCAAGCCATCCGGTGCCGGACATTTACCTTGCTTGGTAGACTTAATAGCAACCCTGACCTCTTCCAGCGTAATGGGAGAGTTAAGGAGGTCCGATTCCTCTGGTCGTAAGGGGCGCGGTAAGTGTTTATCCAAATAATTATCAAGGACCGTCTGAAAGTCAGGACAGGAGTCCCGGACGGAAGGCAAATTGTAAAGGTCCTGGTAATACTTGCAGAAGCATTCCGCGATCTCAGGAGTGGAAGAAACATGATTACCATCAGACCCGAGCTATAAAATGTTTAGCTGTCTGCGCTCTAAGCGCCCTAGCCAACAGTTTGCCGGGTTTATCCCCGTATTCATAGAAATGTCGCGTAGTCAAAAGAAACTGTCGCTTAAGGCGAAGATTCGTAAGAGAAGCCAATTGGGCCCGTAGAGAATCAAGTTGGGTCAAAAGAGCGGGGTCACGGAGGGACTTATGCAGCGTTTCTAGCTCCGCTATTATTATTCTAATTAGGTCAAGAGTGGCGGCCAACGCGCTCCTTTTAAGCCGAGAGCCAAGTTGTATAAACTTCCCCCACACCACGGCCTTATGGGCTTCCCAGATGGTGGGCAAGGGCATTCCAGGGGTAGAGTTTTCGGAAAAATAAAGGCGTAAGTGAACAGCAACTTCTGAAGAAAGCGCCGGGTCGGAAAGAATATTTTCGTTCAGACGCCACAACCAGGGCCGAACAGGGAACGAAGCCAGTTTGATCGTCATAAAGAACGGGGCGTGATCGCTGATTACACAAGGGCCAATGGATGAGGTGTGAAGGGTGGGGAGGTGGTCATGGGATAGGAAAAAGGAGTCAATACGGGTATAACGGTCATGTAGGGCAGAGTAATACGTGTAGTCCCTAGTAGTAGGGTGTTGTGTCCGCCAAGCGTCAATAAGATGCGCCATATGTAACAGCCTCTTGACTCGGTTAATCTGAGTATGGGGGATAGACGAAGTACCAGAGGAGTTGTCTAGCAACGGGAGGAAAGTCATGTTGAAGTCGCCCCCTAAAACCGTCAAACCCTCCTGGAAGTCCATCAATTTCTTCAAGACCATAACCAGAAGTTTAGAATGGCGACAATAAGGGGCATAAATGTTCGCGAAGGTGACCTTATGAGTACCCAAAAATCCCTTAATAAAAATACACCTGCCTTCAGAGTCCTGCCAGCGATCCAACATGCGAAAGGGCAAGTGCTTGTGCAAGAGGATAGCCACCCCTTTAGATTTAGAATCTGGGGTACTAGACGTAAATGAGGTGGTGAAGTGTTTATTAGTCAATTTGGATTCCTTAGTGGCCTTGAAATGCGTTTCTTGATTAAAAGCTATTCTGGATTTAGTACGACGGAGTTCAGCGAATAGTTTGGACCTCTGTTCAGGTTTGTTAAGGCCCCTGATATTGAGGGAAATCAATGCAATAGGATCAAGCGCCATATGGATCGAGTCTGGCAGGACCGTGGAAGGGCAATAGCAACGTAAGATAACCAGCAATAAAGATCAGTAGGAGCAATAGTGTTGGAGCAAAAAACAAATCAACAAATAACAAACAAAAACAGACTCTCATTAAGATAATAAGAGCTGGATGCCGTAGCATCGACAAATGAGCATCATGACCAACAGAATGGACATAGACTACAAAGCAGGGTCCAAAGGAGCCCTGTGTGGTAGGCTCTGGGGGGAGACTACCAAACCACAAAATATGCATCATCAGTTCCTCAATGCCTTATGGTCATTTACCTTGGCCCATGTCGGCCTACACTGTCATCAAGTGACCATAAGGCATTAAGGAACTGCCTCAGTGGGCAAAAAAGAACCCACTAAGCCGAGAACAAGAAAAGAAAATAAACAATCAAAGCAAAACGAAAAAGGCGTCGGAAAGTTCAACAGAAAATACTCAACGGTCCTCCTGGAGGAAGGGCAACGGGTCAAACCGCCTGGCTCAGGGAAGCAAAAACGCCGGCTAATACAGGCAGCAGTGGTCAGCAGCAGTAGAGGCGAAATGGACTGTCCGCGCAGCGAAGACGACCACTCCGGCAGGTCCAGAGGAGGGAGGTCCAGCAAGCTCAGGAAGTCAGGTAAATCCGCAGGATGGCGTAAGATCACTGCCTGAGTACCCTTTCAGGCTATCAGGGCGAAGGGAAATCCCCACTGATAAGGAATGGAATCCTCGCGGAGCAGGGAGGTAAGTGGGCGCAACATCCGTCTCGTCTGGAGTGTGATGGGCGACAAATCCTGGAAAAAAGAGATGGTGTGGCCCTCATACTGGATAGGTGTCTCCGATCTGCATTTTTGGAGGATCAGTTCCTTAGTACGATATTCATGGAGGCAGCAAATTATATCGTGTGGCGGTTGTGCGTCAGGACCTCTGGGTCGGAGAGCCCTATGACCACGGTCAAGAACAATTGGAGAGTCCTCCGATCTGTCCAAAAGCTTGTTGAAAATGGACGTGAGAGTGGACACTATGTCAGCAGGAAGTACAGATTCCGGGAGGCCCCTGATACGACGGTTAGACCTCCGGCCCCTGTTATCAAGGTCTTCCATCTGTCGTAGCAGCCGTGAGATTGTGTCGTGTTGATGTGAGACCGTTGCTGAGATTTCGTCTAGTGTAGTGTGGACTTTCTTCCGCTCTTCCTCCAAAGCAACCACGCGGTCACCAAGTTGTGAAAGGTTTTCTTTTATGTCATGCAGGTCTTCGCGGACACCAGAAAGTGCCGAGCGGAACAAATCTGACATCTCCGCCTTAGTAGGCAGATCTTTCACCGCGTCCTGCCAGGAGGTATGTACTAGACTTGCGCATTCGTCTTCGGGCGAACATGAAAACGAGCACGAAGAGGCCGTTTTTTTGTTCGTTCCGAAGACACGCCGAAGAGAATACAGTGCCGGCAAAACGTAGGAGAAGACGAAGACTCACAACCACGAAGAATCGAAGATCGTCTTCGTTTTTGCCGCGCAGCCGCCAAAATTTCAAACAGGAGTGAGCTGATCTCGTCTGTCCAATCAGCTCACTCTTGTGACGTCACGCTAAGGGTCTCGTCCAATGCCTGTGCTGCTGTTTTTTGAATTCTGAAGGCGCCTTTATAAGACCAGAGCTTGCCTGAGAGATCCATTCATTTTTCGCTGTGACTGCTTTGGCAACACTGCTGTGCTGCATCCGAGCGTTACAGAGAGATTGTTCTGTTCTGTGTGAGACTGGTAAGCCTTAGCCTGCCATTTCTCACAGTGTACTTCATCCTCACTTCAGTGCTACTTAATATAATTAATAATAATAATTTGATTAATTTAATTTTTTTTTAATTTAATTTGTCATCAACTGTAGTGTAAGTGCTGTTGAGTTGACAGTGCACCCAGTGTCTCAGTGGCACTGGGGTGCCCTTGCCCTGGGCTGGCACTAGTGCCTACTGCCTGTCCTGCTTAAATAAATTAAATAGAATTTATAAATAATAATTTAATAGAGTCTATAATTTAATAGTTCATTATAATATTATATATATATATTTGTCAGTCATATATATATATACTATAGTATACTAGTGTAGAGTGTACTGTAGACATTCATCTACTAGTGTCTAATTTAAAATCAGTAATATTAATTAATATAATTAATAATTGAATTCATTATAAAATTATATATATATTTGTCAGTTATAGTTAGTAATAGTATACTAGTGTAGAGTGTACTGTAGACATTCAAGACATCTACTAGTGTCTAATCTAAAATCAGTAATATCAATAATTCTATCTTAATAGTTAATTAAATTAGCTATAAATAAAAGTAATAATATTAATTAATTACTACTAGCGTATAGTTCAGCTAATCTTATTAGTACTGGTGCTGCAGCTCTATAGTTTGTGCTTTGTTTTAGCAACAGCAAGAGACCAAGTCAATTTTTCTTAATAATCTTTCATTTTATTTCATTTGTTTTGCTCACCTCAGTCCATCAGTGAAGTGAACTTGTTGGGCTAGTGAGTGCAGCCGCATAAGTGCTGTGTTTTTTTTGATCAGCAAGCAGTGACGTTAACTGTTTTGCAAAGATTTTCTCATTTATTTTACATTTTATTTCAATTTTATTAAAAGTACCCTTAGTGTTTTGCTCACCTCAGTCCATCAGTGAAGTGAACTTGTTGGGCTAGTGAGTGCAGCCGCATAAGTGCTGTGTGTTTTTGTTCAGCAAGCAGTGAAGCTAACTGTTTTGCTGTGACATTTTATTTTATTTCTAATTCTTCTCAAGAAAAATTGACTGTGACGAGCTGTACTAAGCAAAGCTTCAAGCTACTAGCTGTAGTACTAAAATAATTCTAATCTTCTTTAATCTTAATCTATAATATATTATAAATAATATATATCAATATAAATTCTAATTCATAATCTATATTCTTCTATCTATAATACATAATATATAAGTAAATTATTTCTAATCTATTAATATTATATAACTTAATATTAATTAATAAATCATACTGAATCTGATTTAACCTCACTTTAGCTTAGTGGGTTTGAGAGCGTCTGCCTAGAGGTAGTCTTATAGTAAGGAAATATAGCTTTAGGCTAGCATAGTAGTAGGCTAAGATCTTAGGCCCGTGTAAATTCAAATTAAAAATAAAATACTGCTAGTTATTAAATAGTTAATAATTTAAATAACTTTAGCACTTTGCCAGATTGCACACAACAGCACAGTGCAGTAGTGCATAGTTTTACTTTTTAAGCAGTAGCAGTGAAGAGAACTTCCTCTAATTTTTTTGTCTTTAATTCATTTTTCCTTTTTTTAATTTATTTTTTATTTTTTATTTTTTTATAGTTTTTTAAACACTACACTACACTACACACACAACACAAAATTTGAAATGGATCCTCCTTTTGGGACTAAGGAGGGACAAGCTCCATCTACCACCACCACCACCACCACCACCACCACCAGCACCACCACCAGTTCTAAGATGCAGCCTTTGCGTCAGTCTAGTCGGCCAAGTAGGCCAAGCTCTCGCTTATCATTTGGGGAAGCATTGCTTGAAGGATCATCAAGTAAAGGAAAGGCACCAAAAGCAGGCAGTAGTAGTGCGGCTAGGCCCACAAGCTCTATGGTTTTTTACGGAAAGCCTAAAGCACCAGTGACTAAAAAGAAGTGCCTTTTGCCCCAAGCAGCATCTTCCCCATCCACAAGCAGCATGCAAGGTACCAAGCAGAGCCAAATTAGCAGCAAGACTCAGAGGGGTCCCAAACAAAAGCGATCTCATTCCTTTGTAGGGAAAACCACCACCACCACCACCACCACCCCCACCGCCTCTACCACCACTAGTGCTGCGCCTACTGTTCCCACTGGTACCGCCACGCCATGTCCTCCTAGTACCTCTAGCAAGCCACCAAGTCCTTACAAAATTTTTGTAAAGACAGTTAGAGAGAGGGCTACACATAGTGGGACTCCACCTAGCGAGGTAGCAGAGGAGCCTGAGACTGAGAGGCCAAGTGCAGAGTCTATTCTTCCTGCTCGCACTACTACTAGTCACGAGTCTCACGACGATATCAGTCTTAGCTCCAGCCTAGCAGGAATTCCATTCGATCTGGCTAATGAAGAGCTAGACTATGAGCCAGAGGAAGTAGAGGAGATGAGTGGTCAGGAATCAGATTCCTCAGGGAGCAGTGTCCAAATGACTAGTGCACTATTTTCCCCTGAGCCTCCACCTTCTCCGCTACGATCATCACCATCACCACCACCACCAGCAGCAGCAGCAGCAGCAGCAAAACCTAGCAAATCTAAAGCATTTAGCAGTCCCACTATGGCCAGTACTGTTACCACCAGTCCCACCACCACTAGTTCTGCCTCTGTTCATCCACCCCGAGCAGTAGGAGCAGCACCCAAGGCACACTCCAAGGCTATGCGCGCCCCAATTTGGGAGCACTTTGAAAATGTTGAAGAAGGGCGCTATGGAAAGTGCAAACATTGTGGGAAGCTAATAAGCAGAGGGAAAGTGTCTGGCCATTTTACCAGTGCTAGCATGAAGCATCACCTCAGCACTCAACACAACGCTATGCTATTGGGGAAAGATGCAGAAGTAAAACTTAGTGCAGGCAGCATAGCTGGTGGCCGTGGAAAAACCCCAACAGCTTCTTCTTCTGAGCCAATAGCAGCAGCAGCAGCAGCAGCTAGTGCTGGCAGCCAGAGACCAAGGCAGGTTGGAGCATTGCATGTCCAGCCCACCCTGGAACAATTTGTGGCATTCCAATCCAAAAGGTCAATGCCCAAACAGCAGGCCAATAAAGTAACGCGACTGATTGGTCAGTTCATTGCTGTTGGAGGGGCATCCTTCTCTATGATCGAAGGGGAGCCTTTCAAACAATTGATGGCGGCTGTGGCTCCACAATATACAGTTCCGTCACGTTCCACTTTCAGCAGGAACATTGTCCCCTCATTGTATCGGTCCAGTGTTGCAGCAGTGAAAGAGGAGCTTTCCAAGGCTGCTGGTCAGTGTGTTCATTTCACTACAGATTTGTGGAGTGCACCTAGCGGCCAGCATGCCTTTCTTTCTTTGACAGCACACTGGTGGCAGCCCGGTGTGTCTAAGGAAGCTGCTGCAGCAGGCTACCAATCTTTCCTTCTCCATGCAGAAGTGATGGATGAAAAGCACACTTCCCAAAATATTCTGCATGCGATGAGGAAAATGTTTAGCCTTTGGGTGGGAGCAGAGGCGGGCACCAATGTTGAAGTTGGTTTTGTGGTAACTGACGGAGGTGCCAATATGGTGAAAGCGCTGCGAGATGGTCATATTGTTGGTGTGCGCTGTGCAGCCCACATCATCCATCTTGTAGTGAAGGCAGCAATGTCAGAAGGAACTAATGTGGCAGCAGTAGTTCTGTCCCGCTGCAGAAAGATCGCTGGGCACTTTCACCATAGTGTTAAGGCTAGCCAACTTTTGAGGGAAGAGCAAGAGAGGTCAGGTCTTCCCATACACTGCCTACGCCAGGATGTCAGTACACGGTGGAACTCCACGTTAGACATGCTGGAGAGGATTTTGGAGCAGCAGAGGGCAATCCATAATCTTGCCTCAGAGCACAATATTGGGATTACCTCTCCATTGAATAGGGAGGATTGGACAGTGATCGCCCAGCTAGTGGCAGTCCTTAAACCATTCAGGGATGCCACAGAAAATGTAAGCTCAAACACTGCCAGTCTGGCCCAGGTAATCCCAGTGTTCTCCCATCTAGGCAGCAAGATGGATGTGTTCCTTGGAAACCGTGAGGCTGTTCAAGGTGGCACTCTACATGCTGACGTAGCAGCCATAGCCAGGAAGCTGAAGGATCTGCTAAAAGTACACCTTCGCAAACGAATGGAAGATAGTCCCGAAATGATGCTAGCGTGCCTTTGCGATCCAAGAATTAAGGGAAAGCTAGCTTTGAAATGTAATGTTCTCAGTAGCTACCGGGAGCAATTGGTCAACAAGGTGCGTGACTGGCAGCGTAAAATGGGAATGCTGTCCGAGGAGGGAGAGGTGCAGGAGGAGGAAGAGATGATGTGGTCTGCTACTCCTAGCAGCAGCATCAGCAGCAGTGCCACAAGCAGCACAACACAGCTGAGTGGAGCAGCTGAGTTTTGGGAAGAGGCACTTGGGAGTATAGTTGGACCATCTGACAGAGCTAGCAGCAGAAAGGAGAGTAGTGCTGCTGAAATGGTCAAACTTTACCTCTGTGAAGTTCCTTCTGCGCCTAATGTTGATCCTCTTAGCTACTGGGATGAAAAGAAGAGTGTGTGGCCTGCACTCTCATGGGTTGCGCAGCAGCTACTATCATGTCCGCCAACCACTGTTCAAAGTGAGCGCGTGTTTTCTATGACTGGAAACATACTGAGTCCACAGCGCTCACGCATGGCACCTCATCTGATGGAGCAGATTGCCTTTCTTAAATTCAATCTGCCCAAGTTGGGTTACCCAGCTCTTAGCTTGGAAAGTTAATTTTTTTTCTCTGTAATGTTTAAGGTAGTTTCTCCCCCTGGTTGCACGTGTTTGTGGTGTGGCAACGTCTGCTACCTCCGCCGGTGTAGCCAATTTACGCTAGGGCCTAGTGTCTGAGTTCTGGAAGTCCGCTCCCAAACGCCAAGGACTGACAGTCTTCGGATGCTTTGCCCTGGGGTGAAACAGGTGAGCGGGTCGTCAATTGCCCACTCATTCACCTTTTTCCGTTTCCAACGCTGCTGCTGGTGGTGGTGCCAGTATCTTTTGCCAGTTCGCTTCCTGGCTGAAATCATGCCTCAAATGTCCCTAATGGAGAGGGTAGTTTCTCCCCCTGGTTGCACTTGCTGCGGTGTGGCAATGCCTGCTACCTCCGCCGGTGTAGCCAATTTACGCTAGGGCCTAGTGTCTGAGTTCTGGAAGTCCGCTCCCAAACGCCAAGGACTGACAGTCTTTGGATGCTTTGCCCTGGGGTGAAACAGGTGAGCGGGTCGTCAATTGCCCACTCATTCACCTTTTCTAATGCTGCTACTGCTGCTGGTGGTGGTGGTGCCAGCGTCTCTTCTCTGCCAGTTCGCTTCCTGGCTAGTGTCATGCCTTAAATGTCCCTAATGGAGAGGGTAGTTTCTCCCCCCTGGCTGCGTCTGTTTGCGGTGTGGCAACGCCTGCTACCTCCGCCGGAGTGGCCAGCTTACGCTAGGGCCTAGTGTCTGAGCTCTGGAAGTCTGCTGCCAAACGTCTAAGACTGACAGTGTTTGGGTGCTTTGCCCTGGGGTGAAACAGGTGAGTGGGTCGCCAATTGCCCACTCATTCGCCTTTCCCATTTTTCACTGCTGCTGCTGGTGGTGGTGGTGCCAGCATCTCTTCCGTGCCAGTTTGCTTCCTGGCTAGAGTCATGCCCAAAATGTCCCTAACGGTAAGGGCAGTTTCTCCCCCCTGGCTGCCTCTGTCTGCGGTGTGGCAACGCCTGCTACCTCCGCCGGAGTGGCCAGCTTACGCTAGGGCCTAGTGTTTGAGCTCTGGAAGTCTGCTGCCAAACGTCTAAGACTGACAGTGTTTGGGTGCTTTGCCCTGGGGTGAAACAGGTGAGTGGGTCGCCAATTGCCCACTCATTCGCTTTTCCCATTTTTCACTGCTGCTGCTGGTGGTGGTGGTGCCAGCATCTCTTCCGTGCCAGTTTGCTTCCTGGCTAGAGTCATGCCCAAAATGTCCCTAACGGTAAGGGCAGTTTCTCCCCCCTGGCTGCCTCTGTCTGCGGTGTGGCAACGCCTGCTACCTCCGCCGGAATGGCCAGCTTACGCTAGGGCCTAGTGTCTGAGCTCTGGAAGTCTGCTGCCAAACGTCTAAGACTGACAGTGTTTGGGTGCTTTGCCCTGGGGTGAAACAGGTGAGTGGGTCGCCAATTGCCCACTCATTCGCCTTTCCCATTTTTCACTGCTGCTGCTGGCGGTGGTGGTGCCAGCATCTCTTCCGTGCCAGTTTGCTTCCTGGCTAGAGTCATGCCCAAAATGTCCCTAACGGTAAGGGCAGTTTCTCCCCCCTGGCTGCCTCTGTCTGCGGTGTGGCAACGCCTGCTACCTCCGCCGGAATGGCCAGCTTACGCTAGGGCCTAGTGTCTGAGCTCTGGAAGTCTGCTGCCAAACGTCTAAGACTGACAGTGTTTGGGTGCTTTGCCCTGGGGTGAAACAGGTGAGTGGGTCGCCAATTGCCCACTCATTCGCCTTTCCCATTTTTCACTGCTGCTGCTGGTGGTGGTGGTGCCAGCATCTCTTCCGTGCCAGTTTGCTTCCTGGCTAGAGTCATGCCCAAAATGTCCCTAACGGTAAGGGCAGTTTCTCCCCCCTGGCTGCGTCTGTCTGCGGTGTGGCAACGCCTGCTACCTCCGCCGGAGTGGCCAGCTTACGCTAGGGCCTAGTGTCTGAGCTCTGGAAGTCTGCTGCCAAACGTCTAAGACTGACAGTGTTTGGGTGCTTTGCCCTGGGGTGAAACAGGTGAGTGGGTCCCCAATTGCCCACTCATTCGCCTTTCCCATTTTTCAATGCTGCTGCTGGTGGTGGTGGTTGTGGTGGTGCCAGCATCTCTTCTGTGCCAGTTCGCTTCCTGGCTAGAGTCATGCCCAAAATGTCCCTAATGGTAAGGGCAGTTTCTCCCCCCTGGCTGCGTCTGTTTGCGGTGTGGCAACGCCTGCTACCTCCGCCGGAGCGGCCAGCTTACGCTAGGGCCTTGTGTC
Source organism: Sceloporus occidentalis (assembly GCA_023333645.1). Classification (NCBI taxonomy): domain Eukaryota; kingdom Metazoa; phylum Chordata; class Lepidosauria; order Squamata; family Phrynosomatidae; genus Sceloporus; species Sceloporus occidentalis. The sequence goes on from JALMGF010000028.1 coordinate 1,632,983, forward strand.
TGAGCTCTGGAAGTCCGCTGCCAAACGTCTAGGACTGACAGTGTTTGGATGCTTTGCTCTGGGGTGAAACAGGTGAGTGGGTCGCCAATTGCCCACTCATTCGCCTTTTCCATTTCCTTTTCCATTTCCATTTCATTATTTTCCTTCTGATACACAACCAACCAACCAAACATAACACACACAATAACACAAATAACACAGTGACATAATACATAACACATATAACACACAGTGACAACACACATAACACACATAACACATACACGTACAATGCACAAATCACAAGGACCTTTCCTCTTGTTATTTGTCCTGGCCTTCACTTCTACACTCAATAGCATTAACGCTATAACTCACACTTCATACTATAACATTTTTCCATCCACATACCTGCCAACAGACCCAACTTTTTCAGGGACAGTCCTGCTTTTTTCCAGTCCTGTCCCATCTAATTTAGCTATCTAGGTATGCAAATACACGTTGGTAGTTATAGCTCGGTAGGTAGCACTAGTATAAACATTAAATAAATATAATAAAGTACTAAATAATAAATCTAACTTTAAAATACATTTAAATAAAAGCCTTAATTTTTTAAAACCCATTAAAATTAAAATTAAATTATTATTTAGACATAATACATCTTTAACCAAACCAGTGCACTGCTACTAATCTTAAACATAACCGTACATTAACCCTAAGCTATTTTTTAGTTCTTGTCCAACATTTTTCCATCCGCATACCTGCCAACACACCTAAGATTTTGGTGGACAGTCCTGCTTTTTTCCAGTCATGTCCAGTAAAAGTTGGGTTGTTGCAAAGTATGCCATGTTAGGCATGTATTACAAGTGGTCCAAAATCAATTTAAAAATGTAAAATAATCCCTATTCTTTTATTAAACATCTATGGATGTGTGACTGTGTATGATAAACGGAGGCCAAGTTCCTTGGAGCATTTGTCTCTAGGTCATTTTGTGTACAGTACACCTCAGTACGTGTGTGCAACTCTATTGGTCGTTTCAGCAGGGGGCTGGCCTGCCATCAACGAATGAAGTGCGTTCTGCAATTCACTTGTTGATGCCAGACCAGCCCCCTGCCGAAACGACCAATAGAGTTGCACACACGTTCCTTCACGGCAGCTGCTGCTGCTCCGATGTGTTGTTAACCCCGTATTAACCCCTGCTAGGCAACCGGGAAGGAAACGAAGATCAAACGAGCACGAAGAATGTCCGCGAATATTCGCCCGAAGAGAAGACAGGAACGGGCGAATATTCGCGGAATACGAAGGTTTTTTTCCCCCCGAAGACGAGCACGAAGACGAACACGAAGAGCCCCCTGGTGCCCAAGTCTAGTATGTACTTGCGAGGGCAGCAGGGTATCTGAATCGGCCACGGAAGGAGATCCGGAGCGAGCGCTTCGCGGACTCGGCGGCGCCGACGCCATCTTGTCAGGTAGGCCTTGATTGTCTGCCTCAGGAAAAGTGTGGAAGAACGACCGGACCGAGGTGTTAGAGTGTTTCTCCTTAGTCCCAGAGGGTTTGGGAGTAGTCGCGGTCCTCGGGTGCTTGCCCATGTCGGAAATTGTCACCCTTTTAGCAGTTTAAGAGAACGAAAGCCTCGGAGCTCAGCAGCTACACGTGTAGTTCCATCGAGTGCTAGCCACGTCCCCCTTTAATATTTTTTATTAGTGATATTGCAAAAGGTCTTGATGAAAAGGTATGTCTTTCTGCTGACAACACAAAAATTTGCAACAGGGTTGATGTTACTGGAGGAAGAAGCCAAATGGCAAATGGTCAGAGCTGTGACAACTGGCATTTAATGTGGATAAATGCAAAGTAATGCATTTGGGGCATAAACCCAAGGGCATAGTATAGAGTACTTGATACTGTCCTTACCTCAACGTGTGAGGAAAGGGATTTAGGGGTAAATATTTCTGAGAATTTAAAGGTAGGTACACAATGTAATAGAGCAGGAAATGGTAGCAGAATGCTTGGTTGTATAGGGAGAGGTATTAGCAGTAGAAAGAGGGAAGTGCTCATGCCATCGTACAGATCACTGGTGAGACCTCACTTGGAGTATTGTGTACAGTACTGAAGATTGTATCTCCAGAAGGATATATGTTGGAGAAAGTTCAGAGAAGGGTTACTAAAATGGTTCATGGATTACAGGATAAAACTTACCAGGAAAGGTTAAACGATCTTAATATATATAGCCTGGAAGAAAGACGTGACAGGGGGGATATGATAGAAACATTTAAATACTTTAAGGGAATCAACAAGATAAAGGAAGAGGGTTTATTTAAAAGCAGAAATATTACCACAACAAGAGGATATAGTCTTAAACTGGAGGGGCAAAGGTTTAAATGTAACATCAGGAAATATTACTTTATGGAAAGGGTAGTGGACGCATGAAATAGCCTTCCAGCAGAAGCGGTATATGTTAATACAATGAAGACATTTAAGCAAGTATGGGATAGGCATAAGGCTAAGCTAAAAATAGGATAAGGCCAGGTACTAAGGAAACCATTCAGAGCAGGGGCGTAGAGTATTTGGCACCTGGGGCGGATCCTGTATGTGGAAACCCACACACACACACACACACTGCATAGCTTCTATTGTTATATACTGAGGCAGATATTGACAGTAGTACAGCATAACACCTATCACTATATACTGAGACAGACATTTACGGGGGTACAGCATAACACCTATCACTATATACTGAGGCAGACATTGACGGGGTACAGCACAACATCTATCACTATACACTGAGGCAGACAATGACGGTGGCACAGCATTAAAACCTATCACTATATACTGAGGCAGATATTGACGGGGTACAGCATAACATGTGAACTCAGCACTGGAGGCATAGAATCAGACATACAAATCCCATATTTGCAGGTATACAATAATAATGTATGGAAACATAGCATTGCATGTATAGATCAACTGGAAATCACATAAAAACTCAGCAATAAAGGTATAGCTAAAATCCCCTAAATTATAGGCATAGATGACAGGTTGCACAACCAAAACCAGCCTTGGCATCCACACTGCCCACATAGATCCTGATCAGCACCCAAATTTCACGCATAGGACCATCTTTGTCCCCAAACAGCCCAGCATGAGTCAACTGTGTCCCCAAACAGCCCGGCCTGTGTCATCTTTGTCCCATAAACACCCTGCCTGTGTCATCTTAGTCTCCAAGGCTCAAACATCCTGCTTGTACCATCTTTACCTTTCCACAAATCAATTATACATCTATGATACACACAGTCACTCACTAATTCACTTTCATTCACATAATTAATTCACAAAATCATTTATTCTCTCACTCATTCACACAAATAATTTACACATTCATTACTGTATTCTCACAAACTCATTAATTATCTCCCTCATTCAGACAGTTCATCCACTAATTATTTAATTCTCACTCATTCACACAATGCATCCACACATTAATTAATTAATTCTCTCCCTCATTCTCACTGTTTATTTATTTCAATATACTTACCACCCTCTTTCTCACTATCTAGCCCCCTCTCCCTTCCTTCTTCCTATCTACTACCCCCTCTCCCTCCCATCTCCCTATCTACTACCCCCCTCTCCCTTCTCCCTATCTACTACCCCCCTCTCCCTCCCTTCTCCCTAGCTACTACCCCCCTCTCCCTCCCTTCTCTCTAGCTACTACCCCCCTCTCCCTCCCTTCTCCCTATTATACTACCCCCCTTTTCACCACTACTCCCCTCTCCCTCCCTTCTCCCTAGCTACTACCCCCTCTCCCTCCCTTCTCCCTAGCTACTACCCCCCCTCTCCCTCCCTTCTCCCTATTATACTACCCCCTCCCCCCCTTTTTACCACTACCCTCCTCTCCCTCCCTATTCACTATGTACCCACTCTCCCTCCCTTCTCACTATCTACCCCCCTCCCTTCTCACTATCTATCTACCCCCTCTCCCTCCCTTCTCACTATCTACTACCCCCTCTCCCTCCCTTCTCATTATCCATCTACCCCCTCTCCCTCCCTTCTCACTATCTACCCCCTCCCCCTTCTTACTATCTACCCCCTCCCCCTTCTCACTATCTACCCTTCCCCCTTCACACTATCTACCCCTTCACACTATCTACCCCCTTTCTCACTATCTACCTCCCTCTCCCTCGCTTCTAACTATCTACCCCCCTCTTGTCTCACTATCTACCTCCCTCTCCCTCGTTTCTCACTATCTACCCTTTGTAGTTAAAGGTAAACAGGTTTTGGACTTACCATTCAGAAGTCCTGCGGTGGGAGCGCGACGCCTCCGTCTCCCTGCTCTGCCACGGTGCGCGCTGGTTCACTGCTGAGCGCCCGAATATGACTTCATGTTTCTATGTTTATCAGGAGAGGTTGCCAAGAAAACTGCAAGTTTTCACCCTTTGAGTGCCACATGAACCTGAAAGGGGCTTAGATGGACCTGTTTTTTTATAGGGAACTGAAAAAACATCCATTGAATCAAATGGTCTTCATAATCTTGAATCTTGAACAATTCTGATAATCTTTGGCTGCTAAGGGAACATAATAATTTGAAGCATATTAGTTCTCAACATGAGTTGAGATGATGTATGGCACATGCAAAATGAGACCCACACTGGCTGTTACTCATATTAGGCAACCATTTGGAAGTTCAGATGGACGATAAAGTCCTTTAGCATTTGCATCCAACGACTATATATGTACTGCAAGAGTTTAGCATGTGGCTATGCGTACCTAGCTGGCTTGCATGCTTGTAATTTATCTGCCGCTGCATTACAATGGGCAATTTTCAATCATTATCTAAAACTGAATAATGTTGCTGAAATAATAGTGGGCAATTCCTCATGCATTCCAGTTGATTGGACATTAATCAGAGTAGTCATTGCATAGGGCAAACTGGGGATATAGCCTCGGCCATTTTGATCTTAGGGACTCTACACCCTGAATAAAGTAAAGCAACCTTTGTGAGAAATCACATAATGACATCTCTGCCTTGCTGTTTATGAAATTCTAAAGGATCTCTCCAGCATGAGCAAAGGGGTCCTGAAATAATAACCCCCCCCCCGCAAAAAAGGGCCCAGCAGCATACACTAGAAAATTAAAGCCTGTTTCAGAATCATGGAAATTACTTTCCATGGTGTAAAACATAAGTAATGTAAAAAATTACCATTAACATTAGCATTTTGTTTTGCTTCCTCAAACCTTACAATCTTTTTAGCTGTTTATTAATGTTAAAAGCATATGCCTAAAAATAATAATTGATTCCCTGGTGTGATTTAATAAAAAAAAATGCAATCAAAAAGAAAGAGAGAGTAGAGGAAAAAAGAGATACACACCTCCCTTGTCGGTTTTCTTGTGTGTAGGCGGCAGCTAGGTGAGTGTTTGCCTTTCGACATTCAATACTTTGATTAAAATAAGTATACCAAAAAGACCAAGTACTATTTGTCAAAGAGATGAATGTGTCAGCAGTGCAGCCTGCATTCTCCATCAAGCAGCATGAAAAATTAAAACCTTTTATTCTGCGATTGACTGAGAGCTTTTTTTCTGTACTGCTACAGACCTGAGCACAGAAAGTATAAGTGCACTCAGTGTCTTTGCCCTGGGAAGGAGACAATAGTGTAACTATAGATTGATAGAAAATGGAATAAAGATTGTTGCCCTTCTTTTTCATTTGTAAGGTGCATTTAAGAATTCTTAAGCTGTAAAATAACCATATTCCAGTCTTTTGATAGATAAGTGTTTGGCAATCCAACAACTACTGCTTGTATAAGCTAGAAACTAGGCAAGGCTGTAGACTCAAGATGCAAGACCAAGACGCTCAAAATATATACTTTACATGGATGATACTCTTACTTACAAGCCCGTACATGTTCAATGGGTTTAGGGACCACCCATTGTCCTTAAGGGGTTAAAATGCAGGCAGATATTCCTTGGAATGCATATCATAGATTTTGACGTCAGATAAGAACAATTTCCAGCTGAAATGATTCATCATAACCAGTGAAAGTTTAAATAAAAACTTCCGTACATTACATTTAACCCTCCCATCGAAATTGTTGAGATAGGGTTGCTCATACAGAGAATCCCTTGCCAGGTGGTATCACAGGCTTGAGTAGTGCATACACAAACATTTTACATGAGCATTTTTAATCCCAAAAAATTATCTGAAAGATAGTCCACATAATGTAAAATGTTTCCACAATTTGTGATTAAAAAATAGTGTACAAAAAAGTACTGTAGAATCAAGAAATAAAATATCAAAGAAAATAAATATATTATTAATAAATAAACATATTAGTAACCAGTCCGAAGCAGTCTGTCAAGTCGCACATAGTTCATACCCTAATCATACAGTAAAGGAACATTTTTACAATAACAGGAGATTACTATTACTAAATATGATTTAACACATTAAGGAAAAAAACACAGAAATGGTGTGGTAGTGTGACAGGGTTGGGGCAAGGTTTGGGGTTAGTTAGATGGAGCTTGAAATTGTGTAATGTCAACCTGTGAATGTCTTGGTTTGATAAAATTCTCCATCAATGTAGAGGTCGACAAGATGGAAAAAAAATTGAAGGGACCCTTGTCAAAATATAAGGGTGTTTTTACACTACTCAAAGTTCATTTTGACTATGACATGCAATACTATTCAAGTTTGGGGTCAATTTTCTTGTTTTTGGAAGAAAAGCTAATGTTGTCCATTAACAAAACATCAAGTGGATCAGAAATATAGTGCAGGCATTGTTAATGTTGTAAATGACTATTGTAGCTGGAAAATCACTGATTTTTAATGCAATATGTTCATCGGTATACAGAGGACTTTTATTAGCAATCATCACTCTTGTGTTCTGATGGCATGTTGTGTTCACTAAACCAAGTTTAAGTTTAACGGGCTAATTGATCATTATGTTAGCACAGGTAGAAATGTCCTCATTTTCCACAAAATAGCTGTGACCCCAAACTTTTGAACAGTAGCACAAGTGTCTCTGCAGTTGAATGTGTACCACACAATGTGCCTGTGGCTATCAAAGAGGCAGTTAAAGCCCAGCTGGACAAGTATGAGGCAGTGACTGAACCATCTGACTGGATAAGCAATGTTGTGATAAATTACGTATCTACATAGACCACAAATGTTTGAACCAGGCACAGAAATAATCTCACTACATCATGCTAACACTTGAGGGTGTCTTACACAAGCTACCTAAAGTACAGATGTCCACATTTGTCAATGTGATGCTTTTTTTGCAATGCAGATTGGATAATGAGAGCAGATATATGACAACCTTCAGGACCCCTGGGGCAAGAAGAGATGGTTGAAATTGCCTTTCAGAGTGTCTGTGGCACGAGAGGTATATCAAAGTAAACAATATGAGCTGTTAGTCAGGCTCAGTGGAATAGAACCAATTGCCGATAACATCCTTGATGTTGGCTGTGGAGATACAGATGAACCGGAGCATGATAATGACAGCAAACTGTTGGCACTTATGGGTCAGTGTAGGCAAGTAAAGTTAAGGATTAGTTTGAAGAAACCACAATTTAAAGTAAAAGAGGTTCACTTCAATGGGCACATTCTATCCTCAGAGAGTCTGAATGCTGACTACAGCCAACTGATGCAAAATCTGTGTGGTGCTTCATTCATTTGTCACTTACCTGGCAAAATTCGACCTGGTGTGTAGGGCCATGAAAAGGTTTCTGGACAAGGATGCAGTTTGATATTGGCTTCCTAAACAAGACGGATACATCTGTTCAGTGGTACTATGATGTTATGAAACATTTTACTATTCAAAGTGACTCAAGCATAAATTAACCTGGATGTTGCCTACTGTAAAAAGGTCAGTCTGTTGCATTTGCATCTAGGGCCTTTGACTGCTAAATCTTTCATCAGTACCTAAATGAACACAACATAACTGCAGAAACTTACCATAAGCCACCAACAGTAATTTTCTAGAAGCCCCTTGTTAAACCTGTACATGCTACTTCATGTTTTATATTTGACCTGGCTGCTGTTCTTAGTTTCCAACATGGTTCCCTACTAAGAAAGCTTGCAGTGTCTTCAGCCCCTTCAGGGAGCTGCTGCTGAATAGGTGGGTTACAGATCTCTCCAACCAGCTCATTTACACTCTGGAGACTCTGCTCAGTCAGCACAGCATCCATAGAGTGCTTTAAATATGCTTGTATGCATGCCAACTATCAGTTTAGTGAATAGATCCCTCTATGTTGCATTAAAGTTTGTTCTACCCTTCTGGTCCCATTCATTAGGATGTGCACATGACATCAGCCTCCATTGTACCTTTCCACATGAGCTGAAGCTATGAAAATAAATTTTCTTTTGAATGAGCAAATATCTGCCTGTACTCTTAGCCCCTTGTGTAATGTTTCCAGGAGTCTGCTAACTGTAAGCATGCTGTTTCTTTGATCAGACTCTTCAAAAAAGCTGTTTATGTGCAATCACAATAGATGAAAACACAGCAATGTACATTGGAGGAGTGAAGTGCCTGGAACCCCTTGCAGTTATTGTTATTAGTTGTTTTTTTTTTACAAGCCACCTTGTTACAGTGTAGTTTTTTTCGTAAACATCCCTAGTGGAACTATTTACCATCAACACGCTTTAACTGTGTTTTAGAATATACGCTGACAAGTGCAAATTTACAAATGTAATTTGTGAGAGGATAATACAGATAATGAGGATACATATGATACCATTTGTAATACATTCACTTTTTTGGCATCTTTCTTTGTAACTCCAAAATGATAGAGGAAAAATTAAGGGTTTATTTTTTTTAACCAATTTAGGAAATTGCATTGTTAATTTGTTCATCTCAGATGCCCTAGGGATAGTGTTCAAGATACAAAATCAATGACGGGAAAGGCTGTGTGATGTGTACATTCATCTGTAACTGATTAACAAAACACAAAATTTCTCATCGCTAACTGTGCACCCTGTTAGTTGTTAATGCAAATCAATGATTATTATAGCCAGGCCTGTTCTGTGGGGAAATTAGAAATTGTGCACTAGGAGCAGGCTCCCATTGTTTGTGATGTTTTCCCAAGAGAGGGAACCTAATCTATGATTATTAGCCTACACATTTAAAGGAGTACTTCAGTCATCATATGTATTTAAACTGATATGATGGCTGAGTGTCCCCCAGTTTAAATTACACCCCCCCAGTTAAAAAGTATGGAGGGATTAATTAGAATCTCCTTCAATGCATTTGAAGCGTACACCTGCTCCCCAGGTATACAAGAGATGCATTCGATCAAACAGATCTCCTGGTTAACAGTGAAAACACATGTTATACTCCTTGCCAACCGGGTCTGGCTCACAAAAGAGCTCCAAGGGGTCTAATCAGACCTCACATTCAGAGAAACTATTAATTTCAATAAGAGTGTTTCTTGTCAGTGATTACCTGCTTTAAGCAGTCAAAAGCCTCTGTCCACTAATGGCTAATTGGGGATAGCTTTGCCTCTATATGAAAAGTATATATGTGATATTTTAATTAACCGTTAACTATAGTTGATATCGCCCGGTAATTAGTAAGGAAGATTTTGGAAAGAGTGAGATGAATATCAAAGCTGTCTAATTTACGTTGATGTGATTCTTGCATTTAACAGTGTTATAGCAGTTTTGCTGACACAGCTTTGGGGGATAACTCATCAGCAGTTTGTTTGCATCCATCAAACACTTAAACAGTATTGCAACATGATGCTTAACAGAAAAGCAGATGTTCTTTTGTTTGTTCAGATGAATTGGATGGATAACGTGTAACTTCATCATTCAATATCTGCACTTGTTGGAGGAAATATTTACCAACCAGGGCTGGAGGTTAATGGATACACAAATAAAGGAACAATGCGTGGGTAAAACCAGATTAAAGAGCTATGAGGCCTGGAGTATTTATACAAAAAATTGCCCCTCTTGCCTTATGGGCCAATCATTTTCTTTATAAAAATAATTAACATATAAATAATGAAAACACAAACTGATCTTTCAAAGTGGCAACATAAGCAGCAAATGATTCCAACTGAACTTCCTCCAGTTCCTTTTCTTTTTGTTCTGTCTTTCCTCCTTTTTGATTATAATGCAGTTTATTTTGCACCTCTCTTGCAGGCATCGTTTGTTCTGGCTTTTTGGTGTTTTACACCTTTTTCACCTTATCTCCTATTTCACTATTTTAGTATGTTTTCTGCCTACTTCTTTCAGTCTATTTTTCCTTCAATCTCTTTTTAGCCATCTGTTTGATTCTTATGCCTACTCTTTGCAGTCACATTTTATTTGTCTTCCTTATTCCTTTTGGTTTTCATGCAGTATATTTTGCTCTATGGCATTCTTCTTGCCTCTCTGTCTATAAATGGCACCTATGTTCTATTGTATATTCAGCCTACAATTTTTTTTTCCCTTTACACCCACCCGCTCCTCCCAAAAGCTACAGTTAGTACTTAACTCAACTACCTCTTGCCTCATGTACTTTCCTTATAGCATGTATCTCCCTTGCTTTGCCCGGAGGTGACATCACTTCCCATCATGCTGTGTCAGTAAGGATCACTGCCAGCGTTGTGTTAAAGGAGACCACTTTGCAGGGTCTGATTAGATTGCCACTTTATGAGACCGACAGTCCCTCACCACTATGGGCCCCTCGCCACTCTGGGGCCCTGGAAGCATGTGATCCATGTGCTGTACTGTTAATCCAGCCCTATGCATGGGGCTAAATGATATGGCCATATATAATGACATTTTTTTCTGTTGAAGACCACAGCAGAATTGTCATTTCACAATGAGTAATAAATGTATTTTTCAGTGATAAAATATGGTCCTTTTATATATTCTTAAAATTATTTGACAGAGGACAAAAAAAACAGTAATATTCATTATCATATCAAGTATGGTGGTAGTAATGACAGATGACAACTGAATGTTATAGCAGACTCATTTATATCTGTGTTGCAGTTTTGCTAAGAAACGTCTGTCTAAAATTTCAACAGAAGTGTCCCTAAAGCATTTGATGTATTTATAATGATTCAAGATGATTCTCAGATGCACCATTTCTCATCTTAACGTGCAATACAGACACACCTCTGCAGATAGATTAGTGCTCGGATTAGCACGTAAACACAGCTCAAACAGGAAAGGGGAAATTTCTGTGCAGAGAGGATCCGAGGACAGAAGAGATTAGGTAGCAGTCGAAGCCTTGCTAATTAGTGTCTCCCAGGGACAAACCTCCAGATGTGTTCACATACTACATATCCTCACTTTCTATTGATTTTCCTCCCTGCTGCTGAAAGATCCTGTTTATTACATATATATTGCATTATTCTCACCCTGTCAAACTGCTTAGGTGCTTAGGCTTTCATTAATATTAGCATTGCACTCATCTTAAGTTGATAAAAAATATTTCAAAGTTTGTATTGTCTATTATTGTACATTTATTTATATAGGAACGTCATATTCCACAGTGCAGTGAGTAAACAAGGCATTACATAATAATTTAAACTACAAAAATAAAAGGTAAGGATGGATCTGTTCAAACTAGACTTGTGCATTCGTATTCGAACATGAGAACGAACACAAAGGGTGCGTTTTCGCTGTTCAGCCCGAATACCGAAGAAACGAACATGGCGGCAGCAAAACGTATATGAAGACGCACAACGCAAAGAATCTTTGTATTCGTCTTCGTTTACTAATCTCCCTGGTCCCTTCCACATCTAGCCTACCTTATCTACGCAGCATCGCAGGGGTAACAGGAGCGTAAATCCGTAGGTTAGCTGTCAGGAGTTAAAGGGCCGTGCAAGCAACTCTATTGGTTGCCTGCAGAGGCCTCCTCTGGCATCAACCCCTGTGATGCTGCGTAGATAAAGGGAACGGAAATTCATAGGTTCGCCGTCAGGAGTTAAAGGTCCATAAGAGTGACTCTATTGGTCGCTGGCAGGGGCCTCCTCTAGCATCAACCAATTGGTTGATGCCAGTGGAGGCCCCTGCAGACGACCAATAGTTTCCCCAGGCCAAGTTCCGCGTCAGAAGTTAAAGGTCTGTACAAGCGACTCTGTTAGGCGGAGTTTCACAATCAGGAGGAGTTAAAGGAGTTCAAGAATGCACACAAATATTCGCCTGAACCGAACACAGGAACAGGTGAATATTCGTGAAATATGAAGATTTTTTCCCCACGAAGACAAACACCATTCGTTGCACCCACTCTCTCCTCTGCTCCTTGTCTCCCCCTGGCTCAGCGCTGTCCTGACTGCGCTGATGGGACCGTGAGGCCTCCATTTCCTTCGCAGTGCCAGAATATGATGTCACATCCTGCTTATTCAGATGTCAGATCAACAGCATGGCCACACAGCGAACTGATCCTCTCTTACCCACTCTCCATGCGCTCTCGTATGCTTATTCACTCTCTGTCAATGTCTCCTCACCTTCTCTGCTGACCGATTCAGTGTCACCGTCTCCTTTTCACAGCCCTTGGTTCTTATTGTTCATCTGTTGTCTTTCTTTGTCCACTTCTCTCTGGTATAAGCTACGTTATCCAGGTATTTCAGCAAAAGGGCAGAGCCACGGTGAGCACCACAGGGGCAGCCTTTTCCCAGTTTCCCTCATCAAGGGAGAGAGTGTGTATTTAGGTTGCACCCATTTGCAGAAGTACTTGGATAACACAGCTGATACCAGGAAGAAGTGGACAAAGAAAAAAGACAGAAGAAAGAAGAATAAGAACAGGCAACAGAAGAAGCAAAGCTGCAGAAAAGGAGACAGGAACTCGGAACCAGTCAATGGAGAAGGTAGGGAGACATTGACAAAGAGTGTATGAACGAGAATGTGAAACAAAGTGAGTGTTTGAGAGCGAGAGTGTGAGAGCAAAGATCAATGAAATGCAAACGTAAAATTGGAACTGTCTGCTTTGTTTTCATTTGTTTCGTTGGGGGTCCCTGCTCATTTTCAGACATTCATACAAATTAATGAAGTTGGCAAATTTTCCGTAAAATGTAAATTTATACAAATCCAAATGCACAGGTCTAGTGATCATTGTAAAAATCATTCACAGTGATCGCATGCAACAAATGAGAATTCAGTGTTCTGTTTTTAAACAGTAACAAAGGGTTAGTCCCTAAAAAATGGTCCCATATTTAGAACATTGCCCTGAATGATTGCTTATAAATATAGCCCTAATTTTTGGTTCTGGCAGCTGTGTATAACATAACAGAATCTTGCAACTACTGATTTAATTGTACCAACCTAAAATATCTCATTTTATCACCGTTATTGTCAGGTAATTATGAACTGGCTACAGATCTAGCAAAGCCCCTCGGTCTGCTCTGTTGGGGCAAAGTTACCCATTTGTTATAGGTAATGGGCAATATTTCTCTATTAACTGCTTCTTTTCCTACAAATAATGCATATGGCATGAAAACATAGACCTATAAATAACACAGGGCATACTTAGCAAGAGATTGAATATGCTACAAAAAGATTTTACTGCTTCATAATGATCTGCTCAATCCACTATATCGCTCTGATATTACTTGCCTCTGTTGTTACTCATGATGCAAGCACTGGGTGCAGGCATTATGTGGTGTTCACAGAATAATTTCACAATACAAATAGCATTTACTTTGATGTTGGATGTGCAACATATTCCACACTAGGTAGGAGACTTTCATATGTCTTATTGGCTTGATCACCAACCTAAACACATGCCTGGCTGGTGATGCCCAAAATATACCAATCCTGACTGTTGGTATTGGCAAAAAGACGCCTTGTCACTTTAGCTAGCCAATTTTCTTTCACTTTTTATTCTGAGTGGGCACCTAATTGGTAAAGGTTATATTAGGTTGGAGTGGATCCTTTTAAGATAATTACGCCAGTAGTGCAAAGAGTTAAAGAAACAACCCTCTTTTTCTCCTACAAACTGACTGTTTTTTGTTGCCTTGGCTTCAATATGCTATTGCTATCCTTTAAGAGCCCCTGGGAATTAGCATAGCTTAATGTATAGGGCACATGTATGAGTGTGGGTTATCATTTTGGTAACCGTCTAGCAATCGCTTACCTTGTGTTGTTGAGCTTAGGATACAGCCTAGTAGTCGTGCATCTTGAGAGCATTTTTGCAGCTCTTAGAAATGGTGCGGAAAAGTACAGTGACTGGATGATTAGGGAGCTGTTCACTCAGCTGCATTCCCAGGCTGCGGGAATCTGGGGGGCCTTCCGAGTCTGGTGGGGCTGCGAAGTGGCCTCTGCTGGCGCTGTGATGTCCCCATCTCCTGGTAGGACTGCAGGTGTCCATCAGGGCAGGCGCAGTTCCAGTCAGGTGCATGAAAAAAGAAGGGGAGAGGGCGCACCAGGACCAGGAAGCACTCCCTCAGGCCTGGGCGAGTAGCCAGGCCTAATACCCAGGTATCAGGGTCTGGGGATTTTGGACAGAGCCCAGCTGGGGGGGGGGCAGCATGAGAGTGACTCAGGGGACAGTGCGGGGTCCCCTGGGGGTATAGCGTTTCCCCCCAGGGCTAGGCCTGTTTACCTTCTGGGGGCAAGGGAGTAACAGTAGGCGGTTAGGTTACAGTCCCTCGCTTTTACTAATATTTTTAGTTTACCTCTGCCCCTGGTTTTACGGCACCTAGTCACGCAGGAAAGATCGATTTTTTTCACCCCTGTTCTCGCTACAGGCATATACTTCAGAAAATCAGGTGGCTACCCGAGAAGATGTAGCAGTGACCAGTGCACACAGAGCTTTGAACATCTCAGGAGTGGTGATGATGTCGCAGGGGCCCTGCCGGACACTAAACAGTGAGTTTGCCTCCCATGCTATGTTTTCTGCGGGGTTGCAGGATTTGGGTTTGTCGCAGGGCTTAGCGGTAGGGGGTTTTGTTAAAGGGTTGAAGGGTTTCATTGCGACTCGGGAGAAGGGAGCGCAGGTAGGGCCAGGAGCAGGCTTTAGATGTGCAGATTCGCTCTGTTTGGGCGCAGGCAAGTCTGCCTGGCTTGCATCATAAAATTAATTCCCTTATGAAACTTTTTTTTGTAATATGAAGAATTAACAAAGAAGTTGCAAGTTTGTTGTTATCCCTTCCAGCATGGGAACCTCAAATGTGTAGCTTGCCTATCAAAAAACTATATATTTAACACAAACATGTTGTGAACAAGAACTTTATTGAGGGAGATCCTGAAAACTATTGTGGTGGTACTTGAGGAGTGATATTGAGATAAAGATGTTGACCAAATTTTATCATAAATTACCGTATTTGCTCGATTATAAGACGACCCCCCAAATCTGAATATTAATTTAGGAAAAAAAAAGAAAAAGCCTGAATATAAGACGACCCTATAGGAAAAAAGTTTTACCAGTAAATGTTAATTCATGTAAACTATTTTTTTTAATAAAAGCTATGATTGAGAAAAATATTTTGGTTTTATTTCCTTCTATTTTCCAACCTGCCCCCCCAGTTATGCACATCTGCCCCCGAAATGCCTTATACCCCCTATATGCCACTGTGCCCTATGATATGCCTTTTAACCCTATATGCCACTGTGCCCCATGATATGCCTTTTGACACCCTATGTGCCACTCTGCCTCCAGAAATGCCTTATACCCCTATATGTCACTCTGGCATTAAGGGGGTTAAAAGGCATATTATGGGGCAGAGTGGCATATAGGGAGGTTTAAGGCATTTCAGGAGGCAGAGTGGCGTATAGAGAGTTAAAAAGGCATTTATGGAGGCAGAGTGGCATTAAGGGGGTTAAAAGGCATTTCATAGAACACTCTGCCTCCAGAAATGCCTTATGCCCCCCATTTAACACTCCCTCCCCCTCCCTCCTCCAAACTTACCGGTGCTTCTGACTCCCCTGTCATGCAAAGGAGTGAAATATTGTGAAAACCCGTCTCAGACTGTATGTTAAGTGTATAAATAAATAAACGGGGATACTACCCTTCTTGAACCGATTACACAGCTGCGACCCTGTAACACACTCTCCAAGTGTAGAAACTTTGCAAAACAATCCAACCAGGTGCGCTCGTGTTAACCGATAAAATAAAATGGTATAAAAAAGAAAAAAATGATAGTGTAGAAGTATAAACAGTAATGCTGACTGATAGATATACTCTATGCACTCACAAGTGTACGTGGTGTTTCAAAGTGGAGTTCTCTATAGATCCGTCTGTCCACTTGAACATGTAGACAAAACACAAAACCAAACAAACATGGGATGGTATCGTTTAGGAAGAGAACACCGTGAGGTGATGGATGCACTTACTCTTATGTAGAGAGTGTTCAGCGTGTAATATTCTAAGGTATCTCCCGATCAATTCCTCCTTTGTGTTTGTCCGCAGTTTCGTGCTGGTCTTAGTGGATATTCCCCAATTGTTATCAATATCAGGAACCACCATGAATTAGTGTCCAACCAGATGGTTAATAAAAAAGAAAAATGTATTTGAGGGCAGAGCCCTATATATATTATATATATTACTGAGACGCGGATCTCTCCTTCCGTGGTGGGTATTTCTTACAGGTACGGTGCCGATCTTCCGATATGGTACTCGTTCATATGGGAGAAGGATATAGTTAAATAAAGAACGTGTTTACAGAACATCCAAAAGGCTTCATGTGTGATTTTTTATTTTTTCATATGGGGAGTGGGCTGGGATCTCCTTAGGAGGAAAGAAGGGGGTTTTATGTTGTCCCCATACTCAGAGGTCTATGTAAATCAAAATCCTATAGTGAGGTTTAATATGTGCATTTTAATTATTGGACTAATCATGGATATAATTGTATGAGTCCTTATGTGTATCTATTATTAGGGGAAAATCAGGTTTAGAACGAATAAAATCCAAAGAAGAATAAAATGTGAAAAAAATAGATGGAGTAAAGGAAGGATAAGTATGGGGGGAAGTAACAACCTATTATTACTAATCTAATTGTATATATATATAGGTTGAGGTGTTTCAGGGGTGTGTTTTTTAAGATCAAATGAGGAGATAAAATCAGTAAATGGATATAGAACATGGTATCAGGGTATTATTCCCAAATGTCGATGGTAATGAATATATAGGTATGACAAAGGTGAGTATATCAGGTTCGTATTCCTTTATGGTGATATTGATGAGTGTGGAAGTGTGATGATACACTAAGGTGAATACAGGGGTAAGTATCCAACTGTTATTTCTGGGACTAAGACAGTAGCGTGGTTTAGGAGAGCCAGAAAAGGTAGTGAGACCGGTGGATATGTCAAGGTTATGGTATCGGGTTTATATTCCCTTTGCTTTTGCGGATGTACATTTTAAACAAATGCCAGTATATCCAGTTCCATGTTTAAACCACCTTTTTTGAAAGTTTTTAATTTAAATATCCATTCCGTTTCAACAAAATTCCCTCCTCTCCAATTTGGAGGGACCCAATCTATACCCAGTATTTTAAGAGTGTCAAATTTGAACAGGGGAAGGAATTGCAGTGTCTAGGGACACTGTGTTTCATACTTTTGTTTCTTATGTTTCCTATATGCTCTAATATTCTCTCCTTCATAAGCCTAATAGTTCTCCGTGTGTATTGTAGGCCACATCCACATTCCAATAAATATACCACGTTTTTAGATGTGCAATTAATAAAATGTTTGATGTTATATGTATGTTTTCTTAGGGAGATGGGTACACATTTTACACCGTCCACATGTGAAGAAACCTATTGGTTTGTTGCCAAGGAATTTTTGTGTGGGTTGTGTAAATACCCTCTTATTGGTAGTACACTGGGTGCAAGGATTTGCTTTAATGATTTGGCCTTCTTAAAAATAATTTGGGGTTTACCAGGGAGTATGGTGCCTAAGATTTCATCATTTTTAAGGATGTGCCAATGTTTTTCTAGGATATGTTTAATATTATGAGCTTGTGTATTATATTTGGTGAAAAAGGAAAAGCTGAAATCCTTTTCGCCCTCTTTCTCTTTTTTGATTCACCAATAATAGTTCCCTATTTATTCCCTCAACCTGTCGAAGGCTGCTTTGTAACCTCTCGATAGGGTAGTTCTTTTTAAAAAATTTGTCTTTGATCTCTGTGGCTTTTAGCTCGAAATCCTCACTTTTTGAACAATTTCTCCTAACCCTCATAAATTGTCCCTTGGGGATGTTATTTAGCCAAAGGGGATGATGGCAACTCGTATACTCTATATAGCCGTTCTTATCTGTAGGTTTCGTGTAATTTCTAGAACAGATAATGTTGTTGTCAAAGAACAATTCTACGTCTAGGAACTCAATACTCTTTTCCTGAATGTTAGAAGTGAATTTGAGGTTATATGGATTATTATTGGTATGTTGTATAAATGTGAGTAATTCTTCCCGTGTCCCTTTCCATATGATGAGAACGTCATCTATATATCTTTTCCACAGCACCAGGTTTGCACCATGGGGATTGTTGCTCCATACATATTCTCTTTCCCATTCAGCCACGAAAAGATTTGCGTAGCTAGGTGCAAACCTGGTGCCCATTGCTGTGCCGCATAGTTGGAGATAGAATTCTTTCTCGAACCAAAAATAATTATATTTTAAGATAAATTCTATACAATCTAAAATGAATGTTTTTTGTGTCTGATCCATGTTGGTGTCTCTAGTGAGGGTGTTATCTATAGCTTTAATCCCTTGTTTGTGGTTAATGACTGTGTACAAAGACGACACGTCCATTGTTGCCCAAAGCCAACCTTGGGTCCACTCAATATCCTTCAGGATGTTAAGTAGATGGGAAGTGTCTTTTAGATATGCTGGAATTTTCAAGACATAGTCCTGTAGGAAATGGTCCACATACTCTGATGTGTTGCACGTCAGGGAATCTATGCCACTGATAATAGGTCTGCCTGGGGGAGTTTTGAGGTTTTTGTGGATCTTTGGAAGAAAATAGAAGATAGGGATTTTAGGATGTTCTTTTTTTAAATAATTATATTCTTTGGTGGTTAGGATTCCCTTTTCTAATCCCTTTTTTAATATGTTGTATAGTATAGTACTGAATTCCTTCGTCGGGTCTTTACCTAATTTTTTGTACGTATCAGTGTCCCCTAGTATCCTGTTAGCCTCTTGGATGTAATATGCGTGGTCCATAATGACTGTGGCCCCTCCCTTATCTGCCTGTTTTACAACTAGATTGTGTTTTTCCCATGGAAAAGGAGAAAATTCCAAAGAGAACTAGAGGCCAGAGAGGGGGAGGAACGAAGGCAAAACAAGTAGGATCATTGGAACCAGAGGATGAGGGAATTGTTGGCAGTGAGGGTGTTATCTATAGCTTTAATCCCTTGTTTTTGGTAAATGACTGTGTACAAAGACGACACATATGAAAAAAAGCAGATATCAAGCAAGGTCCGGCAACAGGTATCAGGTAAGAATGGTCAGGTATCAAGCAAGGTCCGGCAACAGGTATCAGGTAAGAATGGTCAGGTATCAAGCAAGGTCCGGCAACAGGTATCAGGCAAGAATGGTCAGGTATCAAGCAAGGTCCGGCAACAGGTATCAGGTAAGAATGGTCAGGTATTAAGCAAGGTTCGGCAACAGGTATCAGGTAAGAATGGTCAGGTATCAAGCAAGGTTCGGCAACAGGTGTCAGGTAAGAATGGTCAGGTATCAAGCAAGGTTTGGCAACAGGTATCAGGTAAGTAAACATCCAGGACAAGGTAACAGGGAGCTCAACCGTTAAAACAACCGAGCACTGAATGAGTGTCAGTGCTCGGCTTTTAAATGTGCCGCTTCCCCAGACCCCGCCTCCTGTCTTGCCAGTGTCCAATGGACATCCCGGCGTCTCCACAGGGGTATGAGAGAGGAAGGGGGGCGTGGTGTGCAGCACCACGCACGTCCTTCTCTCTGTGGCGGTTCGTTGTTACCGTGAGGCATCGGTGCCGCATCGTTCCGTGCATCCGGGGGATCGTGGGTGTAGGAGGACCGAGGAGGTAAGTATCGAGTACCCGCTAGTGGCGGCTACTCGGGGGACATGCTCCGTACGGGGACGTTACAGGCACATACGATGACAGACACGGAGGAGGTATCTTTGACGTCATGACGCACGGAGGAGGGATTACCATTGGAGGAGGAAGGACCCAAAGATGGCGCCAACCATGAATAAAAGGACCAACAAAGGAAAGAAAAAACATTGCTCCTGAGGAAGCCTAGCAGGCGAAACGCGTAGAGAGAGGACTTTTTTATTTCCAGTATCTTTATTATAACATAAGACTGGTTTTTATCTATTTATTTATTCTTAAATTTGGACTATACGGACGGATTTTTAAATATTTATCTATTTATTGAGGCAATATTTATTTATTTATTTAGAATCATGTACCAGTAGTTCACTGGAATATATATAGGGCTCTGCCCTCAAATACATTTTTCTTTTTTATTAACCATCTGGTTGAACACTAATTCATGGTGGTTCCTGATATTGATTCACGTAGACAACTTACGCTGCGGCTGGAAGGTGGTGTGGCTAGCAGCGGGGGTTGTCTGCGTCTGCGTCCATCACACTGCCCCGGCTACACACCGGGGACTCAGAAGCACCGGTAAGTGTGGGGGGGGGACAGGAGGATCCAGCTGCAGGGGATCTGGATCTTAGTCGTCTCATAGTCAGACCTATTTGAGGTCTGATTATGAGACGACCCCGATTATAAGACGAGGGGTATTTTTCAGAGCATTTTTTTTTCTGAAAAAAACCTTGTCTTATAATCGAGCAAATACGGTAATTATAAAAGGCCTTATAGAGCAAACAGCAAATCTGGGGTAAGATAAATGTAATTATGAGTACAAAAATAGTCACATATGAGATCCAGATAAAGCTAGGATCCTTTAACAGCACAGTAACAATTTTGGATACCAAATTAAGATTTTATTTCAAGACACGGAGGCTCATATTGTGCATTAACCCTTTCTTTACTCCCAACAGCAGCAAAGAAAAAACAACATTAGTTAGGGAAAAAATTCAAATAGGAGTGTACAAGAATAACCCCTCCCACATAACAACATCCCATAAAAGGGCTGACACATCCATAATCCTCCTCTTTCTTTGCTGCTCCCAGACAGCAGATAAGTACCTTTTTTGTCTTTTATATTGCCTTGTTTAACTGGTGTATGTGGAGCCTTTTTGGTTTCTGGAGTTTCTGACCGCGTGCTTCTCTATAGCTGTGCGGCTGGGTCCTCCCTCATGTTGGCTCTATTTGTTTCTCCCATTGAGTCTCATTTCTTTATTTATTTATGTTAGTATACATTTACCTGTATTTAACAATCTTTATTTACCTTTCGGTGTTTCCCCTTTCCGCGCCCGTTCTTTCCTTACCGCCCGGTCCTCCTAGTTGTGCCGTTCGGTCCTCTGTCTCCCGTGCCTTTTCCCCCTCCCTCCCCCTCGCGGGGTCCGTGCCCCCTCCCTCATCTTCCCCGTTCCGTTCTGCATTTCGGCCGCTCGGTTCAGTCTTCGGGCTTGCCCCTCGTGCTGTCCATGGTCTCCGGGTGTCGGGGCTGCAGGATCTCTCTCTCTGCAGCCGACGTCCATCGATCCTCCGTCGTTTCACGCGTGACGGACACTTACGTCCGCACGCTCGCTGGCTCCCGTCCCCTGACTCCGCCTACTCGCGCTCGCGGGCTTTTATCTTCTTCCCGCGTGTGAGTAGGAGCCTCGGGACGTGCAGCCGATACTTCTCGGTACTGTTGGGCCTTTTTCTTCTCAGTTTTGATCTCGGTAGTTGTGGCAGCTATCTCCATTAAAGGGGCATATCCCTATTTCGACTACTTGTTCTTCGTTTCCCTTCAATTTTCCTTGCAGTCCGATTACCAGTTTTTTGTTTCTTAAAGGGACATATCCCTATTGTGTTTATACATCACGACTGGGCACCAATCTCCCTCTGGGGGTTTATCTGACAGTGAAGCTTCCTTCGGGGAAGATCTTCTCTCTTGCACACCTCCTACTGATCCTTTAAAGGACTTAAATAATTCAGTATCCCTGGCTATTGCCTCAGCTATGTCTTCTATGACTTCTACTCTGTCTGCATCTCTGACTCAAGCTATCCAGAGATCCATGACTGTCCCATTGCAGACTTCTATGGCCCCAGCTGACCCTGTTCCTCAGACATCTGGGGGTAAAAAAGCCTTATTCAAATCGCGTCACACCAATTTGCCAGCCTCCAGAACTGACTTGACTGATGAGGTTAATCCCATCCTTGATAACGTTCCTCCGAAACGCCAAAAAGCCCTTACCCCCCGGGCAGAATAGGCGCGGAAATGGAAATGCGCTAAAGCGCAATCCTCTACTTTGTCCGATTCGGACCTGGATTCTATAGAGGAGGTGTGGGATGTGTCTGATTCTGACTCCAATGTGGGGGATCAGGTAGACAATGACGCGGGTCACCCCTCGGAAACTGCTGCACAGGCAGGGTCCTCTCAGGCTGATTGTCATCCTAAACATTCTGACTCGGCTATTCTGGACCAATTTGGGGAACCATACTTCGACCCGGAGGAGTTACACCATCCTCGCTCTGCCGAGTGGTTACCCTCTGATCATGTCGCGCGCTATCTGCAGGCTAGGGTTCGTAAACCTTTAAGCAAGGATTCACACAACAAACTTCACGCTGAATGTCCCCGGCCGATCATCCCGGGCAAAGTTTGCGAAACTCCTGTGGTGGACCCTAAGATGGTCCAATTCCTAGCTAAGTCCGGATGGAAAACAAGCATTTAGATATTTTTGGCCCCTTGACCAAAATGTTCCAGCTTATAGAGGACTGGGTGGAGTCAGGTTCCCCCCCTGATCCGATGGTCCTTCGGGGTTGGGTGCAAAGGGCAATTTGCATTGCCGGAAGTACTAACGCCTCTCTGTCTATTGAAAGGCGCAAGGCCATTCTGTTCAAGTTGGCCAACCTGGCTCTTACGGAGATGGGCAGTGAGGCCCACGGCTTATTGTTTGGAGATTCCTTTATTAAGGATCTTGGCCGATATGTGGGGGCCTTCACCGCGTTGGATAAGGCACAGTCATCTATGCGGAAGGTTTTCAACCCTCGGGTTTCCACCAGGGCTGGCAGAGGCAGGAGCCATCTGTCCGGCCGTGGATTCCAAGGCTCAGCACGCTCGAGCCGAGGCTCCTACTCTCACTTCCAGCTCCACCGTCCCGCCTTCCAGGGTTCCTTTACCAGGCAACCTTTCTTCCCTCAACGTGGGCACCCGTGGAGAGCGAGAGGCCAGCGCGGATCCCAGTTCACCCACAGACCTACCGGTAAGTCTTCCTTTTGTTCACCCTTCTTCCCTGTATCCTGTAGGGGGCAGACTCACCCATTTTTTACAGGTCTGGCGGTCCATAACCTCCGATGCATGGGTCCTCCAGACAGTGAGCGGTTACGTCGTAGAACTGGTAGGTTATCCTCTGTCCTCTTCCCCTCTGCGGCCCCTCGTTTTTTCCCGGCTCAACATGGAGCTCGTGGACTCCAAAGTCACTTCCCTGGCACAGAAGAACGCCATAGAACGTGTTCCTACCGGTACCCCCGGCTTCCTCAGCAACATCTTCCTTGTCCAAAAGAAGGGAGGCGGCCTTCGTCCGGTCATCAATCTCCGGCACCTCAACGGGTACGTCCGCTACCGCCATTTCAAGATGGAGGGGATCCACCTCTTGCGAGACCTACTCCTCACGAACGATTGGCTGGTGAAGATAGACTTCAAGGACGCCTATCTCGCGGTTCCTGTGGCGGCCGAGTCCAGGAATCCCCATTCATTTTCGTTGGCGCGACGAGCTCTGGCGCTTCACTTGCCTACCTTTCGGGCTATCCTCAGCGCCCTGGTGCTTCACCAAGCTTCTCCGGCCGGTGGTAGGCCTGCTCCGTTCCAGAGGTGTCCGGTTGATCATTTATTTGGACGACATGCTTCTCATGGCGCAGGACAGAGACACTTTACATCTGCACATGCAGTGGACGTTGGATCTGGTCCTTCGCCTGGGTTTCCTCATCAACGAGGAGAAGTCCCACCTTGTCCCGTCCAGACGGTTGGAGTTCCTGGGGTTCGTTGTAGACTCTGTAGAGGGTGTTCTCCGCCTACCTTCCTCCAAGATCCATTCCATCAAAAAGGAACTGCGGAGAGTCCTTCGTTTGCGCGTTATCTCGCTTCGTCATCTGGCTCGGGTTATCGGCTTATTGGCAGCCTCCATCCAGGCAATATTTCCGGGACCCCTTCACTACAGGGCGCTCCAACGGCTCAAGATCCACCATCTTCGCCGAGGCCTGGACGATCAGACCATGGCGGAACTTCGTTGGTGGCTGGTCAACATGTCTGCCGGGAACGGCAAGGCTATCTTCGGCATGACGCCGGATGTCTCCATAGATTCCAACGCCAGCCTTCACGGTTGGGGTGCGCGGTGCGGCGAGATTTCCACGGGAGGCCCTTGGTCACGGTTGGAGACCGGCCTCCACATCAGTTGCCTGGAACTCCTGGCGGGCTCCTTCGCCATCAAGAGTTTTTCCAGGGACTGCGTCAATTCTTGCATCAAACTCCGCATGGACAATGTGTCTGCGGTGAGCTACATCAATTGTCTCGGGGGCACTCAGTCTGCTACTCTGGCGAATCTGGCCAAAGATCTCTGGTCGTTCTGTCTGGACCGCAACATCATGGTGCAGGCAGAGTATATTCCCAGTCTTTCCAACTCTGTGGCGGACTGGAATTCGCGCTACCTTTCGGATGCCAGCGATTGGACCCTGGCGAGGTGCGTATTTTCCTCTGTTTCGGCTCTGTGGGGTCCGCTCCACATAGATCTTTTCGCTTCTGGCTTGAACAGCCGGCTCCCGCTCTTTTTCAGTTGGCGGCCCGACCCGGCGGCTCTGGCAGTAGACGCCTTCCTTCAGGACTAGTCCGGGGGACACCACTACGCTTTTCCCCCCTTTGCTATGATCCCCAGGACGCTCCTGCAGACTCGGCGCCATCAGGCCTCCTTGGTCCTGATAGTCCCGTTTTGGACCTCCCAGTCTTGGTTTCCCACTCTGCTGGACCTGTTGGTGGCGATACCTCGTCTGCTCCACTCGCCAGGCCCTCTTCTGCGGGATCCCTCCGGCGCTCCGCATCCTCTCATCCAGGACGGCAGCCTTTCGCTCTTGGCGTGTTTGGTTTCCAGGAGTCCGGGCATGCCTCAGGCCTTTCGGTCTCGGCTCAGCGGCTCCTGTCGCGAGCTTGGGCTCCAGGTACCCACAGATCTTACCATGCAGCCTGGCAGGTTTGGGCTTCTTGGTGCCTGCAACGGGATCTGGATCCCTTTTCAGCCCCTTTGACCTCCGTGATTCACTTCCTTACTCACCTTTTCGACCTGGGTCGTGCTTACCGGACTGTCAACCTGTATCTTTCTGCCATATCGGTGGCGCACCAGGGTTTTGACGGCGTTCCTGTCGGCCAACACCCCGTCGTTTGCCGCCTGCTGAAAGGGGTGCGCTTATCTAGACCTCCTCGACCCCGGTACTCCTCCACTTGGGACGTTACTTCGGTGTTGAACTTGTTTCTGGCTTGGCCTCCCAATTCGGAACTTTCCTTACGCTAGTTGTCTGCTAAGTTGGTTATGTTGTTCTGTCTCGTGTCTTGTAAACGTGTTTCGGACGTTCGGGCGCTGGATTGGAATGCCAGGTCCTTTGTTCCGGAAGGGGTGCGTTTTGACATCTCGCGGCGCACCAAGACGGCGATTCGGTCGGTTACTTACCCGGCTTTCCCGGCTAATGTGGCTCTCTGCCCCGTCGCTTGCCTCCGGGAGTACGAGGCCCGCAATTTGCGGTTTCGTACTGGGTTTTTGGTTTGTGTTGGGTTTGTCTTTGCCCCCCCTTGTGTTTTTCGCTGGGTTTGTGTTTTTAATTTTTTCATACGTTTGTAGTATCCTGTTCTGTCCTTTTTCCTATATGGGTGGTTCTACGTGATCTCACGCTGTACATGTTGGGATTGCTTGCCTTTCTGTGCTGTTACGGTTTCCCGTCATTTGTGTTTTTCAGGTTGATCTTCCCCATGTCCAGCTGCGGTTTTGCGGATCAGTTGCTGTGGTTCGTTCTTCCGTCCTCAGGCGTTTGGTTCCAGTGTTCCTGAGTTGATGCCAGCTCGGGTCCTTCTGTTGTTGGTTTCTGGACGTTTCCTTTGCTGAGTCATGTTCCGTCGCAGCCAAGAAAGAGGAGGATTATGAATGTGTCAGCCCTTTTATGGGATGTTGTTATGTGGGAGGGGTTATTGTTGTACACTCCTATTTGAATTTTTTCCCTAACTAATGTTGTTTTTTCTTTGCTGCTGTTGGGAGTAAAGAAAGGGTTAATGCACAATAATCGCCTCCGTGTCTTTCATAAAATCATGACTTTACGTCATGTTTTAGTAAAATCCATCAATTATCCCACACACCTTGCCTTAGACTGAATTGGTGTTAGCATTATTACAATAGTTATTTGAAATGGTGTACTAGTCAATGAAAGCAGATACATTGTATTTAACCCCTTAAGGACCGGGCTCGTTTTTTCTTTTTGTACCCTGTGGGACCGAGGCTGTTTTAATACTTTTGTGGTGCTTGTGTTCAGCTGTAATTTTCTCCTCACCCATTTAGTGTACCCACATAAGTTATATATTGTTTTTTTCAGGACAAGATGGGCTTTCTTCAGATACCATTATTTTGATCGTATCATCTTATTTACTATAAAAAAAATAAAAAAAACATGGTGAAAAATTGAAAAAAAAAACACATTTTAGGACTTTTATTTGAAAAATCTTTTACTCACCTAAAAAAGCAAGTAAAAAAACTAGCTAAATAGATTCCACTACTTGTCCTGAGTTTAGAAATACCCAATGTTTTTATATTTTTTTGCTGTTTTTTGTAAGTTATAGGGCAATAAGTACAAGCAGCGTTTTATGATTTCCAAATCTTTTTTAACAAATCTGGTCAGTCTGCCTCCATCTCCTCTTTGGAACATCTTTGAAGCCGGTTAACTCAATTTAACCCATTCAAACCATATATTTTTGAAAACCAGACACCCCAGGGTATTCCAAATGCTGTTATTTTAACCCTTTCCATGCACCAATTATACAACTACACTTTGTCAAACTTTGTAATAGTAATTTTTTTTTTTTTTTTTTCACACAAATTGTACTTTAGTTATAGATATACAGGTCCTGGTATATGCCACTGTCAAACAACACCCCAATGTGTGTTCAGGAACATCTCCTGAGTGCAGTGATACCCCACATGCATGGGTTTGTCGTGTTGTTTGAGATTTAAAATGCCACATTTGGGAAGTGCGCTTTTTTTCTCCATTTTGGTCAGTCTGTACCTATGCCCTATCTTTGAGCTCGGCCACTCCAATTTACCCCATCAGCCATTTTTTTTTTATATTAGACACCCCTTGGGTATTTGAAGTGCTTTTATTTTAACTCTTTGTTGATATTTTTGAGAAATCTTAGCACTTGCTCAAAATAATAAACTTTATTTTTTTATTATTTTATTTTTTTAATACTTTTTTTTATATTTTTTTACACATTTTGCTGGTACTGGATGGTTCATCTAGTGACATCACTGCATAATTACTTTTAAATGTTAGCACATTTTTTTTTCCCCATTTTTTTATTATTTTTTTTTATATTTTACTAATCACATTGTGATTAGAAAGCTGGGCTCCATTGACTTGCATGGTTGAGTGCAGTACCTGTATTCAACCTGCAAGTGGAGCCAGAGTTCTCTAGAGGGTCAGGAGACCGTCTAGCGAACTCTTTCATCTTTATTGTATTTTTCCCGGGCCGCCGCCATCTTGCTGATGGCGAAGATCACCGGCAGCTGCGGCTGTGACCGCTCTCCGGAGCGGTCACAGCCCATCCAGAGGTAAGTGTTTGGTGTCGCTGGATGCCTCCTGATCGAGGCATTCCAGCGACACCATTTAAGTTTAGGAGGCGATCAAACGCTTTTAAAACGGGCGTCCGCCGCCATACAATGTATGGCGGCTGTTGACGCCCCGGGGAGGGGCCAGACATGGCCCCCGATGCCGATCTCGGCCTTGCTGAATGCCTCGACATCGAGGCATTACAGTAACGCCGTTTAAGCGAAGAAAGTGATCGTTGATCACTTTCTAAGCTTATTTAATTTTTTGACGGTTCAGGACCGTCAAAGGTTGTTAAGCGACCGTTTTTCCATGACGGTCCTGAACCGGCAAAGGTCGTTAAGGGGTTAAAGAGAGGGAAAGGGATTGGAAACAAAATCACGACATTGGCCCCAGTAACCTTTATCTGCCCTTCATGTGGTACATAAAAGAAAACACACCATCACAAATTCCCTTATCATACAAAAGTGTGTAAAATGTTCATGAATGAATGAAAACACCTTAGTTCTCTAAACCCATCCACTTCAGGATCCTCATAATGCTTATGATATCTGTTCTCCTGTCTCCTTCCCCTTGAGATGTATCAGCCCCTTTTGCATTCCTATTCTCTATTAATAGCCTATGTCTCTTTCCCTCTCAAAATCTCAGAATACTTTCTCTTCGATTTCTTCCATCTATGCACCCTCTATATTCTTTGCCACGTTAGATTTACCTTATATGACTAAAGCCAGTGTACTTCTGGACCTATAAGAGTAAGATTTGCTTGGCTGGTATCTCAGTATTTAGTGTCATACAGTAACTTGGCAGCATAACGCTATACACCCCTGAATGCTTAGTTTGCAAAGGGAGACCTACTTTGCAATCCTTGGGCCCAGTGTGAGTGCCAAGGGAGCCAGTGTCCTTGGTGGTTTAATACAGTTGCAGGAAGACTAGTGCCTTCATTGGATCAGCGCTTCCTTTGGTCAAAAGGATTTTACATAAATCATATTACAATTTAAACAAATTTTCATCTTAGGGGATGGATGCATAGCACCCCTAAAATGTGACCCTCAATGTACATGCCAAATCTTTAGATAAAGAAAGTGGTATATAGGTCAACAAAACAGGATACAACGGAGTTGAAGTTCAAAAAATACCTGTAAATAGAGACTGTAAAATTAAGTAACTCATCACCTTTTCCTTGATGATTTTCTTGCCAACATGCAAACCTACAAATGTATCAATCTCTATGCGTATAAATCAGAAAAAGCAAGATTTCAATAATCTCCTTCATATGTTATCAGTCAATTTACAAATAATAGGACATCAAGAAACGTAACACACACTGACATCTGCAGAAGAAAAATGTCTCTCTGTCCTCCCATCATCATCTAGTCCCCCAGCTCATCTGATTAATAGTACCCGAAGGGACTATAAATTTTATTGTAGAGAAACTGATACTCTCGTCTTTGAGAGGCAAGCATTTCCTTTTTGGCATTGGATTTATGTGAAATAGTTAATCTCTTAAGTGTTTATTTTTTTAATAAATCACAAAAGCAGCTGATTTTTCTTAACCAAGAAATATGATGGAAAAGACATCTGCATACAATGACTTCTGTACTGTTATAATGGGCAACTAATCACTATTTTAGTCTTAGCACGTATAAACAACATATCTGGTTTTATTTTGGGGTAAAAAGGGCATATGCCCTAGGCCCAAACTTAAGTTAGCCACGTTAGCAGTCCCTTGGATCCTGGTAGTAATGCGTGCAGGACCTTAATTTAAATCATGGGAGATCTCAGGTAGGAAGGTGGGTTTCGAGCAGCAAGATGGTGGACAGTGCATCTCAGTGTAGAGTGCTTTTTGTTTTGGATACTTCATAGGTTCGTAACGGGGTGGTGCTTGCCAAGGGTCACATACGTAGAATTGTAGAGATGGGCCTAGCAAAAGGAAAAATGTTGTCTGTGTCATTGTTAACATGGGGCAAAAAGGTAATCTTAGGGGCTTACAGAAGCTGTCCATTGTGCCCCCTAAACAGCTGCATTAGTCTGAAGGTGGAGATCTGCATTATAATACTTAAGCTTTTTCCTAGTTGTAATATGTCTGAAGAGCAAGAGCTACACATACTTTCAACATATGTACTTAAACATTGATTATATCTACTTAGTATTCTTATACATACTATATTTGTGTAATGTATTATTCTTAATGCTATGTTGTGGTCACTACACCAATTCCATTCTCCCAAGTATACTATGATATCAATGGCTGTGTTTACTATGAAGTGGCAGTAATTGCCCTGTTCTTTTTGAAATGAGTTGACTCCTGAGACTAAAAACCTCGATCTCAATTGATTTCTAAAATCAGCATGCTTTATGTTTATGTCCTAGTTGGATTTCCAGGCTCAGTGGAAACCTTAGACTATCCAGTTCAGTAGCTTGAAATGGAAAAGGCATACCAACTTTAAGACATATATTTGTTAGACTTTAATGTCACACATTTCAATACACTACATCAGTGGTTGGGAACCTTGTTTCTGCCAAGGGCCATTTGGATATTTAACATAATTACAAGAGACGACTGTGAGAGCAAGGCACGGGTAAGCATCGGGCCACTGCGGAAGTGATTGCGGGAGTGGCGGGCCTGGTCACACCACTGCTCTACATAATGTTTTACTAATATCCAGTGATACACAAGGTTGCTGTGAAACTATTTGATTGACAATGTTTCTTTGACTCTTCATCTTATTAATCCCCATTGCCATATTCTCATGTTTGATATTTGATGATAAACCTCAAACATGTTGCCAATGTCACTTCAACTTTAATGTAAATAACAACATAAATTTAAATAAATGCCCTTTCATGAGCATTTCTAAAATAAAACCTCAAACATGTTGCCAATGTCACTTCAACTTTAATATAAATAACAACATAAATTTAAATAAATGCCCTTCCATGAGCATTTCTAAAATAATACAGTTAAAAAAATCAAGAATGCCAATCTTTTACTTTTGTTGGTATCACAAACAGACTGTTTTATGCAAATATTACAAGAGAAAACTATTGATCTGAAATCCCTACCAATAGAAGTGCAGATTGTCTAAATTATAACAGTTTTCATCCAACTAAAAGCAAAGTTTATTCCAAAGGAGGAGCAATGTTAAAACAAGAGGTCATACTTTAAAACTATTGTGTTAATAAAGGCTTAGATATAATCTAAGGAAGTTTTTGGAGGAGTGGGTGGTAGATAAGTGGAACAACCTCCTAGGAGGTAGAGGCTAATACAGCAAGGGAAATTAATCATGCTTGGGATAAGCATAAAGCTATTCTGAATCAAAGAGAAGATCTAGGACTGATTAACATCTATGTCTTTAAATCAGGAAAAATGAACTGGCAAGATAGGCCAAATGATTGTTATCCGCTAGCAAATTCTGTGTTTTAGTCGAAAATATATTATATATAATATATTATTATATATATATATTATATAATATTTGAGTACTACCTGATATCTTTTTTTTCAGCTGTAGAAAAGTCTGTATGATCTAATTATTTTATTGTTACTGTACAATATTCTAGTGAGAATTTTCAGAGCTAAAACCTGTTACATAGCAAATATAGAAAATTTTTTGAGTGCAAGGTTTGTATAACCCTGCAGCTGATGACATATCCCTTTCTCAAATGTGTCTTCCCAAATTGTATATTAAAATGTATGTGGTATACATACTTAATGACATTGTATTATAGAGAATGACAGCAGTCTTGAGGCAATACGTCAAATGTCGACTTAAATATAAGGTAGGGTACGTATAACAGAATGACAAGGAACTGTGAATAAAACTAAGACAGGGCTTGACAAACCCCGAATGCACTCAGAGTTTTGCAGGACAAGGGTAAAAACTGGTCAGGGCTGCCATCATGATGCATGTTATGGTGCCATCATAATTCACAATATGGGCCCTGCTGGGCACCTCATGGCACCCTCTTTATCAGGCTCAGGAAAGTATAAGGTGATGGCAGAAGATGTTACCCAGTGCGTGTAAGCGTATGTTATTGGGTTAGTATGCAGTGGCGACTCTAGAAACAATATATAGGGGGGGCACACAAGATACCACAGTCAAACTGGGGGGGCATTAATAATTTCCACCATTAAATCATACCACTGAAAAAACACACACACATACATATATATATATATATATATTGCCAAAAGTAATGTGCTATGGAATGATACTTTTGTTATTGGACAATACAATACTTGATCATTCAACATGGGAAGCCTGAAGCCACAATTTAGTACGACTAATCCTTGAAATCCTTTAAACAACACAATACCTTAACTTTTGCACTAAATGATTTCAGGGCCTAATATTAGATCCTGCTGCTGATATTAGATCCTGCATGGTGCCGTCGTTAGCACCTGACTGGGACTGCTAGCGACGGCACCATGCCGTTGTTAGCAGTCAAGGGGTTAAAGTCCCATTGCGGGACTCTGCTGGGTGGTTACAAATTCGGCGGGGGGGCAACGGGGGGGGCAAGGAATAACCTAGGGGGGGCAATTGCCCCCCTGTAGCGACGCCACTGTTAGTATGTGCTTCTGCATGCATGTGATGTTAGCATGTATGGTGTTGTGTATGTCACAGCATTATCATGAGTGTGTATGTCAGCATATAATGTTAGAATGTGTGTGAATGTGTGTGTGTATGTGTGTTACTGTAAAGTGTTAGTGTTTGTGAGCATAAGATGTTAGCGTGTGTCTGTTACTGTATGGTGTGTAAGAATAATGGTTAAACATACAAGCTTGAGTCTTTATGGTGTAAATACCCCTTGTTTTGAAGGGTTTAACTGGGGTACTGTACAAAGTGGTGCTGCACTGAAGAACGGTGTGTTTTATGTCGTATTGCCCCAATAAACTGCAGACCAGGGGGTAATATATGAAAATAAAAACATGATTGGGGAAGAAAAAAGCTGGCTCCTAAATCCAAACCAAATTTGTTAACCCCTAAAATAAGAGGATGAAAGAGAAAAAATACATATGTTCTTGCAGTCTTTTATGCATTAAAATGAAATTGAAGAAAAAAGGCAACCTGGGAGATATTTGCTTTAAAGGAAATGCTATTTTTTTTGAAGTGGTAAAACAATTCTAACTAATTGTTTTTTTGTGACTTTGGGTAATTTAATACAATGCAAAATGCTACATTTATCACAGGTTAATTGGTGAATTAAAAAAATTGGGTAACTGAATATTTGCATATGTCATTATATGTAGCATTGCTTTATTGTATTACATTTTGTATCAGAACCACGCACACACGAAAACTTTTGGGTGCCATGCAACATTTCAAATGAAGCATAAATGGCCTAAATGCTCTCAAGAAAAAGCAAAAACAACATTAACGCGCTTCTGAAGTCTTAGTAACCTACATTTAATGTCACAATAGGAAGGACACAATATGTGATACAGATGAGCCTCTAAACACGTATAACATTTTAAACTTTTTAACCCTTATAGCCAGTCCTGAATGGTATGAAAATAAGCATGACCATAATGTTATTCCCCCAGATTCCATGCAAGAACAATCACACATGAAAATATTTACAAATATCAGTTCTGCACGCCTATTCTATTCTATATTCTATTCTAAAGTGATATTGTGTAGCCTTCTATGACATAAACAGCCCCTGTACTCATGGGCGTAGGAACCCCTAAAAATCTGGGGGGGACAGCATTTTCCCCCATCAGATCCCCACTTTCTCACACTATCTACCCCCTCTCCCCCCTCTCACACTTTCTTACTATCTACCGCCCTCCCTACCCTCCCTTCTCACACTATCTACCCTCTCCCTACCCCCCTTCTCACTAGCTACCCTGTCCCTACCCTCCCTTCTCACTAGCTACCCTCTCCCTATCGCCCCCTTCTCACTAGCTACCCTCTCCCTACCGCCCCTTCTCACTAGCTACCCTCTCCCTACCACCCCTTCACACTAGCTCCACTCTCCTTACCCCCCTTCTCACCAGCTACCCTCTCCCTACCCCCCTTCTCACTAGCTACCCTCTTCCTACCCCCCTTCTCACTAGCTACCCTCTCCCTACCCCCCTTCTCACTAGCTACCCTCTCCCTACCCCCCTTCTCACTGTCTACCCCAGGGGTGTCCAAGTTTTTTCTGCAGTGGGCCACTTCATCAGAATTGTATACGTGCGTGGGCCGCACTTATTTTTCACTGTGAGAAAATATGGCCTTTAATAAAATATGCAGATTAAAATAAAGTAAATGACACAAAACCTTTACTTTTCCTCTCACTGATTTCTGGGCCTAGAAAGTTTTGTGACTACAAATTCAGGACTCAGGATAATTAAAAATGAAATAGTTCTATTTATTCTAGGGATGCACCAAAATAAAAATTCTGGACCAAAATAATAAAATAATAATAAAAACTCACATTTTTAATAAAAGTAGGTAACACACCACAATTGGACAAAAAAAAATAGCAATATGACTTGGCATGATAGGAGTGTGATTGCTAACAGCAATCACACTCCTATCATACCCAGGCAGCCAGTACATGCTGGTACAGGGTGGCTGTAAGTGATGTGCAGAACCCATATTGCTGGCAGCATCAATACACAAGGGGGGCAGCTAGCTAGGTTTCAGCATGTACTGGCTGACTTGGCATGATAGGAGTGTGATTGATAACAGCAATCACAGTCCCATCATGCCTAGGTTCCAGCACTTACACATCCAACCAGTAAATGCTGGAACCTAGGCATGATGGGACTGTGATTGCTGTTAGCTGTGATTGCTGATTGCTGTGATTACTGTGATTGCTGTTAGCAATCACACTCCTATCATGCCAAGTCAGCCAGTACATGCTGGTACAGGGTGGCTGTAAGTGATGTGCAGACCCCATACTGCTGGCAGCATCAATACACAAGGGGGGCAGCTATCTAGGTTTCAGCATGTACTGGCTGACTTGGCATGATAGGAGTGTGATTGCTAACAGCAATCACAGTCCCATCATGCCTAGGTTCCAGCACTTACACATCCATGCTATCACACACACACTCATTCATTCATATACTCATTCATTCACAGATTCCTACCCTCAATCACGCATACTCATTCAAACACCCTCCCCACCCCTTACCTGCACTGCAGCTCCTCGATGCCGCTCACAGACTTCAGTAGGGGGCGTTTCTGTTGGGGGGGGATTTCTTCATTATCGGTCCCCCCGCATGAGTTACTGGGGGGGATCTGTCCCCCCCGGTTCCTATGCCCATTCCTGTACTCTTTTCCCATCCCCAAGAGCCTAGACTCTAGGGACACTAAAGAGACCCTGACCCTTCCCTACATGCACTCAATAAAACTGTTCATTGATCTTGAAAGGTCACCTTTCTATGTCCTTCTATTTTTGCAGGTTTAAGTATACCACAAATAGTGTTTCTATACTGACTGACAACACATATATGCATTTGGTATAGTGTATATTTTTTACAACAAAGCTTGCAAGTTGCATAGTATTAACCTTACTTATTTTCAAAATCTTTTAGGTTAATCAATATAATTTGCAATATAAATTTTAATTGATATGTCTAAATATTTTGCAAAACATTTCATTCAAAATTATCTAAAATTCTTTCAGACCAGATATATGCAAACCTCTGAAAACATATTAAATTAGACGAAGGACAAATGAATCACCATGGTTCATTTATACAAATTATTAGAGTCCCAGTAAACTCTGCGTAAAAAATCGTCTATCTCAAGCTAGCTTTGAAGACAAACCATTACCAGCCTGGGATTTATCAAACCTTTTTACCATTGGCACAACATGTTTTTTAATGCTTTATATGAGTACTTGGTACTTCCCATTCTTTTGATGGTACCACGTTAACCTGTATTTAAAATATCTTTTTCTTCAACTTTAACTATATATAAATACAGTATATCTATGCATTTTTGGATTCATATTTATTTGCAGTGTCTACTTTAAATAAAAACTGCTCATAATGTGTTTAAGGATACCATTTTCTGGTCCTGAAAATGTCTGTAGTAATATTGTTAAGTACGGATCACAGAGGCACAGTTCTTTTTGTACTGTACATTAAAGGGATGAAACACATGTGTAGACCAGAATTTTAGATGTCAAAGCTGGAAAGACCTACTGTCATCAGTTGTAGAGGTTATTATATGATGTATTATAAAAGAAGACGCCAAAGCACCGCACCTGTACCAGCTTTCGATAGGGGCGAGATAAAACAATAAAACCTGCTATGCACGCATACATGCACTACCTCATATCAATCCGTCACTTTTCAGCAGCCTCTAATTAAACATTTTTTCCAATGTTTAATTGATAGAAACCCAAAATAGGCCAGTAATTTATTCTGAAGTCTGACTGCACAATCATTTCAGGTCACTGAACCTTTCAGTTGTATTATTTTCAAAGCTTTAGGAGAAAAAAATACCAAAGCCTGTATTTAAAAAGCATTAACATTCAGATATGGATGTGGTTTTAAAGGAAACGGGGAAAAAAATCATGGCAAAGGTTTTTTTTTTTTTATAAAAAAAATAGTTAAGTTGCAAGAAGCAATGTAATGTAGAATTTGATCAGTGTGACTTTATAAAATATTCAATTAAAAAAACAGATTTTTAATGGCATCCTTGCACATGGATGATGGATGAAGCTATCTGTGGTCTGCCACTGTGTTTTAGGAAGCTTTGAGGTTCTAAAGTTATTCCTTAAAAAAAAAATGGTCTCTTGGAAGAGAATGTACTTAAATGGCATACAATACAGTGTTTTATACAGAAATATAGGTTACTATTAACAAGAAAATGGCTTTATTTCATATGCCCTTTATCTGAAGTCCAGGAGGCTGCCATTGCTGTCATTCATTTGATCCTTCGGATGACTTTTCCTGCTAAAACATTACACTTAGTTAATGACAACGCTAATGAAATCCTGCTTGTCCAATGAGCTCTGTCTTTCCATGGACTTTCATTAGTCAGAGCGTGAAGCTGAGATGATTGAGACCGACCCGTACATTGTTTTGTCATAGGTGCCTCCCAATGTAAACCCTTCCTACCCATATTTAAAGAAATATGACAAAATTATTAAAAATACAACAAGGGCCATCTTTACTACTGGCAAAAAGGGCAGCTCCCTCCCAGGGGCCAATACACAGATGCCCCTGTCCCCCTATATATGTTTAATGATCTTGCTGACCTTTATATAAGTGCATTAACTGAGGTAGAGATACTTTAGGGGAAAATAAGTTAAAACTGAGGGTAACTGGCGGGATTTCTGGCATCTAGTGCTTCTTGTGACAGGATTTGTCTTACAGGCATTCAAGCGAATATCTGCTTTGTAGGATGCATGTACGTGAGGGGAGCATACTTATTAATTTGATTGATAAAATTTTGATATTTTCTGTGATGAGAATCTTTATACTGGCTGGCTATTGGTATATAGGCACACTTAAATGTACTGTGTATGTACAACTACATACAACGTATGAGTGGATATTTATACAGGGTGAAGAGGTGGGTCAGGGTAGACTGTGTAAAAAAGTAAAATCAGCTGTTTCTTTTGCCAATGTAAAAAAATGCCACATTACACAAGTGAATAAATATACAAAAAACATTCACATGCAAAGTAAAATCTAATACATCCTAAGGAGCACACTTTAACCTTTTGCCTGCTTGCAGCACAAGGCACTTACAATACAAATCAGTAGGTCCTGGAGCTCAAAACAAAATGAATCATAAAATAATATATTCATTGCCTGTATGCCATCATTGAACACACAACAGATATGCATACCTGGGAACTTCTGGGCTCTGGCTACCCAGAGCCTTCCCTTGTGGGACACGGCCAGGACTGCATACTGACGTCGGTGGGCGGTCCCGCTGACGTCGGTGGGCGGTCCCGCTGATGTCGGTGGCGTTCCCGCTGATGTCTGGGGCGTTCCCGCTGACAGCAGCAGGAAACACCCCCATTTAAAGGTAAAATGGGCGGGGAGCAGGGTGATTTGGGTCTTGACCAGGATAACCGGAGGAGCAGCTTGAAGCTTCTCTTTAAAACTCATTCAGGCTCTGCAGTTAAATTGCACCCCTATAATCATATAAAAACATACTTTTGGATTTTATACAATATCTAAGGCAGCAATATGCACATCTCCACTAGCATAGCATGGTCCCACTAAAGCCTTATACATATCTGCACCATCTGTATGATGCACATAGATACCATAATCTCAATGCCAAATCTCAATGCCAAAATCAAGTTCTTCAAAATTTTAGAAGATACATAGGCTGGCAGTTAATTGCAAGGTATTGGATTCTCAGTGGTGTTTAATTCTTAGATTATTAACTATATAAAACATATAATAAAACTGTAAAATAAAAATACAACTACAAATGGTTAATGGAAAGTGGAGCCCTGGGTCAACACTGTTACAAGGTAGCCCATCCAGAGTCATTATATACACAAAAATATATATAAATTTGCCTACACACACACACACACAGAGACACATACATACACGCACATATTGTGTAAAGTAAGAAAAAATACCTTAGTAATAGTTTCTATCTTTTTGGATTTGTGTTATAGCCTTTTTAAAGGGGAGTAAAACTGACACAATTAGGGAAAGCTCTGCATGCTCATGCCTTAAATATGTGTTATACTATTGTTTTTATGCAAGGAAGTTTGTTACATATACTGTATCGTGCGATACCTTGCAAAACATCTTCTGATATGCCTATTCTGTTTCCAAAACAAATTTTGCTTGGTATTCTAAATGCCTCTGGAATCCTTTCAGGTGGTAGACCTCCGATTTAACACACCTTTTCATTGTTTTGATAGCTCGTAACTCAAATCCGTACAGGTTTTCAACTAAAACAAATGAGCAAAAATCTGCAAACCTTGTGTGCCCAAACATATCATACACCTGCAGCATATACTGCTCAAATCTGTCAGTGTGATAACTGGCAGTAATGAATTATAACTTGTCGCATGCTTTTTCTTTCACTCACGATAAAGCCCAGGGACATTAAAGTACTTCACTAGGTAATGAAAATCCATGAAGAAATTTCTAGTTATAAAAGTTGTTAATCTGGTTGCGACATAGACACTCCTGAGTTAATGCTCATAGGGTTAACTTTTTGTAAGTTTTCTGTTTCTGGTTAAGCTATAGTGAAATGTCTGTGTAAATGGGGAAAAGAGGAAGCACATATATTCTTTACCATGCTTACTTGGTGCACTGATTCCAGCATAGCATTATTAATTCATATAGCAGATCAACAGATGTTCTCAAGTACAATGGATTTTTCACCCCAAAGCACTGCTATAAAGTACATTTTGTTGGAAGACTTTTCTCCATGAAAATATGAATTTACTGAACTGTCCTCTAGGCAAGATGAAAATGTGTTCATGCTGCATTAAATTATTATTTCGAAGAGTCTGTTCAGCCTTCATCATAAGAGAAACTTGTCAGGTTCCTTACATGCTCAGTCAACATTGAACACTCATTGAAGTTTCTCTAAATTGCTCAACTTAGGGAACATTTACAAAGTTTGCAACACTCTCATTGGTGTGAGGATGCAAGAGGCCAAGTTGGCTTACCAAGTTGGCCTGTGATGATACAAAATATTCACTATGGAGAAGAAACACATTACATCTCACGGTAACTGTTTTCTAAATCAGTGTTTGCGTTCACTCTTTTTATGAAACATAAAATAATTCATTGTCAGACATTTATAGTTCCTGGGCAACTTTCTCAGCCTATTAGAAACATAGAATTTGACAGCAGATAAGAACCATTCAACTTATCTAAACTGCCCATGTTTTTTACTGTAAAAACTTCAAATCATAATGACTCCTTGGCCTTATCTTAGACTTATGATAGCAGTATATCCAGCCAATGCATGTTTAAATTTCATCCCTATATTAGCCTCTGTCAACATGACAGGCACATAGTTGAATTTGTGCCCAGGATGACCGTACCCTATACCCAATAATGACGCACACACTTTATTAGGCGCAAATATAATTTCCACAGCTTTATTAACATTTACAATATTTAAAGGTCATTGTCAAAACAGACCACCACGGTTAAAACATATATAACAGATTTCCCTTTTATTAACAATGACAATGACCCCCCATAAT
This sequence comes from Sceloporus occidentalis, assembly GCA_023333645.1. Classification (NCBI taxonomy): domain Eukaryota; kingdom Metazoa; phylum Chordata; class Lepidosauria; order Squamata; family Phrynosomatidae; genus Sceloporus; species Sceloporus occidentalis. The sequence continues at coordinate 1,672,922 of JALMGF010000028.1, forward strand.
AAACACATTAACTGTATAACAATGGCACCAACATGTACCAGGTGCCTCCACATTAACACATTGACCACAGTAGGGGCATACCAAGACACCCCTACCAGACCGTTTAACCAAATAATAAACCATGCAGGGGCATACCAAGACACCCCTACCAGACCGTTTAACCAAATAATAAACCATGCAGGGGCATACCGAGACACCCCTACGCCACCAACTTAACCAAACAACCAATGCAGGGGCATACTGGAACACCCCTACACCACCCCAGGTCCTGAGCCACAGGCCAGCTCGAAACCTACCAAACTAACTTGAACCAAGTCAAATTAGTAAACCAAACCAAAAAATCCACTGTACTAAACAATAATCCCCAACTATCCCCGCCGCTGTGAAAAAATGGGGTAGTCACCCCCACAACCCACTAGGAAAGGGAGGGAGGGTGGGACAACCAGGATTTGGAAAAGCAGTTAAGTGACCGTTTACAAAATGTTTGCCACTTATATACCCTTGATATCGACCCCACCCATAAGAGATTTGAACCAATTAAATTAAATCACTCCTTATGCACACCACCTAGCTGTGTCAAAGCCCACTCCACCTAAGCTGCGCTGTTCCATGGGCTTCATTCCACTTATCTATAAAAAAAAGGTTTGGAAACAACCCAATTCAGAACAGACAATTGCTTAATAGCCTGTTCTATGGTGAGTCCCAGCTCAGGTTTTAGCTCACTTGTGCCATTAAAAAATTAAAAAACCTTAATTAAAAAATTAAGAGTCAAAGTGTATAGCAAATGTTTCTCTACACAAAGGAACTAACAACCCCAAGCTTACAGTTTATCCTTCCTGGACCTTGTAATTAGGATCGAGTTCCATCATGGCCATTTTTAAAGACTGAAATAAATTTTGAAGAAAAAAATTAAATGCATAAAAAACACACAAAATGTAATAAGCACACATGCGCAATGGAAAAATAAAAAAATGCAATGTGAAAAACAAAAAAGAGGCTAGCATATAAAAAATCCCCTGCACCATGATCCAACCTAGCCGGGTAGATAAAAAAACCCAAAGATGCCAGTGCTCTGTGTAAACTGCACATTACGCATGGGGTGACACTGTTTCCAGAACCGGTCTGAGAGAGCCTTAAGGCCAGAGGATGAAGCTTTCCATCACTCAGAGTTACTTGATTTAGGCAAAAGGCTGAGAAGAGCTCAGGGGGCTCAATAGTGTTTATTCATTGACTAGACATGCACTTTTATATCCAAGATAACGCAGTGCAGAACACAGGCTTCACTATCACTTGCGCAATCAACATCTTTCACATCATAAATTCATACATTTGGAAGTACTCTGCAGTTTAGCAGCATGGCAACACATTAGTCTGTAAAATATTATAACAACACAACATTCAGGAAAGCAGTAAAAAAAAAATAAAAAAAAAATAAATAAAAAGTTCCAGGGGAGCAAAAACAATGTGGTATTTTGGCAGGAGAGATTAGAATACCCCAGGGTGCTCGACTGAGTTTATTTATAGACTAGATATACATTTCATATACTAGGCATGCTGCAACACAGCAGAGAACACAAATAGGAACAGCTTTGCCTAGTATATACAGGAATATCATTTGAACAATTAATATCTTTCACATAATAACACTCATACATTTGTTGTAAGTACTCTACTATGTTGTAGCATAGCACCAACAATAATTTACACATTAGTCTATAACATATTATAAAGAAGCAACAGCCAAGAAATTAGTGTTTTTGTTTTAAAAAAAAGGCACAAAAACAATGTGGTATTATGGCCCAAGTGACACCTGGGGTTGAGGGAATCTGATTAAAGGTGGCATGGAGGTTAGTTTTCCTCCTTGGGACTGTCAATGACGGAGTAGTATTTAAGCAAGCTGAGGATCATCCTGAGGCAGTATCGGACAGTGATCTGTTCCCTACCCAGGATTAGGTGGTTCCTGGCAAACCACAAAGTGTCCTTAACACAACACATTAGATGCCATGCTTCTTTAATGGCACCCTCTATGTGAGTCTATTAAGAACAGAGTTGTAGGAGAGGAACTTTCTCTCCACAGAGTATTTGAGTTATTTTTTCAGGGATCCCAGCAAAGTTTGTGCAAAAGGACACTGGCAGAATAAATATAATGAAGTCTCCTCCTCTATGATGCACATAGGGCAGTGTCTGTATCCGTGCAGCAACTGAGCATGCATCCCAGTATGGCCATTCATGCAATCTTCTTGTCTCTATTGCTCAACCAGCTTGATGCCACGTTAGTCCAAACAGTCCCAGCCATGGCATCAGGGAGCTCTGTAAATGTCCTGATACATATGGGAAATATATGAGCAGAGCTGGCCTTAGGCGTTGTGGCACCCTGTGCGGACTACTCCTCTTGCGCCCTCCCCTCTCTGCCCCTTCAAACTACCCCCCCTCAAACTACCCCTCCCCTCTGCCCCTTCAAACTACCCCCCCTGCCCCTTCAAACTACACCCCCCCGCTCTGCCCCTTCAAACTACACCCCCCTTCTGCCCCTTCAAACTACAGCCCCCCTCACTTACCTTGTTGCCGGAGTCCTGCGGTGAGAGCGGGAGGCGTCAACATGAGCATAGTCCGGCGCTCAACATGAGATGCCGGCACTGCGACAGAGTCACGGAGAGTAAGGGGTGCCGAGCGGTTGCTGAGAACTTCACGAGCAACCGCTCAGCGCCCCTGCCCGGGACTTAGATTAAAGCATCGGGTTTTTTTTGTTTTTTGTTAAACTTTATTTAACATGAATGATGTTAAATAAAGTTTAAAAAAAAACGATGTTTAAAGTTAAGTCCCGGGCAGGCGCCCCTGCTACCATGGCGCCCTGTGCGGTCGCACAGGTCGAACACCCCTAAGGCCGGCCCTGTATATGAGCAGAACATCTCCCCTAAGCCAAACCTTCACAGGGCCCTACCTATAAATTCTTGGGACAAATGATCAAAAGCCGTCTTCCCAGAGCAGCCCAGACTTTGCGGTCCGTGATGTAGTGGATTATATCTGTGATAAGGGCTAGGCTGTCTGCTATTCCATGGCCAGATATGTCGCAGGTCTGGTAGAGGTAAACAGTCTGTCCAATGCAATTTGCTACTGTACCTAGCAGGGGCGTAACTAGACGCCTCAGGGCCCGGGTGCGAGAATCTGTTAAGGGCCCCCCCACCCCCTCACCCCCCCCCCAAAAAACATGATTTTTACCCAACAATTTTTTTTAAACAAATTCAACAAATTCAATTTACATATTGAATCATAGCTGTAAAAAAATCAAAGAAAAAGGGGCGCATGTACAAAGGGCATAATCCAGGGGTGTCCAAGTTTTTTCTGCAGTGGGCCACTTCATCAGAATTGTATACATGCGCGGGCCGCACTCATTTTTCACTGTGACAAAAAATATGGCCTTTAATAAAATATGCAGATTAAAATAAAGTAAAATGACACAAAACCTTTACTCTTCCTCTCACTGATTTCTGGGCCTTGAAAGTTTTGCGACTACAAATTCAGGATTCCCTAGATTTATTCTAGGGATGAACTAAAATGAAAATTCTGGTCCAAAACATTCAGGGTTCACTTAGCCAAAGCCGAAAATGACCCCCACCTTTAAAAATAATAATAAAAACTCACATGTTTAATAAAAGTAGGTAACACACAATTGGACAAAATTAGCAATATGACTTGGCATGATAGGAGTGTGATTGCTAACAGCAATCACACTCCTATCATACCCAGGCAACCAGTAAATGCTGGTACCTAGGCATGATGGGACTGTGCTCGCTGTGATTGCTGTTAGCAATCACACTCCTATCATGCCAAGTCAGCCAGTACATGCTGGTACAGGGTGGCTGTAAGTGATGTGCAGACCCCATACTGCTGGCAGCATCAATACACAAGGGGGGCAGCTAGCCAGGTTTCAGCATGTACTGGCTGACTTGGCATGATAGGAGTGTGATTGCTAACAGTAGTCACAGTCCCATCATGCCTAGGTTCCAGCACTTACACATCCATCCAGTAAATGCTGGAACCTAGGCATGATGGGACTGTGATTGCTGTTAGCAATCACACTCCTATCATGCCAAGTCAGCCAATACAAGTCAGCCAAAATGCCTAGGTTCCAGCACTTACACATCCATCCAGTAAATGCTGGAACCTAGGCATGATGGGACTGTGATTGCTGTTAGCAATCACACTCCTATCATGCCAAGTCAGCCAGTACATGCTGTGGAAGTTGAAGAATTTTGCTGATTCTGGATGTCAGTACAATGATCTTTACCTCATTGCTTATTCTGCTGATAGCAGATAAGATAACACTACAATCACCTGTCTACCTCATTTCTTAGTTTACTTATGTCTTGTTTGTGTCTCGGAAGAATGTGTACATATGGTATGTTTTCGGATGTTTTCTTTGCTCTAAGTGCCTTGTTGCAAAAGAATCAGAGTCCGCCACGACAAAGGACAAGTTGTCCCTTTCTTGACCTTCTGTAAGTAAAGATTTCACATGTCTGGGGTGGGGGGGTATTTTTTCTTCACCTCTTTAAACCGTGTGTGTCAGCAAATCAAAGTAAATATACCAACAGATGGCTAGACAATATGCTAATAACTGTTTGCGCTTCTTTGCCTATATATTGTTAGAAAATTAAGGAGGGGGAGAGAAGTCTGCGAACTGGACTCTCCCCTGTGCGCACTTGAATAAAGAAGCTCTTGCTTACTCAACTCATTGAACTGGTGTCGTCAGATTTCTTGCCGACATTCACACTTGGGGGCTCGTCCGGGATCCCAACAGTCTCGGAAGCGGTAACCGAAGGAGCGGACTAAACCTTGATCCACCTAATCCTTGGCCATAAAAAAGAGGTAAGGCACCTTTTGAAATGCCTATAGTTTAATTATTGGGTGGATGAGGGTAAGGTCGTCCTCGGTATTCCATCCGGGTGACGGGATCCAGAGTTGAGTAAGTAAGACCTATAAGATCTTGAATTGTTTAATTCGAACTATTGTTTACTACATGGTCAGGGACCATTGTAAAGTACCTAGTTGTGAGAGACTAGTGTAACTATTGTTTACTACATGGTCAGGGACCATTGTAAAGTACCTAGTTGTGAGAGACTAGTGTAATTATTGTTTACTACATGGTCAGGGACCATTGTAAAGTACCTAGTTGTGAGAGACTAGTGTAATTATTGTTTACTACATGGTCAGGGACCATTGTAAAGTACCTAGTTGTGAGAGACTAGTGTAATTATTGTTTACTACATGGTCAGGGACCATTGTAAAGTACCTAGTTGTGAGAGACTAGTGTAATTATTGTTTACTACATGGTCAGGGACCATTGTAAAGTACCTAGTTGTGAGAGACTAGTGTAACTATTGTTTACTACATGGTCAGGGACCATTGTAAAGTACCTAGTTGTGAGAGACTAGTGTAGCTATTTGAGTACATAATCACGGGCTATTGTAAAGTACCTAGTGGTGAGAACTAGTGTAAATATTTTGAAGTACATAGTCACGGATTATTGTAGCGGAGGAGATGGGGAGTTTGTTGTCAAAAAATGTGCCTAAGGGGACGCCCTTAGAATATATGATAAGGAAACATGGAAAGGAGGCAGGAAAATATATGTCTCATTGGAAGTGAATATCTGAAGAGGATAATGAAAGCCGTTATGTTTGGCCAGCTGGCGGTAGTTTGAATGTAGAAGTATTAGATAATTTGAAAGAATGTTTGAAAATGTGTGATGTGAAAAGGAATGAGAGAATGATTTTCTTGAAATGGTATCAAGAAGGGTGGGACAACGTTAAAATACAGAAACAGCAGAAGTTACTAGAGCCGACCTGTTCTGCCAATTCCCAATATCCTTGCCGTCCGGCAGGTAACTTTAAGAATCAAAAGGGTGCTCAAACACCTCAACCTGTTGAGACTTCTAAGAAAGCACAGGAGGTGTCTGTAACCCCAGGACCACCTAAGGTCCATAATTCGCTATATCCATCCTTAGATCCATCTGATCTATGGACTCAAGAATTATTTGACCCACCCCCATATAATGGACCTCAACCAGCAGACCCTAATATTCCTGGTTCTAATCAACACCCTGCAGGTCCAGAAGCAGAGTTGCCACTTTCTTTGGAGCTTGTCCCATTTGTACCACCAGCTACTATTTCACCCCTAGACCAAGAAAGGCAACCTGATCCTCCTAAAATATCAAGGTCCAATATTCAGCCCACAGGACCATCATGTAGAACTAGATCCAGAAAGCCCCATTTAGACCCTCATTCAGATTCTGATGCTGAGGAAAAAACATTTGTGCATGCTATGTCCATGAGAGAGACTGGGGGGGCTAGAGATGAGAGAGGTGTACCTCTATCGGTCCATCATCCATGGACACCAGGGGAATTATTGCTGTTGAAAGATCGATTCCCCAGACCTGAAATTGTTGGTCAGTTTTGTAAAGAATTACGTAGTGTGTCTACTGCTTATGATCCAGTGAAAAAGGATTTTATGCAATTGTTTGATTTGGTTATGACTGATGCAGAGAGAAAACAGTTAATTGAAGCTTATAATAGAATTCCTGGTGTAACACCTTGAGCTAATTAACTGTTTATTGAGAGATTGAGTACTGAGAGACAGCAGACATTAGATTGTATAATACAAGCTTGTGGGGCTGCATGGCCACAGCGACCTGACTGGGGAAAGATTAACTCTACAATGCAAGGAAAGAATGAATCAGTAAGTGAATTCGCTGACAGAGTAGCGAAAGTTGTAATAGGACACAGTGGTGTGACAGATCCAGAGGTTAATGCAAGACAGTTGATTGTATCTTGTTTTGTAAAAGGGTTGTTACCAGACTTCCGTAAGGGTGTCACTAATAATGTTTTAGGATGGGAAGAGAAGCCGCTTTCTGAAATGATAGCAGCTGCTAAACATTTTGAAAAACAAAAGGAAGTGAATAAGGAACGTCAAGAGAAAGTTAGAGAGAAAGAACAGAGAATGTTGATGGAAAGTCAGAGACAGTTCTATTCACAGAACTCTCCGTCTGATGTAGTGGGAGATAACGGACAATCTTCCTCTAGAAAGGAAACTAGAAAGGATGTAATTTGTTTTAATTGTAACCAGCCAGGGCATTTGGCTAGAAATTGTAGATCTGCTAGACGAACTGGTAACAGACGTTATGAAAGATATGTAAATGACAGAAACACTGGTACTAGAAACCGAGAGGGAGACAGATTTAACTCACACCAAGATGCAGGTCCTGAACTGTACCGACAGGATAGCTTTTGACAATTTGCCGATGCTGGCTCTATTGAACCTAATACTGACAATGCTGAATTGATTTACCCTACCTTTTTTACTGATCCCCAAGGTCCTTTTATCCATGCAAAAGTGGAGGGACAAACTGTAAAATTTCTAGTGGATACTGGGGCTAGCTGTTCATCGCTGGCGAGTAAATATATGCATAAATTTCCCTTAATTTCTAAAAAATTGGTGATGATTAAAGGAGTAGGGAATACCACTATTCCCCACCCCGTAACAAAACCTTTGTGCTTCCAAATTCCAGGTATCACTGTCCAAGCTAAATTTCTCCTCAGCCCTACCTGCCCTATAAGTTTATTGGGTATGGATTTACTGAAGACACTGGGATGTACTATAATCTGTAATCCAGATGGTGATGTTATTCTTGAGGTCCCCGAAGGAGACAATGTTTCCTTAGGACAAAACATTTCTACCTATGTGAAGAGTACAAGTAACTCCAGGTTTTTGGGCTACAGTGATGAGGTGCCAGATGGACTATGGGCAGTCCCAGGTGCATCTGTGGGACTTATTTGGAATGAGCCACCAGTAAAGGTTAAACTAAAACAAGGAGTTAATTTGCCCCGCATATCACAGTATCCATTGAGTCGAAATGCAGTGGAAGGAATAAAGCCAGTATTAGAGGACCTATTACAACAGGGTATCATTGTTCCCACTGTCAGCTCTTGTAACACGCCTATTCTACCAGTGGTCAAGCCTGGTACTAATCCTCCCAAATACAGGTTTGTGCAGGATTTAAGAGCTATCAATGCTATAGTGGACCCAATATTCCCTGTGGTGCCTAATCCAGCAACTATATTGTCTTCTATCCCTTCCAATTCTTGCTGGTTTACTGTGATTGATTTAAATTCGGCATTTTTTAGTGTTCCGCTTGACCCTCAGAGCCAGTATCTGTTTGCTTTCACATATGGTGGACAACAATACACCTGGACTCGTATTCCCCAGGGGTACACTGAAAGTCCAGCACTGTTTTCCAAGGCTGATTGCTTCCCCAGATGAAGTCAGCTGCAGAGAGGACTCTCTACAGTTGATGCAAGCTTTGGCTGCAAGAGGTCACAAAGTAAATAGAGAAAAAGTTCAGTGGTGCAGTCAGTCTGTAAAATACCTAGGACAGATTTTATCACCAGGTGAGAGAGAGATTCTTCCTGAGCGAATAGATCCCATCCTTAAGTTCCCTGTACCTCGTACCAAGAAGCAGGTACGTGCCTTCCTGGGCATGGTGGGATACTGTAGACAGTGGATACCTAATTTTTCCAAGATTAGTGCACCCCTTGTTCAATTAACTCGTAAGGAAGTGTCTGAACCCGTCCCATGGTCGGATGAAACAGAAAGCTCATTTGTTCAGTTAAAAGAGGCTTTGTGTAGTGCCCCTGCTCTTGGGCTCCCTAACTATGATATGCCATTTACTTTGTTTTGTCATGAAATACAGGGTAATGCCTCTGGAATACTAACCCAGAGCCACGGAGAGGGACAGAGACCCCTTGCCTACTATAGCACTCCACTTGATTCTGTGGCAGCTGGATTAACCCCTTGTTTGCAGGCTGTGGCAGCGGCTGCTGCCTTACTGGAATCAGCACAGGCCATAGTTCAGGGACAGGAACTGAAAGTGATGGTTCCTCAGGCAGTGAGTGCATTGTTAACCCGTCGATTGACACAATTTACTAATAGTAGGCTGACTAAATACGAGATTGTTTTGCAGGGTACACCCAATGCCACCATCCACCGGTGCACAGTGTTAAATCCTGCCACTCTTTTGACAGAACCAGAGGAGGGAACTCCTCATGATTGTGTAATTTTGATAGAACAATTACAAACTACTTGCGACTGATTGTACGAGCGACCTTTGACTGACCCTGATATCGAATACTTTGTAGATGGTTCCTCATTTATGGATATTGACGGCAGGCGTTGTACTGGGTATGCTGTAGTTACATCAGAAGGAGAAGTGGAAGCTAATGCTCCCCCACCTCACTGCTCAGCCCAGGTGGAAAGACTCCCTGTCCTTGAGGACACTTCCAAAATTTGAAAATTAATTTTATTGAAATGCCTAAATCTCTACATTATCAATATGTACTAGTGGTGGTGTGTACATATTCCCGCTGGATAGAAGCCTATCCTTGCCAACATGCGAACACTCTAACAGTTGTTGAAAAGTTTCTACAAGAGTTCATTCCTAGGTATGGAATTCCTCAGCATATATACTCTGATCATTTTACTGCTGAAATAGTGCAAGAGATAGCACATAGGCTAGGAATTATGTACCATTTACATTGTACCATTTACATTGTCCCTACCATCCACAAAGCGCAGGAAAAGTAGAACGCACTAACGGCACCTTAAAGAATAAGATTAGCAAGATATGTGCCGAGACAGGTTTAAAATGGCCAGATGCATTACCTATAGCCTTAATGTCAATAAGAAATGCCCGACACTCAGCTATTAAATGTTCTCCTCATGAACTCATAATGGGTCGACCCATGATAGCTGCTAATACTCTAGAGTTACTAAGACATGATCATGCTCTAACTGATGACACAATAGAAGTGTATTGTAAAAAACTAATAAAATCTCTTGAGCAATTTAAATCCCAGGTTGCTGCTGTGCGCACGAACACCGAGGACGAAAAACCAATTCATCACATCCAACCAGGTGATTACGTGCTGGTAAAGCATTTCCAACGGAAAAAGACTCTTCAGCCCAGGTGGAAAGGTCCATACCAAGTACTACTGATCACTAAAACAGCTGTAAAGGTAGCTGAAATTACACCGTGGATTCATCTTAAATTGTTAGTTAACCATTCCATCGGGCACAATAATCCCAGCTGGTTAACCAACATAAAACGAGATTGGCAAGAGCCCCTCGTGAAGATACGAAGAATGAGGTCATCAGGAGGTGCAAAAATGTTTAAATATATTATGGTTACCTGTTTTATACTAAGTGTATTTGTTATTTGTTTCTTTTTTCTTTGCAGTCCTTTTCAGGTGTTCAGATCAGAACCTACTAAAAATATGGCAGAGAATAAGATACATTCACGAATTAAACGTGATCTGCACGCTCTTCCTTGGGAAAAAGATAATACCTTTGTAGAAATGTTGAGAAAGGTGTATAATGCTTCTAATGTTTCGGAGCCTTGTTGGGTTTGTGGATATATTCCGCATACTCAGCAGAGCCCTTGGATAGGAATACCTTTTACAGGAGATGATTTTGGAATAAATTTTAATAGGAGCTACACTATCCGCACAAGTAGAACTAGTGCCCCTATTAGTTCTGAGAGAATACCATTAATGGATGTAGGACCAGCGGGTGGGACCCTATGGATGAGGCGGAATGAGTCTAGAGGTGCTCCCCGTAAAGAAGTAGGTTGCCTATCCAGATTGTTAAAAATGACAGGATATAACATCTGGGAATCAGTAGAGTACGGAAATACCAGTGATTGGGTCGCCGCACAATTTCTTGCAGTTTATGCCTATACTGCTAATCTGATGGTATCTAATGAGAAAACTCACATCTCATTACAAACATTTGGAAACAATCTGCAAGTAGGGATTTATTGGTTGTGTGGAAAATGGGCCTATAGAGTATTGCCATTAGGTTGGGTAGGATGTTGTTTATTAGGAAGAATAGTACCCGCAGTTACAATGCATAATACTTTACCGGCAGGTAGAGTTAGAAATTATCGGGATGTTTCCTCTGCATCCAAGACGCACATTAAGTCAGGACTTTGGGAAGAACAATTTTGGGGATCCTTATTCCCTATGGTGGGTGTGGGTCTATTATATGATAAAGTTAATGCTTTAGCTGATGTACTTGATGATATGCTTAATCATACTACTGCTGCGATAAGGAAACTAAATGATGAACAAAGACAAATAAGAATGCTTGCCTTGCAGAATAGAATGGCATTAGATTATATATTAGCTTCAAAGGGAGGGGTTTGTGCGCTTCTAAAAGATAAATGTTGTGTTTACATTGCAGACAATAGTGTATCCATAGAACATGATATGGAAAAGGTAAGCGAACTTCAGGAAAGACTTAGATCTAGGGAGACTACTTGGGATCCTTTTGGTCTGGGCGGACTATTTGGTTCACTTGGAGCAAAGCTGATGTCTGGTATGTTTTTGTTGCTTGTGGCTTTTGTATGTATCTATGTAATTGTTGTTTGTTGCAAAACACTAATACAAAAGTGTCTCGGACCAACAAGAGCAATGCCACATATACAGGAGGAGAAATATGATGATGACTTCCCACTTGATGAGTTTCCCCTAGAGACTTTGTACAGTGACATGTTTGAAGATCAATATGAGAAGGAGCAAGGCTTATGGAATTTGCCAACTTATAACTCCACTGGACTCTGAAGAAATTGATTCTTACAGTGAGTCCGTAAGAATAAAAAGGGGGGACTGTGGAAGTTGAAGAATTTTGCTGATTCTGGATGTCAGTACAATGATCTTTACCTCATTGCTTATTCTGCTGATAGCAGATAAGATAACACTACAATCACCTGTCTACTTCATTTCTTAGTTTACTTATGTCTTGTTTGTGTCTCGGAAGAATGTGTACATATGGTATGTTTTCGGATGTTTTCTTTGCTCTAAGTGCCTTGTTGCAAAAGAATCAGAGTCCGCCACGACAAAGGACAAGTTGTCCCTTTCTTGACCTTCTGTAAGTAAAGATTTCACATGTCTGGGGTGGGGGGGTATTTTTTCTTCACCTCTTTAAACCGTGTGTGTCAGCAAATCAAAGTAAATATACCAACAGATGGCTAGACAATATGCTAATAACTGTTTGCGCTTCTTTGCCTATATATTGTTAGAAAATTAAGGAGGGGGAGAGAAGTCTGCGAACTGGACTCTCCCCTGTGCGCACTTGAATAAAGAAGCTCTTGCTTACTCAACTCATTGAACTGGTGTCGTCAGATTTCTTGCCGACATTCACAATGCTGGTACAGGGTGGCTGTAAGTGCAGACCCCATACTGCTGGCAGCATCACTACACAAGGGGGGCAGCTAGCTAGGTTTCAGCATGTACTGGCTGACTTGGCATGATAGGAGTGTGATTGCTAACAGAAGTCACAGTCCCATCATGCCTAGGTTCCAGCACTTACACATCCATCCAGTAAATGCTGGAACCTAGGCATGATGGGACTGTGATTGCTGTTAGCAATCACACTCCTATCATGCCAAGTCAGCCAATACACGCTGGTACAGGGTGGCTGTAAGTGATGTGCAGACCCCATACTGCTGGCAGCATCAATACACAAGGGGGGCAGCTAGCCAGGTTTCAGCATGTACTGGCTGACTTGGCATGATAGGAGTGTGATTGCTAACAGCAATCACAGTCCCATCATGCCTAGGTTCCAGCACTTACACCCTCATTCAAACACCCTCCCCACCCCCTTACCTGCACTGCAGCTCCTCGATGCCGCTCACTTCAGCAGGGGGCGCGGCCTCCCTCTGCCTTCTCTGCTAAAGCACAGAGGAAGTAGGATGTCACGTGAACTCCGCTTCCTCTGTGCAGTCCAGAAGACCCTCCCACAAGTAAGTAGCAGGGCTTGAGGTGCGGCTCACGTAAGATTGGTTGCCCTGGCTGCCGATCTTATGCGGGTCGCACCTCGAGGTCTCGCGGGCCGCATTTGGCCCGCGGGCCGCATGTTGGACGCCCCTGTCTTATTTAAAAAAAAAAAAACGGAAAAAAGATTTCGGGCGGCCCCTTGGCTTGGGCCCCCCTGCCGCCGGGGCCCGGTCGCAGCCGCGACCCCTGCGACCCCGGTAGTTCCGCCACTGGTACCTAGTACCTTGTCTTGTAGTCTACATTAAGGAGGAAGATGGGACACCAGTTATTGAAGTCACATCTCTCTTTTTTCTGTTTGTACAAGACAGTGATCATATCCTCTCTCAGTGTAAGAGACATCTTGGGTGTTGCACTATTAACACTTTAGGAAAAACCTGCATCCGTAAAAGTGTATTAAGTTAGGTTATGAACATAGGTTGTGTTTTTTTGTAGCAGAGGCGTGGTAGCTCTTGTGGGTAGTTTGTGTGGGTAATTCCAGTGGTCCCTTCTTTTGGATCTAGCTCTCCATTAGGCCTTCAACCAATGAGGGCAGGGGTCACATATGCTTTTGGGGAGCATGTCCCCTGAAGATGATGATTGAGAAGTCTGGTTTCCATTGTAGCCTTAATGGACACTAGGCACCGTTATAAACCCTTTTTTCATTCTTCAAATTGAAGCATTAATCCAGGTACTCGATCAAAAGTTCGATTTTTTAAAGGTTTAAATTAAACATATAACAAACATATAAATCCTACATATGGAGAAGCTGTAAATGCTTTGCTCACTGTCTGCAAGAGAGAGAGAGAGAGAAACTGTATATTAGAAAACATGGAGAGACATATGTTTTTAAATCCATTTTTGTTTTCTCTTGGTAGTAATCTTTATTGCAGTGACACAAGGTTAGCTGCAAAGGTCTCCATCGCCTGGATGTTGCAGAATCAATCTACAAACATTACCATTTTTATTAAGAACTCCCAAGCAGCTGGCATCTGTACATTTTATTTTACACGTGGGTGGCTGCAACACAAAGGTGAATATTTATGGAATCCTTTGTCTTCTCTCTAGGGTTTAGATACTCTATAGGTCTATAATTTGGCAAAGTGACTTCATTAAAAAAAAGTTTATATTTCAATACCCACTTCAATTTTTTATATGTATTTATTCAGAATATCTGCTTCTGTTCACACGGGTATTTACATATATCGTGGGTGATGCACTGTAATCACAATCACAATTTTCCCATTAATATTAAAAACATCTGAACTGACCCAAAAAGCTGGATACTTAGGAATGATAATATTGTTTGAATATATTAGAAGTGTCCTATTTTTATATATGAGTGAAATTTCTAATGCTATGTGAACAGATATAAAACTTATCAGTTTCTACATTAGTAAACTCTGAACAGCATTTTAAAAGATGGGGTGCTGATAACTTTCCTTAACCAATTGAGAAGCTTCCTTACAACGCTTCATAATAACCTGAAGGTTAAGGCTAAACTATGAATTAATAATAATAAAAAAAATCCCAGGTAGGATCTGGTGGGTGCTGACAACCTTTCTACCTAGGGTGATTGATCTGTAATACTGAACTTGGCTGTCCTTGACATGATTGAATGTGACATAGATTTTTAGAGAACGTAGCCATCTGAGAAAATTGTATCCTTAGAAATAGTAGAATAAATTGCTAAAATGTGGTATTAGAGAAACAATTACAATATTGTATGTCATGATAATGTATCTTGTTGCTGTCTAACATTGTCTTCCTAATGTCACTATGTATTTTGGAAAGGGTCACTTATTAATGTTGACATGACTTCTTTACCCATGTCTCCATTATGTGTGAACGTACTTGTCCATTAATCTACATGAAAAGAATGAATTTATGTATTTCTCTTCTATACAATACTATCTATATTCATGTATGTACTAATTATATTGCATGCCATTACTATTTATACTTATATGGATGGTATAATTTATTTTTAATCTATATTGAGAATGTCAATAAAAAATGTATTATTTTATTATGTTATTTTTATAAATAGAAAAAGAATCACACTGCCCCTCTGCAAGTTAAGTACACTGCATGTCTTGTGTATCTCACAACAGTGTTCTCCACAGGATCAACACCTCTAGCTATAACATGAAATAACACAAGCTTCACAAAGCACAATATAATATACAAAAAGGGAGGTCACAAAAACTAATAATAACAAAAGACAGTGCCGCACTGGGAATTGAAACCAGCCCTGGAAATAATTGAATACCAGCCCCATATTTCAGGGTGTAATTTTTGGCCACACAGCACATGTCGGGTTCTGGCCCTAATGTTTTGTTTAGGAAAGGGACAAATCTTGTATTTTAACCCCTTCGTGACAAAGGCTGATTTTACTTTTTGTACCTTTCGTGACAATGGCCGTTTTAACATTTCTGCGCTGCTCGTGTTTAGCTGTAATTTTCTTCTTTCCCGTTTACTGAACCCACACACATTAGATATTGTTTTTTTTCAGGACAAGAAGGGATTTCTTTAGATGACATTGTTTTGATTGTATCATATTATTTACTCTTTAAAAAAGTATAAAATATGGTGAAACATTTAGTTGAAAAATCTTTTACTCATCTATAAAAGGTAATAAAAAAACCTGCTAAATAGATTCTACTATTTGTCCTGAGTTTAGAAATACCCAATGTTTTTATGTTTTTTTGCTTTTTTCTGCACGTTATGGAACAATATGTACAGGTAGCGTTTTGCTATTTCAAAGCCATTTTTTCCAAATCTGGTAATTCTTCCCCCCGTGTGCCATTTCGGGTATCTTTGAACCCGGCCAATGCAATTTACCCCATCAAGTCATATATTTTTGAAAACTAGACAGCCCAGGGTATTCCAAATACTAGTATTTTAACCCTTTACAAGCACTTATTCTACCATCAGCCTTTGTCAAACTTTATGGTAGTAATTTTTTTGCATTTGTTTTTTCACACACATTTTACTTTAGGTATGAATAAACAGGTTCTGGTATATGTCACTATCATAAAACACCCCAATATGTGTTTAGCAACATCTCCTGAGTACAGCGATACCTCACATGAATGATTTTGCCTGGCTGTTTAGGGGCAAAAGGGCCACATTTGGGGCATGCGCATTTTCAATGTTGAACTTTGGCATTTGGGGATCCACTGCCCATGCCCTATTTGGTACATCTTTGAGCCGGCCCATTTCAGTATGCCCAATAAAGTCATATATTTTTGAAAACTAGACACCCCAGGGTATTTCAAATGCTAGTATTTTAACTCTTTCCATGCACCATATCCACCACCAGTCTTTGTCAAACTTTGTGGTAGTCATTTTTATGCATTTGTTTTGTCACACACATTTTACTTCAGGTATGAATTTAAAAGTTCTCGTATATGTCACTATCACAAAACACCCCAATATGTGTTCAGCAACATCTCCTGAGCGCGGTGATACCCCACATGAATGATATTGCCTGGATGTTTGGGGGCAAAAGGGCCACATTTGGGGCATGTGCATTTTCAATGTTGAACTTTGGCATTTGGGGATCCACTGCCCATGCCCTATTTGGTACATCTTTGAGCCGGGCCATTTCAGTATGCCCAATAAAGCCATATATTTTTGAAAACTAGACACCCCAGGGTATTTCAAATGCTAGTATTTTAACTCTTTCCATGCACCATATCTACCACCAGTCTTTGTCAAACTTTGTGGTAGTCAATTTTTTGCATTTGTTTTTTCACACACATTTTACTTCAGGTATGAATTAAAAAGTTCTCGTATATGTCACTATCACAAAACACCCCAATATGTGTTCAGCAACATCTCCTGAGTGCAGTGATACCCCACATGAATGATTTTGCCTGGCTGTTTGGGGGCAAAAGGGCCACATTTGGGGCATGCACATTTTTCAATGTTGAACTTTGGCATTTGGGGATCCACTGCCCAGGCCTTTTTCTATTCCAGCATGACTGTGCCCCAGTGGAGAAAGCAAGGTCCATAAAGACATGGTTGCATGTGTTTGGTGTGGAAGAACTTGAGTGGCAGGCACAGAGCACTGACCTCAGCCCCATCTAACACCTTAGGGATGAACTGGAACAGAGATTACCTTCTCATCCAACATCAGTGCCTGACCTCACAAATGCTCTACTGGATGAACAGGCTAGAATTCCTACAGA
The DNA here is from genome assembly GCA_023333645.1 of Sceloporus occidentalis. Lineage (NCBI taxonomy): Eukaryota > Metazoa > Chordata > Lepidosauria > Squamata > Phrynosomatidae > Sceloporus > Sceloporus occidentalis. The sequence continues at coordinate 1,689,978 of JALMGF010000028.1, forward strand.
AACACTCCAAAATCTTGCGGAAAGCTTTCCCAGAAGAGTGGAACCTAGTATAGCTGTAAAGGGGGAGAACAACTTTATACTAATGTCTATATATTTTTAATCCAATGTCATATAAGTCCCTGTTGGTGTAATGATCAGGTGTCCCAATACGTTTGTCCATATAGTGTACATTTAGAAAACACATTAGTCATAAGATACATATGAAAGCACATAGTTCCTATTATTACTGTGGCCCATGACATCATGTAATGGGTGGGAGCCGACTAAGAACACCATTATAGTGTGTATAATGCGAAAAAACATCTTATCATGAAATTACCCATTTTAATTTTATTTAAAATCACTTGAAAAACCAAATAAAACCAAAATATTTTTCTCAATCATTATTTCTCGATATAAAGCAGATGTGACGACCACTGGAACCTACACACCATTTCTTTCGGAATGTGCAGGGCAAAAATTTGTGCCAATTCAAAATACTCTCTTTTCCCTTTGTGGCTCTCCCTAACTGAACGTAAAAAGAGTATATATATATATATATATATATATATATATATAAACTAAAAATCTGAAAATCTACTTTGATATGAAACAATCATCAATGCAGAATCCTGGCAGAGAGAGACATGAAGGACAGTGGTACCTGGGGTCCTTTCTAATAGCTTTCTTCTAGCAGGCTCTGCTTCTTCTTTGAGGCTTTCATTTGACATCAGTGTAGAGGGGGGTGCAAGGAAAATGCCTGCCGTTAAGACATTTTCATCTTGCACAAAGAGAATCTCTCTCCAGATTTCTAACTGAAATTCTAGCAATATGTAGGTCTTTCCAGTTTCACATTTCATGTACAGCATGTATGTGAAAAAGATGTATTGGCTCACTGGCATGAATATCACATTTGATGCAGGAAGTCGCAATAAATGGGGGGATTTCATCTAACCTATTTGGGGGTACCCAATATTGGTCAGGAATAAGTTCCATACACCTCAATTTAGGAGGTGCAAACTGGGCATCAACATCATCCAACATCTTAGACATTGGCTTAATATCTGACAAAAAATTAGAGATATCAGAATTCTTCTATTCTCACCTGAAAAGGGACTTTTAGTTTGTTGCTGTTGTTCATTTGCTTATGTGGCTAAATAAAAGATGCCTTTTTTTTTTAACAAACCCTCCTTGATTACTTGTAGGGAGCTTGCTGTTGTTTCCACCCTTCCCCCACTCCACTCCTTGCTTGTAGGTTTTGCTCTGTTAACAGGTCACACCCTTACCCGATTAGCTGCTAATTAGCCAGCCCCTTTTCTGCTGTGCTCTGGGTATTTAGCTGCAAAGGTTCAGTACCTATCTGCCCTTGTGTGGTTTCAGATCTCCAAGTATGTTCCCGTACTCTGTCCCGTACTCTGTCCCGTACTCTGTCCCGTACTCTGTCCCGTACTCTGTCCCGTACTCTGTCCCGTACTCTGTCCCGTACTCTGTCCCGTACTCTGTCCCGTACTCTGTCCCGTACTCTAGTGTACTACTCCGGCTTGGCTGACTTGCCTCTCCGGTTCCTGATCCTGATTTTATTCCTGACTACCCTGGTTTCTGGCTTCCTGGCCCCAGCTCTTCTGGCATCTGACTCCTGGCTTGCTCTGTGACTCACTCCTGAGCTATATAATTTATATTATTTTTTACTATTTGTAAATAAAGTGTGATTAAACTGCACTTTTCGTATCCTTCTGCTTTATGGTTCCTGACTGGTGTCTAAGGCTTGGGACCATTGTTTCAAAGTATTTGTATAAGTATTTAAATTGGTTGAAATTTATAACCACATTTCTTATTTTAGACATCTCTAACCATTTAGTAAGGTTAGTAAAGTGCATTTAGTGAGGTGAAAAGGCAGGCTTTATTGCAAAGTTTTTGTCTAATTTATCATTTTAAAACATGCCATTGGTAGCTACAAAATACTTTAAGGGTCATAATGTAGGCCCCAGCAATTGAAGAGATCTCTGGGTCTAAGGGCCCCAAGGTTTCTTGGTATTACATACCTCCCTAGTCAGTTTTTATGGATTACAAACTCTCAAAATATGCTACCCTATGCTGCCCCTAGCAGTAAGTGAGACTTTACACCCCTAGGAGTCTAAGCATAAACGTGAGATAGGTTTAGAGATGGAATTGGCTGGCAGACATTTTTACGCACGACAGAGAGCTGGACATACGGAATGTGGAAAGAAACTGGACTGATGTAAAACTTGACGTGGGACTGGTTGAAGGCTCACAAACAACTTGGATGGGGAAGGTATGATACACGCCATCAAAGAGGAGTTATGCAGGTCTCAGTAATGCGTTAAAAGGTAGGTGGAGCTGGTTACCTTAAAATAAGTAACTTACAGAAGGTACTCAGTTTCCCTCCTTGACCCTCTACAGCTTTAAACCCCTTCACTCTACTGAAACGGCTCTAACAAACATCTCCAATGACTTGCTCTCTGCCAAACACTCTTGGCTCTCTCTGCTGCTTTTGATACTGCTGATCACCACCTTCTTCTTGACTCACTTGCTTCTACAGACATTCAAGATACAGCTCTCCCCTGGATCTGCTTATATCAGTCTAACCATTCCTTCCCTGTCAGCTTCTCTGGCAAGATATCATTATCCTTTCCACTTTTGGTTGGCATCCCCCAAAGTGCTTGGTTCTCTGCTGTTCTCTCTTTATACTTCATCTCTTGTCAAACTAATCAACTCTTTTGGCCTCCAGTATCATCTATATGCAGATGATTCCCAAATCTACCTGTCTTCTCCTAATCTATTTCTCTGTCTCTCATGTCCCATATTATCAACTGCTTGTCTGTCCCTCTTGCATCTAAAAAAATCACTTGCATCAGCCCATTCCTCACCCAAGAATCCACAAAAAATCTGGTTCATTCACATATCATTTCCCGTCTTGAGTACTGCAACACTCTTCTGCTTGGCATTCCACTGTCTTGACTCTCTCCTCTGCAGTCTGTTCTAAATGCTATAATTATCAGGATCACGCAGGGAGCTTAAGGTATGAGCTCTTACAGACCTTTAAAATTTAAATCCTTCTGCCAAAGCCATTGGTCTGCCCAGGCCTAGTTGCTCCAAGGTGTACCTTGCCCTACCCTTTGCCAGAGAAACTAAAAACAAGCCAAGTTGCTCAGAGTGGTTGTCTGAGTCTGAGACAACTGCTCTGAGTAACTTGGCCTCAGAGGAACGGGGATTTGAGTCCCCCTGACAAAGGGCAGGGCAAGGTACACTTCAGAGCAGCTTGGCCTAGAGAGACTAATGGCTTCAGCATCAGGAGTTAAAGGTCTGGAAGAGCGACTCTATTGGTCACCGCCAGGGGCTTGTCTGGCATCAACCAATGAAGAGCAGCTGCCCTTGGTTAATACCAGAGGAACCCCCTGCCGGGGCTCCTACAGACCTTTAAAATCCTGGCGCTAAAGCTGCTGGGTACTTTTAACACGTTAACCCCATATTTACTCCTGCTAGAAAACCGACAAAAAATGAAGAAAAAAAATGAACACAAAGTACGTACGATATCTGACCAAAAAGAACAGGGAATGGGTAAATATTCGTGGAATACTAAGGTTTTTTTCCCAAGACGAACACACAGTACACACAGTGCTATATCTAAGTAGATAAAATGATGATGTCATATGATCGTGAAAGATGACATGACAAGGAAAGTGAAGACTGTAGTTAAATTGAAAAGATAGTTTTAGACTCCTAAAACTCATCTAAAATCACACTGGACTATAGTGAAAAAGTACACATCTGCCCAAAACCCTACATTTTCCCATTGGTTTAATGTGATCTCTATGCAGTTGATCTCTGAAAGTTCAGTCACATCTGATGTGAGTCTTTATAAACTCCTTTGTAATAACAGCATTAAATAGCATTTTATCAATCCTTAAATCATGGCACTTGTTTGCTTTCTCTGACCTATCTAGGTTACTAGTTTGTAATCCGGTGTCAGTGATGTCAATTGTAGAAGGGACAATAGCATGTACTTCTGCACACGCATTCCTTGGTCTCATCTTAGATTCAGGATAGCTTTATGCCTATCCAGTGTGTGTTTTCATTTCTGAATTAGCCTCAATCTCCTAAACTGCAAAAACAGCTGTTGGGGTGCTAGAAGTGAGTGTCTCCTCATTAATAAGACGTGTAGCAAATTAACTATTCAGGATGTTAGCAGAGTCCTATGCACCAAACTCCAGCACTCGCAATGTTAACCCACGCAACAACATTTTGAGCTGGATAATTGAAACCCACTAGCCTTGAAATCCAATTTTTGCTTTAAAAAATTAACATTTGGCTTCCAATTTGACTTTGAATATAATGATATACAATGGTTAGCAAAGTTTAACTGTTTGAAGCCAGATGGCTTTACTTCAAGGGGCTAAATGTTCAATTGCCTTAAATATGCATTTTTCAGGTGGATGTTTTGCTTACACTTGTTACAAAAATACTACTACTACTGCTAATAATAATAACAATAATAATAATAACACTGTGCTACTAATTATTGATACAAGGGAGACACTGCATGTGACCTCCTAGTGCTGATTAGGATCAAACCATTATCACAGCGTTTGAACAATGCACCATAAATTGCAAAAACACACAATTTCTTTTCACGCCATCACTCCACGAGCCCACCTCCTTCTGCATGATCCTTAATTTACGTCTTAACCGCGTTTCCTCGGAAAAAGATAGGACCTGTAACTGGCAGGTCTGCTGGGGGAATCTGCAAAGGGGGGGTGTTCGGTGCAGGCAGTATAAGACTGAGGATGCAGAGCCGACTGGGGGGGAAAAAAAGCGGATGATACAAATTCAACCAATGTATAGGATGTGCTAGTTTTGCTCCCAGGCGTGAGGGAGCTATTTTTAGAAACCGTTCTCTTCCAGAGCAGGAGTGGGAGAACTGTAAAGTGGTACAGAGGCATAGGGATATAGGAGAAAGGCTGGAAAATACAAACACTGCTGGCTCCATCAAATTCACGAAAAAGCAATCTTCAATAATATCTGTATCAGCTGCATCACAGGGGTAAGACACCTCTATTTTATTCTTGCTGTCTGTGATGAGGTTATTAGCAGCACAGGCCCAGTTGCATTGGTTAGGGTAGATACTGATGATTTGTGAGACTCGTGTTATCAGTATAGGAGATGGGGTGTCCTGTATTGATAAAAAATCATGCTAAAGTCTGTTTTTTGGGGGGAGTTGTATGTAAATCAAGCAAGCATCGAGTTCAGCCTGTTTCAGCACCATAAATGGGAGGACTGCTCCTCCCGGTTGCTCAAGTGAAACACATAGCAGACAGAACAGGCGGTCTGATCAGATGTGTGCATTTACACTACAGGATCTCTCTGCTTCAACTTGGCTTTATTTTATTGCTGCAGTTTGGAAGAGCTGATGGTCAATGTAAAATCGGTGTCGGTATCATAATGGACTTTTGACTGGTGTCATATGTTTTAAAAAATTGAAACAAAATTATTATTAATTTAATTTTATTTGTATAACACCAACATGTACACTTCTTACAGTATATATATTCCAGGGGTATGAAAAAACTAGAACTGGCAGACTAAGTTAGGAAGAGAGCCCTGCTCGCAGGCTTACTATTTTGCTTAATGCAAAAATTCTTGACCCATGACCGATGTAGGATGAACCCGTACTGTCCCAAAACACCTTATTTTACAGGTAGTGTAGAGTCTGATTATCTATAGCTAGAAAGGCCTGCATGGCAATAAATCTTCTAATGTATGTCTAGCCTTCTGAATACTAAGTGGGTTACTGTAGGTCATGTTTGCTGCGTGTAGAATAACACTACTATTTGGGTTTAGATAATCCATGATTTCCTATTATATATGGGGAAGTATATGTTGGCTAGAAACTTAGCTATAGCATAGAAAGTAATTCACTGATGGCTCATTTAGGATTATACAGAAGCCCATAAACAAGCATTTTCTACATATATTACATATAAGCAAATCTTTTTAAGACAGTGTGGGTAGGCCTTCCTATTCTTCACTTGATTTGATAGGCTCATGACATAAATGTTTTGATTTAACCTCTTATTTATCATAGGCCACACAGATGGAAATGCATAGACATACAATGTAGATAAGTGTTTTGAAATATATAGACAGACAGATGAATTACTAGTTATTATCTAGTGCTAAAATGCTAAAAGGATGTTTTTTTAATGTCAAAGATCTTCATGAAACTGAAAATCCAATTTCTCTATTTTCATGTCATATTCTGAAAAAACTTTAATGATTACAATGTAGTACATACGGTTTATGCACGAGGCCTTATGAGGACTCCCACCTATTAAATTAAACACATTAGAGATTAGTGTATAGACGTGCACAGTGAGCAAAATCCATTCGGGCAAAACTTTTGTTTTGTTTTTACCGCATTCGTTTTTAGGCAACAAATTTTGTTTGGTTTGTTTGGTTTCGGACAAATTTGAAGGTCTTTGTTTAATTCGGAAATACATTTGGGAGTGTTCCCAAAATGGAAAGGTCACTGACACCTTCTGAACTCACTTTTCATTATAGAAATTAGAGTAATGACAGTCAAAGAGGTGCAGCAGCAGCAGTAGTAGTAGAGCACTGAGCCTGGGCTGGGCTAAAAATACAGTTGGTACAAAAATGAATGCACAAGTCTATTAGTGTATTTTATGTTCCCAATCAGAAGCCCAACTCTGGGGTTCATTTTCTTTAGATGTTTAGGTGATATAATATGTATGGTTATGGATACATTAATGGGTTATATTTCAATATGACCCAATCCAACAAAACAAAATTTCATCTCACTATATTCAGTAAAATGTTTGAAGAACAAATTCTGCCATTCTCCAAATGAAGGCTTCTAATGCAATGCATGGATAATTTCACTCAATTGTGTAACCAGCAGGGCCTATTCAACATGACAGAGGTGTCATTTTTTCCAGTTCTTTTTTTGATGGTCCATCTATCTGTCTATCTATCTATCTATCTATCTATCTATCTGTCTGTCTGTCTGTCTGTCTAATATTCTATCTACTGCTCTAGGACCCCATTCTGGTGAGCTTCCATTAAGTGAATAAGATTGAGTGAATAAGACAGAAGGTAAGCCACCTGCCTGGCCAGTGGTGATTTTTGTGAAGTCTTGTCTGATGTTGAAGGATGGAGAAACGCGGGGTTCCGGTGGCAGGTTGTGGGGTATTAAGAGAACGGATTAATTTTCTGAGCAGGTGGCTTTTATTTGCACATTTAAAGCTAGAATTGGGGGGGGGGGGGCAAACAAAATGAGCAGAGTAACAAAATGAGTTAAGGAACTTTAGATAATAGGTGTAGCACTGGCCAAAGCAATCCAGGAACAAAGGGTTAATGCATGATGGGGTTTTGAACTGTCTTGGATGGACCCATGGTTAAATGTATACTCCTTCCCTCATAAGCACTTTAATGCATATGATAGGCAAGCGTTAGCTTAGCTTATAATTAATGGGTTTATCTGAATGCATAGATGAATTCATGAGAATCCGCCAAACACATTTGCTCAGCAGTGCGCTTGTGTGAGTACTCACTGCCAGCTCCAGCACCGGGTCGAGCAAGGTTTCCAGGGAGCCTAAAGAACATGCAATTCAAGCTCCAATTAATCAACGGTAAATTGTAGAGAGCGTTTTCAACAGATAAATGGGGTTATTGTTTAAAAAAAAAAACGATAAGTGCACATTAAAGTACTTGCAAAGTGCTTAAATATGCATTTGTTTATGTTGAGGTTGTTTAGGGCCACCCCTTTAAAGAGTGATAATAAGGTGGTTTGATGGTGGATCATAACTCAAGGGGACACTCACACCATACCATGAACAGAGGGTTAAAACATGATACTACGCAGGAAAGAGGGAGACAGATCAGGATTAATGTAGGTTAAAAGATGCCAATTTTCCTGTTGTCAGGTGATGTGTATGTAACAAATTTGAGGAAAACATAGTAAACAGAGTAATTCAATCTATTCATGATTCAGGATAGCTGTATGTCTATACCATACATGTTTAGAATTCTCACATTGTTTTAGCCTCTACTGCTGCTTGGAAGCTATTCGACTGATCTACCACACGATAGACTGATAGACGGATAGATAAATACACTTACAATCACCAAAATCAGCTACAACCACAATCCCATGCAGAAGCCTGTCCCAATAATGCAGGCTGAATAAAAAAAACACACTCTGGAAAAGAGGAGTAAGGTATGTAAATCATGTCAAATATCTAACTATTGCAGTGCCAGGAAAATGAGTTGCAAAACCTCAGGCGCTCAACGGGTTAAGTTGTGTAGCTGAAGGAAGGGGAGGCAATAACAATAAACTTAATCAGCAACTGTTGCAACAAAACAGGCTCATTACTTTCATACTTATCCCCAGAGACCATTCTATCAAACACTATTTTCCTGCTTATATGATTATAATTAACTCTCAATGCATCTCACTTAAACCAACCTGAAATTCCCCCCAAATACTGATTTAGGGGGAACAATTTTGAACACTATTTCCACCCTGTAGCTATTAGGTTTTTTTTCTTCTCTGCTTAATGCCCAAAGAGCATAATCAGAGAGATGCCATTGTCATTATGGTTAAAGGGTGATCTTTCATGGGTTTATTATAACCTGTTTTAGTTAGATGCATAATACCCTGCTTTAGTTAGAACAGAAAAATTATCAATTAATTATTGCAATGAAAACAAGAATCATACAGCACCAAGCTGCTGAAATTAAAAGCCTTAGGAGGCTAATATAAATATTAGAGAAGGGATGGACTTTGGTACTGAGTTTTAACCTTGAAACCATTCCTTAATCGAGATTAAAGCAGAAATGAGATCCAAGTAAATGGGCCCTTGTGCCTTCTGGGTATTAGCGCTAGACCCCGCATCCCTCCCTTCCTAACACAAGATGCCTCTAAGGCTCTTGTCCATGCCCTTACTATCCCCTCTTCCACCTCAATTACTGTAACTCTGTCGTAGCTAGTCTCCCGCATACCTGTCTCGTCCTCTATAATCCCCCGTGAATGCTGTTACCAAACGTATCTTCCTCTCCCATTGCTTTACTAACACCTTTCCCTTCTGTCAGTCTCTTCATTGGCTGCCTATGCACTTTAGGATTAATTTCAAAATTTTTACTCTTACGTTCAAAGCTCTTCATAGAGGTTTTCCTACTTACATCTCCTTACTCATTTCTAAATATACTCCTAACCAGTAATTCCGCTCTTCCAATGATCTCCCCCAGTCAGTCCTCTCCGCTGTTTTCTAGTTCGCATGCAAGATTACAAGACTTCTAAAGGGCTGCCCTGTCCTTTGGAATGCCCTCTCTCAGCCTATCCATCCTTCGGCCCTTCAAAAACTCCCTTAAGACCTACTTTTCTTTTTATGACACCTACGAACTTATGCCTTAACTCCCTCCCTCCCATATTCCTTAAGCTCACCTTTCCTAGGTGCTTTCCTGCAATACTAGTGTGGCTGGTCCATCCCTAACAACGGCACTTTTACTTGTATAATACTCCCTCTAGATCAAGGGTGGGGAACTTTTTCTTTTTTTTAACCTTTTTTGAATATTTACACTCGCGGGGCATACAAAATCAACGTAAAAATTATCTCCACATTGTATATTTATACCACCAGACAGCCCTCCCTTTAGAATTGATTTATGTGATACCCCCAGCCAGCCCCACTGCCCCACATCGTTGTGTATTGCCTCCAGCCAGCTCCACATTGTGTATTTATGCCACCCAGCCACCCCCCCTTTATTATCATGTCAGCCCTGACACCCATATTGCATACCAGGACCTGCCTAGCACCCAGACTGGAACCATAGGGCTTGCTATCTTTGCCCCAAAACAGCTTCCCTGTGGCATCTTTGCCTCAAACAGCCTCCCTGTGCCATGCTTCCCCCCACTTGTACATCCATGCTATCACACACATATTTATTCATTTAATTATTCACACATTTTAATGAACTCATTCACAGATACTTTTTCATTCATTCACTCATTCACAGATACTCATTAATTCCCTCATCCACAGATACTCATTCATATATTAATTCACAAATATTCCATCATTAAGATTACACCCTCCTCCACTCTCTTACCTGAACTGCAGATCTCCCATTGCTGCTTGCAGACTGCCGCAGGGGCCCGCTGCTTCCATCTATGTTGCTCACACTCTGTGCGAACAACTTCTGCTTTATCGCCCAGGGGAAGCAGGAACGCATCAGGGTCATGTGACGTAACCTAACGTGACTCTGCTGGGTTCCAGTATCCCCTTGGTGGTACAAGAGACGGTGCTCGCACAATATGCGAGCAATGCACAGGTAAGCAGCGAGATCCTGCAGGGGTGATTGCAGGAGTTTCCCTGGCCTGCCACTCCTGGTTTCTGGTGTGCTCAGCCTTTAAAATGACCTGCCCAAAGGTTCTTTCAAACCTTCTATAAATTTGATATAAATAAGAAAGATAAACAATATGAAGTTTACCATTAAATGCTACAAAATACTAGTACAGAAGAGGAAGATGGCCCAGCTGTTTTCAGTTAACAGTCTATTAAGAGATTGAGGGGATGAGATGGCAGGAGATGGACTGCTTAGGTGAGGATCATACCAAGTCAGATGTCAGTGGCATGGAGATCTTGAACATTAGGAGGACAGATGTTTTTTCATGATGCAAGTTGAGAGTATAAGAAAGGTAGGTTGTTTGCATCTCTGAACAGGTGGGATTGTTGTTGAGCATTTAAAGTTAGACTAAGTAGGAAACAGTTTGGTAGCACGGGGTAGATAATGCCACAGAACAAGTACAGTACAGGTAAAATCTTAGATATACAAATGGTAAATGATGATAAAGTAAGTTAAGAGATACCCAATTCACAGGAAGAGCAAGGAGGGCAATTAGGACAGTATTTTAGGAGCAGAGGAATGTGGGGGTTATTGTTAAGCACTCTGTAGGTCCAAAAACACTAAGTGGAGGAATTGGCATAATGGGGCAGCAGATAAAAAAAAATTGTCTGGTAGCAGTATTCAGGATGGATTGGAATGGTCAAAGAAGGGAGTGGGGAAGGTAAGTTAGTAGGAAGCTGCAATAATCCAGACAGTAGTATTTTAAATAAGGAAAGGATGCATTTGAGAGATATCGCTGGTTACTGTGGCAAGATTTAGTGAGAGACTTGACATGAAGGCAGTAGCGTACCTGGGGGGGGGTGCCGCTCATCGGGGGGTGCCACGGGCTAGGGTGGCCACATGTCCCGGATCCCCGGCAGCCTCGTCACTTTTTTTTTTTACGCGGAGGAGAGGGGTGCCTAGCAACCGCTCGACGCCCCTCAGTCTCCTTCGCGAGGCCTCTAACTCGGTTGCGGTGCCGACATGTCATGCTGAGCGACGAAATATGACGTCATATTTCGGCGCTCAGCAGTGAAGCAGCGCAGCGGCAGAGCAGGAAGCAGCGGCAGAGCAGGAAGACGGAGGTGGGAACCGCAGGACTTCTGGATGATAAGTCCAAAACCTTTAACTACAAAGAGGAGAGGGTAGATAGTGAGAAGGGAGGGAGATGGGGTAGATAGAGGTGGGTAGATAGTGTGAAGGGAGGGGGTAGATAGTTAGAGGAGAGGGAGAGGGGGAGACAGTGAGAAGGGAGGTGGAGGGGGTAAATAGTGAGAAGGGAGGTGGAGGGGGTAGATAGTGAGAAGGGAGGTGGAGGGGGTAGATAGTGAGAAGGGAGGGAGAGGGGTAGATAGTGAGAAGGGAGGGAGAGGGGGTAGATAGTGAGAAGGGAGGGAGAGGGGTAGATAGTGAGAAGGGAGGGAGAGGGGGTAGATAGTGAGAAGGGAGGGAGAGGGGGTAGATAGTGAGAAGGGAGGGAGAGGGGGGTAGATAGTGAGAAGGGAGGGAGAGGGGGGTAGATAGTGAGAAGGGAGGGGGTAGATAGTGAGAAGGGAGGGAGAGGGGGTAGATAGTGAGAAGGGAGGGAGAGGGTGATAGATAGTGAGAAGGGAGGGAGGGGATAGATAGTTAGAAGGGAGGGGGTAGATAGTGAGAAGGGAGAGAGAGGGGGTAGATAGTGAGAAGGGAGAGAGATGGGGTAGATAGTGAGAAGGGAGGGAGGGAGGGGGGTAGATAGTTGGAGGTGGATAGATAGTGTGAAGTGAGGGAGGGGATAGATAGTTAGAGGAGATTACGGTCTGTTGCCCACTCGGGAAGTACCGCCATGTTTTGGCAGATATATTTAATGTGTTCTTTAGAATAACCTACAGAACAAAGAGAATTAACTGTATTTTGAGACTAGCTCACCTGAAAAAGGTCATACATCACAAAAATGTTCTAAGTTGCTGATACTACTCCTTTGTTGCTATATAAAACTAACAACGGTTGGCACTACTGCAAATAATTTACTCCTGAATTCAGGTAAAATTGTGTGGCTGTCAACCATTGCTATGTCTTTGTACATCCCTTCCTGGTTTAGAACCAGCAGAAAAAAGAACGTTTAATTTTAGATAGTAGATAGTGAGAGGGGAGGGAGGGGGGTAGATAGTGAGAAGGGAGGGAGGGGGATAGATAGTGAGAAGGGAGGGGAGGTAGATAGTGTGAAGGGAGGGAGGGGGTAGATAGTGTGAAGGGAGGGAGGGGGTAGTGAGAAGGGAGAAGGTAGATAGTGAGAAGGGAGGAGGTAGATAGTGAGAGGGGAGGGGTAGATAGTGAGAAGGGAGGGAGAGGGGGGTAGATATTGAGAAGGGGGTAGAAAAGGGAAGAAGGTAGATGAATGAGTGAGAGACTGAATGAATGTGTGGATGAATTGTCTGAATGAGGGAGATAATTAATGAGTTTGTGAGAATGCATTAATGAATGTGTAAATTTGTGTGAATGAGTGAGAGAATAAATTATTGTGTGAATTAATTATGTGAATGAAAGTGTGAATTAGTGAGGGACTGTTAAAGTGTTTGTGTGTATGATAGATGTATAATTGATTTGTGGAAAGGTAAAGATGGCACAAGCAGGATGTTTGAGCCTTGGGGACCAAGATGACACAGGCAGGGTGTATATGGGACAAAGATGGCACAGGCCGGGCTGTTTGGGGACAAAGTTGACTCGTGCTGGGCTGTTTAGGGACAAAGATGGTAAATCATATGTGTGTAATCTGGGTGCTGGTCAGGTTCTATGTGGGCAGTGAGGACGCCAGGGCTGGCTTTGGGTTGTGCAACCTATGATCTATGCCTGTAGTTGTATCTCTTGCTATGTTTCCATACATTATTATTGTATACCTGCAAATACGGGATTTGTATGTCTGATTCTATGCCTCCAGTGCTGAGTTCACATGTGAACAATAATAATAACAATATTAATATATATATATATATATATATATATATATAATTGCTAACAGCAATCACACTCCTATCATGCCAAGTCAGCTAGTACATGCTGGAATCTGGGTATGCCTGGGACTGTTAACAACTATATATATATATATATATATATATATATATTAATATTGTTATTTAATTTTTTTGTCCTATTTTGCTGTGTTACTTACTTTAAATAAAAGTGTGAGATTTTTTTATGGTGGGGGGTCATATTCGGTTTCGGACAGGTAAATGCAGCATTTTCGGTTGCAGTCCAGAATTTTTGCTTCGGTGCATCCCTAAGCCAGACAATGAAGTGGTAGGTCTACACCACATCAATGTTTGGCTTAGTATATAGTGATAGGAGTTATGCTGCACTATTATCAATGTCTGGCTCAATGTATAGTGATAGGGATTACGCTGTACCCCCGTCAATGTCTGCCTCAGTATATAGTGTTAGGTGTTATGCTGTACCCCCGCCAATGTCTGCCTCAGCATATAGTGATAGGTGTTATGCTATACCCCCGTCAATGTCTGCCTCAGTATATAGTGATAGGTGTAATGGTGTACCACCGTCAATGTCTGCCTCAGTATATAATGATAACAGTAATGCTGTACCACCTTCAATGTCTACTCCAGTATATATCGATAGAAGTAATGCAGTTTTAAAGTGTTTGGGGGGGGGGGCTGCCACATACAGGATCTGCCCCAGGTGCCAAATACTCTAGGTACGCCCCTGCATGAAGGGAACAGAAAGCGAGTCAAGTGTGACACTAATCTGCAAACTTAGTCTGTTGGGGAGGACAGAGTAATGGAGATATCAGGAACGGATCTTCTGGATCGTTCTTGTGCCATGTGCCCTTTATTTTTGTATACTGGAAACTGACTGGTATACTCAATAAATATTTTCACTAACTTATCTGAGCATTTTATGTTTACTATAATGCTTGAGACATGGTCTACGTAATGCATTTATTGAATATCAGGTGAGTCCAGTCTTACAGTGAACCTTTTCAATTTTTCATTGACATATTCAGAACGTCCAGGATAAGGAAATGCAATACATATGTGACTGGAGTATTCTTGTAGCCTGAGGATGCTTAAGGAATAGGAAATCATAGGTCAGTTGTAATGGGGACTAAAAATATCACTTGAATTATAATAATTGTTTGTTATTAGACCCTTTTAATCCTGGTGCTCAAGAGTGTAATCTGCTATATTGTAAAGAGGTCTTAACATTTTGAAAGCAAAGCTTACAAAGTAATCTATATAATTTGCTAGCAAACTAAATAATAGCAAGAATTGGCTCCAGCCTCTATGACATCACCACAATCCACTTCATGCAAAAAACTACTAGAATTATTATTATAGATGTGATATCAGAACAAACAAGCAGAACTCAGGTATTGTGAGTAAAAAGAGGCTCAGCATGAAATCTTACAGAGCTGGGCTGCTCTGGTGAGGGGGGGGGTGAGAATTCTTTAAACAGGCCAGTTTGGATTTGGACTGGCTCGCTTGCAGAGACAGGAGCATCCAGAGGTCACATAATGCTATAAAAAGACTATAAATAAAGTAAGGCTGTAGAGTGTGTGCTAGTGCATATGTTAGTAACAGGAGGGCACATGTGGTTGGGGGACCACTCAGATTTGCCTGCAAGAAGGTGCCAGCATCACCTGTACACATTGGCACAAATATTATAGGCATAACCTTGTCTTTAAAAATAATATCAAAATTATTAGTAAGAGGGGCATTCATGGTATATACACGGTATATAGGCGAGACTAGCTGACACATTGTACCTACTATGTAAAATTACATCTGATGACAAAGAACATTTAAACATGCTCATCATTTTGCTATTGAGTGCAGAATAAGAAAAATAAAAAGAGATGTGAGCCTTCATTATGTAGAGTATCTATATTGCCACAGTGTGCAAATGTTATAATTTAAATGGTAATGAGATGCTGACTTAATGTAAGAAGGGTCTTTAGAACTAGGACTTGGTTAATGTTTATAACTCAAACTGTTCCTAAGGTTGTTTAGTGAGGACATGTTCTCTTCCATTTAAGTTTTAGTTATTTGCAATGGTTTATTTTATAATGTAGACAAAGACATCTTACTGAAAATGAGCTACAAGTATGTGAAATTTTGCTGTTGGCGCTGATCTGTCTATTCTCTGCTGTACTGTTTATTCCACATAATTTTCCGTTAATACAACACATTGGCCTTAAGTATAATTCTGAGAGAACAGTGGCAGGAAAAACAGAACAATCTTTCTTGTTACCGTTTAGCCTACGCCAACTAATCATTAGCGTTGGATCTACAGATTATGTGCACCTGCCACCTGGCAATAAAGAATCTTAAGACCCCTACGTCAAACTATATGTAATGTACCACTAGATATTCTGAAGATGAAAGACTGTATGTAAGCAAAGTATTGTCTTCACATATTTTTATTATTATTGGCTTCAGAAAGCTTTAACAGTTAAACGCAATTAGGTCTATTCACTAACAAATTGAGCCAAGCTTAATTTCTAAAGGGGTGAATGAGTTTAGACGACTTAAGGTAGTGTGTTATTGAAAATGCATGCTATGGTACATATTTGAGTGACTTGAATAAATAAATGGAGAATAAAAGAAAGTCAGAATAAAATAAAAAAAAGTGAATATATGAAAAAAGGAGGTTGTAAAAAAGTAATAGAGAGTGAAGCATTGAAGGATAATGAATTAAGTAGGTCAGTGAATAAACAGGGGAAGCTAGTTGTATGAATGATGAGATGTGGACTGAAAGTGGAAGAAACAGGAGAACTTGGGGTAATTCAGGGATATTCAAAAGTGGACACGCAAATTTGTAGCTACAAACATTTTCCTGGTTAAATATGTTTTTTTCCAAGCAGGAAATATGTAAAGATTATCGGCAATTCTATGATTCAGTTCTATCATACATACAATAAATATCTTACCGTGGAATGTATCAGTTTAGGGGCTACTGGTGCCAAATTAATTCGCTATAAATATAAACAGCACTAATTTAACACTTTAAAGTAGTCTTTATAGACTTAATTTAACATTAATGGTACTGCAAGCTGTTGCTTTTTTTTAGTCTATCCACTAAATATATTGCCATGGTGTTAACGTATGGAAAAGAAGCTTTTTGCTGAAGCAATCTGTCAGATGTATTTTTAACAAGCAGCATCTAAATTATTAATCACTGCAAAATAACATATTCACTTTTTTATTCAGTTCAATGTTTATGACTTATCCCAGTATTAGTGAGATCTAACATTTTGCACACACAAAATAATGACTAAAAATGTGGTTAATAGGGAATATGTGACAATGCATCATATTATTTCCATTAGATGTTAAAATATTAATAAGTGTGTAGCCCAAGGGATCAGTGAGGCATAGATTACCTTGGTAAGACTGATTGCCTATGTACTTTAATGTCGGAAAATACAACGTTTGGAGGATCCTGCAATGTATCACAATCTGCACAGTACTAAAGGAAATTTACATTTAACACTTTGGGTTTGCAGGAGCTATTGAGTTTGAATATTAAGCATCAGTTGAGGTAACTGGGTAACTGTTAATGTTAGACGTAGTTTTAAATACAAACTCTACTAGTACAGCCAAGGCACTTTTATTAAGGTTGGAGTCTAGGCTGTAAAAGACCAAGCTGACGATTCAGCCTTTCAATTTAGGTAAGGCACCAACCAGGCAAATCCATGAAACAGTGAGAATTTAACTTACATTTCTTAGTAAATTGTTTGAAAACTGTTTATAGCCACATAAAATTCGCATGATCATTTTCACTACTTGAGTGTATGGTGTTAGCGTGGGTGTGAGTTTACGGCAATACAAAGTGTTAGTTTGTATCAAAGTATGGTGTCAGGCGTGTACATGGGATTAGTGGCCCCTGGGAAAGAGAGTGTGTATGTATGTATGTGTAAGGGTAGGATATTAGTGTGAGTGGGTCTTGGTGTATCACACTAATGTGAGTTTGTATGTTAGTATGTGTAGAGAAAAAAGGAAATACAGCGCTGTTATTATTTATATATTTAAAGAAAAATAAATAAATATTACGTGAATAAAGTATGTGTGTAGTGAATGTGTATTAAGTGAAATCAGAAGGAGACCCCCCTACTGTTCAGCTGCCGTCTTTTTGCAGCTGAGGAAGTTTTCTACAAACGAAACGCGTCCTGCTTTTGTCGCCAGCCTGGCCAGGCATAACTTGCTCTGTAGTGAGTTTTATATTTTACTCACTTTTCTTGAATTGTTTATTGTCTTTATTTTAGCCATTTATTCTTTGGGTTTATTAACCCTAATATTTTTTTGTCTATTATTGTATGTTCTTAATGTCTTTTTGTTTTGTATGTATTTTTAATATATGTGGGTTTCCTTTATTTATAATACATTAATAAATTATATATATTTTTATATTTACATCTTTTTGAGCGCTGTCTTTTCTTAGTTAATGTTAGTGTGACAGAATGAACTGTCATACAAGGCCCCAAGGTAGTCAGAGATGGCTCCAGCCTGGCTGCCAAACAGGCAGGAACTCCATTGTGTAAACTACCGTATTTGCTTGATTATAAGACGAGGTTTTTTTCAGAGCAAATGCTCTGAAAAATACCCCTCGTCTTATAATCGGGGTCGTCTTATAATCAGACCTCAAATAGGTCTGACTATGAGACGATTAAGATCCAGATCCCCCGCAGCTGCAGGGGACCTGGATCCTCCTGTCTCCCCCCCCCCCGCCCCACTTACCAGTACTTCTGAGTCCCCGGTGTGTAGCTGGGGCAGCGTGTAGATGTGTACGCGATTTGCGTAGACAACTTCCGCTGCAGCCGGAAGGAGGTGTGGCTAGCAGCGGGGGTTGTCTGCGCCCATCGCGCAGACCTTCCCCCGGCTGTCAGAGATCAGAGTTTCTCGCGCCGGTGCTGCAACGGTGCGGGGAACTCTGATCTCTGACAGTCGGGGAAGGTCTGCGCGATGGACGCAGACAACCCCCGCTGCTAGCCACGCCTCCTTCCGGCTGCAGCATAAGTGCGTGGGATCTACACGCAAAAGAGGCACAGACAAGAGGGGAGGTGGCACCTTCTGGCTTGGGGAACATGTAAATCCAAGTGGGCTTCCATTTCATCATAACTAAAACACACTCTAACACACACACATGCTGACCTTATGTAAAGCCTATCTTTAGAGTACCTTGCTACTACAGTTGAGTCATATAAAAGTCTACTATGTGACCTCACTGTGCCATGCCTCTGCCTGTGGGCTGGTCCTGATTGGAGAATTTCAAATTTGGCAACTGCCTCTGTGTCAGACCACCCCTGAACACAGATCTTTTTTCCAGCCTTACAAAATATGAGCTCCTTTCCTCAAGGTAAAACATAGTAGGGTTTACCTCCATTAATTTTGGTAGGGAACCGGTGATTGCTGCCCAAAACAGCATCACCATATGTAGCGTTTATATGACTGAGATTAAGTTCAGTTTTGGTACATAGTCACTAAACATGTACTTCAACACTTTCAGTAAGATTACCTCCAAGGAATCTCTCCAAATTAACTATGCATTATGTAGTTCTTTGAACTTATATTTTATATGTATATTTTTGGGTTTCCTAATACAGTATACAGTATTTACTCGTTAAAGAAGCTTCAGATAAAGCAATGCAGATTTTTTGCATGGAGAGCATTCAGTGCGTGGGAGAGAAAAACATTATTAATTGCTAAATAACATATTTTTCTACTTACTGGTTTATTGCTAATACACTACTTCTGCCCACTTGCAATAAATTTAGGAGAACAATATTTTTCTGAGATATACATAAATGCCTCATAAACTTATTCCAAGCAATGTATACTTTGGATTTTTCTAATTGAGCCATGTGTCCATATGACAATACGACTATAACCTTTCATGGGCAGGGTCTTCTTTTCCCAATATATTCATACCAATTGTACCCTGATAAAAATACACCATATGGACAAAGGTATTGTGACACCTGACCATTACAACAACAGGGACTTTATAAATATATATACCGTATTTGCTCGATTATAAGACGACCCTGATTATAAGACGACCCCCCAAAATCTGAATATTAACTTAGGAAAAAAAGAAAAAGCCCGAATATAAGACGACCCCAAAGGAAAAAAGTTTTACCAGTAAATGTTAATTCATGTAAACTATTTTTTTTAATAAAAGCTATGATTGAGAAAAAGATTTTTTTTGTTTTTATTTCTTGTATTTTCCAACCTGTCCCCCAGTTACGCACATCTGCCCCCAGGCTTGCCACTCCAATATGGCACTGTGGCCCATGATATGCCTTTTAACCCTCTATATGCCACTGTGCCCCATGGTATGCCTTTTGACCCCCTATGTGCCACTCTGCCTCCAGAAATGCCTTATACCCCTATATCCCATTCTGGCATTTAGGGGGTTAAAATGCATATTATGGGGCAGAGTGGCATATAGGGAGGTATAAGGCATTTCAGGAGGCAGAGTGGCATTAAGGGAGTTAAAAGGCATTGTATAGAGCACTCTGCCTCCAGAAATGCCTTATACCACTATATGCCACTCTGCCATTTAGGGGGTTAAAAGGCATATTATGGGGCAGAGTGGCATATAGGGAGGTATAAGGCATTTCAGGAGGCAGAGTGCTCTATTAAATGCCCCCTTAACGCCACTCCAGAAATGCCCTATGCCCCCATTTAACACACACACCCTATACCCCCATTTAACTAACTAACTAACACACACACACACACACACTCTCCCCCCCCCTTCCCCCGCTCTCCCCCCTCTCTTACCGGTGCTTCCAGCCGGGGCAGCGGGTTGACGTCGCCTTCTGCTGCAGCCAGAAGGAGGTGTGGCTAGCAGCGGGGGTTTGTATGCGTCCGTCGCGTATACTTTCCCCGGCTGTCAGAGATCAGAGTTCCCCGCACCGGTGCGGGGAACTCTGATCTCTGACAGTCGGGGAAGGTCTATGCGACGGACGCAGACAACCCCCGCTGCTAGCCACAACTCCTTCCGGCTGCAGCGGACGTTGTCTACGCGGATCGCGTAGACGTCAACCCGCTGCCCCGGCAACACAGCAGGAAGCACCGGTAAGTGTGTGTATGATGGGGGGGGGGGAGTCGGGTGAGACAGGAGGATCCAGGTCCCCTGCAGCGGTGCGGGGGATCTGGATCTTAGTCTCCTAATCAGACCTCTATTTGAGGTCTGATTAGAAGACGACCCCGATTAGAAGACGAGGGGTATTTTTCAGAGCATTTGCTCTGAAAAAAACCTCGTCTTATAATCGAGCAAATACGGTAAATTAATATGCAGATGCAGCTATTCCACAAGATTTAGGAGTGTTTCTCTGGGAATCTTTGCCCATTTATCCAATAGAGCATTTGTGAGCTCAGGCCCTGATGTTGAACAAGAAGCCCTGGCTCACGATCTCAATTCCAGTTCATGCCAAAAGTGTTCAATGGGGTTGAGGTCAGGGCTCTGTGGGGGTCAGTCATGTCTTTATGGACCTTGCTTTCTGCACTCGGGCACAGTCATGCTGGAATAGAAGAGGGCCTTCCCCAAACTGTTCCCTCAATTGTCCGAAATTATATTGGTATGCTGAAGCATTAAGATTAAGCCCAGCCCCTGAAAAACAGCACCATATAATTATTCTTCCTGCACCAAACTTTACAGTTGCCACAATGCAGTCAAGCATGCATCGTTTTCCTGGCATCCACCAAACCCTGACTGGCCCATCAGACTGCCAAACAGAGAATCATGACACTTCACTCCACAGAACATGTTTCCACTTTTATGAGTCAATGGGTCTGATTGATACACCTGAATTTTATAATTAAGAGGTTTGTCACAATAGTTTGTCCATATATGTATCTGATTACTGTGCTTATGTAACACTTGTTTTACACCAGCATTATTTTGCTGTAACTGTTAATATATGGGTTTATTTATTGAAGAATGAGTTGTAAGAGTAGTGTGGCAAAATAAAAGCTTTTCAGCATGCCACATTTTCTATTTATTATGTATGACCAATCCCAGTGAGCTCCCTTAAAAACGACGACAAGGTGAACATACAAATGATTAGTTAAGTTATTGTAGAGGATAAAGCAGTAGCGTACCTAGCGGGGGGCGGGGGGGGGGGGCGGTCCGCACCGGGTGCCGCTCATCAGGGGTTGCCAACTTGCCGGCACCCGGCACCCCTCCAGAGACGGACAGTAATGTCCGCCGCTGGAGGAGCAGGCTCGCAAGGGAGCGGTATCGGAGGTCTTTAACAGACCTCCGGCTCCCTTGAGTGATTTTAAGCCGGGTTCAACCCTTGAACCCGGCTTAAAATCACTCAAGGGAGCCGGAGGTCTGTTAAAGACCTCCGATATCGCTCCCTTGCAATCTGCGCGGCAACAGCTGCTGTCCGCCGGGATTTGTTGTCAGATCCCGGCGCACAACCCTGAAGCCGCGCCCACTGAACCGGAAGAAGACAGAAGAACTGAAGAAAAGGAGCGAAGAGGAGGAAAAGCTGTAAGGAGAAAAGAGGAAAGGTAGGAAAGCATTCAGTGAGTGAGAGTGGATTGGTATATGTGTGGATTGGTATATGTGTGGATTGGTATATGTGTGGATTGGTATGTGTGTGGATTGGTATGTGTGTGGATTGGTATGTGTGTGGATTGGTATGTGTGTGGATTGGTATGTGTGTGGATTGGTATATGTGTGGATTGGTATATGTGTGGATTGGTGTATGTGTGGATTGGTATGTGTGTGGATTAGTATATGTGTGGATTGGTATATGTGTGGATTGGTATATGTCTGGATTGGTGTGTGTGTGGATTGGTATGTGTGTGGATTGGTATGTGTGTGAATTAGTATGTGTGGATTTGTATATGTGTGGATTGGTGTGTGTGTGGATTGGTATATGTGCGGATTGGTAAGTGTGTGAGAGTGATGGGTGTTATGCTGTACCATTTCCAATGTATTTTTCATTATATAATTATGCTCTAGTACATCATAACTCCCATCACTCTATACTGTTCCATACAGTGGCAGAGCTGGGAGACAGAGGCCTTGCACCCCCACCGCAGGACTCCTGAAAGGTAAGTGAACTTCAAAGGGGGAGAGGGTAGATCGTTAGAAGGGGGTAGATAGGGGGAAGGGAGTGAGGCGGGGGGATAGGGGGTAGATAGGGAGAAGGGAGTGAGACGGGGTAGGTAGGACAAAAGGGAGTGAGAAGGGGTAGATAGGGCAATCATACTCCTATCATGCCAAGTCTGCGAGTACATCCTGGAATCTGGGTATGCCTGGGCATGACAGGAATGTGATTGCTGTTAACAATCATATATAAATATATATATATATATATATATATATATATATATATATATATATATATATATATTAATATTGTTATTTAATTGTTTTGTCCTATTTTGGTGTGTTACTTACTTTAAATAAAAGTGTTAGATTTTTTTTTTTATGGTGTGGGGGGGTCATATTCGGTTTCGGCCAGGTAAATGCTGCATTTTCGGTTTCAGTCCAGAATTTGTTTCGGTGCATCCCTACTACTAATGAAGTGGTAGGCCTACACCACATCAATGTTTGGCTTAGTATATAGTGATAGGAGTTATGCTGCACTATTGTCAATGTCTGGCTCAATGTATAGTGATAGGGATTACGCTGTACCACCGTCAATGTGTGCCTCAGTATATAGTGGTAGGTGTTATGCTGTACCACCGTCAATGTCTGCCTCAGTATATAATGATAACAGTAAGTGTTATGCTGTACCACCTTCAGTGTCTGCGCCGGTATATAATGGTAGAAGCTATGCAGTTTTAAAGTGTGAGGGGGGTGCCACATACAGGATCCACCCCAGGTGCCAAATACTCTAGGTACGCCCCTGGGATAAAGTATTCTATCGGCATTACGATTACATTATGAATAGAACTCAACCCACTGATCAGCCTCAACACATTCCCATTTGGTTCTACTTTTCCATTCTAACACATTTTACATGATCTAATATTTTTCCCGGGCACATATGCTGTATTAAAATGTCTGTCTTTTGAGTCCAGTTGATACAGTTATTTATGATGCCAATATATAACTAGAGGCAGAGTTTAATGACATTCCACTAAAGAATTCATATTAAAGGACTTTTAATATGCATTCTTCCAAAACTAAACAAACGCTTACATAAGCTAAATGCTTTCGCTCTGCAGCTGCCTCCTCCATGGTCAAACAATTCTTGCCACTGATTGGCTGCTTGAAGCTTAAGCTGGCTGGTTGTAGGTACACCATTTGCAAGCATATGTGGTTAGCAAACCTATCTCATGCACACAAGATACCTTGGGTGAGTTTAAAATTGCAAATGCGACATTCTACAGAATCCCCCATGCCTTTGCAAAAGCAACACAGCAAAATTTAAAGGGACACACAGCTATCATATGCATTAAAGTGCATGCTTAGTAATATATTTTTAGAAGCATACCAA
The DNA here is from genome assembly GCA_023333645.1 of Sceloporus occidentalis. Taxonomy (NCBI): domain Eukaryota; kingdom Metazoa; phylum Chordata; class Lepidosauria; order Squamata; family Phrynosomatidae; genus Sceloporus; species Sceloporus occidentalis. The sequence goes on from JALMGF010000028.1 coordinate 1,713,838, forward strand.
TTAAGATTTTTGACCGAGGTGCCACTTTGTCAATATATTATTTTAGTAACATTTTAACACACTCTCTCACCACTGATACTCTCTAGGGGAGTAAGGTTACTGATCTTAAATATAGGAAGTGGCTTCTGGCTTCAGTGAATATGCTTTTCTCCCATTTTTGCTATGCTTCCAAATACATAGCTTGCCAGCTGAAAAAGACAACTTCCATGTTGTCTGGTCAGCTTTTGGTGAGCTATCTGATGGTTGTACATGGCACATAAGTTCTCTGTGTGGACATTTTGGGTGACACCTGTTATTTGTTCAGGACTTGGCAGCACCCATTGATTGTACATTTAAATTATGCCAAAGTAGTAAATTAATTTTGGACCATCATATTACTGTGCCAGATAGTTGTGAGTGTTCCCTAAGCCACTGTAGCAATTAATATATTTTTATTTGAATTCCCTGATTTTATCCTCTAAAAATAGCGCAGATTAAAACTTCCCTCAACACCCTCACAGCTCATACAAAAAGAACAAGGTTAAACTACTTTGTAAACTAATTTTGATTAGCTCGTAGGAGTAGAAATACAAATGCTGCCAGTGATTAATTAGCTGAACTCGGTTAGATCACAAATTCCTGTTGATAATTTTGTAACTTTCTATTTTGTATCTAATTGTTATATCAATTATATCCTATTTTTTCACAGACAGTTTTAGATTGTTCTCAGATGTTATTTTTACAATGTTTATTTCAGAACAAAGATTCATTCTAAGAAACATTGAAATATGAATATTTGAATCGTGGTGGCAGAGCACCAGAACCAGGGGATTTTCCAGATGTCAATAATTCAATGCCAAACTCCTAGGTAGTAGCTACAAACTAGAGTTAAAAAAAACTTGTTTTGGCTACAGTAGTCCCACAACATAAGCTGACCTCTTACACTATCTGTGCATGGAATGATTTGTTTCTCTTTAGCCAAGTTGCCCGCCAAGAGTCCACTGTGCTGCCCAAAGTTTTAACTCACATTTGGCTGCAAATGATGACAGCAGGGTAAGTGGGTAATGAAGCATCAAGCTATAAACAGCCTCCAGGTTGCCGAGATGCAGTCTTTGCTATGTATTTTCTGTCCTATGACAACCAATGTGAGGGCTGTCTGTGTAGGCAAAGTGATGCCTGAGGTGAATCATATTCTTGTGGCAATGGGTAAAGCATGGTACATCAGTAAAGCTACTAAACTGTAACAGGAAATCGATTTGCAATCTTTCCAGAACCTGTTTTGGGAAAATTGAATGTTCAGTTCTTCACAGAGTTTAATTTCTTTTTAGACTATATGAGCTAAATAGATTGCAAAGAAATGTTGAAAAAATTAAAGTAAATATGAAGACCTGCAAAGAATGTGACAGGTAGAGTGATCTGAAATAATAAAACTCACGGATGTTTATTTCAGAAATATTGAAAAGATATATATCCTAGGTGCTAGAATGACACAAAAAGACAATGTTTTTATGAAACAATAAAGCAAAACTCTCATGCTCTCCCATGAAAACCTGTGAGTTAGACCTACTTGGCTACAGGCTTTAGTTTGGTACTCAAGTATTTGCAGGGGAAAAAAAGCTGAAAAAAGCTAAAAAATAGCATTATTGTGAATTAAGTTTCATGGTGGAGGCATGGAAGGTCATATGGTGCCATGGCCATATCCAGCTCTGAAATAAACACTGCATAGTTGAATATGACCATATGGTTGCAAGTGAGGGTATTGAGTTGTCATTCAGATTGCATGCACTGGCCAGCAACTCTAAATCTTTTAAAAAGAACAGTTATAATAAAGTATGTGCATTCCATAGACCCCTATTCACCATCCCTTTCCTTTCCTTTCCTTTCCTTTCCTGTGGGATGGAGGAGGTTAAGTCCCTAAATAAATCTGTCTTTAGTTAAAGTTTATACATTTTATTATTATTACTACGAGGGACTTTGAAAATTATTTTTTTTTAAAGTAAAATACACAATACTCAATTCCCAGTACCTCTTGGTACACCAGGTAGGGGGAAAAAAAGTCCATTAAATGGTGCCTGTCCACCCCATAGTATGCAAAGAGTGCAACCTGTGAAATATATTTTCTCACTTACCTTTTGAGTCTTCATCCTTAGTGTACAGCTGTAAGGCAATCCAAAAATAATGTGTAAAAACGAGCTATTTGATCACTTAAGAAGATTCATTCTGTATCCAGTTGCAGCGGACTGACAAATGGCCACTTGTTGGCCAGGAATGTGTTTATGTACTATGGCTGGAGTGTGCATTGTATCCTATATTGTAACTCAGGATTATTTCTTCCATTAAAGTTATTGGAGGTGGATGTGGTACATGCTCTAGGAAATGTTATATCATTTTAACCCTCTGAGCATTTATCCTTAGTCCTATATCACACAGAAGGTGAGGGAAGGAAGGGGGAATATATTATATGTATATTTAGTACACTTACCCATACACTTACGGCAAATTGTCCCAAAAGTTATGAAGAGCACTTCTGCAGTAAAGGACAATCCACAAGAACATTTCATCAGTTTTCATGGTGATTGCTCTATATAAAGCACTTTGCTCCTGAATTGTCCTTAATAAAGATGGCTCTAGGGTTTATTTATTAAAGTGGGAGCTTTCACATGAGTTTGTTGGAGAGTTGCGACTTCAGTTCAAGGACTTCTCTGTAGATTATAAAGAGCCAAACCAAGTGTAAGTCTCCTGTAAGAAAGGCTGAGTAGTCCATGCATAATGCAACGCTAAATAGGTTAGATGACTTTTAAAATATCTCCCCACATTAACTATGCATTACGCATCAGAAGCTTAGCCTTTCTAGCAGGAAACATTCCCCAGGCTTGGCCTTTCATAATGAAGATCCTTTGGGATATAAAAATCAGGGGAATATAGATATCTTCTTTGAATGGTTTAGACTTTACAGAAACAAAAAAATACTCTAGCTTTCAGTGTGAGTGAGAAGATGGAAAATGACTGGCCAGAGAGCTGTATATAAAAGATCTGTTTTGCGTCTATCAACAATTAATCAAAACCAGAATGGCCAAGGATAAGAGAGATGGTGTATAAGGCAGTGATTGTTCTCCTGTGCAGGTGTTGCCCTGAAAACCCCATGCCCTGGAAACCCCACCTGAAACTGGGTTGCAAGAAGATTTGAATTAGATACTCTTTAATATAAAAAGTCGATTGTTAGAACCAGATAATGCAACCTTGGTGCCAGCTGGTAGATGCTCAAGTATTAGCTACATTATTTCATATTAGAAATGCACTGCATCTGAACAAGAATAGATAAATTTGTATGGTTTTAATGTCAACTCATTTGTAGTTGGTAGTTTAGTGAAGTAGGTCAGGGTTATTTTAACTGTTAAATTGGCAGTTGAGTTTAAACTCTTATACCTTTATGTGTAAAGTTTCACTCTTTAACTTGTATTTTTTATTACGTATGGAACACCACATCGAAACTAAAAGAATATTGACCTCAACCTGTGGAAGACCCTCATAAACCTTTGCTGATAAGAACACAAGTAACATAAGAGCTTGATGAGATTTGCAGTCCAATAGCCATTGTATTCCTATTTGCCATACATGAAAACTTGTGTTCAAACTTGTATAGTGTGCCGACCAACAAATTCCATCCATACACTTTATTTTGTAGCCCCTGTAGGCTACGCCAGGCTCTTGCCAGGTAATGCCACACCTGGCGCATGGACCTTCAGGGCCTATCCTTGCTCAGGGAGCACATGGGTACCTGCAGGCTTCATACAAATCCTGGACTGGATCCTGCTGACATCCAGTCTCTTACAAAAACTGGAGTTGGAGCAATGGTCCACCCTGCTCTCCAAATGCTCCACCTTAGAGAGACCCATACTAATTTTAAATTTCTTGACATATTCCATTAACATGTATATATGTACATATATATATATTCATGAAGAAATCCCCCCCCAGGGCCATAGGAACCCCCCCCAAATCGAAACATAGTAGGAAGAGAGAGGGGGTGCAGAGCGGTAGTTTTCAGCAACTGCTCGGCATTCTCCTGCCTCCCGTGTTCCCTGCCTCAGAGTTGACCCGACTGCAGTGGATATCACCGGCATATGATGTTATATGCCGGCACTCAGCAGTGAATTGTGGATGAATTGCTTGAATTATTTGTGAGCTGGGCTGTTTGGGGACAAAGTTGGCTTACGCTGGGCTTTTTGGGGACAAAGTTGGCTCACGCTGGGCTGTTTGGGGACAAAGTTGGCTCACTCTGGACTGTAATTTGTTTCTGTAATCTGAGGGCTGGTCAGGTTATATGTGGGGAATGTGGACGCCAGGGCTGGCCTTTGGGGTGTGCAACCTGTGATATATGCCTGTAATTTAGGGGGTTTCTATCAATACCTTTAATGCTGACTTTTTATGTGAATTCCAGTTGATTTATACCTGCAAAGCTGGGTTTATGTGTTATTCTGTTGATCTGTATCTGCAATGCTATGTTTCCATACATTATTTATATATACCTGCAAATATAGGGTCTTATTCAGTTGATCTATACATGCACATGCTGTTTCCATGTGTTGTTTATTTGATCTATACCTGAACTACAGGGAGTAAAAAAATGTTTTTGTTACAAAGATTAGCTGTTTTTTTCCTATATTTAATGTAGTAAACGTACATTATTTTTACCCGTGTTTCAAGTTATATATTATTGTATGTGTTTGCAAAAAAAGAGATGGGGAGAAAGTGGGGATTCGATGGGGAAAAATGCTACCCCCCCCAGATTTTTAGGGGTTCCTACGCCCATGCTCCTAGCACTACATACTGAGCTAGACATTAATGGTGGTACAGTGGACCCCAGTCACAATACACTGAGCTGGACAATGATGGCAGTGTAGTATAACCCGTATCTCTATATACAAGCCAGACATTGACGTGGTAGGCCTCTGCCCCTGAAACAGCCTGTTTGTGCCACCTCTGCCCCTCAACAGTGGTAAGCTATTGGACCACGTTAGGCGGCAGTTGGTTTCCCGGTAAGTGGCACCCCCTGATGAGTGGCACCTGGGGCTGACCACACCCTCACCCCCCTTAGGTACACTACTATGTTTAACTACTCTGTAGGATTGCATTTTGTTGCTTCCACAAGAAATTGCCACAACCTGTCATGCCATTCTGTTGCTTCTATGAGTTGGGCTACACAAAAAATCTGATGTTACAACATATCTGCATGTGCTGTAGAACAACATTTCTTAGCACTAAATGCATACCTAAATGCAGCACTAAATGCATTTTTATTATATCTTCAAAAAATATGCCTATTCCAAGGTCAATGTGTACTAGTCCTTGTGCCTTGCATTACTTGGTTGCCATTATACACAAAGTTATTATAGACAAATATTTATTATTTGTGTACCTATCATATTGCTGGTGAAACAGAAAAGTCACAGGAACCGATATTAATCGTAAATATGTCATAGGTAACCAAATATTCTCACCATATTCACTTGGAAACAGATGCTCTACTCTCAGTCCAGTGCTGGATTCATACAAACCTACTATATTGTATATGTATTTTGCTGTAATGGTTGATTTACCTGTTATACATTCAGCAGCTTTTTGTCAAGTTGATCCTCTGAGGAGAAATGCAATGCAGCAGTGGGATACAAAAATACCAGTGATGATCAACTCTCTGGCACAATCACTCATGAATCTTCATGAACCTTTTATCAATAATGTGCCTTTCTAAAACACACTATCATATTCCTGTAGCATTTTCCTGGTTGTTACTGCTGTCAATATGACTAAAAGAAGATCTTTTGACTTAAATAATAACATAAATTGCATAGGTCCACCCACTTTAAATAATTAAGAGCTACATTTGCATTATACTTTTATATCCGTAGCTGGAATGTGTTATGTTTTGCATGAATTAACATTCCCTGTAAATTTCAGTATGGCTTCACAATGCTTCATAAACAAATACAACTACTGTTATAAAATAACAAACTACTTATTCTTAGAATTACCAATAGGAATCAAATATCATAAAAAGAGAATTCACCAAATTAAAAAAACAACAGGTTTCTTTATTGTCACTGAAGGCATTAGAGTGTTTTCCATTCATCAGTTTTCCGTTGATAAAAAGGGACTTGGAAATATAGCATTGTCAGTGAAAATAATTAAAACTTTTTAGTATTTTATCCCGGTTTTCTAATGCCTCTAGTTATAATTTAATTAAACTATAATGATTTATCTAAAACTGCTGTTCATACATCTAAATAGTAGTTTGTACACACATTTGTGTGCATTCAATTTTTAAAAACAAAATTCCAATTCATAAAACAACATTTACATTGGAGTGGTTTGTTTAAAAAGCTGCAAGTTTAGACATCAACTTTAAACCTGGCACCAATTGTGCGACTATTATAAATGCTCTGACAAATATTAGCTAAAATCTCTGAGTAACTAAAAACCTAGAGTGAAAATGTAAACATTTCTTAAAACAAAATTTCTACACAATCAAATATAAATCTCAACAATAAATAAATAACATTTATTATGCGCTTACTCACATGAGTCAGGATTAAAGCCTCAGGGAGGCATTTTTACTATTTTTGAGATGTCCTTGGCAGGGGATAACTATACATAGTGAAATTCAAATGTATGTTTTTCTTCCCCCTCTATAAGTGTGTAAATCAGATTATGAAATTAGTTTTGGATTTACCGTATTGGCTCGGATATAGGCCGCCCCCGTTTATAGGCCGCCCCCTAAAAGTTTGGTGCTTTTTTAAAGAAAAAAAAAAACATGCTGCCACTCTGTCTCCCCCCCCGAGATATGCTGCCACTCTGTCTCTCCCCCCCGAGATATGCTGCCACTGTCCTCCCCCCCGAGATATGCTGCCACTGTCCTCCCCCCCGAGATATGCTGCCACTGTCCTCCCCCCCGCGATATGCTGCCACTGTCCCCCTCCCCCCCGAGATATGCTGCCACTCTGCCCCCCCCCCCAACTTACCAGAGGAGACTCCCGGGTGTCTTGCGGGGCCGGCGGGGGACATCTACGCAATACGCGTATACAACTTCCGGTGCCGGCACTCAGCGGATGTGCCGGCACTGGAAGTTGTATACGCGTATTGCGTAGATGTCCCCCGCCGGCCCCGCAAGACACCCGGGAGTCTGCTCTGGTAAGTTTTGGGGGCAGAGGTAAAACACATCGTGCGGACAGTCACCGGCTGCGGCGATGCGGGTAAACAACCTCCGCAGCCGGTGACCGTCTGCACGATGCGCTTAGACAACCTCCCGTGCCGGCACCCCCCCCGTGGACAGTGCTGGAAGGGGAGGCTGTCTAAGCGTATCGGGGAGTAGGATGCAGGTCCCCTGCACCGCTGCGGGGGATCTGTTTCCTAACCCCGCAGCCTGCCCGGTGCCCGGGACTGCATGTCCCGGGCGTCGGGCGCTAGACCCCGAATATAGGCCGCACTTTAAAGACTTAAAGTGGGGGGAAAAAGTACGGCCTATATTCGAGCCAATACGGTACATCCCAGGCACCACTACATGCAAGAGCTACCATAGCTTTCTACTCTGATGAACTTACAGAACAGAGACTGCTCATGGGCTCATCAGAGAAAGTCAGAATGGAAACTAGGCAGAACTAAATTATTTTTGCTTGCACCTTGTGTGACATTAGTGGGTAACTTTTTTTGTGAAGGGGGCGGTCCGCCCCGGCTCCACTGATCAGGGGGTTGCCGCGATGGCCGCCTAATGCGGGCCTGCAGCTCACTACTGTGGTGCCTGCTCATTGTGTCTCAGGGGGAGTAGGAACCTCTGCAGCCTGTTTAGGGGGGTGGAAATGGGACAGGCAGGCTGGTTCAGGGCAGAGGTGGCACAAGCAGGCTGCTTCAGGGGCAGAGGTGGCACAACCAGGCTGCTTCAGGGCAGAGGTGGCACAACCAGGCTTTTTTAGGGGCAGAGGGCCTGCAGCTCACTACTGTGGTGCCTGCTCACTGTGTCCCAGGGGGAGTAGGAACCTCTGCAGCCTGTTTAGGGGGGGGTGGAAATGGGACAGGCAGGCTGTTTCAGGGCAGAGGTGGCACAAGCAGGCTGCTTCAGGGGCAGAGGTGGCACAAGCAGGCTGCTTCAGGGGCAGAGGTGGCACAACCAGGCTGCTTCAGGGCAGAGGTGGCACAACCAGGCTTTTTTAGGGGCAGAGGTGGCACAGGCACGCTGCTTTAGGGCAGCAGTGGGACAGGCAGGTTGTTTACCGGGCAGCTGTGGCATGGGGAGGCTGTGTTAGGGGCAGCGGTGATAGGGGTTATGCTGCACTACCGTCAATGTCTAGCTCAGTATATATGGGAGTTATGCTGTACCATATATGTTCAGTAAATGTTATTTATTTAAACATATTTCATTTATTTATAAGTTAATCATTTATTTTTTCAGATTTCTAGTTTTTTCCAGTTGACATACAGTTTACAAATTTGTAAAATAAATATTCTTGCCAAAATTATTATTTTTGTGTGTGTGGGGGGGGTACCACATACAGAGGTGCATTCAAACAGAATAATAGAGCAAAGAGACTATATATGGTACAAAATCAGAGATACATACAAGGCAGAAGGCCAGAGGATGCAGAGGAGATCCCGGTTTCAACACAGAGGTCTTTTCTAAGAGTGAAAAAAAGGATCACAGGTGACCCTTGAAACAGACCTATGCATCAAAAAGTTGGGGATCTCCTCTGCATTCTTCTCTCTACATTACTGCATAATCTTTCAGCACTATTGTATTTAAAAAATGTCTAATTTTGTGGAGTGTATAATCTCCTTTATTCTGTTTGAGTGCACTTCTACTTTACCATATTTGTATGAGCATCACAAACTAATCTGGGTCTAGCTTGTTTAGCCAACTAGGACTTTTAGGCATTTTAGACCTCTCTGGGATGGGAAGTGATGCTTCTGCCCACTTCTTGCCAAACCCCAGAAGTGGTCAAATACAGGTAGCCAACCCTAGGAAGTTTCCATGTATGCTCATCCTCTACCCCAATCTTTGGCACTGAGGCTGAGCCCACTTAGGTTCACCCAGTTATACATTTAATATAGTCCAGCGTGAAACATATGGGACATATTCAGTTTTCTCCAAGGTGTGAAGACATCAAGTGCATTTAGCCCTATTGTTGGCATAAGTTGGATGACAAAAATACAGGATCACTTTAATTATTAAATGCCAAGTTAATCATCTTCATGTTCTCAAAATAATTAAATGATAATTTAAAAAGTAATCATCATTCAACACATAGTTTTTCTTAGTACGGGACCTGAATTGAGATATACTCCTGAATTATGTCTGAATAAATTTTGTCTCTTATGAGAATTAGTTGATAGATAAAATTATAAACTCTTTTAACAGACATAGACTATCCATCATACCTGTTCATTCTGTGTTACTTACATCCCCCTCTTTTAAAGCCTGATTTAATGGTCTCTTAGCAACCTCTAAAATAAATATTATTTCCATTCAATGGAGTACAAAGGTTAGTGTTGAGACTGCTATTCAGGTTTCCAAAACATCTGATCTCTTTCAGACAGATTTTTATATGCAAATGAGCTGGCACTGGGTGACACAGTTACATTGCATGGAAGCTAAATTGCAGTTAGGAACACATTTTCCATCTCTGATATTTTAATTACTTCCAAACAAATAGTGTTGTTAGCCTTACTGATTAGCTTTCGGGAAGATAACTGTTCGTTCTTCTTACACTGCAAAGGTACTGTGTGTTTGTTATATATATATATATATACACATATATACTGTATATACAAACAAATCCCTCATTTGCTACAATTTAATGCGTGGCTAAATACCTAAGAACTCTCCCCATTTCACCCAGACTTTCTAGGAGAAGCGCTATTTCCCTGGGCTACTTCATTTGTCTTGAATATCTAAACTTCTCCAGTGACCAAACAGCAATCAAGACCACATCTTCAAAGTCTTCTTAAGCAGGGTTATTCAATAACAAAGTATCAATACATACAGTACTGGTGGCTGGAACAAATGATGGTCACAGTTACTGCAGGCTCAGTATTCTTGGTGAGATGAAGGTGAAAGATGGAAGAGACCTTGCCCTTGGTGGCGTATATATATATATATATCCTTTTACATACTATTAGTGTACAAGTTATTTACTATATTTAGGCAATGTATACATTTAGGAACTCCTAACAAAGCAGTCATAGGATACAGAAATGTACCAGAGGATCCTGTAAATAGCTACATTACATGTTCAAAATAAAAATATGTTCCCAGTACTCAAATCGCAGTCAAGCCTTAAGTGTGTGACAGAATAAAAGTATAAAAATGATTTCTTACACCTTTCAACTCCTGGCCACCAATGGCTGGCTGGTGCTAGCCCAACGCTATGCATCGGCAGCCCCACCTCCATGCATGGCTTTCCCTTCCCCCTGCAAATCCACTCCCCTAGAAGAATGAGTACCTACTGTGTGAAGTTCTCAGTCATTGTCGTAAATCAATAGCGGGATTCCACACTGCCTCCAAGGTCATCAGCACTCGATATAAGTGAAATCAAGTAAACTAAAGTTATATATATATATATATATATATATATATATTGATACATTTTTTGTTAGTTCCATAAAGACTACATTGCACAAGCACATATAAGTGATATAAGCAAATCTAATCAATGTGTGAAATAAGGCTGAATGTATTACAGTGTTTTTGAAATGCAATTGTTGCATATTATACTTTTAAGATTTTCTGTTGACAAAGCAGAAGACAGCGTTGTATATTTTCATTCACAGTAAAGAATACAGTTTGTATTCCTGCGCTGTAAAAGGAAGCCCAAAACATTTAACCCAGCCAGTCCTGTGCATTTTATTTGAGTAAACCGCTAAAGATCAGTCATTTTTGTAATTTTATAATTAATTTATTAGTGACATAGTTATTAGCCACTTAAGTGCATTAGCACACATATTTGGCTTTAGTTAAATCCTACCTAATAATATTAGCACTGTAGAAAATAATAAGGTCCAGCAGCACCATGCAATGGTGTCCTCTTTAGCCATAACCTCACACCATTTGCACCATGAGACATCTTCATGCCAGGGCAAAAGGGCAGCTGCCCATGGTGCAGATGTTCCATAGAAATACCACTTTCTATATCAAGACATGTTGTATAAGACACTTGCAAAGGAAAGGTTCTCTGGTTACTGTCTAGGAAGAAGTGAAAGAGCATGGAACAAAAGTAACATGAACGCTGGTGATAAGTTATATGCATTCTATAATATTATATCTTTATACTACAGATATACTATGGCTATAACATACATACCACACGTTGATAATAATTGTATCTAAAGCAGGTAGGTTAACGAGCATGTTGGACTATATTATTGATGTAAACCAGTTTAGGTAGCAAAAGCTGGGTACCATGTAAAGGGTTATGTTCTCTTGTTGTAAATAAATATTTGCGTTTCTATAGCCAAGTATAGTTTGAAAGTCAATAGATGCTGAAAGCAAGCTTCAGCCAGTCATTATCCTAGGTAGCAGAAATGATTCAGCCCCTGACACTGAGTCAATATCACCATCTGGTGTACCAAGTACATAGCCAGAAGAAACACAGGGAGCAGCAGAGAGGTACAAAAAGTGCTGAACATTATGGCACACACATATATTTGTACCATCTTTCCTGCTACAATTATTCATAATGTTGTTCCGTACATAGTGTAAGGTACCCTATAGGGAATGCAGAAGCTATTCATTAGATATAATAAGGTTCTGGTGTAAAGTCCACTTTCTTACCTAGCTATCACATCATCTGTGGCTTCAGAAATACCGTACATACATCAAGGCTTGTTGTCTCTTATGGTTTGACCGGATTTGCATCCGGGATATTTTGGCCTGCAGAATTCTCCATTTGGCGTTTAGTTTAAGAAACTGTGGAAATAAGGTCCACTTTCAATCCCCTCACAAGATTATCATTTCTATTATTGATATTTATTTGGAAAGATAAATAGAGAAAGATACATGCTGATACACAATAACAGTGGCACACACCACGCATCAGGTAATCCACTGGCAGGTCACATAGGCTAAAAAAAAAAGTAGAATGAAATGTTAAAACCTCATTAGCTCTACTATATAGACTGATTACTACAGAAGGTCAATCAATGTGGGTCAGAACACTCCATTGTAGATGCACACGCAATGGACGTTTTCATACGTTTTATTGGTAGGTCCCTTCCCAGTAACTCCCATTTCTGAATCATACATAGAGAATCAGATAATAAAGTCTCCAACATTGTGCAGCTGAATCATCCAAATGGGAATGCGGATACCTCTAGCAACGTAAACCAAATGTCATCCAGTTTTATGTATTATTATTGCTTTCATTACTTTTACATTTTGGTTTGGCATACATGGGCATATCGTAGTAGAAAGTTATTTTTTTTATTTTATTTGTATATTTATATTTTTTATTTGTATAAATCCGATTTGAAAAAGTACAAGGTCTACCTAAGGCATTATTAAGTCAATTCATCTGCACAGGGTTGGAAAATGTATTTATTTACTGTATCTATAAATATTGTAACAAGTGCTGGCTGTTTATAGGGTTGTCACACAGATAGATCAAACCTATGAAAAAATTTGATATTGTGCACCTACCAGGATATCAGACACCAAGTTGCATGTAGTGCATAGAATAATATTGTGATGTGAAGGAGTTAGTTGTGTGATAAAGGCACCTTAGAATAATATGTTTCATTATTTCTTGTATGATTTTTGTGTGTGTGTGTACATATATATATATATATATATATATATATATAAACGCTGGTGATAAGTTATATGCATTTCTGAGTTTAAGTCTCATCAGTGTATCGTGTTAATCTTTGCCCATGCAGGCGTATGAAGCTTTGGGTGAAGACATAGCATTATGCAGAGAAAAGACACTCACATCTAAGGCAGGCATGAGCAGTGAACCAAACATAGACACTGGTCCACAAAGAAAAATGTTGTTGACACTCACTTTTATCATATTATTACATAATAATGCTAAAAAAAAGACATGATTCTATGAAGTTAACCCCATTTACGATATTGCTGATTACATTGATACAGATGAAGAAATGGCCACCTTCTAAGTACATGCTAATTCTGCTCAGAACAAAGAAAAATAAATCCTTCATTACTCTTGAAGTCAGAATAATATCTAGATCAACAACATTTAAATGACGATGCGTACCCCCAAGAACCCTTTCTTACCAGTTCTTTAAAAACCACTATATTACCTGCAGTGACCACCTCTATATTTTGTACTTTCCAGTGCTTTGCAGTCCTTACTTTAAAGAATGACCATCTCTTTCAATAGGCAACTGGGGTTCACCTTTAATTAGGCACAGTGATCTCAAGTATATTCAACTCTCCTACAAACTGCTACCTTTGTGGCATACCTAATTGTAAAAAGCCCAGGAGGTTTCATTAGCAGGTGATTAATACTTAGACTCTGAATTGATTCAATATAGTCTAGCATTGCATGCCTAATTATCCTACTATTGATGTTGAACCCACTAGTCTTTCATTTTCTAAGTTGTGTTAGCAGTCTCTTTTCGGAAAGTGGGTTCACATTAGCAATAACCTCACAAGGCTCCTAGAACGATCAGGTGAATGCTGTAGAAGGGATCTTATTAATGTTAAATTTGGCCAGCCGCCACTTGACCTCCTAAGTTGGTTACTTATCAAGCAACAGTGAGGTTATATGTAGTTTTGTCTGTGAATGCTCCATTGCTGGCCCTTTTCTTATTCAGTATAAAGCTTTATCATGGCGAAAGACATCTCCAATCTGGCTTTAAAAGGGTCCAATGCTTACATCACCCTACTTTGTATGAACATAGAGATCTAATAGATAGATAGATAGATAGATAGATAGATAGATAGATAGATAAGTAGATAATAGACAGATAAGTAGATAATACAGGTAGATAAATAAATTACATTTAACATAAAGGGTATTTGTTCTAAAAACTCAACTATGTGATAGTACTGGAAGCAAATGCATTCAGAATATAGACATTCTTTATCTTCTGATGTATTGTACCGTGGGGGTTTTAGCTGAGCACACTAACATTTATTGAAAGGCAAAAGTCACTGTTCATTGACTGGTGCCCTACTCACTGACCCTGTGATTATGTTTTCTATTAACAAAAGCATTTGACATGCCTGGACTATGTAAAATGTGGACTGCGTTCTGCTTTGACCTAAGAATACCAATACAAAGGCGGTGACTGGTGGGGGTAGCATTTTGCAAAGCTTGTACCAGATTCATAGCCTTAAATGATATCATGATATTTAGATGCTGGATTATATACAAAGAACTCCACAGCTTATAGTAAATAAATGGATCAATCAATCAATGCAAATAGGAACTAGGCATGATTCACTATATGGAGACAAACATTTCTGTGTATCCCTAAAGCTGACAGTGTAATATGATGAGCTATACAATGGCTCCTAGCACATAAATACACTTAATAAGGTTTCTTCCCAGAACCTTTGTTTTTGTATGTTCAGTGGTCTCAGTCCATATAGGTTAACTGGCTATTAGTTGGTTTCCAGTCTAGCTAAGGCTAAAATCACAGCACAGATATAATCTGAGTCACTGAGATACAGAGCTAGACGAGCTAACAAGGAATGGTAGAAAATCAGCACTCATTATCACTCTTATAATAAAACCAACCCTGCACCAGCTCTGAAGATGGCAAGGAGCCCTGCCCTGACATTTCCATGACTAATTCATTAACTTCTCTGGCTGTTCCTGGGAGAAGTTGTAGAAGGAGTGTGTTTTGTTTGCAGACAGACATGATTAATATTAGACTACCCAATGAAGGCATTTTAACATGAATAATAAAGTATCTCATTAGGATCTACACAAGAAGGTCAAATACGGGCTAGGTTCTAGAGGACCAAACACGAGAAGCTAGCAATGCTGTTCTCCTAACACAAGGTCATCCCTGTCTCCACCAGAACCCAGCGCTCCTTTCTGATATAAGGGGAGGTGCATCTTAGTGCGGATCTACACGAGGGGGGTCTTTTTAATGAAAGGGGTCCTGAAGGAGGCTGGGAGCAGAGACAGATCCTGGCCGCTATCAGTCACTATGTACCAAACACCAGCTAGGATTTGTGTTGTGTTGGAGAGAGGGAGGGGCGATATAGAAAATGGTGAGGAGGGGTTACACAGCATCAGTAAGTGAAGGGAGTGTCTGAAGACAGCAGCTGGTGCACAGTCTGATTACTTACTCTCCGTGTCCGTGTGATCAGTACAGAGGACTCCTAGCAGAAGACATTTACTGCCATCACCAAGCTGGCTTCGTAGCGCTCCAGGTTAGTGGTCTGCTTTCCTTAGATGCATCCTTCAGGCAGTCACGTGAACGCAGAGTAGATCTGAATGGAGCTCTCCTTGGTGCTGAAGCTGCTTGTACTTGTGTAGTGACAGACGGTACAGCAGTCTCAATCAAAGCTAGCAAGTACAGGAGGCATCGGGGTATCAGTTGGTCCAGTGAGATCACAGGGGAAATGTACTTTAAACTATAGTATTCGCCTGATGTGTGAAGTAGTCACTGCGAATGTTTACTGAAGATTGTGGCTACAGCACCTAGATAACACACCCAAAAAGAGGGTTCATTTCCTGGCTTTGGTAAAGCTGCTGTACGTTAGCAATTAGTTACAAACAAGTTTTATATATTATATTTTTCTAATAATTTGCAATCACAGTGGATCTAAGAGCCTTTCAGTAAAGCAGTGTACATGGAATGGATCGGTTTTAGGAGTTTGGGTCTCTGTTTTAATATGCATCAAGCAGCACCTCTATGCCACTACAGCAGGTTAGTGCTGGAATACTGGGACACTATAATATAAACATTGAAAGAGTGTGCTAAATAGAATCATGAACTTGTCACCCCACTACCCAAGAGTAAGCTTTCCTTCTAAATTAAGAAGCATCTCCTGAAAATGTGTGTCACAAATCACAGCCAAATTAAGGCTCTTAATAAAAGAAGACTGTCAGCCTTTTAACTCAGCAGTAAATGAATGCAGATGACCTCAATATGATCATATCATCAATATTGCACTTGCAGTGTTCACATTTGTGTATGCCTGTTGATACTAATATCTATTTGCATATATATATATATATATATATATATATATATATATATATATATACATACATATATATATAAATATATATATATAAAAGGATATTTAGATCAAGGGTTTTTTAGGCTTACAACCTTGTCCTCATAATCCCTTAGAAAGCAGAAGTGACAGTTCTTGTGGCTTTTTTGCAAGGTTTTCTTTAGCAGCTGTTGGCTTGGTGAACACATGTTTTCCATGGTGGCCTACCACCCATCCAAAAGCCAGTTAACCCTTAACCCCTGCTGCCTAAGGCAGCCTGCGTCTGATAGTAATAATTAATGCCATGCCACAGTAGGTTTCCAAAAGGAATACAGAAAAAAAGGACAAGGTGCTCTGTATCTCCAATAACTTTTTTCATTTGTATAACATAATACACTAACATTTTTACACCTAATGATCTCTGTCCATTAACTGGGGATATATTTTCTGCAGTACACAATGGTATTGTTCTGTTTTGAATTAAAATGATTGCTGTATGCATCGTTTACTCTGAATGCTGCGACACAAATCAGTACCAGTGTATTGTAAGGCCAAAATGTGAATATTCTTTGTAATGGTACATATTTTCATGTACATATATACAAATATAGAGACGTATTAACAGACCAGTGGCTCTAGATTATTTAGAGTGTGACCTATGGATTTTACACACTTAAGATTTGATGACTTCAAAACACAGTCTCGTGTCTGCTTAACATAGCCAAATCATGTTAAAAGTCACAGTTTTTAATGGGAAGCTCAGTTCACCCCCTGTGATGCACCTTCCCCAGTGCTGAATGGACAGCTGGATAAGGTAGATCACCTGTTCTGAGGTTCATCTCGCAGCTGGCAGAAGTCCAGCACCAAGGCAGATGCTCCACCTGAACAAACTGCAGACAATACGAACACTGTTCTCAAACATATCTGGTCACAATCCGAAATAAATATCTGTGACTACATATAGCTACATGCCGTAGCTTGGCCATCTTTTTTTCCTTATGAGGAGGTGAAATGAGGAAATGCAAGTTAATTGTATTATTACACCCTGCTCCACATGTGGCATTTTTAACGCAATGGACACATGTCTAGTATTCTTGTTTATTTATGAAATAAGATAACTTGCTCGCTATCAAATAAAACATTAGCCCACAGATTTAGGTTGGCTTCTTCGTTTTGTAGCCCATTGCTTTACTATACAACCGTATAATTTATTCTATTCATGTTGTTCATATTCTCTCTCTCCTGCTTCTACCAGTCTTTCTGAATGGGCACACATTAATATTTTGCTTATTCATACTAACTTGCTCCATAATATACTCAAACTGGTTCAATTGGGCTGCTAGATGCAGATATCAAAGTCATATTCTGCTGGAGATTGTGTCTTTCATTGGCAGGAAATGAGTTTCTACACTAAACCGCTGAGCGACTTGGGGATTGAATGTAAACCAGAATCAAATTGACTTGCTTATCATTAAAAAACAAACATTCCTAAAGCATGCAATAACAATGCTGAGATAGTATATGTAGTTATATGGGGAGCTGATAAAGGCTGTTGCAAAATTAGATATTATATCAATAATGTCATTACATGAAATGAAAATCATAAAGTCATTCCAGAAGTCTAATTTACTGCCTAGAGAAGCACAACCTTTGACCGGTGGACGTAGTTCTTGTGTTTATCGTTCTTTATGTTATTGAGGTCTCTGATTAACAATAAAATGCTGGAAATTAGAGCATTTTATGCAACTCCCAAATAGCTCAGCCATTCAAAAGTGAGGTACTGTCGTTTAGTCTATACATATTTCTTGCTTGACTGTTTTATGTCCAATGATAGTATTAGGTTCTATACAGGGGTAATAATCCTATAATGTGGCAGGAACCAAAGGTGTTTAGCAGTAGCCTCATCTACTCTAGCATATGCTGCTCCCATTATCCTAACTCAGCCCACATTTTTTGAGCATTTTATATATAACTCAGCAAATTGGACACTTTCATGCCCTTACAAATAGGTTGTGTCTGTAATGTGGACATGTAAATCACCAATACAAAATTTGCTGCCAGACAGTGGTACATATATGAGCGTTAAGGTCGTTGTGTTGGCTATTTGTCCAGGATAAGTAGGGGAATCAGTGAACAAGCAGTGAACCTACCTAAGCCCATGTAATGTTAAATGGCCACTTAAATCATATGGCATGGTATGTTTTGTTTTAGTTTCTAATGCTTTATGAATAGGTTTGGTATTATCTACAGAAAGTCAGATGTGGTACCATATGACCGTTATAATTAAACAATACCTCACCTTTACAATGCATCACTTTTACTGTATTTTTTTTTTAGAAGTCTATAAATCTGTACGTAGGTTGGTGGAAACCTCTGTTGGAGCAGTCCATGGTTTATACGCAGATTAGTGCCGTAGCTTCAGAACTTGGCAGAAACACATAATACACATATGTGTTCAATAGAACAACAATATTTTCACTTTTCAAAATGATAACTAACATACACATGAACATATCAATTCCAAACTGTTTACAATTAACAAACGAGTATATATGATGTCAACAAGTAAATAGACAAATATATATATATATACTGTAGGTTCTTTGTGACTTAGTGACCCCATGCAGAGTAACTGTATGATTGCTATGGCTTCTCAAAACAACTGTGGTCTTTCTCTCAGTCAGTAGCCACTAGCCAGAAAAAAACCCACATACGTAATCTGAATCATTGGCACTTGAATTACCTAAAAGGTTAAAAAGATCTAGTTCAGTATCTGGTACCTGGGGTAGTGACACAGTTTGCAGGAAGTGCTTATTAAGCACGGCTCTTACTGGGAGTTATTTACTTTATCCTCTCCAGGGACATTTCATGCATCACATATCCTACAATTCACTGTTAACCTCATTCCTCCCCAGATCTATGTGCAACCATCACCTCCATTTGCTTAAAAAAAATCAATGAATGTGGCTGAGTTCAAGTGGCTTTTATATGGATAAGATATATTCCTTACCCATAATGGATTATGTAATATTATCCAAGTGAAAGCTTCCTTATTTTTTGTGTAGCCAGGAGAATAGGAAACCTATTATCCTATACTTTAGTATATATCTGAAAATATATAGCATAAAGTGTCTGAAAATAATCACATAGATATATTACATTTTCCTTTTGCTCCTTTGGGATGGTGCGAATGCCCAAATTATATGTTCTAAAGAATTCTCATTACATCCCCAAATTGTGCACAATCCTGCTTGTTTAATAGCGTTATGTGTTATTTGCTTATTGCATTTGTACATTTTACATACCTCCTGTGGAAAACAGTCCATTTTAACTCCTGTGGGTGTTAATGTTAAATATAAGCTAATAATAGTCAATAAGTTAATGAGCTGTGTCACCTCCCACACACATCGGAATCATATTACTTCATAATTGTATAAGAGCTGTGTGCTATATTGTGTATGATTCAGAGGGCTTCTCTCTTGTATCTTGCATTTGCTTAATTTTTTCACTAAATTAAGAACACACATCATTGAACAATATTTATATATAAAAAATCCCACTGCAAGTTTAAGTGCATTAACCTACTCAGTTAAAATAAGGATGTCTAATAAGTGAGGAGCCCAAATTAAATAAAGGAATTGCACACATGACAATAAGACAACTCTTTGGTCTTATGTTACCCTTGCTTATTGGATAGCTATAGTTAGATGGGTCTTGCTCATCAAGCTATGAAGAAAACTCCCAGTTGACCACAAGCTTTGGCAGACTAGGAAAAACTTTTCCATATAATCCAACAACGATTCAGAAGTATCCTTACAAAATCTGCAAATGGTTAATTTCACCATGAACACTATTATATTTTTTACACTTTAAATTATTTGTGGGCTCAGTGACAAAGTTCTTGATGACTACATTTTCACAAAACATGACTTACGGTGGGTCCTATAGTAGGAAACATTTATCTTTACATTTCTTCTGAATAAATAACATTAAGCTTTTTAATCTTGTCCAGTCCAAACCATGTAATGTTAAGAACAGCGTGGCATACAGCACTGTCTCACAACCACCTGATCTGACTTCCACTGAATTAACTTTGTATGCTGGCTACATCCTTTTGTGCTACAGAACATGCAAATAGCACATAAAGTATGGCTGCAATAACCCAGGTTTCCTCAAGGATGCGTTGAACACAAACAAATTGCATATGCTAAAATAAATCACTAATTATGTAAACATATGCCAAAAACAGCCATGTGTAACAATTGAAATGTGACGGTAATCCATTTTATTATTTTTCATCTCATTGCCTGCATGTTCAAAACAAACTTTGTAAAATACAAATATACAGCATGAAAATAGAGCTAATACGTCAGAAAACCTTTCATAACTTACTTCTTCCTTTTATTTTTATATATTTATAACACATATATATATATATATATATATATATATATATATAAAACACTTTCAAAAAGATGGTCAGCACTCCAGGTCTTTAAATTGACAATTTCATTTTATTCAAAGTCAAGTCGACGTTTCAGTCATTACTGACTTTCATCAGGACATCATATATATATAAACTCAGACATAGATGTTTGTTACAATAGAACCGAAGCTAATTTTGAGATGGAAGTTGCAGAAAAAGCCTTTATTTTTATTGTTATGTAATCAATTGAAATTTTTCCCTACATATATATATATATATATATATATATATACATATATAATTTTTTAATGTCCACTTTTTGTGAACTGGGTAACTGGGTGTATATTTGTGTAGTGTGTGTGCATGTATATTCTATGTATGTATTCTATGTGTACTGTGCATATATAGCTATTGTTTATGTGTACTTTATATGTTCGGTGTTTGTATACTTTGTGTGTACTCACAAACCGCTCCCCATTCTCTTTCTCACCCCTTAACATCTATCGTAACAACACCATGCACTGACACAGTCAAAGTGATTAAGAACATTTGACTAATATTTCTTTTTTTAACCAGTAACTCCTTCATCACTGTGAAAAGCTCACTCTGTATTTAGAGTTTACATAAAAAATGAGCAATAAAGATTGTTTAAAAAAAAAAAAAAAAAAAAACACACCAAAGGCAGTGCACATGTCACATCGGTTTTCCTGGAGTAGAACAGGAACTAAATGCATACTTTTAAATAATAATGAAATTAAGATGCTTTGCAAAACACATGGTTTATTCATCAAAGTCTAGCCCCAAACTATGGTATGATTTACTCGGCTCCAGATTCATCAGGCAGAAACTGAAAAGAGCACGACTTCTTTTCATAATATGTAACACTTCAAACACGATAACAGTTTTTCAATGAGACTTTGAAAAATGACTACATTAGTTGTTTCCTGATAGCCAAAAGCATACATTTCATTACGGTTCATGCTGGAGTTGATTAGTTTATCCTTCTATTGAGTTTTCTCTAATAACGGCTCAAATGGCAAAGAAATGGGGAACAATGTGTTTTTCCTTTAGGCTCTCCATTACTCATTACCAGGAAGCATTGCTATGGATACAGACTCCAAGAACAGGCAACCAAGAAATGCCAAGTCTCTCCATACTCGTACTCAATAAATTCTTCTCTGTAAATGAAAGCCAATTAGTAAACAAACCTCAGTTACAGCTAGGCTCTGATTTTAGTCTTCATGGAAAGGCAAGAAAAAAAATACCAATGGAAGACACCTTGGCCAGTTTTCCTTTAGTCACTAAAAAAACTAAGGTCATATGGCACTACAAAGCTGATTCAGAAGGCGCCAAAGGAGTAGACCTCTCACCAGAACATAGAACAGTATATAGTACGTGCATTATTTGGAGTTAGTGATATCCCAATTACTAAATTATGTACAATGATATGATAAAAGCATCCAATTAACTGGTGTGACTAGGTGTCTGTCTACAAGTGTATTATTAAAATATATCTGTAACTATGTCTACAAAAGCATAGTAAAGAAAAGAGCACAACTTATTTTGTTTTTGCAAGACATATTAACAAGATATAAAAGATCCATACATGTATTTGAAAAGCAAACAAAAATGACCATAATTTTCACTGGCAAGAAATGTACATATACATGTCTGTATATAGATCATGTATATAGATCATGAGTATGCAAATTGAAAGAGAGAGGTGATTATATGTACACCTACATGTATGAGTTAAATGAACAACAGTGGCATACTGCAGTATCAAAAACCAATATCCCAAGGTCAGTACTTTAAACCAACTTACATGTAAGGCATCTGATAATACTAGTCCATAATTCCAAGTGATGTATATAATGGTCACTCAGCAAATTTATCACCTGGGGGGAGGTGGCCGCTTAGGGACCTGGACGGAACAGCAGTAGGCAATCCCCATAGCTCGTAAACCGAATCACAAGGGCAGTAACCAGCAGCTCTCCCTCTCTGATTTGTACAAATGCAAAGAAAGTGTAAAAGTAGCACTTTTTTTACTGGAGATCATTGAAGTGATCCTCCTGTGGCTGATAATACATAGTACAGGATGAAGAGCCCTGCATAACTTTCACAGCATGATCAGCAAACTGGGAGTTCAGAGTGAGTTCCTGCTTCAAAAATATATATATAAAAAAAAAAAGATTAAAGTAACCAATCAGTGGGTGTAAAGTTTCCCATTGAAATCAGTGGGAGCGTGTTCCATGCATGCGCTCTTGTTAGACCCCCAGCACACATTTGATATATCATGGAAAATAGTCAAAGGGTGGTGAAATTGTGGAATTCTACAGAATTACTCTATGCATTTGCAAGGGAGACACCGATTAAATGTGCAATTAAAGGAGATAGTATGATATAATGTTCAACACATCAAAAACAAGCCTGTTCTGTTTAAACCCAAATGGACATTTTGCAGCATACTGTATCACGGGGTATTTAATTACCTGGAAAAAATATGCCTCAATACATTTGCCCTGAACATTACATTCATAGTCCTGACCTGATTGTGCCTTCTTTCTTAGGGTGACCAGATGTTACCCTGTGTATTAAATAATTACTACTTTAGCTATAGGCAGATACATAAGTATAAGATATGTTATTTCTGCACGAAATGTAAATTGTAAAACAGTGCTTCGATTGATTATCGCAAATGTTTTAAATACACCACAAGCTAATTATTAAAAAATAATCTGAGTTTTCCTGGCTAACCAAAAAGAAACACAATTTGTCAAAGATCTCCAAAGCCTGTATTTTCTTTTTTCTGGTCCTATCTATAAAAGTGTCCACATTGCTTAATCCGTTCTATAACCGATGAAAAGCTAATCTCTCCCTAGGATGTATCTGCCAGGATTTCCACTGCTTCATGCATCATCTCCCAATTTCTCATTTACATTCATTTGCAGTCAGATTGAGATAATTCCCATACCGTTAAGTAATTATGCTAATTGGGATTGTTTTGAAGGCTGAGAAGTGTTAGATGTCACTCCAAGAGCATTGCAACTTGCCATCATTCTTTTTCTTCACATAGAAACATTGTAAACATTCCTGTAATGTATAGCAATACATTAGTTTCTGATCCATTTCATTGTTGGAGAAATACGTACAACAAATGTTAAGAGTTAAGATAAAATCTTATTACTGCATGATATATATATATATATGAGCATATTCCCAATGCATTGATGTATTGTGGTGTAGGCTAATAAGGCCCAGGGCATCTAGGGACAGATCAGCATTTTGGCGTCTCTCGTGCATTGTAGTTCTCAATGGGTCAGAAGAGAGATCAGAGATAAAAAAAAATATTACATTCATCCTTTGGAGGTTTAAACAGACCTTAGTATTATTTTTCCAAAGAAGGTGCACAGAAGAGGGGTCTTTCCAATTAGAAACAAAATTTGTTGTCACTTACCCTCTCTCTCTCATGCCCTTTAACCAGGGCTGGCCCAAGACATAATGCTGCCAGGGACGAAGTTTAAAATGCCGTGCCCCCCCCCTGACGCCAGGGGTCATTATCTACCCTTCCTCTCCCTCCCTATTATCTACCCTATCCCCCCCTTTGTACTTACCTTTCAGCAGTCCTGCGGCGAGTCTCCCTGCTCTCCCACGGTGCGCGCTGCTTTACTGCTTAGCGCCGGAAATGACGTCATATTCCGGCGCTCAGCATTACAAGCCGGCACCGAGACCCAGCTAGAGGGCTCACAGAGGAGAGAGAGGGGCGCAGAGCGGGTACTGACAACCGATAACCACTCGGCGCCCCTCTCTCTCCTCCGCTTTAAAAAAAAAAACGATTGGGGCTGCAAAGTGCCGCCTCTTCAAAAGTGCCGCCTGGGGCAATTGCCCCACTCTGCTCCATGGGGTGGGGGTAAAGGTGATGGCAAAACCCTCCACTTAAAATTAGGAAGGTAGCAGAGGCATTATTAAACACTAATCTGCTTTTGCACCCCTGTCCTGAGGCTGTCTAGTACAGTTTACATTTGTTGCAAGGGGTCCAAGTACTGTAAAAAGTATTGGCACATGCCTACCCAGAATCCATTGCATTGATGGCAGAACAACAAGATTTCTGCGCGAGCAGCAAGTAATGGGATGTGAAATCCTAAACCCCTTTGGCGCTGAAAAAAGTGAAATCCCTATAGTGTGATGCTTTTTATAACACAAAATAGCTGTTAGGTAAAAATAGTGCCGTCTCTTATTTTAGTCAGAAAAAGCTATCAATTTCCTCAACTGCATATAATTAACAAGTTTCTGCTTCAGAGAGAAGCTCACGTAAATTTGCCTGGTTAAAAATATAGCATAAAATAAAAAAGTTCAATGGGTGTGAGCCAAAACCCGAAAATGTGGAAAATATTAACATGTCCTTAATTCTATGCACTTAGCAACATATATACTGTCTGAGTTCCCTTGCGATCAAGGAATCTAGGAGAGAGGATAAATAGGATGTAGACAAAATATATCTATATGGTTTCTATATGTACGGGAAGATGTAATGTTAGTCAGCCAGAAGATGGAATTATAGATGGATGGAGACACAGATGAGTATAACATAGATGGATAGAGAGAGACATAGAGAGAACTAAAGCTCTATGCAGTCAATGGTGCCATTTTAACATCATACACAAGGGGCAGGCAAACTGGGAATACAGCTTTTGTTCTTTGCTAACACTCCCAACTTGGCTGATAATGGGTTTTAGAGTATGCAACAAGAAAGTCATGGCCACCCCATTACTCCAGGAGTGCACTGCAAGCTAAATAGTAAATTATTCCTCATTATGTAATCCAAGCCTGAATAGCGATGTCCTCAAAGAACATTAATTTGCCAGTATGTAAAGATGTCTGCAATTAAAATATATCTCTATGACTGAGCAACACTCTTATTATTGTACTTGAATCATGCCGTGTCTGCAAACCCTAGATGAATACAGATGGCCAACAGCATACACAGCATGTACATGTGAATTATGCCAATGTCCTTGCAAGTGATTTGTATATATATATATATATATATATATATATATATATATATACACAATATTTGACATTGCTATCTTTTGTTATACCCCTTACAGTGGCAGCGGTGCTGGATGCAAATTCTACTTTGAACATTAGAACTGAACTCGAAGAAACAACATGGATTTCGTCATGAAACAGGCTTTAGGGGGTAAGATTTATGTTTTTAGCCTATATCTGGGCCCTAGTGTTACAAATGCCTACTTTATAGTGGTTGGTAATCTCATACTAATGAAAAGAATAGTGTTGTTATAGTACTTGTATTGTTAATGCATGTTGGAATCCATTGTGCGTGGACTCAAATGTATTTTACTGCATTGGAATTGGAGCATTCTTAAGACAGTAGAGTTAGAAAACGAGACTCCCCAGTTGCCTCTACTGAAATCAGGAAGCGTAAGTATGTATACGTCTTCCACATGCTCAGTAGCATGTCAATAGAATTCTCTAAAGCTGTAACCAATCATGTATGGTAGCAAAACATCAATGTTCAGATATCAGATATATGCTTGGCTGCCGCCACTTCCAATGATTTAAATGGGACCTTACCTCCCATTGACAATAATGGAAGTTCTACTATTGTGGTATACTCTGTTTTCAGTAAAAGTATAAAAATGCATTAAACATGAATATAGGGCTGGAGTGCTGCTGTTTCAGAGCAGTATTACTCTATAACCTTTGTGCAATACCCTTCTACACCTGCTAAAGTGTGAAGAATTAGCCCATCTGCATCTGAGGGTCCTGTTCTCTTTTAGAGACACAGTATTGTTTATTATTATTTTATACAATTTGTATATTTCAATCCAAAAATTGTTAACATGGTTTCCATTGAAACCTCGTGGATTCATTTTGGAACTATGACAGGTAACTCTTCCTTTTTGAAAAACAGCTGTATTTTCCATTGACCTGGCCAGAAGTAAGGCACTTGCGTGCCACTGCACTTATAAAGTATTCTGCATTTGTGCTCTCTTGGGCTCGGAGAAGTCATTACAGTGGGAAGTCATTGAACGTTTAACATCTAAACAGTTTCCAGTAAAGAGCGTTATGTTAATGTAATACAGCCAACACAATTAGCATCAAGTCATTTATATTCATATCCCTTGTGTAATTCTGTGGTTCTCTGAAAACTGTTTGCTGTATGTTATTAAGAGGGCAACAATTATTCTGTTTGAGTCATGTGGAGGTGTCTAGGGAAAGTAGTAAGCCATGCTCTGCAGGCCTCTGGCACAGTAAGAATACACTGACAACCTCAAGGGATGGATCCAAATTTATAGAGGTTTGAGCATGTCGGCTGCTGCACATTGACAAATGTTTTATAAACTGGATGACGGTTACCCAGTAAAGCTACCCTTTCAGATCATTAAATATTATTCATTTTCTGTACACCATATCTTCTTACGCTGTTCACCCTAATCATGTATTCTACAGTCCTATACACTAAACTATAACTGTGTTTACAATTTAAAATAGGGAATATATTTATTAGCATTAAAAATCTACCGTGTGCCTACAGTATATTATGAGGACAGTACAGTATATTAACCTACTGTTTATACCATCGTCCCTATTAAGTTCCCTCTACCTGTTTGGTAAGTAGTTAATATTTGTTGATGGGTTCAGTCAGCCTTTGTTAAAGCAGCTCGCCCTGCCACAGGCTCCTGTCTATCTCGGCTTCCGTGAGGTTAATTTTAAAACTCAATATTTCCAAAACGATTACACTGAAAACACATGTTATATGTCTTTTCAATAAATGAAGATATTTATATTAAAAACTATGATGGCCTTTTAAATTTGACTTGATATTGAGCTAAATTATACTAAAACAGCCATGGAAGAAGAGTCTCGCTAAACATTCAAAGGTAAGTTTTCCTTATAAATCCAATATTACCATAAAATTCAATCAATTATAAAACTGTGACTAACTCATGTGCTAAATATTGCTATGTTCCTCTAATTAGATGCTAACAGAGCACATCTTGCTAAATGGTAAATAGCTACCTTACCCGAGGCAGCTGCCCGTGTGCACACCTCAGGCTCCAGTGTCATGTGCCTGTGTAATTGTTTGTGCTGATGCCACAGCTAAATCACATTTAGCAAGTTTATTATAAATTATTGATTGAAACCATTTGGCCAGAGGTACTCTATATGCCATTTAGAGATCCAAATTGCAAAATGCATATAATTGGCCTTTAAGCTTTGCACATATGCTGGCCTTTATTCTAAACAATATCCTGAAGGCTTCCCGGTCCCCAGGCACCTTCCTTCATCAGTTAAACATGCAATTGTTAAATGCATTCTCGAAAGAATACCTTTGAACGCCACACCCCCTCTTCTTCATTCAGTATCTTTCCTTTAGATTCGTTCAGTATTGTGTTTTTTTTTTATCTCGGGTCAAATTGTGGCTTCTCAAAACTCTTCAATTTTAGAGTTTATTTTGGGTAACCACAGTGCCCATGTTTTCCAGGAAACATATTATTTTCACATATTGGTCACCAGCACATGTAAAGTGTGTTGTACAGATACAGAACATATTCTCTTGCCAAATATGTTAAGGCTCTAGTGGATTTGACACCTAAGAGAACGTTGTAAGTCTATAGCTTTTTAAAGATGTTCTTGAATACATGATTTAGACGGACATTACCTGACCCATAAATTGATTAGTATTTCCGAATGTTCACCTTCCTAATTGGCTGATTATTATGAATCTTTTTACACGTCGGTGTTTTTCATGACTACGGTAGTAATTATGAGAAGAATGTTTATTTTTGTTTGTACAGATAAATTCTGTTGTTATAATTACAAGAACTGCTGAACAATTTTAAAATATTTTAACACAACATATGGACATTTTTTATGCCCTTGTTAATTGGAAAGATTGCACAGCGTCAGGCAGCTGCTTTAGTCTGGATAGAGAAGTTAACAGGCAAATCACTTGTATTTTATAAATATTTCAGGAAAAAAGTTAACAAAATTCGGATCAGTTGGACGCTGCGAATAAGATAAAGTAGGCAAAGCACAAGAGAATGGTCACAAGAGAGTGATTGAATGGTATTTTCCTAGAGTATTTTCCTAGAGTCGTGGGACATGTCTAGCATTCAAAACAGAAGAAGTGACAGAAATCTAATAACAAGAGATCATAACATTTGGTTTGAGGGCTATTCAATGGTGACAGAGAAACAAAGCGTAGGGAAGGGTTAACAGTATAATACTTGGCTGAGAAATTGAATTGCTGTGTTCCATAGTGACAAAGAGATTGAGAACAAATAGGCCCTATGTGCTCTGTGACCTTCCCCTTTCCGCCATACCTTCTTCCCACTTCTATCTCAAAGCTGGCTATCTTTTTCTAGTTTGGGAACAGATAGTTCCTAGGATGAGCTGTTCCTTAAAACCTTTCTCCAGGAAGTTTACCGGAATATTGCTTGTGACATCTAATATGCAAACAAAAATATAGTGATTATTAACATTTCTATCAGGGGCTTCATTACCTTTTTATTGCATAGAATGTCTTATTGTAAGTTAACATGTTTATTAACCCTATACTACCCTGTTATTCTATGGTAAACTTTGAGCCTTACATGATCCAAGCCTGCAAAGCCAGAAGCAATACAGCTACTTAATGCACCTGCCATTGCTACATAGCAATGGATAACATGATGTACCTTGTCCCATCTAAATCCAGGGGCAACAAAGGATATGGGCAAGATGTTAGGTGGTGAGGAGGAAAAAGATCCCGATGCCCAGAAGAAGGAGGAAGAAAGACAAGAAGCTCTACGCCAGCAAGAGGAGGAACGCAAAGCCAAGCATGCCAGGATGGAAGCAGAAAGAGAGAAAGTTCGACAGCAAATAAGAGATAAGGTATGCCATTCACTGATACTTGGTCTCCGTGATAATAAATTCCACTTGAAATGGGCGTTTGTGGAAATTCAAATTGTTTATTACAACATTACACTGTGCTTCAGTTTTTATGTCATTGGGCTTTGAAGATTGAAGGTTTTGTAGCTTTTGGAGCTTGATATAGAAAATTGGGAATATCTAATCATCAATCTTTATTAAAGTCTTAATTCTCAAAGAAAATCCGATTGCAATAGACAAACTCAGTAGAGGTTGAAACATTAGATAAGATGAGAAGATGGCTCTCGGATCTGCTTGCTTTAGAACTCAATGATGCTTTCAACAAGATTTAATCAATATGCATTGAAATAGGCTTCAGGGCAAAAAACAAAGTATTCCCCAGGTGATTTCACCCCAGAATTGGTATAAATGTAATGTGGCAACACCCTTGGGAGAGTTACTGAAGTGCAGGATTATTAGAATTGGACATGACATGATTTAACTTGACACCACTAAAGCAGGAAGAAATGAACAGGTTGATTTGATCAAGTTTATGGCTTGAATGAAAAAAAGCATATGGGCGTTTCAGATAAGATTTTTTGTAAACAATGAGATTTATTTACTAAATTCTGATACCCAAGGTAGTTCTTGAATGCATCTTCTGCAACAATTTCAGTGAAAACTGTTTGTTGGTTATACATGCGCATTTTATTTGCCCATCATTTAAGTCCCGCTTTCCTGGTTCAGTAAAATTCAGTGTGAACATATTGTAGATGTCAAGTAGTATGAAAGACTGCGCTGTATAAACAAAAAGACTAATCTCGGAGTCTTAAGAACGTCGGAAATATCCCGTCTGAACACAAATCACACAAAGAAAGGAGGGGGGGGAGAAAAAATTATATAGAAACTATTAAAAATGAAATGTTATTAGATATAACTAAAAAATATTTAAAGAATTAGTCAGAAATCCCCCAATTTAACAGATATCAAAGAAATTCTACCATAATACTGGGTCAAAATTATAAAACCATAATTAAAAACACACTTAACATCCCACATGGTACTCCTATTATCAGTAGCCCAATGTTATAGTTAATCAAAATGGGATAAAAATTACTCAATATATCATGTTTGCCCCAAGCTTAACAATCTATGTCCCTATACCTGACATCAGCCGGCATATCCGTACCAAGTTGTGTACGACCTTATAACAACTATCTAATCTACTGGGGCCTCTGTGGGCTCCCCCGACGCGCATTTCGCCAAAATGTCTTTGTCAGGGGCTAACCACTATTGAGATTGGTGGGGTTTTTAAATGATCAGTGCTTAACAAAGGGTGAAACAATGACCAATTAAAAGTCTGTTTACTGAAATGTCCAATTATCCATCAATCTGGGATCCCTGCTTTAGAGGGCGTAGAGGTTTAGAGGTGAAGTCTTTATTGCTCCACAAAGCTATATACAAAATTGGATTTGGCTTAGCATAAACCTTAAGGTTTTTAATTTAGCCCTGCTAATATCGTAACATGGTTTTAACAAAAAAACTGCTAATAATACTACTAATATTAAAGTATTAATATTATATTTTTATTATTTAATTATTATTTAGGTTGGTTATTGCAATTCTATAGCAAAGGGAGAAATGCCCTTGGTGTTACTACAAGTATTCATACTCACATTTTAAAATAATGCTATTTTTTTAAGCCACTGTTGATAGAAGCATTTTTATTTTTGCTGTCAGATACCAAACCACTGTCCGCCAGAAATACATCTCAAAGTTTACAAATTGATATTTTGTTCTGTAACATTTGGTTGCCACGGAAACTAACATTTCAAATCCGACCGTATGTATATTTGACTGTAAAAGTCACCCTGAAATGTATCGCTTTGTGATGATTAACAAAACCAGTGGCCATGAGGAGGGTTACGAAGATCAAGGTCTTCATCATAGGTTGCTTGTAAATAGCATTACAAACTGTCAAACCAGACCCAGTGAAAAATAACATTTTCTGCTGACACTTTCTGTTCACACAATGAGACTTCTCACACCTCACACAATGAATGACATTTCATCTCCCTGCTATAGCACAGTGTGAATCTTTTCGTGCATGTGTACCAATTTACAGCAACTGACCACTATCCATCTTTTACCAGATACAAGGTTCCAAGGTGGCATTCAAACAATATAAAAAAAAATTGCAGTTTCAAGTGTCCTGTGTGATATTTGGCATGTACATCCTACCTATTCACTAAGAAAAGAGTCTAGTTCCCTTTTTTGTTTTAGTTTTAATGCATGTTTTAATCCATCTTTTATTTTCTAACTCCATGAATGAAATAACGACCATACCAATTTGCATGATGTAAACTGCATTGGGGGCCGTGCAAAATAAACCTCAAAATACGTTTTACATGGAAATACCACTGAACTGCTTACTTTATACACTCATTTTGTCATCCATAACCCAATTCCCTATGAATGCAGTATACATATTGTAGGTTTGCCACCTATCATGTAATCTACTGGGACGATGATATGTAACAAGTAAGAATGTATTGGAATCAATAAGAAATAAGGAAATCATTAATACACATGGGCAGTGACTCCCAGTTCATATCTTAGATGTCTTTCCTGAAACCCATATCAAATAACCAAATAATAATGCATTCTCACTTGTAGATAATACAAGTGTAGCCTGCTGTCTAATATCTAAAAATGTCAATATAATATTGGTACAGTTGTTAGGAACTCCTAGCAGCTCTGCCCTTGTGCCATCTAGTATGTACCCTGCCCATTCAGTCCATGGGTCATCTAGTATTAACCTCGGCCAGTTATCACAGATAGACCTCTGGTCATGCATAGCTGTCACCATGGTCATAAAGCCAGGAGAAATGTCCATTAGGAGT
Organism: Sceloporus occidentalis; assembly: GCA_023333645.1. Classification (NCBI taxonomy): domain Eukaryota; kingdom Metazoa; phylum Chordata; class Lepidosauria; order Squamata; family Phrynosomatidae; genus Sceloporus; species Sceloporus occidentalis. Next base: position 1,746,215 of record JALMGF010000028.1, read on the forward strand.
ACTTTCCTAACTAATTTGTACATTTGCAAAACATAAAAAATACAGAATTATAGGTTTAATTCACTGGGTGAATGAACAGAGCTAAATAGCGTGCAAAACATAGATGTTTCCTATGCATTTAAATACTCCTCCACCTTGTAACAATACCTCTTCTTATATATAAAATGTTTAGAATATATGCCTGAATGCAGCATTGTATTTAAAAGGTACACATTAAATAATAATGAATTATATGCAGACTGTAACATACTAATTCATGTAACAATTACCAGGAGACTGAGGCACATTAATGGTTTTCTGATGCACTCAACTGGATGGGAGATCTCATACCATAATACACAGATATTATTTACAAACCTTTGTCTCAAATGTTCTTTAGTAAACAGGCTCATCCAAACTGTCCAACCTGAAATAATTTGTATATATCCACAGAAATAACAAAAACGGAAGAATAGTTTGTTTGGATGATCGAGTATCAGAAACAAATTCAACATCCTAACAGCTGTGCTCTTTTGACTTACAGTATGTTTCAATGTTTTGTCAGTGAATCTTGGAGTAAGAACATACCTCTCAAATATCCCAGTTTCTAAGGGACAGTCCCTCTTTGTGACCCAAATCCCCCTGGCCATTTTTCTTTCCCAGATGTCCGTCATTTCTGGGAGGAATATTTGCTTAGTGTACCACAGTGGTCTACAGCTGTGTAAATCAGTGAAAAGGGATTACAAATGTGGGCCTAGACGCTAAGTATAGATTATTTTCACGGCAACCTTGTATTCCCACATTCACTATATCATGCAACAACAGGACAAACATCACACAAGTGAGCTCTGACAAACAGAAAGGTAATAATGATTTTAGTAGCCAGACCTTTCTAAGCACCTGTTTCATAGAAATTGCTCTTATATACTTCTTACTAGCACAATGGTTTGTTACACGATAAATGATTAACCCCTTTATGACAAAGCCCGTACATGTTAATTGTTTTCATTGGGTTTAGGGACCGCCCATTAATTCACTTATGACTTCACCTGTTTATATATATATATATATATATTACTGCAAACTTTGTGAGTGCAATACCAAAGCACTGGAAGGGGGCACTGCTTTACTAAAGCGTTACACATTATATGTCTTATTTCTTATGTCTTTATTCTTTTGTGTTTTTTATTATTGAAATATTGAAAGACTTCTGCGCATCAAGAAATTAGTAGCTTGTAAAACGCACTTCACGTCAGATATTGCACTTTATCAATATAAATATATATTTTTCACTATATACAGTACATATTTACGCTTTTAGGATGTATCTCCTATTTCTGTTGTAGTATATCATCAGTGCCCAGGAATGTTTTCCTTTGACTGATGAGGGTGGCGCAGAGTCAATGAGCCATGGTTTCTTCAATCTATCTGTTACAATGGCACCCAATAGTGGAAGGGACAGAATCAATGTTGCATGGATGCCTCCTTAGACTTGCTTCATTTAATACAAGGTGACCTTCAAAAATGAAAACAACCACCAGCCCATGCTTCACTTTAAACCAGATTGTCATTTTAAGAACACAACAGAAGAAATAAGGTTTTTAAACACTGTTATTTCCCATATTTATTTGTCATTTTTCTCCAGTGTGATTCCAAGTCATCAGTGTATAGACTAAATTTAATATTCAACAAAAACACCTTTACTACATCATTTCTGTGGGCTACCAAGGACTATGCAGTTCCTATCTGTCATTGTGTGCGAAACAGCGATGGAAATTGCTAGTTTTGTGTATCTGCCACGTGTATATTAAACTACTCTGTTGATTGACCATTTGGCTAGCCTTTACTATGGGCTTAAAGTCTTCCCTGTCGTTCTTGTAACAACAATGTGAATTTGCATTCAGCCTCTTTTATTTAATCATTAATTTAATAGTGCTGCCCCTTAAAACAATGCACATCCTGGAGTCATGCTCAACATTAAAGCACATTAGTTTAATGCCAACATAACACCACTTTTATGGGACGATTAAATAGCAACTAACCCTTCGTTTTATGGATACAGTAGTAGACCAGAACAGTAATTGCATACAGTCATAAATGTGCGTATTCAAAAGGTTACTGCAATTACTTTCAAATCATTGCTTATTAGGGTCCTGCTCTGTGTGGTGTTTTATGCTGTAAAAGCCCTTTGGATCATTTTTCTTTAAGAGCAATTTTCCCAAAGGATAGTGAGGCATACAAACTAGAGTGTTTTGCGCTTTTATGTTAGACACAGTGGCTGGTGCTGCAGACCCCTTCTTTACAAACCACCGGCGGAATTACTTTGAACTCATTGCGATGCAAAAGAGAATCAGATCTAAGATAGACGGTATCAGTAATAAACAGACAAGGTTGATTTTGTAACACAAAAGTTACCAAGTCACCCAATATTGGTAAGTCATTTAGAACAGCATAGGCACATGTTCTCTGCTAGATTGTTGATGTCCCATTATTACTATTTCTTTTTTTTTCTGCTGTACTGTACAATGGGATCCACATTGAGGCCTGATTCTTTTTTTGAAGCATACACAAACCTCTAACAATGCTACAGGGGCATCAATGTCCTTCAATTGCATGAAGAAAGCATCCCACCTGGTTAGACATGCCACAAACAAACCGATACATACTATATTGACAGATATATACACAAATCCTTTTTTAAAAAAAAGTATATATTACTTTGGAAAAAAAAATTGTACCATAGAATAGAACATTAATTAATAGCTTTCTATTTCATTACAAACTATTGACCTCTGCTTGCTTACTGGACTACACTATTTGCCTCTGGGCTCTTCTTGTTAATGTTGACTCTCTTTTCTTCTTCCTCTTTTTTTCATTCCCCCTCTTCCTCTTTGTCTGGTTCTGCTGACACATTCTGTTTTACATAATGCTCAGTGTCCTGTGAGCAGGAATTCTAGTGGGATTGGCCATTCAATAATTTATCAGCCCTAGAGCCCATCACCTACCCTTCTCCTTTGATTTCCACTCTGCTGCACTCGTAACACATTTGTGGCCAAAGCATTCGGATGCACGGTTACATCTTTGGGATAGATTAGTAAATCTGTTTGAAAAGCAAGCAAATTAAGCAAATTAAGACTCCATTGAACCTTAAGGTGGTACCAAGTTAAGTTCCCTCCTGCATACATACATTTATTTTACAGCATTGTGCTAGCAGGGTACCACGGCCTTACATTGGAGCCACGCTTACATCGACTGCTGCCCAGCCTTACTTTACTTTTAGCCATCCAGCGGGTATAATTTATGACCTTGAGCTGCAAAATGTACTATGTTATTCTTACTGAAGAAGACAGAGAATCTTCAATGCTATCAATGGCAGTTCTAATATTACAGAGCCAAGTCATATCTCTTTATATCATCTCCCCGGCAGCTCATTCCCTCTGCAGATGGCCCATCTAATCACAAGGTGGGCAGAAGGACACACATCTTTAATATCCTGTCAGGGTGATAGTTGAGATAAGCCACAATAAATTGGCCTTCTCAGAAAGCATCCTATCAGAAAAAATACAGATTTTTGTTCAAAGCATTCCAGGTCTATCAAAAATACATAATATATCATTTTGTATTAATATTTTTTATTAGTAGTTGTATTTTTGTATCCCTGTGCTTAGTAATGAAGGGGACAATAGGTTCCTATTGAAGTTGTACTACCATGTTTTTTGAAATAAGAACATTAGCTAAAAAAGCAAAGTGTGAGATTATGTATTTATAATTGGGGTTTTGTTAATATTTGTTTTCTTTGACCAAAACGTTCTTTTACATTTGAGCACATTTCATTGCATTGGTAACCTTTTCCAATGTCTCTGCAATTTGTTGTGCTATAGATAAGTAGGCACGTTAACGTGAACCTCTTTAAAATGTTTCTGTAGGGGAAAACAAGGATCATGCCTTAAAATTAAAACTATAATGATTACAATGTATTCAGGCTAAAGATCAAGGAAATGTATCTTGCATTAGTTAGCTTTAAACAACGTTTCAATCCCTAGAATTTTGAGGTGTACCTGGAATTCTCCACAACATACATATACATTGGCTGTTACAGAGGATAACACTTGGTACAAAGTATTAATTTAACTTAAACTACCCTTAGCTATGAGTTTTAAAACATAGAACCATATATATATAATATATATTCCATGTTATAAGACTAGAGTTCAGTGGTGTTAGCCATGGAAAGAAAAAGCTGATTTGATGTTTTTAAAACTAAAATAATTATTTTTCTACCACATTATGACATGCCAAAGGTATTTATTTATATACAGTCCCATTGACAAGTTCTGTTTGTCATCCTGCAGTACGGCCTGAAGAAGAAAGAAGAGAAGGAAGCAGAAGAAAAGGCTGCTATGGAACAGCCTTGTGAGGGCAGCTTGACCCGCCCTAAAAAAGCCATCCCAGCTGGTTGTGGGGATGACGACGATGAAGAGGAAGAAAGTATTTTGGACACCGTACTCAAGTATCTTCCAGGACCACTTCAGGACATGTTCAAAAAGTAACCAAAAAACATATGAGACTTCTGCTCCAGCCAAACCCATGTCCAATTACAAATAAACAGGAAAGCCAATGGAACCTAGACCAAGAGAATTACACAAAAGCACACATATTAATAACACAAATAAGCATAGACAACCATTAGCACAAATACACGATTGGCTACACAGACAAAGAACACCTACATTCATAAATGCAGGCACACTCACAAACATGGACACAAAACACAACCTCTGCTGATTATTTATATTTTCCAAGAGATAGATCTTTATGCTTCACATTGTGTTGCACGGACCAAGCCTGTCACTGCTGCTCAAAATGCTGGTTTAAACGGTGACAGAATAATCAAGTTCTATGTATTTCGGACCTAGAGGACGAATGGTCAGTGTTGGATAGGATTACTAGCTGGAGGAGTGGATGGAGTTCATGTTTTTGCCCTATGTTCATTTGTTAAAAAATATTCAAAAATGCAATCCCTTGAGTCCTATGTAAACACAATGGCTACTTTTGCCTTGTGGCTGCAAGCAAAAACGTGAGTTAATATGTTGGGTTTACAGATCATCTGTCTGCACTGAGTCAGCAGGAGTCACATTGTGCGATATTTGGAAGATGTGGAGAAACCCTTGTGTATTTGCATCTGTTCTGTACTCTGTATTTTGAGATTTATGTCACTTTTTTCTAGCTCAGTTTCCTTATATTTCTTCATTGCTAATTGGACTTGCAGTGCACAGCTTCCTCTGCCCAGTCTTTCTTAAATCTCTATTTTATCTTTTTTCTTAAAAAGACACGGGGTCAATATGCCTTCTTACACACAATTAAACATCTAATGGTGTAATGCGGAAGCTCGATGCAAACTGCTTTTCTCTTAGCAGTGGTCCCGCACAAAGGAAAATAAGGAAAGCTGACCCTCAAGTGGACTCTAACATGGACCAACAGACTACTCTTTTAGACGTCGACTGTAATGCTGATTGCATGCTTAGGAAAAATATGAGCGTTTGATGCATTTTTTTAAAACAAACTACAAACACTGTGTGTCTTAGTTCTGTGTAGATCACCCATGTTAATGTTTACATTTGTAAAAAAAGAAAACAGAATCAGTTTAGAACAGCGTGTCTTAAACTTGCATTCACTGTTATGCATTCATGAACTGCATCATGTGTTTGTCTGTTCCCTACAGAAGGGTAACATTTATGAGAGGCTTAGGAAAGCTTCTGTGTTTTGGGGGGTTTTTTCGGGGGGGGGAGGCGAGAAAACCAAAGGGTTTTTTTTTGCCTTATCTGTTTTTTTTCTCGGTTTTTCCCCCCATATATCTGTTTATATGTCCTTAACTAACCCCATAACAATGTAGTTCATATAGTTGGTTGATTATCAAGGACCAAATAATAGATAAAAATCATATACATTTTTTTAAAGGGATTTTTTGTAAATGTAAGATGAATATGGTATTACAAATATACTACTAGAAACCCCTTATCATTAAACTATTCTTGCAGTGACATTCCAAGAAAAAGTATAATACTCTATGTGCATTGGTACTGGGGTTTATTACTTGGCCAAATCATAGAGATGTTATAGAAATATATAATAGATTGAGATTTATATAAATGTCCGATCTCTACCAATGACTACTGGAAAACGTTGTACTGTTAGAGAGATTTATTTGTATATAGCCACAACTCGTTAAAGCTACTTTAGTAATGCTACCGATTATATACATATGTTATATAGTTCTGTACAGCCAAATCTCCTAGAGATTTGGGAAATGTGTGGAGTTGTAGTAATATGTTATAGAACTATGGCAGCCGCCTTATAGATTATTATAAAATGATGGGTAAGATATGGTGAATTATTGTATTTCCAAAGCAAGTTGCTATTGCCATGAAAAATGCTCTCCAATGCATTGACAGTGTCACAGCTGTAATTATAACTATGGGGAGAGTCTTTCCATGACATCACATAAAGTAATCTATGTTAATTGCAACATGTATCCATTCTATTTTGATAGGGGTTGAAAGGGCTGAAAAATTTACATTGGACTATAATTCCAGCAATTTTGTATCGACAATTCTTTGGATTACTGTTTTAACCTTTGAAGATATATGGAAAAAAAAACGTTTTAAAACTAAGAGAAAAAGGCAAAACTTTGTATGAAAAACAGCTGATTTGTTATATGTTTCATTTGTGTGCTGCTTTGCAGCTGATGATATTTAATTGAAAGCGCTGGATGAGCTGTGAGCAGCCCTTGCAAACATCTGTGTAAAGATCTTGTATACGTGTTTATGTTATGTGTGTCTAGTGTGTATGTACAGTGAAATGTTCTATGTTATCATTATATTACATAAGTATATGTTTCTGTCACACATGATATGACTTCCTACCATTAAAGTGTATTTGTTTCATACATGCATGCTTCTGTTAACCACAGTGATCACTTTGAAGACACCAAGCTGCCCAGGTCGCTTGACTGGGAATGACCAGCAGTGACTAGTCATCGAAGCTGAAAAGCTTCTGTAGGAGATAAAGCCATAAAGCCATAATTTGCTGTCTTGTTTAAATCCGTGTTATATTCATATCTGAGTCCATTCTCTTCTGCGCACGAGTATCTAGATTTCCACCTACTCATCGCTGGATGTTCTGTGAAGAATAAATCTGCAAGCAATCATAATGCTTTTACAAACATTAACGCTTCGAGTTCCAGAGGACTGAATAACGCATTGATTTGAAATGCGTTGGGCATATTCTATGGCCCTCAGAGGGTTAAATTGTGAATGGGCTGTTGATATGTTTTAGCACAGAAGATATTTCACTTACTTTTTTTATTACAGATAAATACAACATATATATACAATACAGAGAAACAACTCGAGTGGTATTTTGTTTGTTTTTCTAATTGTACGTTTTGCTTGTGGTTTTTTTACCAGTTGACATTTGGGTACAATATGAACCTCACCTCTAAACACAACCAGGGAGATACTTAAAGGCAAAGGTGTCATTTTCTCCAGGGCCCCTGCTGGCATGGGGTCCTCAATTGCTGCCTACATGCTGCTGGGTAATTTATATGTTTGCTACACAGTGGGAACCCAGTGCTTGTCCCTTGGGCACCAAGTGTCAAGGATCCCTGCCTGCTGCTAGGTACATTATACATTTGCTTGCACTACACAGCAGGAATACAACGTGTGTTGAGTGATAAGGGGTCCCTGTTCTACAGCATGGGGTATTTTCAAAGGCAGCCATCATTTTTCATTAATGATCAGTGGTGCCAAAGGTTTTATTTAATTTCATGTCATGTGATGATATCAGCCAGTAAGAAACTAAGTTTGTAAGCACACGTTATGGTCATAAACATGGAAGCTGCATGACCTTTTTCTTGTAAGGAAAAGGCAAGACCAAAAGTGTGGCAGGTTCACCCAGCCAGCAGTCACAGCAGCATAACTGCTGCAGATTCTGTGTGAGTAGGAGCTTGAAACCATGTATGTATGTAAGTCACCATGTATGTACATGACGTGTGGATTCTTCTGTGTGAATGCACGTGGGGCCTTTATGGTTGCTCCATATCACTGCTGAATACTGAAGAAAGCGCAACAATTTAAGTAGGGCCGGCCCAAGGCAAAACGCCCCCCCCCCTTATCTACCCTTCCTCTCCCTCCGTCCCTGCCGCCCCCCCTTGTACTTACCTTTCAGCAGTCCTGCGGCGAGTCTTCCTGTTCGGTCTCGGTGCCGGCTTGTAATGCTGAGCGCCGGAAATCTTCCGGCACTCAGCATTACAAGCCGGCACCGAGACCGAACAGGGAGACTCGCCGCAGAGGAGAGAGAGGGGCGCCGAGCGGGTACTGACAGCTTGGTAAGCGAAAACCACTCGGCGCCCCTTTCTCTTTCGCTTTAAAAAAAAAAAAAAAAAAAAAAAAAAGGGGCTTGGGGCCGTCTGGAGCGGTTGCCCCACTCGGCTCCATTGTCGGGCCGGCCCTGAATTTAAGTATACAGTCTAAAGGGCCAACCAGGGTCTTCCTGCTGCAGAACCCCCTCACTGGGGTTGAGGCTTATTAATTTAGCTATTGTAACATGTATGCAGCATAGTGGGAACAAAAAAGTACTGTGTGTCAGAACCCCATAGCTTTGTGGATACCCTTCCTATTCTCTTAAATCCGATTCCTAATTATTCAAGTGACTGGGGCTTTCTAATTCCAGGCTGAATTCTGATGCGCCAATTTTTGCATAAGTGAAAATAACTCCAGAATTGTAGAAAGGATGTTAAGTTATCACATTAAGCATCCAAGTGCATACTAATGTGTGTTTATATATATATTTAATTATAGTGGATGAAGGGGCCACATGCGATCTTGATCCTGCCTGCCTCTAAACACACAAAATGACACAAGTATATAACAGTTATTAGATAGGATGCACACTATATATTTACCAAGTGTCCTGATTTTGTGTCCAAAATGTATGTCCAGCTCAAAATAGCCTCCAGCTGAGCCTTCTAAGCATGCACAATGCTTGGTTTGTTGCCACAAGGTTAAAATGTAGACTACACAAATTATAGTCTAGAATACACTTCCTTAGTTTTTGGAGAGGTGTATATATATATATATATATATAATAAATTATTATTTGTGGCATTGGGACTTTGGGGAACTCTGCGGGTACATTTTGTGTTTGAAAAAGTTATGTTTCAGCAACATCTTGAGACAACCCCTCTTTAGACTTCTAAGACCCCCTGGAAATCTCATATTAGCCAGTGCTGGAGCTGACCAGCAATAGGCATTTGCAAATAAGCAGTGCGAATCAGGAGGTTAGTTTCCCTGGCAAAGCCAATGGCTGGGGGCAGCTAAACTTAGCAAATGTGTAGAGAGGATTCTAATGAATTCTGATATGCATTTGCATGCAAAAACAGCTTAAATATAAGGTAAAACACTAAAGTGTGTATGATGGCTGGAGTGTACCTGCAAATGCCTGTTTTAGTGAATATACCCCTATTTTTTATTCTCTAAACCAATAAAAAATATAGGTATATAAAATGTGATATTTTGCAGCTAAATGGTACAGATTGAAGGTAATTCTCTGCCTATTCTGCCAAATTTAACACTTTTAGTACTAAATGTAGTTACTCTTTCTGAGGAAAACATTAAATTACAGGTTTGTTGAGGTTCATTTTCTTAGCATACTAGAAAGTACAGTAACTGTCATGTTTAATTGGAACAGGACCTTTAAAAGAAGCACAATTTTAGCACAATTTTAGTAAACTGAAGTCATTCAATCTTACCCATACTGTGCAAAATATTTCTGCTTACAGGAGGTTAGTTGCAATGAAGCAATTTTACTACACAGCTTCTTATGGGGGAAAAATCTTCCTTTTTGGATCGGCATAAAAAATACTATTGGGAGAGGTCAAAGGTCCGTGCTGCTCAAGCTTTTCAGTTTTACTTTTTTTCAGTGCATTACTAAAGCCTCTAAATATTGATTAACTTAAAAGGGTACTTATGGAAAACACATAAAATGCATTTTACCTAAGCCATCCCTAGAGAATGTTATTTTTATAAGCATCTGCTTGAACAAAGAAGATGCACTGGAAAACTGATCACTTGCTCATAAATAATAATTTCATATTGTTGCATGCGCATAGGGGATTCATATTAATGAATTGCATTTTCATAATAATAACTTGAATTAATTTGCGATATTTCAAGTTAGGAAGAAAAAAAACATAGCACAATGTACACCGGTTTTTCCGAATCTCTGCCTTTTTTGTATTATTATTATTTTGTTATTTTAAACCTATATAGTATATAGTGACATTATCACTGACCACTACTGATTACATTGTTTTAATAAATATCTTAAATTGCAAAATATGGAATTTAACCAATTTAAGGTCTGCAGGGCTCCAATATCCAACACAAAGGACTCAGTCCTAGCAACCCCCGACCCCCTTGTAATGCCAGCCGGCGCACAAGGAAGAAGCGACTTGAGGCAGGATGCAATCCATTCTTCAAGGTTTTACGAACCTTTCCTATTGCTAGTTGCTACACTGCCTTTCATCACATCTTATTACCCTGGGGTCCTTCATGTCATAAACACTCAATGGGGAAAGGGGCCGTTGTGGTTGCACTTCTGAGGATGTTTGGGCACGACAGGGACCTTACAAAAAGATCTGGGACTGAAACCCTGTATGAACTGTAACCTACCTTTTCTGTTCATTTTTAAACATGCATATAAAAATACATATTATTGAATATATATTGTATTAATAAAAGCAGAAGAAATATTCCCTAAACCCTTTATACCTTTACCCAGCTGCTTTTCAAATGACTTGCATACTTGTGGCTTCGCCCTCTTTGTTTCAAGGGCACCCTGCAGGAGCACCCAGATGTCCCTGTATCAGTAGTATAAAGTGCAGCTGGAAGGGGATAGTGAAATTTGTCACTCTACATGATGCCAGATCTCACAATGGTGCGTCAGCCCTGGCTGGGTACAATCTTCTCACTCTAATGCTATACACTCAGGCACTCTAACACCGTACACAAATCTCCTCTCTTCCCCTCTCCCTGGTGCCACTAACCTTAGGCTCACCCTGACACTCTAACACCATACACTGACATACACTCATACTAATATTATTGTCAGACTCTCAGACTCTACCTCAATATTGTGGACTGGAACCTTTTTTGCTGAATAGCCAACTACCTCTCTTGAAAGGCTATACAGGGAACATAGCAGAAAACCACCTGGCAGGGAGCAGGCATAGCAACTGACAGCAGACGGGTACGGTGCAGGAAGCATGTAATAATGAAACAGCCGGAACAGCCGCAGTTAAAAGTTGGTTAACGGTCTGAGGGCAGGCTGAGGTTACCAACAGGTTAACGTTCCAAATGGCTCATCTGGTTTTTGAATCAACTATTACTTATTAATTAATTAGGATACGTTTATATATATATAGCCCAAGTTTTTTTTTTCTTATTATTCTTTCTATGTGTACCTGTACTACATCCACTGGAAGGTTATTCTACTTTCTGTAGAAGTCTCTCACATTACCCCTTAGGCTTCCATGCTTCCTTTTGTTCTAGAACTCTTCTTCCTTTTAAAATGATTTCCTCTTGGAGTTTAAACTTTTTGGCATATTTTAAGGTTTATATCATGCCTCCCCCCAGCATTGCATTTTCCTTTCTGGTTTGAACATATTATGGTTGTTAAGCCTTTTCTTTCATGCGCATGCTAGGTCCCTTTATAGGTCCAATTTGAATTCTCACTAAATTCTATGTTCCGTTCTGAAGGCATGATCTTCAGAACTGGACAACTTATTCTTAATGACGCCTTATCAGTTACTTGTAAAGCAGGATTACTACATCTGCTTTTTCCTGTTCTAGGATATTTTACTGTCCAACCTAGCATTCTAGTAGCTTTTGTCACCACCCACCTTTAAATATTTTAAAATAATAAATCCCCCAAGTCCCTTTTCTTCTGATTCATTTAAGACTTTATTCCATCTTTGGATTTTTTTTGTCCTAAATGTATTATTTTACAGTAGTTTCTTAGACTTGTCTCCCTTCCTCCACCACAAAGACTAAACTATCAGGAAGCCTGAAGTGAATCATGATAAACATGATTAATAGAACTGCACATGAAAATTAATGATGACAATTTGATATATTGAGTCAGTCTTGCATTGAATGCCAATGAACCGATTCGCCATAAAACTAAGTGTGTATATGTATTGATGTTCTTACTCTAAACATATACTAAATTTTTCATCCTAACACACAAGCGGGTAAAAATGTTTATCTAATTAATCATAGGCCGTTTGTCTAATTACATTATTCCACTTTCCTTTACTATTTAAAAAACATGTTAAGTGCCCAAACAGGTGGGGTTATCAAAATATTTTCACCCTCCAGTTGTGCAACCCTGGTACTGTCATACATGCAGACATATAGATTATAGCAAATATTTAAAGATCTCAGTATAAAAAATTACAAATGTTGTCACGGAACCAGAAGTCTTTAGTTGGGAAATTATCCTATGAAGCACCCAAGCAGAATCACTCGCTTTTCAGGAGCTATCTGGGGGATAGGAAAACAATATAGTTACAGTGAATTGTTAGCAGCTTTTTCACTCAATAAAGTAGACGGTCACTAGTACTGAGTTTAGCTAAACAAGCACTGATTTATTATACACTGCAGAACAATGTGAAGGTGATAAAACACTAGATTACATTTTCAATTAGCTTACAGAACAGATAAACCAATAGACAGAAGGACTTTCGCAAAAACAACCAATTAAAAGAGACAGATTTTTGCACACACTTAGAGTGGGAGTAAAGTGGCTCATGGGATGATTGCCCCTCCTCCTAGGGGAGGACAGCCTATCAAAGAAGGGCATACATTTTCCATTAAAATCGTATAGGGAATGGTAACCAATCAGAAGAGCCTGCATTATTTGCGGTATTTAACAGGGATCAGCATAGGCAGCCCACCTCATCCTTTATTATTGGCGGCTGCCTGATGCTGATCACGGGACCCCTCTTCCCCTGCCAGGCAGCAGCACTCTCACTCTCACGCCTCTGCTATTATGCCTCTGCTTTGTGACAGTTGTTCTTTATCTTTCAAACCACACAGCCTTTTGTTAAATTGAGTGGATCTGGGACCGTAATCTCTCCTTGCTAGGGACATGAACTATGATTTTCACGTTGGGAATAGTTTTTTTTTCACATCTATGCTTCAAGTCTTTTGCTTTTTACTGATAATTCCTGTGAATCTTCAGTAGGCACATTTCCACTTTTGTGACTAAGGGAATTCTTGTGTTAGCCAGAAGTGCCATTTTTGGGGGGGAGTTGTGCCACATTTTACATGCATTTATTTACAGTATGTATTTATTTTAACTACCTGTGCTTTATTCTAGACATTTACATTACAGAGAAAGGGTCCAAACACCAAGGCATTAGTTCAAATAAAAAGAATAATCAATGCCAGGGTTTGCTAGGAATAATAATGCCTCCTGGCAAAGGTCGATTTATATTCTCCAATATATGAAAGTGTTGGATTTTGATGATAATCTGTGCAGTTTACAAAATCATGTTTCATACCTGTCATGTTAAACTAAAAACAGCAATAATATTTTGCTGAAGCTGTTTACATTTGCATTGCATAAGAGAAAACACTGATCAAATGATGGGAAGCCACAGAGATTTTAGTGTCCATTGAATCAATGCAGCAGATTCCCTAATGATATTTTGGTTACTATGCAGTCTCAAAGCAAGATTTAAAAGTATGGTTTGATCTGTTATGATATTTAGTTTATAAGCATGACACCAGTTCATACAAACTTTTTATTTATACTATTAATATATTAATAACATTATTCTTTAACAGGTCCTTACTTATGTTCAGAGAAGAGCAGTCCAAATCGGAAGAATATCAATGCGTACATGCAAAAGATTAGGGACTGATGATCACTTGTGATAAACACTGTGTTGGTTCATAAATTCTTCAGTTTTGCAATGTTATGCTAAGGTTTGAAGGCAAGCAACAACTGCTTAAAGAGCAGCCTAAAGGGAAAGCTCGATTTTTCCCACAGTCAGCTTTGAGAGGTTACCACTGATACAAACATCCCTGATCTAACTGATCAAAAAGCAATAGCATGAATGCCCAAGATCCAACCCTTTGCTTCCAATGGCATGCCAAAGGTCCCTGAAATGTGAAAGAAGTTACCCAGCCTCTCTCAGTAACGAAGGGGGGTACCATATAATAATATAGGGGCATCCATTTCTAATTGCATTTCTGCCCTGAGATACAATGGACCACATTTATAAAGGCTAATTCCAGATTAATGCAAACTATGCAGCATTGTATAGGAACACTTGTTTACATGCTTCATGTTCATATTTATAACTCTTGCCCAGAACATCTCAAAGTTTTACATAGTTTGGCAGAAGAGTCATGAGATTATTAGAGTCATTCTTTTCCATTTACCCAAAGGGCCAAAGAATAACTAACTGCCAGAAACAGGACATCCTTTATCTCATATTACATCTTGCAGACACATTAATTTTCCTATCTCTTTCAATTTCTTTTCCATCTGTCCTGTGCAGCTCTGTTTTCATTCTTAATTCCAGGCTAGTGTGTATATTCTATTCTTTCATCTTCTACTCTCTCCTCTACTTATTATCTTTTGTCTCCAGTCTTTGGTGTATCATTTTAAAAGCAATTAGTGGATCTCCATCTTCTGCTTAGAATCAATTAACTAATTAAGAGGATGTCCTCTGGCAGAAATTGAACTTAAAAACCTAAGTAAGCTTTTTTTTTTAACTGAAATTCACCCCTCGAGCAGCTCACAAACCCTATCCAAATGGAAAACCGGTGGGTGGAATTCATTAAAGATTTATACCTGCTTACAAAATTGAATTATTGAATTGTCTGCTGTGGCTGGTCTGTAAATAACAAAAGAACCCAGTAAATATGTCTCTGTCATACACAAACATAAAGAAATTACTAACGTTACCTTAGAATGCAATTTGAAAGCAATCCTAGCCCAAGAAGTTCCTGAGAACATCAACACTGATGCATTAACACAATGAGTGCAGTCAACGCAATTAACCCTTGAGGGTAATTTTCATCATCAAGGCCTTTTATATTCACAAAGTGTTTTTTGTGGCCAACTCAACCCAGAGCTAGGACAAACCTTTTGGGCAGCCTAGCAACAATTTTCAACAGAGTTTCATTTTTAGCTAAGGAAAACATGAGCTTTATGGAACCATTACATTTCTTTCCATCTTTGAACTTAACTATATCAAATATATTTTATAGGCAGAAGCTGAACAATTAGCACTGCAGGTATAACTGGTTAAATTTGTATAGAATATGAATACATTTGCTAAAAACAAGGTGAAAGTTCACAAAATTAAGAACACACCAAAATTCCATTTATTAGCTATAAATTAAAAAAAGAAAAGGGAGGATAAGTCTATATAGCCACAACAGGGTAGTTTCAGTAGAGGTTAGGGTTAGCTGCTAATTGAATTAAAAAAAGAACCTCGAATCTCCAATGTAATACCTGTTTTCATTAGTCCCACATCCGATCATCACCTAGTATGTCCTAATTTCTCCCCATAATGGGGTGCACCCATGACAAGAATACTAGCCCTATATAACCCTACTTAATTGAACATAGGAATAATTGCCCTATCCTAGTGTTCAGATCTTAAGTTCAATAGAAGGGTAAAACAAAGTCAATCTTACTGAGAAAAAAACAACTCCTTGGCTACCTTTGGGTTCTGCCCTCGTACTTTTTCAGCACAAGCCAGCAAAATCTTAACACGCGTACAGCAATTTTATTTAATGCTTTACTAATTAATTTCATTTTTTTGAGATGGTGACAAAACTTTATATATCATATCACTTTTTTAGTTTTCAAGCATTTTTAAATCATGGGATTATTATTTGCAGAATGCTTAGCTTTATAGCAGGCTCATTACTATTTTGGTTTTAGGCTTTTGGCATAGTGTGTTTATACCATAAACACATGGTTAATGAATACACTTTTAACCAATGGAAACTCTTAAGGCTCCAGTTTAAAAAATGATCTACCGTAAAACATGCCTACGCCTATCTCTGTTTTGAATTATACTGATTAGTGATATCATAAAATCTAAGTCTATCATTAAAAGTGTAAGATGCATAAACAGGGCACTATTTAGATCAGATAACCATTGGAAATTAAGTAGCTATGGAAACAGAAAGCAAGTTTTGAAAGTTGTTGCAAAAAAAAATGACTATGAAAGATCTGCAAAATCATCTGTCTTTGGCAGGAGTATTGAATAAAGGTAAAAGGTAACAACTAAAACTCAAGCAAGTAAAATGTACATATACCGTTCTCTAAAACAGAATGTAAAATTTCCTGTGTGACATTGAAGATGCTCATGCTTCTAAGCTCATTGGCCTTAACATCAACAATTTCTCCACATGATTGCTTCCAGTCGAGTATCCATTTTTGTGTTACATTATTAACAGAATCTATTCAATACGTCAGTGGAACAGCCAGTTGCTACTTTTCTAGAGAACTCAGCTATGCACCAGGATAATTGAAAATATAAATTATTTCGACATATACCACATTTAGAGATACAACATTTACTTTGGGTGGCCTAGGGTCATGGGGTAGTCCCAAAAAATAATAGAAAGACTGCACTCAAGAAGGATCATGAGAATTATGCACTGTAAAATGATACATTTGCAACTTTAAACTCAATATAAACTCCTGACTTATGAAAGAGAGGGAGCTGTGGGGATATCATCTCTTTGTCAGCAATGCAAAAGCAATATGATTTATACGCTCTCCTTTTCAAACCATGTAACAATATTTATAAACATTATAAACTTCCCACCATATATCATACATAGCGTTCGCTGACCCAAACCATCAGTTATCCCCTACCTTCCCTAATGCATATGGGGATTTCCTTCCATGACAGGGTTGTCAAAGTCTAGGCCTTGGGGCCCCTCAAGAACTGGAGTTTTGACACCCCTCTTCTATGAATTGAAGACCTACACATGTAATTCTGTCTACCAGACATTTTTGCTAAAAGCTACTTACACTGGGACACTAGTGACAGATGAATGAATAATATGGCCCTATATATGCCGCAGCAAACAAATTTGAAACAAGACTGACAATTGTAATGAATGCACTGGAGTGCTTGCTTTCATTTCTGTTTCAATTTGACCTAAAGAGATTAGTTTGGATGGGAAGTCAGTATACATAACATCACTTTATAATCTTTAAGCAGAAGACTTTTTTGTGAACCCTAGAGGCCACACTGATATACCAAAAAATAAGGCTGACAATAAAGCATGAACAAAGTTCTAAGTGGTTATGATCTTCATATTCCCTTTGATTTGCTACCTCCTAAAATATCAAATATGATGTTTGTGGCCAACTAATAACATAGTTACTGAACAGCAATTGAGAGAACATCAAATGCACTCCAGGACTTAAATAAATAAATAAATAAATAATAATAATAATAAAAACTATACACAAGAATAGTTTAAAATAGCATATTATCCTTCTGTCAAACCTTGATTTTTGTAAATTGCTATTAAATAACATGTTGGTAGAATTACATTTCTATGTTGGAAGTTTCTATCTGTTTCTGCAGCTGTAAATGCATTTAAATGTTTCCTTTTACATCTTCTATAGAGACAACTACTAGTTTGTCATTTGACAAACCTTAGAAGTCCACAAAGATTGTTACAGCCCAAACTTGGAGAGCCTTAGTCATGTACACAATATGCTCATATAACACTAACAAATAAGTATTTGTATGTTTAGATTTTGAAAGTATTTAGTCAGCTACCTAACTTTCCAATAAGGCAACCTAGACACTTTCCAAGACTCCAATGTCTTCAGGGGACTCACACAAGGGAGACACTGCCATTTTGACCATGATCCATGAACCACTATGTACCACCCATATTCCTAAAACACTGAAAATAAATACTTATACATTTGAAACAAACAGCCCTATTGTACTTAATATTCTTTGTTGTAAATTACAGAAGCTACCTTCTAACAGCACTACTACTTGGATCTTACCCAGATAAATATGGAGGATCTATCATATTGACTTTCATGCTCTCCCAATGAAGGATATGCAGATGGTTTTAGCCAAGTTTTTACTTTTTGTACATTTAAGTATATATTTTATAGTGCTACGGGATATGATGGCACTATATAAAACAATACATAATAATGATACATAACGTCAACTGGCTTAATATACAAGAAATAATATACAATATAATATACAAGAAATTACTAAAAAGGAAAAGCACTTTTGGTCTGTGGGACTTACAGCGTGAATATGTCAACAATACCCTTTGAGTCTTATACATGTAAAGTGTTAAAATAACAGCTGTCATTAACTGTTTGTTTCATGTACATATGTGAAGCATTCATGTCTGAGTTCTGAGTAAAAAGAGATAGGTTTTCTTCCCCAGGTAAAATAAGGAAATGCTGAGTAGAGTGAATGTTAAATTGCAAAAGGAAACTCACTAATATTGTCACCAAACGGAGAGGCCTGTTTTTTTGTTTCTGCCTGTGAGAAGAAGAATTGGCAGGGGAAGGTGACTGGGGTGTTATTTACAACAAGAGAAGGCATCTGATATAACAGGCAATTCAGTCTAAAGTCATCCATAGGTTATCTATTGTTCTTGTTATGGAGCAACTGCTTAGAAAACAGGTACAAATGCAATTTAAGATTAATCAGATAATTGATTAGCTAAGCAATGCAACATTGCATTTTATTTAACAAGCTATTTTTTATTTTAAAGGGTTTTTTCTTTATTGTCAGACACTAATTATCATTGCACAAGAGGCTGCAATGAAGCTTAACCCATTCTTTAACCGAGCACTTTAATTTGGTCTAAGCCAAAATAACTTTCACGGTCCTGGCACTTCTATGGCAGATGCCTTTTTTATTTTTATGTGTGCTTTCATTGCAGTACCACATATAACCACCAGGGCCTTGCATAACAAACAAACAAACAAAAAAACTGAATTTGACAACAGATAAGCTCATCTAGTCTGCCAATTCTTCTTGCTGTAAAGACCTGAAAATGTATTACCGTATTTGCTCGATTATAAGACGACCATGATTATAAGACGACCCCCCAAAATCTTAATATTAATTTATGAAAAAAAGAAAAAGCCTGAATATAAGACGACCCTATAGGAAAAGTTTTACCAGTAAATGTTAATTCATGTAAACTATGTGAACAATTGTTTGTTAATAAAAGCTACGATTGAGAAAAATATTTTGTTTTTATTTCCTTTTTTTTCAACCTGCCCCCCAGTTATGCACATCTGCCCCAGAAATGCCTTATACCCCCTATATGCCACTGTGCCCCATGATATGCCTTTTAACCCTCTAAATGCCACTGTGCCCCATGATACACCTTTTAACCCTCTATATGCCACTGTGCCCCATGATATGCCTTTTGACCCCCTATGTGCCACTCTGCCTGCAGAAATGCCTTATACCCCTATATGCCACTCTGGCATTTAGGGGGTTAAAAAGGCATATTATGGGGTAGAGTGGCATATAGGGAGGTATAGGGCATTTCAGGAGGCAGAGTGGCATATAGAGGGTTAAAAGGCATTTCTGGTGGCAGAGTGGCATTAAGGGGGTTAACAGGCATTTCACAGAGCACTCTGCCTCCAGAAATGCCTTATGCCCCCCATTTAACACTCCCTCCCCCTCCCTCCTCCAAACTTACCGGAGCTTCTGAGTTCCCCAGTGCTTAGTCCGGGCAGCGTGTAGAGCTCTACGCGAATCGAGTAGAGCTCTACACGCTGCCCGGACTAAGCACCGGGGACTCAGAAGCACCGGTAAGTTGGGGGGGGGGCATAACACGGGAGGATCCAGGTCCTCTGCATCGCTGCAGGGGATCTGGATCTTAGTCTCATAGTCAGACCTATTTAAGGTCTGATTATAAGACGGCCCCGATTATAAGACGAGGGGTATTTTTCAGAGCATTTGCTCTGGAAAAAACCTCGTCTTATAATCGAGCAAATACGGTATGTCCTTGGTCAAATTAACAGCTACACAAACAACAAGCCATATGCCTATCCCATGCATGTTTAAATTCCTTACTGTATTAACCTCTACCTCTACCTGAGAGTTTGTTCGACCATAATATTAGTAAAATAAAATTTCCTTACATTATGTGTTATTCTCTGCCCATCCAGTTTTAAAATATAATTTATTGCACTAACATCTCTCCTCTTGTGAAATATACTTCCTTTTCGTGCTTTGCTGAATCCCTTTATGTATTAATGTAATCACATTCCCTCTCTTTTCTCATTCAAGCAATTCATATCAAAATCATTTAGTATGCCCTGATAATTTTATCCTGCAAACCATTCACCATTTTAATAGCCCTATTTTGAGCTCTCACTAGAATATCTAGGGGGGGCGTGGCCGACCATTGGAGAAGATGGCTGCTTGAGAGCTGAGCTCCGTCGGTTCCCCGGTATTATTAGCTCTTTTAGCTATAATTTGCAATTATGGTGCGTAACAGACAACAGTCCTCCACCCCATCGGGGCCTGGGGAGAGTGCTATGTCCTCGGCGGCCTCCCTTCGGGAGTATTTTCGCACCCCGGCAGCTCTGGCCTCACAAGCGCTTGGAGACCACGTGGACACTTCGCCCGAGGGTTCCCGTGATTCCGAGGACAGACATGACGATGTGGCCACGGGCATGCCTGCTGCACTTACCTGTTCGGCGGATGTTCGCCAGCTCTTTTCCTCGGCTCCGTGGAAGGCGGACTTCAGCACGTTGCTGTCGGAGCTTAAGCAGACTGTGACTGAGGCCGTGGCGGGCCTTCGAGCTGACCTAGAGGGGTTGGATCGCCGTCTTGCGCTCCGGGAGGCGGAATCCACTCAGCAGGCTCAGAGAACGTCTGCCTTGGAGTCCGCGTCTGCCCACCATGCCTACTATCTGGCCGAATATCGGCGGAGACTGGAGGACCTCGACAATAGGGGCCGACGCCATAATGTGTGCATTCGGGGCCTTCCTGAGGAGGCTACGCACGCTCCTGAAGATGTTGGAGGTCTGGTAGTTCGCCTCTTTAATGATCTCTTGGGAAGACCTCCCGACACTGCGATTTCTCTGGATCGTGCCCACAGGGCCCTGCGTCCTAGGGGTTCCCCGACGGCTCCACCGCGGGATATCGTCTGTTGTGTTACCGATTTCCAGCTGAAGGAGCAGATCATGCGGCGTGCACGGGAAGTGGGTTCCTGGACTTATCATGGCTCTACGGTCGCCCTGTTCCAAGACCTCTCTGACATCACACTACAAAATCGTAGGATGCTGCAACCTCTTACATCTGAGCTCCGGAACCGTGGCATTCCTTATCATTGGGGATATCCCTTTAGCCTGAACGTGCGCTCTGGTGGCTCTACTTACTCGCTCCGCTTCCATCGTGAGTTGTCGGCGTTCCTCCGAGATCTTCGCCTACCTGCGCTACGGCTCCCCGACTGGAACTTACCTGCTGTCCCGGCGGATCGTGGTTCTGGTGGCGCTGCTACGGGATCTTCACGTCAGGGAGAGAGGTTGTCTAGTCGTGCTCCCCGTTCTGGATGGCTGCCTGCTCGTGTTCCAGAGGCGATGGATCCTGAGGAGTGAGCACCTGGTGTCGTGTTCCTGCTGTTCTGACCAGTTGCGGATGTGTTCATGACTGCGTTGGTGTACCTACCGGTTATCGGCACCTGGACCGTTCCTCCACCTGCCGTTGTTTTTGATTCGGGGATCCTACCTTGCCCCCCCTTGACTAGAGACTCTGATGCGAGCTGTCTGCTACCTCTGACCTGCCTTGTGGATGCTTTCATGTATCGGGATCCGGACACCCCCCCCTTTTTTGGCTGGGTCGTCGTTCTGGACTGATTCAGTTTATGTTTTTAGGGGATTTTGTTTGTTTGGTTATTTTTTTTTTTTTTTTTTCTTTTTCCAGGTCGGGGGAGGGTGGGTGACCGTGGCTTATGTTTACGGTGCCTACCCTGCGATTGCTGCTATGGAGCTCTTCCCGTCGTGAGTCCCCCAGGGCCCTGAGATGCTGTGTCGGGTGTTTATGTGCTGGTTCTGGACTCTTGTTTTTGGGTTATGGAAGGGGGGGGGTTTCGGCACTTTTGGGTGGGGGGCGGGCGGGGGGGTGTTTTGTTCTGTTTACCTTTTTTTATTTATTTTTTTTTTTTTTTGCGCTGATTTCTCGGTCCTGCCATTTGCCCTCTGACGTGCTCCCGGTAGGTGGGTGGGATGTTTCACGCTTACTCGCTTCTGGGTTATAGCACACTACACTTCTCCCTCTGTGTTTGTTTTTTGGGGGTGTTCGGTGGGGATGGTATGGATTGTGCACTATGCTATCTTCTGTGCCGGGGACCGGCGATTGGTCTCATGTTCTCTTTGATTAAACGTTTTGATTTTGTTTTTTGGCGGATTCTTTCTCGGCCGTCCTTCCGCCTCTTACCGTAGGCGCCGTTCTGTGCTGGTGGAACACTGTGGTTCTGCTGTTCTGGAACCTCCAGTGTATTCTCTTCCAGCTGACGCCCTGGGTGTTTTTCTGGAGGGTGGGGATTGTTTTCCCCCTCCTCCCTGTTTCTTTGTTTGTTTAGTTGTGCTTCTTCCCTTTCCTTGTTTTCATCTCCCTCTCTTGGTGTCTGTCTCTCCTTCCCTTCCCCTTCCTTGTTGGGTTCTTTCTCTGTCTAGTTGTCTGTTTGCTGTGTCCCTTCCCCCCTGTTTCTCTTGTTTTTGTCCTCATTTCCTTGTGTTTGTCTCTCCTTCCCCCCCTTCTCCTTTCCCTTTTTTGTGTTTCCTTTTCCTCTTCCTCTCCCTGTTCCCTTCTCTCTTTCCCTTGGGGGTCCGGAATTGTGCTTCAGGAGATAATCTCCCTCCCAGTACCTTCGTCCTATATTATGGCTTCTCGACCTGCCGAACTTGTTGTGCTCTCGATCAATGCTAAGGGGCTTAATGTCCCTGAGAAACGTTCTATTATGCTTAGGGATTTAAAGCATCGGCGTGCCTCTGTTGCGTTCATTCAAGAGACTCATTTTAGGTGCGGGTCTCATCCTACTCTGCGGTCGCAAGATTACCCCGTTGCCTATTTCAGTAACAATCCACAATCCAAATCGAAAGGGGTCGCTATTTTGTTTTCTACTCATGTCCCGCTTGCTGATGTCACCCATTTAGCGGATTCGGAGGGTAGATTCCTCTTTGTGAAGGGGAGATTAGCTGATACCTGGTACACGTTTGCTAATGTCTATGTTCCTAACACTGGACAGCACTTGTGGCTTTCTAAGACGTTTCGAGCCTTACGCCGCTTTCAGGAGGGGATGTTAATTTTTGGTGGGGATCTCAATGTTGCTCTATCTCCCCGCTTGGATACGTCCGCGGGGGTGTCTCAGACCCCCTCTCGTGTCTTGAAGCGTATCCATTCTTTGCTCACATCTGAGCAACTGGTGGATTGCTGGAGGGCTCTTCACCCTTCTGATAAGGATTTCAGTTTTTATTCTGTTCCGCACGACAGGTATTCTCGCATTGACTGTTTGTTTGTTACTCACTATTCTCTTCCTCTCCTGCTTGCTGCCGCCTATGGTCCCATTACGTGGTCTGACCATGCTCCCCTGTCCTTGACGCTGAAATATCCCCTGTCAAGAGCTACCCAGAGCTCTTGGAGACTGAATGAGTCTCTGCTCGCTGATACCCTTGCCTCGGAAGGCACTGCCGAGACTTTACGCAATTATTTTTCGGACAATGTGACTCCCGATCTGCCTCTTCCTACGATCTGGGAAGCTCATAAATGTGTTGTCCGCGGTCAGCTTATTAAGTTGGGGGCTGCTAGGAAAAGAGCCCATGCTCACAAGCTTAGTGATCTATATTTGCAGATAGAGAGGTTGGAGAGGGTGCATAAGGACACAATGTTAGCTGCGGATTTTGCGCGTCTGCTTGCGCTTCGTGCAGATCTCGCTGCTATTCTTAATGTCCAAGCTCAGAGATCTTTTGTTCATCTTAGGGCCCTCTTCTATGAACATGGGAACAAGCCGGGGAAATACTTTGCCCGCGCTTTGCGTAAGAGGAGGCAACTCTCCTATATCTCCAGGATTCGCTCCGCAGGGGGTGTCTTGCGCTACCTCCCATCCGAAATTGCGCACGAATTTGTAGCCTTCTATTCTAACCTCTACAACCGCTCCCCTACACACGACTCCTCTGGTGATTCGGAGGCTCGTCGATTGGCTATTGCTCACTATCTATCCCGTTATTTACCCCGTCGTCTGTCCAAATTGGACTCTGAACAGTTGGAGGTGCCGATATCTCTGGACGAATTGTCTAGGGCGATTAAGCTTTCTAAACCGGGGAAATGCCCGGGTCCAGATGGTCTTTCTTTGGCCTATTATAAAAAGTTTTTTGATATTTTGGGTCCCCATTTGGTCTCTGTGTTTAATTCTATCTTGAAGGGGGACTGCTTTCATCCCCATACTTTGGCGGCCACGGTAGCTGTGATCCCCAAGGAGGGGAGGGATGCTGATCTGTGCGGTAGCTATAGGCCTATCTCCCTGTTGAATGTGGATGTGAAACTATTCTCCAAAATACTGGCTTTGCGATTGGGTAGATTTCTTCCGGCTTTGATCCATCCTGATCAATCGGGCTTTGTGCCTGGTAGGGAATGCAGGGATGGGACTATCCGTGCGATGAATCTTATCCACCTGGTTCGGCATTCGGGGGTCCGGTCTATTTTGCTTTCTACAGATGCTGAGAAGGCATTTGACCGGCTCGACTGGACGTTCATGCTCGCTGTGCTTCAGGAGGTCGGTCTTGGTCCTCACATGTTGGGTTGGGTCTCGGCTCTGTACTCTCGGCCTTCGGCCAGGGTTCGTATCAATGGGGCTCTCTCCCCCTCGTTCCCTATCTCCAATGGCACTAGGCAGGGTTGCCCGCTTTCCCCACTGCTTTTTGTCCTCTCCCTGGAACCCTTTTTAGAGGCGTTGCGCCTTAACCCGGATATTTCAGGGATTGTCTCTGGTGGTATACAGCATAAGACGGTGGCTTTTGCGGACGACATGTTATTTGCACTTACGACTCCCCGCGTTTCGCTTCCCGTGCTCCTCAAGGAATTTCGGCTTTATGGTAGTCTCTCTAATTTGAAAATTAATGCGGCTAAATCTGAGATATTGAACATTTCCTTACCTAGGGCGGAGGTGGACTCTTTGACCTCCTCCTTCCCATTCCGGTGGTGCGCTCAGGCTCTGCGACACCTGGGGGTCTGGCTGACTGCGGACCTCTCTCTTTTGTATAGGTTTAATTTTCCTCCACTGTTTGATGCGATTCGCAAGGACCTTCGTTCGTGGGGATCCTTGGTTATTTCTTGGATTGGTAGAGTTAATGCCCTTAAGATGAACGTTCTTCCCCGCATATTATATCTTTTGCAGGCCTTACCTATAGTTCTACCGAGGACCTTTTTCTCGACGGTGCGCTCGTTGTTCCTGTCCTTTATTTGGGCTAGAAAATCTCCTAGATTGGCCATGGCGCTATTACAGAGGCCTAAAGTGCAGGGTGGTCTGGGGTTGCCTTGCGTCCGCAATTATTACTTTGCTTGCCATCTCTTGCGGTCCTTGGAATGGACATACCGCCCTTCCCATAAATTGTGGATACCTTTGGAGGCGAGCGCTTGTCTAGTCCCAATCCAAGCACTTACCTGGCTGCCTCCATGGGTGGCTCGGCGGCAGGTGGAGGGCAATCCCTTTGTGTTGGCCACCTTACGGGTGTTACAAGCTGTTTCTCGCAGGGGTCGGACACTGACTTACCCTTCTCCCAAAACTCCTCTTCGTGGTAATCCGGATTTTCCCCCGGGTGTTTCTGGGGGTGCTTTTTTGGGGTACCCGTCGCATGAGTCTCCCGCGTTGGGCTCCTTTCTGCAGGGGCATAACCTTCGGCCCCTATCTGAACTTCTCCCTGGGATTGCTCCTACGACTCTTCAAGTTCTCCAGTACCTGCAGCTGAGAGATTATGTCGCGTCCATCCCGCAGAAACACCACCTTGTTAGGGACCTTACCCCCTTTGAGGCTTTGCACTCTAGGGATGTTCTGCCTCCCCACGGCGTTTCTTTGTTGTATCAGCTTCTGTTATGTGTCGATGATTCCTCTCTGCCAGCATATGTGGGAAAATGGGAGTCGGAACTCGCTATCTCGCTTACTGCGGGGCAGTGGGGTAAGATATTTGCCTTGACGCATGGCTGTTCCCTCGGCTCTAGGGCTCAGGAGATGTCCTTTAAATTTTTATCGCGCTGGTATCGTACACCGGTACGGTTGCATGCTATGTTCCCAGAGAGCTCTAATATGTGTTGGAGGTGTGGGCGATCGTTGGGGACGGTGCTTCATATCTGGTGGGAGTGTCCTCTACTTGTCCCTTTTTGGGAGACGGTCCGTGGTCTCCTTCCCCGTTTCACGGATTCCCCGCCTCCTTTCGCCCCTGCTAACTATTTGCTACATTTTACTTCTCAACCCGTGTCTGTGTATCGGCGTTCGGTGGTTAGACACCTGCTGAATGAAGCTAAAGCCCTGATTCCCCTTCATTGGGGTGAATCGTCTCCACCTTCTATACGAGAGTGGGTGATGCGAGTGGAACATGTTCGTGAGATGGAAGAGCTGGTGGCCAGGTCCGATAGTCTTAGTGAACGGCACTGTCGTACTTGGTTTTACTGGTCCCAGTTCCTGGCGGACCCCTCATCTCGGCTGCTGTTTGGCTGATGTTGTCTTTCTTATTCTCCGAGCGGCTCTCTCTTCCGTCGTCCTTGAGTGCTGCGCTTTCAGGTTTCCTGTCATTGCGCTGCGCATTGTATTATGCATTACCCTGATGTGAGGAGATTTTTTGTGATTTCTTGTTGCTTTTATCAGAAATATACCCCGTTCCCCTTCTCTTTTCTGTTCCCTCATTTTTCCCTTTTGTGTTGTATACATGTTTTAAAACAATAAACTTTGATTTACAAAAAAAAAAAAAAAAAAGAATATCTATATATTTCTGGAGATGGGGTATCCAGAACTGTACATACATAACGCGCTAAGTAAGGTCTTACCAGAGATCTTTAATTACTTCCCTCTTTCTGCTACTAATGTAACTTGCTGTACAACTCAGTACACTGTTAGCTTTATCCATTGCTTTGTTTTATTTATAGGTTATTCGTTTAGTCCTGGTTGGTGAATATGTGCAGGACAGAACTGTATAGTACAGACTAAGTTTGTTGTCAAATATGTATTAGGTCACTATATGAGTTAGCTGGACCTGTCCTTTTTGTTGAAATTTACTAGCCCTCCTTTGGACCCCAGAGCAGAGGGGAATGGGAGGTGGTGGGTCAGTGCAGAGGGATGCTGGAGGGAGAAAGTTAAAGCAGAGAAAACAGATTAGGAGGTGAGCTGGAAGGGTCTGGGAGTGGTGGGCAGCAGGAGGGCAAAGGGAGCGCAACAGTAGACACTTGTTCTGATTGAAATTAGAATGCTGATATGCATATTAGATATATTTTCAACACGTTAATGGGTTGACAAGTCCTTCCAAAAAAAAAACCATAGAAAATATGGTAATTAATAGAAAAACAACATAATGCCAAATGGCTCCAGCTAGTCAATATATTAAAATTTTAAAAACCTCAGCAATTTTAAGTGCATTTTGTGGTCCCTTGATGCACTGTCCATGTGTAGGGCTTGGTGCAAAGCATTCTATTATTTTATATTTGACAAAGCAGTTAAATGTGCCTCATCTTGACACAATGCAAATTATACTCTTGATTTCCATGATCTTTGTCACCATCTGGAAAAACAAAGGGAAAATGACATTAGGCTCTCTGCCAGAAGACAAGGGAGAATTTGTGAAACAATGGGGTGTGATTACTGGAGGAGAATGAGAAGGTAAAAGGCTGTATTTATATAGCCAAAGCAACAAGGAGAGGGGGAGGCCTTCAGAACCAAAAGAAATAGTAAATCCGGTCGCATACAGAAGAAATTCCCTCTTCATAATGAAATTATAAAAACACTGTTAATTACCGCAATAGAGAAATGGTAGAATTAAAAAATGAAGTGTTAGCTTGCTGTGGGAGGGATGGCTTTACAACATTTGTAGTGTGCTTTTCCTGCTGTGACAGTGAGAAAAATACGACTTCTGGGTGCCCAAGAAAGGACAATATACATCATAGCAGGTGTTTCAATTTGCATGTTTGATTTAGAGACCTATACTGAACACGCAGGATGTAATTAATAAGTTAGTTGTCCAAACCTAGGCTCACTGGACACTCAAATCAGGAGAGACCCACAATAATAACACATTGGGTGTAGAGATTGCTTCTCTGGATGTTGGTTGGTACAATATTCTAAATCAGTAGCCATATATTTTCCCATAATTCAGTCTCATATATTATCCTCTTTTTCTGTTATTTTTTTCTTCCCTCCATGTCATCTGTATTAACCTTCCAATCTTTCTTCTAAATCTTCCCATCTTTCTTTTAAAGCTTGAGAACAAAAGTGTGAATGTTACTACAAATGAAAGAGAGGGAATAGAAAAATGTCAGAAAAAGGGGAAATACGCTTATATATGGGAGGGAAATTATATGGCTATTGATATAGAATATTGGACCCACAAACTTCCATAGGAGCAATCTCTACACGCAATGACCCTTAAATGATTACATTCCACTTCTAACTACTTGAGATGTTGCATTTCCACTAAGAGCAATATCACACCAGGAGCAGCTCATGTCCAACCTCTTTCCTCTCACTGTAGAGGCTCATGGCATTTATATGCATGTAATTTTTAGTATCCTGCACTTTACCAAAGATGAGATGTGACCCATATCAAAGATTGAATTTCCAGGAGGAAACCAATCAGATCTGCTACCAATTGTATCACCCCATGCTGATTTGTATTACATTAGAGGTTTTTATCCCAGTACACAAATATAATATATTCTAGAGGTCTAATCTATGTGAGGCTGTAGATGCCCAGCACCAGTCAACAACTCTGAATGCTGATCATTTTTATTCAATTACTATATTCATTACATAAAATTTCAATTGCACTACCTTACATCAGCTTCCCTGCCAACATAACTTTCAGTTTCATAAGTGATTTTCATCACTTGTACAGCATTTGATGACTTCTGCAGCACTCATGGAACTCATAACATTCACAAAATACACAAATGTGAAGCGCACAGTGAAGAGGTAGGCAGTAATCCATTTGGGAGGATAAATTATCCCACAATTCCACTACTTAGTATTTTTAAACAAAACACTGATATCTGGAAGAAAGACCACATAAGGTAGCATGGTTGTTCTGAATACGCACGTGTTGTTAGTGCTGTCCCTCTCAAAGCCACTACCCCCAAAGCCAGAAAGCTCCGGGTAGCTGGAGGTGAGACGTTTCTAGGTTTGTTCACCATTCATTATGAAAGACAAACATTGGCAGGTTGTTCCAGCAAAGAAGGGCTGATCAGTCCCTGCATAATATAATTTAGTGTATGAGGAGACTTTGAAAAATCTCACTGATTTAAGTATGCACTATACAGGGCCAGTCAAGCTCTTACTACAGCAGAAGCTTATTAGTAGGCCCCTCATAGTATACAGCGGTGTGACACATCCAGGCATGATTACTGCCAGCCCTGTTGAATCAAACATCGATTAAATAGAAGCTGTCTCAAAAAGCAGCACATGATGCTGCAATCTAAAGAATTTCAGGAACAGATGAGAAACAAAGTCACTGATGTCAGTCTGGAAAGGGTTACAAAGCCATTTCTAAGGCTCTGTGACTCCAGCTAACCACTGTGAGCCATTATCTACAAATGGAGAAAACTTGAATCAGTGGTGAATCTTCCCTGGAGTGGTCCACCAAAAGTGCTTCAACATCTCATCCGGGAGGTCACAGAATCCAGACTAATATATAAAAAACTGCAGGCTTCACTTGCTTCAGTTAAGGTCAGTGCTTACAATTCAACAATAAGAAAGAGAGTGTGCAAAAATGGCATCCATGGTAGAGTTGCAAGGCGGAACCCATTGCTGACCAAAAAAGAACATAAAGGCTTGTCTCACGCTTGCCAAAAATATCTTGATGACCCCCAAGACCATTGGAATAATATTATGTAGAACTTTTTGGAAGACATGTGTCCCACTACATCTGGCAAAAGGCTAACCCAGAATTCCACATTAAGAACACCATACCAGCAGTCAAACAAAGTAGTGGTAGCGTAATGGTTTGGGGTTGCTTCAGGACCAGCACTCCTGAAGGAGAATGTCCGGCCATCGGTTTGTGACCTAAAGCTCAAGCGCAGTTGGGTTATGCAGCAGGACAATGATCCTAAGCACACAAGCAAGTCCACCTCTAAATGATTCAAAAGAAATACAATGGAGGCTTTGGAGTGGCTTAATCAAAGTTCTGGCAATGTAATTGCCAATTATCGCCAAGGGTGTCACAACCAGTTATTAGTTTTTAGGGGGGGCAATTACTTTTTCAGATGGGTGATATAGGTTTTGATTAACTCTACCGTCAATAAAAGAAATGACTGCATTTTGTGTGGACTCACATTTACTCACATTGTCTAAGTCTTATATTTAAATGTGATAAGTAGGCAAACAGAATAAATTAGGAAGGGGGAAATCCTATCAACACAGCCTTTAGTAAATAGACTCCAGAGTTTTAGGATTAGCACTAATTAGCACATTTTGTAAAAATGGAGTTTCCCATAGATTTCTAAGTATTACTACAGTTATAATGTTAGCCCCTTTTCATAATGGGAGAGATGCTTGCCTCTTGCCTGGCAATCAGGCCTACAGCCTGTCTTGCACCGCATCATCTATTTAATGCTCCTTTCACTATTCATTGTTATGCAGGCATTTGGATTTGGTTAATAAACTATATGCATGAATGAATCCACTTAGTATAAGTGAAATATCTATCCTAAACCTTGTTAACCTCTGTCTGTCCAAGCATGTCTGTCTGTGTGTGTGTGTGTGTATGTGCAGCTTTGGGTTAAAACATAAGGATTATGACTATTTTAAAATGATACCTGTGCATCTCTTATTCTCCTCACTGGCTTTTCCACTCCTCATCTCACTTTCACACTCTCGCTTTCTCTCTGTTGTTGATTTTGAACTCTGCTTCAATAACAAGATAGTAAGAAGTTTGATCTTAATCTTCAGGATTGAAATCTCAGGGGTCCTTGAAGAGGTCATAAAAAGGTTACAGTAAAAGACTTTCCTTATCCCTGCTCAATCCTTCAGTAGTCATGCCCAAGAGGATAGAAAGTAGAGTGTCAATCCACCAAAATCAATCCAGCATTTGCATGAATTTCCGCCAGCTCTAGATGAGTAAGGGCAGGGAAGTCAAACCTTGGATAAGGAATAAAAGAAATGTGTTGTTTCAAGTGACTTTCAACAGGACTAATGGGGTGAAATGCATGCTGTCAGCTCTCGGAGAACATTTTTTTTCTCCAGTAAATGCCTACAATGGATATACTCTTAAAAGTGATACACTGGGATACATAGTTCAGTGGTACTATACACAGTATTCTCCCTAGTTATACTAATGCTTTGGGATCTGCTGACGTTCTATAAATTAAAAGTAATGTCAAATGTATTGAGCACTTGAAATGCAATGATCCCAACCAATGTTATTTAAAAAAAAATGTGTTTAATGCTCTACACCATTATTTGGCATAATGCCAAATGTGGCTTTAGGCCGATTGTAAGCTGCAACACTTATCCGATTAAAAAGTATATTTACCTAAAAATTATCCTTTTGTATTTTAAATATTTGTTGTTTGTGATTTATTTTTATTTTCTTTCGAAAGACTGTCAGTTTGGCAGCCACGTTCCTTATTCACGCAAAACCCAGTTTTACTGGACTTACTGATTAAAAACCTTAGCTATTGTGCGAAACAATACTCAAACAAGGGACCATAAATCTTCAGAGTATATATATTAGCCCCTTCAGTCCCCTATGACGTAGCAGTACGTCCAAAAAAAACGCATCTCAAGAAACCCCTATGGACATACCGGTACGTCCTGGCCTTCTACACGGAAAAAAACAATAAAGTGACCTAAGTGATGTCATTATGACACCACTGGCATTAATAACATGTTCAAGAGGTCCCTAAGATGATCTCTAACCATACTGCACTGATAACAGTGCAAATGTTATTTAAAAATACAAAAAAAACATAAAAAATTATAAAAAAGATAATAAAAAAGAAAAAACCCTTTCATCCCATTGCCCTAACACCACATCTAAAAGGTTAAACCTTCCTGCCCCGTTCACAACCCCCAAACCCGTTAAGCCATAAGTATAAAAAAATAGTACCCTATAGGGTACTATATGTAAAGGATGGATATGGCCCTCTAGAAAGAAAAAAATAAGGATGTGGGGTATCTCCGTAATCAGGAGAGGCAGCTAAACAATTCTGGCCAGGTTTCTCTCCTGTAACACATACCCTGTGCACAAAAATCTAAGCAACACAGAAGTGTTGGCAAAAAAAACCTAATTTCACCTTTGGTGATTGGTGGCTAAATAGCTGCGTGAAGAGTGCCCAAATACCCCTGATACTATAGTCTGGGTTGTCTTCTTTACAGAGATATATACTTTTGTTGGTATTTTTGGTTTATTTGTTTAAAATTAGAGTTGCAATCCCATCATACCTAATGTAAAAATTCTACGGCTTTGTAAAGAATAATGTACACCTTATAGTATGTTTCCCTATAAGTGCTGGCAAAGTACGGAAATTCTATATAAATTATGTATTTCTGAAATCAGGACACCTAAACTGATAAACTTGGGGGGATTTTCCATCACTTTACCTAATTTTGTGAGGATTCAGAGGGGAAAATATATAAAGAATTTTTTTTTTTCTAATTTTCGCTAGTTTTTACTTAATTTCTCATCCTAAATTTTCAGGAGCCCACTCTTTCCTTGAAAAAAAAATATAGTGTACACTATTTGCAGGAAAGGGGAATAATCGCTGAACCGACATACCGCAAAAATGGCAAAATTACTCCGGGATTTGAGGTACCAAAAACCCCTGGGATTGAAGGGGTTAATAATGATGGCCTTTGTTGTCAACTTCTGGCAGCTCCATCCTCTATAAATAAGGCCTTGGTATTTGGGTTCTAAAATGACCCACTGTGCTCCTTTGAAAGAATGTTAGATTAGCTGAAGAAATAGGTTAATACGGTATATTGAATGGTATGTGTGTAGGCCAAGCATTAAATAATGTTTGCTGTCTTACAGCTGGTAGAAAAAAGGAGCCTAATTAATCTGTTCTTCCGACAAATTTTATTACTAGTTTCAGATTTGTTTTTTAAAACAATCATAGTTTTTGTATTATGTTTTCAGACAGTTGCATTTAGCTATCAGGCTGGGGCATAGCTTTGTTATCTTAGCCCAATCTACTAGACAAGGAGCACGACTCTTATCATTAGACTTGGGGTTTTAAAACCTCAATGCTGCAACTTACCCGGCACATCCCACTGGTCTCCCTCCCTGTTCAATTAGTTAGTCTGTGCCGGGTTAAATGTCCGTACGAGCGACCAATAAAGTCGCTCGTACGGACATTTAACCCAACACAGACTAACTAATTGAACAGGGAGGGAGACCATTGGGATGTGCCGGGTAAGTTGCAGCATTGCGGTTTTAAAACCCCAATGCTGCAACTTACCCTGCAGATGCCACTGGAAACCCATAGGTTAGCTGTCAGGGGTTAACTTACAAAGACCGTGCGAGTGAGCCTATTGGTCACCTGCAGGGTCTTCCTCTGGCATCAACCAATTGGTTGATGCCAGAGGAGGTCCCTGTAGGCGACCAATAGGCTCATTCGCACTCCCCTGTAACCCGTGACGGCGAACCTGCGGATTTCCACTTCCGGGAACTGCTGCGATGCCACGAAGACAAGGTAATTTAGAAGGGGGGGGGAATGGTAGGCGAAGACGAAGACAATCACGAAGATCTTCGTGGTGTGAGTCTTCGTCTTCGCCTACGTTTTACCGCCGCTGTCTTCTCTTAGGCTTGTCTTCGGAACGAACACGAAAACGCACTCTTCGTGTTCGTTTTCATGTTCGCCCGAAGACGAATGCACAAGTCTACTTATCATACTGTCTGTGGCAAACCTGTAGAATGGCTCTGTCTTAATCACCAAACCTGGTACTCTGAATAATGAAAGCCTAAGGAAGAATGGGCTTCATTAGCATTGCCAAAAATAATTAGTATTTGAGCAGGGAAAGTAATCGAAAATGTCACGGCTTTCAACAGCCTCCATGTCTGCAAATAAAGGTGGTTTATTGGAACAAAAGATATCCAAAAATAGGTGAGTGCACAACCTAAAAATCATAAAAGGCTAAACAAATTTAGATTCTCAGGTTGCTGCCAGAATAATAATGACCAATAACTACACTCGTGCCACACAGTGGTCTCATTAATGGTGTCTACAGAAGGCTTTAAGTTGCTTGAGAGTCTCATTTGGGTAAAAAAGGAAGGGCAGTCCCATTGATTCAGCTCCTTGGTAAGCAATATCGTCATGAAAAATTAGACCGAACTCGCCAAACTTGGAATGCTTTGATGTAGTGGCGGGCTAAACAATATATGGCCATATAATATGATGGAATCCCCAATATAAATCCTCGGATAGGTGTTTTGTTTCAATGTTATTCACTGGGCATGCGCTGAACTACGTTACTGACCTACATTACTGTATACTGAAAAAAAGTTTTTTTTTCCTTGAGCATACAATGCAATATGCTCAAGGGAAAACAAAACTTTTTTTCAGTGACTTCCCTTTTTCTTGGTTTATCAGAGATTATTTACTTCTTTATATCACTTGGAGGCTTTCAATTCCGCTCACAAGCCTGCCTCCCAAGATGATGTCTGTTTGTTTTCTTATTGTAACAAATAAAAAATACTCTTAAAGCTTTTTTTTGCTAAATGATACCATTGAGTTATAAGTATAAGCAAAGATCTCAAAATGAATCAATGGGTACTCTCCAAAAGGCAATATGCCTACTCCTTTTGAGCTTTTTTTTGTACTTTTGCATATATATACTATAGAAAGAAGAAACTTATTAGAAACTAGCTTTAAAAAGGTATAGAAGTAGTGTATTTTTTAGTTGTCATTTCATTTTACAAAACTTAAATAAGGAAAAAAAAGACTAACATTTGTTGTTTTAGTGCTTGTGGTTCATTAAATATCTATTTATTTGTTACGTTTCTTAGTAAAATTATAAGAATTTCGCTATTGCCTTTTAACATAGCAGCCATCCTCTGACAATGTGAGTGGCAAATACAATCACACACATTTTGCTTTGTAACATCTTAGGAAGCAAATCAATACAATCTAATAATATTCAGCACATTTTCAGGTCAGAAATGATGTAATATAAACTTGTTTTTTGTTGTAAATATTGGTAGGATAGAAACACAGTACATATTATATCATGGGCCACAGTCGATTACCCTTGTTGTACTTGTACTAAAATGGTTTTAATGTCACCTTTCATCAGGCTGCCGAAAGTCAACTTATTATTTTCCTTTGCTTTTCATTTCAGGACTTAATTGCTTGATTTGGAGTGGGAGAAAATCTGAAGAGAAAATGTTGCAAATTCAATTAGACAGCAAAAATCTGCAGGGGAGCATTCATTCTTGAGTCACGTGTATTCTGTATGTTTAAAAAATGTTATTGACAGAAGGGAGAAACATGTATCACAGTAAAAAAGCAGATGATATCTGTCGTGACTTTTCATTTTTGTTCGAGATTGTGTACAACTAATAGTACAAAGACCGAGACATCAGAGAGAATACGTAATGCCAACAGCCACATAAGAAATGAGGTAAAACAAAGCATGTGATCCGAAGGTGTAACTCACATGGTGGAAGAAACACAGCGACCATATACATGAATAAAGAATGGTACAGTATTGACTCGGCAATTGGAAGGAGGTCCCATCGAACGGTATCTGATCCTCATAGGCCGAAACCCCATGGCAGATGAGCCAGGACATCAAATTGTTAAACGGAGGAAGTGGTCCGGTCTGTATGTAGTGGTCCCATGACAAAGTTACACCTGATTGAAAGCAAAAGATCCCCGACACAATGTACGAAGAACTAAAATTATAATAAATGGTGACGTTGTGGCATAGTGAAATAAACCACCTACTAGAGGGGGAGCTTAGTGTCAGCAACGGAAGCCATTCCCCCCCCCCCACCGACTAGTGAACCACAACCCACTAGTGAAGAGTCACGTGTATTCTTGAGTCACGGTAAGACAAGAGGCACTGGAAAGATCTCAGGAGAATATGCATGGATGGTTGACAGTGGAGGTAATAAAGCCATTCTGTATTCCAGGCATGGGTCTGCCATGCCATTTTGCAAATTCTCGTATATTTTGGCCAACACTAAACAAGATATAACCTGCAATTGGGCTATCTTGTGAACATGAGGTTTATAAACAAATAATTTTATCAGTATACAGGCAGAACTGAAGGCAGCCAGCTAGCTCATAATGAATATCTAGGCTACTTGGAGCTCTCCCTCTTCTTAGTGAGTGGCTATGCCTATATGTCAGGCTGGACCCAAACAGCCTATCATGAGAGGGAACTGGGCGGGAAGCAAAGGAAAGTAGGCAGGTAGTAGGTGTGGCCACACACTGCTCTCCTGCCTGGAGAAAAAAATACCTGACCTGGGGAAGTAGGGTTTTACCCGAAGACTCTGGGTCAAACTCAGAAAGTTCTCAGACATGTGCATTTATTATTTTGTACATGAGCAATTCCACTTTTTTCTGGTAAGTATCAACAGTGGAAACCATAATGAGGCACCTTGTGGAAAGGAATGAAAGGAAAAAGAGAATTGCCCCTTCTCATCTTGTTGGACGATGCATCCATAAGGGGTTAGCATTTATTTTTCTCAGTTCTCAGTCTGCAATAGATGTGGATAATGTCAGTCCAACATTTAAGCACTGTCATATGCAACATATCAAACTTTATATAAAACTGATTTTAGCCAAAAAGTAGAATTGACTTTGAGACGTGGACTTACTTTTAATTTGTGATGTCTGTGCTTGATGTACATTTTTTGATTATTATTTGGTGACCTGACAAACTGAGATGACTTGTTTTTGTTCACAGCGTAAATGTGTATCCTTCCAGAAAATATTTGCCCACAAGCAAAAGAGCTGAGCATATCCCATAGGCTATTGTGTGAGTTACATCTGGAGGCTATATATTAAATCAGTAGCAGAGCTTTCATACAAAGTCAACAGTGAGACTACATAACACCTTGACAATATTTGTTTTCACTTTCAGTCCAACAACATGGTTAGCTAGAACATTGATGAAGCAGGCTTTCAACTTAGTCATCATGTTGACAAATTAGACTCAGATTAATGTTAAAACAATGTATTTTTTTTAAGAATGTGATAAAGTGCTGTTTAATCAATCAGAAATGTTCTACACGTAGATGTTATGCATGGTATACCTTTACTAAGAAATCAAATACATCATTTTAAGGGCAGTGAATATCTGATACATCACTAGCACGTTTTAGAGATTAAATGCAAATCCACTCTTAAAGTAAAAAATCTTTAGAAAAATTACTATGGATGGTATTACCATGATGGCTTTCTAAATATGGAAGTCTGGGGAAAAGCCATAGGAATGGTCTGTGTAATTTACCAACTGGGTGGGACATAGAAAGATGTAGAGTAGGGTGATGAACAAGGCAGAAGAGATTTTCAAAGATTCATTTAGAATTTTGAAGAAAATATTTCATTTATGTAAGCATTCATACATACTGATTAGGGTCACGTTTACTTGGTCTATTTTAAGTATCGGATATTGCATATGTAAAATGAACATGGATACTTTATCAAGTGGTGATAAAAAAATGATTTGTTAAATGACCCCTTCTTTTTTCAGATTGAGAAGATAGTAATAATCTAGAACAGACAGTAAAAGTAGCCCATGCAAACATGGTACAGAAATTCAAGAAAGCCTAGAATACAGATAAAGCTAAATAATGTAAGATGATTAATAAAGTACAGACTAGATGGGACACTTGCTTTTTTGCTATCTCTGTATACATTTGTGTCATATTAATCCTGCAGTGATGCTATTTAGCATTTGTTTTGTTACCTTTATATACTATCTAACATATCTTTGATTGTCAGAATGTTGACATTTTTAATTTGCCTCCAATTTTATTTATATATACATACCTACTTACCATAACATATATCAAACAATGTGATGCAGTATCAGGCACAGGGAGGCAGGAATGAAAAAGATGAAAGCGAGGCTGCATGCACAGAGAAAAAGCTGCCAGGCAGGTAAGTGGGGTGTGAGAGGAAGGGAGTGAGTGGGTAAGGGAGGGAGAATTTATGTATGTAGATATGTATGTTAGAATGAAAATGTACCGTATTTTCCGGCGTATAAGACGACTGGGCATATAAGATGACCCCCAACTTTTCCAGTTAAAATATAGAGTTTGGGCTATACTCGCCGTATAAGACTACCCCTCTACCCAGTATACAACAACCAGCCAATCACGGCAAGCGATGTACCTTACCGGTGATTGGCTGGTTGTTGTATACAAAGCCTGCTTGGATTGGGTGGGTCGGCTCTCCCTAACATATGCCTGTCCACACACACATGTATAGACATACACAACCCTCACACAACCCTTCCTTTACACACATATACACGTGCACACCAGCTTACAAACACACATATACACATACACTGCCCTTACACACACCTGTCCATACACATACACTGCCCATACACAGACATATACATACATACACTGCCCTTACACACACACATATATATATATATATATAAATCTACACATACTAACATACGCCTGTCCATACATACACATTTATACACTGCCCTCACCACACACCCCTGCCTTTACACACACTATATATATATATATATATATATACACATACACACGCCAGCTTACAAACACACAAATACCTACACTGCTCTTACACACACCTGACCATACACATACACTGACCATCTCACACCAACATATATATACACATACACTGCACTTACACCCCTTTATCCCCATCTCTTACCTTTCTCGTCTTCTATCTTCCATCCAGTTTTGGGAGCGTGAGGTCTGTCATTTCAGTCCTCTGCTTTACTGCTCCCTCATCACTACGCGCCGGCAATTGATGCCGAGCGCCGGGACATGACATCATCCCCGCGCTCGGCATCAATAGTAGTGATTAGGGAGCACGGAAGCCGAGGTCTGAAGTGCCAGACCTCGAGCTCCCTAATGTTGGGCTAGTTAGAGGGAGGTCGTGATCTCCCCAACCAGCCCTGCTCATCGGGCGCCCGCTGATCAGGGCTAGTTGGGGAGATCACGATCTTGCACCTACCTCGGCGCGGCCCTGAAGACCGGCCCAGAGGAGTCGGCTTCTCCGCTCGCCCCTCCCCTACAGATTCGTGATTCTCCAGTCCGGCTCGGTAAGTTTCAGTACCCGGCGTATAAGACGACACCCGACTTTTGATTAGATTTTCACGGGTTAAAAAGTCGTCTTATACGCCGGAAAATACGGTATGTATAAGTGTATGTAAGAACATGTATGTGTAAGCTGTTTCCTGTGTAAGCATAAATATGTATGTGTGTAAATATGTGGCAGCATATGTATGTGTTTTAGCATGAGTGTGTAAGTGTGTGTACATATATGTGCCAGTGCGTATGTTGGGTAGCTGATGGAGCCATTTGGGCCAAACATTTCCCAGGGGGAGCTACAAAAGAGAAATAATGAGAAGGTGAATCAAGAAGAAGGGTGAAAGATAAAGAGAAATGGAGAGATAAGACAAAAAGGGTGAGATAAAGAGGAAGGAGAGATAAAGGGAAAGGGAAAAGGGGGGTTAATAAAAATGGACAAAAAGGGCAGAGATAACGAGAAAGAGAAGAGATAATGAGATAGGGGAGAGTTTATGAGAAAGGTGAAGAGAGAAAGTGTGTTTGTATGTTAGGACAAGGATATCAAGCAAGTATGTGGATTCAATCTGGGTGCTGTTCAAATCTTGTGTGTGCAATATGGATGCTGGGCATGTCTTATGCATGCAGTATTGATGCTGTGTAAGCCATATGTGTGCAATCTGGGTGCCAGGGATGGCCTGTGATCTATGCCTGCAATTTAGGCTTTCTATGCATTATTTATTGATCTTTACCTTTAATGCTGATTTTGATCTATACCTGAACTACATGGGTAGGAAGGGAGGAAGAGACTAACAGACTCTGGTGGTTATGAGGGGGGTGGGCACTACAGGGGTGGCATGCACAGCACGCGTTAACACCTAAGGCCAGCCCTGCTATGCCC
Source organism: Sceloporus occidentalis (assembly GCA_023333645.1). NCBI lineage: Eukaryota > Metazoa > Chordata > Lepidosauria > Squamata > Phrynosomatidae > Sceloporus > Sceloporus occidentalis. The sequence continues at coordinate 1,786,644 of JALMGF010000028.1, forward strand.
CATGGGATTTGTTCCCAAAAACATTCTGGAACTGTTTCATTTCCTTGCCTAATTGACAAAATATTCCCTTTATGATATTGTGATTACCTGTCCTGTTATTTCGTACAGAGAACATGATCTACAATTTCTAGCTAAATACAAAATGTTCCATATTAGCGCCCTTGTGTGCCAAACTGCAAAACATACATTGCTGAAGTGAAAAATGTTTGAATGTCTGAATCATCACCTCCTGGTCACCGTCCTCCTCATCTTTTTCCCTACAGATTTGTCATGTGCATAATTATGTGAGCTGACGACTCACAAAGGGGAACACATTCGGAATTATTTAGCCTCTGGGTAAAGAGCTGATGGAATCGGCTTGTTCCAGGCACCAAAGTGAAATTAAATTCTGAAGGTAAAAAAAAAATGCCATTAGCTAGAGGTCCTGGAGGGGTACATAAACCTCCTGACCTCTGACACCATGATTTAGTATATAGCTAGCATTCCTCCAAAGGGTTATTTGCTGGATAATTAGTTCTGCTTCTAATTAATTCCATTCCAGATGTAACACTTAATATAAGGTCACAATAGCTCCCCTGGGTTATATATCATTTATAGTTATCTGTGATTCTGTAAGTGTAATTTTAGTTAAGAAAAAAAAAATAAGAAAGAATAACAGATGAGGCAATGGAAATGGGTTTTATTTACTATTGCTGACTAGTTTTGGATATAAAAATGTATTTGTGTTATCTTTGTGTTTTTCATTATGATACAGTGCCTGCGAAGCTTAATCATTCTGTATTTTTTTTGTCAATTTATACTCCAGACTTGCCTAGGTTTTTCCATTAAGCAAAAATTAAATGATTTTTGAGGTATAGCGCATGAAGAACTTCAGAACAAAAGCTTTCCTCAGACCTCTGTATGGCCACCATCCCTGAGTACGGACTTGAGTACAATGCAATGTTTTATTTTTTTTTAAATGTTTAATGTAAATTCAGATTCTAACACAATAATTATTAGACTTGGGCACCAGGGGGCTCTTCGTGTTCGTCTTCGTGCTCGTCTTCGGGGAAAAAAAAATCTTCGTATTCCGCGAATATTCGCCCGTTCCTGTCTTCTCTTCGGGTGAATATTCGCGGACATTCTTCGTGCTCGTTTAATCTTCGTTTTCCTCCTGGTTGCCTAGCAGGGGTTAATACGGGGTTAATAACACATCACAGCAGCAGCAGCTGCCGTGAAGGTACGTGTGTGCAGCTCTATTGGTCGTTTCGGCAGGGGGCTGGTCTGGCATCAACGAGTGAATTGCAGAACTGCAGAATGCACTTCATTCGTTGATGGCAGGCGAGCCCCCTGCCGAAACGACCAATAGAGTTGCACACACATACCGAGGTGTACTGTCCATAGATGTTTAATAAAAGAATAGGGAATATTTTACATTTTTAAATTGATTTTGGACCACTTTACATGCCTAACATTTGCTACCTATTTACAATGGCATACTTTGCAACAACCCAACTTACTTATTGGACAGGACTGGAAAATAGCAGGACTGTCCACCAAAATCTTGGGTGTGTTGGCAGGTATGCTGATGGCAAAATGTTGGACAAGAACTAAAAAATAGCTTAGGGTTAATGTACGGTTATGTTTAAGATTAGTAGCAGTGCACTGGTTTGGTTAAAGATGGATTATGTCTAAATAATAATAATTTAATTTTAATGTTTTTTTTAAAAAAAAAATAGGGGTTTATTTAAATGTATTTTAAAGTTAGATTTATTATTTAGTACTTGATTATATTTATTAAATGTTTATAGTAGCGTTACCTACCGAGCTATAACTACCTATGTGTATTTGCATTTTGCATACCTAGTTTAGCTAAATTAGATGGGACAGGACTGGAAAAAAGCAGGACTGTCCCTGAAAAAGTTGGGTCTGTTGGCAGGTATGTGGATGGAAAAATGTTATAGGGTGAAGTGTGAGTTATAGTGTTAATGTAATGCTATTAGTGAGTGAAGGCCAGGGCAAATAACAAGGAAAAGGTCCTTGTGTTTTGTGCATTGTAAGTGTGTGTGTATGTGTGTTATGTGTGATGTCACTGTGTGTTATATGTGTTATATGTGTTATTGTGTGTGTTATGTTTGGTTGGTTGTGTATCAGAAGGAAAATAATGAAATGGAAAAGGAAATGGGAAAGGCAAATGAGTGGGCAATTGGCGACCCGCTCACCTGTTTCACCCCAGGGCAAAGCACCCAAACACTGTCAGTCTTAGACGTTTGGCAGCAGACTTCCAGAGCTCAGACACAAGGCCCTAGCGTAAGCTGGCCACTCCGGCGGAGGTAGCAGGCGTTGCCACACCGCAAACAGAGGCAGCCAGGGGGGAGAAACTGCCCTTACCATTAGGGACATTTTGGGCATGACTCTAGCCAGGAAGCGAACTGGCAGAGAAGAGATGCTGGCACCACCACCAGCAGCAGCATTGAAAAGGCGAATGAGTGGGCAATTGGCGACCCACTCACCTGTTTCACCCCAGGGCAAAGCACCCAAACACTGTCAGTCTTAGACGTTTGGCAGCAGACTTCCAGAGCTCAGACACAAGGCCCTAGCGTAAGCTGGCCACTCCGGCGGAGGTAGCAGGCGTTGCCACACCGCAAACAGAGGCAGCCAGGGGGGAGAAACTGCCCTTACCATTAGGGACATTTTGGGCATGACTCTAGCCAGGAAGCGAACTGGCAGAGAAGAGATGCTGGCACCACCACCAGCAGCAGCATTGAAAAGGCGAATGAGTGGGCAATTGGCGACCCACTCACCTGTTTCACCCCAGGGCAAAGCACCCAAACACTGTCAGTCTTAGACGTTTGGCAGCAGACTTCCAGAGCTCAGACACAAGGCCCTAGCGTAAGCTGGCCACTCCGGCGGAGGTAGCAGGCGTTGCCACACCGCAGACAGAGGCAGCCAGGGGGGAGAAACTGCCCTTACAATTAGGGACATTTTGGGCATGACTCTAGCCAGGAAGCGAACTGGCAGAGAAGAGATGCTGGCACCACCACCACCACCACCACCACCAGCAGCATTGAAAAATTGGAAAGGCGAATGAGAGGGCAATTGGCGACCCGCTCACCTGTTTCACCCCAGGGCAAAGCACCCAAACACTGTCAGTCTTAGACGTTTGGCAGCAGACTTCCAGAGCTCAGACACAAGGCCCTAGCGTAAGCTGGCCACTCCGGCGGAGGTAGCAGGCGTTGCCACACCGCAGACAGAGGCAGCCAGGGGGGAGAAACTGCCCTTACAATTAGGGACATTTGAGGCATGACACTAGCCAGGAAGCGAACTGGCAGAGAAGAGATGCTGGCACCACCACCAGCAGCAGCATTGAAAAGGCGAATGAGTGGGCAATTGGCGACCCACTCACCTGTTTCACCCCAGGGCAAAGCACCCAAACACTGTCAGTCTTAGACGTTTGGCAGCAGACTTCCAGAGCTCAGACACAAGGCCCTAGCGTAAGCTGGCCACTCCGGCGGAGGTAGCAGGCGTTGCCACACCGCAAACAGAGGCAGCCAGGGGGGAGAAACTGCCCTTACCATTAGGGACATTTTGGGCATGACTCTAGCCAGGAAGCGAACTGGCAGAGAAGAGATGCTGGCACCACCACCAGCAGCAGCATTGAAAAGGCGAATGAGTGGGCAATTGGCGACCCACTCACCTGTTTCACCCCAGGGCAAAGCACCCAAACACTGTCAGTCTTAGACGTTTGGCAGCAGACTTCCAGAGCTCAGACACAAGGCCCTAGCGTAAGCTGGCCACTCCGGCGGAGGTAGCAGGCGTTGCCACACCGCAGACAGAGGCAGCCAGGGGGGAGAAACTGCCCTTACAATTAGGGACATTTTGGGCATGACTCTAGCCAGGAAGTGAACTGGCAGAGAAGAGATGCTGGCACCACCACCACCACCACCAGCAGCATTGAAAAATTGGAAAGGCGAATGAGAGGGCAATTGGCGACCCGCTCACCTGTTTCACCCCAGGGCAAAGCACCCAAACACTGTCAGTCTTAGACGTTTGGCAGCAGACTTCCAGAGCTCAGACACAAGGCCCTAGCGTAAGCTGGCCACTCCGGCGGAGGTAGCAGGCGTTGCCACACCGCAGACAGAGGCAGCCAGGGGGGAGAAACTGCCCTTACAATTAGGGACATTTGAGGCATGACACTAGCCAGGAAGCGAACTGGCAGAGAAGAGATGCTGGCACCACCACCAGCAGCAGCATTGAAAAGGCGAATGAGTGGGCAATTGGCGACCCACTCACCTGTTTCACCCCAGGGCAAAGCACCCAAACACTGTCAGTCTTAGACGTTTGGCAGCAGACTTCCAGAGCTCAGACACAAGGCCCTAGCGTAAGCTGGCCACTCCGGCGGAGGTAGCAGGCGTTGCCACACCGCAAACAGACGCAGCCAGAGGGGAGAAACTGCCCTTACCACTAGGGACATTTTGGGCATGACTCTAGCCAGGAAGCGAACTGGCAGAGAAGAGATGCTGGCACCACCACCAGCAGCAGCATTGAAAAGGCGAATGAGTGGGCAATTGGCGACCCACTCACCTGTTTCACCCCAGGGCAAAGCACCCAAACACTGTCAGTCTTAGACGTTTGGCAGCAGACTTCCAGAGCTCAGACACAAGGCCCTAGCGTAAGCTGGCCACTCCGGCGGAGGTAGCAGGCGTTGCCACACCGCAGACAGAGGCAGCCAGGGGGGAGAAACTGCCCTTACCATTAGGGACATTTGATTCATGACACTAGCCAGGAAGCGAACTGGCATCGAAGAGACACTGGCACCACCACCAGCAGCAGCAGCAGCAGAATTGGGAAAGGCGAATGAGTGGGCAATTGGCGACCCACTCACCTGTTTCACCCCAGAGCAAAGCATCCAAACACTGTCAGTCCTTGGCGTTTGGGAGCGGACTTCCAGAGCTCAGACACAAGGCCCTAGCGTAAGCTGGCTACATTGGCGGAGGTAGCAGGCGTTGCCACACCGCAGCAAGTGCAACCAGGGGGGAGAAACTGCCCTTACCATAAGGGACATTTGAGGCATGACACTAGCCAGGAAGCGAACTGGCAGAGAAGAGACACTGGCACCACCACCAGCAGCAGCAGCAGCAGCATTGGAAAAGGCGAATGAGTGGGCAATTGACGACCCGCTCACCTGTTTCACCCCAGGGCAAAGCATCCAAAAACTGTCAGTCCTTGGCGTTTGGGAGCGGACTTCCAGAACTCAGACACAAGGCCCTAGCGTAAGCTGGCTACACCGGCGGAGGTAGCAGGCGTTGCCACACCGCAACAAGTGCAACCAGGGGGGAGAAACTACCCTTACCATCAGGGACATTCGAGGCATGACACTAGCCAGGAAGCGAACTGGCATTGAAGAGAGACACTGGCACCACCACCAGCAGCAGCAGAATTGGGAAAGGCGAATGAGTGGGCAATTGACGACCCGCTCACCTGTTTCACCCCAGGGCAAAGCATCCAAGCACTGTCAGTCCTTGGCGTTTGGGAGCAGACCTACAGAACTCAGACACAAGGCCCTAGCATAAGCTAGCTACACCGGCGGAGGTAGCAGGCGTTGCCACACCGCAGCAAGTGCAACCAGGGGGGAGAAACTACCCTTTCCATTAGGGACATCTGAGGCATGATTTCAGCCAGGAAGCGAACTGGCAAAAGATACTGGCACCACCACCAGCAGCAGCGTTGGAAACGGAAAAAGGTGAATGAGTGGGCAATTGACGACCCACTCACCTGTTTCACCCCAGGGCAAAGCATCCAAAGACTGTCAGTCCTAGGCGTTTGGGAGCGGACTTACAGAGCTCAGACACTAGGCCCTAGCGTAAATTGGCTACACCAGCGGAGGTAGCAGGCATTGCCACACCGCAGCAAGTGCAACCAGGGGGAGAAACTACCTTAAACATTAGAGAGAAAAAATTTAACTTTCCAAGCTAAGAGCTGGGTAACCCAATTTGGGCAGATTGAATTTAAGAAAGGCAATCTGCTCCATCAGATGAGGTGCCATGCGTGAGCGCTGTGGACTCAGTATGTTTCCAGTCATAGAAAACACGCGCTCACTTTGAACAGTGGTTGGCGGACATGATAGAAGCTGCTGCGCAACCCATGAGAGTGCAGGCCACACACTCTTCTTTTCATCCCAGTAGCTAAGAGGATCAACATTAGGAGCAGAAGGAACTTCACAGAGGTAAAGTTTGACCATTTCAGCAGCACTACTCTCCTTTCTGCTGCTAGCTCTGTCAGATGGTCCAACTATACTGCCAAGTGCCTCTTCCCAAAACGCAGCTGCTCCACTCAGCTGTGTTGTGCTGCTTGTGGCACTGCTGCTGATGCTGCTGCTAGGGGTAGCAGACCACATCATCTCTTCCTCCTCCTGCACCTCACCCTCCTCGGACAGCATTCCCATTTTACGCTGCCAGTCACGCACCTTGTTGACCAATTGCTCCCGGTAGCTACTGAGAACATTGAATTTCAAAGCTAGCTTTCCCTTAATTCTTGGATCACAAAGGCACGCTAGCATCATTTCGGGACTCTCTTCCATTCGCTTGCGAAGGTGTACTTTTAGCAGATCCTTCAGCTTCCTGACTATGGCTGCTACGTCAGGATGTAGAGTGCCACCTTGAACAGCCTCACGGTTTCCAAGGAACACATCCATCTTGCTGCCTAGATGGGAGAACACTGGGATTACCTGGGCCAGACTGGCAGTGTTTGAGCTTAAATTTTCTGTGGCATCCCTGAATGGTTTAAGGACTGCCACTAGCTGGGCGATCACTGTCCAATCCTCCCTATTCAATGGAGAGGTAATCCCAATATTGTGCTCTGAGGCAAGATTATGGATTGCCCTCTGCTGCTCCAAAATCCTCTCTAGCATGTCTAACGTGGAGTTCCACCGTGTACTGACATCCTGACGTAGGCAGTGTACGGGAAGACCTGACCTCTCTTGCTCTTCCCTCAAAAGTTGGCTAGCCTTAACACTATGGTGAAAGTGCCCAGCGATCTTTCTGCAGCGGGACAGAACTACTGCTGCCACATTAGTTCCTTCTGACATTGCTGCCTTCACTACAAGATGGATGATGTGGGCTGCACAGCGCACACCAACAATATGACCATCTCGCAGCGCTTTCACCATATTGGCACCTCCGTCAGTTACCACAAAACCAACTTCAACATTGGTGCCCGCCTCTGCTCCCACCCAAAGGCTAAACATTTTCCTAATCGCATGCAGAATATTTTGGGAAGTGTGCTTTTCATCCATCACTTCTGCATGGAGAAGGAATGATCGGTAGCCTGCTGCAGCAACTTCCTTAGACACACCGGGCTGCCACCAGTGTGCTGTCAAAGAAAGAAAGGCATGCTGGGCGCTAGGTGCACTCCACAAATCTGTAGTGAAATGAACACACTGACCAGCAGCCTTGGAAAGCTCCTCTTTCACTGCTGCAACACAGGACCGATACAGCGAGGGGACAATGTTCCTGCTGAAAGTGGAACGTGACGGAACTGTGTATTGTGGAGCCACAGCCGCCATCAATTGTTTGAAAGGCTCCCCTTCAATCATGGAGAAGGATGCCCCTCCAACAGCAATGAACTGACCAATAAGTCGCGTTACTTTATTGGCCTGCTGTTTGGGCATCGTTCTCTTGGAGTGGAATGCCCCAAATTCTTCCAGGGTGGGCTGGGCATGCAGTGCTCCAACCTGCCTTGGTCTCTGGCTGCCAGCACTAGTTGCTGCTGCTGCTGCTGCTGCTATTGGCTCAGAAGAAGAAGCTGTTGGGGTTTTTCCACGGCCACCAGCTATGCTGCCTGCACTAAGTTTTACCTCTGCATCTTTCCCCAATAGCACAGCGTTGTGTTGAGTGCTGAGGTGATGCTTCATGCTAGCACTGGTAAAATGGCCAGACACTTTCCCTCTGCTTATTAGCTTCCCACAATGTTTGCACTTTCCATAGCGCCCTTCTTCAACATTTTCAAAGTGCTCCCAAATTGGGGCGCGCATAGCCTTGGAGTGTGCCTTGGGTGCTGCTCTTACTGCTCGGGGTGGATGAACAGAGGCAGAACTAGTGGTGGTGGGACTGGTGGTAACAGTACTGGCCATAGTGGGACTGCTAATTGCTTTAGATTTGCTAGGTTTTGCTGCTGCTGCTGGTGGTGGTGATGGTGATGATCGTAGCGGAGAAGGTGGAGGCTCAGGGGAAAATTGTGCACTAGTCATTTGGACACTGCTCCCTGAGGAATCTGATTCCTGACCACTCATCTCCTCTACTTCCTCTGGCTCATAGTCTAGCTCTTCATTAGCCAGATCGAATGGAATTCCTGCTAGGCTGGAGCTAAGACTGATATCGTCGTGAGACTCGTGACTAGTAGTAGTGCGAGCAGGAAGAATAGACTCTGCACTTGGCCTCTCAGTCTCAGGCTCCTCTGCTACCTCGCTAGGTGGAGTTCCACTATGTGTAGCCCTCTCTCTAACTGTCTTTACAAAAATTTTGTAAGGACTTGGTGGCTTGCTAGAGGTACTAGGAGGACATGGCGTGGCGGTACCAGTGGGAACAGTAGGCGCAGCACTAGTGGTGGTAGAGGCGGGGGTGGTGGTGGTGGTGGTTTTCCCTACAAAGGAATGAGATCGCTTTGGTTTGGGACCCCTCTGAGTCTTGCTGCTAATTTGGCTCTGCTTGGTACCTTGCATGCTGCTGGTGGATGGGGAAGATGCTGCTTGGGGCAAAAGGCACTTCTTTTTAGTCACTGGGCTGGTACTACTTGTGCTACCCTTTAACTTTGAACGTGCTTCTGGTGCTTTAGGCTTTCCGTAAAAAACCATAGAGCTTGTGGGCCTAGCCGCACTACTACTGCCTGCTTTTGGTGCCTTTCCTTTACTTGATGATCCTTCAAGCAATGCTTCCCCAAATGATAAGCGAGAGCTTGGCCTACTTGGCCGACTAGACTGACGCAAAGGCTGCATCTTAGAGCTGGTGGTGGTGCTGGTGGTGGTGGTGGTAGATGGAGCTTGTCCCTCCTTAGTCCCAAAAGGAGGATCCATTTCAAATTTTGTGTTGTGTGTGTAGTGTAGTGTAGTGTAGTGTAGTGTTTAAAAAACTATAAAAATAAAAATAAAAAAATAAAAATAAAAAAAAGGAAAAACGAATTAAAGACAAAAAAATTAGAGGAAGTTCTCTTCAGTGCTACTGCTTAAAAAGTAAAACTATGCACTACTGCACTGTGCTGTGTGCAATCTGCCAAAATCCTAAAGTTATTGAAATTATTAACTCAAGATTAACTATTTAATAACTAGCAGTATTTTATTTTTAATTTGAATTTACACGGGCCTAAGAGCTTAGCCTACCACTATGCTAGCCTAAAGCTATATTTCCTTACTATAAGTCTACCTCTAGGCAGACGCTCTCAAACCCACTAAGCTAAAGTGAGGTTAAATCAGATTCAGTATATGATTTATTAATTAATATTAAGTTATATAATATTAATAGATTAGAACTAATTTACTTATATATTATGTATTATAGATAGAAGAATATAGATTATGAATTAGAATTTAGAATTAGAATTACTTATATTATAGATTATGAATTAGAATATTATTATTTATAATATATTATAGATTAAGATTAAAGAAGATTAGAATTATTTTAGTACTACAGCTAGTAGCTTGAAGCTTTGCTTAGTACAGCTCGTCACAGTCAATTTTTCTTGAAAAGAATTAGAAATAAAATAAAATGTCACAGCAAAACAGTTATCTTCACTGCTTGCTGCACTCACTAGCCCAACAAGTTCACTTCACTGATGGACTGAGGTGAGCAAAACACTAAGGGTACTTTTAATAAAATTGAAATAAAATGTAAAATAAATGAGAAAATCTTTGCAAAACAGTTAACGTCACTGCTTGCTGATCAAAAAAAAACACAGCACTTATGCGGCTGCACTCACTAGCCCAACAAGTTCACTTCACTGATGGACTGAGGTGAGCAAAACAAATGAAATAAAATGAAAGATTAATTAAGAAAAATTGACTTGGTCTCTTACTGTTGCTAAAACAAAGCACAAACTATAGAGCTGCAGCACCAGTACTAATAAGATTAGCTGAACTATACGCTAGTAGTAATTAATTAATATTATTACTTTTATTTATAGCTAATTTAATTAACTATTAAGATAAGAAAGAATTAGAGAATTATTGATATTACTGATTTTAGATTAGACACTAGTAGATGTTCTGAATGTCTACAGTACACTCTACACTAGTATACTATTACTAACTATAACTGACAAATATATATATAATTTTATAATGAATTCAATTATTAATTATATTAATTAATATTACTGATTTTAAATTAGACACTAGTAGATGAATGTCTACAGTACACTCTACACTAGTATACTATAGTATATATATATATATATGACTGACAAATATATATATATATATATAATATTATAATGAACTATTAAATTATAGATTCTATTAAATTGTAATTTATAAATTCTATTTAATTTATTTAAGCAGGACAGGCAATAGGCACTAGTGCCAGCCCAGGGCAAGGGCACCCCAGTGCCACTGAGGCACTGGGTGCACTGTCAACTCAACAGCACTTACACTAAAGTTGATGACAAATTAATTTTAAAAAAATTAAATTAATCAAATTATTATTATTAAATATATTAATTAAGTAGCACTGAAGTGAGGATGAAGTACACAGTGAGAAATGGCAGGCTAAGGCTTACCAGTCTCACACAGAACAGAACAATCTCTCTCTGTAACACTCGGATGCAGCACAGCAGTGTTGCCAAAGCAGTCACAGCGAAAAATGAATGGATCTCTCAGGCAAGCTCTGGTCTTATAAAGGCGCCTTCAGAATTAAAAAAACAGCAGCACAGGCATTGGACGAGACCCTTAGCGTTACGTCACAAGAGTGAGCTGATTGGACAGACGAGGATCAGCTCACTCCTGTTTGAAATTTTGGCGGTTGCGCGGCAAAAACGAAGACGATCACGAAGAATCTTCGAATCTTCGTGATTGTGAGTCTTCGTCTTCGCCTACGGTTTGCCGGCACTGTATTCTGTTCTACGTTCCTTCGGAACGAACAAAAAAACGGCCTCTTCGTGCTCGTTTTCATGTTCGCCCGAAGACGAATGCACAAGTCTAATAATTATATTTAATGTACATTAAATTAAACATTATACATTAAAGTCATGTAATCGCAACTTACACACACAAAGTGCAAAATGGCTGTAGCTATTTAGGTGAAACGCGTGTCAGGCATAGATATGATTTTGGGGATTCAGTCCACATCTACAGGTAGAAATATAAGTACACATGTAGGCAGATGGTGAACGGGTTTTGCTTATAAAAAGGTTTCTTTTTTATTGTTTAATTGACCCTCTAAACATTATCCGACCAGCTGCACCATCAACCTATGTTGCTATAGTGTGGTTGGGTTTGCACACCTTGTACATGAAGTACAATTATTTTTCTTTAATCTGAATATGTATAAATTAAGTTTTTTGTTTCTGCCTTTGATTTAGTTGATTTAGTAATGTCTTTTTTTGGTGTTAACACCCTTGGGTTACCGATAGCGAATTTTATGTTCTCTCTTTTTTTTTTTTTAAACAAGGTTTGGTTACCTTAAAAATGCTAGTAAAGGTTTACCCAAACATATTCACATGCTGACTTTTTTGGAAATTTTGATATATATTAATTCCCTATACTGCATTTACTCCTCCAAAAGTTAATTAACACTGATATTAAAGATATTGATAGTAGGGTGCTTAAAAATATAGTATTCCTGCCAAGTGAGCGTAGCCCTGAAATAAATGCATTCAGGGGACGTAACTCATCTTCTGTCAACAATGAGGTTTCTCTTAAGCCAAGTAGAGTTAATTAGCTTAATATTTTTAAATTATCCCAATATTTGATGCCTTAAAGAAGAGTAGTTGAGAATTTCTTTCAGAATATCATTTTATATTCATGAATAAAGAATTGATATTTTTAGTCTGCACAATGTCAATGTCTATGACGTGTATTTGTGTAGGCGCATAACATGATGCTGCCAACAGACATTGGATTAGGTGAAGCATTTATATATACAAAGTATGCAAAATTTACATCTCTACTGAGGGCATTTTGTAACCCAAAACCTAGAATGTTTTTTGTGTTTTTGCTATATGTTTGTTAGCCTTGATTTCCCTTTTTCATATTAACTGTACTAATAGGGCATACCACTTTTAGATGTACAGTCCAACACTGTTGTATGATTTTGTTGTTGACCATACATGTAATAATTTCTATATGTTTGTGGCAATTATTGCATTATTTTCACAGTTAGTATATGGATTTGTAATGGTAATCATGAACAAATTTTAAAAATAAATAACCCGCATAGTATTTGCATATTTCTGCAATGTAGACATCCTGGGGTATTTCTCTGAAGGTATGTATGCTCTTGTCCTGCAGTCATTTGGCTACCAATCCTTGCCAAAGTAAGCCATTGAAATATATTCAGCAAAAAATGTATTCAGTGGCCCCTCAGCATTTTAGAAATATCTTACTTGTATTGTTTATACAGAGCGCACCACTCAGCTCATTGCATAAGAGCTTACAGCATAGGGCAGGGTACCTAGGTTAAGTGACATAAAATACCAAACTAACACAGCTTAAATTTAAAAAAAAAAAACACATTCTCCCAAGTATGCCAGCCCTTTTCTCTTCAGGTGCACCTGCTTTTGTGTACTACAACTTAGTCTGACTGAGAGTGATGGTAGTTAACTATGTTTATAAAATGTGGGTTTGGGATTTTTTTCTTTGTTTTTTATTGGGGTGACATCTGGTCTATTTTTTTGAATTATTTTGATGGTGCCTTCTCTATGTGATCATTGCTGTCATTTTGAATTATTCTTAATTTATTTATTTGTAGCATTTCTGAGGCTGCCGATCAGTCCCAGAGAGATCAGTAGCTAAGGAAGGGTTAGTAAGCGTTTCCAGGGATTGCCTCGCACCCCTGCACCAGGTAGCACACAACACTACTTTAATCATGATGTTCCATGCTGTCATGGTTTTCTGGGACACATTTTTTTTTCCTTTTTCAGTCCAATTTCCTTCCTATCCTTCCATCTTAGAGTGAGTGTCAGTATATGGTGTTAGAGTGTGTGTATGGTAGTGGATGGGGTTAGCATGTGTCTGCATCTTGGTATTTGGTGTATGAGGGTTATCCTAGGTTTAGAGTTCGTCTTCGTGGGGGGAAAAATCTTCGTATTCCGCGAATATTCGCCCATTCCTGTGTTCGTTTCGGCCGAATATTCGTGTATATTCTTCATGTTCGTTTTTTTCTTCTTTTTTGCCGTTTTTAGTAGAAGGGGTTAATGCAGCGTTAATGCGGGGTTAACGCGGTGTGGACTACGCAGCAGCTTCGGCGCTAGGATTTTAAATATCCATACAAGCAACTCTATTGGTCGCCTGCAGGGGCCTCCTCTGCCATCAACCAATGAAGTACACCTGTACTTCATTGGTTGATGCCAGACGAGCCCCCTGCTGGCGACCAACAGTATATTGTATATTGTATAGTTGAATCATTACATGACTTTAATGAAATCTTAACAAAATATGTGACAACAAATTGTATTCTGTTAGTCAAGGTTTACAGTTACTAAGTAAAATGAAACTACCCTGTTATTTCACCATCTTTCAATATAAAGCATGCAGGCAAAAAAATAAAAGCTAAAATCCTTTAATTAGAAGACTGAAAATCAATTATTTTGTTCACGAAAACTACAAAAGTTAGCAGTATCATTCTGTCCATACAATAGCTTAGAAACATGTTTCTCTGATCCTATTTTGAAGTACGTAGATGTTCTCTTTGCTCTATCAGGTGTATGAAGTTTGTGATTTTAAATTACATTTGTTCTCAGATTTGATATATCCTTGTATGTAGGCCTACATGCTCAAGCACTTATAATTAGACTTGGGCAGCGGCCAACTCTTCATGTTCGTCTCCATGGGGGGAAAAATCTTCGTATTTCATGAATATTCGCCCGTTCCTGTGTTCAATTTGGGCAAATATTTGTGTACATTCTTCGTGTGCGTTTTTTTTTCTTTGTTTTTTGTAGAAGGGGTTAATACGGTGTTAACGCGGTACGCACTATGCAGCAGCTTTGGCGCCAGGATTTTAAATGTCCATACGAGCAACTCTATTGGTCGCCGGCATGGGCCTCCTCTGCCATCAACCAATGAAGTGTACCTGTACTTCATTGGTTGATGGCAGACGAGCCCACTGCCTGGCGACCAATAGAGTCGCTTGTACAGACTTTTAAAATCCTGGTGCCACAACTTGGCCGGGGAGACCGCTCCAAGAGTTAAAGGTCTGTACAAGCGACTCTACAGATGCTCGGGACGCAGCTACCAGGCAGGGATCAAGTATTATGATGTCACAGGTCACCTCCCATTCTTTGTTTACTTTTCTTAATTTTTTTGTGAGCTTGTTTGCTTTATTTATAATGTTTATTAATATTATTTATTATTTGGTATATTCTTTTTTGAATCGATTGTCGTATTTTTGGATTTGTGTGAACCTCCATATTTACTTTTTTACACTACAAGACCTTAGCAAATTTCATGTTTTCACTATATCTCTGATAAAATCCACAAAAAAGGGGAAAAAATAGTTTAACATGTATATAAGTTTTATAATGAATTTGGTAATGACCCTATATGCTCAGACTTTTCAGCTATTTTGTCCCTAATCTGTGACTCAAACATTGCATGTTGCTTTTCATTTCTTTCTCAGAAAATAAGCGACTGCAGAAAAAACACAATTTTATGTTCAGCTTTATCACCCAATGTAGTTAAGCTGCCCCTCAATTCAAATTACCCAGTATGTTTTTCCTAAAAAGTAGTCAACAAAGTGTATTTTTTGTGTATTTCTATTTTTCATTTATTTATTTTAGATAACTAGTGAACATTGTAGGGGTGGAAAGGGATTTTTATTGTTTCATTATTATTAATTACACTTATTTAACAGCAGTCAGGGGAATCCTATGGTGAACCCTCTAATCGCTGTGTGCAGCCCTATGACAGCTCTGTCACTGGACTGCACGCGCACATTGTGCAATCTTGTCAATGAAATACTGTGGTAGCAGACCCAATCTGGTGCTCTACAGACGCTATAAGTCCCTGCTGCAACAAGAGGACTCCATTCGAACATTTAAATCCCTGTAGAATGTGTTGCCACTCAACTAGATCACTGTCGCATTCAATCTGACAGCTTGTGGCCACACATTTTGGCCCCAGCTGTCAGAGGAGAGACCAGGCTGTCATTTGCCAAAACCCCATGAAGTAGGGGTTACGTCCTTGATCCTGAAGGACCAGTTTTTCTTGACATATCCCCTATGTCACCGGTCGTTAAGGGGTTAAGAAAATGATTTTGTTTCCTTTACTTTTATTATTTGGTTTAAAGTTTATGGGGAAATAGAAGGAACGATTATGCTTTTTGTGTTTTTTCCTTTTTGTTTTAGCCACAATTTTGTATGATCAAAAAATTGCTTAATTTGTACTGAAACAAAATATATAGATTTCCCTATGTAAAATATAAACTGTTCTTATCATTGTCAGAAAAATATAACTATAGCAAAACTATAAAAGTTTTAGCCTGGTCTACCAAGAGGATAAAAGTTTCTCCCCGACCCCAAGCACACAAAGGGTTAAGGGACCATGCATTGGTTTTATTCTCAACCCAGTACCTGTCTCAAAAAGGGTTTTCCACTGTAGGTTGACAGTCAGAACAGGAATAGCATAATGGCCTGTCGTATAGCACTTGCATAATGAGCCTTAGTGTGCTCATTATATAGTATGCTAGCCTATTTGCTGTACTTGGATTCTGTGTGGGATAGACTTGAATACCACTCAACATAGGCCTGTATCTAAAACTCCAAAAGTAAACTTTGAAACACTATCTCATTAGGCAAGATCCTTGAAAGACAGCATGTTAATAGCAATGTCTAATGTCTTATTAACAGAAGTGGTAAGGCATTCATCACCGAGCAAGGTGGCAGAAATTAAATGTCATGGCAAAGATAAAACTGTCAGTCAATTTTCAAGCAATCCAAATTCAGTATCCCGTCAGTGTGAGTTGTCACTTTGAAATACATTACTTTTTCAAATGGATCCTTTTAATTGTTCCTGAGTAGAGACAAAATGGGTCCCAGCATGCATCGCACAGTTCTTTAACTATCGCTATATGGTGTAAGTCTGAGGTCATCATCGCAAACAGTAATGAGTTTAATCTAACTTAGTTAAGTGTTGCCATGTTCAAAATTATTTTATGTCCCTCTTTATATAACATCTCTGTTCACAACTTAACAGAAAACATAAAACATTTATTATACTTAAATAAAAAAAAGAAAAAAAAGAAAAAGAAAACTAAAGTTAAACTTTAGTGGATTTGGAATACCTTATTTTTTTAAAACATCATTTCAGAACTTCAACCATATATATTTTTTTCTTCTTTGGTGCCATTTAGTCAGTACTTAAAGGATCATGAACATATGTGGGAACTTTATGGTTCTGGCTACCTGAAGCCCCCCTTGCAGGATGCGGGCAAAGAGTCCTGCCGAGGTCGGTGGGTGGTCCCGCTGATGTTAGTGGGAGGTCTCGCATGTTGGTGGGTGGTCCCGCTAATGTCAATGGGCGTTCATGCTGACATCACAGGACACACTACTGTTTAAGGGGGAAATGGGCAGGGAATGGGGCGTTTCAGAATGCAACTCACGCAGCCCTAAGTTTTCTGGTGGTGACCCAGAGAAGCATTGCTTCTCCTGGAGTCTTCAGGCGAAACCCTGAGAGTTATTAGGTATGACCATGAGTAGTTTACTACGGTATTACCTACAACCTAAGTTTTAGGTTTTACTTTGGGGCTATACCTTTCCATGTCCCCCATACAATAATCTATTACCCTTATGCCACAATAACACACTTGCACAGGCAGATACCAGTGGCAGTGCATGACTGCTTAAAGGGACAGCCTAGTTCCCCATTTTTTTTATACAAATTGATGCATGCATTCTTAACTTTTGGGCGTTAGAACTCCTGGCTGCCTCTACTGAAAGGCAGTATAATCAATTGACTACATGATTGAATACAAAATGTATTGTCAACAAACAGGGCAAAAATTAAATGAAACATTTTGCTTTCCATGCACAAGTCTAATCATTATTAAGTTTCTGTTACTTATACAGTTTGGTCTATCATTAAGGGTTAAAAATATTGGATGCTTGAATTTATGTTCAGCTTATCTAGAAATTCATCGTAGTTTAAAATTATATGTGTATTTAATAACCTTTGAATATACACTCACTGGCCACTTTATTAGGTACACCTTGCTAGTACCGGGTTGGACTCCCTTTTGCCTTTGGAACTGCCTTCATTCTTCGTGGCATACTTTAAACAAGGTGCTGGAAATATTCATCAGAGTTTTTGGTCCATATGGACATGATGGCATCACACAGTTACTGCAGATTTGTCGGCTGCACATCCATGATGCGAATCTCCCGTTCCACCACATCCCAAAGGTGCTTTATTGTATTGAGATTTGGTTACTGTGAAGGCCATTGGTGTACAGTGAACTCATTGTCATGTTCAAGAAACCAGTTGGAGATGATGTAAGCTTTGTGACATTGATGTGACATTTGTGACAGTGCAGTATCTCTCTAGAAGTAGCCGTAAGAAGATGGGTACACTGTGGTCATAAAGGGATGGACATGGTCAGCAACAATACTCAGGTGGGCTGTCACATTTAAATGATGCTCAATAGGTACTAAGGGGCCCAAAGTGTGCCAAAAAAATGTCCACCACACCATTCCACCACTTAAGTCATTGATACAAGGCAGGATGGATCCATGCTTTGATGTTGTTTACACCAAAGTCCGACTCTTCCATCTGAATGTCACAGCTGGAATCAAGACTCATCAGACCAGGAAATGTTCTTGCAGTCTTCCATTGTCCAATTTTGGTGAGCCTGTGCGAATTGTAGCCTCGGTTTCCTGTTCTTAGCTGACAGGAGTGGAACCCTGTGTGGTCTTCTGCTGCTGTAGCCCATCTGCTTCAAGGCTTGACATGTTGCATGTTCAGAGATGGTATTGTGCATACCTTGGTTGTCACGAGAAAGTGCCTTTCTGTCATTTCGAACCAGTGTGCCCATTCTCCTCTAAAATCATGTGATTTGCTGATTAGCCATTTGTGTTAACAAGCAATTGAACAGGTATACCTAATAAAATAATAGTAATAGTTCATAAGGTTGAAAAAAGACCAAAGTCCATCAAGTTCAACCTATATACATATTGTGTCCCTACTGTGTTGACCCAGAGGAAGGCAAAAAAACCCTTATGAAGCAGATGCCAGTTGCCCCATACCAGGGGGAAAATTCCTTCCCGACTCCAAATATGGCAATCAGAATAAATCCCTGGATCAACGTTCTGTCCCTATTAATCTAATATCCATAACTTGTAACATTATTGCTTTCAAGAAACACGTCCAGGCTCCTTTTGAACTCTTTTATTGAGTTTGCCATAACCACAGAGAGTTCCATAATCTCACCGCTCTTACTGTAAAGAACCCCCGTCTGTGCTGGTGTAGAAACCTTCTTTCCTCCAACCGTAGAGGATGTCCCCTTGTTATAGATACAGTCCTGGGTATAAATAGGTCCTGGGAGTGATCTCTGTACTGTCCCCTTATATATTTATACATAGTTATTAAATCCCCCCTAAGCCGTCTTTTTTCCAAACTAAATAACCCTAATTCTGATCATCTTTCTGGGTACTGTAGTCCTCCCATTCCCCTTATTACTCTGGTTGCCCGTCTTTGAACCCTCTCCAGCTCCACTATATCTTTCTAGTACACTGGTGCCCAGTACTGTACACAGTATTCCATGTGTGGTCTGACTAGTGACTTGTACAGTGGTAGAATTATTTCCTTGTCGTGGGCATCTATGCCCCTTTTGATGCACCCCATGATTTTATTTGCCTTAGCAGCAGCTGCCTGACACTGGTTGCTACAGGTAAATTCCTAACTCCTAAGTCCTTTTCCATGTCAGTCGTCCCCAGTGTTTTCCCATTTAATACATATTCCCAGCCTGGATTTTTCTTCCCCATGTGCATAACCTTACATTTATCTGTGTTGAACCTCATCTGCCACATCCCAGCCCAAGCCTCCAACCTATGCAGATCCATTTGTAATCGTGCACTGTCCTCTATTGTGTTAACCACGTTACAGAGCTTAGTATCGTCTGCAAAGATTGATACTTTACTATACAATCCCTCTACAAGGTCATTAATAAATATATTAAAAAGAATAGGACCCAAAACTGACCCCTGTGGTACCCCACTAGCAACAGTAACCCACTCAGAGTATGTACCATTAATAACCACCCTCTGTTTCCTATCACTGAGCCAGTTACTTACCCACATACACACATTCTCCCCCAGCCCAAGCATTCTCATTTTATGTACCAGCCTTTTATGTGGCACCGTATCAAATGCTTTGGAAAAATCAAGATATACGACATCCAGCGATTCACCCCGATCCAGTCTTGAGCTCACCTCCTCATAAAAGCTGATCAGGTTAGTTTGACAGGACCGATCCCTTGTAAACCCATGCTGATATGGAGTCATACACTTATTTTCATTGAGATACTCCAAAATAGCATCTCTTAGGAAACCCTCAAACAGTTTACACACAACAGAAGTTAAACTAACAGGCCTATAATTCCCCGGGTCACTTTTTGTCCCCTTTTTGAATATTGGCACAACATTTGCTATGCGCCAGTCCTGGGGAACAGACCCTGTCACTATAGAGTCCTTGAATATTAGAAATAGGGGTCTGTCTATTACATTACTTAACTCCCTTAGAACGCGGGGGTGAATGCCATCTGGACCTGGTGATTTGTCTATTTTGATTTTTTTTAGGCGGCACTGCACTTCTTCCTGGGTTAGACAGGCGACATGTACTGGGGCATTTATCTCATCCTGCTGTATATTACCTGGCATTTCATTTTCCTCTGTGAATACAGCAGAGAAGAATATATTTAATAGATTAGCTTTTTCCTGATCCCCGTCTATAACTTCTCCCTCATTACTTTTTAAGGGGCCAACGCTTTCATTTTTAACCTTTTTACTATTTATATAGTTAAAGAACATTTTGGGGTTTGTCTTACTCTCTTTGGCAATGAGTCTTTCTGTCTCCACTTTTGCTGCTTTTATCTGATTTTTACATATTTTATTTTTTTCCCGATAGCTTTTTAGTGCTTCCTCACTGCCTTCCTGTTTTAGTAGCTTAAATGCCTTTTTTTGCCATTTATTACCCCCTTTACATTTTTATTTATCCACATTGGTTTTCTCTTGTTCCTGACTCTTTTATTCCCATACGGTATGTACCTTTCACATTGAGAATTTAAGATATCCTTAAAAATCTCCCATTGAGTGTCTGTACTCTTGTTTTTGAGGACATTTTCCCAATTTACAGTGTTAAGGGCTTCTCTTAGTTGATCAAACTTTGCCTTCCTAAAGTTCATGGTTCTTGTGGCTCCTCTAAGAGTTCCCTTATTGAAGGACAAGTTATAATGTATCATATTGTGATCACTATTTCCTAGATGCCCCCTGACCTGCACATTAGTTACTCTGTCAGGTCTGTTGGTTAATATTAAGTCCAGTAGGGCGCCCCCTCTGGTCGGGTCCTGTACCATTTGGGACAGATAATTATCCTTACTTATAGTCAGAAACCGGTTTCCTTTATGAGATTCACAGGTCTCTGTTTCCCAGTTTATGTCGGGATAGTTAAAGTCCCCCATAATAACCACCTCATTGTGATTTGCTGCCTTGTTTATTTGCTTTAATAATTGCAAAGTGGCCAGTAACTGTATATCATTCTACATATGAATTTCTAGATAAGCAGAACATACATTCAAGCATCTATTTTTGTTTCATTTTGCAGAAAGCATGGGCTGTCATTAGACTGTCCTTATCTACGTTTTTGATAACCTGAAGTCTGGCTGCACCTCCCTTCATATCAGGACCGGACTGGGGATGACTAGACAGCCCTAGCACTTTAAGGCTAGTGGCCGCTAAATGACGGAAGTGGAAAAGCATGGCTGCTCGTTGTGTTTTATACGCATTGTGTTACTGGGCTTATCCAGCTAGAAGCCACACACTGTAGTAAGTATGGGGTGCTGTGGGCCAGTGGCTTCAGGTTAAGTCTTTGTTGTTTACTGGTGTGATAGGGTGATGTGGGACATGTGTAGTGTAGGTTTTTAGGGGGTGTTTTGTTGTAGCAGTAAAAGGGTTAAAATTGTATTTTTATTTTGATGGGGTAACGTGTATGCTAAGTTTTCAATTTCCCATGATTGTAGACCTAGCTGGTGATGGTCAGGGAAGTATGAGTGATAACGTGTCATTTTAGATTTGTTAACATGTAGAAGAGCCCCTCATATAGCTATATGAATAGCGGTTTGAACTTACTTTCAGTGCACTAGGCATGTGTTTTAGTGATCTTGAGCTAGACTTAGCAGCCGCAAAGTGCTTTTTAGATTTCCACATTTTCAAAAACTAATTTCTTTCAAAAACAGAACCCAGTGAATCGGGCTCAATGTCTTTCCTCTATGTCCTTGTCTTTGGAGATTCAAGCTTTATCTCGCTTGTCTCTTTTAAAATATTTGATTGGAGTGAATTGGCTATCCAGATATGAATTGTCTTTTAGTTCTCTGAAGAGGTTTACGCAGAAGTCAATAAGTATGGAATGAGGCAAATTATTACATTAAATGAGCAGCTGGTGACCTGTGGACAGATGTAAAGATATGAAGCTCTGAAAGGTAATTGCATGCTACTTTGAGACTTTATTCCGTTAAAGGTTAATGAATAGTTTGGATAGAAGTCTATCATGTTGGTAAAGGCTGCAGGGAGCTTTCAGCCCCTTTCACTCTACCGAGAAGGACAATTTATGTCACTTATGAGAGAAGAAATTTAGCTGGAGGAAATAAATATAGGAATAATGAGGAAGAAAACAGACTAAGCCTGTTATGGCCTAACTCTATAGTGCAATCCAAATAAGTGGTACATAGCTGGCACAAAAGGGCATAGTGGCTTTCCATTTTAATAATGTAGGTAGTGGCCCTCTGGGGTCCCCTCTCTGATCGCAAACCAAAATATTTCTGTAGGGCAGTGGAGATTCTGGAATCAGCTGACTCCAATCTAAAACTTGGGCTATATGCCACATCAGCTCATCCTGCTATAGTGTCTCCAGAACCATTGAGCTCAGCGTTTCCCTACCTGATAAAAACTATTAGCAGCCCCCTGGACAGCTACACCCTAATTTCATGAACGTAATCAGGTAGGGGGATGATGACTGGTTGGAGGCACCAAATTATTGTGAACATTAGACCCCGCTACATAAGCATATCTTTACCGATGGTGATAGCTGTCTTTGACAGTTGATAAGGTATAGGGTTAATCGTTAATTAATTCTAGAATTTATAGAGCTACCAAATTAAAAAAAAAATTTGCTTCATTAAAAAGATTTTTTAACAAGACACTAAGGTATTAAAATAGTACATAAATACTCGAGAAATAATGCAAGTGGGAGTAATTGAAAAGTTAAAGACACAGAAAAGGCTCCAAAATGAGTGGGAAGATAAGGTAAGCAAAAGAATAAAGAGAACATAATTAAGCTTAATTATTAGAATTTATTATCTTTCGCAAAGTTGTAGGGCATGCTAACACGTTAGAAACAAATGATAATAATGGGTTGTGAATTAATGCATTGGAGGTATTTTCATTCAATCTGCCGTCGAAAAAAAACTGTCTCTGAAGAGCTTGCAATCACATTGTTAATTGCCTTTCATTTGCAAGAGATGCCATGTGCTAAAGATGTTCCAAAAGTTCAGATAAAATATGTTATGGGTCATAATTTATAGGCTTCAGATGAGAGCAGGGCGCTGTTATGAAGACCTTATATAATTGAATTAATCTGTCATTTAATTGCAAATTGCCTTGTCTCTGTAGCGGTTCCCTGGTCACTTGCTGTTATGATTGAATATTCAGTTGTGTGCTACACAGATTGGCTGTGGGTCCCATTGTGTCTATTTGTCTATCCAGATCGCTGATACTTCGTTCTGCACTGTTCAGAAAAAGACATTTTGTCCAAGCAGTACTGATTTGTGTTAACATGGATCAGGGGACAGGATTCTCCAGAGATAAACTATTTTAAGCAAGTTCTTATTACATATGGGTGCAGCCTGAAAAAACCCTTTACTTATTTATATACAGTACAATATGTCTGCTCCTAACAGTAATACACAAACAATAATAGTAATAGATATACTGTCCAAGTACACATATACGTACACACGCATATTCATGCATATTCACGCTTGCCCTTACACACAAACATCATGGCTTACACTTGCCTTAACTCTCCTTTCTCATTACCCGCACCCCTTTCATCTCTTCCCTTTCGCTCTTATCTCTTCGCTTTCATCCTCCTCCTTTATCTTTCCCTTTTTCTCATTATCTATCTGTTTTTCTCATTATACCTACCCTTTCTCCCCGTCTGTCTCCCAGCACTCACCATCAATCACCAGCATAGTAAAGGAGCAGTGAAACAGAGATCTGTAGGAAAGGACCTTGCACTTCCTTTACTTTGGCCCAGTTAGACGCAGATCCATGACCTCCCCAATCTGCCCTCCTCCTCTAGTGGTGGGCAGTCCAGTCCACCACAGGGTGGTGCATTTGCTATATTCCAGAGACAGTCTAATTCATACAAGACCATGAGAATGAAACCATGTTGCAACATTACACGTTTACTATGAAGGGTAGAATGCGCGAGAGCAAAGGAAATTGAATATGGGATGCTACTAGTAGTCTACTCCATTAGTAACAGCAATGTGCACATGCATAAGCACAGCTCATCGTTGTTAGCCCCATCGCAATAAGGATTAAAAACAAGTAAACATAAAATGTAAATAACATAACAAAATATGAAGGTATTAATATGTAAAAGAAAATCCACTATATGTGGATGTGGACACCCCTCCACAGTTTAGTCAGCCATGCCCATTGCCAACAGCTGTATAAAATAGAATGGATTGTAACTTTGAACGTGGTCATAGGATGCCATCTTTCCCACAGCTCAGTTCATGAAATTTATTACCTGCTAGTTTTCCCTGATCCACTGCTAATATTAAGAAGTGTAAATATCTAGAAGTAACAGCTCAGCCATCAGAACCTCATCTATACTTAAGTGATGTATCAACAGCAACAGAAATGTACAAATCCTTGAGTTGCTGTTGAGTTTTGGCATGTGAGTGCATGTAATTAAGGTTATATCACTTGTTCCTTAAACACTGACAATTTAACCTTTATTATATAGACCTCATAAGCTTCTCTGCCTTTTGGCTAAAATCAAGT
Source organism: Sceloporus occidentalis (assembly GCA_023333645.1). Classification (NCBI taxonomy): domain Eukaryota; kingdom Metazoa; phylum Chordata; class Lepidosauria; order Squamata; family Phrynosomatidae; genus Sceloporus; species Sceloporus occidentalis. Next base: position 1,811,109 of record JALMGF010000028.1, read on the forward strand.
GTAGTATCATAGTGGATAGGGGAAAACTTGATCCTCTAGCCTTAAGGCCAAGGTAGCTTGAAGCTCGAGCCCCCAGAGCAGTAGTGGATGCACTCACAATATTGCACTACTGATTGTGAGGAGCAAATAAGTGCACGAAGAGCACCTAGAGCTACGCTACACTTCTCTCCACTATTCCCTGACCCTCATGGGCTCAGAATATGATTTTTTTTTAAATCCAGCCAAGGCCGAATGGCTGGATACTTTTTTACTTAACTTCACAAATTGCATTTGTTTGTGTGCACGTCTGACAATGATTTTTTGTAAATAGATGTGTGTGATTTTTTTTTCTTGGAAACACTGAAGGATATACGGAAATGGCAACGGACACTGATTTGATTCACGGATTGAGCACTGCGCCGCAGTGAAGCTGGACACCAGCTTTTTCTTTGTGAGAGATGGTGGATGCCTTATGATTCCCCATCTCTTCCTTATGGCTGGGATGGGGGGGAAGGAAGACAAGGCTTATGCCTACGGGGAGTGTCTTGTCAGAAGATTTACGGAGGTTCTAGCTTCTGCTGCGGCTCGGCACCTCAGGCTTCAAATAAAAAAAAAATAGACCTCATAATCTTAAAAATATGCAGATTACCATAAACTTGGTATGAACAAATCAGCAGTACCATATTCCCTAAATCAACCTATTCATTGAAGTAGTATAACAGGTAAATCCCAATACAAGCTTACAAACGGTCACACAGAAGCCTATAATTCAATGTGAAGCTCAACAATTCTCATTCATTAGTGTATAAGAAAAGAAAATGTAAATTAAGGCATTTATTGATTTGGTTCAGATAGCTGTCAAGTGTGTAATCATCTTAGTTGTTGCAAAGCTCAATTTGCATATTCTTTAATAACTATTAACCAGGTCTATAACGATCTAACGCATTTCAGTCCATGTCCCATACCTATAAAGACATAACACAACATCGCTTTCTTTCTATTTTTGCTATCATAAATTAAGCAGTTATAAAATAACTTTTGATGTTGAAACATTATTTATTATCGTTCTTTGAGCGATGGATACTGTATTATCAGAGAGAACATTGTAGAACTGAAAAATGTGAATTCTGTAGTCAAGATGCTTTATTTCAGTGTTTGAAAGTTTTGTTAATCTGCTAGATTCAGAAGATCAGAAACACATGCCCTGCTTAATATTTCATGGATAAGAAAATAGTGGATTGCAAATGTGTCCCAGTACACTCATTTATGATTGGAACCGTGATATGCCTAATCTATTTGTATAAGATTAATTAAAGGTTTAATTTAATTCAAAGCCTACGTGACCTCAATTAATATTTTTATAAAGCTTATAGCAGTAGGGATTTGTTGCAGTTCAAGATCATTTCAGAGCTTTTGCTGTAAAAGCACACAAATACTGCTTTCTCCACAATGTCGGTGATAATTGTAACACTTTGGAACCTACTTATAATGTGACACTACGGATGTGCTAATATGCATCTAGACAAATGTGTATGCCGCATCTAAGCAAGTAAAGACCAACATTTAATCCCTTGAGTGACAATGTCACTCTCAAATGTCATACGGATTAATAGGAATAGCAGCACTTGGGTACCGTGCGCTTTTTAAATCTCCGCACATAACAAACCCTGCAAATTGGGATCACGTTTCCTTTGCATTCATTCTTCCCACATCTTCTTCCCCCAGCTGGGTGGATAGGTGGGGGGTTATGCGTTTCCCACCTCTCTTCCTACACCAGACTTTAATGAGCTGTCAGAAGACATCAGTTCCAATCAGCAGTGTATACACACTGTATGCAGAGCTATGCAGAGTTGTCTCTATGAGGTGGAGGTTTTCTAAGTGACAGAACACTACTGATCTTCTAAGGGCATGGGTATATAAATACATCCTTGCGATCCAAAAAGAGCATATTAAGTCAGGGGTGGATAAGAATGGAAACCATATCTGTAGTAACCACTGAAAAACTAGTAAAGGTCGTATATACATGTGCCTCTGTTACAGTACTGTATATTCTTGTAAATATTTAAAATGTGCAAAAGAAATATACTGTACATGCTCTTCTTCAAGTAATATGTATAAGTCATTGATGAAATAGAATGTAACTGGTGGGGACAGAGAAGTATAACACAGTTGTGTTGTTGGTATTCAAAACAACCCTCATGCTGCTGACCCTTTTTTCATTCATTTGGACATTTGAAAATGTGTAATATTGGGGAAAACCTGAAAAATATCATTAACGTTGATCTGCCACCCACAAATAGGATTATGATAAGGTATCTATACATTACCAAATCCTTAATAAGTATACAGTTCTAAATGGAACATTTCATAAAATGATTGTCCTATCTATACTTTTTTATGCAATTAGAGAAGCTTCTTGCTTCCTGAATTTGACACCAAATTGTATAAAGCTAAAAAGGTGCAAATTGAGCAGCAACTTTGGGCCCTGTTTGAGCTCTACAGCTGGCACCTGTGTGTTATTTTTCAAAGCACCCAAAATGATCATGGTGGAACCGACGTCGCAGAAGATTCTGGGTTTTTTTGGTGAGACAGGTGAACAGACGACTGTCCTAGAGGCGCTTCCACTTAAAGAGAAGGGCCAAGAACATCCAGTCCTTCCGCATGCCTTTTGGCTTGGGAGAGAAGGTATTGCTTATTCATTTGGGGATGGTGACCCCCAAAGACGAAGACCTGGAGAATCTGGTGGCTGCTTTGGCACCATTTTTTCACCTGGTTTTTGTTCTTCACATCAAAACACTGATTATACAGACATTTAAAGTGCATTCCCTTAATTCAATTCCATGTATTACAGATGAGCTCCCCTATTTTTTTATTTACGGCCCCTAAATGCTTAATTGGTTTCTACATTTTAGCTCACTTACTAACCACTGACGCAACAATTTGTTCACTGCTGCAAAATTAAATAACATTTATAGACAAAGAAACTGTCAGAGGTGTCTTTAATATAAGAGAGGCTGTTGATATACGTGAGGATTTTTGCAAAATCTGGGAATCTGAGTTCCCTTTTCATCAAATATGAAACATGTTGCTTCCTTAAGGCACATTTTTTTGGGAAACTAAGTAAAGCTCTCCATCAGGATGACAGCTTGACAGGGGTGTATTGAAGACGATTTTCCCCCGTCACAACCGGGTGCTTATTATCTTGTCACATTTGGGAAGCTGCATTACATTTGAACAGGGAAATAAAAGGGATGGATTAACCTTTTTGGTATCAGAAAGGATAAAGAGGAAATGATTGCAATGATAAAGAGTGAGATTAAAGTAAATCCTGGGGCCAATACACATAGGGAGAGTGGGGTCTCTATGGTGTTCCTCCCAGGATTTTGGCTTTTTGATGGAGGTCTAGAAAATTATATAGCTGCCTGGTGGCATCCTGGACACGAATATACATTGCCGCACTGTAGAAACTAGACATTTTAGGGTCATTCCTTGCATTATTGCAACTCTATCAGATAAATTTACTATCTGAGTCACACATGTATGAACCGTAAACTTGTTCTTCAATTATATTGTATTGTGGTTCTACTGTTTGTAGATGAGTGGTACCCTTTAGGATGAATGAGCTGTTTCGGTCTTAATTATATATAAGCAATATATGTACAGGTACAGTGTATCGCACTGCCAGAGTGCACTCCACTGGGGCCCTCCTTGGTATTAGAAAAACGAGCAGTGTATAGCTAAATAATACCAACATTTAAATCTTGTCAGAAGGCTTTTTATATGATAACATAAAGCAGTTAAATGGCATATTAAATAGAATATATATTGAAAAGGGAATGAATGATATGCTGGAATATATGCACTCTACAATATGTTTAAACAATGTCCAAAATATTTGGTGCCATTTTTTTAAAATTTATGTTACACCTAAGGTGTATTAAGTGTACAACGCACTTTTTGTTTGTTTTTATGTATTTATATTTGCTGGTTGAGACACCAGAGGGAAGTTGTCACTGGTGTGACAAAGGCACAGTGTACACATTTTCTACTGTAATATCTTTTTAATTAGCGATAACTAAATGCCATTACTGGCAAGTACAAAAACAAAATCCTTGGCAATACAGTATTATCAATCTGCATATACCTTAAATATAGAATGCATTATAGAAATTAATATGGTTGATCAATGGCTAAAACAGTGTATTGAAAAGTATAGGCAATAAGTAGATGAGCTTAAAAAAGGTGTAAGAGAATGAAAATATATTTAGAGACTTAACAGATAATCATTAAAGGGTTAATAGTAGATCCCTGACAGTTAAGGGGTTAAAAGACTGTGCGCTTTCATCTTAATTCTTTGAAGCAGAATTTTATGATTGAGAGAGTCAGGCTGCCTCCAAGCAAATGTATTATGCAAATGAGGGACTAGTCTTTAATTAGTCAGACAATGTAGCTGATCAAACGGATTAATGGAATTTTTTTTCTCTGTGACTACATTGACACCGATGCTAACTGTTTCACTGTGAAACTGGAGAAACTTAGAACAAAATTAAGTCTTGATTATATGCCCAAAAGACTTAATTATAAAGTAAACTTGTAGCTGTCCATATAAGGATAATTTCCTTTAATGACAGGTAGTCTGTCAAATATGGGTACTGGGTCATGGGACACCTGTTTTAAGAATAAGATCGTGTGTGAAACTACAAAAAAAAGATATTATTTTCTCAAGGATTCAAGTCCCAACATCTTTCCTGTGATTGTGTTTTACTTTTAGTTATATTATAAAAAGGTATAACACAAAATTCAGAACACTGGACTACAAAAAAAAAATCACTTAGGGAAGCATTCACCTATCAAGCATTGGTTTGTGACACTGCTGAAATGGACAATGTCTACAACGCAACATGATAATGGTACACAACAACGCCAATTTAAATTGCAGAAGAGTACTAGTGTGTTTAAAATAATGTACCGTATTTGCTCGATTATAAGAAGACCCTGATTATAAGACGACCCCCCAAAATCTAAATATTAATTTAGGAAAAAACCAAAAAGCCTGACTATAAGACGACCCTATAGGAAAAAAAAGTTTTACTAGTAAATATTAATTAATGTAAACTATTTTTTCATATCTAATAAAAGCTATGATTGAGAAAAATATATATATTTTTTATTTCCTTTTATTTGCCAACCTGCCCCCCAGTTATGCACATCTGCCCCCAGGGTTGCCACTCTGCACCCAGAAATGCCTTATACCCCCTATTTGCCACTCTGCCCCATGATGTGCCTTTTAACCCTCTATATGCCAAAGTGGCATATAGGGGGTTAAAAGGCATATCATGGGGCAGAGTGGCATATAGGGGGTTAAAAGGCATTTCTGGAGGTATACATATATATATATATATATATATATATATAACTGCTAACAGCAATCACACTCCTATCAAGCCAAGGCAGCCAGTACATGCTGGAACCTGGGCATGATAGGAGTGTGAGTACAGCCTCCCTATGCCATGCTACCACCACCACCCACCTTACACATCCATGCTATCACACACACACACTCATTCATAAACATTTAAATACTCATTAATTCCATTAATCACACATACTTGCTCAAAAACCCTCCCCCACCCCCTTACCTGAACTGCAGATCTCTCACTCGAAGACTTCTACAGGGGCCCGGCTGTGCGAGCAACTTCTCTGGCCCCGCCCCCAGAGGAAGGAGGCAGAGTTATGTGACACTACTAGCTTCCTGTTCTGCTGCTAGAAGAAGTGACGCTGCTTGCGACCTAATCGAGGTCTGATTAGAAGACGACCTCGATTATATGACGAGGGGTATTTTTCAGAGCATTTGCTCTGAAAAAAACTTCGTCTTATAATCGAGCAAATACGGTAATTCATCTGATTCAACTCTACAATAGGCAATAACGCCATTAGAATTAGTTATAATTATTATTAATTTATATAGCCTCATCTTATTATGCAGCGCACTACAAAGGTGAAAAGGGACATAAAAAGTAGGGTATAACATAAGGATTTTGACTTACAGAAACAAAAAGGGAGCTCCTCAAACGTGCTTAAAATTCTCTCAAGTCAAAAAAGGTCAAAAGTTAGTTCACAAATATTTCAATTTTAGTATTGGAGTTTGGGCCACACTTGCAAATGGTGAATAGAATTGTCATGTTTTCCCAATATAAGTTCCAACTGATTTCAAGAAGGGCTTGTCTCTAGGAACATTAAACAAAACTCCTTGCCAGCATAATTCCTTAAAGTCATGGGGACCCTGTAACTCATTAACAAGCCCTCCCTTAGCTGGCTCTGTAATCTTTCTCTGAAAAAAATACCTAATTTATATCAGGCCACATTCGCCCCTTGTGGGGGAAAAACATGAGAGACAACAGATTTGTTCTGTTGTCTCATTCCGTTTTTAAGTATGCTTTAATAGCACGATATTTTTTCAGCCAACATCATAAATTCTAATTTGGATCTCATTAAAGTGAAAGTGTCATCCATCTTTTGGTCCCTGACCCTGTATGTTGGAATGAATACATGAAAATTAAATTAGTAGTCCAGAACCTATTCACTATATTGGGTGGCATAAAGAAAAAGCTGTCCTATCAATATTATAAAGGAAGATGTGGTAAAATTAATTGATACTCGTTTATTTGGTAGAATTAGCTATTGAATGATGCTTTCATATAAAAATGTTTATATAATCGTATTAGGAGAAACATTGTAATTTGTCACACTGAAGATGTCTTATCACCAAATATTCTACAAAATATTATGGAAAATAATAAGATCAATTAAAAAAACAGGAAAACAATTTAGAAAACTGTTCAGACTGGAAACTGGCACATATAAATAATCTAACACTATAAGTGCTTTATTTAGGGAGGAAAATGTTCTTGCATTACTTACTTTGGAAAATGGTACAGTGTAATTATCTAATTCTGTGACTCCCAATCCAGTCCTAAAAGTATACTAATAGATAGACTTGCGCATTCGTCTTCGGGCGAACATGAAAACGAGCACGAAGAGGCCGTTTTTTTGTTCGTTCCGAAGACACGCCGAAGAGAATACAGTGCCGGCAAAACGTAGGAGAAGACGAAGACTCACAACCACGAAGAATCGAAGATTCTTCGTGATCGTCTTCGTTTTTGCCGCGCAGCCGCCAAAATTTCAAACAGGAGTGAGCTGATCTCGTCTGTCCAATCAGCTCACTCTTGTGACGTCACGCTAAGGGTCTCGTCCAATGCCTGTGCTGCTGTTTTTTGAATTCTGAAGGCGCCTTTATAAGACCAGAGCTTGCCTGAGAGATCCATTCATTTTTCGCTGTGACTGCTTTGGCAACACTGCTGTGCTGCATCCGAGCGTTACAGAGAGAGATTGTTCTGTTCTGTGTGAGACTGGTAAGCCTTAGCCTGCCATTTCTCACAGTGTACTTCATCCTCACTTCAGTGCTACTTAATATAATTAATAATAATAATTTGATTAATTTAATTTTTTTTATTTAATTTGTCATCAACTGTAGTGTAAGTGCTGTTGAGTTGACAGTGCACCCAGTGCCTCAGTGGCACTGGGGTGCCCTTGCCCTGGGCTGGCACTAGTGCCTATTGCCTGTCCTGCTTAAATAAATTAAATAGAATTTACAAATAATAATTTAATAGAATCTATAATTTAATAGTTCATTATTATATATATATATATTTGTCAGTCATATATATATATATATTCTATAGTATACTAGTGTAGAGTGTACTGTAGACATTCATCTACTAGTGTCTAATTTAAAATCAGTAATATTAATTAATATAATTAATAATTGAATTCATTATAAAATTATATATATATTTGTCAGTTATAGTTAGTAATAGTATACTAGTGTAGAGTGTACTGTAGACATTCAAGACATCTACTAGTGTCTAATCTAAAATCAGTAATATCAATAATTCTATAATTCTTTCTTGTCTTAATAGTTAATTAAATTAGCTATAAATAAAAGTAATAATATTAATTACTACTAGCGTATAGTTCAGCTAATCTTATTAGTACTGGTGCTGCAGCTCTATAGTTTGTGCTTTGTTTTAGCAACAGCAAGAGACCAAGTCAAGTTTTCTTAATTAATCTTTCATTTTATTTCATTTGTTTTGCTCACCTCAGTCCATCAGTGAAGTGAACTTGTTGGGCTAGTGAGTGCAGCCGCATAAGTGCTGTGTTTTTTTTTGATCAGCAAGCAGTGACGTTAACTGTTTTGCAAAGATTTTCTCATTTATTTTACATTTTATTTCAATTTTATTAAAAGTACCCTTAGTGTTTTGCTCACCTCAGTCCATCAGTGAAGTGAACTTGTTGGGCTAGTGAGTGCAGCCAGCAGTGAAGCTAACTGTTTTGCTGTGACATTTTATTTTATTTCTAATTCTTTTCAAGAAAAATTGACTGTGACGAGCTGTACTAAGCAAAGCTTCAAGCTACTAGCTGTAGTACTAAAATAATTCTAATCTTCTTTAATCTTAATCTATAATATATTATAAATAATATATAACAATATAAATTCTAATTCATAATCTATAATATAAGTAATTCTAAATTCTAATTCATAATCTATATTCTTCTATCTATAATACATAATATATAAGTAAATTATTTCTAATCTATTAATATTATATAACTTAATATTAATTAATAAATCATATACTGAATCTGATTTAACCTCACTTTAGCTTAGTGGGTTTGAGAGCGTCTGCCTAGAGGTAGACTTATAGTAAGGAAATATAGCTTTAGGCTAGCATAGTAGTAGGCTAAGCTCTTAGGCCCGTGTAAATTCAAATTAAAAATAAAATACTGCTAGTTATTAAATAGTTAATCTTGAGTTAATAATTTAAATAACTTTAGCACTTTGGCAGATTGCACACAGCACAGTGCAGTAGTGCATAGTTTTACTTTTTAAGCAGTAGCACTGAAGAGAACTTTCTCTAATTTTTTGTCTTTAATTCGTTTTTCCTTTTTTTTTATTTTTATTTTTTTTATTTTTTTTATAGTTTTTTAAACACTACACTACACTACACACACAACACAAAATTTGAAATGGATCCTCCTTTTGGGACTAAGGAGGGACAAGCTCCATCTACCACCGCCACCACCAGCACCACCACCAGCACCACCACCAGTTCTAAGATGCAGCCTTTGCGTCAGTCTAGTCGGCCAAGTAGGCCAAGCTCTCGCTTATCATTTGGGGAAGCATTGCTTGAAGGATCATCAAGTAAAGGAAAGGCACCAAAAGCAGGCAGTAGTAGTGCGGCTAGGCCCACAAGCTCTATGGTTTTTTACGGAAAGCCTAAAGCACCAGAAGCACGTTCAAAGTTAAAGGGTAGCACAAGTAGTACCAGCCCAGTGACTAAAAAGAAGTGCCTTTTGCCCCAAGCAGCATCTTCCCCATCCACCAGCAGCATGCAAGGTACCAAGCAGAGCCAAATTAGCAGCAAGACTCAGAGGGGTCCCAAACCAAAGCGATCTCATTCCTTTGTAGGGAAAACCACCACCACCACCACCCCCACCTCTACCGCCTCTACCACCACTAGTGCTGCGCCTACTGTTCCCACCGGTACCGCCACGCCATGTCCTCCTAGTACCTCTAGCAAGCCACCAAGTCCTTACAAAATTTTTGTAAAGACAGTTAGAGAGAGGGCTACACATAGTGGGCTCCACCTAGCGAGGTAGCAGAGGAGCCTGAGACTGAGAGGCCAAGTGCAGAGTCTATTCTTCCTGCTCGCACTACTACTAGTCACGAGTCTCACGACGATATCAGTCTTAGCTCCAGCCTAGCAGGAATTCCATTCGATCTGGCTAATGAAGAGCTAGACTATGAGCCAGAGGAAGTAGAGGAGATGAGTGGTCAGGAATCAGATTCCTCAGGGAGCAGTGTCCAAATGACTAGTGCACAATTTTCCCCTGAGCCTCCACCTTCTCCGCTACGATCATCACCACCACCACCACCACCAGCAGCAGCAGCAAAACCTAGCAAATCTAAAGCAATTAGCAGTCCCACTATGGCCAGTACTGTTACCACCAGTCCCACCACCACTAGTTCTGCCTCTGTTCATCCACCCCGAGCAGTAGGAGCAGCACCCAAGGCACACTCCAAGGCTATGCGCGCCCCAATTTGGGAGCACTTTGAAAATGTTGAAGAAGGGCGCTATGGAAAGTGCAAACATTGTGGGAAGCTAATAAGCAGAGGGAAAGTGTCTGGCCATTTTACCAGTGCTAGCATGAAGCATCACCTCAGCACTCAACACAACGCTGTGCTATTGGGGAAAGATGCAGAGGGAAAACTTAGTGCAGGCAGCATAGCTGGTGGCCGTGGAAAAACCCCAACAGCTTCTTCTTCTGAGCCAATAGCAGCAGCAGCAGCAGCAGCAGCAGCAACTAGTGCTGGCAGCCAGAGACCAAGGCAGGTTGGAGCACTGCATGTCCAGCCCACCCTGGAACAATTTGTGGCATTCCAATCCAAAAGGTCAATGCCCAAACAGCAGGCCAATAAAGTAACGCGACTGATTGGTCAGTTCATTGCTGTTGGAGGGGCATCCTTCTCTATGATCGAAGGGGAGCCTTTCAAACAATTGATGGCGGCTGTGGCTCCACAATATACAGTTCCGTCACGTTCCACTTTCAGCAGGAACATTGTCCCCTCATTGTATCGGTCCTGTGTTACAGCAGTGAAAGAGGAGCTTTCCAAGGCTGCTGGTCAGTCTGTTTATTTCACTACAGATTTGTGGAGTGCACCTAGCGGCCAGCATGCCTTTCTTTCTTTGACAGCACACTGGTGGCAGCCCGGTGTGTCTAAGGAAGCTGCTGCAGCAGGCTACCGATCTTTCCTTCTCCATGCAGAAGTGATGGATGAAAAGCACACTTCCCAAAACATTCTGCATGCGATGAGGAAAATGTTTAGCCTTTGGGTGGGAGCAGAGGCGGGCACCAATGTTGAAGTTGGTTTTGTGGTAACTGACGGAGGTGCCAATATGGTGAAAGCGCTGCGAGATGGTCATATTGTTGGTGTGCGCTGTGCAGCCCACATCATCCATCTTGTAGTGAAGGCAGCAATGTCAGAAGGAACTAATGTGGCAGCAGTAGTTCTGTCCCGCTGCAGAAAGATCGCTGGGCACTTTCACCATAGTGTTAAGGCTAGCCAACTTTTGAGGGAAGAGCAAGAGAGGTCAGGTCTTCCCGTACACTGCCTACGTCAGGATGTCAGTACACGGTGGAACTCCACGTTAGACATGCTCGAGAGGATTTTGGAGCAGCAGAGGGCAATCCATAATCTTGCCTCAGAGCACAATATTGGGATTACCTCTCCATTGAATAGGGAGGATTGGACAGTGATCGCCCAGCTAGTGGCAGTCCTTAAACCATTCAGGGATGCCACAGAAAATTTAAGCTCAAACACTGCCAGTCTGGCCCAGGTAATCCCAGTGTTCTCCCATCTAGGCAGCAAGATGGATGTGTTCCTTGGAAACCGTGAGGCTGTTCAAGGTGGCACTCTACATCCTGACATAGCAGCCATAGTCAGGAAGCTGAAGGATCTGCTAAAAGTACACCTTCGCAAACGAATGGAAGAGAGTCCCGAAATGATGCTAGCGTGCCTTTGCGATCCAAGAATTAAGGGAAAGCTAGCTTTGAAATTTAATGTTCTCAGTAGCTACCAGGAGCAATTGGTCAACAAGGTGCGTGACTGGCAGCCTAAAATGGGAATGCTGTCCGAGGAGGGAGAGGTGCAGGAGGAGGAAGAGATGATGTGGTCTGCTACTCCTAGCAGCAGCATCAGCAGCAGTGCCACAAGCAGCACAACACAGCTGAGTGGAGCAGCTGCGTTTTGGGAAGAGGCACTTGGGAGTATAGTTGGACCATCTGACAGAGCTAGCAGCAGAAAGGAGAGTAGTGCTGCTGAAATGGTCAAACTTTACCTCTGTGAAGTTCCTTCTGCGCCTAATGTTGATCCTCTTAGCTACTGGGATGAAAAGAAGAGTGTGTGGCCTGCACTCTCATGGGTTGCGCAGCAGCTACTATCATGTCCGCCAACCACTGTTCAAAGTGAGCGCGTGTTTTCTATGACTGGAAACATACTGAGTCCACAGCGCTCACGCATGGCACCTCATCTGATGGAGCAGATTGCCTTCCTTAAATTCAATCTGCCCAAGTTGGGTTACCCAGCTCTTAGCTTGGAAAGTTAATTTTTTTTATCTGTAATGTTTAAGGTAGTTTCTCCCCCTGGTTGCACGTGTTTGCGGTGTGGCAACGTCTGCTACCTCCGCCGGTGTAGCCAATTTACGCTAGGGCCTAGTGTCTGAGTTCTGGAAGTCCGCTCCCAAACGCCATGGACTGACAGACTTTCATGCTTTGCCCTGGGGTGAAACAGGTGAGCGGGTCGTCAATTGCCCACTCATTCACCTTTTTCCTTTTCCAACGGTGCTGCTGGTGGTGGTGCCAGCATCTTTTGCCAGTTCGCTTCCTGGCTGAAATCATGCCTCAAATGTCCCTAATGGAGAGGGTAGTTTCTCCCCCTGGTTGCACTTGCTGCGGTGTGGCAATGCCTGCTACCTCTGCCGGTGTAGCCAATTTACGCTAGGGCCTAGTGTCTGAGTTCTGGAAGTCTGCTCCCAAACGCCAAGGACTGACAGTCTTTGGATGCTTTGCCCTGGGGTGAAACAGGTGAGCGGGTCGTCAATTGCCCACTCATTCGCCTTTTCCAATGCTGCTGCTGCTGCTGCTGGTGGTGCCAGCGTCTCTTCTCTGCCAGTTCGCTTCCTGGCTAGTGTCATGCCTTAAATGTCCCTAATGGAGAGGGTAGTTTCTCCCCCCCCTGGTTGCACTTGCTGCGGTGTGGCAACGCCTGCTACCTCCGCCAATGTAGCCAGCTTACGCTAGGGCCTAGTGTCTGAGCTCTGGAAGTCTGCTGCCAAACGTCTAGGACTGACAGTGTTTGGATGCTTTGCTCTGGGGTGGAACAGGTGAGCGGGTCTCCAATTGCCCACTCATTCGCCTTACCCAGTTCTGCTGCTGCTGCTGCTGCTGGTGGTGGTGCCAGCGTCTCTTCTCTGCCAGTTCGCTTCCTGGCTAGTGTCATGCCTTAAATGTCCCTAATGGTAAGGGCAGTTTCTCCCCCCTGGCTGCGTCTGTTTGCGGTGTGGCAACGCCTGCTACCTCCGCCGGAGTAGCCAGCTTATGCTAGGGCCTAGTGTCTGAGCTCTGGAAGTCTGCTGTCAAACGTCTAGGACTGACAGTGTTTGGGTGCTTTGCCCTGGGGTGAAACAGGTGAGTGGGTCGCCAATTGCCCACTCATTCGCCTTTCCCATTTTTCAATGCTGCTGCTGGTGGTGGTGGTGCCAGCATCTCTTCTCTGCCAGTTCGCTTCCTGGCTAGAGTCATGCCCAAAATGTCCCTAGTGGTAAGGGCAGTTTCTCCCCTCTGGCTGCGTCTGTTTGCGGTGTGGCAACGCCTGCTACCTCCGCCGGAGTGGCCAGCTTACGCTAGGGCCTTGTGTCTGAGCTCTGGAAGTCCGCTGCCAAACGTCTAGGACTGACAGTGTTTGGGTGCTTTGCCCTGGGGTGAAACAGGTGAGTGGGTCGCCAATTGCCCACTCATTCGCCTTTCCCATTTTTCAATGCTGCTGCTGGTGGTGGTGGTGCCAGCATCTCTTCTCTGCCAGTTCGCTTCCTGGCTAGAGTCATGCCCAAAATGTCCCTAGTGGTAAGGGCAGTTTCTCCCCTCTGGCTGCGTCTGTTTGCGGTGTGGCAACGCCTGCTACCTCCGCCGGAGTGGCCAGCTTACGCTAGGGCCTTGTGTCTGAGCTCTGGAAGTCCGCTGCCAAACGTCTAGGACTGACAGTGTTTGGGTGCTTTGCCCTGGGGTGAAACAGGTGAGTGGGTCGCCAATTGCCCACTCATTCGCCTTTCCCAATTCTGCTGCTGCTGCTGGTGGTGATGCCAGCGTCTCTTCGATGCCAGTTCGCTTCCTGGCTAGTGTCATGCCTCAAATGTCCCTAATGGTAAGGGCAGTTTCTCCCCCCTGGCTGCGTCTGTTTGCGGTGTGGCAACGCCTGCTACCTCCGCCGGAGTGGCCAGCTTACGCTAGGGCCTTGTGTCTGAGCTCTGGAAGTCCGCTGCCAAACGTCTAGGACTGACAGTGTTTGGATGCTTTGCTCTGGGGTGAAACAGGTGAGTGGGTCGCCAATTGCCCACTCATTCGCCTTTCCCATTTCCTTTTCCATTTCCATTTCATTATTTTCCTTCTGATACACAACCAACCAAACATAACACACACAATAACACAAATAACACAGTGACATAACACATAACACACATAACACATATAACACAGTGACAAGTGACAACACACATAACACACATAACACATACACGTACAATGCAAAAATCACAAGGACCTTTCCTCTTGTTATTTGTCCTGGCCTTCATTTCTACACTCACTAGCATTAACGCTATAACTCACACTTCATACTATAACATTTTTCCATCCACATACCTGCCAACCGACCCAACTTTTTCAGGGACAGTCCTGCTTTTTTCCAGTCCTGTCCCATCTAATTTAGCTAAACTAGGTATGCAAATACACGTTGGTAGTTATAGCTCGGTAGGTAGCACTAGTATAAACATTAAATAAATATAATAAAGTACTAAATAATAAATCTAACTTTAAAATACATTTAAATAAACCCCTAATTTTTTTTTAAAACCCATTAAAATTAAATTATTATTTAGACATAATACATCTTTAACCAAAGCAGTGCACTGCTACTAATCTTAAACATAACCGTACATTAACCCTAAGCTATTTTTTAGTTCTTGTCCAACATTTTTCCATCCGCATACCTGCCAACACACCCAAGATTTTGGTGGACAGTCCTGCTTTTTTCCAGTCCTGTCCAGTAAAAGTTGGGTTGTTGCAAAGTATGCCATTGTAAATAGGTAGCAAATGTTAGGCATGTATTACAAGTGGTCCAAAATCAATTTAAAAATGTAAAATAATCCCTATTCTTTTATTAAACATCTATGGATGTGTGATTGTGTATGATAAACGGAGGCCAAGTTCCTTGGAGCATTTGTCTCTAGGTCATTTTGTGTACAGTACACCTCAGTACGTGTGTGCAACTCTATTGGTCGTTTCGGCAGGGGGCTGGCCTGCCATCAACGAATGAAGTGCGTTCTGCAATTCACTAGTTGATGCCAGACCAGCCCCCTGCCGAAACGACCAATAGAGTTGCACACACGTTCCTTCACGGCAGCTGCTGCTGCTCCGATGTGTTGTTAACCCCGTATTAACCCCTGCAAGGCAACCGGGAAGGAAACGAAGATTAAACGAGCACGAAGAATGTCCGCGAATATTCGCCCGAAGAAAAGACAGGAACGGGCGAATATTCGCGGAATACGAAGGTTTTTTCCCCCCCGAAGACGAGCACGAAGACAAACACGAAGAGCCCCCTGGTGCCCAAGTCTACTAATAGAGCAGAATTTAGTAATCAACCTTTGCTGTTCCAGTAGGGAGATTGGTGTGCCTCCAGGATTAGGTTTGGAACCTCTGATCTAGTTCATTGACAATTCAAAAGAGCTATTGGGCATTTGCCATAGCACTTTGAAATATTTTGTAATTTAAACTAAAATAATGCTACCCCTCTCAATTCAAGTGTGTCTACACCCTCTTTGAATTATATAGGTTTACATATCGGGACATAATAACAATCATATGTTCCTTAGCAGGTCTAAAAAATCAGGTAAATACAACCCCAGATGAACAACAACAACACATGACATATTATACCGTCATTATTTATTCAACAAAATAAAGCCAAAATGGAGAGGCCATGTGTGAAAAAGTAAGTAAACCTTTGATTCAATAACTTGTAGAACCACCTTTAGCAGCAATAACTAGTCATCGCTTTCTGTATGATTTTATCAGTCTTTCACATCGTTGTGGAGGAATTTCATCTCACTCTTCTTTACACGTTGCTTAAGTTCATTGAGGTTTGCAGGCATTTGTTTATGCACAGCTCTCTTAACTTCCCATCACAGCATTTTACTGGACTTTTACTGGGCCATTGCAACACCTTTATTTTTTTTCTTTCTCAGCCAGTAGCGTACCTAGCAGCATGGCATAGGGAGGCTGTATGTACTGGCTGCCTGGAATGAATACATGGAAATTAAATTACCGTATTTGCTCGATTATAAGACAGGGTTTTTTCTGAACAAATGCTCTGAAAAATACCCCTTTTCTTATAATCGGGGTCGTCTTATAATCAGACCTCAACTAGGTCTGACTATGAGACCAAGATCCAGATCCCCCGCAGCGATGCAGGGGACCTGGATCCTCCTGTCTCCCCCCCCAACTTACCGGTACTTCTGAGTCCCCGGTGCTTAGTCCGGGCAGCGTGTAGAGCTCTACTCGATTCGCGTACACAACATCCGCTGCTGCCGGGAGGAGGTGTGGTTAGCAGCGGGGGTTGTTTGCATTCATTGCACAGACCTTCCCCCGCAGCTAACCGCACCTCCTCCCGGCTGCAGCAGAAGTTGTCTACGCGAATCGTGTAGAGCTCTACACGCTGCCCGGACTACGCACCGGGGACTCAGAAGCACCGGTAAGTTTGGAGGAGGGAGGGGGAGGGAGTGTTAAATGCGGGGCATAAGGCATTTCTGGAGGCAGAGTGCTCTGTGAAATGACTTTTAACCCCCTTAATGCCACTCTGCCTCCTTAAATGCCTTATACCTCCCTATATGCCACTCTGCCCCATAATATGCCTTTTGTCACTTTAGAAAATAAATGCAGTATGCACTACACTAGGCTCTATGCACTCAACTTGCTTGATTTAATATAGGGCTGTTTTTTAGATACTCACATGGCTGTTTTTTCTTATCAGAATCTTGAGTCATGTAAAGGCAGCACCCTAAACTGTACATTTTCTATACCAGAGTTTATTCTCTGGCTTATCTTGGTGATTTGGAGCGTGGCATTCACAAGTGCTGCCAATCAGTTACGATCTGCTTCTAATGGTTTGCAATCAGCTTTTTGGTAATTACAATCACATATAAATAGAAAATATTTTACAAAGTTTGTACTCGTTAGCAAACTGGTTAACCCTAGAAGTGCACAGTAGAACCTCATCATTTCTGAATACCAGATACAGGATAGAAAAAGAAATGCCCATAAATCAGTGTTGCAGAGTGTTGTATCTTTGATACATAGTAGAGTCATGACATGAAGGACTGTACAGATTCTGATATCCAGCTCTGTGAGAGAAAGGGCTATTGTCAGCGACCATGCGGACGACCGACCCGCAGCCACTCACCGGAATACCCACGGGTCGGTCCTCCGCAGCACCCACGCCGCGTCCAGCCGGCAGAGACGCGGCTCGGTCCTCGCCGCATCCAGCCAGCACAAACACGGGTCCATCCTCGCTCGCGTTCACGCCGCATCTAGCCGGCGCGCGCGAAACCCCGCCTCCTTTTTCTCTGCTTCAGGAGGGTGGGGGCCTCGCGCGCTCCCGATGACGTCACCAGCCCGGGAACATTTAAAACCCAGCAGCTCCTGCTGCTGGGCACTTGGTATATTTCGCTCTCTGTGTGTTCCTATTGCTAAGCTGTTGTTTTGTTGTGACCCTGCTTGTTTAACAGACTTTGCTGATCTTCTGGATACCCTGACCCTGCTTGTTTAACGGACTTTGCTGATCTTCTGGATACCCTGACCCTGCTTGTTTAACGGACTTTGCTCATGTTCTGATACCCCGATCCCAGCTTGTTTATCGGATTTTTGCTGATCTTCTGGATACCCTGACCCTGGCTTGCATACCGGACTCCGCCATATTTTTACCTTACATTATACCAAGTCACACATGGAGCCCGCAAGCCAATTTTTGGACGCCATGTCCAGTCTCACCCAGCAGGTGTCTTCATTAACACAGTCTGTCCAAGACCTTCAGTCGAGCCATATCCAGCTTCATCAACAGCTCCAACAGCTTCAGACTACGCCTGCAGCTTCAGGGAGTCCACCTATTGTGGTCCCCCCGCCTCTTCCATTATCTCAGGAAGGGGCCATGGCGTTAGAACCTCAAGTGGCCCTCCCGGACAAGTTTGCAGGAGACAGGAAAAAATACCGTACCTTTATTACATCCTGCCAGATACTGTTCAATCTGAAACCACGTACCTACGTCTCTGATTACGTCAAGATTCATACGGTTATTTCTCTCCTCCAGGAAGAACCCCAACTATGGGCTCACCATTTACTGCATACCCAGAGTCCAGTCCTGGATTCTTGGGCCATGTTTCGTCATGCACTAGATTCTATGTACGAGGATCCGTTTAGAGTCTCCGCCGCTACCACTAATCTACGGGCCCTCAAACAGGGGCGCCGACCGGTAGAAGAATATATCACGGAATTCCGCCGCATATCTCTAGAGACCACGTGGAACGAATCGGCATTACTCGATCAATTTCGTCTGGGCTTATCGGATGCCCTTAAAGATGAGCTGGCACGAGTCGGTATTCCCAACTCCTTGGACGAGCTTACCCACTTGGCGACCCAAATTGACCGCCTCCTGAAGGAAAGAAAAGCAGAACGGGGTCCCACGTCCTTTACTTCGGGTTTCAACCGTTTCCCAGTACCGTATTCGCCTTCACGAGCACCCACTCCTGCCGAAGAACCCATGCAGATTGGGCTTGTGAAAGGCCATTTGACACCTGAAGAGAGATCCAGACGCAGATCACTAAATTTGTGCCTGTATTGCGGTAAACCGGGACATACAGTTAACAACTGCCGTAACCACCACCATCACTATGATGGTAAGAATATTGTCACCCAGAAAAGACTTATTTCACCCCACGTTTGCACACCGCATTTATCAATCTCTCTTTCCTTGCAGTGGACTAAAAAGCCTATCCTCCTCTCTGCAATGATTGATTCCGGAGCAAGTGGATGCTTCTTGGACGTGGAGCTAGCCAAGACCTGGGCAATTCCTACACAACGGAGATCAAGCCCTATTCATATCCAGCTGGTTGACGGCAGCCCCCTTAAGTCGGGACCGATTACCCAAGAGACTATTCCATTAATCGTTTCCATCGGCGACAAGCATCACGAATTGCTCCAATTTGACATCGTTCCAGCCCCCACTTTCCCTATCATCCTGGGCCTCCCATGGCTCCGAAGTCACAATCCTGTTATTAATTGGGAGACCGGGACATTAACCTTTTCATCATTATTTTGCACCAATAAATGTTTATTACCTTCAGCACTATGTTTGACCACTGATTATTCCTTGGCCGCCGCCATTCCTCCAGCGTATCATCAATTTCTGGATGTATTTGAAAAGAAAAAAGCTGAAAAGTTGCCCCCACATCGCTCATATGATTGCCCCATTGAGCTCCTCCCTGGTGCGTCCATCCCTTTTGGAAGAATATTTCCTCTCTCAGAACCAGAACTTGCCACCCTCAAAGAATATATTGACGAGAATTTGGCCAAAGGCTTTATCCGGCCTTCTACCTCCCCTGCTGGTGCTGGCATCTTTTTTGTCAAAAAGAAGGATGGAGAATTACGCCCGTGCATCGACTACAGAGGGTTAAATAACATAACTGTTAAAAATCGCTACCCTCTTCCATTAATCTCTAAGCTCATGAATCATGCCCGCACGGCCCAGGTATTCACAAAACTTGACTTACGGGGCGCCTATAATCTCGTACGAATACGCAACGGGGATGAATGGAAAATGGCCTTCCGATCCAGATACGGTCATTTTGAATATTTGGTCATGCCATTCGGACTATGTAATGCCCCTGCTACATTTCAATATTTTATAAATGATATTTTTCAGGACGTCTTGGATAAATTCATCATTATCTACCTAGACGACATTCTCATTTATTCCTCCTCGCTTACCGCTCACCGTGAACACGTCAAAATGGTACTTAATCGTCTCAGACAACACCAGTTATACGCCAAAGCAGAGAAATGCGTCTTTGAAACCTCTACTGTGGAATTCTTGGGGTTTATACTATCCCCTAATTGTATCAAGATGGATCCTAAAAAGGTGACAGCTGTTTTACGATGGCCTCCGCCCTCTGACCGCAAAGGGGTCCAACGCTTTGTAGGATTTGCAAACTTTTACCGAAGATTCATTAGGGACTTTTCTAAGGTTATCCAGCCTATTACCGCACTTACCTCGAAACACTCTACTTTTCAATGGACGGCAGCAGCGCAAATTTGAGACATTAAAGAAAAAATTTACCACAGCTCCTATCCTATCGCTTCCGGAACCTTCCAAACCCTACACGTTGGAGGTTGATGCTTCTGATACAGCGGTTGGAGCTATTTTGTCTCAGCGCCAAGAGAGTGATGGTCAACTACACCCGGTGGCATTCTTCTCCCGGACACTGACGCCACCGGAACGAAATTATGATGTGGGAGAGCGAGAATTACTGGCCATTAAGTTGGCCCTGGAGGAGTGGAGACATCTCCTTGAAGGGGCACCTCACCCCATCATTGTATTTACAGATCATAAAAATCTGGAATATCTGCGTTCTGCAAGACGTCTGCAACCCCGGCAGGCCAGATGGGCACTCTTCTTTTCATGTTTCCAGCTCCACATCACCTATCGCCCAGGGTCCCGCAATGGCAAGGCCGACGCATTAGGCCTAACTACTACCAGTGATGTTGACACCATTCTCCAACCTTATCACTTCTTGGCTTCCACACAATCCATCTGGGACGTGCTACATAGCTACTCCTCCCCCTCCAACATACCCACACGACCAATTCTATCCCGGCACAACGGTCTTTACTATCACCATCAAAAGATATATGTTCCACCCGAAACCCGTCTACAGATCCTTCAACTTCATCATGATATCCCGGCTGCCGGCCATGGAGGTATTCGGGTCACCCAAGACCTTATAAAACGTTCCTTCTGGTGGCCTGACCTAGAGCAGGACGTCCAATCATATGTATCCTCCTGCGTTACATGTGCTAGGGCAAAAGACATGCATTCTAAACCTTCGGGTCTTCTCCACCCACTTCCAGTTCCAGAGAGACCTTGGGGAAATATTTCTATGGACTTTGTTACAGACCTACCTCCCTCTCAAAAATTTACCACCCTGATGGTTGTAGTGGACCGTTTCTCCAAAATGGCACACTTTATTCCTTATACCGGGCTTCCTTCTGCTGTCGAGACTGCCACCCTATTCACTCGGGAGATATTCAGACTTCACGGATTACCAGAGAATATTGTATCTGACAGAGGTACTCAATTTACCTCAAAATTCTGGAAAGCATTTTGCCAGGAACTCCACATTCAACGCTGTCTCTCTACAGCCTTTCACCCACAGAGCAATGGTCAAACCGAACGCACCAATCAAACCTTGGAACAATATCTACGATGCTTTTCCACTTACCTACAGGATGATTGGGCCCAATTCCTCCCTCTCGCAGAGTTTGCCTATAACAATCATATTCACAGTTCCATTAAGATGTCTCCATTTTTTGCCAGTTATGGTTATAATCCCTCTATGCTCCCAGGGGCTCCCATCCTCAACACTGTTCCATCTGTCACGGAACATGTGCGAAACCTTACGCAAACCTACATGGTGATTCGCAACACGCTAACAAGCTCAGCAACGCTATAAACAATATGCGGACACCCATCGATCTCCAGCCCCTACTTACCAAGTGGGGGACAAGGTATGGCTGTCCACCAGACATCTCAAGGTTTCCGGGCCTACACGGAAACTAGGACCAAGATTTGTGGGCCCTTATCTCATATGCGAAATTATCTCTCCATTAGCCATCAAGTTACGTCTCCCACACACCATGAAAATCCACCCAGTATTCCACGTATCTTTATTAAAACCATGGGTTGAAAATCGATTTTCAGGACGACAAATTTCCACCCCGGAACCTGTTATTTTAGACGGCGCAGAAGAATATGAAGTGGAGGAGGTATTGGATTCCAGAATTCATAAGGGGCAATTACAATATCTTATTCACTGGAAAGGCTATGAAGCAGTGGATAGGTCATGGGAACCGGCGAGAGATGTGCATGCTCCTGCATTGGTTCGTGCTTTTCATTTCAGACATCCTGATCGTCCTAAACTTTTGCGTGTCCGGAGGCCCCGCCTTAGGGGGGGGAACTGTCAGCGACCATGCGGACGACCGACCCGCAGCCACTCACCGGAATATATATATATATATATATATATATATATATATATATATATATACTCAAATGTATGTCCTGATGAAAGTCAGTAATGACTGAAACGTCGACTTGACTTTGAATAAAATGAAATTGTCAATTTAAAGACCTGGAGTGCTGACCATCTTTTTGAAAGTGTTTTGTATGGAAACTGCTGGTTACTAGCACCGGGCTTGGAATATTTGGAATGGTGTGCAATGGACTCTGTGAGTAAAAAAAAAAAATATATATATATATATATATATATATATATATACATAACACACAACAACTCCATTTTCCTTTTGCCACTGCATACACAATTATTTTGTCACACCAGCATAAGAAGTATTGCAGCAAAAAATAAAAACATTTTGGTTATAAACATTAAAATGGAGGGCAGAGCAGCAATATTTTTCTTCTACGATCACCTGAAATGTATACAAAATAAGCGTTTAAACAACATAGGGTTCTGCCCTTTACAACTTTTAATTATTTTGTTGGAAGGAAAGTTGGTGTTTGATTCCCGCTGGACTGTTACCTGTTCCCAGTTATGTTCTTCTCTTTAATGGCTACATTAGCCAGCACCTTACTGTGCTTTTATATTCACACACGCGCGTGAGTGTGTGTATATAAGTACAACCTGTCATTTACTTAGCAGCAGTAGTTTTCTAAGAGGCAGACGGCTGTTTGTAACTCATGAAAGTACGACTGCTGCCACGGAGTGAGAGATTTTGGAGGATAATTGAGGCCTGGCAGCATTTGGACCTTTGACTTTCCCACGCGAACTCGGCAGGCTTATTATTCTGCCTACAAAAGAAAATTACCTTTAGCTGTGTTGTGTAAATGAAAGAGAAAGGAAAGAGAATGACAAGTGCGAGCAAACCAGTAGGCATTGGCATTCAAGCAATTAACCCTTTGCGCTAGTTGAGAGTATTGATGAAAATTACAGCATATGATTGTTAAAGTACCCATAAAGGTACAGGTCAAGAAGATAATAGTTGCCCAAAGAAACTATTATTACAGTCGGGATAGGACGTGGTCGTTGAATGTATCACACAATGTGCCAACATGCCGTACTACATTAGTTGTCTGTATTGTCAACCTTCATTTGTAATTACACAATCATTGTGGCTAGAATGACACCCAGACAATCAGATCATAGAAGAAAAAAAGGCTTTGATGTTTTTTTTCTGCAAATTCTTATGCTGGTGTGACAAAAACTGCTTGTTTTGTTAATATTTTTTTAATCTAAACATTTATTTAATTAACAACAACAACAAATAAATTAGGTTATATGCAATGAAGATTACTTTCAAACTAGGAGACACTTTCCAAAAAAAAAATAATTAATTTGTACAATCGAAGAACAGACCTATGGCTATTCATGCAATGTTGCAATGAAGTCATTGCTCATATAGTCTACAGGAAACAAGTTGTGATTCACTAGACTATCTGTGTACCAAGCTCATCTCTTCTGAAAAAAGATGCTGTTGCAGAAACATTCTGAAATAATATAGTATCCAACTTTAGTAGCAACTATATATAATCACTTGGTTATCTTTTCTAACACATGAGGAATTTATACAGACCATTTTTGAGTAATGTTTATTATGTTACATGTGCAATTTACATGGTATTTTATACATTGATTAAGGCAACACCAAGTGGTATATGATAGGATCCTACATGCTAGCTACAGCAGTCTAGTGCAACAATGACATGTCTCTCATCTGTTCTATTCTCTTCTGCCAATATATTCTATCATTAATTTGCTTAAGTAAGACTCTATTTTCCTTTTTTCTCTCTCTCTCCTTCCTGGCGCCACATTGCATGAGCCTCCACTTACCCAAAGTTAACATTGAAGAGCAGTTCCTTAGAAAGATAGATCATGACTGGAGGGCACTACATGCTGAATATTTAATATGCAGCCTTAGGGAGAAATATTCCATAGACCGCTACATAGTCTTGTACGGACTTGATTCTGCTTCATCTCTCTGGAGTACTGCTTGAGGACATCAATGATCAGTGTCACCCTTCTTGCCTATTGGGCGCCAGGAAACTTTCAGCAAGGATGCAACTGTTCTATTCTAGAAGTAAAGTAAAAGTAAGATCTAAGTTGAATGAAATGTATTTTCTTGCCCTCTTTATTGTCCCTTTGTAGGTTAGCAGTGGACTATGAATGCATATTAAACAGGTTAACTTCAGCTCATCTTTTTCATAAATTGCTTTATGAAACTCATCTGAGCTTCATTGCACATATGGTATTACACCTTGCAGCCAGGCTTTTCAGTACATGGCTGACCTCCTCTGCACACCCTTAGGTTGAGCTTCCCTACCCACCCTGTAGATGAGCTCCCCTGCTCATGATGGGCTAAGCTCTTCATTTCATTCCATGAATAAACTGGCTGAATCCCTGGATTTTTTTTAGCAAATATCTAGGAAAACTCAAGGTATTATGCACAAAAATGTATTATGATGCAAAGTTCTCTTTACCATAGCTACTGAACTGTTGAGTCAGCAGGGACATCTCCATGGTTGTTATGGTGATAACACAATTCAGACTTTGGACCAGAATAATGTTATATATATCTAATCACCAGTATTTTTCAAACAAATTACTGGTGGTCAATATATGACATGGCAGGAGATGTGTTCAGTCTGCCATTCAAATAAAGGGGAAGGGACAATTAAAGTAATGCCACTAAAATTTAAAGGACCCACTCACCTATCATATGCATTAGATTCAACATCTTGATATATTTTGTACAGACACTCAGAGACTTTTATTGTGTGGCAGGTGCATGCGCCTCATCTTCTGCACGACTTGCTGAGCCAAGCCTAAGGTCAGGCTGGCCTGGGCTTGCTTCATGCAGAGAAATAGCCAGCTCGTCCAACTCTATTAGCATGTTAAGGTAATTTGCTTGAAATGTCACAGTATATAAATTATACATTGAGAAGGGACCATTCCTTTGCTTTTCAGGGATTGGGTCCAGCTACCGTTTAAGTTCATTTTAAGCACCAACTGAAATATTGTAAAACATTTAAGCAAAATAAATGATCTTCACAAAAAAAGCTGTAGTCTCCATTGGCATGCCTTTTGAATTGAACACTCTACTACGCTGCCACCTTCTGGTGCAAACAGTCCCATAGTGGCTTGGAGAGAGCTAAACCGCCTGCCATCTCTGTATTAAGCAGTATCTCCTCTGCCAGGGTTCTCTTAATGGATACAGAGTGCAGCACTTTCACTTGTCTCACATGACAAATAAAGGGTGAGAATGAAAATTAACTACAGAATTAGAATGAAAGGGTGAGAGTGTAAATTAACCACATCAATCAAAATCCTCTTTTAATGGAAAAACCATCACAATATATACACAGAATAATCTACAACCCAGATAATGTGTAATTCAACAGTATCCGCAGTACTACCTCATTCAAACTCAAGGGTCCCAGTTTACAATACCAATCCTTACTTTAAACAATCTTTTGTAGGTAGCCTAAAAGCTCATACTAGTTTAGCCTAAAATAACCATAGTCAGTAACCATGTACAGGCTTCCCTGATCAGGGCCGGACTGCCCATCTGCCCCCAGGCTTGCCACTCTGCCCCCAGAAATGCCTTATACCCCCCTATTTGCCACTCTGCCTCCCTGAAATGCCTTATACCCTCTGTGATAGTGTTAACCCCAGGGAGATGCTTATTTTGGCATTTGGGTACAGGTGCTATCCAGAACGTAAATATGGGTCCCTGGGGTGGAGCAATTGGAGAGCAAGGTGGGCCAATGCTCAGTTTCCCCATTTTGTGGAAATTCCATGCCGGCTTTTCCGGGAGGCTAGAAGTCTGCAGGATCCGGTCCGGGATTCCTATGGGGCCGGCATCAGGCACAGGTGCTGGGCATTAAAAACCCCTGGAGCCTGATACAGGTGTACCTAATAAAGCCGCCAGTGAGTGTATATTTAAAACACTAATGACTAAAAGTCCTGTATTGTCTACAATACTTCGCTTTATACTGACACATATTGGTGTCAATATATTTAGGCCTCAACTATAAACACAACTGGAATGGGTTCATACTTCTGACCAAACTTCAAAATACCATTAGCATAATATGCAGCTTTTCCACATGTCAGTCGAACCTTTGTGGCCAGGGTCACCTTGACGGCTAATGGAGTTTTTAGTGGGCACATACTGTCAATGTTTATATTCGACGAAACTCACTATTTCCTTCCTCACTGTAATAATTTCCCACCCTCCCAGGATGTCACAAGCTTAATGGCCAACGTGGCCTTTTAACCTACTAGTGGATAAATGTTGACTGGACCCAAAACAGCTGCCTTGTCGAAAAGACTGTTGTTGCCACAAAGCTATTAAACATACTTTAGATTCAGTTAAAGCGGTACAAATTATACAAACTGACATGAACGGTCAAGCCCTCTCATTTTACTGCTGCAAAAGTAATATATAATAGTAACTGTTTGTAGCTGGTGCTATTGTCAGCTCTCATGTTCCAGCATGAACAAAGAAACAGAAAAATCTGAATGTCCTGAAAGCACGTTAAATGCTTCTCTATTTAAAAAGCACTAAACCATTGAGACATTTTAGTCCAGTGTGCAATTGCTTAAAAAAGAGAACAGTTCTATGTGTTCAAATATTGCATTGCTGGCCTTTCAAAAATGTATCATTTAGGCCTTTCAAACATGTATACCTTTTTCACTATAAGATGTCTTAATTGGGACAAGAAATACTATTACATAAGTTATGGGGGGAAAAGTTAAGGAAAACCCTTCCATAAAACACTCATCTACAGACACCAGGCAAGACAGAAGGCTTGTTTTTCCCTCAGAAATCTCATAGTGCTGCCACCACCACAAGGGATTCTGGGTAGGCGCATGCAAATAAGGTGAACAATAATGCACTTTACTGGAATAACAAGACCAAGAATAGTGTGCAAATATAAGGTGAGGCACCTAATATGAATGGACAAGGAGGTAAAAAGAAGTGACAATAGAAAATTGAGGTTGGTGCTATATGCCCATGGCTTTTGGTAGGAAATATCACTCCGCTAGGCATAGCAGCGTCAGCAGTTTGTGACCTTTAGCAAACAGAGTGTTAACTCAACACCTGGTGTTTGCTTGCATGTCAGCAGTAGAATTTTTCCTGCCACCAGAAGGATTCTGCAATACATCAATCTATCCTTAATGAGACTATTGGCATATAGCCACGTGAAGCCAAAATACTCACAAAGGAAGCTCTCATGGTGCAGAATACATATTTCAGGCTCACTACAGACAGCAGACAGGTTTCAATACTACCTGCCAAATCTATTCTCTTCTGGCAATATATCATTTAGTTGCTTAGGTGAGAGTCTTGTTTTATTTATTGTTTCATTTTTTTTATACGAGCACAGGAAGAGATGGAAAAAGAAATAAACATAGCTTATTTAAATAAAGAAAGTTTGCAGAACACTGGAAAATCCCACCATATATTTTTTAATACTATTAGCATTTAAAAAGGCTTTAAAATTTAGTGTTCATTTCTGATTCAACTAAGCTTCCGTGAAATACAATGTTTGTAACAGCATTTCAGTTTTCAGCATTTTAAGTTTGGAAAGTAACTAAAGTACCACCTGACATCCAGATTTGCAGATAAACAAAGTTTACTGAAACAGTTTGATAAAATGATTTTCATTTGTACACTATATTAAATATTGCTCCCACTTATAATTAAAAGTATTCAGCACTATATAGATAAATATGATATAAATATATGTTCGTGTGTATATACACTGCTCAAAATAATAAAGGGAACACTTAAACAACACAATGTAACTCGAAGTCAATCACACATCTGTGAAATCACGCTGTTCACTCAGGAAGCAACACTGATGGACAATCAATTTCACATGCTGTTGTGCAAATGGAACAGACAACAGGTGGAAATTATAGGCAATTAGCAAGACACCCCCAATCAGGCCCGGACTGGCCATCGGGCACACCGGGCATTTTCCCGGTGGGCCGGGCGGCCCAGGGCCGGATTGACGTAGGGGCTGATGGAGCTTCAGCTCCAGGCCCCTACCTTAAAATAGGCCCAGTCAGGACCGGACTGACTGGGCCTATGCGGCCGCATTAACACAGGGCATAAAGCGCACCTGCCCCTTAAGCACGCAGCAACTGCGACCGGGTCTGCCACTCTAGGGGGCCGGGCAGCCCCCACCAGGGCCGGCCTTAGGGGTGCGCGGCCGCACAGGGCTTAAATTAAAACATCGGGGTTTTTTTTGTTTACTTTATTTAACATGGAGGATGTTAAATAAAGTAAAAAAAAAAACAACAAAAAAAACCTGATGTTTTAATTTAAGCCCTGTGTGGCCGCGCACCCCTAAGGCCGGCCCTGGTGGGGGCTGCCCGGCCCCCTTGAGTGGCGGACCCGGTCGCAGTTGCTGCTTACTCCGGCAACAAGGTAAGTAGGGTAAGGCAGAGGGGTGCATTGAGAAGGGGCAGATGGGGGAGAGGGGATAGATAGTGAGAGGGGGTACATATTGAGAAATGGGGAAGGGGGTACATAGTGATAAGGGGGAACATAGTTAGAAGGGGCAGATAAGAAGGGGATGGGGAGAGGGGGTAGTGTGAATGCGTACAAGAATGAATGAATAAATGTGTGGATGAATTGTGTGAATGCGTATGAGAATTAATGAATTCATGTGTGGATGAATTGCTTGACTGATTTGTGAGACTGCATTAATGAGTATGTGTTAATGATTTGTGTGAATGAGTGAGTAAGTGTTTGTGTCTATCATGAATGTTTAAGTGATTTGGGGAAATGCAAAGATGGTACATGAAGGGTGGGCTTTAACAATAAATAAATAAATAAAAATGGGCTGCTCAGTCTTAAATGCCCGGGCCTATTTTTTGTCCCAGTCCGGGCCTGCCCCCAATAAAGGAGTGGTTCTGCAGGTGGTGACCACAGACCACTTCCCAGTTTCTATGCTTCCTGGCTGATGTTTTGGTCACTTTTGAATGCTGGCGGTGCTTTCACTCTAGTGGTAGCATGAAACGGAGTCTACAATCCACACAAGTGGCTCAGGTAGTGCAGCTCATCCAGGATGGCACATCAATGCGAGCTGTGGCAAGAAGGTTTGCTGTGTCTGTCAGCATAGTGTCCAGAGCATGGAGGCGCTACCAGGAGACAGCCCAGTACATCAAGAGACGTGGAGGGCAACAACCCAGCAGCAGGACCGCTACCTCCGCCTTTGTGCAAGGAGGAGCAGGAGGAGCACTGCCAGAGCCCTGCAAAATGACCTCCAGCAGGCCACAAATGTGCATGTGTCTACTCAAACGGTCAGAAACAGACTCCATGAGGGTGGTATGAGAGCCCGACGCCCACATGTGGGGGTTTTGCTTACAGCCAAACACTGTGCAGGACGTTTGGCATTTGCCAGAGAACACCAGGATTGGCATATTCGCCACTGGCGCCCTGTGCTCTTCACAGATGAAAGCAGGTTCACACTGAGCACATGTGACAGACGTGACTGAGTCTGGAGACGCCGTGTAAAACGTTCTGCTGCCTGCAACATTCTCCAGCATGACCGGTTTGGCGGTGGGTCAGTAATGGTGTGGGGTGGCATTTCTTTGGGGGACCGCACAGCCCTCCATGTGCTTGCCAGAGGTAGCCTGACTGCCATTAGGTACCGAGATGTGATCCTCAGACCCCTTGTGAGACCATATGCTGGTGCGGTTGGCCCTGGGTTCCTCCTAATGCAAGACAATGCTAGACCTCATGTGGCTAGAGTGTGTCAGCAGTTCCTGCAAGAGGAAGGCATTGATGCTATGGACTGGCCCGCCCGTTCCCCAGACCTGAATCCGATTGAGCACATCTGGGACATCATGTCTCGCTCCATCCACCAACGCCACAGACTGTCCAGGAGTTGGCGGATGCTTTAGTCCAGGTCTGCTTTAGTCCAGGTTCACTGTGACGTTATATACTGTTATCACAATGACTTCACATGCCAAAAGTATCTCATATACTAGAGCCAAGCTTCCTTGATGCTGGAAAGCTCCTCAGGGCCTTCTATCTTTAAGTTGAAGATCTAATAGAGATTGGAAGACTAGCAGCAGTGCGATTCTCAGCAACTAGCTTTTAGGAGAACACAATATTTAACCTTTTTGATGTTGTTTTGCATAACCTATGGCAATTATGACCCATATGACCTATGGCACTAATACTTAACGATTTATATGTTTTGATGTAATTTAAAATATACATTTAGTACTGTGTTTCCATATACACGCTACAGAACTTCATTATTTTATGCCTATTGGGCACATGCCTCATATTTATCTCCTGTTTTTCTGCACCACTTGAAGACATAATGAGAAAGATTTAGAAATAAATAATTTAATTTACTGGGAAGATAAAAATAGCTTATATTAGTTGCAATGCTCTCTTTTATTTGGAGATCTGCAGGATTTTTATTTTATTGCTGGGTACAATTATATATATTATACAATATATACCTCTGGACATGTCTGCCATGCTTTTGTTTCAAACAGTATTTAACAATGAATAATTGTTGATAGTCAATAGCTATGAGGGTGTCAAAGCTATTGGAAACCTCTAAAACCTCACATAAGAAATATCTTCTGTCGGAAGACCATGTAAACATCCAATTATACATTGCATGGTGGACTGCAAACATTTTTGATGCAAAATGCTCCTAAAACATATGGGATTATGGCTAAGGAGACACTGCCATCTGGTGGGACTCCCATACAGTGGATATAAAAAATCTTCATACCTTTTCTTTGATTTTAAAGAATTAGACAAAGATAAATCATGTCTGAACTTTTTCCACCTTTAATGTGACCTATATCGTGAACAATTCATCTGCAAAACAAGCTGAAATCTTTGAGGGGGAAAAAAACTCACAATAACCTGGTTGCGTAAGTATGCACACCCTTAAACTAACACTGAAGCACCTTTTAATTTTATTACAGCAATCAGTCTTTTTGGGTCTATTAGCATGGCAGATCTTGACGTGGCAGTATATGCCCACTCTTCTTTGCAAAAGCGCTCCAAATCTGTCAGATTGCGAGGACATCTCCTCTGCACAGCCCTCTTCAGATCACCAAACAGATGTTCAATTGGATTCAGGTCTGGGCTCTGGCAGGGCCATTCCAAAATGTTAATCTTCTAGTGAAGCCATGATTTTGTGGATTTGGATGTGTGCTTTGGGTCGTTGTCGTTCTGAAAGGTGAACTTTATCTTCAGCTTCCTAACGGACGCCTGAAGGTTTTGTGCCAAAATTGCCTGGTATTTGGAACTGTTCATAATTCCCTCCACCCTGACTAAGTCCCCGGTTCCAGCTGAAGAAAAACAGTCCCAAAGCATGATGCTGCCACCACGCTTCACTGTGGGTTTGGTGTTCTTTGGGTTATGTGCAGTGTTGTTTTTGCGCCAAACATACTTTTTAGAATTATGGCACAAAAGTTCAACCTTGGTTTCATCAGACCATAACACATTTTCCCACGAGCTTTTGGGGGACTTGGATGTTTGGTCTTGGATGTTTTTCTTTGTAAGAAAAGGCTTACATCTTGCAACCCTACACCATAGCCCATTCATATGAGGAATACAGGAGATTGTCACATGTAGCACACAGCCAGTACTTGCCAGGAATTCCTGTAGTTCATTTAATGTTGCACTAGGCCTCTTGTAAGCCTCCCTGACCAGTTTTCTTCTCATCTTCTCATCAATTTTGGAGGGACGTTCTTGGTAATGTCTCTGTTGTGCCATATTGTCTCCACTTGATGATGCCTGTCTTCACTGTGTTCCATGGTATATGTAATGCTTTGGAAATTATTTTGTACCCTTCTCCTGACTGATATATTTCAACAATGAGATCTGATGTGTTGGAAGCTCTCTGCGGACCATGACTTTTGCTCTGAGATGCAACTAAGCAAAAGTCAGGTAAATCCTACTAGAACAGCTGAACTTCATTTGTGATTAATCAGTCACTTTAAATGATGGCAAGTGTGTAATGACTTCTATTTAACATGAGTTTGAATGTGATTGGTTAATTCTGAAGAGGGTGTGCACCCAGGTTATAGTGAGGTTTTTTTCCCCCTCAAAGATTTCAGCTTGTTTTGCAATTGATTTGTTCATGTTATAGGTCACATTAAAGGTGGAAAAAGTTCTGACATGATTTATCTTTGTCTTTCTTTAAAATCACAAGAACCTGGCATTAGACTTCTTATATCTGCTGTGAGCAGACAATCTTCTAAAACCTAGAAAACAATACATATACTGTATGTAAAGTGGTAACTGAATCAGCAATGCTTTCTATGTATCTGAAAGAACATTGACAAACTTTTTAGGAGACTGTCATGCCCTCCCACCCATTTTTCGACCCATTTTTCTTTCATTATTTGTTTTTGCGTCTGACGGCTAGAAAATCAAACTACTGCCTATTAAAAAAAGAAAATGTTTACGGTGTTCCAAGTATCTAAGTGTCAAAACAAAAATCTTATTGGTTTAAAAAGAATGTTTTCTGATGTACTATCATTTAAAGGAAGAGTCAACCCATAACAGATTAAGAGAACACTCATGTCAACCAAGTCCCTCAACCTACCTCTTCTCTGCGGGGTGTATTCATGTGAAACACTATGTTCCTTTCACAATCTGGAACACTAGCTGTACAAGAAACTAGTGTGACGGTTCAACCGTGACTACACCAGAACTCAGTCTCCTAAAAATCTTGTACCTGCAGCTCCCTTGCCATGTGTACATGCACCGAAATGTATGCAACATATGTATGCAATAATGCTGCCTTTTATATAAGGACTCCCTCTCGTTAGACTTTGCTGTCTCTTTGAAATGTTTTCACTGTATCTATTATTGCAGCATTTTTCATCCAGCCTAGGGTTATTTTCCTTTTATCTGCACAGCCGCTATAAGGACATTAAATTGGTTTTCTGGTAAATACGTAATAACAGAGGTGCTTAAAAACAGTTTGCCATTCAGTAGTCCTTAGGCAGATCCCTTGAGAATTAAAGACAGAGGCTAGTAAATTATTGTGGTCTTCAACAGCTTTTTTTTATCCAATCTTTCTGATAATTAATGGCAGGCTAATCACCTTTCCCATCCTAAAATGGCTGTTTTGACAAATATTTGTTTAAAGATTATGCCCTTGGATTGTCCGTATAATTCTTTATGATCAAATTGTCACATGATATGTTTTATAGGCATGTTTTTCTCATAACCTACGTAACCTGAACTTTCCCCTGCCCACTTGTAAGTTAGAAAGTGTAGGCCGTGTCACAGTTCGCCTGTGGCATAATGCAAAAGGACCATTATTGAACAGTATTCCCTATAAATATTTAACTACCAGCATGTTCGTGAGCACAGTATATACCCACACACAATACATACAACAGTAACCTGGACCATGCATCATTAGTTTGTGTTAACTTATTTTTCATCTTTATTATGATACTTTAGTAGAAAGCTTTTATGATTAACAGACTCTTATGGATCTCGTATGGATCTTATTTACATTTCCACACTTTTGTATGTATCTCCAGTCTTCCGACATTCGCTAAGAATGGTTTTCCTAAATCCCCATGTAGCTTAATCACACAAGTCCATGTAAACCTTGCATTTCAGCAATATAAGATCTGCCTCGATATATTCACCCTCATATGCGTCAAATTATGCAAACATAGCAAGTGATGTAAAGTTAAAAGCTATCTGGGAAAAACAGGAGGAATATATTATTAAAATATGGTTTTAAGGAATTTACAGAACATATTTAAGCTGTAATTCATCTAGAAAATGATCTGAAGAGCAACAACAGTTTGCTTTGTGATCTCCCACTCAAAATATTAAAGATTTAAAAATAAAATACTGTGCCTCCCAAAAATCTGCAGACGCCTCATCAATTACCTCATTTAACAGTTATACCTAACAGGCCCCTGGCACTACTTTGGCGCATGATATGAGCTGCAATGGTAGCACTGCACTAAGCACTCAACACCTTTTCTTAGATAACTGTGCTAGAGCTGGATTATCCATTGAGTTTGGGAGCCCCTAGGCACACACCTAGCATAACAACAGTTAATGCAGCATTGTAGCCGTTGTTCAAAGATCACATCTGGAGCTTGCCAGAAAATTTGAATGCTCCAACAACATGGGAGGCTTTATGGCCAGATGGGACCAACAGAGGTTTTTGGTTATAATGCAAAGTTCTATGTGTGGTACCAGGGATTATTCTCCTCTGCAGGGCCCTGGCATTTTGTTGTGATCAAGGGAAGCACAGATGGACGAAAATACAGGATAAAAAACTGAAGTCTGAGTCAAACATTCAGTAGACACAAGGCCTACGCAACATTGAAATGACTGAAATGCAAAATGGTGAGAGGGCCAGCAATGTTTTTGTTCATTTTTTTTTACAAAATTACCTTACAATAATTGTGAGTTCTAGTGTTTTCACATTGCAAATTTTCAGTGTATTATTTGTGATTTAGTCATACGGGAGAATTAGTTAGGGGTTTGAATGCTTTTCCAAGGCAATGTATCTTCTCCTGCATCAACCTAATCACTTATAAGTTTCTCTCTAGTCGGCACATCCACACGTTTAGTATACTACCTAAAACACTTACATAAACCCAAAGAAAGTAATCTATATACAAAGACAGTGTTCTCTCTACAACCCTAAAACTAACTTTTATAAGTCAAATTTTAGTTATCTTTCTACCACTTACGTTTGTCATCTTTGTTCATGTACATATATACATCCTTCTGACATTGAAAAACAGTATGCCCAATCTGATGGGTGAAATGGGAAAATATTACTATTCTCACTTTCTGTTAAAGAAAAAAGTGTATTACTGGCCTAGGAATATAACTCATTTAATTTAAAACCAGTTTTATTAAAAAAAAAGTTTTCTCCATAGAAAATATTTTGCTACCAAAGCCAAAAACCATGACAACTTAAACATAATGTTCCAGACTGTACTTTTGCCACAAATGTACTAGTCCTTTCCATTCAGCAAGTACTGGGTGTCAGCTTCAAGCAACCATCGTTTGTTTTCTTATATATTGCCCAAATTCACAAGGTCCATTATTGCAATGAGGCTTTCATTTTAGGTACCAATCTTGACAGTGTCCTTCAAGACTCATTTGGAAGACCAAACAGTTTCACAGTGCCTGCTTCCCGACTGTTATCATATTTGCCATCCTTGTCATCGCAGGCAAAAGCGAGGAGGTATCTCTTTGGGTGCCAAGCCACGGTAAAGGTAGGAGATTCACACTGAACTTCACACAGTTTCTCACCTGAAAAAGAAAAACAATAAGATCCTCTGTACATTAACAGTCACCCTTGATCTACTTTGTCTTACACATTTTTCCCATTTACAAATAGTTGCATTCATCTATTCACTTACCTGTTTCTACATGTGCAACGTCAATGAAATGATCCTCTGATGCAGACGCCAGCATTTTGCCATCATAGCTAAAGCTCAGTGTCCTCACGGGCCAATCCAACCTACAGGCCATATAAAACTCAAATTAACTATAGCCAAATGGAACACTAGATCTTCAGATGCTCTCACAAAAGAAAGTTAGGGTGAATTCTGCCAGTGTTACACTAACTTCACAGCAAATAAACTACTAACATTACATAAATGTGAGTGATAGCTTCAACAGCATAGCTTCCAAAAAAAAAACCGATGCTATTGCGATGGGATCTTAATCTCACCAATAGAGCTGGAAAGCGTATGTAACATTTACTATAGCAAAGAGTTCCTTACCTGGAGAAGCAGCGGACACACGCAAGCTCGTCTACATCCCAAAGGCTGACAAGGGCATCCGCACTACCTGTTGCAAAATATTTCCCTGTGGGATCAAACTTTATGCAAATGCAGTTGGAGGGATGTGCGTTGATAGACTGCACTGGCTTGAGCTCCGGGTAACTGGATGGGAAAGAGATATTAAAATAGAACAATAAAACAAATTGCATGCTTGCATGAAATTCTTTCCAAGCATTGAACAAATATATATAAAAATAATGGCAGGTGAACAATGTATTTTCTTGCTTTACAGCGATTTTATTTATTTTATGGCATGTAACGTGTGTACCGGATATATAGAATATTCAGCTTCTTAAGCATCCAAACTTGCATCCCTAATCAATAAAGTATCATTTTACTGGCGTGATTAAGTGGAAGAGGGAATAATTAGTCACGGTCGGGCCATTGTACCTCAGAATGTTGATGCATCCGTTTCCATTTGTCAGAAAGAACATATTGTTGTCATTGTTCCAGGAGATTTCATTTACTTCAAACTTGAATTGCTCTTCTGCCTTGAAACGATAGTCTTTTGCATTTATGAAGGTGATTACATCGTCTTTGTTTCCCACTGCAATTGTTTGACCATCTGGGCTCCAGCAGATGTTTATATTTTCTCCTGGAAACAAAAGTTGTTTTTCTAATGCAATGAAATGGAAGGCTAAATCAAATAACAAGAGTACATACTTCTCCTCTGTTTATGCATTTTATATTTACAAGAAATGTTTGCTTTTAAAAAATAATGATTATTTGTACATTGGGTTGATAAAACGCTTACTACTAGGGTAACAGATGCTTCATAATTACCACTGAATGTTCTTTCCCACCCCATTAAATTTATAAAAAAATTAAAAAAAAACAAGCATGCAACCAAAACTTCATGGAGACTTCAATGGATGTAAAATATTATAAGGCAGCCACTGGGTGAGTTTGCTCTCAAACAAGGACAATAGACGGTTAGTCTATTGTTGACACGGAATACCAAAGTTACATCAAAGTCACAGAAAACTTGGTAACTCCTCACTGCAGTTTTTTTTTGTATACAGTATCTGACAAAAGTGAGTGCACCCCTGACATTTTTGTAAATATTTTATTATATCTTTTCATGTAATAACACTTTGAAATGATACTCTGTTACAATGTGAAGTAGTGAGTGTACAGCCTGTATAACAGTGTAAATTTGCTGTCCCCTCAAAATAACTCCACACAGCCATTAATGTCTAAACCTTGGCAACAAAAGTGAGTACACATCTATGTGGAAATGTCCAAATTGGGCCCAAAGTGTCAATATTTTGTGTGGCCACCATTATTTTCCAGAACTGGCATAACCCTCTTGGGCATGGAGTTCACCAAATCTTCACAGGTTGCCACTGGTGTCCTCTTCCACTCCTCCATGACCACATCACGGAGCTGGTGGATGTTAGAGACCTTGCGCTCCCCCACCTTCTGTTTGAGGATGACCCACAGATGCTTAATAGGGTTTAGGTCTGGAGACCTGCTTGGCCAGTACATCACCTTTACCCGCAGCTTCTTTAGCAAGGCAGTGGTAGTCTTGGGGTTGTGTTTGGGGTCATTATCATGTTGGAATACTGCATTAATGGCTGTGTTGAGTTATTTTGAAGGGACAGCAAATTTACACTGCTATACAGGCTGTACACTCACTACTTTACATTGTAGCAGAGTGTCATTTCTTCAGTGTTGTCTAAAGAAAAGATATAATAAAATATTTACAAACATGTGAGGGGAGATGTGAGATATGTGGATATACATTGGAAAACCCCAAAAAAATTCACACACACATTTTATAAGCAGATTTTTCAGCTGAATTTCACTGCAAGAAGGTATAGTAAAGAATTAAGCAAAACTATTTTCTAATTGTCACAACCCTTGTAAGTGGAAGACTAAAAAATCCCTCAAAATATCCAAATGACTACTTCGACAAGCAATTATTTCTATTTCATCAGGGAAGCAAATTGTTTGCAATGCCTGTCGCTCAGTAAAACAAGCTTTTCTTTTAGAAACTGCATTTTCATTTTTCCAGCAGCTGTTCCTTACATGAAATGTGATGTCCCCTAGAGGCTGGGTTCAGAAATGAACTCAACCACAAATTGTCTATACCACTGGCATACTAGAGCCTGCTGTTCAAGATGCAGTAGGTGGGGGCATGCGTACCTTAAGAACTATATATTTTTTGTATTTCAACTAATTATATTTATATCATCCACCATAGCGTATTAGGAACAGCGGTTACATTTCTACTTGAAAACTGATATTTGTCGCACAAAACAAGTCCGAATGATAAACTAGATGTACCGTATTTCCATCACAAACATTTCTTGTTTACTTAAGAGTCAGTTGCTTCCTGGCATCAGGGCCCCATGGGTCTGTGCATGGAGAATGGGTAAATGTGCTCCAAAATGCTTTTACTACTTGGGGGAGGGGGGGGGGCACATGACAGGGGGAGCCCCATCTGTACCACTGGCATGAAAACCTGTGAAACAGGACTGTGTCCTGTGTGGGAAAAGGGGATAGCTGAGCCATAGGGTTTCTAGCATGGATTGGCACGCGGTAGAAGCTTTTTCATTTTGTTAAAATTATTAAAAACAGTTTGCCAAAACAAGATTGTGCCTTTACTGTATCATTATACAGATATATACAATTTCCATGGCCGCTAATTGTGAACAGCTGTCTCCATACTTGCACAAATGGATTTATTCCAACTGGGTAGCCAAGAAATCCATTCCATAACAACTAAGTAATAGAGTTCAGAAAGAAAGGGGATGCTACTCACCCTTAGTGCTGACCGTGGATACACACTTTGCAGTCCTCACATCCCATATACGAATTGTCTTGTCTCCAGATGCGGTCACAAAGAGATCTGGGTTGGTGGGATGCCAGCAGAGTTGGTCCACGCTGTCACTGTGCCCCCGATAGTTATTCTCTTTTACCTACAGGAGAAGAAAACCAAACGTGTGCATGTTATAATATAACATATGATATCATTACATCTAATACGTACTTGGGAGCATGCGTGTTCAGATGACCATATTATTAGGGCTTTATTACAGACATGTAAATGCAAGTGTTTTTGATGTTTCAGTAAGATTCTGGAAGGGGTTTTTTTGTTAATTTATTCCCATATGCACATTTTAAAGCTCTGATTTTGTTTTTAGCTATACTAGGGATAGATGAAAATGTGTCTGTGTTTTTTCCTGCTGATCCTATTATAAACCCTCTCTAAATGAGGTTTCTTGCACAGATTAGTGAGATCTTTACCCACTCCCCATTAACAAGCTGTCCCCATTACTAACCAGCCGGTCTTTCTCCAGCACGAACACGCTGGCTGTCTTATCGAAAGAGCCCGAGGCCAGTCGCCGTCCATCGCAGCTCCACGCCACCGAGTGGACTTTAGCGCTGTGTGCCGGGAACTCTCGGGTTTTACTATTCCCACGAAAATGCTCCTGCAGCTCCTGTACCGACATGACAACCACCAAGCTCAGGGAGAGCGGAAATGCGTCACAACCGTGCGACGCCCACCGGCGTGAGAAGACGGGTAAACTTCCGGATCAAAGGCTATTTAGGATACCGGCGTTCTCTGGAACGGGGGCGATGCTAGAAGTTTTGGGGAATGTAATAGATTTATTATATAATTATTATTTGAATCCAGAAGTCTGAGTTGTCAGTTATTCCCGTACTAGCTCCTTTGATGCGCGGTTTTACTAGAAAATGGTTGTGTTTATGAGTCGTTAATGTCTTCTGGTA
Organism: Sceloporus occidentalis; assembly: GCA_023333645.1. Lineage (NCBI taxonomy): Eukaryota > Metazoa > Chordata > Lepidosauria > Squamata > Phrynosomatidae > Sceloporus > Sceloporus occidentalis. The sequence continues at coordinate 1,850,906 of JALMGF010000028.1, forward strand.
TACGGATGTTCTGTTTGCGCGCGTTTGTAAAATGACCCCCCTTGACGTCTACTAGCTAAAGGGAGAGTTGGCAGCAAAGTTCCTTTTTTAATTTATTGACTTCACTCTACATTATGAAGGGTTAACCCCAATGAGCTTCCGCTGTAGGGACGTACCAAACAACATATTGGGTTGATTGGCTGCAATGCTCATCACTGTCACTAGATGTCAGTACACCTTTTACACTCATGGTAAATCAAAGTATGTTCTTTTCTGTAGTTCTTGATACAAGCTGCAAATAACTAACTATTCACTTGCTGAAATGTGTACAGTTTTATAACGGAATCATAATAAATTCTATAGAAATAATACAAAATTTAGTCAAAACATTTGTAGGGTTGGGTTATTGATTTAATATGGTATATGCATGTGTAAACACCACATTTTACCTGTTTTATCATCATCATCTTGGAATATATTTTTTTACATGGGGATTATGGGTGGAATATTATGGTTACACATGACAAGGAAAACATTTGACCTGTTTCTGATAAGAATATGGGTATAATATTTTTTTTACATAGGGATTATGGGTGGAATATTATAGTTACACATCCTAAATGACACATTTGACCTGTTTCTGATAGGAATATGGGTATAATAATTTTTTTACATGGGGATTATGGGTGGAATATTATGGTTACAGATGCCAAGAAACATATTTGACCTGTTTCTGATAAGAATATGGGTATAATAATTTTTATATATGGGGATTGTGGGAGGAATATCATGGTTACAGATGCCAAGGAACACATTTGACCCATTTCTAATAAGAATATGGGTATAATAATTTTTACCAGGGATGCACAGATACCATTTTTTGAGACCGAGTACAAGTATCGATACTTTTTGTCAATTACCGATACTTTTTTTAATGCCATGTGATATATTTTCACATGTCTGGCAGCTGTGATGACCTCCCATGCTATGTCAATCATAGCATGGGAACAGCACCAGGAGGCGGCACCAGGAGACGGGCAAAACGGAGCGACACTGACACTCTGGGATCAGTCAGTGAATCAGCATAGGAGCTGGGTGGCGAGCGAGCGGGACTTGACTGACACTGACTACGGCAGCGTACGCTCGCTCAGTGATCAGGGCCGGGCTGGGAATGAAAAGCAACCCTGGAAACATTTGGAGACCAGTCCCATATAGTTTATCTCGCGGTTGAGCTCTTATACCCACACGCACCCCTAATACATACTCGAGTCACACTATTTGCCATACAAATAACTATAAAACATAATAAATGAAATACATTAGACATAATGGAATAAAAAAATTTGCTTCTGCCAACATTTTTTGATGAAAAAGTGCGTCTAGCAAGTGCGTTGTCTGACCTATGGTGAATTGCACTTCTAATAAGAGAAACGAGAATGTATTATTGTATGACTATTCCATACATTTAAAATACAAGGAATATACATGCACAAAATTTAAGATAAATTCAGATGAAACTGCGGTTAAACAAATCTCTATGTACTCGGGCCTACTATCCCCTATTTTCACTTCTAATTGCATTTAGCAAAAACTCTTCTACACTAAAAACACCAGAACCTGGGGGATTCTTATGTATATAGTTATTAGCAAGAACAATCATGGAAAATAAAGTAATTTTGATTTTTCTCATGTAGAACATGAAATATTTTAATCGTGATGGGCATCATTTATGTGAAGAAGCATTCACATTGAATTAATCAAATTATAAATTTCACCTACAAATTTACTAAGAGGAACATAAGCGGAAGACGCGTATGAAGTCTGCACACATAACATTATACACAATATTTAGTAATTAACACAAATTGTTCTTGTGTTGCCTCCTGAGTGCCATTAGGGGAGCCAATACATATTGCTGATCGACTTTTGGTTAAAATATACCCAATCTGGCACTTAACTCGCATGTGATACTGTTGATGAATAATTTCATATATCATGTAAATGAAATCTTATTCTCATGGTATATAGCTAAGTATACAATGCTGTATTAACCCCTTAACATCCATTGATGGGTCAGGCACGTCACGAAAAAACAGTCACTTAACGTCATTTCATTAAGCAAGCTTAGAAAGTGTTATGTCACAAGCGAGGATGACTGTGGATCTGGGGAGAAAAAAAAATGGCTGGCGGCAGGCTAAAACAGCTTAGAAGCGATCATAATCGCTTCCTAAGCATAAACGGTGTTGCTGACATGCCTCGATATTGAGGCATGTAGCAACACAACCCTCCTACCCCGATAGCCTTGTGATTGCTCAGAAGAGCGCACAGGCATCCACCGGCTGCCAGAGAGAAGGATCCAGGTCCCCTGCAGCGCTGCGGGGGATCTGGATCTTAGTCTTGTAGTCAGACCTCTATTTGAGGTCGGATTATAAGACAACCTCGAATATAAGACTATGGTTATTTGCTCTGAATCGAGCAAATACGGTATATATCTTTCGAGATGGAGGCGTTAAACAGATATGTCCAATTTAATTTCTCTTTATAGCAAGATCATTATTATAATTCAGGTGTTTTGATACGTTTGTGTTGTTTCCAGGATGATAACTCTTTCATTGAGATATCCCTGAAGTTGGCCTGTATCTATGCAGGACAACAAGTAAGTAATAGTAGCCAGCCATCTGTATACTAAGAGGCCATAATAGAATTGTATTCCAGACTTTTATGGTGAAAACTAACTTGGATTTCCTTTTCATGTCTCAGAAATAAACTGTCTGTGGCCGGATATCAATTCTGTATCCTGAGTCTTAAGGAGAAGATAGAGAGGGAGGACGGAATGCTGGATCTACCAGGTCAGACCTCTGTCTATCACATACCGTTCAATGTACATGTCTCTGTTTGTAAGACTTGACCTGTTTCCACTAACAGCAGAGGAAAAGTCCAACACACGTCTACTCCTGGGTCTATGTCTAGATTCGTATGGACATTACCTAATGAGCATTGTACAATAAGATAAAATGGACATAGGGGCGCATGTACATGTGGGAAAAAATAAAAAAACAATAGTGCAATGACGTAAAATAAATGATATAATATAAATGTGTTGTGGGTGCACTCAAAAAACACAGATGATATAGAGGTTCTTCAGAATAAAATGTTCTTTATTTCTTCTATCTAAAAGTGAATAAAAAGAGAAAATGGCGCAGTATCTTCCTGTGATGTTATAGGAAAGTCAGGATGCACTTACAGAATAGTAGATATGGCCAGGCACTTCAACTTAAAAAGTCCAGGGATAAAGGCAGAAAATCCCAAAAGCACTGCTTCTATCATTGTACAATATGCAGAAGCACAAGGAATGTATGAAAAAGCTCTGCAGATCTGTGAGGAGGAACAGGGGGAGCTGCACCCAAAGGTGAACAAGGAAAGCAACCAGTGCAATGTAGAGCCTTCACTGTATGTTAAATGATAATACATAGAACAAAATGTACATTTCGTTGTAACTATTAACCATATTTTTCCTCTGGTTTTACCTTTCATGACCATTTTTCTGTTGTGTGTTTTTTGTAGACTGTGACCTTGATGAATGATTTGGCCACTGTGTAGGCTGCACAGGGCTTCCACAATGAGGCATGTGACTATGTGAGCCAAGCTTTTGAGCTGGCAAAAAAAGATCATCCTGATCAACATGTGGTGCTCAGTAACCTGGCCATGATTCTTATGGAGAAAGGTAAAGTTTCTGTACTTCCCTTGAACAAGCAAGTGGGGAAAGAAGGAGTATTTAAATTAAAATGCATTTAATACAGATTAAGTCCCCCCAACCTAAATGAGTAGTGAAAATGTGAAGGGCATGTATTATGCCAACTGCCTTTGTTTTTAAATACTTTTGCTTCTTACTTTCACTTCCACAGAGAATTTTGCTTACTGAACAGCCACCACAATCTACATAATTATCACCACTTTGTAATACTGTTTCTTGTTTTCTATGTTCTCATGGCCACCCTTCCGGAATTGATACCCGAGTCTTCTTCTGAATGTGCCATGATTTTGAATAAATAAACATTACAAAAAATTAGGTGTTTACTAAACTCTAGGTTTGTAGTCAAAACACTTACCTCACAAATTCACTTATACATTGAAAGCAGGTTGGTTGCACACTATAAAAACCTCTGCACATGTGCGCCATACACCTGCAAAAGAAGAACTTTTTTCAAAAGTTTTGAGGTTTCTTCCTGTGCTGGAAGTAGTTACCATCTGTGATCTGTAACCTTTTCCATGAAAAGCCCAAACTTTTGAACAGTACGCATACTGCCAAAAATGTTTTGAGAAGCTCTATTGATATTGACAACAACTGACATGCCTGGTATGTCACAGAAAAACATCCTGTTGGCGACTATTGACGTGAGATCTACAATCGCTTTCTTCTCCCAAATGCTGTTTCTGTAATACCTCGATGTTTAGGCATTCAGCAACACCAAAGTCTGAAGCACGAGCCCAGTTTGATCACTTCACTGAGCATCAACATACATCAATATTAAATATGGAGCCGGCTGCCTGTTTAAAACAACATTTCACCATTTCACATTTGCACCCACCATCCATGTGTTTAATGCTGCTTCAGGCAACATATCCAAAGAAATAAATCCATGAGACAATGTGTATAAATTTAGTATTACTTTATTTTATTACAACATTAGAGTTAATTTGCCAGTAAAATGATTATGCACCAACTCTTTGGACATGGTTAATTATTCTATAGACAAGACCAAAACAAAGGCTACCTGTGGACTCACAAACAGTCGTCCTTAAGCACGCAGGAGAGGAAAACCCCCTGTGGGGGAAACCTCTGGGGAACCATGGCTTAAAGGACTGCCCTCCCTCCGGGCTCCACTCCTCCATTCTATCTTCTTTTATTTCACTAGTTTCCTTCTTTCAATTCCCATTTTTCTCTTCCTCCATTCTCCTCTTTCACTCCCAGTTTGTCTCTTCTTCCACCCCCCCAATTTTTTATACTTCTATTCATCCATATCCTTCTTCTTATATCCCACAATTCCCACTTCTCCCATCTTCCCATTCTTGCTTCTTCTATCCCCTTCTTTCATTCCCCATTTCCCTATCCTCCCATGCCCATTTTCCTTGTCTTCTATTCCCCAATTTTATCTTCTTCATTCTTCTTCCATCCCCTCAATTTCCCTCATCTTCCATACCCCCACTTCCACACCCCCTCTTTTTAAATTCTGCCCCATTTTCCTATTTTTTCATTCCCTCTCTCGCTGTTCTTCCGGGCCTCATTTCTCTGTTATGTCATTGCCCCCACTAACCTCTTCCTCTGCTCCTCCATTTCCTATTTTTCTATTCCACCCCTATTTCTCTCTTCTTCTGTTACTCCCAATTCCCTCTTCTTATATTCATCCCCTATTTCCTTCTTCTTATATTAACAGCATTTTCCTCTGCTTCTACCCCTCACTTCCATCTTTTTCTATTCCCCTCTTCTTTCATCCCCTTTCCTTTATCTTACATTCCCTGTTTCTCTCTCTCTCTTCTTCCACCCTTATTTTCTTCTTCTTTCACCAGCCCCAATTTTCATCTTCTTTCATCTTCTCTATTTCCCTCTTCTTCCAAACCCCACATCCGTCCATTTACCTCCATTCCATCCCATTTTACTCTTTTTCCAGCCCCCCATTTCTGTTATTTCATTGCCATTACCCTTTCCTCCATTCCATTTCCATCTTTTAATTTCGCATTTCTCCTTCCATTCTCCAAATTTCTTTCTTTCATTCCCTATTTTTCTATTCTTCCATTAACCCCATTTCCATCTTCTGCCACCTCCCCATTTCCATTACTCAAATTCTCTCTTTTTTTCATCCCTCAATTTCCCTCTTCAATTTCCCTCTTCTTCCAATTTCCTTTAAGTAATCAATGCCTAATGTGATCACTTCCTATTTAAACCTCATTAGGGAGTGGTTCTGGGCACTTCAATTGTCTTAACAAAATTGCTGCACGCGTACCTTGTTTCTACAGGTGATCCAAGGAAGGGCCCCACCGCTCAGACCGGAGCTGTATTTTCTAAAGACTTAACCATCTCCTTGTCCTGAACGAAGCTCCCTGCATCATCTTCTCTGTTACTTACCTGGACTGCTATAAGGATTTCCCTTTTGCCCACAGCTCATTGTACAACACTGACTGAATCCCGTTTACAGACCTCTGGACTTCATCCTCGTTTACATTCTTGTTCTGCTGGTTGTGCACCGTGCAAAGTTTTCTCCTTTATCAGACCGCTTAGCTTCTACTCAAGTTTATCTGATTGCCTGCTGATTTGGTCCCTCGTAACGCTGTTCACCCCTTTATCTTAAAGAGACTGTTTAAATATTGCTACTTACCTGCTCCGTTGGATTTCCAGCTGACTGCTCTGTTTGTTCCGCCTCCTAGATACTATCCAGCTCATTTGCAATACTGCACTACAGCCCTTCTGAGAGACAGGTACCAGGACTCCCCCTCTCATTATCCTCAGGTACTATAATATTACTCTGGGCTCACTACCTGGACTTTCCTTCAGTATCATAAGCCCTATTAACTCTGTATGTAACAGAGTCTGTTACTGAACCTGCTTGCTGATCAAGTATCATTAAATTGCATAACTGTTACAATACACATCGTTGAATACTCACTCCTCCTTGATTCTGTTGCTACCAATGTAGAATACTAAAATGATATCGCAGATTACTCCAACTTCTTCTATGCCTCATTTTCCCTCTTAGTCCATCCCGTCTTCTCTTTTCTTCCTCTTCTTTCATCAGCCCCATTTCCCTGTCCTTCCATTCCCCCTATTTCTCTCTTGTTCCATCCCTCTTATTTCTTTCTTCATTATTTCCCTATTTATTCGACCTCCCATTTCCCTCTTCTTTAACTCCAATTTGCCTCTTCTTTTTCCATTTCCTCAGTTCCCTCTTCTTTCATCGCCAATTTGCCTCTTTTTTCCACGCTATTTTCCTCTTTTTCCACCCCATTTATTTCTTGTTCCATTCTCCCCATTTATGTCTTCTTCCATGCCCCATTTGCCTCTCCCATCCTCATTTTCCTCTTCCTCCACTTCTCCCCCATTAGCCCATCTTCCATCTCATTTATCTCTTTTTCTATTCACCTGTCCCATTCCTCTCTCATCTTTTATCCCAATCTATCCTCTCATATGTCTTTTATTATGCCTAATTTATCTCTTTTTCTATTCAATTGCATTTTCGTCTTCTTCCATTTCCATTTCTCTCTTCCTCTATCCCCTATATCCCACTTCTTCGATCCCCGATTTCTCTTTTCTTCCATCCCCCTATTCATTTCTTCTTCAATTTTTTTCAGTTTACTTTTCGTCAGTTCCACACCATGTTATTTCATTCACCCCACTCATCTGTTCCTCTATTTCCCCGCTTTCCTGTTCTTCTATTGCAGCCCTATTTCTCTCTTCCCAAAATCATAATCTTCTTCCATTTCCCCCATTTACTTCTTCTTCCATCACCCCACTTCTCTTTCTTCCATTACCAAATTGCCATCTTCTTTCATCATTACCCAATTCCATGTCCTTCTATTACTCCACTTCTGTCTTCTTCCATTCCATTTCACTCTCTTCATCCATCCCCTATTTCTTCCACCCCCCCATTTTCCTCTTCTTCCACCACATTTATCTCTTCTTCCATTCTCCCCTTTCCCTCTTTATCCATCACTCCCTTTCTCTCTTCTTCCACCCACCCCCATTTCTCTCTTCTTTTATCACCATATCCCTCTTCTTCCACTCCCCCATTTGGCCTATTCTACCAGATCATTTGTCTTATTTTCTATTCCATAGCATTTTGCTCTTCTTCCATTCCCATTTCTCTCTTCCTTCATCCCCCCATTTCTCTTTCTTCCATCGCCTCAAGTTTTCCTCTTCTTTTACCCCGATTTCTTTCTTTTTTTCCATACCCCCATTTGCCTTTTCTACTATCCCCCATATATTATCCCACCGCCATTTCCCATTTCTACTACCCCATTTCATCTTCTATCCCATTTATCTCTTTTTTTATTCAACTGCATTTCTTACTTCTTACATTACCCCATTTCCTTCTTCCTCCATCCCCCATTTTCCTCTTCCATTTTCATTTCTCTCTTCCTCCATTACATCTCCCAGTTTCTTCTCCCAAACCCCATTTTCCTCTTCATTCATTATTCCATATTCTTTATCTTTTACCCCTATTTCCCTTTAGTTCCATCCCCATTTCTCTCTTCTTCCACCCCAATATCAATAGCCTTCCATTATCTCAATTTTCATCTCCTATTATCTCTTTCATTTCATTCTTCTTCCATCTCCCACTTCCACCTGCCCCCCATTTGTTCCACCCCTCCCATTTCCCTCTCCCCCATTTCCCTCTTCTTCTTCTTCTTCTTCCTACATCCCTCATTTTCCCTCGTCTTCTATTCACCCCTATTTCTCTTTTCATCTGTTCCTTCTCCATTTATCTCTATTAATCTATTTGTCAGGCTCCCAGGCCCACTTCACGTACGCTCCGGTGACTCCAACCTTTTGTTGTTCCCCCTGCTGCCCACGCCACACGCCGTGCTACCGCTCCATCACGAGTTGGGCCTCATCCCTGGCCTCCATTAAAAGGAGTGCAGCGGACGTGTCCTGACATCCGTAGACGCTAGTGGAAAGGTGATGCGGGAGAGGCATCTTTTTCCACCCCATCATTTCCCACTGCTACTATCATCCACCTTGTTTCTCCTTCTTCTATTCCTACATTTGTTTCTTCTTTCACAGCCTATATTTCACTATTCTTCCATACCCCGCATTTCTTTGTTCTTCCATTCCCCTATTTCTTACTTCCATTTCCTCGATTTCCGACTTGTTTCATTTCGGCGAATTTCGTCTTTTTTCCATCTCTCTCATTTCATCCTTCTTCCATCTCTTTCATTTCATTTTTCTTCCATCCCCCAGTTTCACCTCTCCCTTATTTTCCTCGTCTTCTATTCCACCCTATTTTTCTTTTCTTCCTTTCCCTGCCATAACTCTGTTCTTCTGGCCCCCACTTCTCGGTTATTTAATCGTCCTTTTCCCCTCCTCCTCCATTCCCCAAATTTTCTTCTTCTATTACCCCGCTTTTCTGTTTTCTTCCATTGCTCCAAATTCTTCCATTTCCTCCATTTCTCTCTTGTTCCATCCACCCTTAATTTTTCCATGCATCCCAATTCACTCTTCTTTCACCCCATATCTCTTCTTATCTTTCCATTCCCACCATTTCCCTCTTGTTCCATCCGAAGGTGTCCACTTTTTTTCACTACCCATTTCCCTCTTTCTTTCTTTATCCATCCCCCATTTCTTCCACCGCCTCCTATTTCTCTTTTCTTATAACCCATCTCCCTCTTCTTCTACATTCTCCCATTTTTCTCCCATCCCCTATTTGCCTCTTATTCCTCCTGTATTAACCCTTTCTTCCAACCTCATCTCCATCTTCTTCCTTCATTGCCCTATTCTTCCATTCTTTCCCATTTCTTTTTTCCCATTGTGCATTTCTTTTTCTTCTATCTCTCCCATTTTCCTGTTCTTCCACTTCCACTCCAATTTGCTTCTTCTCCCATCCCCCTTCAACCCCCCTTATTTTCCATATGTTCAATTGCAACCCATTTTGCTTTTCTTACATTTTCTTCCATTTCTCTCTTCTTCTTGTCCCCATTTCTATGTTATTTTACTACTTACCCTTTTTCTGTCTTCTTCCATTTCCCTGACTTCTCTCTTCTTCCACCCCATTTCCAAATGCTTCTATCATCCACCTAGTTCCTCCTTCTTCTGTTCCTACATTTGCTTCTTTTTCCACCACCCTTATTTCCCTTTTCGTCTATGCCGCATCTGTCTGTTCTTCCATCCCCCTATTTCTTCATTCTTCCATTTCCTCCAATACTGCCTTCTTTCATTTCTTCAATTTTCATCTTCCATCTCTTTTATGTCATTCTTCTTCCCTCCCCTAGTTCAAATTCCCTGTATTTTCCTCTTCTATTCCACCCTATTTTTTTGTATTCCTTTCCCCGCCATCTCTCTGTTCTTCCAACTCTAACTTCTCTGTTATTTCATACTCCCCTTCCCCTCTTCATCCATTCCCCTATTTTCCTTTTCTTCAATTGCAGCCCTATTTCTCTCTTCCCCAAATTGTTATCTTCTTCTATTTCCCCCATTTCAGTTTTCTCCCATTACTCTAACTGTAACGTCCGCTCGGAGTGAAGGCTCAGCCAGGCTCTTCAGGCAGTATGCGGTTTCTCCAGAATTTCCTTCTTGCTGTGTTTCTGATCTTGCTTTGCTCCTTTGCTCCTCCTTTGTTTGTATAATTATATGTGCTATACCCGTGTGCTCTGAGTTTCAGTTTAGTTTTCTGTTTGTCCAGCTTAAGGTATGTCCATTCAGGTGTCCTGTCCTGAGCCCAAGTAGAGGGGTGTCCTGTCCTGAGCCCTGGTAGAGGGGTGTTCTGTCCTGAGCTTTGGTAGAGGGGTGTCCTTTCCTGAGCCTCGGTAAAGGGGTGTCCTGTCCTGAGCCCCATTAGAGGGGTGTCATGTCCTGAGGGATGGGTGTACTGTCCTATTTCTGTCTGATCTTGTGTTTAGCTTGTCCCTGTAACCTGTATTCTTAATTCTGTAACCTGCTTCTACTTCTCTGGCTCTGGTCTGCCTTTTCTGTCATTGCCTGCAGTATATATCAAAATCCTGTTAACTGTACTGGATACCTCCCACTGCTATTTCAGGGTCCTGGGATGTGGCTGCACAATCCTGATGGCTCAACACTCAGGGGAATTTGGTTACCCTGCACCAGGCCCTGTGTCTCCGCTCCTGCACTGTGACTCCTGAATTCCATCATTGAGCGCTCTGGGTCATTACAGTCGTCTGCATGGACCTCAGTTGTGAGACCAACTTCTTTCATTCCCTCCATTTCTCTCACCTTCATCCACTCTCATTTTGTCCACCCCTCCTAATTCCCTCTTTTTCTACCACCCATTTTCCTCTTCTTTCAACCTATTTCTCTCTTCTTGCATTCCACACTTTCTTCACCATTCCCACCTTATGATCCACACCTTCCATTTCCCTCTCCCCCATTCCCTCTTCTTCTTCCATTCCCCTAATTTCTTTCTTCTTCCATCCGCAGTTGTCCTCTTTTTTCCACCACCCATTTCCCTCATTACCCTATTTCTCTCTTCTTACATCCCTTCTTATCTCTCTTCTTGTATTCCGCCCCTGTGCCTTCTCCATTTCCCTATATTAATCTATTCTTCTATCCCCATTTCCCTCTACTTCAATACTCCGCTTCTTCTATCTCCCCCACTTCTTTCTTTTTCCTATTTCCCAATTGTCTTGTTCCACTCCCCTCTTTCAATCTTCCTCTGTTCCACCCTTATTTCTCTTTTTTTTCCGTTCCTCTGTTTGCCTGTACTTCTATTCCTCCTCCATTGCCCCTTTCTTCCAACCTCATCTCCCTCTTCTTCCATCCAATTTCCTTCATTACACTCTTCTTCCTTTCTTTCCCATTTCTCTTTTCTTCTGTTCCCCATTTATTTTTCTTCTATCACTCTTATGTCCCTCTTCTTCCATTCCCACTTCAATTTCCTTTTTCTTCCATTCCCCCATTAGCCTCTTCTTCCAATTCCCTCTTCTTTTACCCCCCATTTCCCCATCTTCCATTCCCCCCATTTCTCTCTTCCCTTGTTGTCCTCTATTTCTACCCCCTTCATTTTCCTCTACTACAATCCCCTTTCTTCCATCTCCACCATTTCTTTCTTTTCCATTTTCCCAATCCTCTTGTTCCATTCCCCCTCTTTCAATCTTTTTCTATTCCACCCTTATTTCTCTCTTAATCCATTCCCCTATTTCTTCTTCTGTTCGTCTATTACCCTTTTCTTCCACCCCATATTCCTTCATCACATTTCCTTCATTACACTCTTCTGTCATGTCCCACGGCGCAGTTCGTCACCCTCAGCACTTACCTCATTCACCACCATCTTCTGCATACTGGGTTCCTTCTCCGTTGCCAACGTTACACTTCTTACATTCTTCCTTTCCATCTTCTTCCATTTACCATTTACCTTTTTTTCACTTCCACCATATTTCCCTCTTCTTTCATTTACCCCTCATTTCCCTCTTACATTCGCACATTTGCCTTTTTCTGTCCTCATTTCTCTCTTCTATGCATTATTTCCCTTTGGTTCCAACCCTTACAAGTTTCTCATCTTTCGTTTCCCATTTTCCTCTTCTTCCATTCTTCCACCATTTCTCTGTTCTTTTAGCCCCCACTTCTCTGTAATTTCATTCGATCCATTTCCCCATTTTCCTGATCTTCTGTTAAAGCCCTATTTCTCTGTTCCCGAAACTTTCATCTTCCATTTCCCCATTTACTTCTTCCATCTCCCTATTTCACTTTTCTTCCATAACTCCAACTTCATCTATTCCCAAATTTCCTTCTTCTTTCATCAGCCCCATTTCCCTCTCCATTCCCTCTATTTTTCTTTTGTTCCATCCCTCTCGTTTCTCTCTTCATCATTCCCCTATTTCTTCTACCACCTCCCATTTCCCTCTTATTTTGCCATTCCCCCAGTTCCCTCTTCTTTTATTGCCAATTTGCCTTTTTTCCACCCCCTCATTTCCCTTGTCTTCCACTCCATTTAATTCTTCTTTCATTCCCCCCCCATTTGCCTCTCCCATCCCCATTTTCCTCTTCTTCCACTTCCCCCCATCTCATTTATCTCTTTTTCTTTTCAACTACATTTCCCTATTCTTACCGTTCCTTCTTCCTCCATCCCCCATTACTCTCTTCCTCCATCCCATTCCCTCTTCTTCTCTTCCCTCATTTGTCACTTCTTGCACCTAATTTATTTATTTTTTTATTCAACTGCATTTCCCTCTTCTTCCATTCCTAATTTCTCTCTTCTTACATACCCTTATTCATTTTATCTTCCATTTCCTCGATTTATGTCTTTTTTCATTTGCCTTTTCTTCAGTTCTGCACCATTTCTCTGTTCTTCTAGCCCCACTTCTCCGTTATTTCATTCACCCTACTCCTCTGTTCCTCTATTCTCCCATTTTCCTTTTCTTCTATTGCAGCCCTATTTCTCTCTTCCCCAAATCATATTCTCCTATTTCACCCATTTACTTATCCTTCCATCTTCCTATTTCAGTTTTCTTCCATTACTCCAACTTCTTCCATTACTGAATTTCCATCTTCTTTCATCATTCCCCAATTCCCTGTCCTTCCATTCCTCCATTTCTGTCTTCTTCCATCCCACTCATTTCTCTCTCTTTATCCCTCCCCTATTTCTTCCACCCCTTCCATTATCTCGATTTTCATCTCCTATTATCGCTTTCATTTCATTCTTCTTCCATCCCCCACTTCCACCTGCCCCCTTATTTTCCTCATCTTCTGTTCCACCCTATTTGTTTTTTCTTCCTTTCCCCGCCATGTCTCTGTTCTTCCCACCCCCTTGCAGCCTTATTTCTCTCATCCCAAAATTTTCAGCTTCTTCTATTTTCCCTATTTCGGTTTTCTTCCATTACTCCATCTTTTTAAATTCCCTCAATTTCTCTCATCTTCATCCACCCTAGTTTTTTCCACCCCTCCCAACTCCCTCTTTTTCTACCACCCATTTCCCTCTTCTTTCAACCTATTTCTCTCTTCTTGGATTCCACCTTTTCTTCATCATCCCCCCCATTTGTTCCACCCCTCCTATTTCCCTCTCCCCCATTTCCCTCTTCTTCTTCTTCTTCTTCTTCTTCTTCTTCCTACATCCCTCATTTTCCCTCTTCTTCTATTCACCCCTATTTATCTTTTCATCTGTTCCTTCTCCGTTAATCTCTATTAATCTATTTGTCAGGCTCCCAGGCCCACTTCACGTACGCTCCGGTGACTCCAACCTTTTATTGTTCCCCCTGCTGCCTACGCCACAGGCCGTGCTACCACTCCATCACGGGTTGGGCCTCATCCCTGGCCTCCAGTAAAAGGAGTGCAGCAGGCGTGTCCTGACATCCGTAGACGCTAGTGGAAAGGTGATGCGGGAGAGGCATCTTTTTCTACCCCATCATTTCCCACTGCTACCATCATCCACCTTGTTTCTCCTTCTTCTATTCCTACATTTGTTTCTTCTTTCACAGCCCATATTTCACTATTCTTCCATACCCCGCATTTCTTTGTTCTTCCATTCCCTTATTTCTTACTTCCATTTCCTCGATTTCCGACTTCTTTCATTTTGGGAATTTCGTCTTTTTTCCATCCCTCTCATTTCATCCTTCTTCCATCTCTTTCATTTCATTTTTCTTCCATCCCCCAGTTTCACCTCCCCCTTATTTTCCTTGTCTTCTATTCCACCCTATTTTTCTTTTCTTCCTTTCCCTGCCATCTCTCTGTTTTTCTGGCCCCCACTTCTCGGTTATTTAATCCTCCTTTTCCCCTCTTCCTCCATTCCCAAATTTTCTTCTTCTATTACCCCGCTTTTCCGTTTTCTTCCATTGCTCCAAATTCTTCCATTTCCTCCATTTCTCTCTTCTTCCATCCACCCTTAATTTTTCCATGCATCCCAATTCACCCTTCTTTTACCCCATATCTCTTCTTATCTTTCCATTCTCACCATTTCCCTCTTGTTCCATCCGAAGGTGTCCACTTTTTTCACTACCCATTTCCCTCCCTCTTTCTTTCTTTATCCATCCCCCATTTCTTCCACCGCCTCCTATTTCTCTTTTCTTATAACCCATCTCCCTCTTCTTCTACATTCTCCCATTTTTCTCCCATCCCCTATTTGCCTCTTTTTCCACTCCTTTCCCTCTTTTTATACCCAATTTCTCTCTTTCTACATCCCTTTTTTCCCCTCTTCCTCTGTTACACCCCTATTTCTCTCTTCATTAATCCCTTCTCCTTTCCCTCTATTATTCTACTCCCGTTTCCCTCTACTTAAATACCCAATTTCTTCCATCTCCCTTGTTTTTTTTCTTTTTCCAAGTGACTCTTTCCATTCCCCTATTTCAGTCTTCTTCTGTTCCACCCTTTTCTCTCTCTTCTTCTGTTCTTCTGTTTCCATTTACTTCTATTCCTCCTCCATTACCCCTTTCTTTCAACCTCATCTCCATTTTCTTCCATCCCATTTCCTCATTACACTCTTCCATTCTTTCCCATTTCCCTCTTTTTTCATTCCCCCCTCAATTTCCCTTTTCTTCGATTGCCCCCATTAGCCTCTTCTTCCATCCCCTCTTCAACCCACCTTTTTTTTATTTGTTAAATTCCACCCCATTTAACTTTTTTTTTACATTCTCCAACATTTCTTTCTTCTTCTGGCTCCATTTCTCTGGTTTTTTTTAACCTACCCAATTCCCTCTTCCTATACCCAATTTATCTCTTCCTACATCCCTCCTTTACCCTCTTCTTCTATTAAACCCCTATTTCTCTCATCTGTTCCTTCTCAATTTCCCTTTAATAATCTATTATTCTACCCCATTTCCCTCTACTTCAATACCGAGCTTTGTCCATCTCTTTCTTTTTCCAATTTCCCAATCCTCTTGTTCCATTCCACTATTTAAATTTTCTTCTGTTTCACCCTTATTTCTCTCTTCTCACTTATGTTTCCCTTTACTTCTATTCCTCCTGTATTAACCCTTTCTTCCAACCTCATCTCCATCTTCTTCCTTCATTGCACTATTCTTCCATTCTTTCCCATTTCTTTTTTCCCATTGTGCATTTCTTTTTCTTCTATCCCTCCCATTTTCCTGTTCTTCCACTCCCACTCCAATTTGCTTCTTCTCCCATCCCCTTCAACCCCCCCTTATTTTCCATATGTTCAATTGCAACCCATTTTGCTTTTCTTACATTTTCTTCCATTTCTCTCTTCTTCTTGTCCCCATTCTATGTTATTTTACTACTTACCCTTTTTCTGTCTTCTTCCATTCCCCTGACTTCTCTCTTCTTCCACCCCATTTCCAAATGCTTCTATCATCCACCTAGTTCCTCCTTCTTCTGTTCCTACATTTGCTTCTTTTTCCACCACCCTTATTTCCCTTTTCGTCTATGCCGCATCTGTCTGTTCTTCCATCCCCCTATTTCTTCATTCTTCCATTTCCTCTATTTCTGCCTTCTTTCATTTCTTCAATTTTCATCTTCCATCTCTTTTATGTCATTCTTCTTCCCTCCCCTAGTTCAAATTCCCTGTATTTTCCTCTTCTATTCCACCCTATTTTTTTGTATTCCTTTCCCCGCCATCTCTCTGTTCTTCCAACTCTAACTTCTCTGTTATTTCATACTCCCCTTCCCCTCTTCATCCATTCCCCTATTTTCCTTTTCTTCAATTGCAGCCCTATTTCTCTCTTCCCCAAATTGTTATCTTCTTCTATTTCCCCCATTTCAGTTTTCTCCCATTACTCTAACTGTAACGTCCACTCGGAGTGAAGGCTCAGCCAGGCTCTTCAGGCAGTATGCGGTTTCTCCAGAATTTCCTTCTTGCTGTGTTTCTGAACTTGCTTTGCTCCTTTGCTCCTCCTTTGTTTGTATAATTATATGTGCTATACCCGTGTGCTCTGAGTTTCAGTTTAGTTTTCTGTTTGTCCAGCTTAAGGTATGTCCATTCAGGTGTCCTGTCCTGAGCCCAAGTAGAGGGGTGTCCTGTCCTGAGCCCTGGTAGAGGGGTGTCCTGTCCTGAGCCCTGGTAGAGGGGTGTCCTGTCCTGGAGCTTTGGTAGAGGGGTGTCCTTTCCTGAGCCTCGGTAAAGGGGTGTCCTGTCCTGAGCCCCATTAGAGGGGTGTCATGTCCTGAGGGATGGGTGTACTGTCCTATTTCTGTCTGATCTTGTGTTTAGCTTGTCCCTGTAACCTGTATTCTTAATTCTGTAACCTGCTTCTACTTCTCTGGCTCTGGTCTGCCTTTTCTGTCATTGCCTGTAGTATATATCGAAATCCTGTTACCTGTACTGGATACCTCCCACTGCTATTTCAGGGTCCTGGGATGTGGCTGCACAATCCTGATGGCTCAAAACTCAGGGGGAATTTGGTTACCCTGCACCAGGCCCTGTGTCTCCGCTCCTGCACTGTGACTCCTGAATTCCATCATTGAGCGCTCTGGGTCATTACAGTCGTCTGCATGGACCTCAGTCGTGAGACCAACTTCTTTCATTCCCTCCATTTCTCTCACCTTCATCCACTCTCATTTTGTCCACCCCTCCTAATTCCCTCTTTTTCTACCACCCATTTTCCTCTTCTTTCAACCTATTTCTCTCTTCTTGCATTCCACACTTTCTTCACCATTCCCACCTTATGATCCACACCTTCCATTTCCCTCTCCCCCATTCCCTCTTCTTCTTCCATTCCCCTAATTTCTTTCTTCTTCATCCGCAGTTGTCCTCTTTTTTCCACCACCCATTTCCCTCATTACCCTATTTCTCTCTTCTTACATCCTTTCTTATCTCTCTTCTTGTATTCCGCCCCTGTGCCTTCTCCATTTCCCTATATTAATCTATTCTTCTATCCCCATTTCCCTCTACTTCAATACTCCGCTTCTTCTATCTCCCCCACTTCTTTCTTTTTCCTATTTCCCAATTGTCTTGTTCCATTCCCCTCTTTCAACCTTCTTCTGTTCCACCCTTATTTCTCTTTTTTTCCGTTCCTCTGTTTGCCTGTACTTCTATTCCTCCTCCGTTGCCCCTTTCTTCCAACCTCATCTCCCTTTTCTTCCATCCAATTTCCTTCATTACACTCTTCTTCCTTTCTTTCCCATTTCTCTTTTCTTCTGTTCCCCATTTATTTTTCTTCTATCACTCTTATTTCCCTCTTCTTCCATTCCCACTTCAATTTCCTTTTTCTTACATTCCCCCATTAGCCTCTTCTTCCAATTCCCTCTTCTTTTAACCCCCATTTCCCCATCTTCCATTCCCCCCATTTCTCTCTTCCCTTGTTGTCCTCTATTTCTTCCCCCTTCATTTTCCTCTACTACAATCCCCTTTCTTCCATCTCCCCCATTTCTTTCTTTTCCATTTTCCCAATCCTCTTGTTCCATTCCCCTATTTCAATCTTTTTCTATTCCACCCTTATTTCTCTCTTAATCCATTCCCCTATTTCTTCTATTACCCTTTTCTTCCACCCCATATCCCTTCATCACATTTCCTTCATTACACTCTTCTGTCATGTCCCACGGCGCAGTTCGTCACCCTCAGCTTTTACCTCATTCACCACCATCTTCTGCATACTGGGTTCCTTCTCCGTTGCCAACGTTACACTTCTTACATTCTTCCTTTCCATCTTCTTCCATTTACCATTTACCTTTTTTCACTTCCACCATATTTCCCTCTTCTTTCATTTACCCCTCATTTCCCTCTTACATTCGCACATTTGCCTTTTTCTGTCCTCATTTCTCTCTTCTATGCATTATTTCCCTTTGGTTCCAACCCTTACAAGTTTCTCATCTTTCGTTTCCCATTTTCCTCTTCTTCCATTCTTCCACCATTTCTCTGTTCTTTTAGCCCCCACTTCTCTGTAATTTCATTCGATCCATTTCCCCATTTTCCTGATCTTCTGTTGAAGCCCTATTTCTCTGTTCCCGAAACTTTCATCTTCCATTTCCCCATTTACTTCTTCCATCTCCCTATTTCACTTTTCTTCCATTACTCCAACTTCATCTATTCCCAAATTTCCTTCTTCTTTCATCAGCCCCATTTCCCTCTCCATTCCCTCTATTTTTCTTTTGTTCCATTCCTCTCATTTCTCTCTTCATCATTCCCCTATTTCTTCTACCACCTTCAATTTCCCTCTTATTTTGCCATTCCCCCAGTTCCCTGTTCTTTTATTGCCAATTTGCCTTTTTTCCACCCCCTCATTTCCCTTTTCTTCCACTCCATTTAATTCTTCTTTCATTCCCCCCCCCATTTGCCTCTCCCATCCCCATTTTCCTCTTCTTCCACTTCCCCCCATCTCATTTATCTCTTTTTCTTTTCAACTACATTTCCCTATTCTTACCGTTCCTTCTTCCTCCATCCCCCATTACTCTCTTTCTCCACCCCATCGCATTTTATTTTATCCCCATTTATTTTATACCCATTTCCCTCTTCTTCTCTTCCCTCATTTGTCACTTCTTGCACCTAATTTATTTATTTTTTTATTCAACTGCATTTCCCTCTTCTTCCATTCCTAATTTCTCTCTTCTTACATACCCTTATTCATTTTATCTTCCATTTCCTCGATTTATGTCTTTTTTCATTTGCCTTTTCTTCAGTTCTGCACCATTTCTCTGTTCTTCTAGCCCCACTTCTCTGTTATTTCATTCACCCTACTCCTCTGTTCCTCTATTCTCCCATTTTCCTTTTCTTCTATTGCAGCCCTATTTCTCTCTTCCCCAAATCATATTCTCCTATTTCACCCATTTACTTATCCTTCCATCTTCCTATTTCAGTTTTCTTCCATTACTCCAACTTCTTCCATTACTGAATTTCCATCTTCTTTCGTCATTCCCCAATTCCCTGTCCTTCCATTCCTCCAGTTCTGTCTTCTTGCATCCCACTCATTTCTCTCTCTCTCTCTTTATCCATCCCCTATTTCTTCCACCCTGGGGGGGTGTCCTGTCCTGAGCCCCGGTAGAGGGGTATCCTGTTCTATTTCTGTCTGATCTTGTGTTTATCTTGTCCCTGTAACCTGTATTCTTAATTCTGTAGCCTGCTTCTACTTCTCTGGTTCAGGTCTGCCTTTTCAGTTGTTGCCTGCAGGATATATCTAGATCCTATTCCCTGTACTGGATACCTCCCACTGCTATTTCAGGGTCCAGGTATGTTGGTGTATAGTCCTGATGGCTCAACACTCGGGGGAGTTTGGTTACCCTGCACTGTGACTCCTTAGTTCCGTCATTGAGCGCTCTAGGTCATCACAGTCGTCTGTATGGATCCCGTTCGTGACACCAACTTCTTTCATTCCCTCCATTTCCCTGATATTCATCCACCCTCAATTTTTCCATCCCTCCCAATTCCCTCTTTTTCTACCACCCATTTCCCTATTCTTTCAACCCATTTCTGTCTTCTTAGATTCCACCCTTTCTTCATCATTCCCCCCATTTGTTTTACCCCTTCCATTTCCCTCTCCCCCATTTTTGTCTTCTTCTTCCATTTCTCTTGTCTTTCATCCACAGTTTCTTCCTCCCTTTATCCAACCCCCATTTCTTCCAACCCCTACCATTTCCCTTTTATTTTACCCCATCTGCCTTGTCTTCTTACATTCCCCCCATTTTCTCTTCTTCACTTTCACCCCATTCCCCACTGCTTCTATCATCCACTTGGTTCCTCCTTCTTCTATTCCTACATTTGTTTCTTTTTACACCACCCTGTATTTCCCTTTACTTCTATTCCCCCGTTTGTCTGTTCTTTCATTTCCTTGACTTCTACCTTCTTTCATTTCTTTGATTTTCATCTTCGTTCATCTTTTTTATTTCATTCTGCTTCCACCCCCCCAGTTCCACTGCCCCCCCTTATTTTCCTCTTCAATGCCCCCATATTTTTTTCTTCCTTTCTCCTCCCTGTGGGGCCCTGTGTCTCCGCTCCTGCACTGTGACACCTGAATTCCATCATTCAGCGCTCTGGGTCATTACAGTCGTCTGTATGGACCTCGGTCATGACACCAACTTCTTTTACTCCCTCCATTTCTCTCATCATCATCCACCCTAATTTTTTTCCACCCCTCTTAATTCCCTCTTTTCTACCACCCATTTTCCTCTTCTTTCAACCTATTTCTCTCTTCTTTCATTCCACACTTTCTTCATCATTCCCACCTTTTGTTCAACTCCTTCCATTTTCCTCCCCCCATTTCCGTCTTCTTCTTCTTCTTACATTTGCCTAATTTCTCTCTTCTTCCATGCCTTCTCCATTTCCCTATATTACTCTATTCTTCTACCTCCTGTTCCCTCTACTTCAATATCCCCACTTCTTCAATCTCCCTTCTTTCTTCTTCCAATTTCCCAATCCTCTTGTTCAATTCCCCTATTTTAATCGTCTTCTGTTCCACCCTTATTTCTATCTGTTGTTTCCATTTCTTCTGTTTCCCTTTACTTCTATTCGATTACCTCGATTACCCCTTTCTTCCAACCTCATCTCCATCTTCTTCCATCCCATTTCCTTCATCACACTCTTCTTCCATTCTGTCCCATTTCCCTGTTCTTCCATTCTCAATTCAATTTGCCTCTTCTTCCATCCCCTCCTTCAAACCCCCCTCATTTTCCATATCTTCAATTGCACCCCATTTTGCTTTTCTTACATTTTCCGGCATTTCTCTCTTCTCCTGGTCCCCAATTCTCTGTTATTTCACTCTTTACCCTTTTTCTCTCTTCTTCCATTCCCCCATGCTTCTATTATCCACCTAGTTCCTCCTTCTTCTATTCCTATTTGTTTCTTTTTCCACATTGCTTATTTCCCTTTTCGTCTATGGCGCATTTGTCTGTTCTTCCTTTCTGTTCTTCATTCTTCCATTTACTTTAATTTCTGCCTTCTTTCATTTCTTTGATTTCCATCTTCTTCCATATCTTTCGTTTCATTCTTCTTCCATCCCTTAGTTCCAATTCCCCCCCCCTTATTTTCCTTGTCTTTTATGACTCCCTATTTTTCTTTTCTTCCTTTCCCCACCATCTTTCTGTTCTTCTGACCCCCACCTCTGTGTTATTTCTTCCTCCATTCCCATATGTTCCTCTTCGTGAATTGCTGCCCTATTTCTCTCTTCCTCAAATATTCATCTTCTTCTATTTCCCCATTTCAGTATTCTTCCATTACTCCAATTTTTTACTTTCCCTGCATTTCTCTCATCTTCATCTGCCCTCTTTTTTCCAGCCATTCCAATTCCCTCTTTTTTTACCCCATTTCTCTCTTCTTCCATTACCCCCATTTCTCTCTTCTTCTGTCCCGCTGTCTTCTTTTTCTACCACCTATTTCCCTCTTCTTACACCCTCTCTCTCTCCTTCGATTCCCCCCTTTCTGTCTTCATCAATCCTGTCTTTTCTCCACCTTCTCCCATTCCCCCTATTTTTCTCTTCTTCTTCTCCCATTCCCCCTATTTCACTTTTCTTCCATGTCCAGTTGTCCTCTTTTCCCACCACCCATTTCCCTCTTCTTTCACCCTTTTTCTTTCTTATTACTCTCTTTATCCATTCCCCATTTCTTCCACCCGTCCCATTTCCCTTTTATTTTACCACAGTTTCCCTTCTATCCCCTATTTACCTCTTTTTCCATCCAATTCTTATACCCAATTTCTCTCTTCCTACATCCATCCTTTCCCTCTTCTTGTATTACACTCCTATGTCTCTCTTCATCTGTTCCTTCTCAATTTCCCTATATCACTTTATTCTTCTACTTCCATTTCCATCTACTTCAATACCCTGCTTCTTCTATCTCCCCCTTTAGCCTCTTCTTTTACCCCCTCTTCCAATTCCCTCTTCTTTTACCCCCATTTCCCCATCTTCCATTCCCTCCCCATTTCTCTTTCATCCCCTGTTGTCCTCTTTCGCTAAAACCTATTTTCCTCTTCTTTCACCCTATTTCTCCCTTTCATAGATCCCCCCTTCTTTCTTCATCAATTCTTCCACCCCTCCCATTTCCCTCTCTCCCCCATTTACCTCCTCTTTTTCCAACCCTTATTTCCCTCTTATTTCACCATATTTATCCTTCCCTCCTTTCTCTCTTCATCCATCCTCCCATTTCTTCCACCCTCTCAAATATCCCTCTTCTTCACCCCATCTCACTCTTCTTACATACCCCCATATGTCTCTTCCACCACCCCCATTTCCCTTATATTCCATTCCACCTGTTTCCTTCTTCATCTATACCATTACCCTCTTCTTGATTCCCCCTTCTACTTTTTTTCTACCTCTGCTTTTATGTTCTCCTCCATTATTCCAATTCCCTCTTCTTTTACCCCCCATTTCTCTTTACATCCATTATCCAATTCTTGCATACTTCTCATTTCTTTACTTCTTCTTTTCCCATTCCCACATGTCCCTCTTCTTCCACTCCATTTCTCTCTTGTTCCATCGCCATTTTTCTCTCCTTCCATTATCTCCATTTCTCTCTTCTTTCTATCCCCTCAATTTTTCTCTTCATCCATTTCCCCATTTTCCTCCTCTTTTATTTTTTCCTTCATATTTCTCACTTCTTCTAGTCCTCCATTTCTCTCTTCTTCCACTACCCTATTTTCCTTATCTTCAACCCCCCATTTTCATCTTCTTCCACTTATTCCCTTATTTCCCTCTTCTACCATCCCATTTTGTTCTCTTCCATCTCCCCAATAATCTCTTTTTCCTTTACACTCCATTTGTTCTTCCTCTTTTCCCCCCATTTCTCTCTTCTTCCATTTGCCTCTTTTTCAACCCCTATTTCTCTCTTCATGCATTCTCCCATTGCCTCTTCCGCCATCACATTTCTCGTCTTCCTTTTCTTCTATTTATCTCTTCATCCATTCTTGCATTTCCTTATTCTTTTTTTTCACTTATTTATCTCTTTTTCCATTCCCCCTACTTCTTCTTGTCCTCGTTTCACTATTCTTCCATTTATCCCCATTGCCTTCTTCTTCCATTGCCCTGTTTTCTTCCATCCCCCAGTTTTCTCTTCGATTCCTCCTAATTTCCTTCTTCCATTTGTTTCCTATATGCCATTTCCACCCATTTGCCATTCCATGTATCATCCTCATATATCTTATCCCCTATATTTCCCTTTTCTGCTCTTTTATCTCCCCTTTTTCATTTACTTCCCCACCCACATATTTCCCATTTCCCCCAATCTCCCATTTATTCCTGATATCCTATTTCCCCTCCCATTTTCCTCAATATTTCATTCCGTTTCCCCTGCTATTTTTGTTATCCATCACCTCATTTCCCTTTTTCATCCCCTTGTTTCAACTTTCCTCCCCATTTCATCCCTTTCCCCAGTCCTTTCCCATATGTTTCACATTACCCCACGTATCCCACCCCCCATATGGCCCACCTTTCCCCATTGTCCCCATTATGTCATTCCCTTTCCCATCCCCTCATTTAACATTTTCCCTATTTCCCATTCCCTCATATCTCATTTCCACCCCTCCTTTCCATTTCTTTTTTTCCTTCCTCCCTTTAAAAATAAGAGTTAATCTGCCAGAACACTCATTGGTGTTTTGGATAAAGTTAGACATGCTATAAATATAACCAAAATAAAGGCTACCTCTGGACTCACGAAACCTCTGGGTCTATGCCTTGAAGGATTGCCTTGCCTCTTGGGCGATTGTAAGGCTGGATCTGCATTCAAGCTCCAAGTCTGTAGACAAACTCTTCATGCAGGTGAAGCACCGTCACAGCCTCAGATGTGTCTGGGGGTAGATGGAATTTATGCAGCAGTTATCAGTGCTTCCCATTGGGATATCACAGTATTTTCTCTTTATGGACTACTGATGCTAAGTGCCCTAGATGATGTTAAAGGGATAGTCCCATATTTTCTGTTAGTATTTAATTTGTTGTTTATTTCAATATCTAAAAGATACACTTATAATTTACGGTCTACATTACTATTATATTAATATAAAAAGTGTGTTTGTTTCAACCAACCAACTTAAACAGTTAAGGACCTGGACATTTTTACACTACAGGACTAGAGCAATTTTAACATTTTTACTATGTCCCTGTAATCTGCCCGGTATTTATACAGGTAGCTTATTTTATACTAATTTTATTTGGGTGATACATGGGGGATGCAGGAGGGATGTGCTGTATTTGACAGACAGCCCCCACCTTATTTCCTACCTTATGTTGGTAGATGACCTGTTTAAGAGCCTCATTAATAGCTAAGTGGTCTGTTCACCAAGCTAGTGTCTAATGGGCTTGTGTTTTTTTCATTGTTATTATTATTAGACTTACAGGATGCCTTACCAGCACCAGATCTATCCTTTAGGCACGTCTTCAGACCAAACATCCATACCAAGTTACGCCATTTGAGAGATGCGCCCGCTACACGCGTACTGGTTGCGGCCGAACAGAGGGTCTCGGACTTCCTGATCACTCATTTAGGAGCCCCTCTGTTTGTCCGGAGGGGTGCGCTGAAACAGGCACCGCGGATGAACTGCGCCCAGGTATCCGGTTACTAAAGTGTCCAGCAGCGTCACGTAATGTGCATTATAAGACGGGACTGGTGAAGTGAGGTGCGGTGGGTACTAGTAGTGTTTGTATTTGTACTTGCGTACGTGTAACACACTGAATGTAACATTATATATTTATATAAGTATATGTATGTATCGTATTAGTGCCATTAATAATTTTTAATATCATGTGACATTCCGAATCACAGTGTCATTTTGTTCAAAAATAACTTGATTTTGATTAAAACTTTTTTTTTTGCTTTTCTGTGCTCGTATATTGCTTCATACAGTATGAACTATTAACATACTTCATGTCAGGTGTGAACTTACATTTTCATTTATATACTTCTGACCATAATGTTTAAATATAGAAAGAAAATACTGTATGAATTGATTAAAAACCAGGTTGTTTAGGCCAATATAGCAATATGAACTGTGACTGTGCGTGTTTGCAGCTAAAACTTGTTATGTATACAGGTTTGTGTTCAGTTGACAACCTATAAACATACTTGGGAACTTTCTACATTAACTTTCTATCTTGAGACTAAAATATTAACCCTTAAATAGCCCATCATGCTGCCTCCATGTAGTGACCAAATGGCTCTAATTCCAGTCCTCGTGGAAACCTTGGCTTGTTATTATTTAAAGATTTACTTACTTGGGTCACCTGCATGGAAGCAGGAATATCCCTCATAACATTCTGGTAGCAAGAGCACTAGTTGGGAGTCTTCTATTTGATAACAGCAGCGTAGAATAGGAATGAGACCCAAACTGTGTGACCCTGATTGCCAGACTTCAGACTGGAAACAAAATAAGCAGGTAATGGACTGACAAATGAGAAAAATATCCCTCTTTTAAAAAAAGTTACAAATACAAAGCAATTTTGTAATATTTATGTGTACCAGAATTGGTTGATTTTATTGTGGTTCTACAGTTAAAGGGAGTTCCCTGTCCTGTGCAGACAAGTACTTTAAAGGTGCTGTTCCACATAGATGTGGATCTTTGCATACCCCATTTCTACCCCTCCTTTCCATTTCCTTTTACACTAATCCTTTTATAAAATTAGAGTTAATCTCCCAGACAAATCCTTATACAGCAACTCATTGTTAATAATGCCATAAATAAACCCAAAATAAAGGCTACCTCTGGACTCACGAAACCTCTGGGTCTATGCCTTGAAGGATTGTCCTGCCTCTTGGGAGATTGTAAGGCTGGAACTGTATTCAAGATCCACGTGTGCAGACAAACCATTCATGCAGGTGAAGCACCGTCACAGCCTCAGATGTGTCTGTGGTAGGTGAAATGTTGCAGCAGTTATCGGTGCTTGTCATTGTGATGTCAGGGTATTTTCTCTTTATGATATCACTACTGATGCTAAGTGGCCTAGATGATTTTAAAGGGATAGTCCCATATTTTGTGTGCAGGCAGGGACCAGATTTTGTAAAATTATAAAGGAGTTGTTATCAATCACTGATTAGCAGCGGTTTCCCTTCATTAGCAGAGTCAGTTTCGGTGTGTAACTGAAGTTTCACTCGCACATTCAAACACGGTTAGAACTGGAATGCAGCAGGAGGGATGAACTGTAACTGACAGGCAGCCCCTCAGCTTATTGCCTACCCTATGTTACAAGATTACCTGTTTGAGAGCCTCATTGACGGCCAAGTGGTCTGTTCAGCAGGCTAGTCTGTAAAGGGCTTGTGTTGCACAGATGCTACAGTATTATTTTTTATTACTATTACACCCTAACAAAATCTGTCACCAGCTTACTGTAGTGGTGATAGCAGGATGCTGTGCCAGTACCGGATCTATGCTACATCTTTGGACCAAATATCCATACCATTAGCGGGCTGCGCCTGCTACAAAAGTGTACTGGTCACTGCTGAACTGTGTGACCCTGATAACCTGCGTCAGTGGTGGAACACAGAGCTGCTTTTGAAGCTATTTTTAATAGTGTTTGTAAACTATCCTTGTTTTATTGTAAGTTACAACCTCATGTGTGGACTGTGTGGATCCCTCTCAACATGTCAAATAGCAGTAGAGCCACATGTGTAAGCCGTGCGATCAGAGGTGTGGGTAGAGGACACATTTTTTATGCGGCTTTGTGAACTATTGAAAGCTATTTATAGAATTGTGTAAAACTTTTAGAAAAACACTGTTTTCTTTACGTATTATAACATGTAAATGTGCAACTTTTACGGCTTTTACAGAAATATTGTGAAAAGGACTCCAGGCCTGAAAGAGAGAGAGACACTTGGGAGGTATTCATTATTATTGAAACATTTGATAAATATTTTAGAACTGTATATTTGTAATGTTGCATTAATATACTAAGTATTGCCTTTTTTATTTTCATTTACAATTAGGCTGTTTGAGTAACCTGATTTACTAATATACTTTCATTATAGAACCAGGTTTAAGGGTAATAAATACGTCTGTGTGTGAATGTGATGCAAACACTTCAATTCGTTTAACTTTGGCCCGGTTCCGGAAGTATACGGAAGTGTTCATATATCAATGGCAGGGTTAAAGCTTAAGCTTGCGGCTACCCTTCGTTACGGAAGACTATAACGTGCGATAGCCGAAAAATTAACCGGGGGACCCCGTTCCCAATGCAGAATGGGAAGGTTCTGTATAGAAACCTAAATCACCGACCCAATGCCATTGCGAATGCACGAGAAGTGATCGGCTATCGGCTAGCAGTGCCTGGAGCCGTCGGCTCGGCAGTCGAGTGATCGTTTTCAGTGTGTATGAGTTATGCTCTCCTACTCCAGGTAGCTTTGGGAAAGTTTGGCGTTACACCTGGTGTCATGCAGTGGACATCCTTGGGAAACGGAGTATGAATAATTTTATTGTTATCTCGGACGACTCGGATTCGGACAGCACTACAGATTACCGAGAACATCTAGTAGTTCCAGAAAGATGTGAGAGGCAGGAAATAAACCAGTCGGATCTATCACCTGACCCGTGCACCTCAACGTCTAGGCGAAAGTCGGTAAGTTTGAGCGATAAGTAGTACATACCGATAGAAGCACTGGCTGACGTCAGTACATGGTGTAATGATGTTACATATGTGATCCAGGGTTTATATACAGGTGTAGAGCTAATCACAGCTGCTCAGTCTGTGACCTGCAAATTGGTTCACTTGCAGCCGCCACCTTGCGTATGGTTTAGACTAAAGGGAATGGCAATCCTGCAACAGCTGCAGGGTCACTTTACCGCAGTCTACCCAAGTGATCAGCGTGAAATTTGTGAGCGAGTATGGTGGAGTATAAAACTACCGAAATTTGATTTTTAAAATCTTTTTTTTTTTCTTGTTGATAATGATGGTCATGCATCACTGCTATGAAAAGGATGAAACTATAACTGCATATCTTTAACATGTAGGTTCTGTTGTATGGTAACCGGAGTAACTTTTGTAATGCAATTTAAAATTCTCTAATTGCCAATATTCTGCGCTGAACGTTCGGACAGAATGTGAATGTGATGTAAGTCTGTTTCGCACTCCTCCCGCATATTTATGCTCTTAGATCACACTATGTTCTTTTCCTGAAAATCAATATTATCAGTACGTTATATTATAATAGCCTTATCACTGTGGTAACACTTAAAGCAAGGACTAATCAAGAGTACCCATGATGCTCTATGATTGGCCCCTACGTGCTCAGTGTCGCAGTTCCCATGTGTGACACATTCACCTGCCTTGCTAAATCAAGAAGTCGGAGTGAGGTGTAGTAGGTATGAGGGAGTGAGTTATGTGAAAGCGAAAGGGGGGAGAAAAGAAAAAAGGTTAAGAGAAGAAAGAAAGGGAAAAAAGAGACAGAGAAATGGAAGAAGAGAGAAGAAAAAAAGTGCACATTATATTAATGACGGGCATATACGCTAGTGTGTGTGTATAGAGAGACGGAGCTGAGGTTGCTTAAATCCATAGAAGAACTGTAGTCAACTCTCCAAGATGTTTGGAACAACCTACCTGCCAAGTTCTTTAACTCTGTGCGAGTGTACCTAGAAGAATTGATGCTGTTTTGATAGCAAAGGGTGGTCCCACCAAATATTGATTGATTTAGCTTTTACTTCTGTTCTCCACTTTGCAATTATTAACAGGTCTACTGAAAACGTTCTAAGTTTACAGCATTTTTCCAAACCTGCCTAAAACCTTTGCGCAGTGCTAAAGTGTGAGTCAATAGGAGAGAAGCAGTTTAATCTCTGCATCTTTCAAATGGGGCTCAAAAAAGTGACAGTGAAATGTTCAACGTTCTGAAACCCTTGCAAATCCCTCAATTCTAATAGCTTTTTGTATTTGTGTGCGCAAGGGGTAACCAATACTACTACTAAAATCAAAACCCATGCTTAGATTGTACTACACACTAATAGAACATGAATGCTGTCCCTGACCACAGGTGCTGAGTAGTTGTGCCTATACCTGACAATGTTAAATGGAAATGTCAAAACTGGTTAATATACGTAATATGTACTTAATAGTAAGTATATCATCTACACGAAAATAGCCTGGCGGTGAGCAAATGCATTGTGCAGAATCCCCCATACATTTGCAAGGGAGACCCCCACAGAAATTCTAATGGACATCTCAACTTCTATATGCATTAAACTGCATATGATGGCCAGAGTATCCCTTTAAGCCTTTTTGGTGGCACTACAAAATCCCCTTCCTTCTTTTATTATTACTTTATTATTTTATTTTCCACATACAAAATAGGATGCAAGTTACTTGAGTACATGTGTAGTCTTAGAGTCTTTCCAACGTGGCTTTTAATGTATGTATAAAAATGTAAAATACAAAGAGCAGCACAACTGACATACAATTGCCCAGTAGAATGATAAACAACATACAGGATGTGACGTGAGCAAAACGGCGTAAGTATCATCCGGAAAGTAAAGCAGCAGCAGTCACTGGGATGTGATGTGAGTAAGCAGCAGTACTGTAGCCCAAGGAGTCCACAGTGAAGTATCGGGAACATGAAATAAAAGGTTAAAAACAAATCAACACGTTTCGCCAGTTGAAGGTCCTGGCTTCGTCAGGAGAAACTGGCACCATGCTGCCCAACCGGAAAGGCTTAGCTGCCAATGTTAATAACCAAACCAGAAAATGTCAAAATCCACGTAACATATAGCTGCTTACCCATCGTACAGTGCTGCGGAATATGATGGCGCTGTATAAAATATAAAAAAAAATATTGACATCGGCTTCAAGAGACTACAATTGTACTTAAGTCTCTGCCTGCCCTTTTTGTGATCGTGGCAAATCTTGTGTTGAATCAACGGGCCAAATGTTCTTTATAACTCCTTTTTACACCTATAATGACTGTATTATCTCCTTTTAGTATTAGGATTTTTATCAGGCTCCCCAAGGTGCCAGACATTGTCTACATGCTACATCCACAAGGGTGTCCGTGGGATCAGCGTCCGACCGTCACGGTAGGGTAACACGGACAGGATGGGTATTCTCCTTATTGGTTGCCGCTAACCAAAGAGTATCAGAGAGAGAGTAGGGTACCCTTTGATTGGTCTTCGTTGAAAAAGAGTCTTACCTCATTGGGTGCCTTTTTTTTTTTTTTTTTTTTTTTTTCTCACCTGCCGCTATCTATTGGTTGTTTTATGTAATCTTCATTGTTTATTGGCTGTTTAATACATAAACCTAATACCAAATTTTAACCATTTACTGTTTGTCTCGTTTGATCTGCGCTGGATAAATGGCTGGTTTTTTTTTTCTCTACTAAACCTCTTTAACCACGTGTCAGCTGGTTTTTGGTTGACACAAATAGCTATATTACTATTCGCATACAGCAGCGGAGCTCCGCTTGGACCTTTGAAAGAGGAATAACCAGCAACGACATGCAGGATTTAACCTTTGCAGCCCTGGTTCCCTTCACACTCGGCTTTTATGATTTATGGATCTTATACTACATGCTCAGGAAGTAGTATGTGGTATTATTTATCGCAAGTAGCTTAATGCAACTTTAATTGAGGTGTCTGCACTCAGGGTGGGCTATCCGAACGTTGTGGCCTGTTTGAGTTGTGCACCCCTGTGTTATATTATGTGAGGTGGAACTGGAATGACTGTGATCTAGTAGGGTGTAATGTAATACAAGGGGAAAATACTGTATCAATGTGTTAATAGAAGTATTGGAAGAGCACATTTTCATTTGAATCATAAACTATGCAGAGGGGGGGCGTTGAGGATATATTGTCTGGATTATGATACACTGGAATTGTATTTTGCTTCTTATAATGGCAATTTGATTGTCGTGTGCAAGCATTGCATTGCAAGATTGTTTTTAATAAATCTGGCTCATAAAATCCATAAAATGTGTCCAATACTGTTAATATGAACCAATAATTTCAATGTAACATCAAGCCCTCTCTATAAACTGCGGATCACCACTTTAATTAAGGGCCCTTCCAACCAATGCCCAATGTGACAGTTGTTCAGCCTGCACATTGGGCTGTTAACAGTTTCTCCAAGAGATACTGACTGACCTGTGACTCTATGTGCCACCTACAACCCCTCTCGTATGATAATTTGAAATTGCCATTCGTCATTCAGCCAATGAACGCTTCATTTTTTTTAAATTACTCCGTGCTAAAGTTCCATACCCTGACGTTACTAAAATAACGTACCCCCTTCATCTGATCTCTGCAGCAGAGGCTCCCAGATACCGGATATATTGAGGTAAAAGTACAACAGTTGCCTTGTCCGTTTGCAGTTGGTGTATCTTGGAGCCTCAAATGTTTTTCCTTGAACTCCATCATCGGACTAAAAGGTGCTTATTCAATTGTCCTCTAGTATGCCAGGCAAATAGACCTTACCAGTTGTGTCGATCATTTCCTCTGAGAATAAATCACATATAAAAACCGTGTTGCCATGGTTGGTGAGAAGCAGATACATCCGTGAGTCCCAAAACATTGTTTCAGGTTAAGGGGAAAGGGATTTAATGGTGATCAGAAAATCCCTTCTTTTCTGTGTAACACGACCATTGCTTGTTTATGTAAATGTTATACTAAGTATTGAAACACTTCAGTCAACACTTCCAAAGATACAGCAGAAATATATAATGAATCGTTTTAGTGATGAGTACTTCAAATTATTTTTTTCAATTATCTTATCTTTCTATAAACTGTATATTGTAGCTCCCCTTTACACTGGCTTTGCCTCAACTTTCTATCTACTAAAACATATATAAATACTAATGTGGCATGCTCTGGCATTACTGCTATTAAGCTAGCAGACCTTTCTAGACATCTCTGTAATAATATACTGAGAAGCCCTGACTCTACTTAGCAGTCAGGGCGGCATGTGGTTGTGGGGATAGAGGGGTCAAGTATAGGTCAGGGTTATATAACAGGTTAGGGTTGAGGTTACATAATAAAAAAAAAAAAAAAGTGTAGAAGCTGCTAGATGCGCTCGCGCCGCTTAGTTGGCCGCGCCTTTTTGCGCTCGAGGGTGTCTCGAGCCACTTAGTTTAACCGCGCTTTTCTGATATGAGGTAAAGTGGTATCTCGCGCTGGGCTCGCGCTGCGCTAAGGGCGGGATTTTGCCCTATAAATAGACCTGCTGAGGTGCGTTTGTTTCACACCTGCGGCGAACCGCTAGCTGACTGCACTGACCTCTCTGTAGCGTCTGGTGAGCGGCAGCTTAGCGGGAGAGCCAAGGGTACGAAGATGGAAGAACTTCTTCTGAGGCTTCGAGAAAAAGCTGCAAGCAGAGGAGAAGCATGGCTGCGGCGCTGTTTGGAGTCGGCTGCTGATGAAGAAGACGTCCAACGCGGTTGGCTGGGAAGTGAATTGGAGGTATTCGCCGAGGCGGAGCCTGGGGATGAAGTGTCTGCGGTGGAAGTAACGCGTGAAGAGATTTTAGACCCAAGGGAAGGAACGTCGCGAGATTTCCTGGTAGCATCGCGGGATTTCATCAAAAACTCGCGAGAATTGAGTAAGGAAGTATTATCAGCACCCGGTCAGAGCAGAAGGAGCAACAGGCTGGCGTCCAGGCAGAAGAGGGCACGGTCCAGCTCCCCGAGGAAGAGAGAAGGCAAGAAGAGGCATCTCCCGCAGCAAGAAGAGGACGGTTCAAGCGGCAGTCAGCTGAATAGGCGGCAAGTGCTGGCATCTCCTGAGGCTGAACGGCTGCAGGAATCAACTGAGGTACCACAGAATGAGGGCAGGGCTGGTACTGGTGAGTGCACAAAATTTTCTAGTGATAAACTTGGCGATTTGATTGGTTCTCTTGTTGGGTTTTTGAAGGAAATGCAGTCTCCCAGTCCAGCTCAGGCTTGGTGTGAAAAGGTTAAAAAAAGTGTGGTTAGTGAAGCATATATGAAGGAGTCATTATCTTGTGATATGTCACCGCTTGGTTTTCATTTGAATCTGGGAGTTAAAGAAAAAATTTGGAACGGTGATTACGTGGATATTCTCTCATTATTACCTGCGTCTAAGGAGTTTTTGTTGAAGCATGACAAGGATGAGGACAGGAGGCGTCCGATCCCTAGATCATTTAATAACTGGCTTCAAGCTTTCTGCATTTTTGCTAGTGTTCTATGTGAGAAGCATAGTGAGAAAAGTACAGGGTTGTTTCAGCACTTGGAAGCTGTTTTAGAGGCGTATAAGAACTTTGGTGGGTTGTCCTGGTTCAATTACGACGAGATTTTCAGGCAAAAGTTAGCGGTACATAAGAACCTACAGTGGGGCATGAAGGATGTAGGAACATGGGTGAGTGTCATGCTTCCTCAGAAAAATGTTTCTAATTTTAGGTCACAAGGGGTTAATGCGCAGCAGATGCGTCAGAAAGGCATCTGTTGGTCATTTAACGATTCACAGTGTAAGTGGCCTAATTCGTGTAGGTTTAGGCATGAGTGTACAATTTGCGCGGGCAGCCACCCGGCTATCAAGTGTTTTCGTAGGGGACAAGGAAAGGATGTGTTTTCAAAAAGCGGAGACACCGGTGAGACTGTTAAATCTGCTCCCCTTTTTAAGCCATTATCCAAACAAACGGATGGCTAAGCTGCTTCATGATGGTTTTAAATTTGGCTTTAATATTCCGATTTTTAAAGGTAGCAGTTTATGCTGGGTTAATAACTTGAAATCGGTTGAGGATAATTTGTCAATTGTTGGGGAAAAGATTAAAAAAGAAATGTTGCTAGGGAGAGTTGCGGGCCCCTTTGCATTCCCGCCGTTTGACAATTTTAGGTTGTCACCTTTGGGTTTGGTTCCGAAGAAGGAAAGAGGGTCATTCCGACTGATCCATCACCTTTCTTTTCCAAAAGGTGGTTCCCTTAATGATGAAATTTGCACAGCGGATTTTCCTGTTCATTATGCAGGTTTTGATGACGCGTTGAAATGGGTGAGAAGGTTTGGGAAAAATGCTTTGCTTGCTAAAGTGGACATCGAAGCCGCTTTTTTTCGGCTTTTGCCTATTAACCCGGTTTGTTTCCCTTCTTTAGGTTTTCATTTTAATGGACAATTTTACTTTGATAAATGCTTGCCGATGGGGTGTTCCGTTTCGTGTTTTTATTTTGAAGCTTTTGCTTGTTTCTTAGAATGGGTAGTTAAGAGAGTTTCGGGTTTAGAATCTGTGGTTCATTATTTAGATGACTTCTTGTTTATAGGTAAGGCGGATAGTTCTGACTGTTTAAATTTGTTGAATTCGTTTTTTGCTTTGTCAGAGTTCTTTGGTATTCCGTTAGCGCAGGATAAGACAGTTTTTCCAGCTACTTCGTTATTATTTTTAGGAATTGAGATAGACACAGTTAAGATGTTGTTTAGGTTGCCTAATGACAAAGTGGTTAAATTGCGTGTAATGATTAATGTGGTTTTGTCAGCTAAAAAGGTAACAGTTAAGTGTTTCCAATCTTTACTTGGTTTATTAAATTTTGCAGCTAGGATAATCCCTATGGGAAGAGTTTTTTCCAGACAAATGGCTAAAGCTATTGCTGGGAAAAAGATAGGTTTTCATAGAATTAGGGTTACTAGGCAGGTTAAGGAGGATTTGTTAATTTGGAAGTTATTTCTTAAAAAATTCAATGGTGCAGCTATATGGCAGCAGGATTTTATCAATAATGAGGATTTAGAGTTTTTCACAGATGCAGCGGGTGCATCGGGGTTTGGAATTTTTTGGCAAGGTAAGTGGGCTGTTGCAAAATGGCCTTTAGTTTGGTTTGAAGCAGGTTGGACAAAGAATTTAGTATTGTTAGAATTGTTTCCAGTTGTTGTGGCGTTAGAGTGCTGGGGTCCAGCTTGGAGTAACAGGAGGATTTTATTAAATTGTGATAATATGGGGGTAGTCTGGGTTGTTAACACTTTGAGGGCCAAGTCTCTACCAGTAATTAATTTATTAAGGCGTTTGGTTTATTTGTGTCTTGTTAATAATATTTGGCTGAAAGCCAAACATATTCCGGGTAAGAAAAACAGCATAGCTGATGCTCTGTCGCGCTTTGATTTCAAGCTGTTCAGGGAGCTGGCACCTCAGGCAGAGAAGGAAGGGCTGCAAGTTCCACCGAGCATATGGGAATTGACTTCTCCCAGATAAGTAAATTAATTGACAGATCGTTATCAAAGGGCACATGGGCCAGTTATAGGAGGTCATGGGGTTTATGGTCGGTTTTTGTTCAATCAAAGAAAATAGATTTGCTAGATGTTAGTTTAGAAACGGCTTTGGGTTTTGTTTTGGAGCTAATTAAAAAAGAATTTTCACGTTCTTTTATCGATAGGTGTTTATTGGGTGTATCGTTTTTCTTTAATTTAGCAGCTAAGAAGCATGTTTTTAAAGATTTTTTAGTAAAACAGATTTTGAAGGGCTATGGTGGCAGGACTTGTATACAAGATTCGAGAAGACCTATTTCTTATGATTTACTGCAGGATTTAGTGAGAGTAGTGGATGATATTGGTTGGAACAAATCGGAGTCTTGTTTATTCAAAACAGCTTTTACCATTGCCTTTTTTGGGGCTTTTAGGTTGGGTGAATTAGTGGCCATTAATAAGAAAGGTGGGTCGGGTTTACAAATGATAGATGTGATTTGTGGCGAAAGTTTAAAGCTTTTTCTGAGGTCATCCAAAACTGACAGAAGGGGGATAGGTTGTTGGATAGTCCTACAACGGGTTAATGGTAATGGTATTTGCCCAGTGAGGATGTCTGAGGCTTTTATGGCTCAGCGCCCTAAGGTCCCTGGTAATTGGCTCGTACACGGTTCTGGACAACCGCTTACAAGATTTCAATTTAACAGTGTTCTGAAGAAATGTTTATTTGCTCTGGGTCTGGGTCATGAAAATTATTCTTCCCACTCTTTTAGAATCGGAGCAGCAACAGAGGCTGCTAGGTTAGGGTTAGATAATTCAATAATTAAGAGAATTGGGAGATGGGAAACAGACCGCTTTAAAATATACGTGAGACCGGATTTGTTATAAGTTGACTAACATTTTCTTTTTTCAGGACGTTCTCCGAAGGTAGTGTGGATCATTGGACACTCCTTTGTTTTCTGGGCTCAAAGAAGAGCAGAAATAAGAAAAGGAGGAGAGAATCTTGGTTTCGATGCTAGTTATGTTAAAGTTTTTTGGTTAGGTATTAGGGGTTTAGGTATATGCCAGCTTCAGAGTATATTGTGCGAATATAGGTCTATATTTCCATTCCCTGATATTATTATCATTCACTGCGGAGGGAATGATTTGGGCAAAGTGAAATCTATGGAGTTATTACTGTTCTTTAAAGAGTTGATTATTAATTTAAATAATATGTTCATTAATGTGTGTTTCGTTTGGTCTGAGATTATACCTAGATTGGTGTGGTCTGGCAGACCGGAATTTAAAGCCCTAGAAAGGGTCAGGCGCAAGCTTAATAGAGCAATGCAGAAGTTTATGGTTTTGGAGGGGGGTTTTAGCTTTAGGCACAGTGATTTGGAGGGGGGTTGTAAGGGTATGTATAGGAAGGATGGGATTCACTTGTCGGATGTTGGTAATGATATATTTAATTTGAATTTGCAGTTGATGGTTGAGCAGGCCGTGGTTCTTATGGGGTGGGCCGCGAATGGCTGAGGGTCTATTCGCGGCTGGTGGGTGAACCAGTGGTTTTGGGCTATCCTGGCTTTAGGGCGGATGGTCTTTGAGTATTTAAGTATGGTTGCACTCTGGGGCTTGTGCCAAGAGTGCTTTATGGTTTACAATGTTTATGTTGATATTAAGTAATTGGTTGTTGTTACAATGTAAAACCAAATAAAAGACCACGGCCTGTTTCTCCAATTCAGTTGTTAGTGTCTTTATTTATTAGGATAAGTCGGTATGGGTTAAGCTGTTTATTTGTTTGTGCATATCCCTTACAATCACATGAGAAGCCCTGACTCTACTTAGCAGTCAGGGCGGCATGTGGTTGTGGGGATAGAGGGGTCAAGTATAGGTCAGGGTTATATAACAGGTTAGGGTTGAGGTTACATAATAAAAAAAAAAAAAAAAGTGTAGAAGCTGCTAGATGCGCTCGCGCCGCTTAGTTGGCCGCGCCTTTTTGCGCTCGAGGGTGTCTCGAGCCACTTAGTTTAACCGCGCTTTTCTGATATGAGGTAAAGTGGTATCTCGCGCTGGGCTCGCGCTGCGCTAAGGGCGGGATTTTGCCCTATAAATAGACCTGCTGAGGTGCGTTTGTTTCACACCTGCGGCGAACCGCTAGCTGACTGCACTGACCTCTCTGTAGCGTCTGGTGAGCGGCAGCTTAGCGGGAGAGCCAAGGGTACGAAGATGGAAGAACTTCTTCTGAGGCGCCCACCCTCCCACCCAAAAAGTTTAAAAAAAAAATAAAAAATCTGTCGTGGCTTTTATTGGGGTTAAGGTTGCCCTTTTTTTTTTTTTTTTTCTTCTGAAGGGTGAACCAGTGGTTTTGGGCTATCCTGGCTTTAGGGCGGATGGTCTTTGAGTATTTAAGTATGGTTGCACTCTGGGGCTTGTGCCAAGAGTGCTTTATGGTTTACAATGTTTATGTTGATATTAAGTAATTGGTTGTTGTTACAATGTAAAACCAAATAAAAGACCACGGCCTGTTTCTCCAATTCAGTTGTTAGTGTCTTTATTTATTAGGATAAGTCGGTATGGGTTAAGCTGTTTATTTGTTTGTGCATATCCCTTACAATCACATGTACCTGCCATCACAATCTGTATAGCGGTCATACCGAACTGAGCCAAGATAGGCGCTAGTAAAGTGGAGTTTACCAATTAGGTTACTATTTACTAATGTCTGATAATTTTATTGTATCTGCCTAATAATTTTGGTGCATTGTATAATAACAAGAATATATAACTGATATGAGCTGATCCTTTAAGATTATATAGTTAAATCAATGAGGTGACTTTCAAGTAATTTCGCTGATTTAAATATTATTGGCCTTTATACAGGGCCAAGGCTGGGTGGCCTCTTTATAATATAAAGTAAAATCCGTGACCTGAAACTACAACCGTCCTGCAGACTCTCTTGGCTCTTTAGCAAATACACCCCAAGGTTTAACTAACAGTTTGTATTTTCTTCATAATTGAATTCATCTTGCTTTGCCTGTGCAGGACCTCATCGATTTGACTGAAAAAGACTTTGCAGTGGAAATTTCTCCATGCCAGACCAGCAGTGTCATCGATTTGACTGGAAACGAGGACATGTTCGAGATGTTCCCCAAAGACCATCAAAAAAGCCCTCCTCCTTTCATTGCTAAGTGGATAAAACCCGAGTCCCATTTTAATAACCCTGGTTTAACCAAGGAAAGCTCATTCATTGCAGATAGAGATTCAAAAATGATCATGGATGAAAGCTGTTCTTCTGAAGAAGGTACAGGAGGAAGCAGCAGCAGCAGCACCACCACCACTATTAACAGTGATATGGAATCCCTACAGAGTGCATCCGAAGCTCTTGGCAAGCTAGACAGTTCTACTGAAAGCGGAGATGATTGTCTTAATTATGAAGTAAATATAGACTCCTCCACAGAAAAACCTCAGGTCCTCCAAAAGTCTCAGTCTCAAGCTATTTCCATATCTGCTGTAAGAATGCTAGACTCTGACACAATGGATTCTGGGTCCATTCCTGTACCAAGCTCTTCTAAAGTATTACCACCAGAGAACTCTTATGATACTCCGCGTTCCAGTGAAGAAACTCATTCAACTTTCAACAAAGCTTGGCTGTACAAACTTCGATATTTTAAGAAACCCCCTGTGCATCACCTCTTTTTCCAGCAGCTAAGGCAAGAACAAGAAGGCAGGAAGGTAAACAAAAAACGAAAAATGAAAAATGTATGTGGTTACTCCAGTGTCCAGACTGTATTTCCATGTGCTTGTTTTAGTAATTGTTACATGGGGGGTGGGGGGCTGTTTAAATAGGGCAGATGAAAGCTGAAAGATATGACTGTGAGGTTATGTACAGAACCAACACAATTTAATTTTAGGAACCCCTAAGAGTATTTTAAAGTTACAGCAGACAGGATCAGTCTGTCTTGTAAGCTTGGAGTTTGTGGCTACTGGGTAAGAAGTGCTATCTCCCAAAATTGCAGTAGTCCAGAAGATTACTGGAAGTTGTGTTCCACTGGGATAAGGGCAATATGTTCTATTAGAAAGAAATACGAAACGGGTAGTTATGGATTATACTGGGTTGTTAGTTACTGATTAGTTGGGTTTTTTATTTATTTTTTTTAAATACATTTTATGTAACTGTGAATTTGCAGCATGGTGAGATCCTCCTCACAATTCTATCTATTACAGCCTATCCCCTTAAGGAGGATGAATATTGTCTACAGTACAAAAGAAGAGAACTTCCCACAGGGTACTTTACATCTCCTGACACAGTTTGTATCCAGTTATTACTACCCACCCAAAGATATCCTCTGCCATGTCATTAGATCTGTCCTGCTGGGCAAGGAAGAACTGAGCATCAAGAATGAGGCATACAAACTTCTTATGAAAGTACAAGAGTAGGTGAAGACTGGCATTCTTATTTTTCCTTAACGTGAATTCTAGAGGAAACCAAACCATTAAAAATGGAATACATGCATTTATATCTTCTAGAGCCCATTTTACCAGTACAATGCTCAATTATACAGTATTGTCCATATGGTTCTATGAACATGACGGAAACGGCTTACAAAGCATACTTTACATTTTGAGATCCAGAATGCAGTGGTCATGTTGTTGCCCTACAACAAATAAAAAGCCAAATCATGAACTGTCTTCAAAAAGTAAAATTAATATTTCATGCACTGTTTACTCTTAATTAGATATATACAAATAGCTTGAGTTGTCCAGAAAAAACCCCCAATAGATTTGGCAAGTTCAAGTGTAAGCTTTGTGTAGGATATTTCCTAAATAGGGCAGTCCCAACATCTTGGTTTTTCATGGAGGATTCTTCTTGCCCTTTTGTTGAAACTTCTAGGCTTCATCCTGCTGATCTAAAGATGGTAGCCTGGGACTGGAGCCTGCTCACAGAGGCAGTGGAGAAAAAGGTATGATGTATCAGTTAAAAAAACATTTACAATGACTGTCTGTCCTAAACATGCTTGAAATGAGGGATTGAGATGTTTGATACACTATATGGACATAACTATTGGCACTACAAGGGAACACAAGCACATGACACACAAAAAGGTCATATATAATGTAGTACATTTATCAAATGAGATATCCCCTCTACTAAATATGGGTTTCTAAATGTAAAATGGCACATCAGCAATAATGAAAATAGTTTGTGGCGTACAATATGTGTCACAACATTCGGGTCCTCAACGCATTGGTGGATCAGTGCTGGGTGTCCGTAGGGCCCAAAAGTTCTTCTCTCGTTGGTGGTATAGTGTTGAGTATTGTTCGGGCTGCAGTGTCCAATGTGGAACACATACACGAAGACCGGAAGTTATAGCTGCAAAGGCGGGACCAACAACATATTTATATATGCGTATTTGGAATGCATGTCATCATTGTCCCTGTTTGTGTAATGGTCAGGTGTACCGATATTCTTGTCCATATAGTGTTAACCTAACACCACGTGCTCACCACATTAGCATGTTAAAAAATATCATATCTTAGTCTGTCTGCCAAGTGAAACCCACGTCCTGTAAATATTCTAGTTGAGATAATCTCCCGAAAAGCTATTTTGTTTAAAGCTCTGTGATTCTTATCATTCCAGGAGCACCCAGCCTACCTGCTCTTCCTACAGTATGTTGTTCAGACATTACATGATGACTTTCACATTGGTTTACGCCACCGATCTTTACAGAAATGTTTGGCCAAATCCATGTTATCGTGTGACAAAAGTTTAAATAACATCAAGTAAGTGTTCATTCATACAGATCCTGGAGACCGTATGCATTATTATTATTACGCCTGAAGTGCCATGCTTGGATTATTCAAGTATTCCGAAAAGGAGACAATAATGAGCAACACCCAAAAGTTTCTTCTTCTATGGAAAGAATTCTACAGTGTAGTAGAATGCAGTAAATTTAGCCTCCGTAGAACCAGTTAGAAGCACCTTGCTGAACCTGTCGTTATTGTGACAAATATGAAGCTTCATATAATTATAGTTTCTTCTACATGGTATTACAGAGATGTCATTAATTGGCTTATGGAAGTTGTGATGAATTCTGACGGTTGTTCAAAGGCAGAGTATGATTCTGCATTGGATTGTGAGAGCCAAAGGTAAGCAAGCCACAACTGCTGCCTATTTACACTATTTCAGTTAGCTTGGCGAGGTTACCAATATGCACGCTTTTCTCTTTACAGGGTCATTTCCCTCTTTCAGCACATGCTCTACATCGCAGTGGAAGTGGACAACTCGCCTGCTTGCAGTTCAATCAAGATTGCAGGATATGTTTTTCCCTCTGTGATCAGTATGAATACACGACACCAGAGGTAAACCAGAGAAAGCGATATGTTCTTTGAGAAGACATTAAGTGCTTCACAATGTAAAGTATCTTCCTATCTGAAAGAGGCTGGAATTGCTTGTGTGGTTCCAAACCGATTAAATGGTAAGCTGGCTGTTGCCTGGCATTGGGCCAAGCCTGACCTCAGGAGGATTTTGAGTCTGCTCAGGTTGTACTCTCTTGGTAAAGCCGGGCCAAGCCTGGCTTTGGGCTTAAAACTTGGCTCAAGCCTGCACAGGCATGCATATATTACGAAGGTGCTTTTAACATGGAAACCAGCTGCTAATATAATTTTTTTTCCTAGATTCATATTGTAACTCTTCCCCTTGCTATAACCGACCTAACTTTATTAGGTTCTGCGTGGAGAGCCAGGCGTGTACTGGAACCAGAGTGCACACTCTCTGCTGTTATATTTGCTTGTAGGTGATCGGGCCTTTTTTTTTTTTTTTTTTTTTTTTTTTTTTTATATCACTGTGCTACATCAGTCCATATATTGGCCTACTAGATTGGCCTCTTTTGATCTGTAATTACCGTATTTGCTCGATTATAAGACGAGGTTTTTTCCAGAGCAAATGCTCTGAAAAATACCCCTCGTCTTATAATCAGGGTCGTCTTATAATCAGACCTCAAATAGGTCTGATTATGAGACTAAGATCCAGATCCCCCGCAGCGATGCAGAGGACCTGGATCCTCCTGTGTTAATCCCCCCCCCCCCAATTTACCGGTGCTTCTGAGTCCCCGGTGCTTAGTCCGGGCTGCGTGTAGAGCTCTACGCGATACAATCGCGTAGAGCTCTACACGCTTCCCGGACTAAGCACTGGGGACCCAGATGCAGGGGACCTGGATCCTCCTGTGTTAACCCCCGACCCAACTTACCGGTGCATCTGAGTCCCCGGTGCTTAGTCCGGGCTGCGTGTAGAGCTCTACGCGATTGTATCGTGTAGAGCTCTACGCTCTACACGATACAATCGCGTAGAGCTCTAAACGCTGCCCGGACTAAGCACCGGGGACTCAGAAGCACCGGTAAGTTGGAGGGGGGGGGCATAACACAGGAGGATGCAGGGGACCTGCATCCTCCTGTGTTATGCCCCCTCCAACGTACCGGTGCTTCTGAGTCCCCGGTGCTTAGAGCTCTACGCGATTCGCGTGGAGCTCTACATGCTGCCCGGACTAAGCACCTGGGGCTCAGATGCAGGGGACCTGGACCCTCCTGTGTTATGCGCCCCCCCCAACTCAGAAGCACCGGTAAGTTTGGAGGAGGGAGGGGGAGTGTTAAATGTGGGTTTGAGGCATTTCTGGAGGCAGAGTGCTCTGTGAAATGCCTTTTAACCCCTTTAATGCCACTCTGCCTCCTGAAATGCCTTAAACCTCCCTATATGCCACTCTTCCCCATAATATGCCTTTTAACCCTCTAAGTGCCAGAGTGGCATATAGGGTTAAAAGGCATATCATGGGGCACAGTGGCATATAGGGTTAAAAGGCATATTATGGGGCACTGTGGCATTTAGAGGGTTAAAAGGCATATCATGGGGCACAGTGGCATATAGGGGGTATAAGGCACTTCTGGGGCAGATGTGCATAACTGGGGGACAGGTTGGAAAATAGAAGGAAATAAAACCAAAATATTTTTCTCAAGCATAGCTTTTATTAAAAAAAAGTGTTTAAATGAATTAACATTTACTGGTAAAACTTTTTTCCTATAGGGTCGTCTTATATTCAGGCTTTTTCTTTTTTTCCTAAATTAATATTAAGATTTGGGGGGTCGTCTTATAATCAGGGTCGTCTTATAATCGAGCAAATACGGTAACTCTCTTGCTTTTATCCATAGGGAGATGTTTTTCAGCAGCATTGAAAGCCCTATGCTGAAGGCCAAGATCCTTGAGGAACTTTTCCTTCATAGCTGTCAGAAAAATGTAACGCTTCCACTGTCACTGGCCAAGATCCTTTTCTTCATAGAGCACTCCACCCTCCTCCTGGAACAGGTGAATGAGT
Organism: Sceloporus occidentalis; assembly: GCA_023333645.1. Taxonomy (NCBI): domain Eukaryota; kingdom Metazoa; phylum Chordata; class Lepidosauria; order Squamata; family Phrynosomatidae; genus Sceloporus; species Sceloporus occidentalis. Next base: position 1,894,825 of record JALMGF010000028.1, read on the forward strand.
ATTTAATGCTTACTCAACTAAAGCTAGGAGGGTTACGTCAGATGATCAAAACTAGAAACCCCCAAAACTGTAAAATACTACTTTCTCACAGTAGGGTAGGGTAGGGAGAGGAAAGATAGTTGCAATGCATTTATTACAATGGCCAAGTGGCCTGTTGGTTCAAACAGGCTGCGTAGGCTGGAAGGAAGCCCCTGCACCAGGAATCCCGAAGATATCTGGGCTTCCATGATGGGTTATAATGTACCCTGAAAATCATGATGGCATGGAATGTCATAATAAATCCACCAAAGGGGTTAGATGGACCCATGTGATTACAGCATGCATTTGTTAATAGGTAGGACTGAATAAAACCAAAATAAAATCCAATTTATGCATTTATTTTAGATTTCATTCAAACTGATTACACATTGTACATAAGCATGGTTTCAAAAGAAAGCCCTACTAAAAATAGTTTGGGTGGGTCCTTAAGAAAAATCAGTCTCTAACACCTTATAAGACATGGTCCAAATATTACTGTTGGAAATGTATAAATTACATGATACTGTGCCATACTGAATTTTTTTTAGAATATATGAAGCTATGTACAAATACAAATATTTTTATTAAAAAAAACTATTAAAAATGTACTTTAATATACACATTTGATCAGAGCCGACCATTGCATTTGGAAACTGGTATATATTCAGATGTGGCTTCCCAAGGCCTTTTTTATTCCACCGACTGGACTTTGTGGTTGTTTTCTGCAGGGCCCAGGAACAGAGTGGGACAGATGGGATGAGATGATACATCACATCTGCTTGCTATTCCTCAGTTACCAAAGAATTTTATTAGGTATGAATTACCTTTTTATTTATTTAAACATGGAAGACAAAAATGGTACCAGGAGCAGGAGAAAAGTAGAAGAAAAGGCATGCAGTTAACCCTGTATACCTTTTCATATGGAACTGAATGAATGAACTTAAAAATGAGTTTTTGGGGAGAATGGTATCCTTACGGTGATGTAACAAAGAGAGGGCTTGGGTTGCGGGCCCTGTTTCCCTGTTTTGGATCTAAGTTTTTTTGAAGACGAGCTCATTTGTTACGTGTGAAACCAGCGCTTACTGCTGTGAAGTAGGATAAAATAAAACAAATCTTGCCAGCTAATAAATATATTAGTTCCCATCTCTGTACCAAGAAGACACAATGTTTTGCCCCTTGCAGCCTTGTATGTTCGTTTCCCCAATATAAAAATGAAATGTGACCATCTGCAGCAGCATGTGGATTTGTCCTTTATCCATATTAATATTGGTCCGTAGCCTTTTGGTCCCTAAAAATACCTTTCATAAATAATTGTTTCCTCCCCTCACCAGATCATTTACTTACACCAGTGACAGACCGCATAGATCAGATGCAGAAGACCAAGCAGCATTTTCAGCTCGATGATATAACAGAAGATGATGTGGAGACTCATCTCGATCACTTAAAGATGCGTATTAGTCACGGTGCAGCGATTCCATCTGCCATCCACGCCAGGCTGCACATGCTGAAAGTCTTACTGACCAGCCCTTTCAGACACCAAGCATAACCGCGGCTGCTTGACTTACATAGAGCCAATTACTTACGGTATATGTATATATATATATATATATATCGTAAGTAATTAGCTCTGTATATGTGTATATATATATATATTTTTTTCTTACCATGCCCAGATTTAATGTATAAATTAAACATTATATATATATATTAAAAAAAGCGCCAAATATATATTTCTTACCATGCCCAGATTTAATGTATAAATTTCCGGTATACACAGCCAGACAATGCCCTTTGGCTCTCACCATTGAAAGAACTGTTTGCACAGGCTTAGGAATATTTTCTTATATTAAAACTAGGGTAATGTACACTAATTTTTCCCTATGCACTTTACCAATACTTTGCAATTTCTGTATTATAATTGTTCGTTTTAACCATTTGTTTCTGAAAGACAGTTCCCATAGGATGGATGCTCTGCTCCTTAGCAGATGGTATATTTTCAAGGGTAGCTTGAAATAGATTAGATGAGGTAGATGAAGCTTCACAGTCAAGCGGCGGCCTTGGATAAGCTACGTCTACCAAGAGGTTGAAGCGGTGAGGCGTTAACACAGACGAGTCGCGTATCTACCACCAGACTAACAGAAAAAGATGAACAAGATGTGATGTTTTGTTGCCTTCATTTTAATATACATGAAAAAAATCAGACTACTCCTTTTGTTAAATGTTTATTTGCAACCAAAAAAACATGACACATGCACAAGGATGGAGAAAATTAACTGTATACAAATAAATTAAATGCTACAACAATATCACTGTGAACTTTACTTTCATGGAATGCCAAAGATATTGCGGTTTGGGATACCCCAAAATGTGAGTTAAATGAAGTAGAAGGGTTGGGTCCTTGTGAAATCCTACCCCTAAGACAATGGTATCGCAATAGAAATTAATATTTAAACCGTGTAAGGCAACTCCCTTTTTTCTGGAATAGAAAATGCACCAAGTGTTCAGATACAAACGCGTAGCTTATACAGCTATCCTAACACTCAAGAGCATGCAAACCTTGGCGCACACCAAGGATAGAGCCCCAGCTTTTGTTAGTACATCTCCTGTGATCCTCCCTGTGGGGAGATGAAATGAAAGCGCTGGTTATCTCTCCACAGGGAGGATATCCCTATGCAATAATCCATCATGTTAAATAAAAAGCCAGCCTTGTGCAGTTAAATAAAACTACTTACAAAAAATCCCTGTTTACCCTACAGCAATTATTCATCCATGAACACATGTGCTAGATTATTACTCACAGAAAGTCCACAGACCTGAACATACTTTTATACATGGAGCTGATAGTGTAGAAGGCATCACATATAATAAGCTTCCCCCATTCACTTCATTTGCCAGAACAGCAGCAGACAGATTGTACAGCGATGGCTACTGGAGTGCGGAGCAACCTCGATGCATAGTCACAGGTATTTGGTATCTATAGAATAGCCATATTTAAGGATCATAGTTTAAATTTTGAACACTGATGCAAGGTTCTAGGGGTGACTGGAATGTCCACATTATGAAAAACCGGGCCAAAGCAATAACTCTTTCCAGCCCAAACGTAAGACAATTATTTTTACCATTATAGTCTTTTCGTAAGACTTCAAGTGAACTGTCTTTCAGAAGCCTGTGGGGGTGAGTATGTTCATGTCACGTGGTTTCAGGTTGTGGCCACGGGAATTTTTATTGTTTTCTGTAACAAAAGATGATGCTTCTATCTTGGGTGGTTTGAACGATGCAGGGTCATCTGCTATTCGGGTAGCCTGGGCCCGCATCAGCTCCATAGGGGTTGGTTTTTGGGCACCTTTATAAGACTGGATAGTGAATCCACCTGCAGAGAAAAATACATTTGGAAGCCATACACAAGTTGCAGTCATCCGTGAAGGTTATTAAGCATGCTGCCCAGTTGGCGCAGACAGCTGGCATAACTTTACCTGGATCTGTAGTTGATTTCTGAACAGCGCGAGGGCCAAAAACACTCCATTTCTCTGCTCCCCCTGATTCAGAGCCGCTGATCTCACCAGCTGGGAGGGAAGTGGTGGAGCCTTGGCTAAACCAGGATCTGAAAAAGGAGAACGTATACGTCATTAGGCAGAATAGCAATCGTAAAAAGTGGACATTACACAGACAATCCCTTCTGAGCCAGTCAAATCCATTGAACAACCTCATTGTGTGCACTAGCCAGAGTAAAACCTTCATGCGACTGACACGACAAAGCTGAAGTCATTAGGGCAGTAGTAATGATGTGCTTTACTTACAAAGCCAATATCTATCTGGCTTAGAATGAGATTGATGTACATGTCCACTGAATTTGTGCTCTACAAAGCAGCATATGTTACCTGCGCATCGGCTTGGGAGATGAACTTGGAGTGCTGCAAGGGGTGGACTGAGCAGATGAGCTTTGCTTGTCTTCAGTGGTCTCTCCTGTCTGCATCTTTAGCTTCTGGAAGAGGGCAACAGAAAAAAACTTAAGTTACGTTCCTATATTTATAAAGTCTCCCAACACTTACAACAGTGAGAAAAAGAAAAAAAAAAAAAAAAACAATGACAACAAGCTATGCTTTAGTAACGGCAAAAAGGCAGTGCCGATAAACCAGGATCAACAAGCCCGATAGAACCTGGAAACTAGTTTTCAGGTTTTAACAGCATGGGTTCTCGAAAGTGAAAGCAAACATAATTCAGTGACGCATCAGAACCCACCCCCCCCCAAACAAAACCAGCATCCACTGGATCACCAGCTAGACTCTGCAGATAGCGATGCTGAGAATGGTGTAACGTGAATAAAACAAGAATACGACAGTCGGATAAGCAGATGTGCTTTTCGGCATGAACCTCACTTGTGAACATACGCGTTACGGAAATAGTAATGCCCTTGGAAAAGCCTCCTTGGCCAATTTAGACGCTTAAGGGGTCACGGCTCCTAAGATCTGTGCATATTTCTGCCTCCTCAGATTTCTTGCAGACCGGATTGAATAAGATGTAAATTGTAAGGTTTCCTTTAATTAATTTCCAGAAGAGGGTCACACACAAGCCACCTTTAAAAAGCACTGCAGGCATAATAGAGGTGTTCCTCCATCCTGCAGCTCAGCTTCTTCCACCAGAGAACCAAACACAGAGCACATCAATAACGTTTAATTATATATCCGGGCTTGCCATTTACAGCATAGCTTTAAAAACCGCCGGCCTTAGGTTCATAGCACTACCGATAACAAAAAGACCATATTACTTTGTTACACTTCTTCAATGTAGAATAATTACCAATAACGGAATAATGAAGAGGACCCAATTCTAAGTTCTTCACATCTACGTGCACTAGAGTTCTAAGGCATACATACAATGTGTTTGGATCACTGCATAGCAAAAACAGCAATGTCACCACTATAAAATCAAGTTTACAGCAATCATGACCTGATTAACCAGCAATGGATAACCGGTATGTCCGGAATGCATTTAACCGAAAGCCAACGTTTCCCATACGATCCTACAAGAAAAGCAGCAGGTTCCCTCCGGCCGACACAAATGCATTTCCACCTCCTTTTGGGTTTACCATTTTCCAGGCTGAGCTCAAATCTACTGCATTACCAGCCAAAAAGATGATTTGATGAAGAAGAATGTAAAAACTAAATCGGAAGCCAAAAACACACCAATACATACACAACGCAATTTGGGTGAAAGCGACACTGACACACACGATACGGCAGGTGAAGATAAATGAAGATACAGGGCGGATATTCAGCATGAGAGTAAAGCACAGGGGAGAGGAAGGTCTTACATGCAGGGCTTCCGCCACACGGTGGTATTTGGTCTCTTCAGCAGTGAGGCCCTTGTGTGGAGTATAACCGGCGTCCCTGAGGCCGGCCTGCTGCTCGAAGCGCTGAATGCTCTCCTGCGTATGCTCTGGAAAGGGAGACATTTCCACTCACAGCACTCAAGCACGGGTCATAGCTTTACTCCTTCAAAGCACGTAATACTTGTATGTTGCATGGACAGTGTATGTCGCACAGAGAACTATATGCTATTACCTGAACCATCACATCATGTGTTATAGGCACCAATAATGTCTACAAAGCGATGTCAAATGTGAGGAACCCGACGTATTATTAGGGCCAGCACACCCAGCCCGCATTGTTAAGGAGGATGTGTCTCGATAGGGTTTATGTGGTCACCATTGGGTGAACGATACCCCGTGCTACTTAGTATGGAGAGAGCTAAAGAACCCACAACTTGATAATTTAATGGATTTTTTGGCAATTTTTATTTCCACATTTCCTTACAGTAATTATTACATTATTTTGATTGAGTTCTAGTCCATGGCACCCATACAGTCTTATTGTGGATCACAAATCTGAAGTTGAAGATACCAGGCATATAAATAAATCCCACCTTGTAGACAAGCACTGCAGCAAATCCATAAAAAGAATTAACTAATAACTCTCTTATGGTGTTTATGTAAGTGTCTTAAGTGCATAAGTGTTGAAAAAGCACACACTTTGCTTTGGCTGTTAACTAATCATTTGGGCCACCGGAACTTCTTAGAAGGCTACAAGGGGAACTAGGCATAATGAATCCAAGCGTTCTAGTCACACTAATGTAGCCAAATAGGATTGATTTTGGTTTTCAGAAAATGTAAAAAAAAAAAAGACCCCAGAGGTTACAGTTTTTAGGAAATATGGCATCTATACTGATCTGAAAGAAATACAGTAATAAGAAAACTGATTGTCGTCCCTTAAGCATACCCTCAAAACAAGCTTTTAGTATGCAATGGGGGGGGGGGGGGGCAAAAAAAAAATCTGCGCAAAAGACCATTGTGTCCTGACTGTCAAATGTAAATATACAACAGGTGGCAATACGCTGACTATGCAAGACACAATAAACAATGCATCCTCAGCAAAGAAAAGAAACATGTCATAGTCCAGCTAGGCGAGGACAAACCGACCATGAATAATCAGAGCATACGGTCTAGAAGGTTCTCGCTCCAATAAAGCAAAGATCAAGCCACTCCCCGATACATACATTTATCAAAAAGAAAAATAAATGGAAAATGAAAAGAAAAATTTTTTAAAGATTAAAGGTGTGAAAATGGGGCCAGAGGATTAGCCAGGTATTAGGTGATTTCAGGAAGATGGAGGTTCATTGGTTTAAGAGGAGGCTTGGATGATAAAAGTCTGAGAAGAGACTAAAAAAAATTAAGGTATGACATGGAAAAGAAATAAACCATAGAGGAGTTCTAACATTCACACTGTTACGGTACATTTTATGGATCGATACATTATATGGTATAATCAAGTCCCAGTCCTGCTTTCATCTTTGCATTTTTAGCCACTTTATAGAACCAGTAAAAGCAACATCCTTACTTGTCAACAGAGAATTCATGATGACAGAGGTGGCTTTGGCTTTCACCACAGGGGCCTTCTCAGTGGAAGAGGAATGGGGCAGAGCAGGTGGGGGCACGTTATTATCCCCTTCCTCAACCTGCTCAAGACAATAAGGTATCGGGAAGGAAGGAGGAGAAAAGAAAGGTCAGTATTGGAATTAGGAAAGAGGGGGGGCAAAAAAAAAAAAAAAGTTACATAGATTTCAAACATGCCCCATGGAGAGCGACCCAACACATCACCATTGGAGTGACTTCTCTTACAAGGCCACTAAAAAAATGGTTGTTTCAAATCATCTGATTCTACCATCGGCCCACTTTATGGCACCATAATAGACAATGCAGAGATTGATATAATCAGCAGCTCTGGTGCAAAGTCTGGCTTCTCACCACAAAAAACAGCAGAAATGTTCCATTGACTGGATGATTTCAGTGGTTGCTGCAGTGATAAGGACCGCGCTAAAAACACTTGCAATACAATCAAGTTTTGCCGACTTCTTTTATGACTTAAACACATGTATTTATTTTTCCTATCGTGGTATTACCAGTGTTTTTAAACACTCAATGTATAGCTCTCTTGTTCATCATACCCCTGTCTCCACATCTGCAGTAGGTGACCAAATTATATTTTATCCTCACCCCATTCCCTCAAGATTGTAAGCAGGGCCCTCTCTACCCAATGTCCATGTAGATCCTTTTCCAACAGCTAATTTTGCTTCAGAGCACCAAGACAACCATGATGCCCTCTCATAGTTTTGGACTTAAGTGTAAGCATAGCTATCAAGAATAGAAAAAATATATATATAGTGCTAGGCGGTGCAAAACTAATACGTACTGAAGAATTGTCTGCAGCATACCTTTGATAGCTTGTGATATTTACGCTCCGGTATAATTGGCTTTCTCCACAGTGTGTTAGCGCACATGTCCGATGGTGGTGGTGTCATAGGAGCGGTATCCTCCAAAGCATCGTCATAGCTGAAAGCTCGACGGTGCATCCCAATAGGCAGGGACATCTTTCCCAGTAACCCACCTGTGCTGTGCTCAATAGCTGAAGACAAAGAGCCAGCCACTTAATACAGGATTCAACTGCACACAAGATACTACACCATCTCTTACAATAAACATCTCACTAAGTAAGATGCATATTAACCCCTTCAATCCCAGGGGTTTTTGGTACCTCAAAGCCCAGAGCAATTTTGCCATTTTTGGGGTATGTCGGTTTAGCGATGATTCTCTTTTCCTGTGAATAGTGTACCCATGTAAACTATATATTGTTTTTTCAAGGAGAGAAAGAGCTTTCGTTTGATACCATAGTTGGATGATTAGCTGAAAATTTACAATGAGAAATTTAGTAAAAACTAGCGAAGATTAGAAAAATAAACTAATTTTTTTTTACATTTTCCCTCTGAATCCTCACAAAATTAGGTAAAGTGATGGAAAATCCCCTCCAAGTTTATTAATTCAGGTGTCCTGAGTTCAGAAATACCTAATTTATATAGATTTTCCAGACTTTCCCAGCACCAGGGAACATACTATAAGGTGTACAATTTTGTATAAGTTTTATGCCTATGGCTTAACGGGTTTGGGGGTTGTGAACGGGGGCAGGAGGGTTATATTGGCTAGATGTTATGCCAGGGCAATGGGAAGTAAGGTTTTTTTAATAATTTTTTATATTTTTTTTTAATTTAAATTTTTTTATATATTATTTTTACACAGAAATGGTTAGAGGTCCTCCTAGGGACCTCCTGAACATGCCAGTGATGTCACAATGACATCACAGCTCACATTATAATTTTTTTTTGAATTATTTTAATGATTTATTTAATATTTTTTTTTAAACGAATTCATTTTTTTTTTCCAGCTTTTCTCTTTCAGGACGGGAGGGGGAGTGAGAGAGATGGTTTCTCACTCCCCTCCCCGCGATCCCCCTGCACCGATCACACTGTGATCTCTACGCAGGTCCTCACAGACCTGCATAAGAGATCGCAGCGTCTCTGTGCCTCATCGGAGGGCAGGATATCCCCGCAGCAGTGACGCAACCCGGAAGGGAATGCCCGATCGCGCGTTTGCAACTGGGCGATCGGGCACTTTCAACCGTAACAGCTTACCGGCTTTCATGCCGGAAGCTGTTACAGGAGATCGGGCAGCAGAAAGCCGGCAATGCCGGCTTCTGCTGCCAGTCCAGGCTGTCAAACGAGGCACATCATTTACGATCTAGAGGAGAGAAAAAAAGAATCTCACAAAAGGTACAAACAGAGCTGACCATTTTGACAACAAAGCAAAAATGTATCTCTAAACACCAAACCTATTCATTTGCTTCCAGATAAAACATGCACCATAACACTAAGAAGAATTAAGTTAATAAATAAAAATAAGTTTGTTCTGGCATGTACAACAGTCTGCATTTAAACTCTCTAGAAACTGCTTTTACGACAAAGGGTGCATAAAAAATTATACATAAAGATGGGTAGCATCCGCTTAACCTGCTCTCAATTCATTGGCATTAAAATTTGTATGATCAATAGAAGCAGATGATCTTTACAGAGATATTTCCTTGATTCACAGATAACTCAAACTCTCTGCTTCATAACAAGCCGTATAAATACGCATCTGTTTCCTTTCACTGAGGAGAGCCATGATTAAAAAGGTTGTTACCAGGTACATCAGGCTGTCTCGATGCCATTATAGCGGTTAGATTTGATGCTTTTTTTCGCTATGGAAATCCAGAATAAATGTGTTACCTAGTAAAAACAATAATCTATTTATTGCTCAAACAAACAGAAACACAGCAGGACATGCAATGACAGGCTCTCGCAAAGCAGGCCTATTCAAACTGAATGCACGGGTCACTAAAGCAAAGGCACGTTGTCTTACCAGGCCACTGGGTTATGACGATTAACTGGAAGCAGAAAAGCCAAGCTTAAGCATAGTGCAAATGAAGCTGACTGCGGGAAGAGATTCCAAGAGGTCCATGCAGGGTACCTAAGGGCAGAAACAAATAGGACAAGGTGGGTTATAACCATATAGCCCCACATTGGACCGTATAGTCCCAAGTCAAGAGAGAAAACTTATTAGACTTTGTTTGACAGTTTGTTTAACGCCTTCATGATCGAGGGTTTCTCATAACATCTCATGATAACAGTAATACCCTTCATACACAGTTTTGTTCTGGAATGGACATATAGTTCCTATCATTTCTATTTTTAAACACTTCTTTTGATGTTAGCAATTTTTTTTGTAGTTTTCTACTTCTAGGGGCACATTTTCATAGTTTTAACCTATTTTTGATTCTGCGCTGCTTCATGTGGACCCCATTTATAGCATGGTGACATCACTAGTGATTGCTTTAACCCCTTAATGACACGTATGGGCTCAAAATGCATTGTCTTCAATGGGTTTAGGAACCACCCATTGTCCTTAAGGGGTTAATATTTATTTCACTTTTTAGTATCATTGCTATTACCATTTATGTTTTGATCTCATCACACAGTCATCAGGAGGTGGGGCTGCAGAGACCTACATTTCTGATCGCAATAGGAGTCATAAACTAGTTGCGGGTTGATCAGAGATCCACGCAGGGTCTGGAGATATACTCATGCATGTCTGGAGATATACTCATGCATGTATGGAAACACCCAATCCGGCATTCAAACAGTAACGGTATGCCAGCACTCGCGGTGAGCACCACTACACCAGAGCTGTCACCACAGAACAAGCCATCGTAGCTTCTGATGACACGAGAGAGTCCAGGCTGTATTCAGATAACCAGATGTCTCCTGCAGCACAAAAAAGGCTGGTCACGCAATATTGTCATCTGGAGGGTGACTTGAGTTGTATATCCATAGCGGCTGATATACAAAACGTCTCGAACTGTTATTTTACTGATCTGAAATCTCAGATTTAAGGGTATAATGCTTCCTCTGGACCAATCGTCTTTCTCTGCCCCAGAGATCTTCTCCTCCACTGAGACAGGACATTAAACTAAACGCTATTCTAGCTTTGTCCTGGGTCTCAGCTTCCATGGGGTAACACAGTCACTTTAAACCAAAGATCACCAAGTTACAGAAACAAAAACACAACGTGAAGGCCGTTTCATAAATATACCACCAGTTAACCCCAATTTATGTAAAGCGTCATAGAAAAGGTATGAGAGGACATAAATACTGCGAGCATGGAAACATTTCAAAGGCAGGCAGTGGGACGTTACCGTAAGGATGTGCCTAGTTAGGGTTATTACAGGGATTTAAGGCGGCCTGGCATGCCCACCAGAGACCCTGACCTGATATGGCCACCAGAATTCACCAGAGACCCCAACCTGGCATGCCCACCAGTGTGCAGAACACCAGAGACTCTGACCTGGCATGCCCACCTGTGTGCAGAACACCAGAGACCCTGACCTGGCATTCCCACCCGTGTGCAGAACACCAGAGACCCTGACCTGGCATGCCCACCCGTGTGCAGAACACCAGAGACCCTGACCTGGCATGCCCCCCCGTGTGCAGTACACCAGAGACCCTGACCCGGCATGCCCACCCGTGTGCAGTACACCAGAGACCCTGACCTGGCATGCCCACCCGTGTGCAGACCCCCTTACATATCTGCCTTGCGCGCTGTCCGCTGGAAAAAAAACCTCTGAGTTTGACGTCACCGCATTGCCTGACTAAAAGACGTTTGAGGGAAAATGAGGCATGGCGGCCGGACTGGACAATAATAAAAGTGACATATGCCACCGCCCCTTCTAGACAAAGTAAATGCACTTTGACAAGATACAGAAATAACCCGCCCGGCCGGTCTAATAAATGCAAGTCCTGGTAGCCCAACTGCTATGCACAGTATTAACTTCCACATTCCCAGGAAATAATCGTTTGCTACAGGAGGCAGGCCTTCCTTGGTAATCTAAAATAGGATTGCAAATAATACAGAGATTTCTGGCGCGGGGTACTCACCTATAGACCTGTGGTACCCAACCACTTCTGTACTAGAAGCAACTCCTAGTACTTCTTTCTGAAATCACAAATCGATTACCGCCGCTGATAAGCCGTAGAACGACAGAAGCACCCATTATCCGTAGCAGAATGGCGACCAATAATGAAGGAGGGTACGCATGCGCAGACCAGGGCAACAAACCATCAAAAAGGACTGCGCATGCGTTGCGTTGAAACTTTCGGGCGTTTCTAAACCAACTTGGTTATTGTATACCGCTGAAGCTGTAACTACCATTTTTCGTACGGGAAAAACACAACTGCGCATGCGTACTACTTACTAACTTAATAACCACGCCTTTTCAGAAAATTTACCAATGAAAATCCTCCTCGCATAGTCAATGGTATAATAGTGTTTTATGTGTCCTAGCAACTGCAGTAAACTACTGCTTGGAGTTTCCTGACAGCATCGCTCCGGAGCCTAGGGGTACCCCTTTGTAGTCATGGATGACCCGGACTGCTCTTTGGAAGTCAGGTAATTAGTGTCCCTTAAGCGTCTGAAATGAGTTAAATAAAAGTTCGTCTTTTGCTGTTCAGTTTCGGTACTTTTTGCAATAGAGCAGTATGAACTTGTGAAAGGCACTACACACATAGATTATGCTTGCACGTCTACTTCAATGGAGCTGTTTATACGTTATAAACAGATTATATAGATTATATACCCTATATGTTTTCCAGATGCCTTCGAAACAAATATCACTCAAACAGCAAAGGTAGAGGGGTATTTCCTCTATGCAGAGCTCAAGTAGCTTCACAGTCCGGTGAAAAACACCGTAAAGCTGCCGTTTTTAAATACCACTGGACTGAAGAGTTCCAAACTAGATTCCGTGTCCATCACCTCCGGCCAGTCATAGCCAACCCTAACCATGGGTCTGGACACTACTTGGCCAGTTTGACTGTGCTTTCAAACCAGCGCCTTTCACTGCTTCAATCCGTCCTCAACACTGCAGCTAGATTTATCTTTCTCTGTCACCGTTCATCATCTGCTGCTCCACTGTGCCAATCACTCCATTGTCTTCCCATACCCTCCAGAATCAGATTCAAATTCCTGACATTGACCTACAGAGCCCCTAACAACTCTGCACCCGTATTTATCTCCACCAGCCTATCCAAATATACCACTAAGCGTCCTCTTGGTTTCTCTAACGACCTGCGTCTGGCTTCTACCATCATTACCTCTTCCCACTCGCGTATTCGGGATTTCACCCTTGCTCTACAACCTTCTACAACATTCCCTACCCCGTCCCATCAGACTTTAATACATTTCAAAAGCTTCCTGGAAACCCACGTTTTCTTCAAGAAGCATACAACCTTTCCTCCTAACGCTCTCAGCCATCATCCTAATCAAACCATCAAAACAACCAACAATCAAATCAACTCATCCCCATCCAAGCAGTCCTCTCTTACTGTTTTACCTACCCTCAACCACCGACTAGATTGTAAGCTCCCAAGAACAGGGCACTCTTCTTGTTTTGTGCCAGTTTGTTACTGTTTTTGATTCTAATTTATTTTAATGAATCTGCTGGCGCTATATCAAGAAGTGTGATGTAATGAAACTAGGGAACAAGTGGCAGTGGCCATGGCATGGAGTCCAGCATTGACAATAGCAAGGATCAAAATAAAAATAAAAAAGCCCTTGAGCTGGAAGGGCACATCTGGTAATTATTTTTTGGGGGAGTGAGACCACTGAGTACAGCTCAGAAATAATTTGATTTAACATATAACAGAAATCGCATCTTTGATCAGTCCAATGCATGGATCCAAGGAGATTTCTGAGAGATTAGGGCATTTTGCATTTTTTGCACGTGTAGAATGCGCAGAAACATTTATGTTTTCACATATATAGACGAAAATAATTAAAGTTGGTATTCCGAGCTACAATAAAACCAGGGCTTTTACATGAAGGTTGGGAGGCAGCTTTCGGGTAAGTCATCAAAGCTTCCCAGTGAAATGCGGCTCAGGATTTACTGAAATCATTTCCTCACTGACCTCTTGAAACATTTTTGTGGTATAAGTACATCTTTAAATAATATCACTGCGTTATGATGGACATTCCTAATAGATTGTAAGCCTGCAAGGCCAGGGCCCTCTTCTCCGGCTGTATCAGTATGTGTTAATGTGCGTTTAATGCTATTGTCTATTTTCTGTAGTGTTTATGTTGTTCGTTTTCACTTCACCTTTGTTACAGTTTTACAGAATCTATTTATCATGTGCTCATAACCAATCTCTTTTTCTATCTCTTTTCAGATGGGTGCAAGGACTTAATAAGAGGAATGTCACGTTTATGAATGACGGCACTATGTGTTACCCGTGTGGAAATTTCATTGTTTTTATTGACGCAGAAACAAAAAAACAGTCGCTGTTTCAGTGCACAACAGGCAGCATTGGAGCCTTCGCCGTAAATATAACCAGCGAGGTGGTGGCTTTCTCCGATCAGAAACTTAAACCAGATATTTATGTGTATACTTATCCGGGATTTGTTAAAAGAGCACAGCTAAAAGGTACTTCATTATTTACGTTAAAAAGTTTTGTGTATGAAAGTTTATACTTCCGTAGTTTGGCACAGTCCTTGGCAGTCTAAATGGACTTGTTGGAAAGATCAGAGATCTCTCTTATAACCAGCCCTTCGAGGAACAGTGAACCAAGGGCCAGGTTTGGTGGCCTCATCCTCCAGACCTGTCGCCCCAGACCTAGGCCAACTGAATACATTGCTGATTACTGTACAAGCGGGTCTGTCACCTTCTTAAACGTCCAGTTTACAAGGATCTTCCATCTTTAGTCAATTTGAATGGTTATTTTTCAATATTCATTTATCTCGACCTTTGTGAAGGACACTGATATAATCTGGAAGCTTTAGAATCTGTAGCGCATACAAAAACCTACATATACAAGTAAGTTATTCTAGGGTCAGACTGTTCTAAAACATATGGAAGTACATCATACACCAATCCCACCGAGCTGTTATGACAACACCGAGGGTGCCACACAAAAATACTGGTGTCTAATTATAAAGCGTCAGCACATTTCAGTATTATTATTTATTGTTTTGTATAGCGCCATCAAATTCCGTAGCGCTGTACAATGGGTAGACAGGACATAACAAGTAGCAATCAATCCACAAGAATTAGCAGTTTTGGAAAATGTCTCAACTGACTGCAAAGAAAAACATTGCTATATACAGAAAGGAAATTCAAAGAGATGTCTAAAGGGCTGGTATATATACAGTATATATATATATATATATATATATATATATATATATATATATACAGTATATTTAGATATTGGGGTGGGTGTTATGTGTGATTTTCATTCATAATCACATTCCTTAAATGGATGATTCTTAATTTTTTCCCAGGGGGAGCTGAATTAGATTATTCTTTAATTGCATTCAGTTATTCCGGGTCCTTTTTGGCAAGCTATTCTTCTGTTCCGGACCACATGCTTACGATCTGGTAAGAGCTCTTCTTTGTTTTACAGTTGAACATATAACAAAACATACATTGGAATTTTTTTTAGCAAATCCCAGCTGGCCCTGCTTGGCCCAAGATGTGATCATTATTTGTTTGTTTTAAAATCATTTTACAATAACGTATGCCACGAGAATCCAAAGAACACAAATTTTAACCACGTAATGGAACATACACATTTACATAGAAAGAACGGATTTGTCCTCTATCAATTACCACTACTAGTCTGTAGGCATGCCCTATAGATCTTATAGCGCAAGAATCTCCATTTCTAGGTTTATCTTGCATCTTGACTAGTTTAATACTGTTTCTGCATGACAGCTTGAATGATAGATATTGCATTGGTTTCACAATTACAGGAACTGGTATGAAGGTATTCCTCTGTGCAGCACATCTGAATCTAGTACCATTTTTACCAGCTTGACATTTAACCCTTTCAACACGTTTCAACTGTGTTTGTCCAATGAAACGTCAATTTTTGTTTGGAACATTGAAGTGTGCGACACCGTGTACCAGCTACAAGCACTGTAAGTAAATTGTACCATATTATGTCATACTAACAGCCACGTAGAAAGAAAAAGGAACATAGCATGAACGATGCAGAACTTTATGTACTGCAAAAATTAAGTTGCCTCCATACCCTACCACTGGTGTGTGTCTTTGGATTCATGGTACTTCTTTGAATTATGTTTTTAAGCTTAGCTGTATAATAAAAGATGAGGTGTAATAATTGTAGATCTAAAATGGGCAACTGGTAACCCCCAGCTCTATATGAACAGCAAATCCCATGCCGTTTGTGCTTTATGCACTTTTTGAATCCCTATTTTAGATGATGATGTCATATAGGAATTGTCGGGCTGGCCATTTTTGCCACTTCCTGCAAGATAATAATGGCAGCACTATGCCTATGGCATATTGGGGGTTCTGGCAATGTGACAGAATTGGACTATTCACCATAGTAACCAAGCAAAAAATAGCAAACACCAAGAATAAATGGCATATATGTCAAGTACAAAGGGTATTGTAAAGGTAACTTTAAGGGATGTTAGAATTGTCTTTATTAGCAGGATTTATGTAGCAGGATTACAGATAGACTCAGTCCCCTCCTGATGGATGCAGTAAATGGTTTCTGTGTATCCATTTATTCAGCGTTTGAATTATCTTGTGTTTATGTGCAAATGCTGGGGCACCTGGCACCTTACATGCAGTGCATCCACACAGATACCTGCTAATCATGCCTTGGATGGGGAATAACCACCATTAATATATCTGATATATTAATATACCCCTCAAACAAATGAATGTGTAGAGTTTGCAATAGCTTGGATAACCTTATTGTTGAAACTTTTGTATTACCACCATAGACCAGTGAGACTTCCCAATGAAGATGGAACAATACCTTTGGAGGAGGAGGAGAGATTTCATACCACTTCCAACCTCTCCTATTATGGACCATTGATGCCCATATCTTCCATTGCTGGCTTAGTGGATGATAGCGCAGGGCCATTTATTGTAAGTGGAGATGGTTCTCTAGTTTTAATATCTTTTAACTGGATTTCATACACCTTATTGAGTCCCAATTAGAGCTACCACTGCATCAACACCCTGATCTTTGATGTATGAGCGGTACATCAAAACCTTGAAGTTCCATATGTGTCCGTAGCACGCACAGTCAAGTAGCAAGTATCTTCTACAGAGAATAATATGTTTAAGTAGATATTTCAGAACAGTTCTTTCTGATGACTTTTTTTGAGCGTCTACATGTTAGGGGCCCCCAATATTTGCTTTGTGGCCATTGTCCTTTTCTGTTTGGGTACATCTGATTATGGGTATCTGATATTAGTAAGTATGTTATGTCTATATCACTTATACTGTATTAAATACTCTGTCTGTTCACACACCCTTGCTATATTACATAGGCGGTCTCCAAAATACACTATATAGACTTGGATTTTTTTTTATGTTTTATTCTAATTAAGCCAAAAGAGCAAAGGAAGCCTGTGGTCAGCCCTAGTTCCCATTGCTGGAGTTCAGCTTCTGATATATATGTGGGATGCAAAGGAGGACACCTTCTAGCTATCAACTCTGAGACACAGACGGTTACTGTATTAAGCCAAAAACAGCAGTCAGGTAAGAGCTAATCTGTCAGTGGGGTTTCCATTGGTAACATCAAAGTGGCTTAGGGGTAGGAAGATAATGAACATACCTGGGAACACTAAGGCTAGGTTTCCACTTGGGTTTTTGTCCTGCGTTATTTTCTTGATGAAAAACACCAGGAAAAACGCCAAGAAAACTGCCACTGCATTTACCTGCGTTTTGGCGTTTTTTTCTGGAGTTTTTTCTGGCGTTTTAGCCTTTCTGTGGAAATTGCTTTTTTGACCTTAGGCAGTTTTTCCAGCCTTTACACGTTTGAAGTTTCACCCAGCTAAAAGGGATTAGGATAAATGGCAAGTATCTGCCCCCGATGTCATTTACTTGGTAGAGTTCTACTTAAACACCCCGGCGGACCCTTCTGTCTCTTTTCTGTGGTTTGTAAGGCATGCTTTATTCCGAATGTCTGCTCCTCTAGGAAGATTGGCCCCAAATGATGGTGCAAATTGTTTGCTGTTGCTTTTGGCACGCAGGATCCAGTTGATGCGTCGCGTATGTTTGTTTGTAATGGCATGTTTGTTCCAAATGGTGTAAAATTCAATATGAACTTTGTTTTGTGTGAAACTGTTTGTTTCCAGCCTATTTCTCGTAGGACACACAGATACTGGGTCCATCCTCTGCATTGTAACTGTGGAAAAAACGCCATAAAAAACGCCAAGGCATAAAACCCACATGGCTTTTTCATGGCGTTTTTTCTCTCCCATAGACTTTTTTTGGAGAAAGATTTCCTTGCAAAAAACGCCAGAGTGTCAACATGCTGTAATTTTGAAAAACTGCCACAGAGCCCATAAGTGGATATGGCATAAAACGGCCCATAAAAACGCCGTGTGGCTGAATTGGCGTTTTTATGGGCGTTTTTAGCAAAAAAAAACCCAAGTGGAAACCTAGCCTAAAGGGTTGATCCTAAATCTCATGGGTTTCATGCCAACCTCATGGTGAAGGGCAGTCTGGAACAGACTCCTTCCTATTCCGCACTGCTGTGATCATACCTAAGGCTCCCAGATGGTGCTTTTGCTACCAGCATGTTATGGTTGATATCCCTGCTTGAGTGCAGGTGGAACAATGAAATGTATCTTTAAATAGTCACAAGCCAAGGTTTCCATGTAGACCACAACTAGAGCCGTTAAGTTAACTTGATTTGGTCACCATCATGGGCTGTTAAATAGTTCATTTGAAATAAAATAAAATGCTTTCTCAGCAATTTATTCACAGAATTCAGAGCTTATTGAAGGTAACTAGTATGTCAGTATCTCTCAAACAATCAAACAATTTCACCTATTCACAAACAAAAAGCACTTTTAATATATGTGGGTTTTTTTTTTTTTGCTAAAGCCCGTGAAGGAGACAATTTCTCTTTATTCCGTTAGGCTCCCTAATTCATTGAACTGCGGCATATTAACTTTGTAAACTACATTTACATGGCCAGTATTTATGTTTTAGAACATTCATTTAGGATCGCTCTGCGTGATGGAAGTATAACGATGATGGCGCTTCATAGAGACGGACTATACATTGCTGGAAGTGTAAGAACCTTTTTATTATATGATGCTACAGATTTGCCTTGACTGACATGACCCTCCTAAGGCTAATTGTTAGCCTTAGGAGCTATACTGTCTTGTAATTAAAATATCTAATATACTAATCCTTGTGATGATGTTTCATAATGTAGGATGGTATTTTGCGACGGTGTTCTATCAAAGGTACCGAGTTCAAAGTGGAAAATTGTTGGGATGCAAAAGAGCCCATCGAGAGTATCAGCGTTTCAGCCAATTACAAAATGCTGTCGGTGGCTACCAGTAAGGTAGGGGCATGACTGTTTCCAATATACTCCTCCTAATTACTTCCTATTAGTATCAACTAGTGTGTATGTGTGTATATATATATATATATATATATATATATATATATATATATATACTAAATCCATCTGGGTGTAGTGTTTTACAGGGTTAGTTACATGGCAAGTTACTTGCAAGTTGTATATTGTTGTAATATTTGGCATATTACATTTGTAATATTTAACATATTATTATAGTTCATCGTATTGAGCCTTACGCATGCCTTTGTTTTAGTCACTGCTTAGTAGGACCATTATTTATTCTTAAAATACTCATTATAGCACATAGTAGTCTTTAGTTTCAGATTTAAAGGGTATACATTTGAGAAAACAACTGCCACTGACATTATTCGGGCTATTGTAGGGCTCGCTGTACCTATATAATACTAGTCGCCCGGAAGATACACTGAAAATGTTAAGTGGATACAGTGAGGATTGGCTTGCTGCTGATTTTGTGACCACAGGAAACAAGTATTGCTTGGTAAGTCACTCAGATAAATATGTTTGTATGTGTGTGTGTTTGCATGGTTAATCAATTGTTATTTACATCCGTGTTTTTAAAGACTTTAGGAATGGCAGGAGACATGCAGGTGTGGTCTGTGGAAGATGGAAGAAGCATTGGGGGTCTGAATCTTAACATACAGGTATTTATTACATGTTCTTATTGAGTCCTCCACACATACTATAGTATCAGTATTGCTACTGGTGGTCTGTGTGTGTATAGTTCAGTAATACAGCTACTGTGTGTAATGATGAAAATTGCTTCTCTTTAAGGCAACGTGTATGGCATGCTGTCCATCATCTCACTACGCAGCAGTCGGAAGTAACACCGGGCATGTCTATTTCATTGATCTTAATAACATAGAAACTCCCAGAATAATCCAAAGAACCAGGCTTTATCATCTGTCCGTGAAACACCTACAGTAAGCGATGACAAAGTTACTTAATAATGTCTCGACAACCATAACCTGAGCTGCTTTGAAACAAAGGGGTCCCAATGGGAAGCTTAATAGGTGCTGGGTGAATAGTGGCTTATCACACGTTCTACTGAGATTTAGCATAAATTAGTCTATGTTGTAATGTAAATGTTGATTATAAATGTTTATTGATCTAATAAAAAAGCAACAACTTTAACAAAGGAATTTTGTCAATAGAGCCACAACTAATAAAGTAGCCATTTTTGTATGTATGGTTTTAGAGCTATTTTCGGAGGCAGAAGAGATTGATTGCCCTTTGCATGCATTTGACTGGTTGTAGCGTTGTCTGAATATATGTTTGTCTGAATATATGTTCAGTGATGCATTTCTTTTCTAGTTTTGACCAACAAGGTCAATTTCTTCTAACCGGGGCTGCTGATGGATACATTTTCATCTTGGACGCAAGACCATCCTGCTCATTTCAGGTTCTTGGATACACAGGTACTTAGGCAACAATACAATCTTATATGATTTTTTTCGAATGGGCTGCTCCATTTATCAGAGGATTCAGGCATAAGAGCAAGAAAATGAGTCTGAAGTTACCCATGAAAAGTTAATGCAATACAGACTCCAGTGTGGATTTTCTGGTATGAAGAGCTGAAGGGGCTCATTTAAAAACAGTGGAGCTATATATTTTTATATATATTACAATCCACCATGGTAATATTTACTGTCACGGAACTTCATGTTGATCTTTGTTATTTCTCACAGTGGCTGGTGGAGACATTTTGTCCTTGTCAACACTGAGCTATGTGGATTCACAGCAGGTTAAAACCTTGGCCCTTGTCTGCCCCACGGGACAGAATAATGAAGAGGAAGGAGGAACTCGGTTGGTGCTGTTTTCTCTGCCATCAGATATCCTATCAAGTAAGACTCACCCAAGTGTTTGCTTTATAAAGCATCAATGACAGAGGTCTGGATCAGTAACTTCTTGTTCTCTTTATAGGCCGCTCTGATGATAGAGGCATGTTTAAGGACAGTGTGATCCTCAAGTGTCTTTATGAAGTAGAACAACCCCTCGTTTCAGCAGTATTGGGGAGCAATGCCAAATCAGCCTTTGGATATAGCAGTTACTCACCATTTATTTATAAATTTCTAATCCCAGAGGTATATATTTATTTTATCAGAAGACTTGTAAGCGTTATAATCTGACACTCAGAATACATAGTCTAGCACAGTCGCATGGCTGTAGCTATGGGCTACAGTCAATATTTATTCAACAATGCTGGGCACTAGTGGCCATCGACATCAACGTTCTATTACACCCTGTCACTGAGCTTTTTATTTGTATAATGATCGCTGGACGCTATTAAAAGTAAAATGGGTTTTTCGTTTAGGTCATGAGTCTGACAGCAAAACACACATATGGTTTGCTTAGCAATAGGGCCGCTAGTTAGATAATGAACAAACAAAGACAATAGATAAATATAATTTAGTATAATGTAATACTGCCCAAATGTACATCAGCAACCCAGCAAGTAAGTATTAACTTTTTTTCACTGACAATGATACAAAATGTCTTTACATATAAACATGCAACTGCTAAAATGTAAAAGATAACGTGTTTCTATGAAAAAGAAAAGTTATTTGTGCTTTTGAGAGTAGAAGATGAATAATGCTGTAGCTTGCCAACTGCTCCTCCTGTTTAGTTTCATAAACATATGGCGGGTTGAAATTTCATAATGATGGTACTCAATACTTTATTGCAGGAAACCTCTGCAGGTCCCGTGGTCTCTCTAAATGTAGAGAAGAAAGTGCGAGGAAGTCGCCTTGGACCTGGGTCTCTTATTTTGTCTCCACACCACAAATGGCTCGCAGTATCTGCAAAAGATGGTATTTTGTATCTTCAAGACTCATATAATCTAGTAAGTGGTGTATTATCAGATGATAACATCAATCTATTCTTGTAATCATTTATGTGAGTTTTGTGTAGGATCTGTTGCAGAGATAGCTAAAGCGAAAATGTTCCTAGAAATATGATATTTTTCACTGGTAAGAGGGCTTCAGACTGCAGTCGCATGTGAGATGAGTGAATTATTTTGGCTATATATATTGTTATATTGAGTAATATTGTCTTCTCTTACTTCTAGGAAGGCTTTGCACAGGCCTGTTGTCATTCTTACCATACAGGAGGGATCCGCTCAATGGCTTTTTCTTTGGATGGACATAGCATTGTCACCACGGGGATAGGAGATGGCACACTTGTGTACCTGATATGGAAGTGAGTTCACGATTGCAAATAACATGGAGGAGTAGTATTAAAAACATGTTGTGGTCAACCAGAAAAGGGCATATCTTGGTCTACTACAGGATAAACACACTCTAAATAGGAGGTCTGCCTATATAAGAACATAGATATATTGGGTCGACTGCACGTTTCAGCAGGTAGTTGTCAATGAACTTAGTATTAAAAAAAGAATACCTTGAAATTACTAAACAGTAACTATCCAATAAGAATCTAAAAAGAAAATGGGCCTCCTTTAAAGAATGCATGTGTGTTTTCACGGCAGTAGAATCTGCCCACCTTCTTCAGAGTTGCTGGATATGGTGTTAGATGTAGAATTAAGGTAATATTAGATTACTGTATTGTTAGAAGGCACTAAACCATTAACATTCAGTCATGTTATGAAATTGGTTGCATTTTAGGTCCAACATAGACAAAATGAAAGCATCATTTGATTATGGATATCTTCTCAAAGGCTTTTTGAGTAATGCTATGGCAAGCGAGGATGAGGCGTTGACAAGAATGTCCTTGTGGTCATTCCAACCAGATAATTCCACTGGACAACGAGAAGAACTAGAGGTTGGTGCATCTTGGTTATTCATATTATTGCAGTTAACAATGTCCATATTTTACCAAATTTCAAGTTATAATACTACTAATAATAATTCAATGTTTTACCTTCAGAATACTGATAATGCTAAATTTTAGGGACTCTTTATACATCTTGGGGAGAAAAAAAATCTAAAAATGCTACCTAGAAATGAAAGTAGTAAGACTGGTAAATGCTGAATGCCAGTGATAACAATACTGGATATAAATCTTCATCACGCATTAGCGTTACTAGCTGCATTATACTAGCAGGGCCAGATTTACCGTAAGCACTTGCCAAAAGCCTCTGTTGCCATCTTTGTTGGGGATCTGATGGCGGAAAGGGAAATAGTCAATATCACATCTTTTTGCGTTAACTACGTTCTAAAAATATTAAAACTACCTATAGCTTGTGCCTTTTGTTTGGCAAACAGTATAACTGTTTTATAGATAGTTTTAAATGTTTATGTCATGGAAGCTGATACTGACAGCAGCCTGTGGCAACGCCAGAATTATCTAATCGATTTCCCGTCCAGACATTTTGTCCCTTTTTCTTTTTTTAAAAAATGTGTAAACATTTAGGAAAAGTAAGAGATCTCCTTTAATGGTAGCACTGCGGACTAACGCCTATGCTAATTTTGTTTAATGCTCTTCAAAATGTAACCACAATCCTGTTTACATATGCTTTGTGTGTTTAAAACCGTGTTACATACAGTCTCTCCCCAAAGCTTAGTCATACATTTGTTTAGTTTTATTTTGCCCATCTTTTTTGGGGGCTGCGAAGCATCAGATCACCTTTGCGCCGATGGTCATATGTGCCATAAATCTGCCGGCGTGTCCTTCCAATATCATCTGCTAGTACTCCACATAGGAAGATAAAAATGAGACAAAATTATAATATTTTAACTAAGAAGTCACCTTCTTTGTGTCACGCAGGGACCCGATCCCTTTGTCTTAATAGCATGTATTTTCTTTAGGATAAACCCATGAATGTGGAGGTAACCACACAAGATGACAGCTACACTAATCCATCTCTCGCAGCTGACCCTACCTGGCTAGACCAAAAAATGATCAAGGTATGAGTCCTTCAATTTTCTTTCATAATATAAGGCTTGATTTGATATAAACCCATGCTCTAATTAAGATCTGTGCCCATTTTAGAATGGAAAGCGCGACTAAATACTGTTTGTATTTCACAGAATGGCTTTTTTTTAATAGCTTATGTCTAATTTGCTTTTCTCACTAAAAGGCAGTAAACGAAGAGACGCAAAAATATGCGAGCGAGAAAAAGAAATTGAAAGAGGGTGTTAAAGAGCTCCGGCAAACTGTGAGCACTCAGATTTTTTTTTCAGAAAATGACATAAGAAAGAGAATATACAAGATGGAGAAAGAGTGACCTCTTCTGGTGTTCTTCATAAAAGCTTTAGCTAACCTGCTTTTGCTCTGTATTTGTTGTTTTTTTCCAAACTCAGTATGTATTTTAATAATGCCCTAAGCCTAAGAATATGTAAGTGGGAAAAGATGCTTCATATGCCATTGTGAAAAATTGTTTTGATGTGGGGAAAAAAGAAGTTGTGTACAAGTTTGGTTCAGATTGCAAATGGCCGCCTCTTCATGCATAGTCAATGAGGGGAGATTTTCAACAACTGATTGTTTAGTAAGGAAACCCCATAGATGTTCATACACTCAGGAGCAGTATGTGTCCATGTGATTTATATCTGACTACAGTATATTTTATTACGTATTCTATTATGCTTCTGTATCTTACTGTAGATACAAGCAATGATGCGAGAGAATGAGTCGCTACCGGACATTGAAAAGCTGGACCAACAGGAGTTTAACTTGGACACAGAGGAGCAGGAGAGGCTGCTTGCAGAGAGCGAACAAGAAGTGGCAAGAGTAAGTCGGAACTGCTCCACGCTAGCAAGCAGATGTGCTAAACCTCACACACAGCCTTTCTCTAGACTATCATGTTTGATATATCCGTGGTCAAGTGACTGCAGCCGCAATGGCAGATCTCTCCCTAGGCAAGGACAGGTTTTGCTATTTCACTCAAAAGGTAAATTATCGGGGCATTTATAGACACTAGGGGTGCAAACCGATCCCCACGACACAGTCACGTTTGTATTCCCATTGTATAGGTTTTGTTATTTGGGTACTGGTGTATCCTACAAGGGTGTATGGTGTACTAATGACTGCCTCTGTGATGATCTCCCTGGAAAGGTGCGCAAAGAGATTGAGTTGGAGAACTTGTCCAAACAATACCTACATGAAATCATCAAACAGGAATGCTGGGACTCCATGGCAGTTAAGGGACGTTCAATTGTGGTAAATACTTTTTTTTCCAATTCTTGCTATTACCTATTTGTATTTACATGAGAAATAGTAGAGGCCAATGCACAGAGATACATACAGGCAAGGATGAATACGTATAAAACAAGGACTATCAAAGGATATGCAACAATGAAAACTTAGTAAGCACACAAGAAATCATGTCATGATGTCATGAACAAACTACAGTTTTAGAAAAGAGTGGAACGCTTGCCATTCCAGTTTTTGAGTGATGACCCAGGTGGCTGCCACAGTCAGCTCTGTAACATAGGTTGAGATCACTCATTTAGCAGCCATTCTCAATTTCAAGATCCCTATTCGATATCTGTGTTTCCAGAATCTTATTGCCCCAGAAAGCATCATTTCAGTTCAGACAAACTAAATGTCTCGCTCTTTATGGAATCTTCAGAGTAAAAGAAAACAAAATGTTCACCATAAAATTGGTACTGACTGTCCCTTTGTTATGTAAAATAATATGTTATGTTGTTTTGCTTGAATGATGAGTCTAAATTGTGTCTATTTTTTCATGCATGCCTACAAGGCAATCACTGAGTTATCAATGTCAATGCTCTGAATATCACAAGATCTAAAACTAAAGTGCATATTATTAGAGTATTCTGTTAAGTTATTAACACCATTGATTAATAATAATTGTTTTATTATTTAAGGCTTTCCATACAGAATATGAAGTTAACAATTATCCTTTGAAAGAACGGTCCACTAGTGAGCTAGAGGATTTTGCAAGAGTGCTAAATACGAAGAAGATTGAAGCTGTTGATCTTAAAGTAAAGTATAACATAAATGCTGTACATTTTTATTCATGTTTCTGATTTACTGTTGTCCGTTTGTGTTGATTTTCTTACTATTTAAGGTACCAAGGGTTATATACAAAAGATATTTTGGAAGATGGACCATGTCTCGTTCCCACTTCCCAAATATCCCATGAACATATTAAGGCTGAAAGAGAGGAATATCATCTTGTCCTAAAATACAGACTAAGGTCATTGACCAAAAATCACTACATTAAAGAAGTCCATGTATAGTATATAGATACCCGACAACTGTCTTGGATTTTCATAGGCAGCCTCTCTCTAATTTTTTGTTTCTTTTGTGCATTATATGTTTAACATTGTTTTTATTATGTACTTATTTTTAGTAACATCGGTTGAAATATGTGCGGCGTGGTTGATAATTTAAATTACTATACAACACTAGCTACATGAGAAGACTCTCCCAATGCCCCATTCGTTCACGCCAATAAAGATTGCATTTTTTTTTGTTGCTTTGATACATTTTTAAAACCTTTCTGTACCTCTCCCTTATTTAATGAGAACATATACTAAAATGTTTAGCATATACATTATTTTATACTAAACGTCGACCGTGTTATTTCCTGATTCAGGCCCGAAAGGAGATTGTTGAATTTCAGACAAAACTTGGACCAGACGAAGAAGATGAAGTAGAGGAGGAGAGTGTGCAGAATGAAGAGAGCACATCGCTAATTGGAAGCCTGAGTGATCAGTATGGAGGAGATACATCAAACTTGTACAGCCAGCTGGAGCTCCATACAAGAGAGGAGAAAATAAACCAGATAATACTGCTTCAAGTAAGACATTAGCCTCACTGTAAACCCCAATTCAAAATGAATTCCATTTATCGCACTTCACGGACTAAGAGTCATTAACTGTTTGCTAAAACATAAACATGTAATTCATATTAAGCTTGCTGTCATTTCAAGCTGTTTTGTGTTCATACAGGACATAATTCACAATGTCAAGAAAGCCTTCAACAAAGAATTTGATTTGATTGGCAAACAAAAAGAACAAGAAGTTACTCGTGTAAAGGAAAGGAACCAGAGAATTCTAGAAATCATGTCAGAACTAAGCGTGCAAGAGAAGACTCTAGATCCAGGATTTACGGATAATGAGAAACCAGAAAGGGCTCTGACTGTGGAGGATAACGAGGTATTTATTACTTATCCTGTGTATTGATGCAATCCAGATAGGAGATTTCATATAAAATACAATACCATCTAAAGTGCATATGTTAATGACAATTTCAATAATGTAATACAATGCACTTGAAACGTCATTTTTTGCAGATTATGAAAAGGGACGGAGTATGAACAGATTATAAGTTTGTTGATTTATACGTAGTATTTATTAAATATTAATACAGGTTAAAGTACAAAAATATCTAACGCCAGAACAGAAAGCAAAAACAGAGCAACTGCAGAAACAAGAAGAAGAGAGGCGTCTTGCTGCACAGGTAAGTACAACTGTATGGTGTGTACAATTTGTTATACTAGTATCAGATAAACATATGTTTATTATTATTTATAGTGTGGTGGGGGGCTAGTTGGTGGGGGATTTGGTAGGTAGATGTTTAAACATATACAAATAAAAACCTAGAAAAAATGAAATGAAAATAATTTTGTTATACAGTGTGGTTTCCAAATCAGGGCATGTTGACCAATATATTTTTGTATTTTTTTCCCCATGTATACTAGCTGCGCAAAATTTATATACCTGTAAAACCTATGTAAAATTTTACATATATATTATATGGTTTTAAAAGATAAAAGTCTTAGTTGTCGAGAGAAAAATATATAATTTTTTTGTGGGTACACTAAATGAGAAGGAGGGGAATAATGGTTGAAGATATAGTAAAGACATGCAAATTGCCCTGGTTCTGTAACGTAAAATATCCCTAGTCCGAAATGGCTTAAGCAATCTCTCTGTGTGTCTTACAGCGTGTGTGGTTTATTATTCTGTTAGGGAGATAATGCCAAAGAGCGCGCCCTCAATGATATGATGGGAGGTGTCCTGGAGGTGAAGAAGGAAGACATATTGAGAATGGTGAGATCAGCTGATTGTTCCATAATATTTCACTCTACCATCTCACCATCTATCGATTCTGTGATAAATATCACTCAGGAGAATATACAACATGTCCTGTCCTTTATTTGCACTTAGATGTTCCAGGCAAGCAGTCTTTTTTGTTCCTCTCATTTGCCCTCACAAGGTTTTAGTAATTTCTACCAACTTTTTAACAATTTGGCGCTGTTTTAAATCTAACATTGGAATTCTATATTGCTGTGTATCAAAACAGCTTATATTCCCCAAAACATTATCTGTAAAGCTGACATACTATAGATTTGTAGAATCTACATCTTGTATGTCTCTTCTCAGAAGTCCTAGCTGACATTTTTTCTTCCAATACACATGACTACCGGTAGGTTTGTTTTTATGGGACTTCGCTTTATCAGGTAAGATGCTGTCTTTCCAAAGGTTCTCACTTATTTCATCTGACTGCTTTCAGGCGGTCCCAGAGCCAGCGTTCCTATCCAGGTCAGAGGCAGAATGGAACGAAGATGAAAGAAAGCAGTTCAAAGAATATGAGAAGAAATGTAAGGAGCTTAATGAGGAAAAGGAGAAATACAGAAAGGTGGGTGTGCTGGAAATGAAATCCTATTTTACACGGTGTGATAGTGATCGGGATGTAACACTTTGATGTTCTGTGCTTTGAGTAATATTGTTCTCTTTGATACCAGTGTGACAGCAGGTACACAACATAGAGTGTATATCAAGTAAATAACAAATGCAAAACAGACAGATGATACAAACACAGATAGATAGAAAGAATCCATTGTAAGCATACGTTTTTATATTGATGTCATATTTATTATGTAAGGATTTGTTGATAATCCCTTTAAAGCTTCTCGGTTCTGCGGTAGCCTCTGCCAATCACATTTTATAATTATTCTTATTTTTAAGGTATTAGAGGCAGAAATGAAAAAGCTGCAGTCATCTATAAGGGAAACCACTCAAAGTTTTGATGACATGTTGACCAAATTGTTTGAAAAGAAGGTGAAATCCGAAATGGTTATCTACCAGGTAAGAAGCAAACGGAAATTGTGTAAACCTTTTTTCACCCATTTATAAAATGTAAAGTTTTTCATTTCATTTTTATTTCCAGTCACGCAACTAGATAAGAGGCACCTATGAGTTCTCCATGGGATCTTTTCCATAGGTGGTCAATGCTGTCCTCCACCAATTGTGATGCGCTTACTTTTTTAGAGGATGCATTAAATAATTTTTAGTGACGGCTATGCTGGCATTACATTTGAAGAACATCGCTATTGTTTTCCGAGCCATAATACATCAAGCAGGCAGCAGAAGTTTCCTCAATTCTTATTCTGACAGCCCAGCCTTAGAAACACAGGATTTGACAGGCCCACCTTGTCTGTTTTCTTTTCTCACTTTTATCACCTGATGTCAAAGTTTTTTAATTCTTGAAGGCTAAACTTTCACACAATATTTAACATTTTTTGTGTATCTTGTAAACTTATTTTTCTAAACTTTTTTTTTTTTTTTGCGACAGGAAGAGCTGAAAATCAGTAATCTCATTTTCTCGATTCTGATTGAAGAGGAAATGAACACGAGGCTGACCCAGCTCAATCACATCCTGGAAAAGAAGCGCAAAGAGAAGGTTTGACAGAAGAGCTCAAACTCTAACAATTTCTAACCTTTTGATTTGGTGACAATATCGGTAGTTTACAAATTACTAAACAATTCTTTAAAAAAAAACTGTGTGCGAGTGTACCTACAAGAATGAATGGTCTTTTGAAGGCAAAGGGTGGTCACGTCAAATATTGATTTGATTTAGATTTTTCTTCTGTACCCTCACTTTGTATTTTGTTAAATGATGAAAATAAACATATATTAATATGTCTTTTTTGGAAAGCGTTCATACATTCCAGCATTTTATTCACACCTGCCTAAAACTTTTGCACAATACTGTATATTTACATATCTGGATATTTTTTTATCCAACTTAAAAGAGCTCAATAATAATGTCACCCTTGCAATTTAATAATGAATATATAAAGGGGTAAACTTTCCCAAATACAAATGACAGCTGCAGTGGGTTATGATTAATGTATAAATGAATAAACAGTTGCAGAAGGTGGTATCTTGTAGGCTTATAAACCGATACCTTGCCACCATGTGAAATTATTAAATTGCAATAATGTTGCAACCCATGACCCTTTGATGAGAGAGAGTTCTGTAAGTTATGGCAAAATTCCTCAGTTTGTCTTCCCGTGTTTGAGAAACGATGCTAGTCATCTTGTGTGTTGCAGAGTGAAACATCCGAGGCGATGAAGACCTTCAAGGCTCAAGTGGATGAATTCAGGGAGGCTTATGATAATCTAGTGGCAGAAGATAAGGTAAAAACATAAGAGTGTGTTTAATCGTTGCCGGTGAAATTAGACAGTTGTAACTATGTCATATTTTGATTTTAGCTTTTAGATCGAGGATTTAAGAAGGAGTTTTCAGACATCCCGACTCATCAAGTTGATCAACTTTATAAACTTTACAAGAGAAGGCCAAGGTATTTCTGTGGCATTCATGGGTGTAATTGTACTTAAAGTGCTGGCACTGCAATCATGAGCAGGTATCGAGACAATGTTTTCTGTAAATGTCTATACACACTAAACCAATGCCTTTTCAACGCGTTTCCTGCCAGGCGCCAGCTCTCTATAGAAACGTACACGTCAACAGTTTAAATACGTTGATCTGTATTACAGAGTACAGCGCCTGAGGACACAGACAGACAATGCATCACCTTTTGGAGATCGCCCAGGATCAGCAAAAGCATATAACGAGTCAATTGTTCAGTTAATGAGGGCGATGGATGAATTTGATGCTTTAGAACACATGCCAGATGGACTGGAGTTGTCAGTGTGGCAACGTTTCTGTTTGTCAAGAAGATCAAAAATGGAGTATGAACAGCAAGTGTGTATGCCTTCCTGTACCAGCGATGTGAAAAAGAATTACCACCTTGGCCACTTGACATCTATGGATTCTAAGGCAACAAGTCAGTGTGACAAATGCAGTTTGCTGAAATCATACACTGCATTCAGTGTGTGCAAATTGTATGAGCTTTACATACAGCTGGGCAGCATTTGTCGGATTGGCGTACAGTGTGGAGAATTCACAGGTGTTTTCAATGGTCAACTCTAATATGAATTAAAAATACCAAGTGCCTACATATACTATATACAGTAATAATTATTCAAGGGTTATGGGTGCAATGAACGTTGCATTAAAGGCCTGCCTTAAGGATGCTCACTTGGTAAAACATTGGAGTTAAATAAGACCGGTACCTAAAGTTTGTTATATTAACTTACCATAATTACATATGTTTTTTAAATATTTTTTTTAAAGTTCAGAGGTCTTTAAGGTGTGTCTAGAAATAAACTTACTCTAGCTGTTTAAGTAAACGTGTTAGTATTTTATAATATATAGGAAGACCACACGTTATACTTTAATTTTGTTTTATGTGCTTGTCTAGGTGAAACGCAAAGCCCTGATTTTAGCCGAGATGCAGTCATTCCTGCAGCAGCGCGTAGCAGAAGATGAAAAGACACGTCAAGATATGGAGAATATCATGCAGGAGCTGAATGTGTAATTATATAAACTATATGGTTATGGAAGGATCAACCTTATCCCTTTTGTCATCATCTCTTACTGCATCACATAATTCTTGTTAATTCAGAGAGTGATGGCATCTGGCATCCAACAACAGAATGTGGTCCACACTTGGTTCTCCACAAACCAAAACCTGTTACATATTTGGCCTTTGAGTTTTTATTTGTGATAGCAATACTTGATGATAAGCATATTTATTTGTCTTTATCAGTGATCAAATAACTGTCAATCAAAAACAATTACAGAGTTTTCAGTTTCATTGATTTCCATGCATACTTGAACTGGCTACTTGGTCTCATGTGCACTAAGAACGTAAATGGTCCTCTCGGTAGTTGGCAGACTAGTTTGTTAACGATTCTCCTTGATTTAGGCTGCGAAATGAGAAGATGAAATTTCAGCTGGATCTCACTGTGCAGTTCCTTCTTAAACAAGGACAGGTGGAAGTGGAGAACAAAGATTTAATTCCTGACTTTGAGGATGCCCTGCTGCTTCACAGGAGTGTCATTGAAGACTTAAACAGCTCAATACGCGTATGTGTCAAGACTTTCTGATATATTCACTAAATAAATCTTTCATGTAAAAATGTTCTTTAAACAGAGCGTATTGTACAGAAATCTAAGCAAGACAAAAAAAAAGGAAGCAGACAGCAAAAGGTGAACTGGAAAAATTATTTTCTTAGCTTTGATGTAGTATCAATGGCCACTAGAAGGAATTCTTTGGTTGGCTGGTAGTCTGATGCCTTGGATGTACTGTGAATTATTTTGTGGCTTGACTGTTCGCCATCAGTAGGTAATCTGAGGCCAATGTACCTTGAAAACTCAGTACAACCTAAACCAGTCAATTAAAAATTGTCGTATTTGTAGCCTTGTAGCCCGTGACTATCAGCCACAACATCCCTTATAATTTGTTTAGGGTCTTGGAGAACAGAAAATCGCAAGCATGGTAGAAAGTAAAGATTTCCGAAAAGGAATTGTTCAGCTTGAATGGGAGCATAAGAAAATACGCATGGAAATGGAAGATCTAAAGCAGAAATCAAGGGACATTACTATGCTTCGTGTCTCAAAAGAACTCCAAATAGTAAGATATTTCGATCATTTCTGCCCATCAGTGAAGCAAATATAATGGTGGTTAATATATCTTCCAGAATACTTAAATCTCTGGCAAGTATGGTGGCAAACAAAGGTACAGTCAGTTTTTGTATGATTAGTATAAGAACACAGAAACATAGTATTTGAGGGAAGATGAGAAATATAAGCCCTTATTTAGTCTGTCAGCCTATTTAGTGTAGTTTATGATGAAGGACAAGCTGGCATGCAGCATATTTTCTAGTTGATATTTCATTTATTGGTAAAAAAAATTGCAATGCTATCATCAGCTCTGTTTAATTCTTATTTTTCCACATAGTTCCTGAATGAGCCAGATTATTCCAAGCGCGTATCTGACCAGCTATCGGTCCTGGAAGAAACTCTTAATGATCAAGAAAAAGTAAGATTAAAAGGAAACACAACTAAGATAAAGTATTAAGTAAATCAGCCAAAATCAAGCTTACATGGCCACGTTTTAAATGCCCTGCTTTCTTTTAGAACTGCTGGGTGGTGTAGATAACAAAGGTTGTCTGGTTATACAGAGAGATCATTTTTATGTTAGAACACTCTGAAGGCGTAACTGAAAACCACAGGGCCTCTGTGCCAAAATTGCCCCGGGGCCCCCATCTTCATCAGTGCCACTTTTTCCCTCCAAGTAGGTTGTGAGTGCCACCTTTGCCCCAAGCAGCTTACCAGTCCCATCCTTACCCCCAAACATCCTGTCTGTGCCATCCTTGCCCCAGCTTGTCAGTGTCCCAAACAGCTTATCTGTACCATCTTTTCCCTATGCAGCTTGTCTGTGCCATCATTGCCCCTCCAAAGATACGCTCTGGCACACATATGTGAGCACACTTACACAAATGTACACATGCTAACACACACATGCACACACTCCCTCTCTCACCACTCATGCTACTGCAAACCATATCTCAACACTACAGGGGCTAGCTATATTAGGACTATATGTGTGTAAGGGTGAACTGTACAAGTGGAGAACTGGATAACTTTCAGGCCTTGTCTAATATTCATAATTAAATATATTCCATTTCAATTGTAAGCTTTTCGCTGAGTTTAATGTAATCACTCCTCTTATTTCACTTTATCCAGCAACATGAAAAAAATGTGAAGAGCTACAAAAGAATTCTAAAGGACATAGAAAAAGACATTAATAAAAAGATGCAGGCAAACGTCCAACTTGACAAGGATCTGCATGACTTGCTGCTTTCTTTCTCAGAAAGAAAACATATTCATGAAGTTGTTGGTGAGTACACACTGTGCTGACAGCATAAAAACAAATTACAACAACCAACAAGCCAGGGCATTGCAGGATCTGTCAACAGCATCAAGACTAAATTATATGGAATAGATGTTAGGGGTGTAAAGTCCTAGGTCTAGAACACACAAGGGTTAGACTCACATACGTGCAATAGAGAATATTCATTGGATGCACCCAGTATTAAAAAACAGCATTGCTTCATAAAGCAGTTATGTAGATTTAATGTAAAAGAATAATAGTGATATCAAACATTTGGGAAATAGTCATCAGAATGTTTTTTTTTTCAAGGAGGACACCTAGAGGGTTAATATGATGGGCCATAATGGGGTAAGAGCCCGAGTCTTTAGTTGATTTCAGGCACCAAAACTCGGATGGTAGCCCTGATGCTTGTATGCTCATTGATCAGTAGAAAGTATTCATATTCACTTGTGTTACAGGAGCAGAGAAAAGTTCTGAGAAGCATTCAGCTGAGCGGTACAAGGACCTTATACGTCGAAGGAAGCTAGTGGACCTTGCAAACACACAAGCCCATGAGATTTCAGTTCTACGGGCCGAAGTAGATAGGCTTAGGATGAAAACCTTCCCTGCCTTAATACAAATGGAATACTAGAAAATACAAGGAATTGTAGCAGTAAATAATATCACAGAAGAATGATGTGACTTATGTTTTATTTAATGTAACCTGCAAAACAAGTGCAGAAATTTTTCTTGTGGTTAATCAAAAGTTGTTAAAAAATAATACGTTGGCTCAAAATGATTTTCCATCTTTAATCTCCAGAAACTAGCGCTTCACAACACTTTAGGCAGGTGCCTGTTGCTCAGAACTACTATGTCGCCGTATCATAGAAACACAGTAATTTAGGTTGAAAAAAGTTAAGCCTTGCTATTCATCCGGAAGAAGGCAAACCCCCCACATTGTAGCGATTTCCAATTGAGTTTGAAAAAAGGGAAAAATTCCTTCTTATTTTTAAGATGGCAACCTGATGTATCACTGGATCAAGAAACATTAACCCTTTTCACTGCTTTAAGTGAAAATTAATTTTTTTGGGAAGTCTAAATGGATGACCTTATGTTCTTTACAGAGTCATGTTAATGAACAGGTCATTAAAGTGCATTTGCTCTTGTCCCCGTATGTATTTGTATAATGCTATCAAATCCCCTCAAAGATGCCTTCTTTTCTAATGTAATCAAATTCAACTATTCAAGACGGGGTCTTAGGGTGACTACATTGTCCCGGAATTATAATTCTGAGCAAAGGAGGTCTCAGCCAATCAGGAGAGACTCCTCAACTTTCCTGATTGGTTGAGAGTTCAGAAGCCTTTCCTGATAGGAGAGTCCCTCCTTCACTCCGAGCCAGCACCAAGTATGGTGTGTGTGTATACTCATCTGTCAATACCTTGTTACCTGCCCTTGCAGCAGCTGCCTGACATTGCACAGATATAAGGGAGTTTGTTTTCTTTTAGTGGCTGTTTCCCATTAACTACTTTAGCCGTTCTGATTGCCCTTTTGCAGTTATTGTTTGCTTCTTTGTATTTTATAAATGATCCTTACCCAAGGGGACACGCTTATCCTCTATAAACAATCCACCGCATTCCATTAGCTCCCTTAACCTATAAAGATAGTCTTCCTAAAAGTCGGTGTTTTGGTGGAGCCTCTAACTAGTTTGCTTTTGTGAATGAATCTCCGGTACCACTATGTTATGGTTACCGTTCTTTAAATGCTCCCTTATGTTAATATTCAACAAAAGCTCTATGTTATCACCAGATGCAGGCGGGTGTCCTTTCACTAATAGTGACATGAAGCAGTGATTTAACAAGTTGAAAAACTTGCTCCCCTTTGCTGAACTATTTGTTCCAGTCAATGTCTGTGTAATTAAAGCATGACCCAAATGTGCAGCTTCTTTAAGTTGCTGTGGTAGAAGCAGATGTCTCCCCTCTTAATACTAATATTTGGCGTTTGTAGCATCGTAAGCAGGGCACGTTTATAAAAACGTTATCACCCATATCAGCATAAACTACTTCTTTAATACTAGACCTTAACTCAGGTCCAACAAAAACATACCCCTCCCCTTTCCTATTTACTACACAGTCATGAGCATTCGCCAAGCACGTTTCCATGAAACCAATTAGGTCATAATGTTCTTCACTTACCAGGAACTCACGTTTCCCCATTTTGTTTGACCATCTTCTGTCACATGTCAGGTTACCACCAGTCTTTATCTTGCTTTGTGTTAAGAAACTTTGAACATGTTGTGGTTTCGTTATTCCCTTATCTATGCTGATTTCACCATTCCCTAAGCCGTACCACCATTAATTCTATCCTCACCTTCCCCCACACCCTAGTTTAAACCGTCCTCCAACCATCTTCTCAGACAGTCTTCTCTTGAATTTTTGTATAATCTCAAAAAAGGATTGTGGCTTTGAATCGATGAAGAATGTAGCACAGGAGCGATGCACGTATTGGGAAAGGATTGTTTATTATTATTATTTATTGCTTTATATAGCTCCATCATATTCCGCAGCGCTTTGGGTTAGTAAATGAAGAATACTTTATATAGAATGGATGCCACACCAACGAGGCGAAAGTCTCTGCTTTTGCTAGAAGGGAGAATAACATTTTTAGAGAAGTATTGGAGAGCTCATTATATGATAACAACATGAGATAAAGAGTTTGCTGGCTTTGCCAACAGCAGATAAAATAGTCGCTGACGTGTTTGATAAATTATTTGTAACGCTGCCAATGTTATAAAATAAAAATGCAGAACGCCGATTAAAAAGCTACAAGAACACGCCATTTTACCCCAACAGCCATGTAAACATGATGTGAACGTCTTTGCGAACGTAAATGGCCTTATGAGTGAAACGTGTACGTGCGGGGTTAGCATATGCATGTGATAACACTTAACATGTGCCTTTTAATAACAATGACATTTAAAGCCAACTTGTGCATCAAGTCAGACGTCATTTCTGTTCTACATCCACAATTCTGATGGTAAATCCAAAAACTCCAGTAAACAGGATCAGGGATATACAATGTTTACTGATCAGCAACTAACTATCAGTTACTAACGATCAGTAACTATGACAATCGCAGCAGGCAGGGAAGTCATTGGTGGCATAACAAGGAGCTGGGAGGCGTTATTGTCACCCGATTGGAACGGATCCAACCAGCGAATGAGGGCGTGACTGCTGGGTATACCTGGGATGGCACCGCTGTGTCAGTGCCAGGCATGCGCAGTGCGTGCACAGGAAGCGCTGGCACTCAGCGTGGTTGGGTGCTGTTCCCTTTAAGGGCCTTTTAACGTGAAGGGGCGGGGGAAAGACCTGTTCGTGACGTCACGGCCCGGCTGTTCCGATCTGCCGGCGCTGCGGACGGATGGCCGCGCTGAGGAATCTATCAATGGCTATCGGGGCTGCGGTTGCGGCGCTCGGCTCGGTTCTGTTCATCGCTTGGAGCCGGTATTTCCCCTGGCAGCGGACGAAGCGGCACCAGCTGGAGTTCAGCCCGCAGACAGAGGTTTGTATGGGGTGAGGATGAGGACAGCGGCAGACTCCGCCCTGGGTACTCAGACAAGCAGGTCGCGATGTAAACATAACATACTATACGAGCAGGTCATGCATGTAGTGCGGGTCCTAAAACACACGATAATGCACGTGATGCATAGGCGACACATGCAGCATCTACTTGCAGCCACACACGAGGGGCAAGTATATATATATATATATATATATATATATACACACACACACACACACTGTGACAATGTAACGTGCCCCGGACAGGCACGACTCAAAACCTAGCCAGGTGCCCCATTAACACAGCAGCTTGGGGTAAAATAGAATAAGGATCCCATGATAGGAACATGGAAAGGATTCAGACATGGTGTAACTGCTCCACGAAATCCCTGTTAATATAGACACTTTTATATTGAAGTAAATGACAGAGAAAGGGCTTCTGCTAATGGCCCAGAATGTACTAAATGAGAACAGCCAAGGGGCATTTGCCCCATGCCAGCCCTCCCTTGTCCCTAGAATAGGGGAAATGGAAGAAAGGATTATTTACCATGAGGAGGGGGGGCAGTTAACAAGTGACTCTAATACACACCATGTCACATGATTTGTAATGGCTGAGCTGTTCTTGTGCACACAGGGCACCCCCCGGTCACATCTGGCAGCTTTATCTTTGGCTTGTCCGCTTCCTTTGTGTAAAGATAAGATGAGGCGATCACATTCCACCCCCAGTGCAGCTTTGCTCTAATGAACCTTTCCCCTGTCATGCAGATGTGACCCGCGGTATCCCCCGTAGGGCAGGCTTTGCTGGTTTCCGAAGCATCGGTTGCTGCGCTTTGGTTTGTATTGAGTTTGAACAACTGAGAACCTCCACGTTCTGATAACTGCATCGCAATCGGCTGCTGCCAGTTACACTTGGTAGGGCTCTATTTCAGAGGAGGAATGTTAGAACAAGACGTCGTAGCCCCAGAGGGTCAGAGGCTTATATGGACTGTAAAGACGTTTCACTTAGAGTGGTGGATAAATGGAACAGCCTTCCAGCGGAAGCAGCTAATACAGTGAGAGCATTTAAGCATGCATGCGACAGGCATAAAGCTATCCAGAATCTAAGACAAGCCCAAGGGCTGATTAAGATCTGAGTCTTTACATCAGGAAACAATGGGATCCAGATGGGCTGAATGGTTCTTATCTGCATCCACGTGATATGATCTGCTGTTCTAGCCATTAATACTAGAGCGGCTGCGGTATGCGTAAAATTAATTACTTTTCTGTTTGTTTTTTTGTTAGCTTTCATGGTAAATGCAACAGAATCTCCCCGTGAACTGGAAGATCTCAGAGGTTCCCACTGAGCTGCTACGCATCCACCTTTACTAACTTGCTTAAAAGAAAAGAGGGGACATAGTTAAGGGTAGCTGAGAGAACACTTAAACTTTTGTTACCTTAAACCCTATTGTGTTTGGGGACAGAGACATTAAACAATTATCTTGCTATCATGGATGATGGGAAATCAGTATGTTCCTTTCAGAGTGAAAACTTTTTGACCTCCATAACTCTTGGTCCATACCATGTGAAGATATATACTTGTCGTCTGTAGGATGCA
Source organism: Sceloporus occidentalis (assembly GCA_023333645.1). NCBI lineage: Eukaryota > Metazoa > Chordata > Lepidosauria > Squamata > Phrynosomatidae > Sceloporus > Sceloporus occidentalis. Next base: position 1,934,277 of record JALMGF010000028.1, read on the forward strand.
GGAGAAAACCTTCTCCAATTCAATACTGCTGCAAAGAATGACGGCCAAACCAAATACATGAGGGACTTAGGGTGGCCGTGCCATGGTGCTCTCAACATCATGTTCCTGTGCAGCTGTCCGGGACACGTTACGGGACACTCTAGCACATGCGATATCTCGTCGCTTGAGACGAGCGGAGTGTCCAGTGTGTTCTGGCTGCCTACAAATGAGCACGGTTTTTACTTGTTTTACATAAATCCTGTTTGGTTTTTTTTCCTTCCTCAACAGAACAATTACTTGGACCGGCAGATTTTGGTACTGGGTTTGGACGGAGCCGGTAAAAGCAGCATCATCCACGCGCTTAGCACCAATACCAACAGATCGAGATCGGCACCGACTCATGGCTTCAACTCAGCCCAAATCCTCAGCCAGGGGTTGAGGATTGAATTGTTAGAGGGTGAGTAAAAATCCATAATAGCGTTGAACACTTTTCTTTTTTTTCTTCTTAAACCATTAAAACAGATGTCAATTGAACCCTCCTCGCTCCTGCTGGGTAACAGAGCGAGAGAAGCCTCTGAAATAGCACACGCCTAAGACTTAATATAATTATTAAATCACTGTCTGTATACACAAGATTTATTTTGTACGAAGAGATGACCAAGATAACTAGGCTGTCCAGCTCTTGAGTCACTGCCACAATTCATCGTTGAATAACAGGTTAGAGAAAACTGCAAAGCAAGGTGGAGTTGGAGTCACCTGGTCTAAAACTGTGTGTTTCTATTACGGCACACAGGGGTTATATTCAGAACCGGGAATTGATATGCGTTGTGGTTGTGCCTATACGAGCTGTATGATGGCCAAAAGCTTTACGTTTGTCCTGTTTCCCAGCCTCGGTAATTGTGCTCTGGTGGGTATTTCTGAATTAGCTCCCCTTCCCCAAGCGAGTGGCTTTCAATTTATTTAAAAACAATCTAAACAGAATCTCATCTCTGTGCTATGGAAAAAGTACATATTATAGAGAAAAGATGCCGGATTTCACAGTTGTAACCATGTGCATATAAGCAGAATTCTCATTCTCTTGGCTAGTTGGGGGAAGCCTGAACCTTCGAACCTACTGGAACCAGTACCTGAAGAATGCCCACGTCATGGTCTTTGTAGTGGACTCCACAGATGACAAACGCCTGCCTCTAGCGAGACATGAACTTCACCGCCTTCTGGAAGAAGCACCTGGGCTGCCTCTGGTGGTGCTGGCCAACAAACAGGTGAATGCACAGCGCTAATGGGTTGTCTGTTACTTCATGTCAAAGTATTAAACCAGAAAAAACAGGCAACTCTTATGGTTAGAAGAACTACTCAGTCACCTGCTACAATATGACTTTTTCCTGCAGTAGCCATCAGGTATCTTATTTCTCTTAGATTTATCTTATTGGTCCTACTGGTGATTAAGTTAGATCCTAAGATGTCAGACACCCCCAAGCACGCTAATAATAATAATAATAATATGGTTGATAATCACAGCATTTGTAGACCAGCTTCATAGAAAACAGCCAACAAATATAGAAGGATAATTCTCAACTAAGCGTCAAATGTTTTCTTCCGTAGGACCGTAACATCGCGCTTGGGCTCTCTGACATTCACACGGAGCTGTCGCTTCACCGGATAGCAGGACAGAGGCATGTTACTCTACTGGGGACTAGCGCCGTGTCAGATGGCGCTGGGGGCAGTACCACCATGCAGACTGTGAGATCGCTGCTGGAAGAGACATTACACACAGAAAAAGGACCACTACACTATAATACTAACCATCAACAAACTTCACTCACTAATCACCTGACATGAGTGTGCCACTCAAACAAGTGTAATGAACAATTGTCCTCTCGAGTGACTGATCCTGGCACCTTGTATCTGGGCGCACTCTTCCTCTCTGTGATTTGACGCAGTAAGCGGCGTTCGAACTCATGGATAATCACGATGGAGCATGGTGTGGGCTGGCCCACAATACCTCATCTGCTCTTATGCAAGATGGCCCTTGCTGCTACTGAAATAAGTTATTTTATAAGTGAGAATGAGGGTGAAAAAAAACAAAGAACTCATAATAAAATTTACTTTAAAATATCGTTTTACAGGAACCTAGAAAGTGTTGGTCTGTTTCTGTAAATGCCAGTAATCCACTAAACGTAATCCATATTAAAATGGACTAAGGTAGGTGTTTAGCAGTGGTTGTAGCCGTCTTAAACTTGATGACTGTGAATGAATGAGAATCCAGAGCCCTTATTGGTGTAAATAAAGTCTCTGGTCAACAGCAGAGTCCAACTTATATCTATACAATGTTCACAGGTCTGTAGGGTGACTTCTTTCCATGAGAACACACTGCTTCCACGTGCCACTTCAAGCATGGCTAGTTCATGACCACCAACAAGGAGCACGCACCCATGCGCAGTCTTGGTCAGCTACTAGACGTGGAGTTGTCTATGGCTTTGCAACAGAGGAAAGCAGCGCTTCGTAGTCCTTTAAATGATGCTGCTTGTACAGATTGACTTTGCGTTTGATTTGCTTGGGCGTATCTTGGTAATAATTCTTTTCATCTCGAGCCATGGCCTGCGGGAGTTCAAAAGATCTCTTTAAAAGGCATAACATATGTACATTTTGCTTTGATTATGAAGGTTTTTTACGACCAGGAAATCAGAGCATCATTAGTGCTTTTCTATACAATGATTGTTTTGCAAGGGGAAGCAATAAGGGGTAATAAACTAACGTTTTTAAGGAAAAGGTGTTAATTTTGAGTAAAACATGCTTCTGAGTAAACGTAATTGCATGTTGCGCCACAAAACCTGTTTATACTGAAATTCAGTTAGCGTAAACATTTCGGTTTCATTTTATTTAGTTCCATGCAATTCATACACTGTATGAAGCAGGCTCTGCACTCCTCCCGTGAGACATTAGCTGGCATTTACCCTCTGTAATGCATAGCGTAGTCAATAAGGCTATTTGTCTTAACTCCTATTCTCCAAACACCTGCCCATTCTTTATATGACTGCAGCCCCCCCCCCATCATAATTTACACTGTTGTGCTTATAAATCAGGTTACCTTGTAGTCTTCACGATAGTTTTCCACCATGTAACAGACATACTGGACCATGTCAGAAGATATTCCCATAGTTTTCTTGGATGGCACACTGGCTGCGACTTTGAGCCCTGCGACAAACATTGACATGGCATCTTAACATGCTAGCCAGTGGCTCGGTACAGCACAAGCACACTCCAAGTGCAAATCTACACCAAGTCAAACCAATTGATAGAAACACTACTTCCTTATATTATAGCAAGAGTGCCCATAACATACAAATTGCGATACAAAAAGATACGAGATACAACAATCCTATCTCAATAACCTCACACGCAACGTTACAGCAGATGTCTCAAAGTAGGTCTGCTAGACATGATGGCCGTACTGTGCCTTTATTTTGGCCATTTTATTACATTACAGTAATTAAATAAAATCCCGCTTCAACACAAAGTGCTGCTGAAAAAGCAGGAATACACATTTAAGTAAAATAAAAACCCCAAAAAACTATCATTGTGTCCCTTTATGGTATTTAAAATAACATGCCATTATTGCGTTAAAATTAAAAATTTCCTTTGGCTCTAAGAAAACCACAATCACCCAGCGGAGAACACATGTACAACCTTACAGAACTCCGTGGAAAGACTGCTCACCTTCTATTACATACGGCTTACGAATGATCCGTGTCTTCTCAACATCTGTCTCTTTAACCTAAAGAAAGAAAATAAGATGACAATAAACACGTCAAGCCATATAAAATAGAATACAAGAAAACGGCTACTTTAGAGCAGAAATTAATATTAAAAAAAATGTATACTTTTAGAAAGACTTAACCAAGTATGGCTCTATGCTGCTTTAAGTACTGCCTTGATAGAAAAGTATACAGGCTAAAACAAATTTGTTTATTTTGCTGTCTAAATAAGTTGGTTATTTCGCTCCCGCCTTCCCCGACAGCGTTGCTTCTACACAGCTGAATAAACGATGGTCCGGTTTACACATTGTTCATGGGATGTGTGCCAGAACTTAATTGTCATGCATTGATTTTCTTAATCAATTCGTTGGCCAATTACTTTTTCAATTAATCGGATAAAAAAAAATTATGTAAATTTTTCATTTATGTAAAATAATTTGATGAACAAATTGTATGTTAAGAACAAACAGCAGAATAAAAAAAAAAAAAAAAAAAAAAAAAAAAAGAGAAAAATGCATTTCTTGCTTTTATTTCCCAACCTGCACCCCAGTTATACACATCTGAGCCCAGGCTTGCCACACTGCCTCCCAGATATGCCTTATACCCCACCCCTGATATGCCCCTCTGCCATGCCTTATGCCACCCTATATGCCATAGTGCCCTGATATGCCTTACACCCCAAACATGCCACTCTGCCTCCCCAATATGTCTTATAACCCCCTATATGCCACTGTGCCCCTGATATGCCTTATACCCCCAGATATAGCCCTCTCACCCCCTAGATCTGCCTTATACCCTCTATATGCCAGCGCCCTCTGATATCCCTTATACCCCGAATATGTCTTATAACCCCCTATATGCCACTGTGCCCCTGATATGCATTATACCCCAGATATGCCACTCTGCCCCCCCCTAGACTTACCACCCCTGTGTCTAGTAGGGACAGCCAGCGAATGTCTGCTCGATGTGCGTAGACAAACCTCTGCTGCTGCGGCACTTTCGCTTGAGCTTCTACCACCGAGGACCGGAAAGGCCATGTCACGCTGGTGCTCCGTCATGGAAGCCCCTGCGGAAGGGCCGGCAGCAGCGGAGAATGTCTGCATGCATCGTGCAGACGCCCGCCGGCTGTCAAAAAGAAAGATCCAGGCCCCCTGCAGCGCTGCAGTGTTATTATCCGAATTCTGTTTGAGGTCTGATTATAAGACGAGGGGTATTCTTTCAGAGCATTTGCTTATATTTCATAAAATCGATATAACTAACCGATAATGAAACTCGTTGGCAATGATTGCTGACCTATTTAAGATTTTAGGGGTTTATCGCCACTGCTTAAGTAATTTCTCCCGTTTTTAGGGTTTGTGTGATATTTATCAATAATAATAATAAAAAAAAGTTAGTTTTTATCATAAGCAGGGTTCAATCCAACTCACCGGGTTTGCATGAATTGGGAGGACTTTGTTGGGGTCACCCGCTAGTCCCATGTCTGCCAAATTACTTGCCACAGATTTCGAGTCATCCCAGGCATTTCTGATCTGATCACTAAAAGAAAAGGACATAAAACATAAAATACATCTTAAAATCTTATCTAAGAAGCTTATACTGTGCGGCTTTTTTCATAGCTAGTTTTAAAAATATTTACCAATATACTGTATCCAAAAACTACGATTTCCTGGGGTTTTCAATTTATCCCAAATAAGCTATGTAGCTTCAAATCTAATATTTCCCTAAAAAAATGAATAATAACGCCCTAGCTTAAGAGTCTCAACTACTAACTGTACACAACTTCTGCATGAGCATGGATAACGGTAACTATATCTCTAACATCATAATAATGGCCGACGTATTCATTTTATTATTCTGGGACCCAGGAGCCAAAAAAAAACAAAAAACAGAATTTTAGGGTCCATCAAGTTTTTCCTACTGTAAATCTCGAACTCGATTCAGCCACTGATCTTGTGTTATATTACAGGACGGCCATATGCAGATCCCGGGTACGCTTACATTCCCTCACTGTTATTAGCGTCTGCCGCTTCACACTTATTCACCACGCTTTCTTACATTACATCCAGCCCTCGGTTTCATCCTTGTCACAATGTGACAATTTAACGTTAAATACAGCAATGAACGCTACAAAGCAACTTATAAGACCTGCTAGGATTTTGATGACTGATAAGTCTATTACCTCTGCTGGGAGGCTATTCAATTTATCTACCACCCTCTTCATAAAGTAAAACTCCCTTACATTATATCTAATCCTCTGCCCCTCTAAGTTTTAGATTATGACCCTTTGTGTTAGGATTTCTCCTCTTTTTAAATATAATTTATGTACTAAACTGTTTAAGTAACAGCCTCCTCTCTTATGATCTCCTAACCTAATAATATTTGTAATCCTGCCCTTTTCTCAAAAAAGGGGCCAGTAGCTCTAGTGATCAGCCATTAATATGAGATATCGCCTACGATTAAACGATACGACAGAAATAATTTGCTTTACTCCCTCACCATGAGATCCGTGGAGCGGATTTCTTTTTCGCCTTGCGATTGAGTTTCTTTCGGTTCACGTTATATTGAAAGGTGTTCTTGCGCTTCTTCTGCTTGGCTTTAGGCATGATTTAGACTGAGAGCCGAGAAGACCGAGAAGTAAAGCAGCTTCTCCGCTCAGTAACACGAGGACCGTAGAGCTACAGGAAGAAGGACGCATAAGTGTGACGTCAACGCACAACCGCAGAGGATTCTGGTAAATGTAGTACGGAACGTCCTTCGTAGTTCGCGCTCGCCGGCTTGTTTGTGGTAGTGATGGGAAGTTCGGATCATTAAAGTGAATCGGATCATTTCGATTCGTTCACTGAAATGATCCGATTCATGATCCGGATCTTCGGATCACTCAGTGTGCCTGCACGGAGTTACTGTTTTCCAGTAACTCCATGCAGGCACACTAACGATTGGCCCCGCCCCTTTCATTATGAATCCTCCCCCCTGCCTCCAGTGATGTCAATGAAGGCAGAGAGTCGTTCAAAGATTCGGATCTTACAGGGATCCGAATCTTACAGTGATCCGGATCACTGTAAGATCCGGATCATTGTAAGATCCGGATCTTTGAACGACTCTCTGCCTTCATTGGCATTCTAATCATTCAGAGAATGTCACCATACTGTTATAAATAATACATTAATAATCACTGCCCCCAGGATTTACATTCCCCTTTACCTGCAACTGCACCTTAAGCTAACTTTATTAAATTAATTAAATTAACCCTCACCATTAAATTAACCCTAAACACCCCATCAACCATGACTGCCCCTAAAATTAACCCTTAACACCCCATCAACCATGACTGCCCCTAAAATTAACCCTTAACACCCCATTAACCATAACTGCCCCCAAATTCACCCTAAACACCCCATTAAGCATAACTGCCCCCAAATTAACCCTAAACACCTCATTAAGCATAAATGCCCCTAAATTAACACTAAAGACCCCAATAAGCATAACTGCCCCCAAATTAACCCTAAACACCTCATTAAGCATAACTGCCCCTAAATTAACACTAAAGACCCCATTAAGCATAACTACCCCCAAATTAACCCTAAACACCTCATTAAGCATAACTGCCCCTAAATTAACACTAAAGACCCCATTAAGCATAACTGCCCCCAAATTAACCCTAAACACCTCATTAAGCATAACTGCCCCTAAATTAACACTAAAGACCCCATTAAGCATAGCTGCCCCTAAATTATCCCTAAACACCCAATTAAGCATAACTGCCCCCAAATTAACACTAAAGACCCCATCAACCATACCAATTTATTAGGTAATTTATCTGGAGTACATGCAATTAATTTAGGGGCAGTCATGGTTAATGGAGTATTTAGGGTTAATTTCAGGGGCCGTTATGGTTAATGGGGTCTTTAGGGTTAATTTCAGGGGCCGTTATGGTTAATGGGATCTTTACGGTTAATTTCAGGGGCAGTTATGGTTGATGGGGCATAAGGGTTAATTTTATGCTGATGACTGAGGGTTAATTTAATTAATTTAATAAAGTTAACTGTAGGTGCAGTTATAGGTAAAGGGGGGCAAACTCAGGGGAATCTAAATCCTGGGGCCAGTGTGAACATTATTAATGTATTTATTTAGAAAAGTATGGTATCAGTAATATTCTCTGAATGATTTGAATCTCTGTAAGATTCGGATCCTTGTAAGATCCGGATCCCTGTAAGATTCGAATCATTCGACTCTTCGGATCATTCGACTCTTCGGATCATTCGACTCTTCGGATCATTCGACTCTTCGGATCATTCGACTCTTTGAACGACTCTCTGACTCTATGAGTCATCGTTCCTGTGTGAATTGATGAGCTGTAACCTGACCCCAGAGTCTGTGTCTGAGTGCTCTGCAGATGACTCACAGCTCTAGGATCAGGTTACAGCTGCATGATTCACAGACTGAACCGCTATAAATGAATCGTTCAGTCTAGTGAACCGATTCATCCGGATCACTAAAAAGAACCGGATCAAATGAACGATTCGTTCATGATCCGGACATCACTAGTTTGTGGGTGATGTCTGATAGACTATTAACAAGATCCTTTGTGTAAATTTAAAATGCTCAATCAGTTTTTTTTTTCCAAATGCTTTTTTCTTTCATATCCTATGTAGATCGTTCCTCCCTCTGATGTCCCGCTTTTCTCACAGTGAGATATTTATATCTATCTATCTATATATATATATATATATATATATATAAAGGGGGATATTCAAAATTGAAATATGTAAAGCAATCAATTGGTCACGTTACTGCATAAAAATAAAAAATAATTAAATACCAGCTCCATATCTCATTGTGCTATGGCAGATATCAGAAGGATCCTAGTCACCAGAAAAGAAATACCCCACCACCGCCATGTTGCCGCCACCACCTTAATTATACCCCCAACTTCCTACCACTAAAGAAAAAAATCCAGGTACACTAAAAATACAGATTAAATTTATTCCTCATAAAAAAAACACTTAAATGTCAACCTCTTAACAGGCCAAACGTTGCCACAATTATTCAAACTGGAACACCCATACCCCCTTCAAAAGTACCTCACAGTCCACAATATTTGCCGCCAAATGGCATGCACAACATACCCGACGCACATAGGGGCCAATGCATATAGGGCAATGCTGCAGTTTGAAATGTTTAGGGGGCAGATATGATTCACAGACAGGCGCGTTAGTTGCGCAGGAGTAAAAAACGTGGCATTTTCATTTATAGAATATTTCTGTTTGGTACCAGTTAGAAGAATTGCACTACAATCCAAAATATCAGGTAGTGTAGTTGCTCTTTTGATAAAAAAAAGTGAATAATCAACATATAAATATATGTATATTTTGCCAATCAAGAGTAGCATAAAATGTTCTAAAATGGATTATTTCCATGGATTAGTTAATGCCTACTGGACCTCTGACCAAATTATAGCCCCGTATGCTTGCACTATTACAATTAAAATTTACTGTAATTCCCAATACAGTGCCCTGCAAAAGTTTTCATCGCCCTTGGCATTTTTCCTATTTTGTTGCATTATAACCTGGAGTTAAAATTGATTTGTTGGGGGGTTTGTATCATTTGATTTACAAAACAAAACATGCCTACCACTTTGAAAATGCAAAATATTTTTTATTGTGAAACAAACACAAAATTAGACAAAAAAATCAGAAAAGTTGAGTGTGCTTAACTATTCACCCCCCAAAGTGAGCCTCCATCCCAGCCTCAAATCTCTGGAAGACTGAACCAAGTTTCCCCTTGCTAATTATTTAGCACCATCCATTATTCCTTCAATCCTGATTTATGATATTTTGTTTATAACCCAACCCTGATCTCATCTGTTTGGAGAGCTCGTTGGTCTTCATGATGGCACTGGCTCATTGGTGTTGCAGACTCTGGGGCCTTTCAGAACAGGTGTGTGTGTATATATATATATATATATATATATATATATATATATATAGACACTGAGATCATGTGATAGATCATATGACACGTTGCACAAACGTGGACTTTTTTAAAGTAATTATGTGACTTCTGAAGGTGATTGACATACCTGGGAACTCTCTAGGTCTGATACGTCCCAGTGCCTGCCCATTTTTCTTTTAAATGGGGGTGTTTCCAGCTGACATCAGCGGGAACTCCCACTCACGGCACGGGATTGCCCATTGACATCAGTGGGAATGCCCGCTGTGACATTCTGCCCTGGTTTCCTGCCTCCTGTATTGTACATTTAGGTTTTTAGACTGTTCCTTGTTCAGCCTCTAGTGGCCGCTCTGCCTATGTTTCTGCTCTCCTCCTTTTGTTGTCACCTGGCCTCGTTACCTGCTGCCCTGCAGTATAAAGGGCTGTAGCTTCCTGCAAACTGGGCCTTGGCATTGTAGTAATAGGACTGTTTTGCCCTGGTCCTGTTCCTGAATTATTCCTGGCTTCCTTTTGTACCTGATTCTGTATTGCTCCTGCCTTCAGACCTGCAAGTAGGCTTCTTGTCGTGTGCCCTGCGAGTGAGCTTCCAGTCATGTGCCCTGCCGGTGGGCTTCTATTTCAGCATCAGCCTTGCCAGTTCCAGTCCCGCACTTCTGTCTGCCGTGTGCCTGTCTACCTTGCACCATGAATCGCAGTGTACAAACAGACAACCCTATCCCTGCACCGAGGCCCCTCGCTAACCTGCTTACCCAGTGTGTGACACCCGCTGACATCAGTGGGCAGTCCTGGCCGCGTCCCGCAAGGGAAGGCTCTGGTTAGCCGGAGTGAAGACGTTCCCAGATATGGTGATTGGTTGCACCGGATCTTATTTAGGGCTTTAGAGCAAAGAGGGTGGATAAATATGCATGCACCACTTTTCCATTTTTTATTGTCCAATACATGAAATCCAAATAAAAATCAATTTTAATCCCAGGTTGTAATGCTACAAAATAGGAAAAATTCCAAAAGGGGTGAATACTTTCGCAAGGTTATTGGTAATGTGAATACTTTCTAGTGCTTTTTTTTTTAATGACCCCTGTGTATACCGTACATATTGTTTCTCTGGATTATAGAAAGGAAAAGACATACAATACATTTTATTTTATTTTCTGCATGTAAAATAGGTTCTTATTAAAACAGCATCGGTTGGGCACAGCACAGCGGGTACACAAAGAGTCTTCACATCTTCACATCAATATAATTTTCACTTTTTTCGGATGTTTTTACATATCCAGTCCATTCCATCCTAAGGAGAAAAAAAGGGGAAAATGACCATGAATGAGCTGAAAAGTAGAGGGCCTTAACATACATTTATGAAAAGCACACTATACAAGGTAAACACAAGACCATCTTATTTACTAAACAGCAAATAATGTAACAGTCAGTTTGTGTCTACCAGTTGGAACGTGCCATTGTGTAAATACCATTGTACTTAAACTGTCAAGATATGCATTGCTTGCGTTACTGTTGTCTCACTGTCTTTATGAGTTAATAAAGCAATATTTCTATAATCTGGATTTGTTTTCCAAATTGTGTAAATTAGTGGTTTAAGTGTACACACGAATTTATATAATTAGCTGTTTCCACTTTCCTAACAAACATTTCAAAGACAGCAGACAGGCCAGGAGTATTGATGCCATCTGGTGACTCCTGTGGCTTTCTGGCTTTCGCCCCTATGCATTCTCCTCCCAAATTTACCAGATGTCAGTCATAAAAACCCTGTTTCTTCCTTCAGATGCGTCCTTCATTGTGTCCCATGACCCCCCCCCAAAGTTTTTACTCCTTCATACCCTCTTTCCACAGGATCTAATAATTCTAAGGCACTGATGTCCTAGAGAGTAAGATATATAGATGGCATGCAGTCTCAGTGCTTGGTTCAAGAATTACCTCTTGGCGAATGCATATACATATGAGTAAGTCAGTAGTAATTAAGTAACTCATACACTGAGCCCTTTTACCTGGATGCCTTCACCTGACAGTGCAGAACAAGCTTGGATCTGCCATGTACGGTCCCGGTAAGTGTGTAAGTTTAGTCCTGCGGCGATATCGGCTGCTGAGGCTGCACTCAGCAAATCCTGCTTGTTGGCAAACACCAAAAGGGGAACTCCTAGAAGGCTATCGTCTTCTACTAACTCTGCCAGCTCCTAAGAAAAACAAAACCAACATTTCACTTCCTAATATTTTAAGATTAAGGCCTTAACATTTATGCCTGTATGCAAATGGTCATACTGTTGGATTCTGTGCTGAAGTATTTCTTGTATATGATATGTCTTGCAATGAGTGATGCCACTGCTGCCACTCCATAAATTCCTGGGCATGATTACCCACTTTATAGATTATCCTCCCAATCTGTATAAGTAAGAATTACTGTATGTTAAATGAAAAAAAAAATCTGATTCTACCTGTCCGGTTTCTTCAAAACGTTTCCGGTCTGCACTGTCCACTACATATATCTACAGCAAAAAAAAAGAAAAACATGGGATTATAAGGTTGTTCACCATTAGGGATGATAGATCGACAACCTAAAAAAACCCAGAACATATGCAATCTGCAGTTGTTATAATGACTTAGAATCCACTTGCCTAAGTGTATACTTCAGGGATGTTTGTGTGTATACTCTAGTGTCAGTGTGTATATATAGTGCTGAAGTCAGTCTGTGAGTGTGTACAGAAACTGTAGTACCAGTGTGTTTATGTATAGTGCTAGAGTCAGTATGTCTATAGTGCCAGATTCCGTGTGTGTATGCGTGCACAGTGTTAGAGTGTGTGTTTATATATATGTATATATATATATATATAAGTATAATGTTAGCCAGTGTGTGTATGTCGTTGGATAGTGTGTGCTTAAGAGTGTAGCATAAGCATGTATGGTGTTGTGTATGTTACAGTATGGCATTAGCATGAGTGTGTATGCCAGAATAAAATGTTAGCATGTGTGTGTTTGTTACTGCACGGCGTTAGTGCGTGTAAGTGTAAGAATACTGGTTAAATATACAAGCTTTAGACTTTATGATGTAAAATACCCTTTGTCATGAAGAAAGTGTGTTTTATATTGCATTAACCCAATACACATCCTATAACTGCAAACCAGGGGTAATATATGAAAATAAAAAAAAGATTGGAAAAGATCCAGACTAAATTGTAGACCCCTGGTATACTTTATGTATATTATACATCTGAACTAGAGCATACAATATATGTTTGGGTTAAAATAGGCATTCCTTAGCATTCAGAAATAAATATTTTAACTCTTCCATACCTTGACATATGTGAAACCTTTTTCTGTTTATTCATCTGCTATGGGAAGTGTAAATGCACCTTTATATAGCCTTTGCACACGTTGTGTTATTTCATACAGTAGCGTATTTATATTTTTTTGCATTCTAGAAGGATATCTCACCAGTAGGTCAGTATTGCCAAGGTATTTTTTCCAGTGTGAGCGAATTGCCCTTTGACCCCCAATATCCCAGACTGACAGCTTCAGACCTTGCGATTGGACACTTTTAATATTAAAACCCTGGAATAGAACAAAACAAATAACAGTGGAGGGAAGTTACATGGTGTATGCCACAGGGAAACAGTAGAAAGAAGAGATATTTATTTTAGCATCCAATAGTTATAATGCTATTAATTCTATTAAAATCATATATATCACAGGCTGAGTTCGGTCATGGGCACGCTAAAAATGTGCAGCCAAGTATGGTCCCCAATCAATGCAACGGGTACCTGATCCTCAGTTCCAATCCTTATAGTAGCTCTTAAAGATTCTTCATTTAAGTTGGTTATAGTTTCACGTGGTAAAGAACTCCAATGACTGCTGCAGTCTGATGAAACCTCTCAGATAACAATCCAGTAAATTACACTGGGATTGTACCTGGGCAACCTAATCCACTGGCTTTATTTCATCATTTATTAAAAAAGTAGTCAAATCTATCAGTTGATACTTATTATCAGGAATACATTGTTTAACACCAAGACCAATCAGTTTTTACCTCTTTGTTAAATTTTATGTGAAATTGTTATCTGTATGAATATCCTCTTCAAACGCTCATCCATTTTTAAATTTGTTGTGAGGCTATATATCGCATTGCAAGGGTAACATAGTAGCACACATGCGTTATATTTGTCTTTTAACAGTTAACACCTGATATTAAGTCAATTAGGATGGTCCTGCTAGTGCTCCAGCAGGTACTCCTGTTAGGGCCCTTGAAGAAGGACATCATTAAATAAATGTTTGTAATTTTAGTGACAGTTGTCCTTTTAAATGTACTGTCACTCTATGGAAGGGCGCTTATTGCCCTCTTAACTTACCTGAGTTGGAGTTATACATCTGATCTCCTCCAAGGCAAGCCTGGTCAGAATGGTGGTTTTGCCAGCATTGTCCAGTCCCAGCAATACAATCCTTATCCCGTTTTCATCCACATCATCTATTTTTTTCAGTTCTTGCACAAGTGAAAACAAACCCTGGAGATACAGTGGGGAATCTATGGTGTTACTTAAAAAGGACCACCCGTCAATTTATTTTATGTATTTTTTTCATTAATATTATATCAAACATTCATTTATAAATATATTTGTCATTGTTTGTGTTGTTTTTTTGTTTACAACCCATTGTTACCTTCACAAAATGTAATGTTTTAGACAGCTGCAGATGCTTTATGTGTATGTGTTCTAGCTCTGTTATCTTAGTCCAGTCAACAAAAAAAACACACTGACTTCTTACAATACCGCATTGTGGTAAAAAAAATAAGAGAATAGCTCTGTCGTAATCATTCATAGACATCTTCTGACTCACGATGAGGAGGAAAGGATTTCTTTGAATAAGCAGGAATTCATTAACATCGACATAAACGCTCAACCCAGTGTGGCGTTTTCTTAGGTACTACTGGAAACAGTACTGTAAATGATCAAATTAAATGCGTTTTTAACTCTGCAGTTCAACTGTTTTATTCATTGGGGGAAATGTGTTCACTTCTAGAGTGCTGGTTCAGGATTGAACCCAGAAGTGGCCTGTCCATTCAATCGGTTTGTTAGAAATACTCCTGTGCAGGCTGTGGAGCCAGCTTCAGTTATTAGGTGAAATAAATGGCTGGCTTTTACTTGCACCCCCCACCCCAGAAGTCTGAAGAAGTATAAGCGAGACAGCTCCATGTCTTAAATTACAGTGGGAACATACCCTTGTTTTACATGGACATTGTAAAGTTTGTGAGGGAACACCAAGTAGATGGAGTTAAGCTGGACATATGGTCCCCTAGTGTGGTCCATTAGTCATCAGAGCCAATGAGCAGATTTTTTTCTCCCTGATGCTACAGGAGAAAATATTTGCACTGATCTGGCATCAAGTAATCTGACCATTAGACACAAGAGCATGTCATGTATGGCCATTAAGGTAAGCCTCACCTTAAGGGCTTTATTGGCAGATGAGACTTCACTCCATCTCTTCTAGCAGTGTCAGACTGATTTGGAAATGGCTCAGCGAACAGTAGCCAGAGGGAGGCGTCTATTCTGCTTTGTCTGTATCATGTTTTTTTCATAATTAAATCAGAACTTATTTTTTAGCACAAATCCCTAGAGTGGAAGAAGTCAAGCTATTCCATTTTGACCTTTACACATGGAAGCTAGATGTTCGACGTCTCTTTCTTTGCTCGTGTTGCAATGAATAGCAAAGTAAGATAGCTCTCCACAACTCTTGTGCCAACAATCCGTATAGTGAATAACCCCCAAATGGGTTGTATGGCCTATGGCATGGCCCATGGTAGGAAATCTCGGCTGTGTGAAAGGGTTGTGTAGCAATAAGGCAATTCTTCACGGAAAAATAGTGAAGTGGGGAAGGTTTGTCGTACGGTAAGGGTGTTGGGCAGGGAAATTGTAAGTTCTGCGGTGAGGATACTGAAAGGCATGATGGAATAGTGTGGCGTGCAGTAAGGGTACTAAAAAGGATAGTGGAACTGAATGTTATGCAGTGAGAAGTTTTATGAGGATGTGGAAACTTTATTTTATGCTGTGAAGATACTAATTTTAAAGGGGAAACTTTTGTGACACAGAATTGATTCCCAGCTTTGTCCTTCAAAATAGTGTCCGCATATATAAAACTATCTGCTTAGAGGCATCTGTCCAAAAGACACAAACACAGGCTTCCACTGCTCCGTCATAGGACTATGTCATTCTCGACTAGCACATACCTTTTGGACGTCACCCATTCTTTGTTACATTCTTTAGAGAGGTCTTCCTGCGGCAATCAATGGTCGCACTACTTCTTGGTGTAAAATAGCAGCTTTGCGGACCTTTCCTTTGCCCATTCAATTTGTTCAGTGCTTTGTACACTTTCCAAATAGGAGGGGTAGAGGGAGGATTAGGAAGCCAGACTTAGCTGCTGTTTTTGTCTCAGCATTAAATAATTACCTGGGTAATTCCACTGCCATCTGCTACCATTTGAAAGGTAGTTAGACAGGGAACAATCTCTTTCTAATCACACGTGGACCCAGAAGATTTGATCGAATTGTAAGCACTGACTGTAAGCATGCCTCTTTACCATCCTAATGTGTCTAGTGATTTTTGCCAGCGGTTACTAATATCTCCGAACTAGCTTTGGTTTCATGGCCTACTATACTGTTCAGTTGTTTGTCTTATCTTTAAAATTTGCTATGTTTTTAAAGTGGGATGGTTGAATAATAAACAAATCACTAAAGCATGGATCTCTACAGTATAACAAATCTGTGTCGTGTCGAGTAACAGCTTTCAGTTTTGTAAGTTTTGTAACTGTAAAGGTACAGTGGTTGAAGTAGCAACTACTGAGACCCTAGGCAAAATATTTATACCAAGCGTTCCCTTTGCTTGGTGATCCACATGACTGTGTCAGAAAAAGAGACCTCCATGCCGCGTCCCTCTCTGCTCTGCCCTGCTAAATCATCAATGATAGTATCTTTCTATCTGCAGAAGCAGGTATGCTGATGCTTGGTTAACACCATTTTCATAAACACTTTTATTAACATCACTTGATTCCTCTGCTTAAATATATATTTTTTCCCAACATGGTTGTGACAGTTCTGCTTTGCTGGTAATTTAAATATAATTATTAAAATATTACATTTGCTTAATAACCAGTGCAACAATCAGGAAATAAGAAAGCTTCTGTACATGCCCTAACGTAATATATTCAATAGAATCTGGTTTAAAACCTTTATTTTATATTATTGATTAATTTCATTCATTGTATTTTATTTATTTTATGTAGCACAAAATTTAACATGGACATTTTCTTTATAAAAAAAAATAAGCATAAACACACCCAGCCCAAATCATTTCAAGATAAATTATTTTATTATTGTACAATCCCTATAATGTTCAATCAATACTTTACTCTTCCGTGTTCAGTTGAATAAAAAGTATTACTGTATTTTATTCCTTACAGAAATATAGTTTAGTTTAATTTTACTGCATTTTCAACAACTGTACGCTGCTGTTCCTCTTCTTTAAATATTTATCCAGAGTCTTTGTACTCCACCAAGACCAGGGTACGATCTCCACCCGCCATTCTAGTTGGTTTTGCTCATATTATATTGCCCATGTTTGAGTTCTCTTGGCAATGCTTATTATCAGGTTCCCCTGGATCGCTCAGACAGGGAACAAAGAAAATAATCTCTTCAACTCCCTGGTCCAGATAGGCTTGTTATAGGTCCTGGATGTATTTGTTTAAATTCCTGGACTTTGGTGGTTATTTGCTTTATAGTAAGCGTTCCACAATCTCACAGTGCTATCCCATGAAGCGGAAACATACTGCAAAGAGAACGATCAACATAATTGATAGTTAGGCAAGTGTGCATTATGATACATAGCCCTAAAGCAACTTTGGAATTGGAAAATCTTAATCATACATCACTAATTATAAATATATATACATACAATAAACATGCAAGGCTTTAGCAGTTATACTAGTGTTAACAAGAGTAGCCATGAGCAATGAGCTCTTATCGTAATCAAATCTCCAGGACTCGTGTCTGAGCTTTATGTCAAAAGAGCATCTTCAGGAATGGGTCTGCTCCACTTTGATCTGCTTAGGGACCAAGGTAGACCACATCTCAAGAGTTTCATTTTGAGCTCTGTCACAATAATAAGATGAACTGAGATTACAGAAGAATCGGCTACAGAAGATTTCGTGTTACGATCAGGATTTACTTTATGGTCAAAAATGGGTAGGACTTTACAGTTTAGACAATGAATGAGATTAGGATTGAGTAACTATAAAAATGGCTGGTATTGGCATAATCACACGTTCACTCCTGGCTGTGAACAATATCAGGCATCACGTAGCATGTGTACGATGTGAGAAGGGACATCAAACATGATTAAATCACATGCATACAATTATGTTGTAACTGTACCTGCTTCAGTTCTGGAATGTGAACAACAGAGCGTATTAGGTCCTTGTGCCCCAGGTTACACTGAACTTGAAGCATAGAATCTGGATCATACACCCTGATAGATACAAAAAAACTGTCCCATTACACTAAAATAGCTTTTAGAAATGTAGACAAAACACATACAACAGGACTGTACTCAAACTATTTTGTATAACCTTGTATTCAGTCAAATCACAAAGGAAACACTGCAATTTACAGAAAATGTCATGGATTTATTGTGTTTTTTTAATACCTCTACTTAACTCTGAATAACATTTCTGTGACCTTATGTGAAAAAATTAGGAAAAATAAAAACTTACTTTTATTGGTGTAGCCTAAACAGAATATTAAAAGAAAACAGAATTTCCATAAACTAAGTAGGTATCTATATCATTTCTATAACCCCTGATTGGGGAAAAAAGCTGACATCAGAAGCAGTTATCCATCTAACATGGCAGATGGGTACACTGTTATTAAAATTGTTCTTCACACTAGGTGGGATGGCAAAAAATACAAAATGTAGATGCCACATTGGGAGACTAAAAAAGTCTAATTGTGTTCTCCCTTGTATTCTGCTTACTGAACTCACAGATGGTCACAGCCACTGGATTTAGGATTTAATTTTCTCTGTGTGAGGACCTGACCAAGCGTTCTACTGAATAATATTTCCGCAAGAAACACGGTATAATAAGGCCTTTATACTTTTTGCTTAAATCTGCACCCTAGCCTAGCTGATAGGCTTCTATGGAAACTCACTGGAAAAGATACAGAGTTTGATCACAAGACTTATGATGGACACGCTGCTGTATATGTATGTAAAGATTGATTCTTTCTACCCTACGAGTACCTTTATTTGTCACATCTTACCGGATTGTGTCTTGGACTCCAGCTACAATGCATCCGTTCACCTTGTCAATACATAGGCAAGTGACAACTTCTTTAGTGACAAGGACCTTCTCACAGTGTATCCCATGCTCACTCTGCAAAAAAAACAAAAAACTCATATGATGTTAGAATAGCTCCCACCAGGCATCAGTCAAGGATGTTCATGTTTTCATGAGAAGTGCTGCATAAATTGTTGGCGCTATATAAATAGAAAATAATAATAATAATGATGAGATTCCTCCATGTTTCGACATGAAATCTGGGGATGTTTTTTTTATTTTCTTAGTCACATAGCTGTCTTCCTTTGTTTTCTTTCTGTGTTAGTATGTACTTTATTTGTCTTATTATATTTTGATTTTATCTTTTTTTTTTGCTGTGAAATTACATTTTTTTAATCTGTTTTCAAACTTGGTGGAGTGATTGGGAAATCACTCCTTTTTTCCCTTACAGTTTTGCAGCTGTATAAATATTTTACTACATCTAACAACGTACTTGGGAAATGGCTTCATAGTGAGTTTCAGATCAGTAAAGCACTTTTAGTCATATAGCAGCTTGCTAGATTACCCATATCCGGATGGTTCCATCCTCAGAGCCACTGATCCATTTGTCTATCAGATGATGCCATATAACTGATGTGACTTCTGCTTCATGGCCTATTAGGATGTTGACAAGTGTCATTTCAGAGCTGACAGTGGAGAAATTGCGGATGTAAATTTTCCCATCGCTGGACGCATAGGCAAACTCTTTCCTAAAACATATAAATTATTATATATATTAATATATATATAATAGAAATACATTTTTCTTGAAAAAGGGATTTTTGACTAGTGAACATAGTCCTGTGTGAATTTAAAAAACGAGGATCGTAAAGTACATATTGGAAGAAAAGTTATTTGTTCATGTTAGATCTACTAACCTCTTCGGGGAATAGCATATATCCATTATGCATCCATCACAGGCAACTTCTTTCAGCTCACTCCACTGCTCTTGTTCGGGTCTTGAAAATGTCTCTATGAGGGTGCATTTTTCCAGATCCCAAACACAAAGTCTGCGGTCCCAACCACCACTAAGCTACTGGAAAACAGAACATAAACTATTTGCTCACATAAACACTTTGGTAAGCTGAATACACAGTATTACTAGTTAATCCACACAGCATGTTCTGTAAAATACTGCTCTATTTATTGTATAATGGAATGTACCGTAATAATAAGTTATATACAAATGTTTGGCTGGAATCACTTAGTTTCTAAAGGTGTCTATAAGCATTTCCAATTATTGTACCCCTGGAGAATTCTTAATACCCACCAAATAAACAGTGTTAAATCCGCACTCCTTTCCAATTATAGCTAGAGCTGTCACACTTTTAAAATGACCGGCCAACACGTTCCTGCAGGTCATACCTGTACATCACAAGAACATAGAGCAGCAAGTGAATACAGAGTAGCAGATGCAATATATATCAAATACACACACATATATGGTTAGTCATTTGTATTAATCTTAAGCCCCCAAATTTCTTATTTAACAGGTGGATCTATCAGATTGACAGATGTTTCATGTGCTTGAATGCTATGTAGAATGCTTATTACGGTAAATACCCCATTATCCAGGGGTAGCCAAAGTGTCCATACACGTACACCGGTGTACATCAGACGATATACAGAATGTCCCTCTTTGAGACTGAATACACTGATAAAAGTAACACTTACCTACTAGATGTTTGTTTAACACGTGACTTTTCTTGGAGAAACCTATGGGGCTTTCTGCTATAGATTCTGGAGCAAAAAAAGGTTCATACTTCTGTACACGAGAAAAACTCAGTTATGAATTAAGCAAACTTGTGGTAAATGCAACAATAATATTCATGTTACTCTTTGCAGTTTCACAAAGACTTTCCCGAGCACAGGCCGCATTGACTTTGATGGAGGTTAAGATTAATTTAATTGGGTAAGACAGAAACTACATTGGCACAAGTTCATAAACAACTGAACACTGCAGCAGTTTGTATATTCATTGTAAAACACTATGTGGTCCTAAGTGCTGAGTAATCCAATTGCGTTCAGTTGTTGAGGACAAGACAGCTGTGATCTAGTTCACATAGAAAAATATCTCATAACCGTTTACAGCTTCATTTTGTAATTAGACATTATGACGTGTTGTTGTACGAGGACCAAAAGAAAGCATGCCACAGTCCTAGAAAGGGATCTCTGCCTCCTTGTAAAACTGGCCCATTAAAGACATATATTCCAAAAAAGCATGAATGGTAACCTCAGAAATATGTGT
Organism: Sceloporus occidentalis; assembly: GCA_023333645.1. Classification (NCBI taxonomy): domain Eukaryota; kingdom Metazoa; phylum Chordata; class Lepidosauria; order Squamata; family Phrynosomatidae; genus Sceloporus; species Sceloporus occidentalis. The sequence continues at coordinate 1,955,568 of JALMGF010000028.1, forward strand.
GTGTGGGAATGTTCTTGTGGTCAATCATGTAAAAAAGTGGGTGAAGGTAGATAAAAGTGAGTAAAGGGATGGAATGTAAAGGTGCAAAAAGAATTGGGCTAACATGAAAAATTCAAATGGGGTTTAGGGAGAACCTTAAAATGGATTAAAGTGAGAGGATGAAGGAGAAACACTGCATCAGGCCTCTGGCAGCATGTATTTTAAACACAACATTGTATTTGCAATAATAGTACCTTCATTAGATTCTGGGAGTCATCTGGCTCTGCTGTTTCATCAGGAATTGAAGCGGTCTCTGACTCATCGAACTCCCACAAATAGATGTCCCCATTCGTTGCAGCCATAACCAACACATCCATCTCATCGGTAAACAGAGACCTGCCAAATATTTAGAAGTGGCTACTAAGATATACACACTGTATCATGATCAGGACTAGACATTGCTCATGGTGGACATTTAATGATGTTCTCTGGACCTTCACAAACCTTGCCACAGATGCTGGTGTCATTGTATGGACACTTTGCCTATCCCTAATCGTGATACAGACAGCACTAATCAAACCTCATCACTAATTACATTGGGCGACCACCGATGGAATTTTATTTACTACAACATTTTTAATATCTATGGTTTATTGAGAGTTGTTTTTATTTAAATATGGCTTGGACGCAAGTATAAGGCCATCTCGGCAATCTTTCTTTGAGGCTAAAATTCTAGAACGCACACAGTAGATGGGGTGCTGTTTTTGCTCAACCTTCCAAATTAGACGTTTGCTTTCACATAGAGACATTTAGTAACTTTGTAAGTATAATGTTAGCTATGATTTGAAACTTTACCATTGGTTTATGAGATGCATGATGTTGCACCAACCTTGTGTACCCACAGCTGTTTTTCTGCACACAGTCTGCCTGCTGATTGTTGAATGCGATGCCCCTTCTCTTCAAACCAGCACTTCCTGCTCGATAAAGCCTAGATTGGGGCCTTCTGCTCTGTTCTCTGACCTGGTCTTTTCGCAAACATTGTAGCCCGTTCCGCTGCGGTCGTGTGTCTTCCATATTGTATGATTCTTTCCTAAATTTTGTCAAGTTGAATCATGGTTAGGTAGCATCTGGCTGTAACTTAAAGGTACTGGATCCCTACTTATGTTCATCATAAAGGAAAACTCAAGCCATCATGTGCACTTAAATGCTTAGCAGTTTCCTATTCCATATTTGTTTATGGGGTTCCTGGGACACTCGAGTGTCCCTTTAAGACCTCAACTCAATTCAATGGGCACGCCAATGATCAACTTGGAGGAATAAAAGTGTTCATTTGAACCATACTTTTAACATAAAGGCTATTCCTTTAGTTATATATTTATGTATTTGTTTATTAACTTTGCCACTATATACATGGTGTGTAATGTTTTTTTATAACATAACTCAAGTGGTTTTAACTATATGATTTATCTTAGTTAAAACAGTAATTAGAAGGCCACATTTTGTGACTTCTTTGTAACTAAATAGACTTTTTTATTTTATTTATATTTACTTCCCTGCTCCTTACTTTAATGTTTTAGTATTATACCCCTGTCCCCTGCATACCTATAATTATCTTTTTAAACTTACAGTCCTTTCGATATATCCCGGACAGAAAGACTCATGTTTGCGTATGATTCATTTTTAGGGAACATTAGGTTTCCATTAAAGACCTATTTAATATTTTAGACCTAAAAGTAAGCACATGTTCCCTTCAACCAGGAACACTTCCTGGTCTTTCAATGAACCTTTCCTCCGTGTTCTTAGATAAAGGTGATTTATTTTTGTTTACCCTAATATAACAACATAAAGTTTATTTGCTTTATTTACACCCAAATATATTAATGGAACTTGTGTACATCCTACCTATAAGTAGAAGGAGACAGATCATTTCTTTTCCATTTGTCAACTGTGCCTTTGCTGTCACCAGAAAAGAGTAAGACCACATTCTTTCCAGCTTTAAAAAATAAAACACACATGTTTTTGTGTCTATATATATATATATATATATAGATAGATATACATATATATATATATATATATTATTATTTTGAATATAAGGTAGTATGTTGACCACTTACTGTATGAGATGCAATCAAGTGGATGTTTTGCATGAAGGACAGTAACACAACCCATATTATTATACTTCCACACTGTCACCTGGTTGTGTCGACTGGATCCTACAGGAAGGAACAAAGACATAATGATACTATAGGTTTGTTCAGGAATTAGCATAGCTTAATGTACAGGGCACATGTATGAGTGTGGGTGAGTGCGTAGTGATTGGTGGGTGCATGGTGGGGGGTGCATTTCAGAGGGGATATAGGGGTGAACTTTAGGTGACCTGGGGCATTGCCATTTTGATAGCCGGCTAGCAGTCACTTCCCTCCCTCCCTGTGGTTTTTCTTATGTCATTTTCCCTGTTCTCACTTCTTTTCTTTGTCACAGCAGGCGGGTGGCGTGACCTTGCTGGTCAGGAATTGGTGTGGCTGGATATGGAAGGTGGTGTTAAGGACGGAAGGCGGGTCTCAATCCTCCCCTAACCTCTTGTGGTAAGGTCAATGTCCTAGGTCGTGCCCACCAAGCTTATGGTCGGCTGGTGGTTAGCACTAGTAGATGGCAGCACAGGGAGCTGTTTTGTTATGTTGGACGAGGGGGAGGTGAGTACCTTCGGTGGTTACAAGTATGGAAGCTGGGCCCTCAATGACGGAGTTAATTTATTATTGTGTTATCTGGCAAACAGCTAGTATGTGTGTTGTGCACCCCGCAAAACACACACAGGCATACCTTGGGCTCAGTGGCCTCCCCAGCCTAAAGACTGGAAGACTAGAAGACTAGCATTTCTAATTCACCATATTATACATTACATTATTTCTCATTTTATTTATTGATATAAGAAAACAAGGAATCAGTGCACACCCAGCAAACACTATGTAAAAGTACCTTTCTGAAGCATAAATATTGGGGATACTGTCACACTATATGGCCATGTATTCCTTAGCCCAAAACTATGTCAAAGTACCCTAGTCTTGGCAAGTTCCTTCTAATCCTGGCATGACTATATTGCTTAATATGAAGCTAAATCTGTAGCACTGCATTGTATTTTAACTTACTGAGACTATCCTGAAATTTTCTTTATATACAATAAAGGAGAGGAAAAAGTATACATGCAATTTAAATTACACATGAATGGACAACATTCATGTAATTATTTAAACCATGAACTGTGAAGAGTGAAAAACGTGAAAGAGAAGTGGGCCTTGCAAGATTACACACTATTGATCAATTATTAATTAATAATTAATTCATTAGTAATCTATTTTTTACTTTCGTTTTTTGAGACAGCTTAAAGTTGAGTCCCTAAAGAAAAAAGGCACCATATCGTTTGTGTATGGCACATGCTTGTATATGGCACATGCTAAAAGATTTAATTTATCGTCAGTATGTGTTAAAAATACTCCTGTGTTATGTTGGGGGAAAAATTTATGTAATAATTTAAATGATGGCATACCAATCACATGACTTGATTCAGGAATACATACTAGCCGTTTTATTTGGGGAACATTGTCTTGGTTTTGGAAAACATCCACAAAATCCGAAATCTAGGAGAAAAAATACAAATCGGCCAGATTTCAAAATTAAGTATTATTAACACACATATGAATTATGCATATCTATTTCTGAGGCTTTATCTGCTATACCATCATACTTAGGCAACACATAATTGTAATAAGACTGAAGGAATGCAGAATTAATTAATTGGGTTTCCACCAAGTAAAATTACATAGCTTGAAAAATAAAAGAACACATGGATAAGGAAAACACTAATAGTTCAGGTATAGATATTGAACATGCTTCCATTTTAAGGAATTGATTGTTATGAATGCATTTGTATGTAATACTCGTTGGTGGAAAGCCATTGAATGTAAGGCCATCTTCTAAGTCTAGTTATGCATATGAGGGGCTGTGCAGTGATAGACACTGCCCACAGTGCATAGTAGCAGGAGACATCCCCTTACTTGTTCTGGCAGTGCCTTACAGGCTTTCCTAAAACTTCTCCACAAGCACACATAGAAGGTTGCATCACAGACACTTGGTGTCCAATGTGCTGTGTAAAGCATGATTTGCGGTTTGCCGGCATTTACACAATTTCAATCAAAAACAGTCAAAGAGGGGTTGTAAAAAACCTCTGTTTAGGGTACAAACATCAGTGGGTTATTCACAAAAACAGTAGCTGCTGCCCTAGTGAACTAAAAAGAACATGCATTGTTCATTGAATATTGTTTTCAACACATTATTCTAAGCCTTAGTGTCTGACAATGGTATAAAAAAATTAAACTTTTTCACACATTACATTTGTTCCAAATAACCAAAAAGACTACTTACAATATCCCCAGAGCGTGAGTCCAGCAGAAGAGGATGACCGATACCACTAGTGATCCACACCGTTTTGACAGGTGCCACATAGCATATCCCAGTGATCACACCAGTGAAGTTTCGCAGCCTTTGAATCAGTTGCCCATCCTGAGACCAAACACCAACAGTGCCATCAAAGGACCCTGTCAAGAACCTGGCACAAATAAAAGAGTATTATGTTAATTGTTTTGAATTCTACCATATCAAATTTATAATTTATACATCTGTATACGCCCTACATATTCTTTACATGGGATCCATCATGACTGAGAACTGGTGTTAAAGATATGCTACATGAAAAAAACTATATAACTATAGTGAATACGTTTCTTGAAGTCCTTTATCTCATATTCTGACCAGTGATCAAGCTGAGAGAAGTTTTTTTCCATTAGCAGAATGACAGTGGTAGGTGAGTGAGTAATTATCTAGGTATGTTTATACCTTGTACTCTCATGTTCCCGGACAAGCAGGAGATGTGTGATGCCAGCTTCATGTGCATGAGAATTGCAATGGACAACTTTGAGACACATTTTTTCAGGAGTCTGGTAAGTGTCAAATATTATAAACTTTCTGTCGTATCTGAACAAAAATAGAAATGAATAGGGAAACAGTTATATAATCTCTCCAGTCATATTTTGTATTATGTGTTTTGTTATTCTTACATACAGCTGACAAGTGACTGAATATGGCTCCTTTAGACAGACATGCCTGTCAACAATAATTTAACAGAACCGTAAAATAGTGACCAATGCACTAATACATACATTTTTTGTAGGTGAAGAATGAGAATGAGAAAGGGAAATGTTTGTGGATGTTATATAACTGGGAATATGTTTCACACAGAATGTAAAACTACAAAAGGTAGGCAGAAAGCAGAGGGGGGGAAACAGGTTATTAAAGCCAGAAAATCCAGAGAAGGGGCCCTTCCTGTATAGTTGTTCCAGGGCCCAAAGCTCCTCAATCTAGCCTTGGATGGAGCATTAAGGTTGCTTGGTTATTTTATGGCTGCCCTGCATTATTTCTACACCCTTGTTTGGGCTGAACTTTCTTCCAAATGATTTACCTACCCAACTGTGTAGATCTGACTGTCTACACACAACACGCATGACACAATGTCAGTGTGCATGTTGTCTGAGAATTTCTTCTTCAAGTCAATCATGTGGCCAGAAGCTTTCTGCTCATCCAACGGGTAGACAGAAAGATGCTTGCTGAAACCACACACCAGGAGATGTCGCCTCAAGTTGATTGCAATGCTGAAGATGGGGCTTCCCAACTATAGACATATACATGTTATAATTCAGTAATTGAAAGATTGTCCTTTGTTGGATAACATTACTTGTTGGTCCCATCCTGTAAGGTTAGATTTTTCATCTCTTTGAACTCACTCTAGTTTCAGTCAGGGCCCCAATTAGAAATTTTGGTAGGCAGTATATGCTTTACACCTGGGCCCTCGTACCTCTCCCATCAGCCCGCTCCTTGTCCATGTTCCACTGTCCCACCTGTTGCTCCACCCATCACTCTGCCTTAAGATTCTCCCATAAGCACGTCTCATGAGAATAGAGGCAAGCCTAGACTTAGTGACGTCTGGGTGCAGTATTTCCCCTATAACTAACATGCATACTGTGACAGAATGACCTGTCATACAGGGGCCCAAGGTACTCAGAGATGGCTCCAGCCTGGCTGCCAAACAGGCAGGAACTCTATTGTGCAAACTAATCCCATTAACAGTATGGCTACCAGGGGGATATTCAGTAACTAAAGGGGATTAAAGGTTGGGTTGTCTACATGTATCTGTTTATCAATGTTGATTTATGTTAATGAAGTTCTGTGGCTATATCAGTCTATGTTTTACAACAATAAACTGTTCATTCCTGCTGTACTCAATTCAAGGTAGTTGTGTGTCTACTTATTGGGTACACATAGTAGGGTTCCAAGGTGCGCATGCTGGCTGGTGCTGGAAGTGATTCCGGGGACAACAGGAGGATACATGTGGGTGATCTCTGAGAGTTACTACAGCTCTCTTGGTGAACCCGTTACACATACATACTAACACACTAATTCGTTTAAACACCCACTACCACTGTACACATGAATACACACACATTCTTTCTCCTGCTCCTCCTCTTGCCCTCCCAGGCACCACTAACCCTCAGCTCACCCCTGACACACCAAAAGCAAATGTCCGAAGGCCATACACGCACCCACTAGAACTATACATAAACTATACTATACCTTATAGTAATACACATGCTATGCACTATAAACTCATGCACTGGCATGCTAACCCCATACGTCATTACATACACACTCTAACACTACATGCGGATATACACAATCATGCTAATGCCATATGGTAACACACACTAACACCACACTTACACAAAATACAGCAATATACTTACACACATGTACATATTTATTTAGACTTACACATACACAACCTACCCTCAAGGGCCTTACACGCTATGTAAGTGGAATAATGTCATATTCTGACGTGCTGGGACTGAGGAAGCGCAGCCCACAGTGCCTACCTAGCAGTAGTGGTGCTAAGGGCCATTTTTCCTTGCGGTCAAGTAGGTGACCGAGCCTGGTACAATAGTACTGGTTGTATACCCTGATGGCAACCCTGGAACTTTTACTATTTAGTAAACAAACCCAGTCAACCTTGCTACGGTCAGTTTTTGGCACGTGGCTTCTATGTACTCTTAGCTTCAGATTGCACTGTAGACAGTTAGTCCAGGGCTGTGATGGGGTGCACTCCTATGCAAGCTCAGTGAACCTCCCTTGTTAGAGATCAGCTAATTAGTGTATGGTCACCTATCCTAGTTTGAACATTTCTGTAAACATTCCTTTTATTTAAAGAAAACACCATTCCACATTATTGAGTAATTTGTCTATCTTTCACTCTGTTCAGATCAAATGTATAACATACCTTGATCTTGTCTAGCACAACAGCTCCTGAGGTCCACACTATCAAAAAGCCATCATTTGAAGAAGATAAAACCAACCTAGTCTGTGCCCAGTACAACAGACTGGTGACCATTCCAGAGTGTTCAGAAGCTGACTGAGACAGACGCCCACTGTCCAGGTCCCACCACTTTATCACTCCATCTACAAACAGAGGCAAGGTGATAATGCTTAATCAGAACCAAAAAACATATAGAGCAAAAAAATGTATTTGCATGCAACTTAGGATACTTTATGAAGCCGGTTAAGCTTTTTTTAGTCCACAACAATATCTGTCATATACAAGAAAGCCTGAACATTATTATATATATTTATAATGAACGTACACATACATTAATCCTCAATTTAGGTTTACTATTTCTAAGTATAATCCCATTAAATTTACATATCAGGGTACCAATTATTGTCACACTTTTGGAGGGAAAAAAGCCAAAATGTAGGTTCACAATCGTCTAGCTGGAGCATGTAATTAGGACCAACTTTACTTGCTTACAGGTCAAAGCAGCTGGCCTTCTGCTTCTTTTGTCAACCCTACACCCATCGATTTTTTTTAAATGTTTCTTTTAGGGAAATTGACACTCAATGTAGAACATAACACATGTACAACACAACATGTCAAATGGCTGGAAGGACACTTTTGTTTTGGGGTATGGGGAGGTGCAATCTTTTATTTTATTATGTGCTTTTGTGACCTATTGATAGCTGTTTATATAACTGCATACAATCTACTTCTCTAATTTCATTTCTAAACACATTTGCAGGCTTTTAGGGGAGAAAAAACAAACAGAGGGATTAAAGCGACTGTTCCACCTCAAAAGGTATATTTGAGTGGTATATTATGAGAATTCGTACCTTCAAAACCAGTGAGAAACTCCCGTTTTGCAGAATGGAAACCAAGTGCAGTAATGGCTCGAGGGTGGCAATCACGAATGCTTAGGTGTTTCTGCATCGCCATAACTTTATCTGTTTTCTGATTGCTTTCAAATTTTGTTCTATGCAAGTCTAGAAAAAAAAATGCATCTTGGATAATGCAAACATTTGAATGGTAGTGTTTCTGACCCATAGGGAAGGTTTTTCATGAGGCGTCTGTATAATACAGTACTAAATATAAATATTATCCAACAGTTCTGTCAAGATGAACCAGCCCTGTAATGAACACTTCTCCTAAGATTCAGATACTCTTGGGTTTATTTCAAACATAAATAGAGTTATTCGCAATCATAATTAACAGTGCAACTCCTGCAGTCTGTAGTTTTAAGCCAAAAAATTAATGATAAACAGAATATACACCGTGCTACCCATGCTAAAACCTCTCAATAGAAGTAAATACTACTATAAATATTACGCAAACTCAGGTGATAGGAATTTGAAAGCAAAGCAGGTAATCTCAGACACAGCACCCACGCACCATCTCACACTACTTCATAACTTACAGAGGGAAATGCAGCATACGTTCCATCTAATGAGTATGAGACCCCCCAAGCCAGTTTGTTGGCAGTACCTGAATCAGAAGTAACCAGTATCTGCTTCACCTTTACAGATCGTGTGACAAGGGTTAGCTATGCTGCACCTACTGCGTTTTGTGTACTTGTGTTTGGCATAATTGTTTAACTTCCGGCTGCTATGGGAACCAGACACTGCATTGAAAACTTTGCTAATTTTCATTGTCAAGCAGCCAAGTAGACAATGTGCTTTGTTCCTCCGCCCACAACCTCAGAAAGACAATGCCAATAGTTCTCACGGGTTAGGACATTCAATATTCCGATTTGTTTGGACAGCTAGCACATTGCTTATCACTTAAACAGAGATAGAAAGGTGCAACACTCCACAAACAATCCTGTCAAGAACTGATACCCTACATTTACAATGTACAAATGTATGGCTGTGAACAAAAATCTGAAAATGTTCAAGGAAATGCCAGAACCTAGGAAACAAAGCCACATTTAATAGTTCAGCTGTGTTGTTCTAAAGCTATTAAATACCTCTATAAAACTGATTTAGGTCAAGTCTACTGCAGATGTTGTATGGATCATGTCAACAGAAGACATGATTGTCAACAAAAGCATTCCACCAGCATTAACAGTCATAAAAAATCCACAAAGTGATTATCTTTTAATATACAGACACTGTTAAATTATCATATTAATTACACTCCTTTAGTATTAACATGAAGGTCTGCCTAAAAACCACATATGGATGCAGATAAATAAATATTATGGATTAAATGCAACCTTATTTATTACAGACTTGTTGGTTTGCAAGTACATGCGAACATGCACCATATAGCTTAAATTGAACAGTTTTTGTTTGTAAATGTATCAAAGTTTAAGGATACTATATTTATGTATTATCTATATATAAGTTCCTCTGTAGAGTAAGATTTTTATAGGAGGGCTAGCAAAGGAGACAACTGCACCCTGATCTCTACTTAAGTCTTTTTGGGTGTTTTACTTAACGTATCATATATAAACCACCAGAGAGTCTAGAGTAGCAAAGACTTTAGGCAGCAACTGGATCCTTGTGTGTTTATGGTTTGCTTTTCTGTTAACATCTTTTGGACAGGAATGATTATAAATGCAATGAGTGCATGGTGGGCTTGTCCCAATATTCAGGGACTGTGGAGGAAAGTCCAAATTATTTGCAAGGTCACAGGCAGTGATGTCCTGCAAACTCTAGGTGTTGCCCTTTTGCACTTAACGGAGGACACTCTCTCTGGGATGAGGAAATTATTTGTACCCTTTTTCATTGCCACTAAATTATGCCTGGCTAAAAAGTGGAAGGAGGAAAGATTTTCAGTAGTAGTGGATATCTTGGACAGTCACATAGAACTCCACAGTCACATGGAGAAGATGTCTCATACTATAATATGCAACATGTCTATGATAAAACATGGACAATGTGGCTGTTCTCAGATCAGTATAGCTCCTTGGTGAGCACCGAGGGGGGGCAGGGGATGCCCAGAAGACAGGGGCTGGATGAGGGGGTGCCCAGAAGACAGGGGGACAGGTGAGACAGGTTTGAGAAGACTCCCCTGGGTAGTGTGGATGCTAATACACATTATACATAACATATTGCATATTGTGAATTTAGGAACTGAAAACATATTATCTGAAATTGGTAACCACTTATACAAGTTCATGGTATAGAGCCCCCATGTGGAATGTCTTCTAAATCTTATACATTTTATAAATTCTTGAGGTATATTACTGTCTTTTCACACACCCCTTTTTGTTTGTTTTTCTTCTTTTACCTTGCTGGATAATTATTCTTCCTCTTCATTTTGTCTTTAATGGCAGAACTACATGTGAAGGGATGCCTTAAGTCTGTAAACTTAAGCTCAACAGATTCTACACGATTAGACACAGTCCACAGTTACAAAATGTATAACTGTATACATGTGACGAAAGCTTGTTTAAGAATCATATGTTAGTCCTTTTCCGTCATGTAATGTAAGCGATCGCTCTCTCTAGTGTTACATTGTATATGTCTTGCCAGAAACATTTTACTTCTTTTTACATGGCAATTATCAACAGCAAAGATCTTTTGCAAGTTTAAAATCAAACAAAATCCAGTAAGTGTGTTGTGTGCCTTGTGTGTTTTACAAAGTCTCATTACTGGGCCACTTATATGCACATGTCCACTGGGCTGGGTATTCTCCAGATGTGCATTAATAATGCATGTATCTAAAGTCTGGGGATCTGACTGTTAAGGAAATTCTTTAACTAATTGTTTTTTTCTTACAAATTAATCTTCTTTCTAGGGTTGTTGTAGTGAGTGTCTCCGTCCTGTCCAATACCTTACTAGCCAAAAGTACCCACCTCATCTTAATTGATACGCTACACAGCACTCCTTATTCTTATGATTATAATAATTTTTTTTTAGAAAGCATTACTTTAGGATTAATATCTAGTTATTTTAAATTATTTAATTTGATTATAAGTTTTTTGTTAGAGTAAATGTAGGATGTCCTCCTTAATGCTTGACATTGTAGGCTTTGTTCTGCCATATCATTCATCTATAGAATTGAAACATAGACAGAAGGGAAACCAGGATGTACTTAAAAAAAATGATCTATACACTATGCTAGTAAACATATAGGACAAAAATGTGGAAGGTGTAAAAATCTTATCTGGAGGCAAATAGGGTGTACCTGCAAAACACTGTTAATGATCCTATAACAATGTAGGTGTAAGGTGTTGTATAGTAGTATACAGTTTTTGTACTTGTTAACTCACTTCTTCATGTCACAATTAGTGGAGACACCAACTAGAACATACACCTGTCTGGATATGGATAACTTGCAGCATAGAGCTTTTGTTGAGCATTCAAGTAAGGGAGCATTTGGGAAACAGTAAACATAATATGATGAAACTGGCAATTAACTCACAAAAGCCAACTAATAAAGGCTTTACCAAAACAGAGAATCCATGGAGCTAATTGACTGGGATTGTTTGCAGGAAGGAACACAGAGGAATCTCTTAAAACTAACATTAATGAAATCCACTTATAAGCATGTCTCCTTCGGTAACAGATACAAAAGAAGAAAATTAAACCCAATGCGGCTGAAAAGAACAGTGAGTCAGAATATAGGAAACAAAGAGAGTAAGATTTAAAGCACAAAGGGAGCTGCATCATTTACAAACTAGAAAGATGCTTACAAAGACTGCAAAAGGAAAATCAGAACAGCTTAAGTAGATAATGAGAAATGCATATCAAAGATCATAGCATCAGAGAGAGTGAGAGAGTGTGAATAAGAGTGAGTGAGTGAGAGAGCTAGAATGTGAGAGTGTGAGAGCATATGAGTGAGAGTATAAAAGAGCGTGAATAAACATGAGTGAGAAGGTGAGATAGTGAGAGCGTGAGTAAAGAGAGAGAGAGTGAGAGTGTGACTAAGAGTGAATTCCCACAGAAACCCCTTAAAAATCTTGTGCAAAGCCTTCCCAGGAGAGTGGAAGCTGTTCTAGTCATAAAAGTCCCTGTTGGTGTAATGGTCAGGTTTCCCATACTTTTGTCTAAATAAATTTAGTGAAATTGGAGAACTGGGCGATGGTAGATGAGATTTAATGCTGACAAATGCAAAGTTATGCATTTTGGTAAAATAAATCATTGTGTAAATTATACCTTAAAGAAGGGTTGTGTTAGAGAAGTAATTGAATGAAGGGAACTTGGGAAGAATTGTAGACAATAAACTTGGCAACAGTGTTTAATGTAAGGCAGCTGCAGATATTGGCATGCATAGGTATTGACTAACAGGAGAAGCACATAATTTTTCCTTTGTATAAGTCAATGGTAAGACCCCACCTTGAGTATGCAGTGCAGGTCTAGGCTACAAGGTTATGAAGAGAGGCTAGAGAATTGAATTTATTTCCACTACAAAACTATGGTATCTTAAAGGGGATATGATAGTATTATACAAATACATATGGGACAATACAAGCTTCTCTCTGATGACTTGCTCATTAACAGGAGTGTCCAAACAAGACGACATAATTGATTCAGACTTAAAGAAAGTAATTTTCAAGAACAATAACAATGTGGAATACACCACTTACAGACTAGTATGGGCCAGATTATTTTTTTTAACAAAGAAAAATATACAGGGATTTGTTATAGCTTGTTGATCCAGTAAGAAATCAGATTCAAGAAGGATTTTCCCTTGTTTGGCACACCATTCTTCTGGACAAACAGCAAGGTTGAACATGATGGACTTGATGAGCTTACTCTGTTATGTTATTCTTTTTTGCTGTTTATACAGGGAAAGGTACAACAAGTCAAGACATTCCATCATTTCTTCTCTTGACTTGGTGGACCAAATGTTTCTTATCTGCTTTCAAAATCTAAATTTCCATGAGTTAAGTTTGAGTCCTTCAACAGGAATAATGAGTAGACCAGGTGGGTCTAATGGTTCTTATCTGCCATCCAATTTAATATTTCTATGATTTAGGTTTGAGCCTTTACTTTAGAAATAATGTGCAAACTTGAAGGGCTGAATGGTCATCTGCCATCAAAGTCTATGTTTTTAAGTTAAAACTTAAACATACTCATTTTTGTAACTAGTGCACCCAATTAAATTTTGAGGAGTCTGCTTGTATATTAAACGAGTTTCCTAAGCCTGTTCGTGTTTCAAGAGCCTCATCTCACTTACATCTTATCATTATGCTTATGTTAAAGGGTTCTTTTATGGAAAGGGCTGATTGATTTTAGTACTCAGTAATAGCAGAGCACTCAAACACTTGATAGGGCTCAGTGCATTAGCCCCGACATAGTGCTTGTTTTGGTCCAAGGTACTTTCTTTCCATAATCACAGTGTTGTTTACTTTCCTGACAGAGCGAGAGCTTGCACGCTTCTCACAGACGTCAGCATCTGCAGGATTTTTTCCATAGTTCAAAAGTCTCTCCCTTTTTACACTACTGTCTGCTCCTGTCCTGATGTTCACCATATTCTCTGCTCTGAAGGGTATCATTTGCCATCAAGGATGTTCGCAGAACCTGAGAGGAAGGTAAAGCTCCTTATGTATAATATATTTTTGCTCATCGCTCCGCACTACCTGCTTCTTTGTAGCACACATGGTGCTTAGGTTCCCTTGAGCTGTTGTCTGTTCATGTATTGCCACTCTGTCTTTAATGACCTTAGTGTTACCAGGCTTCTCTTAAATAACTCCTCTTCTTAGATAACTTAGATAATGTTTCTAGATATTACAGCCTAATCTTTTCCCTCACAGTTAGCCATAACACACCAAGTGAACTACAAACAGCAAGTGATCTACAAACTTCCATTATCCTTTGCCTCATGGGCAGCCTAGATGGACCAAATGGTTCTTATCTGCCGTCAAATTCTGACATTAAATCGGACATAGCTTAGGAACTTGTTTATAAATAATAATGATGTCATCTAAAATGGCTTTTGTGTTGCTCCTCAAGTTTTACAGTAAATGACATCTTGTGTATATTATTATTATATTTTGCTAAAATTTTAGTACTTAAGGACACATACTAATAGTCGAAAACAACACAGAATATTGAGTGCGGTTGTATGTGCGGTATACAGGTTACCACACATCAAAATAGTAAAGTAAGCTCTTTTGCAAGGTTTCGATATTTGCTGATCACTAGCCAGGGATGTTTTAACTGAGTCATTTATAAAATAGCCACATATTTCTACCTGCATATTTGGAACTGTGCTTATGTTAAATAAAGCACCATATTTATGACCACTTTATTTTTACTTAATGATCCAATGATGTACATTAATCAAATAATGCCACAATGTTTATATATCTACAATGCTAAAATGAAAACACAGAAAGAGTATCCTCATTATTAAGAAAACTTTATATATTCTTGCAAATTACTGAAATATACATTAAAATGTTCTTTATTGTGGAATGACTTCCACACATACATACGGTGCATACATTCATACAAAGTACTCCCTGAAGTATTCTTCCAAATGTGTAATCTATTTGACTTTTAGTTTTATTTTATTTAGTGTGTCTCGGCTGTTTGTCATACTAGCTGCAATATGGTAAGACCATTGCTAGAAATTGGAGGTCTGACTTTACTATTTTGTAATTGTTGGCACTACATACTACGTAACAACATGCAGATCCTCAATCATAAAGTGAAAGTCATGTATGTGTTATTGATTCATACATTTTTTAATACATCGAGTCACACGTTTCATAGTGACCTTGCAATGTAATAGTATATAGTAATGTTACTGGAGCTTGGTTGCCATGGTACAAATTAGCCGTCACTAAGTGATGACTGAGGGCCCCGGTATCACTCATTGACGCCAGAAATGGAAGAACAAGTTGCCATGGCAACTTTCCTGAACAAATATTGGACAATCTGCTTGAACGCTGTTTACCTGCCACAGGAAGCAAGAAAGGTTGAACTTGCTGTACTTTGCTAAAAATCTAAAAATAATGTAATAAATATAATGTATGCCGAAAGACACAATTCAATATTATCATATCCTGGACAGTTTCATTTGTAAATGTGCTGCTACATATTTATCAAGTATCATTTAATTTGATGCACTGTGATTTTAGTGTATATTTTTGAAAGAGGCCCAATCACATATGATGGTTTTTGGACATGGATTTTTGACCTGATGACCAGGATAGAGATCCTTTGATAGCACTGTTCCACATTTTCCCTGAAGGTCTCTCTAGACTATTGACAAAATGATTGGGATATATAAAAATATTGGCTAAAAAAGAAATAGTCCATCGTTGGAAGTGGCTGACCCACTATCCGTGCTCCAGATTATAAAAAATCTCATTTGTGAAAAGTGTTTGACATATTTATTGGTAGAAATGGATCTTCTCAAAGTTTTGCTGGAAAATGACTATGACTGTGGGGTTAGAAATCTCTTTTCTCAATGTCGTTCCTCCCATGTGCCAACAGTGGGTTACATCTGGGCTATCCAGCTGGGCCCCCGTATCATTTTTACTTACTTACATAAGCTTATTGTCTTTTTTTCTGTGTATGATTAGCTGGTTCTTGTTTCTTTTTAATAAATGTAAAATCTTTTAATTAGAACAATCTTGCAGGTAAGCTTAGAAATCAGATAGCATGTATTAGTGATACCTGACAAAAGCTAAATATTTGATACATGTATGCTGTAGATTGATAATTCTTTTACTTTATTACAATTAATTTGGCATGTTCATTTGTCTATAACAACTTTTATTTCATACATTCACTCATACATTCACATTGTATTTCAGCGATTCCGGGTCATGTATCTCTAGTTCCCATCTGGATGTCCTGAACTCTCTGTGATGTAATATATCCTGCAAAGCATTTTAAAATATAACGTTAAAAAAGTCACCTTATGACCATCAATAGTACCATTCCATTGGTTGCCATGGTGATAACACAATTAAAACTTTGCATTAGAATCACTTTTGTTATAGGTAACCCCTATGTGTTATTTAGCAAGAAATTGTTTCATAATTTAATTTATGTGATGATTCTCTTGTGATCGGGCACACACAGTCAAGTGAAATATTATTGAACAATCTTATATACAATTTACGAGCAAGAATAAGTTCAAGTTAAGCTTAATTTTAAACTAAAAAATAGAAGAAAATGTTAAGTGCCAACTGTGAAATTTTAAGTGATGGCTACATGATTACAGCAGCGGTTCTGGTATATGTTGCCAGTTTTAAAGGCTATACAAAGCAGCAACCTACATTTTTTATTAATGCAGTGATCTAGGCTAGATCCATAACTAAGGATCTTGATGTCTGAGGCAAGCAAAAATCCAGAGGGTGTAGGAGGGTAGCCGATATCAGTGGGCTAATGATGACCGGATCACTTCTGACCAATAGGAGTGATCTGATCATTATGACAGCCACTTGATGTCCCCCTCCCATTAGTGACAGCTGTCACAGAGAAAGGGGTCATCCAAGGTAAAGAAACACACAAATTATGAATGAAACCCCCCCAACCATTTTATTATTGAGGAAAGGAATGCAAAGAGACAAGAACATTGATCTTTCTCTAAAATATACTAATCAAGAAACATATTGTTGTAAAGATTGTATTCAATCATGTACTCACTATCCAGACCACAGTCTACATGTGCATTCACCCTAAATGCACTTGTACAGATGGTACAGGAAATAATATTAATGTGTATCCACAAAATTGCTATTATGCAATCCAGATTATCTGCTAAATTACAGATTCCAGACTGGTTAGGCTAAAGTAAATGTGATTTGCATGTAGCTGGTTGTAGAAAAGTTTGGGTATGCATGACAATACAGATCGACTGTACAGGAGAGGTATTATGAAAGAATGGATGAAGAAAACACAAAGTAAAAGCTAAAAAATAGCTCAGCTAATATTCTCTAGCCTTATTAGCCTTCCCAGAATGCATTGTGCTAGAGTGTAATAAATTGAAATACACTCACATTAGAGTAGATGAAGCACAGCTGTCTTAGAGGATAACAATATGGTAAGCAGTGGTATTGTGTATTTCCCTCTTATATTAGCAATTCCTCCATGAGCCTTGTTTGTCATTTGAGTTGACTCAAATCCAAATATTTGATTTGAATGTCTTAACCGGAGTACCAGCCATTATTTCTATTTTCAGTAATGCTCTTTTCTTTCGTTCTCAGTGCTCTCTTCAGTTTTTGGAGTTCTCATTTTGGGAGGTCCGAAATTCCAGAAGCCGTCTGTCCACGTTGAGGAAGAAGTTCAAAGCTTCTAAATCCTTCTACATCAACCGCTCACTGGAGACAAGGGAGGTAATAAAAAAGCCTGGGGTCTTGTGGTACCTTATAGTTCTCCACTGCATTGTAGACTGCAAACAAAAATCCACTGTTTTTCAAGAGCCATTTTAAAACAGAAAACCAGTGTTTTGTGTATAGTCAATTTAGGGATGCTAATAGTAAGTAATTTTTTTTCTGTAATGTTATCTTTATCTCTTACTTTAATTATTATTTTCCAACACAGGTAGGATATTATAGAGGTTATCTAGTAGATATCACTAGAAGCTTTAGGGGGAGTACTATGGTGCACATTTTTCCTGCCTCTGATATTTAGTATTGAGAAGCATAGAACACAAACCTCTGCAGTTTTTATGTTGCAATTTCACAAGATTCACATCAAAATAAAGTATCATTTTAACAGAACTTGGTAAAAACCACAGATGATCTAAGCCACATTGTGAATAAGCCAACAAGAAAGACACAGATAAGAGCATGATATTCCCAGAGATGCCTTTAGCAATAATACAAAGATGTACTCCTGGTGGTGTGGTGGGACGATTTGCAGGGAGACTGTACTGCTTCATTTTAGACACTTTAGGAAAAATAAATTGGTTTCTTTGTATAAAGAGGATATCAAAATGACCAAGAACTGTTTGGAGCACTTGGAAGCGCTGCTTTACTTGTGTCAGATTTGGACCAAGAGACGTAATGTACCCACAGATAACATTAGCTTGAGTTGTCCACTTTATTCTCTCCACAGTCTTCCAACATAACACACGTGGCTTTCTGGGGCACATATTTTTACACTGATTGTAAATGAGAGTCATGTTTGTTTGTTTTTTTTTTTGTTAATAATGTTTTGGCATTATCCCTACAGCTGTTTGCACATGTGGCATACGCTTTTGACTCTTGAGTCCAAGTGATGTTAATAGATATCCATCAGTTTGCCAGTTTCTTCAGTACACATTCGAGACGCATAAAACTGTAAGAACTAACAGGCAGAGGAGACAAACCCTGGAGTATACACTGCCTACACATGCTGTGTAGTACAGACTCTTGCAAAGTGAACTCACATTGATTTCAGTAGGAGTTCAGTTTGCATATATATGTGCTGCAGAACACAAGTGGATAGTGCATACAGTAAATACATTGGAGTAACATGGGCTCCAATGTGCATTTACTTAAATGGGTGCCAGAGTGCTCCCTTAAGGAGGGACAAGATTTGAAAATGACACCTAGGCTAGGCAGTAGAATTGGAGACATTGATGGGAGATGTAGTCGTTAACTAAAGAGTTAATTAGAGAGTATCTGAAGGTGGATGTTTAAAGTAGCCCTTTTTTATATAGGCTGAACTTTACTGGGAGAAAAGGCATACAAAGAAAGAAGAGCAAGAGGCTTAAGTCTGAGCTTTGTATTGCAAATTTTACATATTATACTAAAGACCATCTAGATCACAGCCCACATGTACAATCACCCTAAACGCGCTTGTACAGATGGTACAGGAAATAATACTGATATGTGTCCGCAAAATTATTATTATGCAATCGTGAGATTGTCTGCTACGTTGCACATTCCAGACTGGTAGGGTTAAAGTAAACATCATTTAGACGGGCAGGGTTGCGTGGAAATTTTGGATGTGTGGTAGTATAGATTGACTGTACAGAAGTGTCACCTTTCGCCGGTGGGTCTGTCCAAGGGGCTCCGCTGCTGCCGCCCGGCCGTCTCACGTCCCGCTCCCTCGGGTGGGGGCGTCCTCGAGGGTGCCCACCGTCGGGTCCTCCAGCCATGCTCGCCGCCGTGGATCGCCCTCTTCGCCGTCCTCGGCCGTCCTGGCGACTGTCTCTCCTGCCGGGGGGTCCTGGAAGAGTTCTGCTGCCGTCCTGGATGCACTGGAGGTGCACACACGTGCACACTGTCATGGCGGCCAGGAATCCCATACCCAGCAACTGCGTATGTCACGCTAGGGGGCGGGTCCTCCCGCTTTTTATCTGATTGGCTGATTATTGCCTGCAGCTGTTTGGCACCAAATTTAAACCCCCTGCTCACTCTAATCTGAGCCCTTGTGTGGTACAAACGTTATCGCTGTCGCAGTGTGTTATAGGCTGATTTACTGGTTTCCTGACTCCTGCTTTGTTCCTGACTACTATCTGATCGCCGCCTGGATTGACTTTGGATTGCTTTTTGGATTTTGCCTGTTTGCTGTCTGCCTCGACCTTGGACTGTGACCTGTTTATGCTATTGGAACTTTCCTGCTGTTGTCCCACTATTCCTCCTGCTACTACCCGTCCTGATATCCCACTATTCTGCAAACGGGACCCGTCTCTCATCGAATCGTTACAGTACACAAGGGCCATTTAATGGATCCCGCAGAAATGGATCAGCTGTTTCGGTCACAGGAGGCAAGAATGCAAGGACTGGATCATCGTATGGATCAATTGGCGCAAGCCCTGCAAACTCTCCTCACACGCACTGATCCGCTGGCAGGTACCGCTACTCCTCCTGTTAACCCACAAGTCACCACACCGCCTGCTGCGGCTATACCGTTACGCCTACCACTTCCACCCCGTTATGGTGCGATCCAGTTTGAGCTGATGCCTTCTATGTTTCCGTCTGACCGAGCCCGCATCGGCTATATTATTTCACTCCTGACAGACCGAGCCCTAGCCTGGGCTTCGCCTCTTTGGCAAAAAGAGTCACCTTTAATCAATGACTAACGTGACTTTTTTTGGCTACCATGCAAAGAATCTTCGACTTGCCAGGTCGTGAGGCTACAGCTGCTGCATCACTCATGTCTCTCCAACAAGGCTCCCATTCCTTAACAGACTACGCCATAGAATTCAGAACGGTAGCCGCTGAACTGGGTTGGAACAATGAAGCCCTAGTTGCTGCATTCATGCATGGCCTATCTGAGAAGTTGAAAGACGAATTAGCAGCCAGAGAAGTGCCTGAGGACCTGGAGGATCTAATATCATTCGTATCACGCATAGATCTGCGCCTCAGAGAGCGACAATCACAAAAGGAGAAACAAAGGAAACCTCTTATACGGCTAGCTCCCCGATTCTCCAATTCCACACCCCAGAGACTAGACCCAGAGGAACCTATGCAATTGGGTGCTACCTCCTTAACTGAGCAAGAAAAGACTCATCATCGCACTGAAGGCCTCTGTCTGTACTGCGGAGGTAAGGGACATTTCGCTAGATATTGCCCGAACAAGCCAGGAAACGCCCGCACCTAGGTAGGATCAGGGGACCTACTCTGGGTGTTCTTTGTATCTCCCCTGAGCACCAGATCAAACGCATGACGGTTCCTGCCTCATTATCTTGGGAAAACACCAGGGTAAACGTAGAGGTACTCATCGATTCCGGTGCTGCCGGTAATTTCATCGACTCCACGTTTGTTACCCGGTATAACATACCGCAGGTCAAGAGACGTACACCACTGACATTGGAGGCAATTGATGCTAGACCTCTAAGCCCTTCCACCGTTACCCATGAGACAGAGGCCATCTTCTTTCATGTAGGGGCACTGCATCAAGAGGTTATGAACTTCAATGTGATTACATCTCCTTCCTGTCCTGTGGTGATTGGATTTCCTTGGCTCCAGAAACACAATCCGACGATAGACTGGAGAACTGCTCAAATCGTGTCTTGGGGTGAGGACTGTCAAAATCGCTGTCTTTGTAAGGTCTCGCCCGTACACAGTGTCACTATGTCTCCTCTCTCCACCAGAATTCCGAAACCGTATCAAGCATTTGCGGATGTTTTCAGTAAGAAGGAAGCGGATCGCCTACCACCCCATCGTCCCTACGACTGCCCAATCGATTTGTTGTCTGGAACCACACCTCCTAGGGGCAGGGTATATCCTCTTTCGAAACCAGAGAATGAGGCTATGGAAGCCTACATCAAGGAGAATTTGGAGAAAGGCTTCATCAGAAGGTCCACTTCCCCGGCAAGAGCGGGATACTTCTTTGTGAAAAAGAAAGAGGGGGATTTAAGACCATGTATTGATTACCGTGGTTTGAACCAGATAACAATAAAAAGAAATATCCCATACCTCTGATTCCTGAATTATTTGACCGTTTAAAGGGGGCTACTGTCTTCACAAAACTTGATCTCAGAGGGGCCTACAACCTTGTACGGATACGTGAAGGACATGAATGGAAGACCGCCTTCAATACCAGGTCAGGTCACTATGAATACCTGGTCATGCCATTCGGGCTCTGCAATGCCCCAGCAGTGTTCCAAGACTTTATTAATGATTGCCTCAGAGAATACCTCTCCCAATTCGTTTTAGTATATCTTGACGACATCCTAATATATTCACCGGATCTCCAGACGCATCGCCGGCACACTACCCTTGTTCTTCAAAGATTAAGGGAGAACGGACTCTATGCTAAGCTTGAAAAATGTCAGTTTGAGGTTTCCAAAGTTGCTTTTCTTGGTTACATCATCAGTCCGTCCGGTTTCGAAATGGATCCTACCAAATTGAACGCCATCCTTCACTGGCCTAAACCAGATGGCTTAAAACCTCTTCAGCAATTCTTGGGCTTTGCGAATTATTACAGGCGTTTTATCCGGAATTTCTCACTGGTCGCAGGTCCTCTCACAGCCCTTACTAAGAAGGGGGCCGATGTACACAACTGGCCTAAAGAAGCATACCAAGCTTTTCAGAAACTCAAAAAGGCATTTACCTCTGCTCCGGTCCTGGTTCACCCTGACCCGTCTCTTCCATTCACCCTTGAGGTCGATGCTTCAGAGAGTGGAGCGGGAGCTGTACTATCCCAAAGAAAATCTTACTCTAGTCCGCTACACCCATTTGGCTTCTTCTCTAAGAAATTCAGTTCATCCGAAAGGAATTATGATGTGGGAAACCGGGAACTCCTAGCCATCATTCTTGCCTTGGAGGAGTGGAGACACCTCTTGGAAGGCACCACCATTCCGATAACCATCATTACAGATCACAAGAATCTATCCTATCTGAGCACAGCTAAACGCTTAAATCCTCGACAGGCCCGGTGGGCACTCTTTTTGTCACGCTTTCAATATATCATTACTTACAGACCCGGCTCCAAGAATACCAAGGCTGATGCTTTATCCCGTCAACACGCTACTATCATGGAGGAGGAATAGATCGAAAAAGAACCCATTATTCCAAAGAACAGGATACTGGCCATGGTTAAAACAACACTTGAGTCTCCTCTGATAACCAGACTCAAGGCTATGCAACACCATCTTCCTACCAACCTACCACAGGGAAAATTGTTTGTGCCCATGCGGGAGAGAATCCCTCTCATGTCTATCCATCATAATACTTTACCTACTGGACATCCAGGTGTTTCTCGAACCATTTCCTTGATCAAAAGATCATACTGGTGGCCTACCATGAATAAGGACATCAAGGAATATGTGTTAGCCTGTCAAGCCTGCGCCAGGGTGAAGACACCTCGCTCAATACCTTCTGGTCTGTTACAACCACTTCCTCTACCCGAACAACCTTGGACCCATCTGTCAATGGATTTTATTGTGGACTTGCCGCCTTCCAATAGATATACTACTATTCTGGTTGTGGTCGATAGATACTCGAAAATGGCTCATTTCGTTCCACTTCTTGCTTTACCTACAGCACCAGCACTTTCTTCTATCTTCATAAGAGAGATCTTCCGATTGCATGGACTACCTAAAGAAATTGTCTCAGACAGAGGGAGCCAATTCGTGTCAAGATTCTGGAGAACGTTCTGCTCTGAGATGGGAATCAAGTTATCGTTTTCGTCTGCCTACCATCCCCAATCCAATGGGGCAGCAGAGAGGACCAACCAATCACTGGAACAGTACCTTCGCCTTTTTATTTCAGACCATCAGGACAATTGGTCCGATCTTCTTCCCTGGGCCGAATTTGCCTTCAACAATGCTACTCATGAGTCCACTAAAACATCTCCGTTCTTCTGTTGTTCCGGTGTACAGCCACATTTCCTACCTGACTCCTTCCAAATGAGTAACATTCCTACTCTGGATGACAGATTGGCGGAATTAAGAAGGACCTGGAATACAGTTCGGAAATCGCTACAGTGGGCTACCCAGAAACAAAAGAAATACGGAGACAAAAGAAGAGGTGGAACACCCTCATATCTCCCGGGTGACCGTGTATGGCTAGCCACTAAGAACATTAGGTTGCGTGTCCCTTCATCCAAACTTGCCCCTAGATACATCGGTCCTTACAAGATCCTCAGACGCATCAACCCAGTGGCTTACGAGTGGCAACTGCCTCCGACTTTAAGGATATCCCGGGTATTTCATGTGTCCCTCCTGAAACCCCTTCACTGTAACAGGTACACCACTCTGGATCCTGTTCCGGATAAGGTCCAGGTTCATAGTCACGACGAGTATGAGGTGCGTTCTATACTGGACTCCCGTTTCCACAGGGGCTCTTTACAGTATTTGGTCCATTGGAAGGGTTATGGACCCGAGGAACGTTCCTGGGTGTCGGCCAAGGATCTTCATGCCCCACATCTGGTGAAAGGTTGCCATCGCCGCTTTCCTTCCCGTCCTGGTTGTGCCCGTCCGGGGTCCGGCCCTTGCGGAGGGGGTTCTGTCACCTTTCGCCGGCGGGTCTGTCCAGGGGGCTCCGCTGCTGCCGCCCGGCCGTCTTACGTCCCGCTCCCTAGGGTGGGGGCGTCCTCGAGGGTGCCCGCCGTCAGGTCCTCCAGCCATGCTCGCCGCCGTGGATCGCCCTCTTCGCCGTCCTCGGCCGTCCTGGCGTCTGTCTCTCCTGCCGGGGGGTCCTGGAAGAGTTCTGCTGCCGTCCTCGATGCACTGGAGGTGCGCACACGTGCACACTGTCATGGCGGCCAGGAATCCCATACCCAGCAACTGCGTACATCACGCTAGGGGGCGGGTCCTCCCGCTTTTTATCTGATTG
The DNA here is from genome assembly GCA_023333645.1 of Sceloporus occidentalis. NCBI lineage: Eukaryota > Metazoa > Chordata > Lepidosauria > Squamata > Phrynosomatidae > Sceloporus > Sceloporus occidentalis. The sequence goes on from JALMGF010000028.1 coordinate 1,980,107, forward strand.
GCTGATTCTTGCCTGCAGCTGTTTGGCACCAAATTTAAACCCCCTGCTCACTCTAATCTGAGCCCTTGTGTGGTAGAAACGTTATCGCTGTCTCAGTGTGTTATATTCTGATTTACTGGTTTCCTGACTCCTGCTTTGTTCCTGACTACTCTCTGATCGCCACCTGGATTGACTTTGGATTGCTTTTTGGACTTTGTCTGTTTGCTGCCTGCCTCGACCTTGGACTGTGACCTGTTTATGCTATTGGAACTTTCCTGCTGTTGTCCCACTATTCCTCCTGCTACTACCCGTCCTGATATCCCACCATTCTGCAAACGGGACCCGTCTCTCGTCGAATCGTTACAAGAAGAAGCAAGATGAAAGACAGAAAGAAGAAAATACAAAATGAAAAGCCATAAAAAAAAATAAATGTAAATACGCAATATTTGTGCGTTGCTTTCCCAGGATAAAAATTTATAAAAATGGCATTAAAAGTGAATGCTTTATTTTCAGATAAAATATTCCATAAAAGCAAACAGTCTTGAATTTTTTAAACGTCCATTACAATTTGATTAGTATTATCTAGTGTTTAACCCCTTCGTGACAAAGGCTGATTCTATTTTTTGTACCCTTCGTGACAATGGCTGTTTTATCGTTTCTGCGGTGTTTGTGTTTAGCTGTAATTTTCTCTTAACCCATTTACTAAACCCACACAAGTTATATATTGTTTTTTTCAGGACAAGAAGGGCTTTCTTCAGACACCATAATTTTTTATATATGATGTAATTTTCTATAATAAAAATAATAAAATATGACGAAAAATTGAAAAAAAATCACTTTTATTTGAAAAATCTTTTATTCATCATAAAAAACTACTGAAAAAACCTGCTAAATAGATTCTACTATTTGTCCCGAGTTTAGAAATACCCAATGTTTTTATGTTTTTTTGCTTTCTTCTACACGTTATGGGGCAATAAGTACAAGTAGCGTTTTGCTATTTCAAAACCATTTTTCTCTGAATCTGGTAATTCTGTCTCCATGTGGTATTTGGGGCATCTTTGAAGCCAGCAAATTAAATTTACCCCACCAAACCATATATTTTTGAAAACTAGACACCCCAGGGTATTTTAGATGCTGATAGTTTAACCCTTTCCATGCACTAATCCTACCACCAACCCTTGTCAAAGTTTGTGATAGTAATTGTTTTTGCTGTTTTTTAAACATACTTTGTACTTCAGGTGTAAAATTACAGCTCCTGGTATGTTGTTGCTGTCACACAACACCCCGATATGTGTTCAGCAACATCTCCTGAGTACATTGATACCCCACATGCATGGGTTTGTCAGATTGTTTGGGGGCAAAAGGGCCAAATTTGGAACATGCCTCCTCAGCCGTATACCGCTGCATGGCAACAATTGCAGCAAAAATAGTGGGGAAGGAAAGGGTTAATGGCTCTAATAAAAAAAATTAAAAAAACCCTAAAAAAAAAGTAAAAAAATAAAAAAAAGTAAAAATTTTTTTTTTAAAAAAAGAACCCCAAAAACAATTGCCACTATGCAAGATCACTGTTTATGCAGTGATCAATGGCAATGAAGGGGTTAATATTAAATGGGTGGCTCTTATAAGAGCCTTTGGATCAATATATATATATATTATTGAGAATACCTGAAAACACACTGATCTGTCTCTCTCCCTCACTAGAAGCAAGTGAAGGAGGGAGGCAGATCCAATACTGATCAAAGGCAATGTTTAGAAAACATTGCCTTTGATTTAGCAAATCATGATCACTCTTATGAGTGATCTGACCACTAGGGGTGTTATTCACTGGATGTCCATGACATCCAGCAACACCCCCCCCCCCGATGATGACAGCAGGCTCCGCCCCCGGCTTGATGGGCGCCGCCATCTTGAAACACCGCGTGTGTTTTGAAGACGCCGGTACCGGGAAGGTAAGTTAAGCATTTAGGAAGCGATCGCGGGTCGCTTCCTTTGCTAAACAGGTGTTGCAAAGATGCCTCGATACTGAGGCATCTTAGCAACACCAGCTAAGCAAAGGAAGCGACTCGCGATCGCTTCCTAAACCCGTTTTTCGGCGGCGAGCGCCGCCATGTTTGAAAGACGTGCAGTCTTTCAAACATGTTTTTTTATTTGCTCCTAGGAGCGATCGGGGGGGGCCGGGAATGTTTTTTTTGGTGTTGCTCAATGCCTCGATGTCGAGGCATTAGAGCAACACCGTTTGAGTGAAAAAATCGATCACGGATCGATTTTTGTCACCCGTTTAAAGACGTGCCGGTCCTGGCACGTCAATTGTCATAATCGTCACGATTTTCGGTGACGTGCCCGGACCGGCAATTGTCATCAAGGGGTTAAATAAAAAAAATAAAGTCTAGACATTACATGTTTTTGTTACTTAGTTCTTCTTAGTAGCAAATGAATGTTCCAAATGGATGGAGTGACCTTTTCCTGGATTTAATCTTGTATAATTAGGTAAAGGAGAAGACTCTTGTTTGTGCAATAGTGAAACAACATGGTTGCAATTAGCATCTCTGTATGTTGTCAACAAGTTTGTCTGAGATAGTCCCAAACACAACATAGGAAATCAGCTGTCTTGATGATAGGGGTTTTGTTAATTACGGAAAGAAGTTTCTTATTGTAGTATATTATAATTAGATTTTTTTAACCATTGTTTGAAGCCACCTTGTAAATGTAATGCCAAATGGGTGAGATCTAGTCTGCCATGAGGGATGGTAGGAAAATGTTTTGCATGTAGGGAAGAGTCTCAGATAGACCATGTCTGACTTGCTTACTTTCTTTTAAGCTATGAAAAAAGTTTGTGGTTAGGGCATGGGTTTTGTGATACCCCAAAGATTTAAAATGTCATATAACACTTGTCTGGCTGCAAGTCCTGAAAATAGGGTTGCTTATGAAAAGTGAAAGTAGTAATTGTGGAAAACTGAGTTTCTTTATTAGTGCATCATATGAAATAAGTATTCTTGCAATGAGTATCTATCTCTCCGAAACATGATGGATGAAACATTGGGGGCTAGCAAAATGTTCCTCAAGGAAGAGCTTTAAACAAATATTATTAGAAGATGCGTGGATCTTTGTATTAATAGAAGATCAGCGGTGCAGATTATGAAGGGAACCATTGGCATTACTTAAAATGGTTAATTATATTGATATGGCTTATGAAATTGAGACAGTTTCTTTCTTCTATATCCTGTGAAAGTTATGCAATTATTGGGTTATAGTTGAATTTTAACCATGGTATATTGGTCTAAATATGTCTTTGTAACGCATTGTACTCATGGCACTATCATATTTGCTACGTTCTGTAATTACTGTTTGATGAGTCTTAAGTGTTCATCGTTTTTAGAGTACAGTGCATCATGTACTTATAAAAATGGCTTAAACAGAGGAAATTAAATCATGGGTGATGGAATCAGTACACTTGTAGCTCACATAGCTGCAAGCATGAAGCAATATTGCTTTACGTGGAAAATAAGAAAGAAACATGAGAGGTGATTATGATACAGCTCTGTAACGTATCCACGTTTGTCACATATGTCATGATTATAATTTTCATGCAAGAGAAGGGAAGAGTTTTTCTTCTTCTGCAAACCCAACTTCCTTCTGTGGGCTGGTTTCCATGGCAACACTTCCTGTGGCTTTGATGGAAAGAGGTAGTGTGGCTTTTGAGGATGCCAAAGACTGACAAAGCAGGGTGGTGTTAGTTTCTCCACTTAAGAAATACTCTCGTCTAAACGATGAGCCATTAAAACAGAATACAACGGGATGCTGGGCAAAATGAAATACCTGGACATTCCTAAGGGCCGAATGGTAAGTGACTCATTAAAACATTAGAGGCAGGTGACAAGAGCAGGTATGGCATTACCTTGTGAGCAAACGTCTATCTACTTAGCCATGGATTCCCGTTTACTATATATGCCGCCCACACTCAGCTAAGTTCTGTTTAATTCTAATCATTCTGTGCATGCTGTGAGCCAAGAGCTACATTCTAATGTTTTTGAGAATGTTTACAAAGTCCTTGTAGATTTTTTTGCAAGTTTCAACTATGCAGTAAACACATTATGTAGCAATCTAAAAATCTAGACAAAAACTTGTAAACAGATAGAAGCATGCCAACATCTGTCTGCTTGCTTGTTCGGGTTTTTTTTGTAAGGAATAGGGACATATGACTGCATATTTCATGCAGAAATAAATGCAGCATTAATGTATGATATTTTCGTATTCTGTCACATAAAATTCATAACTTGCACCTACTTCTTAATATGTTAGACATTGTGACCAGTGAATCAACACTGCTAATATTTGAGTGTTTTTGTGATGCTCTGAATCAGGGGAAGCCAACTGGTACCTCTCCAGCTGGTGTGGAGCTATGTAACCCAGTGGGTTGGAGATCAATGCCTACGGATTCTATCCTCACTCCTTTGCCCTTCCATGCATGGTCTGGCTATGTATCTTCCAGTAGTGTGCCAAGGCGCAATTGGTTAGTTGGAGAGCTAGAAGCACTGAACTTTAAAGGAAGACATTCTTATTTCTGCATTGAGCTGAAAGCTGAAACCAAAAATCAATGAGATATGGTTCCCAAAGCCAAAGATAAGCCCAGAATCATAGAATTGTAGTTGACAAGAGCAAGAGCCAACCTTGCCCCAAGGACAGCCCAGAACCGAAATGTGAGGGAAGAAATTCCCTGCACAATGGGGACCAACCACAGGCATAGGTTTCGGCCCTTATTGGGCAGACAGACAGAGAGCCCGCTTGGAAGGGCACGACAGACAGACAGAGAGCCCGCTTGGAAGGACACGACAGACAGAGAGCCCGCTTGGAAGGGCACGACAGACAGCCCGCTTGGAAGGGCACGACAGACAGAGAGCCCGCTTGGAAGGGCACGACAGACAGAGAGCCCGCTTGGAAGGGCACGACAGGCACACAGCCCGCTTGGAAGGGTACGACAGGCACACTGCCCGCTTGGAAGGGTACAAAAGGCACACAGCCCACTTGGAAGGGCACGAAAGGCACACAGCCCGCTTGGAAGGGCACGAAAGGCACACAGCCTGCTTGGAAGGGCACGAAAGGCACACAGCCCGCTTGGAAGGTTACGAAAGGCACACAGCCCGCTTGGAAGGGTACGAAAGGCACACAGCCCGCTTGGAAGGGTACGAAAGGCACACAGCCCGCTTGGAAGGGTACGAAAGGCACACAGCCCGCTTGGAAGGGTACGAAAGGCACACAGCCCGCTTGGAAGGGTACAAAAGGCACACAGCCCGCTTGGAAGGACACAAAGCAGGGAGTCCACTTGGAAGGACACAAAGCAGGGAGTCCACTTGGAAGGACACAAAGCAGGGAGTCCACTTGGAAGGACACAAAGCAGGGAGTCCACTTGGAAGGACACAAAGCAGGGAGTCCACTTGGAAGGACACAAAGCAGGGAGTCCACTTGGAAGGACACAAAGCAGGGAACCAGGAACAGTACAGGTGCAGAGCCACAGCAGGAAGGTCCATAGACTTCAATACAAAGGCCCTGACTGAAGGGCAGGGCAGGTTCATAAAGGCAGGGTAATCCAGGTAGCAAGGCCCAGCTGGATGTAGACTAGGGCTCAACCCAGGTAACAAGGCACACCTGAGTTCTGAGTGCTCCAGAGGGCGGCCACTAGTGGTCGCAGATGTAAACGCCACAGGTATAAAAAAGCCATGGTTCAGGTAGCGAAATATTGGTTCCTGACATCCTCACTGTAAAGAATCCCTTCCTTTGTCGTCTATGAAACCTGCGCTCTTCCAGTCTCAGAGGGTGACCTCTGGTTATTTGTATATTTCTGTTAATGAACAGGTCACTGAAGAGCTCTTTATATTGGCCCTGCATATATTTATATAATGTTATCATATCCCCTCTAAAGCCGAGAGAATATAATTAGGACCCCCAATGTTCTGTCATTGGTAAGGGACAGGGTACCTTATAATACTGACGTGTCATGATTATTCCCTTCACTGATTGTAGAACTCATAAGGGTTGGTGCCTTCTTCGTCCTGTTACCAGTGGGTATACGCGGTAGTATACTCCAGTGAGCACAAAGAGGATATGTTTAGTAATACCAAGCACCCAATCTACTGTTTCATTACACATTGTTAAATAGAAAATTACTTTTGTTTTGGTGTAGTTACATATTTTGTTTGATAAAATGTGATCTGCATACCTGGGAACTCTTGACACACCCTGCTCCCCTCCCATTGTTTTCCATTAAATGGGGGTGTTTCCCGCAGCGGGAACTCCCCCGACGTCACGGGACCGCCCACCGACATCAGCGCGACCACCCACCGACGTCAGCAGGACCGCCCGTCAACGTCAGCGGGACCGCCCGCTGGCGTCAGTGTGCAGTCCTGGCCGCGTCCCGCAAGGCAAGGCTCTGGGTAGCTGGAGCCAAGAAGTTCCCAGGTATGGTGATCTGTAGTCATAAGAAAGTAAATGGATAGTTAACTATGTGGTCCCATGAAGTAACCTATACATATGAAAATACGTTTTTGGACTAATGGATCTGTTTTGATCTATGTCTAATTAAATATATACTGTCATCCATAATTGAATAAGACCCCTCATGAGTCTGAAAACCTTATTGCAGTACATAGAAATACTCTTTGACATTTAGTGGCCTTCAGTTTGGAGCAGAAGCCAAAAATAAAGACCCTTATATAAGTACTCAACGTTATAGATTTGTTCTGCTCAGTAACCACGATTATCTTTTTTCAAATCAAATATTGCTCAGCCTTTCAAAAGTGACGAATTAGAAACTGAAGAATTAGAAACTGTGCTTTTGATAAACATACATGCAGTGCATATGGATATCATTTAATCACTACTGGTAATAATAACAAAACTGGCAATAATTATTAATACATTAATAGTTGCCTAGATTTAATTAATTTCCTAAAGTTAAAAGATGCCAACACTGATATTTGTATTATTGGTAAGATCAAATATATACATATACCGGTAATTATTAAAAAGAAAAACACATAAATGGCTTGTTTTAGTATTCAGTGAATAAATAGGTTTGTTTATTTTTTTCTAAAATGTAAAGTTTTTTTTTCTTTAAATGATATTATGTGATACTAAAATTATTTTATGTGTCCTAATAAATGCACAGTAATTCCACTATATGGTGCATTAATGCCGGTGATAATACAGGATGCTAGTGTGTCAGGCATAAATATATACAGCTTTTACCCTTAATGACCTCACTCTGCGATTTCTGATTTTGTTTCAGGTGCTGGCGGTTTCTGATGGAGGTGAGTCACAAACTTAATTGTGGAAAGAAATCAAGCACTTTGGGGAACATATTTCTGTAGCTTATTTGATGAAAGGGCAGTGACAAAGTGTGTGCAGATGTATAAATAGAAACTGGATGCATTAGGAGAGCAGCTGCCATCGTCACAGCCCACACACAGGCGTCATGACTTGTATGGTCTAACTGGTTTTGCCGTCTGTGGATGGTGACATGCTGTGTTATTAAAGACAAAGCCTACACACTGATATTTAGAGTTAAAGTGCCTGGGGTTTTTTCTTAGTGAGGTGACATATAGTAGTGTTCCATTAGAGAAAACACAATGCAAAAAAAGGATATATATATATATATATATATATATATATATATATATATATATAAAATTATGCAGGATAATAATGTAATAATGACCATGAAAGGCTAAGGAAGCTCAATGTGTATAGCTTGGAGAAAAGACGAGAGAGGGGAGATGTGATAGAAACATTTAACTACTTTAACAAAGGACAGGAGAGAAGCTTACTTCGAAGAAGGGAAAGAGGTCATAATCTAAAACTAGAGGGTCAGAAGTTGAGAATTTGTACTTTACTGAGTGGGTGGTAGATAAATGGAATTGCCTGCCATCAGAAGTTGTAGAGGCTAAATACAGTGAGGGAATTTAAATGGGATCGGCAGAAGGTTATCCTGAATCTCAGACAAGAACAAAGAGTAATTAAGGTCTGAGTCTTTACATGTGCAGACAGACTAGATGTGCCCAGCGGTTCTTATCTGAAATCAAATTTTATGTTTCTATGTATGTCAATGCTTTGATGTAACTTAAGATCATCTAACATGGAGGCTCGATGTAAATGTCAATCACTGAGCTCATGTAAGTTGTAGACTACCTGGTTGGTTTTCAGCAGTTGTTGTTTAACTGAATTAGTGTAACTTATTTACAAATGGTTATAGTAGTGTTCCAAGGTACTCATGGACAGAGTTTGGAAGGTCGAATCCAACTCATACATCACTTTAAATTATATTAAAAAATGTAGGCTTGGTTTGGTTCTGTTAGGTGCTACCATGTCTGGAGAGGGAACTGCTCCTCAGGTCTGGAGGTTTTGGAGACGGCTGTACAGGCATGGAAAAAAAGGAAGCAGAGAAAGGGGGGGGGACTGGAAATTCGGATGGTCACTTCTATAGAATTTATGTGGAAATAGGTTCACCAACTAAAGAAAAGTTTGCAAAAAATCAGCAACTGCATGTGTTAGGATGACTTTGCTTTATCACCTGAGATGTTAAAATCTATTCATGTAGAATTCCAAGATGTTACTCTAAATATGTCAAATTGAGGAACTCTACCGGACTTCAGTATTTTTGTTAGACCATTAGGCAATTTGCAGTGTATATAGTTTATAGTGGGGTGATCAGTAGGAGCTGAATGAGAAATTATTTCCATATGATCAACTAGTCCTGAGCTAACATTTCAGAGTGTACCCACAACAGCTATCATGTTTCAAGTGGATAACGATTCAAGGCGCCGGTGAATTGACAGATTCAGCTTTGCAATTAAACAACATGAAAGCAATATACTATTTCTTGCCATTTAATTAATTTCAAATGAGGAGGAAGAATCCTAGGCGGCCAAAGCCCTCAAATTATAAGGAACCCTTCATGATGTTTCTGAAAAAGCACTTTCTCAATTAAATTGTCTAAACAGGACCCCAAGCTCTAATAAGACAGCAAAATATAAAGAATAGTGTGCATTTCAGTACATTCATAGAAGGTACGACGTGAAAACAAGGTTGAAGAAGGAAATCTAAAGGAAAAGTGTGATATTGAAAGATATATACGGAAATTGTAATTTAAGTGTTTTTAAAGCTGTTATAAATATGAACTACTTGTAATGACTTTTGGAAAGAGACTATAAACAGACCATGTAAAGGGATCTTGTTAGCCTTGGGCCAAAATACAAGCACCTTGAACTGCATCCCCCAGCAACTTCGAACGCTAAACACAAATCCATTGTCTCTAAAATTCTCCTGTCGGTGTTTTGGAGATAAAAAAGTCAACAACAAGAAAAGCCTTTCCTTTCTGTGCCTACTGCTGCTTGGCATTAGTGTGTTAATCTACACGTACATAATAATTGCCTCATAACATCTTCTAAGAAATGTTTCCCTCACCACTTATTTGTATTGCGGATATTTGGAAGTTCCAATTGTTTTATGGTCTCAAGAAACATAGAGGTGAGTAGAGAGTGTTCATTGTATTGATTTGCATTCTTCCATATTTTAAAACACTTCTTAAATAACTACAATATAAAATATACACAAGCCAGTTGCTATAGTAATGCATGTTTCTCTGACGTTGGTAAATCTGTTGTTTTAGAGTTAAATAATGCTGATAAAGATGGCAGAGGCAGCGACCAGAGTCTGAACAGCCTGCCTAGTGTCCAGACGACTGGACTTACATCGGAACATTCAGTGGCCAGCTGGGCTGTGTCATTTGAGAGGCTTCTGCAAGACCCTCTTGGGGTTGACTATTTTACGGTATGTAAAATACCAGCAGATCTGTACACATCAACGCGTATTATATACCGTAATTGTGACCAGTTTTTGCATTAGGGGTTTATTTAGGATTTTACCCAAACTAACACATATTTAACCACATTTCATGGTAGGAAATGTATTTAGCTTTTTTCCAAGAATACAACCTATGTGCTATCACACGCAGGCTGCCATTATAAAGTAGTAGTAAAAAAGGCAATCTCATTGGTTGTCATGGGGATAAGACCACTGTTTTAAAGTTTTAAGGAATAACTTTTTATACATAACCCTCAATTTTAAAACAACAATTAGAAGAAACGTTCCACTGGTTTCCATGGTGATTGCTCCTCATTTAGAACTATATTTAGACAAAAAATACTTCAGTACAGCTATAGCTGGGAGGGTAGGTGTCAACTTATACTGAGTTGATGCGGGCCCAATGTTTAGGTGATTCTGTCTTCTCTCTTGATACAACAGCGTGACATTTTTTGCTGGTAATGTCAGTTATTTAAACCTACCTTCTTACCGCAGGAGTTTCTGAAAAAGGAATACAGTGCAGAGAACATATTTTTCTGGAAATCATGTGAGAAGTTCCAGAGCATTCCTGCTGGCAACACAGATCAAGTATGTTAGATGACTGGGCTGGATTAGCAAAAAATGGAACCACCGATTATGGTGCTGTATGCTGAAACTTTTTCCAACGTCTAAGTGACTATTACTCAAAATGTAATTATAATATAAGGAACCGACTTTTAAATGCAATGCAAGCAAAGAAAGAAATATAACAATATTTAGGTTCTAGATTCTTCAACTGCAATCTGTCAAAAAAGAACAATGAAACGGGAAAGTGGTCAGTTTGGAGAACCACGGTTAGTCTAGGGCAGCATGAAAAATTTTCTTTAATATAGCACACTGAATATATCTGCTCTTATGTTTACAGTTCCCTTACTGTGGGATAATATATCTACTGTTAGTTTAAGCGGTTAACCTCAGAGAAGCCCTTAAAAACACCTCAGTGAATGGTGAAGCTGAGACAGAAGCCTCTTCCTGGGTGTGTGTCTGTCTGTATTATCTACGGTGAAGCAACATCCTTACTAACTGTGTGTTTCCACCGGTTAGCTCCATGTGTATACTGCTACTAATGAACTGTTCACTGGAAAATTAAATCGGTGGCTCACTGTGTATTATTTAAGGGCCACTCTAGCACGTTTTTTATGTAAAATACATATTGGAGTCCATTTTGCATGAGTACAATGCATTTTAGTGCATGCAAATCCTGAGAGTGCGTGTGAGTAGGGACAGCTCTGGATGATTACAGTCCTCCGCAGGAACAGGAGCATGAGAGATACATTTTAAGTGTTTATTCATAAACGTTGTGTGTATGACTGATATTGTGAGTGAAGGCAGACCTTCTCTGCACTTTAGTAGCATTGTGCATAATGTAGACTGTCCATATGTTTGGATTGAACGACTCCACTGTGTCTCACACTATTTTATTGCTCAGACAAAGTGTAAGTAATTCACTATTACCTAGCAAGTTGTGCTAATATACTCATACGAAGGCAACTGAACTCCATGTTACTAAAATCCAGTAATGTGGATGTTAACGCTTTTAATATGTCAAGCTAATCAGTCTATCATTTGTTTTGACAGCTTTTAAAAGAGTCTCGGAGCATTTACAATGAATTCTTGTCAAGCAAGTCGTTGTGTCCAGTCAATGTAGATCATCAGGCCCTTATCACAGAGGAAATGCTGCAGAAGCCTTTCCCTGACATGTTCAAATCACATCAGACGCAGGTTATAACACATCTACTGTGATGACTCTAACTACACCCTGACAGCAATGGAACTTCTATTCTAAGGATAGGAATAAAAACTGGTTGGACCTATTGCAACACGTGTGCTGCTTCAATATCCTGTTCTAAGTTTACATTAAATTCATGGCATCCAGCCAGATTTTGTACATGGCAGAGTAAGGGTGTGCCTAGAACGCCATTTTTTATTTGCACCTCTGGAGATTAAGCAGAGGGCTTAATGGCACACCCATTTGTTGTGTTAGAGTAGAAGAGAGAAAAGGGAGATCTTAGTATTTACCAAATTCTAATCAATTATTCCTCAAATCTTTAAATTAAATTTTTAACATTTAACTACAAACTATATGGTATTAACATTTCTTCTCAATTCTTCAATGTGAGAATTGTTTATCATCCTCATCATTTATCTTCAGTTAAATTAGTTATTTTGATGTTTTAGATGGATCTTGAAGCAGTGAATAACTGGTGCAATTTGCAAAATGACTTCTTTAGCTGACACATTTCCATTTCCTGTGCATTTTGGTCTGCACTACATCTAAGCTACATCTAATCAATTTATATAATTTAGATTTTCAACCTGATGAAGTTTGACAGCTATACTCGCTTTGTAAAGTCATCCCTTTATCAGGAGTGCATGCTGTCCGAGGTGGAAGGTCGGCCATTACCCAGCCTCGGTTCATCACCTGATGCCATTAGCACAGACGGCAATAACCTTACATCTGGAGCGGTAAAGGTAAGGAAATCACTTGCTTTATGAAAACACGTAACCACGTCACTGAGCAGATGGCAAGTAAACTAAATTGTACTGTTGAAAAAGTATTAAAGTTTTAGATAGATTTAGCAGCTTTATCGTTAAATTGTAAAAAAAAAAAACTGTTCACCGCAAGGGCTGATCTAAACATATTACATTGTTGTAACATACTCTGAAATGTTCAAGAAAATAAGTAGTAAGAAGAAAATACATTTATGAATATGTTTTCATGACATCATAAGGGCTCCTCTTGTTATAAGAAAATACCTGTGTTCTAAAGAGACCCCCAAGGAGATCTAGATGTAGTTTTTGATTGCATCTCTTGATTGACAGATGGGATAAATGACTCCTACATGTTTCACACTTCAAGAAATTAAACATATCTATTTATTAAAGGAAATACCTAGTCATGTTTCCTCTTCCCCTCACTTAACTACCTTGATGAAGATATATTTTGTTGAACACAGTTGTGTATCAGATAAACAGTTTATATCCTTCTATGGTCTGTTTATTGTGTTTGTTACATACTGTATGTTTCCTATAAAATGTTTCTGTTTTATTAGATGACCTATATGACTATATATGGCTATAATCAATGGGAACTAGACATTAAAATCTATAAAAATGTGCATACAATATTTGTATTGTTACATTCAATAAGATACATGTTATAAAATATGAGGATTATCAATATGCCACTTTTAAAATTATGAATAAATTATTATTAATTAATAGAATTTGTTATTATTATGTTACTATTGTGACATATAGAAAGCCAGAAGTGTATAAATAATAATATATCAATCACATCCTGTCATGAAAAATACATAATTGCTGTAGTAGTACCACCACTATTATTTGTACAACATTGTGTATTTATCATTAGGTTTCAGACGATGAATATGAGTGTGCAACATTATCTACCGAATGTCTGGGTTGACTTGTTCTAAACAATAAAAAACAGCTATTATTTTATGTTTGGTAGAAGAAGCTGAGGCCTGGAAAGTCTCTCCCACTTGGAGTTGAAGTCACTGGAGTCGAGAACATTGCAGATCTTGTCTCCAAATCGACCAGAAGATCTTTCAAGAAGAAGGACAGAAGGGGAACCTGTAGAGGTAAAATTCATGTTTTCATTTTCAATGGAATTCAGCATCTTACACTTTCTTGGGGAAAAAAGACCCAAACGTCTCTTCCAGGGTACCAATACAATTCAGTCTTAGCGAAATAGTGTATTTTCCGAGTAATTGTTACCTACCTATGCTTAGCTTCATTGTCTCTGGACATTTGTGGCATTCCTTCTCTCTCGGTAGCTGAAATGCCACGTAACCTCAGCCCTGTCTTCTCTGTGCATGGTATCTCAAGCAAAACTTCATACAAATAGGTATTTAAAACAAAATAGTGGGCAGTAAAGGACATTTAGTTTAGTTGCAAGGGTGTTTAATTATCCTTTAAATGTCATCCCAAAACCATTTTTCATATTTTAATTAAAAACAGATTAACCACTACTACTTGTTTTTAGTTTATATGATATACTTTAAATAGGAAAGTCGTATCGGTGACTTTATGCACGCTGTGCATAGCTAACGTACAAATGAGCCATGCATTGAGAGTTATGTATAAAAATGAACAACTGAGAAGTGGTCTGATGACTAACGCAACCTGCTGCAATCCTGCTGATTTGATATTTGCATTGATTACATTTTAAACCTTTCCATTGATTATGGTGCATATTTTGTACCAGCATAACTTTCTATACATAACCACTGCTGTAATTAATATATCCCTTACATAAAAATATTTTTCTGATATCCAGGTCAGTTTGACAAACTTCCAATATGAATTTAAAGGAAATGTTTTAGCATATTGTCTCCGGAACTTGTTGCAATGAGGACCATAGTTTGAGGTCCTAATTTAAATTCTATTGAATCTGACAGAACGGCTGAAATGTGATTATGGGACAATCAGGGGCTAGTGCCATCCAATCAGAGGGAAAAGTCAACATAGCAAATCGGAACGTATTTAGGGTTCAACATGGAGCCATCAAAAGAGGCTATATAGAAAAAAGGGTCCCACAATAAGAGCACAAAGAGGATCCAGATAGGATGTAAATGCCGTATAGAATCTTTGTTATGCTATACGCTTTTGTGTCAAATACACAAAAAAGGCTTTTGCTAGTGGTCTAGAATGTTTAAATGAGAACAGCTAATGGTGCCCTCTCCCCCTATCACCATTTGCTCCCCTGGAAGCCATCACTATGGGAGCCATTGATACTCACGAGGATTGTTCTATGTTAAGCAGTTAGTTCCATAAACATAATGTCTTCATAAACATGGAACTAGGTGCTTATTTCGTAATGGCATGGCTTTTTGTGTCCTCCTACAGAGTCTTTGGAAAGCAATGGATTCTCATCCCGCCGTGAGTCTCAGACATCTTTCAACTCCACTACTAGCCTGGACCAGAGTTTGATCTCCAATGCAAGCAAGTCAGAGGTAGCTGATATAACCAGAATCAACATTAACCCTGATCTACAAAATGTATAACAAAGTTTTTCTAAGTGATAAGATACCTTTGAGCCTCATAAATACCCTCCATAGAAAAATGTGGATCTTTCCATTAACTCCTTCAAACAAATGACTGCTTAAATAAGAGACAGCGGTAAGTAATAACCTTGTGTGTACAGTGGTTTATTGTTATTATGGGATTGTGACAAGACTCAGACACAATTTATGCTCTTCTTGAGTTCACTGATATGTTGTTGTTGGACATGACAGGTCTCAGCAGACCTCACCAAGTTCAAATGTTTAGTCTGGCTATATGTTTATTTCAGTTTTCACCACATCTGAGTTTGTATACATCCTTCTCATAATGTGTGCGTTGCGCACATGAATGCTGTTTACAAAGGACGTCCTGAGGAATTATTGCCTTTTGCATAGACAAAAATAATAGCGTAACATATCTGCAAATTGTTTGCTTAACATGTTAACATTGAAATATATAATAAATAAGAATAATGCAATGTAAAGGTTGTGGAGAATCATTTGTTCCATGTCCATTTTTCATCTAGAATGATGATGGGAGTCTCAGCAATGTTGAACCCGAAGCAGAAGCCAAACCAGTTAAATATTGCTGTGTTTATCTGCCTGATGGCACTGCCTCACTTACAGCAGTGAAACCTGGCCTGACCATCAGGGACATGCTTGCTGGGGTCTGTGAAAAGCGTGGCTACTATCCGACAGATGTGAAAGTCTACCTAGCAGGCAACGAACAGGTACTATAAACAATAACACGTGAGTGATATAAGTGCCTTCTTTTATAACGTGCAGCAAACATTGGTAATATTTCCCAAAACACAAATAGAATTGAAATGCAAAAAAGTGTTCTGCGTGTGTTAGATCAAAATCACTTATCAAACCAGTCCTTCTTTATACAACTTGTTTTAACAATGTGTACATGTAAAAGCAAAAAGAAAAAGACAAACAACATATGTGGCTCTATATGCAATAATTACTAAAAGAAAAATCATAAAAATATAATAAAAATGGTCTCATTTACATTACAGAGCTTTTTAGAAGCCAACATACATCTCATATAAAAAAGAAATGTTAAAATACCACAGAATAAGACAAATAAACAGTAAATATTATATATAGAGATCCTAGGGTACAAGATAACAAAATGTAAAAAATATATATAAAAAAAATGAAATAAAACAGCAGCAGAAAAAAATGTTTATGTCATATAGAAATCTAGGAAATTGATCCAACTCAAAATCTAAATTAAGACCCCTCACTGTCAATGTGTCCAAATCATACATCCATCTCATCTCGGCTTGTTCTAAAGATTTTTCTATATTCCCTCCTCTCCAATGTGGAGATTTATTGTACATTATCTGAGATTTCCAGATATCTGGCTGAATTGAGATCCCATAGTGTTTGCATATACTTGAGCTGTTACCTTATGGCTGTAAGCAGGCCCGGACTGGGACAAAAAATAGGCCCGGGCATTTAAGCCTGAGCAGCCCATATTTCTTTATTTATTGTTAAAGCCCACCCTTCATGTACCCTCTTTGCATTTAATCATTCACACAAATCATTAACACATTCATTAATGCAGTCTCACAAATCATTCAAGCAATTCATCCACACATGAATTCATTAATTGTCATACGCATTCACACAATTCATCCACACATTTATTCATTCATTCTCATATGCATTCACACTACCCCCTCTCATCATCTTATCTGCCCCTTCTCACTATGTTCCCCCTTTTCACTATGTAACCCCCTTCCCCACTTCTCAATATGTACCGCCTCTATCTATCCCCTCTCCCCCTTTCTCACTACCTAACCCCCCTCTGCCCCTTCTCACTGCAGCCCCTTCCCTCACCCTATTTACCTTGTTGCCAGAGCAAGCAGCAACTGCGATCGCGCCTGTGGCAGGGCAGGATTGACTTAGGGGCTGATGGAGCTGCAGCTCCAGGCTCCTACCTTAAAATAGGCCCAGTCAGGACCGGACTGACTGGGCCTATATGGCCGCATTAAGGCAGAGCCCCTTAAGCCCGCTGCAACTGCAACCGGGTCCGCCACTCTAAGGCAGAGCCGGCCTTAGGTGTTCTGGCGCCCTGTGCGGACTACTCCTCTGGTGCCCCCCCATCCCAAAAAAAGAAAGGAATAAAAACTTGTAACAAAACTCCCCTTTCTCACTATCTATCCCCCTGTATCACTATCTACCACCTCTGCCTCTTCTCACTGTTATCATTATATACTGAGGCAGAAATTGACGGTGGTACAGCATAACACCTACCACTATATACTGAGGCAGACAATGACGGTGGTACAGCATAACACCTATCACTATATACTGAGGCACACATTGACAGTGGTACAGCGTAATCCCTATCACTATACATTGAGCCAGACATTGACAATAGTGCAGCATAACCCCAATCACTATATACTACGCCAAACATTGTTGTGGTGTAGGCCTACCACTTCATTGTCTGGCTTAGTAGTAGGGATGCACCGAAACGAATTCTGGACTGAAACCGAAAATGCAGCATTTACCTGTCCGAAACCGAATATGACCTCCCCACACCATAAAAAAAACCCTTTTATTTAAAGTAAGTAACACACCAAAATAGGACAAAACAATTAAAAAACAATATTATATGTATATATATATGATTGTTAACAGCAATCACATTCCTATCATGCCCAGGCATACCCAGATTCCAGGATGTACTCGCAGACTTGGCATGATAGGAGTATGATTGCCCTATCTACCCCTTCTCACTCCCTTCTGCCCCATCTACCCCTTCTCACTCCCTTCTCCCCTATCTACCCCCTTTCCCCCTATCTACCCCCTTTCCCCCGTCTCACGCCCTTCTCCCTATCTACCCCCTCCTAACTATCTACCCTCTCCCTCTTTGAAGTTCACTTACCTTTCAGGAGTCCTGCGGTGAGGGTGCAAGGCATCTGCCTCCCAGCTCTGCCACTGTATGGAACAGTATAGAGTGATGGGAGTTATGATGTACTTTTAGAGCATAATTAGATCATGAAAAAGACATTGGAAATGGTACAGCATAACACCCATCACTCTCACACACTTACCAATCCACACATATATACCAATCCACACATATATACCAATCCACACCTATACCAATCCACACGTATATACCAATCCACACGTATATACCAATCCACACGTATACCAATCCACACGTATATACCAATCCACACGTATATACCAATCCACACGTATATACCAATCCACACATATATAACAATCCACACCAGGCCCGGACTGGCCATCGGGCACACCGGGCGTTTGCCCGGTGGGCCGGGCCACGGCAGGGCCGCATTGACTTAGGGGCTGATGGAGCTGCAGCTCCAGGCCCCTATCCTACCTACGGCCGCATTAACGCAGGGCATAAGGGGCACCTGCCCCTTAAGCCCGCCGCAACTACGACCGGGTCCGCCACTCTAAGGAGCCGGGAAGTCCCCACCAAGGCCGGCCTTACAGGTCTGCGGCCGCACAGGGTTTAAATTAAAACATCGGGTTTTTTTTTACTTTATTTAACATGGAGGATGTTAAATAAAGTTGAAAAAAAACCCCGATGTTTTAATTTAAACCCTGTGCGGCCGCAAACCCCTAAGGCCGGCCCTGGTGGGGGCTTCCCGGCCCCTTAGAGCAGGACCGGCCTTTGGGGTGTGCGACCGCACAGGGCGTCACACTCTAGGGGGCGGTCCACACCGGGTGCCGCTCATCAGCGGGTGCCAACTTGCGGCACCCGGCACCCCTCCAGAGACGGACAGTAATGTCCGCCGCTGGAGGAGCAGGCTCGCAAGGGAGCGGTATCGGAGGTCTTTAACAGACCTCCGGTTCCCTTGAGTGATTTTAAGCCGGGTTCAACCCGGCTTAAAATCACTCAAGGGAGCCGGAGGTCTGCTAAAGACCTCCGATACCGCTCCCTTGTGATCCGCGCGGCAACAGCTGCTGTGCGCCGGGGTTTGTTGTTAGATCCCGGCGCACAACACTGAAGCCGCTCCCACCGCTGTCCGTGCCCTCTGAACCGGAAGAAGACAGAGAAGACAGAAGAACTGAAGAAGAAGAACGAAGAGGAGGAAAAGGAGCTGTAAGGAGAAAAGAGGAAAGGTAGGAAAATATTCAGTGAGAGTGGATTAGTATATATGTGTGGATTGGTATATATGTGTGGATTGGTATATATGTGTGGATTGGTGTATGTGTGGATTGTTATATATGTGTGGATTGGTATATACGTGTGGATTGGTATATACGTGGGGATTGGTATATACGTGTGGATTGGTATATACGTGTGGATTGGTATATACGTGTGGATTGGTATATACGTGTGGATTGGTATACGTGTGGATTGGTATATACGTGTGGATTGGTATATACGTGTGGATTGGTATATACGTGTGGATTGGTATATAGGTGTGGATTGGTATATATGTGTGGATTGGTATATATGTGTGGATTGGTAAGTGTGTGAGAGTGATGGGTGTTATGCTGTACCATTTCCAATGTCTTTTTCATGATCTAATTATGCTCTAAAAGTACATCATAACTCCCATCACTCTATACTGTTCCATACAGTGGCAGAGCTGGGAGGCAGAGGCCTTGCACCCTCACCGCAGGACTCCTGAAAGGTAAGTGAACTTCAAAGAGGGAGAGGGTAGATAGTTAGGAGGGGGTAGATAGGGAGAAGGGCGTGAGACGGGGGAAAGGGGGTAGATAGGGGGAAAGGGGGTAGATAGGGGAGAATGGAGTGAGAAGGGGTAGATGGGGCAGAAGGGAGTGAGAAGGGGTAGATAGGGCAATCATACTCCTATCATGCCAAGTCTGCGAGTACATCCTGGAATCTGGGTATGCCTGGGCATGATAGGAATGTGATTGCTGTTAACAATCATATATATATACATATAATATTGTTTTTTAATTGTTTTGTCCTATTTTGGTGTGTTACTTACTTTAAATAAAAGGGTTTTTTTTATGGTGTGGGGAGGTCATATTCGGTTTCGGACAGGTAAATGCTGCATTTTCGGTTTCAGTCCAGAATTCGTTTCGGTGCATCCCTACTACTAAGCCAGACAATGAAGTGGTAGGCCTACACCACAACAATGTTTGGCGTAGTATATAGTGATTGGGGTTATGCTGCACTATTGTCAATGTCTGGCTCAATGTATAGTGATAGGGATTACGCTGTACCACTGTCAATGTGTGCCTCAGTATATAGTGATAGGTGTTATGCTGTACCACCGTCATTGTCTGCCTCAGTATATAGTGGTAGATGTTATGCTGTACCACCGTCAATTTCTGCCTCAGTATATAGTGATAAGTATTATGCTGTACCACCGTCAATGTCTGCCTCAGTATATAATGATAACAGTGAGAAGAGGCAGAGGTGGTAGATAGTGATACAGGGGGATAGATAGTGAGAAAGGGGAGTTTTGTTACAAGTTTTTATTCCTTTCTTTTTTTGGGATGGGGGGGCACCAGAGGAGTAGTCCGCACAGGGCGCCAGAACACCTAAGGCCGGCTCTGCCTTAGAGTGGCGGACCCGGTTGCAATTGCAGCGGGCTTAAGGGGCTCTGCCTTAATGCGGCCATATAGGCCCAGTCAGTCCGGTCCTGACTGGGCCTATTTTAAGGTAGGAGCCTGGAGCTGCAGCTCCATCAGCCCCTAAGTCAATCCTGCCCTGCCACAGGCGCGGTCGCAGTTGCTGCTTGCTCTGGCAACAAGGTAAATAGGGTGAGGGAAGGGGCTGCAGTGAGAAGGGGCAGAGGGGGGTTAGGTTGTGAGAAAGGGGGAGAGGGGATAGATAGAGGCGGTACATATTGAGAAGTGGGGAAGGGGGTTACATAGTGAAAAGGGGGAACATAGTGAGAAGGGGCAGATAAGATGATGAGAGGGGGTAGTGTGAATGCGTATGAGAATGAATGAATAAATGCGTGGATGAATTGTGTGAATGCGTATGACAATTAATGAATTCATGTGTGGATGAATTGCTTGAATGATTTGTGAGACTGCATTAATGAATGTGTTAATGATTTGTGTGAATGATTAAGTGCAAAGAGGGTACATGAAGGGTGGGCTTTAACAATAAATAAATAAATATGGGCTGCTCAGGCTTAAATGCCCGGGCCTATTTTTTGTCCCAGTCCGGGCCTGATCCACACATACACCAATCCACACATATATACCAATCCACACATATATACCAATCCACACATATATACTAATCCACTCTCACTGAATATTTTCCTACCTTTCCTCTTTTCTCCTTACAGCTCCTTTTCCTCCTCTTCGTTCTTCTTCTTCAGTTCTTCTGTCTTCTCTGTCTTCTTCCGGTTCAGAGGGCACGGACAGCGGTGGGCGCGGCTTCAGTGTTGTGCGCCGGGATCTAACAACAAACCCCGGCGCACAGCAGCTGTTGCCGCGCGGATCACAAGGGAGCGGTATCGGAGGTCTTTAGCAGACCTCCGGCTCCCTTGAGTGATTTTAAGCCGGGTTGAACCCGGCTTAAAATCACTCAAGGGAACCGGAGGTCTGTTAAAGACCTCCGATACCGCTCCCTTGCGAGCCTGCTCCTCCAGCGGCGGACATTACTGTCCGTCTCTGGAGGGGTGCCGGGTGCCGCAAGTTGGCACCCGCTGATGAGCGGCACCCGGTGCGGACCGCCCCCTAGAGTGTGACGCCCTGTGCGGTCGCACACCCCAAAGGCCGGTCCTGCTCTAAGGGGCCGGGAAGCCCCCACCAGGGCCGGCCTTAGGGGTTTGCGGCCGCACAGGGTTTAAATTAAAACATCGGGGGGTTTTTTCAACTTTATTTAACATCCTCCATGTTAAATAAAGTTAAAAAAAACTTTATTTAACATGGAGGATGTTAAATAAAGTTAAAAAAACCCCGATGTTTTAATTTAAACCCTGTGCGGCCGCAGACCTGTAAGGCCGGCCTTGGTGGGGACTTCCCGGCTCCTTAGAGTGGCGGACCCGGTCGTAGTTGCGGCGGGCTTAAGGGGCAGGTGCCCCTTATGCCCTGCGTTAATGCGGCCGTAGGTAGGATAGGGGCCTGGAGCTGCAGCTCCATCAGCCCCTAAGTCAATGCGGCCCTGCCGTGGCCCGGCCCACCGGGCAAACACCCGGTGTGCCCGATGGCCAGTCCGGGCCTGGCTGTAAGACATGTGAGTGCACTATGATTATTCAGGCACTATTGCGTACATGCTTTTAAATGTGCACATTGTTGAAACAAGCTGTATAATAATACTAATAATAAATTGCAATTTTTATAGCAATTTTCTCAATGTGAGACTCAAAGCAATGTACAATATATATATAAGCAGACATATAAATGAAGGGTCTCTGATGGTCAGATGAGCTGACTGAATGCCTGATAGAAGAGGTGGGTCTTTTTTTGAAAGTTTGTAGTGATGATGCCTCTTTGATTGAGCCCTGTAAAGAGTTCCAGAGTTTTGGGGCAGTGTGGTTTAATGCCCAGGAAACTGAATTTGTCTTTATCTTGGGCACTGACAGGAGGGATACGTTGGCTGACCGAAGAGACTGAGATGGAATATTAGGTGTGAGGAGCTCTTTCGGGTACTATGGGCCTTGATTGTTTAAGGCTTTGAAGGTTAGCAGGCCAATTGTAATGTATGCCATTATATTGGATAAAAGGAGTGGCGAACCGGTGTTATGTGACATGAGTGAGTTTAATTGGTTAATAGTCTGGCTGCTGCATTTTATACTGCCTGTAGGCGATGGAGTTCTTTCTCTGGGAGGTCCACATAAAGTGCATTACAGTAATCTAAACGAGAGGACACAAATGCATGGATTAATGTTGGCATATTATCCAGTGGAATTAGGCGTCATGTCCTGGCTATGTTTCACAGAAAAAGAAGACAGGTTTTATTACAGAAGAAATCTGATTTTTAAATGATAGTCCAGAATCAATCAGTACTCTTTTGAACTTATGAGTTGAGAGCCTCCAAGTTTAAGGTCAGTTGGGTGATTATGACATAGTCTTGTTGCCCAGAGTCCCCTCAGCACAAGTATGTTTGTTTTGTCTGGGTTCACTTTTAGCCACATTGCATTCATCCACTCTATGAGGTCTGCTAATGCAACTATTGATGAGGCATGTTGGGTCTTTAATATCTGGGGCAAATGAGAAGTAGAGTTGTGTGTCACCTGCATAGCGATGGTATCTTAGGCTTTGTTGCCTAATGATCATACCTGGGAAATCACCGGGTTTGACCCAGAGATCACAGGTTCTCTGGTTCAATACCCGAATCCTCCGGGTCGCAGGAGCAGGGGCCACCCACCGATGTCGGCAGGAATGCCCACTGACATCCGGGGACCACCCACCGACAAAAGGGGACTGCCCACCGACAGCACAGGACCACCATCTGCTGACATCAGTGGGCAGACCTATTATAATTAAAGTCTTCAATCTTCCAGCAACTACCTGCAACAGATTCTCCTCTGTGACAAACTAAAGAAAACATCTCCTCTCATATCACCACCATTCCTGATTTTTTGTTGTAAAAAACATTGTTTTTTAAACTATTTAAAGTTCTTTTCTATGCGCCTGCTCTATTCTTCCAGGAAACATTGTTATTTTGGGAACTGACTTTTTAAGGCCATACTTGTATATTCAAAGAATTGTATTGATTTCAAATTGAAAGGATTTCACAGGAAGTCCCTTTGTAATAGCGAGGCTAAGAGCTTATCTTAATGAACAAACTGTATAATAACAATAATAACGATTGTAAGCTTGCGAGCAGGGCTCTCTCCACTTAATGTATCGTTTTTCTTAGTCTGTCAATTCTTGTCTTGTCATACCTCTTGAGTATATGTATTGTATTAAACACTTCGTAAATTGTTGGCGCTATTTAAATAAAAGATAATATTAATAATAATATTAATATTAATATGCTATTATGACACCTTACTTAGATTACTGTATATTTAAACCTTTTTTTCCTTGTACGGTAGTGGGTTAGATGTTTTTAAAAACATACTATGAAAAAATAGAATAAACATGTGAATATATATATATATATATATATATATATATATATATATATATATACATATTGCAAAGACGACAACGTATGAAAAAATAGCAAACAAAAAAAAAATTGCTGGAGTCTGTTGGTAGCCCCTGTACCTGGATGCAAGCATTGGCAATGTTTGATATGAAAGTGAATGCTGCAAATTCTCCTGTAGTAAAGGCAAGTGACCACAAGAGAGCAGTGTTATCCCACGCTGATGTGAACAGAGCCAATATCAAGTGGCCTCACACAAGTGACACCTTTTTAAAAGAGGTCTTAGTCATCCGAAGGAGTTTGGATAGTCCTTTATTAACTCCCTGACAGGTGGCTGTAGATAGTTTCATGATATAAGAACCCAAACCGGTCAGATACGTGAATGAGTTGCAAAACAGTTTTATCTCACACTTAAAGGCACTTTGTAAAACATAAGCAATTTTAATGGGTTCGTGGTAACATAACTCACACAGTATTCTTTTATACTGTTCTCCCTCAGAAGGCATTGGCACTGGATCAGGAATGCAAAGTTCTTACAGACCAGGAGGTGAGGCTGGAGAACAGAATCCACTTCGAGTGAGTTTATTTATTGGCTTGATATGGATATTTGTATGATTCATTTTAGTAACTAGAAAACAGATTAGCAGACGACAAACACATTATAAACACTGTAATGCTGCATACTTTTAGAAACTCTTTAAATAATTACATCGTAATTCAATGTATCATTTATTTGCAACAGAGCTTTCGTAGCATTTCACAGTTACCCAGAATTAGTCCCACACTGGCTGCCAACTTGATTTGTAAATTAAGTTAATGTTGCCCTCCTGTAATAATCACCTGGAAATCAATGTATTAGAAATAAAAATGAACTTTAAGTATATCTGATGTCCCAGGAGGAAATGGAGAAACATTCTGTAGCAAACCACCCAATCCGTGTAGGTTACACCTTTTGAAGCTCATGTTTTCCATCGATTCTCAACATTTTCATACGTAGACCGGACTATAAGTGTCAGTATCATACACCGTCTTTGTCAGACCTGTTTTAGGCAGGTTTAGGCTGTACCTAAGCTTTTCCCTAACTGGACTACGTATTATGTATTGGGACACTTAACCACATGCATTGTTTGTTAACAAAACACACATGATGACAGTAAATGGATCATGGTCCAGTTTTGAATCATCAATTGATCCCTAGAATTCTTAGTTTGCATTGCAAAAGCATAGGTATAACTATTGTATGTCTAGGAACGGATGACTCCACATCTGATATCGTGGTTGTTCTAAAAACAAATCAATTTTTTTTTGGGCGTCTGTAGTTTACAAATCGAATGCCTAAATAAGAATGTTCGTATAGTGTCAAAGCCCACGAAGACTATTCAAGAAGCAATACAGCCAACCATGAAGAAATATGGCCTGGAGAGTCAGCATGTTGTCCTCCGTAAGGTAAAAAATGTAAAAATGGTTTCTGCAATTTTACATTGATATTTATGCAATTGTTTATCTGTCAGATGACTGAAGGGAACTTGAATATTGTATGAATTCATAACCACTTAAAGGAACAGTCAATAGTCCATTTTTAATCCATTTTGTAAATAATCCATAGTTCCTTTCTTTCTCTGTTGTGGTGCAAGTGAGTAAAAAACAGCAAGGGCTGGCTATTTCAGCACTGTCTGTTCCCATTTTGGTTTTCTCACGTTAGGTTATTCAGGGTATGCCCAGACGTGGGTCCCTGGCCCACTACACCTAGAGGGATTAAAGCCATACCACACTGACAGAACCATTTAAGCAGCTTTATACATTATTGCAGAACAGGAAACATAACCAGTCATTTTTCTCGGAAGCATAGAATTGTCCAAAATGTCTTAGTATGCTGAAGGGGAAAATACCCTTTTGTATTCCAGTATGACTGTGCCCAGTGCACAAAGCAAGGTCCATAAAGACATGGTTGGTGTAACTGTCAGTTGTCCCAATACTTTTGTCCATATAGTATATGTGCATTATGTAAGACTGAGAGTAATGCACAGATCACAAAGAGACAGTTTTGTTTTTCATTTATTGCTTTAAATTGATTACACACTGAAGAAGGTCATTTCATGACATGGTAGCTTGCTATTTTTTGCAGGACAGTCCTGCTTCTCCAGGCAGTGGGGATCACGGGTCTGTTGTGGAGATCCTCTGATTTCTCCCTGACTGACCCTAGGAGCTGTCAATCAGTGGAGGTCTGTGCTCCATTGTAACTCCTACATGGCCACTTCATTACACTGTGAAGCTGATCGCAGGTGGGTGGTTTCACCTCTGACTCTGCACACTTTGAACCTGACCCCCCCCCCCTTTTATCACATCAAGACGGGTGTACTTAACCAAAATCCCTCCCTGTCACCGAACTTGGAATCATAGTAAATTGTATCTGAAAAAATCCTTCTGAAAAGTGAATGCAGAGTTTTCACTTCCCTGTCACCTATAATTATATACCAGCAGATGATGTGTTTTTGAAATGTCCTTGAATATTTATTCAATGTAAAAAAATGTTCGGAAATACATTGAGGAAATCATACAACACCCCAACCTGTAAAGGACATGCCGAGAGCAAATACTCAGAAACCCAATGCATAAACTGACCTAAAAGGTTTTCTGGTCTTGTATGACAGTAACTCTTTCTTTGTTTTAGATCTATTAGGCCAATAGTAACCCTGATTGTATCCCCTTGTCACTCTTATATTTGAGTTGACCTTATTTGCATGCACCTACCCAGAATCCCCTGTGGTTGTGGCAGCACCTTCTGGCTTGTCTGGTGTCTGTAGATGAGTGTTAAATAATGCTTCTACTACCCCCTTAATTTTAAGTGGAAGGGTTTTCCATTACCTTTACCCACCATAACTTATTTATATTTGTGTATTAAAGCCAAAATTATATGATGAATGGCATACGTGTATAACGATGATCAAATGTTAATATATGTATTTGTCAAGAAAAAAGTATGTCGTCAATAAATAGAAACTTCAATATTGTACTAATATGATACACGAAGAGTTGTACTGAGTCGCTGTGCATGCATATTCATTGGATGTGCTTCCCCCTGGTGGGTGAATTCAGTACTGCATCAAGCAACCCATACCTTCTCAAATGGCAGCAGAGCCAAGATTAGCCATCGAGAGGTATGGAGAGGTGAGTAGAGCTTTACGGCAGTACCCTGTCCAAGACAACCCCATAAGTACCAGGCAGGCCACAGTGCTAACAGAGGCTTTAATTAACATTTTCAAAAATAAAACCGCATGATTGATTCTTAGTGTCGTAAGCTATATCTACTTTCTATACATTAAATGGTTGTATTTATATCTCTATCACTGGACTTTCATAGGCTACAGAAACTCTCTTCATATTTTTTATTTTTGTAAGGAAAGTCAGGGCATGTTTTAGGCACAACAGCTATGAATAGCTGCTTGGATTTTGAAAGTTTGTGTTGGCCATACATAGCATAACAAAAACATTTCCCAATCTTTCACAATTTCCTTTAGGGCTATTATATTTCCCATTGTTCCTGTAAGAAAATTATGTTTTTATTGTCCACAGATAAGTAGCAGCCATTGTATTATTACTTGAAATGTAAGATGTTTTTAGATTAACCCTAACAGGTTGTACGTTTGAAAGTAAACGTTCTGTAGATTAATTTGTTATTTTATTTCTTTCTAATTTATCTCATTCAATGCAAGGATGAGCAAAGCTAACAAAATATGAAATTATATAATTCCAGAAAATGTCTCTATCGAAAGACTGGTTTGATGATAGTGTGTGCTCAATTCAGGTTAGTTCTAAGACACGCAGAGCCTAAACCCTTATCAAAGCTCCAAACTACCCAGTAGAGGACTGCATTGGGAGGCCAAGAAAGCTGCAGGCGCGGGAGGTCTTGCTGGGGTTGCGGGCGGGAGCAGGTGGCCAGGCACTGTACCTGCGGGTCCCGGTAATCCCGCAAGGCTGCCTTCTCGCTGCTCCCTTACAGTGTCTCCTCTCTTGCGCCGCCCAGGAACAAAACAGAGTCACGTGATGTGACCTCACTTCCCGTAACTCCGCCTTGTTCCTGGGCAGAGTAAGAGAAGAGATGCTGTGAGGGAGGAATTCGAGGGCAGCCTTGCAGGACTGCGCGGGAAATCTGCAGTTCAGGTAAGGAGGTGGGTTTGATTGGCCACAAATGTGGCGGGACCGGGCGGGATTGGCCACAAATGTGGTGGGAGAAGAAAGGATTGGCCACAAATGTGGCTGGAGCGGGCAGGAGTGGAGCACCCACATTTCGGGAGCGGGCGGGATTGGTCAAAAAGTCAGCGGGTGTAGACGGGAGTGGAATTAAAAAAGCAGTCCCGCGCAGGGCTCTACTCAGGGGCGTACCTAGAGTATTTGGCACCTGGGGCTGATCCTGTATGTGGCACCCCCCCACACACACACTTTAAAACTGCATAGCTTCTACCATTATATACTTCAGGCGCAGACACTGAAGGTGGTACAGCATAACACTTACTGTTATCATTATATACTGAGGCAGACATTGATGGTGGTACAGCATAACACCTATCACTATATACTGAGGCAGACATTGACGGTTGTACAGCATAACACCTACCACTATATACTGAGGCAGACAATGACGGTGGTACAACATAACGCCTATCACTATATACTGAGGCACACATTGACGGTGGTACAGCGTAATCCCTATCACTATACATTGAGCCAGACATTGACAATAGTGCAGCATAACTCCTATCACTATATACTAAGCCAAACATTGATGTGGTGTAGGCCTACCACTTCATTAGTAGTAGGGATGCACCGAAACCGAAAATGCAGCATTTACCTGGCCGAAACCGAATATGACCCCCCCACACCATAAAAAAAAAAAAAAAATCTAACACTTTTATTTAAAGTAAGTAACACACCAAAATAGGACAAAACAATTAAATAACAATATATGATTGTTAACAGCAATCACATTCCTGTCATGCCCAGGCATACCCAGATTCCAGGATGTACTCGCAGACTTGGCATGATAGGAGTATGATTGCCCTATCTACCCCTTCTCACTCCCTTTCGTCCTACCTACCCCGTCTCACTCCCTTCTCCCTATCTACCCCCTATCCCCCCGCCTCACTCCCTTCTCCCTATCTACCCCCTCCTAACGATCTACCCTCTCCCCCTTTGAAGTTCATTTACCTTTCAGGAGTCTTGCGGTGGGGGTGCAAGGCCTCTGTCTCCCAGCTCTGTCACTGTATGGAACAGTATAGAGTGATGGGAGTTATGATGTACTAGAGCATAATTATATAATGAAAAATACATTGGAAATGGTACAGCATAACACCCATCACTCTCACACACTTACCAATCCGCACATATACCAATCCACATATATACCAATCCACACACATACCAATCTACACACACACCAATCCACACACATACCAATCCACTCTCACTCACTGAATGCTTTCCTACCTTTCCTCTTTTCTCCTTACAGCTTCTTTTCCTCCTCTTCGCTCCTCTTCTTCAGTTCTTCTGTCTTCTTCCGGTTCAGTGGGCACGGCTTCAGTGTTGTGCGCCGGGATCTGACAACAAGTCCCGGCGCACAGCAGCTGTTGCCGCCCAGATCGCAAGGGAACGATATCGGAGGTCTTTAACAGACCTCCGGCTCCCTTGAGTGATTTTAAGCCAGGTTCAAGGCTCCCTTGCGAGCCTGCTCCTCCAGCGGCGGACATTGCTGTCCGTCTCTGGAGGGGTGCCGGGTGCCGGCAAGTTGGCACCCCCCTGATGAGCGGCACCCGGTGCGGACCGCCCTCCCCGCCCCCCGCTAGGTACGCTACTGGCTCTACTACCCAGTATCTGCACAGGGTAGCCTAAAGCTCAATGCTGCAGGGTCACATAGAGGGTGCCTGCCCCCTTTAGGCTCCGCCCCTTTGTCCCAGGATCCAGGAAGGGAATGTTGGTGATTATGCAGCTGTTCCCCGTTAAGCCAGTAGACAGCGAAAGATTTAGACCCCCTTGATTAACTTGCTCCAAGAGCTGTACCGCAAACTCTGTAGCTTTGGTTTATTGCCAGGTTTTTCTCCTCCATTAGCTTGTTCTATGGTACTCAGCCAAAGTTCACGTTGTAAGACCTTAGTGGATACCCATGAATTGTCAGTACAACGAAATGAGACCAACAGAGGGCCCAATGAATAGCCTGTAACACCAGATCATATACATTCCAATCAATCACAAATAACTTCAGAAATAATACAAATATTTGATGACAAATAGTAAAAGTATCAGACACAAAAATAAGCCTGACTTTCTGTGGAAAAAAACACAAAAGCAGAATAGCGTATATGATCTATATTAGAGATTCTAGATGAACAGGTTACCAGTATCATCAAGAAAAACATGTCTCAGAATTCCACACAAAAAAGGGGCCAGATTAACACGTGCAAATTTAAAAAAATATGTAAGGAACTGAATGCCATATAAGATCCAAGACCAACCACACTGCCCTTGATCAGATACTGAATATAAGATAACCGGCAAGGTATGCTTTATTATGAGCTGTGAAGTTATATATGAAAGAAGACTCTTTCAGAACATTGGAAAAGGGACGACGTGCAAACAATGCACTTACAATGCTTGGTGTGGCCTCTTTTGGTGGTTTATGAACAAGTACACGCATTTGGCTATCCACTCCCGGTATTTCCGGTGGTAAAGGAGGGCCTGTTTTGTTTTAGTGGGTGAGGTATGAGGTAGGGCTTTACGAAGCACTTTCTGTTTGACTTTCCAACTTATTCACAAGCACATATGTAACTGAGCAAGGCATTTAGAAGAACAATGCATTTTTTACACTAATTAAAAAAAACCTAAATATTTTTTATTTAATATGTCGTTTATATATACTTTGACAATATACATTTAGTAGAGCTCCTAGAAAACAGCCATGTTAGGATCGGATAGGACTCATCAAAACTGGAGTACTTTGACGTAGTGGTGGGCTAAGCAATATATGGCCATATAATGTGATGGAATCACATTATAGATACAAATGTAGCAAATAAAGAAGGACAGAGAGATTTAGGTCCCAGTGTAGGACCGTCCTTCCTAAAGGAGGACTCGAGAGCAGTAAAGACAGTAGAGAAGACAGGCATAGCAGACTCACTCATTGCCAGTACTGCTATTTTCCTTTTTAACTGCATTTGATAGTAAAACTTGCAATGTCTTTTTTTATGGGAGATTCCATTTAAGCAGAAAGGCTTTCTAAGTGGGTAAGATGCGTTTCCTCTGCCATTAAATGCTGTGTTCCTATGCCAAAAAGCATCTGGTCGCTGTCTCTTGATAAAGCAGACAAATGTCTTTGTAAGAAATTAAAATAAAGTATTTTGTAGAGCTTGTTATCTTATCCAGTGTAAGAAGTTCTTAGTGACAGATCAAAACTAAATGCAATGTTTATAGTGAATACGGGATATGTTTAAAATGTGTCTTAGTTTTTATCAAAATCAACTTCACTTTTTATTTGTTTTTTTCTTTTAAATTGTAAACATATTCATTATGAGATCATAATCCTCATTATATTAACTGTGAAGTATTCTGTCTGTATGTAGGTTGGCGACTCACAAGTTTTGGATCAAAGATGTTCTGTTAATGAGGTAGCTGGGCAGATGCTTATGTTAGATGTCACAGGTAAGACCCTAAATACATGGGCGTAGGAACCCCTAAAAATCTGGGGGGGATAGCATTTTTACTGGTAGGGTATACCTGATCATTTCACCAGCAGGGACTTTTATGACATTGCATTATAAATACATAGGCATTAATATGTAGTTGGTCCCCCTTTGCAGCTATAACGGCTTCCACTCTTCTGGGAACGATTTCCACAAGATTTTGGAGAGTTTTTGTGGGGAATTTTTGCAACCATGCCTTTATGGACCTTGTTTTGTACACTGGGGCACAAAGTTAGAAGCATAGTGTTGTCCAAAATGTCTTGGTATATCACCTTCAGCTCATAAAACGTTCTACTAGATAAATGAGAGAAAATTCCCACAGAAACAGAAAAATCTTACAACCACAGATGGACTCCACTGGACACGGCCACAGAGACTACTATGATGTATTGAAGGAACCATCTAAGACTCCTAACACGTCATGCACACAGGAACATATCCACACACTTAAACACATGAATAACATACATACACATGCACACACTAACAAACACACACACACACGCAATAATACACCCCAAAACAATCCCACCCTAATATACCTAAACACATGCCCACTATAACACACCTGGAAACATACTAACATACCCATAAAAACAGATGTGCACAATAACGTACCCACAAACATACACTATCACACCCAGACACACATTCAAACACATCCTTCACTTACTCTGCATTCCCTCTAGATTTAACACGTGGCGCTTTGTATTAGTGATGCCCTAGACCAAGTAGCACCCCGCAATATTCTCTTGTGTCCAAATGCTACATACAGTGACACACACACTCATTTTAACCAGAAATAGGCCTGGATTTAACCCTAGGTGCCCCTGAGTTAAACATGTGTTACAGGGAATCATTCTCTTTCCTTTAAGTACGACATGGCTGCTCATACACACACATATGCACTGCTCTTACGCATGCCTGCCCACAAAAACAAATATATACGCTGCAATTGCCTGCACATACACTTGCCAGTACTCACACATATGCACTACCCTTATACACGCCTGCCCAAACATACATAAACTGCTCACACACACATGCCTCCCCATAAATATACACTGCCCTTGCACATACTTACACAGACGTATACACTATAAGACAAATACACTCCTTATATACACACATATACACTGCCCATACAGACATACACATATACACAGCCCATACAGACGTACACATATACACTGCCTATACAGACGTACACATATACACTGCCCATACACACGTATGCACATACACTGCCCTATACACACACATATGCCTGCCCAAGTGCTCATACACATTCATAAACATTGCCCATATACATGCCTCACCATTTGTATATGCACACACACATATCTACCATCAGACCCCCCCTCGTTTTGCACATCAGACACCCCCCCTTCGTTTTGCACATCAGACCCCATCTTCGTTTTGCACATCAGACCCCCCCTCGTTTTGCACTTCAACCCCCCCTCGTTTTCCACTTCAAACCCCCCCTCTTTTTCCACTTCAAACCCCCCTCTTTTTCCACTTCAAACCCCCCCTTATTTTCCACTTCAAACCCCCCCTCGTTTTCCACTTCAAACACCCCCCCTCGTTCTTCACATCTCTTACCTTTCTCTTCTTCCTTTCTGCTTTCTCTTCATCCTCTCCTTCTGGTTTGCCGCTCACTCTCAGTGAAGTGCGGCTGCGCACAGCTGTTTATGCTGAGCGCCGGGGCTGGGATATAAACGTCATATCCCATCGCCCGGCGCTCAGTGACAGAGAGCACACT
This sequence comes from Sceloporus occidentalis, assembly GCA_023333645.1. Lineage (NCBI taxonomy): Eukaryota > Metazoa > Chordata > Lepidosauria > Squamata > Phrynosomatidae > Sceloporus > Sceloporus occidentalis. The sequence continues at coordinate 2,013,533 of JALMGF010000028.1, forward strand.
GATCTCCCCAACCCAACCCTGCTGCTGATCGGGCAGCTGCTGATCGGGCAGCTGTGCACCACTTACAGCCCTGGGGGGGATTTCTCTATTATCGGTCCCCCCCACATGATTACCTGGAGGGGATCCATCCCCCCCCCCCGTCCCCCCCGGTTCCTACGCCCGTGCCCAAATAAAAATATACCAAGTACACTGTTTGTGTATGTGTGTTTGTATAGAGACTGATCTAGCCTCTCTTTTTAAATCAATTTTTATTAATTATTTGGATATTATATTATATTTTGGATATTATATCTTGTATATTATATTATATTTTGTCAATTCTCCGTTTATTAAAGAATAGTACAAATTCGACATATAGTAAGCATGAATACATCAAATAACAGGTACAGAGAAATGTTAACCTATAACCAGGAAACCAAAGAAAAGAAAGGTGCGCCGGCATAAAATTGAAGTGAAATATTATATTATATTTTGGATATTATTATTATTTATTCGGAAACTACCGGTATATAATAGTAATAGTATACAATCATTTTCTTGGGTAAAATCCATAAGGAATATCATGTCTCACAGAATAAAATCTTGTTATCGATGTTCTATAATTACTCTGCAGACATAAAGGAGGCTCCTAATCGGACAGGAAACGCAGTCAATCATCAAACTAAGGTAATTTGTCTGACTAGAATATATAGCAAATCTTTAAAAATGGCTCACATAAAAAAAGCATATAAATAAGAGCCGCTGGTCGATAGCTTGCATTATTGAGGAAATAAATTGAAGTGTGTATATTTTGGAAAACTTGCAAACAAGGATTAAATATTGATACCAAAACAGTATGGGATAAAGTTCCTGAGCAGGAAGGGGTGGACAGATAAGCATTGCAGCACACCATGAGATTTCTTGGCTATCGATTTCACGCACTTTTTCTGTAGTCTTGAAAAAAATGGACAATTTCCATTCCATTTGAAAAATAACCTCAATCACCACAACAAAACGTTTATTTACAAAGTGTGAGCAGTTTCCACAATGCAATTCAAGAGAAGTACATTGGGTACAAAGGTGTTACATCTGTAGTTGGTAATTGGGGTCAGGGTGGCAAATAAAGTGTCAGCTTGGTGAGCAATGGGCCAGTTGAAGTCGTGGCGCACTTGGCAGGATATATAGTGAAAACATAACATGGTTATATGAATTTTAAACCACTGGAAGGCTGATTTGTTACAGTGCAGACATGCTAGATATTGCCTTGTCTATATATAGACTGTGACACTGGTTAGTCTGTGAGACCTGTCATTTGCTTCAAAATCAACTTGCCATTAAACTATTTACAGAAAGACTCCATAAAGGAGAAGATCAGAGAGACAAATATACCAGTGCCACGAAGGCAGACTAACCACATAAATCACATACCAGGCGATTCTGGGAAAGTGAAGAATAAGCCCCATCATCAAGCATACGACATTGAAGGTAAGTTCTTTCTACATCACTGCTGCACAACCACATACAGAATTAGGCCAGTGTTTAATGTCTCTTTTAATCCAGGTAACAAACAACTGCCCACTTCATGTGGCAGTTGAATCCCCCACTGCTAAAACTACCAAGACTAGTGCTTTTTTCCACAAAAAATATAGGTGGTTAGTAGTAAAAAATGGATGTGCTATTGTTGACGTGGCAGACGCAAAACAATGTTCAATTATTTCTGGAGAAAATATACGAATTAACAATTATTCATGGCGAGTGTTGGTGGTGTAAACAAATAGTTACATAGCATGTCGAACATCCACTAGAGATTACGCTGAGCTCTGATAGAAAGAAAACAGTTTATAGCTTTTAAAAGAGATTATATAAAAACAGGTTTGTGAATAGACCCTACAATGAGCAATAAGAGGAGATGTTTAACTGTGAAAAGGTGAGTTATGGCAGACAGCTTGTATGAATAATTTCAGACACCACACTGAGTCCCAGGTGCAAGTACTTTGCAAGCAGGAATGAATGCAGGTTTTTGTCAGCGTGTCTCATAATGCTTCCCTGGCAGTCAAAATGCCCATTATCATTTCATAAAAATGTTATTGCCACAGCTACTTAAACTAAGCATACAATTACGATTCCTTATTTCTCAAATACATTCATACCCTGGTTTCTTTTTGCTAAATTTTGTTTAATAGACATTTCAGAAACGATTAGGTCTGTTCTGTGTTGTTTTGAATACAGGATTGGTTGAGCTGCTTAACAGAGTCCAGAGCTCCAGAGCAGAAGACCAACGAGGCCTGTTGTCCAAGAAGGACCTGGAGTTACCAGAATTCCTTAAGCTTCCCGCCGTGAATAGACATGATTCATGTGACATGGCAGGTCTGAATGATTCCATAGAAAGTCCAGAGGTGCCACCCTGTAGCCTTGATGTATCATTATCTCCTGAGATCTGCAGTGAACACAAATCTTGTACAGACACCAGATCATCATTGCCAGAGTCTTTTACATCTTCACAAAAACAAATTGCAAGCAACACTGCCGCCCTGAAAGATGGGGTTCGCATAAATAGAGACACAATTCATGAGGAGATCATTTCTGAATTGAACTCCATGCATCAACCTCCATCAGCTAACAACCAAATGCAAACAGAGAGTTTTGATTCTCCACTGTAATAACCAAAATGTCCATTTTCCTGTAGCAATTGCACTCCCTGTGGTGAAATCATGGATGTAAATAAGTGATCGCAAAATGTTGCAAAATAACAATTTTTCATAGATCATCACATAAACCGACAATCTTGTATATAGTAATCAACCAAAATTATGTGTAAAAGCTTCTTCTATATATGATGAAGAGAGAAGACAGAGGCAGCCAAATTCAGGTTTATCTGCAGCATTCGTAGCATTCAGTGGAGTATATGATGACTTTGTAATACGCTTTTACATCATAGCATTTTAAAACTGAAGTGGTACAGAAGAGGTGGTACAGAAGAGGTGGTGCTTCCATAAATGCATCTCAGAACATGGATAATGAATATGTTGTCCTGCATTTACACCCTAATGTATGGAATATCAGAACATCTAGGTAGATGTCTGTATGTTAGAAAATATACACCAAAGCAGTGTAGACAAAGAGTTTATGTCCTATGTTTGACATATTATACAATTTGTGTACATAATACAACTGGTTATGTTCCATTTATATACCTTCACAGCAATATATATACGGTTACTCAACTAAGCCATCCTCCGTTAATGCAATAATCCCACATAAAACATCCACTATATATATATATATATATATATATATATATATATACACACACAGTTCAGTACAGCACTTTAACATGAATGTAAGTAAATATGTCAATTTTCATTTATGGATATATAGTATCCCCCACAGGCAATGAACACATATTGGTAGAATACTTGTAACTAGGAAATTGAATGCTAATTTCAAATACCAAAAATTGAAGAAATTCAATAAAAAACTGAATGAATGGAAAAGCACATGAAAAGCATTTTTGTATCTCTTTATTATTAAGCTTAAATCAGAAAATGTGTATATAAAGAGGCGGCCATTATGTTAAAGATATGGGAAATAAAATAAAAAAAAATGATCATATTTTGTCCTCTCTCTCAAGGCAAAAGAAACAGAAAATGCAAAAAAGTCTGTATTCTGCAATCATATGTCTCTAAATGTGACTGTTCTATTGCCACCATTTAGTATGGCTTTACTTTTATTAGTCATGGCTGACCTTTGGAGAGGGCCATATTTAATTATAATAGGGCCTTGTGCAAGCCCCTTCTAGGGGGTGACTTTCTCGCTCAAACACCACACTAAGCTGATTTTTGTGGCAATGCTAATGAAGTCCTGCTGAATTATTTCCTCTATGATCTGGATGATTAACAACGAGCCATTCTATTGTTAGCCACTTTAAAACATCCCATTAATGACAATTGCATTGGTCATGGTGAATGTGAGCATGCATCTCTGATTGCAACTCCATTGCGATCAGCAATGCAAGGCTACTGAGCCCTACTTGTGATCAGTGCATGGGAGATCAGATGGAAGAGAGTAAGAAACTAAGTTTCTGCATTCTACACATAGACGTTAATATATAGTAGGTCGCTCCTCTTTGGAGCGGCAACATTCTTCGGGGAAGGCTTTCCACAAGATTTTGGAGTATTTCTGGGGGAATTTTGGGCCATTCATCCAGTAGAGCGTTTGCGAGGTCAGGCACTGATGTTGGAAGAGAAGGTCTGGCTCTTAATCTCCATTCCCATTTATCCCAAAGGTGTTTGATGAGGTTGAGGTCAGGGCTCTGTGCGCGCCAGTCAAGTCCTTCCACACAAAACTAATCCAACCAAAGTTCATTCCCAAATTATTTTTTTTTGTCATCTAGGAAAGTGACCTGTCCGAATCTGAGCTGCATAGTCTTTCAGGAGCTTTATATATTCAATAAAAATAAAAATAATTAAATATCAATTAAAAATCACTAACTTAAAAAACTACTGGTTCTTTTTAAAAGAACTGGAAATCCAAAGTTGTGACTGTTCTTTAACAGTTCGTTTAATAGCCTGGGTTGAGAAAAAGGTTCAGAAATAATAATATACACTTTTATCCTCAGAATCATTTAGCATTTTTACAGAAGCACTCCAGGCTTTTTTTTATACTATCACTGCATGCAAATTGGTGCAGACATTATTTACTAGAATGCCCAACATGCATTAAAAAGTAAAAATAAAATTTTGGCAACTAGGCTGTTTTTTTCAAGGTCACCCAATCAAGTCAATGTTTAAATGTTCATCAAAGTTATTCCAGGGTTAGGATTGGTTAATATTCCTTCACATTGACATTGGACAATAACTTTTTTTTCTTTCTCTCTTTATAAATGGTGTTTGTTTCACCCATTATGTTTTGGACCCCGAGATTGGTCTTTTGTGTATAACATGTTGATAAAGGTAGGGTAAACACGTAGCAACCCCTGATTCTGGTTGTAACTCATTAAACTCTCATAATATACCACTCATGCTTCTGACAGCCTTGATGCTATATAAAGTATGTATATATTAACCCGTTTCCTGTAAAAAGATGCAAGTTTTGAGTAAAAATGTCTGTTCAGAATCATAATCTTCGTTAGCAGTGATGTGTCAAACATGAGAACTGTCTGCAGGAGTCATAAGTGTTCTGAGAAACAATAGTATGGCACCACAAGGCAATTTAGAAGAATATCTGACATTTTTCACTCTGTACAAAAAAAAAAAAACGGTGACAGACTGGTTTCTGCACCAAGCAAGATTCAAGGCTTCAAATAAATAGAATTCTATCTCAATGAAGGAGTAGTTGAAGTGAAAGTAATAAGACTCTCAAATGGAAATGAGAAAGACTGGACTAATAGGCTTTGTTGTGTTGTAATAGAGAGCACAGCTTTTTATTTTGTTCTGGCAACATAAAAAGAAATAACTGTTGAGAGCAGAGACGGATAATTTTTCTGTATGTTTCAAAACCTATAGAAATTACAAACATGAAACAACCATGAGCAGAAAACTATTATCAGCTATCTGATAAGAGACAGGAAGGGTTTGGCTTTGTGACAGAAGGACCCAATGGCCAATGCAGAAACCCACAGAAAATTAATATTGCTGGGTTAAAATCAGCGTTGCCCTACATGATACATTTTATATTACCGTCCCCATCACCTGGAGGAGCATAATACATGCAGATACAAAGTATAGTATAGCGTTTCTTTTACAGTATTTTGGAGATGTGTCAAAGGCACTTATTATAAAACACCTATATAAAATGCTTTGGCAGCCAATGTCCTTAAAGTGAATCCATTAGATAACTGTTGTAGTTTATGTGTCATCCTCATTGTATATTCCCATAAAATGCCACTAGCACATACTAACACCACTTGGCAAGAGTGTAATGAATACTAGCATACTACATCTAGTGACATTTGTTGTTGATGTTGAAGCCCAAGGTGAATCGTGGTCCCTCGGTCTGATATGATGATGTGAACAAGTTGTTCAAAGTGGTAGGGCCACTTTTAGATAGGGTGACTTTTTATGCTGCCTAATTTAGAGAGGTCATTTATGTATTTGACTGGATAGGTTGCATTGAGCAATTTGAAATGTCCAAGTGTCCAAGTGTCTCGCCTTATATTCCAGGACACCCCCCCCCCCATTACCCAGCACAACAAGCAACTGCTGAAGAACCTTAAGCTTTTTCTGAATGTGTCAGAATCTAGCTCAAAAAACAGCAAAACAGAAAGGCTCAATTGTGAGCGACTATTGATATTTTAGCATTACAGGAGAACTATTCTCTATCATCGCATCAGAGTATACACAGTGCTAATAACACCCCAGAAACAGGCTTCTTGTATACACCCAAAAAGAACAACTTTCAAGCTACAATCCCATCCTCAATAAAGTCAAGGGAAGGGACCCATGTTTGTACTTTGCATTTTACGCTTAAGGGGTGACCATAAAGTCTTCAATATTATATTCCGAGTCTGAATGCAATCAGTCTGATTTGTTGACTTTCTAGCTAGCCAAAAAAATGAAGGGAAAACAAACAGGCATATATTAACTAATACTGTTCACAAGATATTATGAAGAGGTTGTTTAAACATATTAAAAATATTACGGTAATTTATTTACGTGTACAAATCCTCTTTAGTTGTTACTAATAAGAAAGCATTTGTATGTTTCTATCTGTTAGCCTTTAGTACTGACTCCTATTCATTCTAGGGGATATTCCAAAAAATAATCGCTCGGAGACTGATAAAACAGACGTGCCAACATTATTCTGTTGGTCCTAGAAGATTTTACACTAAAAATAAATCTGCAGTTAACTCTTAGGAAAGAACTTGGCAATAAACTAAATTGCAGACCTCTCAGAGAGGATGAATACACAAAGGAGTAATGATTCATAAGATGTTCCCACACAATCTAGCCATCTGATTACTGTAACATAGTCCACTCATTGGACTGTTTCACCATTTTTGGGGGGACCAGAAATAGCTCCAGATTTTTATCTATGTAAGTATCAAAGTAGTATTCAACATGCAGGGAGCGGCCATGTCACACTTTATTAAATGTAACATTATTAAGAAATATATAACCTGTAGTGTCACACAAACCATAAAAATAAACAAATAAATTCATAGCATTTACGGTGCAGGACTGGACAGGTGGCAAATATATCCAAGGGTGCCATTTATTCATATACGGTTGTCTGCCTGAAGAAGAGAACAGCAAAAAAGCCAACTTCACCTAGGTTAAGCTCAAGAAAATCTCCATCTGCTTTTTGAGGTGTCGTTCTTAGATTTGTTGTCTAAAAAGTAGGTGAAGCCGCAGAAAAAAAAAAAACAGAACTGACATAAAAAACGAAATACATACTATATATATAAATATAAAAAAAAAAACACATGCAGAAAAACGTGCAATGTGAGATGGATAAACCTTAAAGAAAAGTGCTTTCAAGGTCGGCACCTCTAGCTGGCTGGAATTATACAAATCAAACCACCAACAGCAAAAATATACAAAAGTGCATAGGAAGTGAGTCTATCTATGGTGCTCTTGCCAGCCCAAGCAGGTGGTAGCGGTTGGGTATGTGTTAGCGTGCGCCCCAAAACAACACTAGTGGTATGTGTTGGACCTAATGCTTGCCTACATCCCCAAAATAAGCTACTATAACAAGTAGCACTGCTGGGAGTAGATTAAATTTATGTCAAGTCCTTTCTGCCAATAACAATTATATCCACAGGGTGTGATAATACTAAAATGGTATTTGTAACACTAAGTGTATATCCTTTAGAAAGCATACCTCATATAGTCCACGTACTTCTCCATTGTAGTAAAATATGTTTATTTAATTAATAACAATTAATAACAATATTCAGAAGGCACAATGTGATATCAACACTACATAACTCCAGTTCAGCATATACCTACCCATTTCCGCACACAAAATAACATTCTTTGTTCTTTATTTACACTTTAGTTTATTATATAAATTCATATTGGTGCATAATCCCTTGTAATGTACTTCATAAATAATTACAATTGTAGAATTAAGACATATTGTATAATATTATTGAACACCAGCACGGCATGTTTTAAGCCTACTAATGTAAGGCTAAGGTATAAATTGTGAACATGAGGCATGTAGTGGTATGTAGCGTTGATATCGCATTGTGCCTTCTAAATATTGTTTTTAATAACATGATTTTAAAAAAAAATAAAATGTGGATTATATGAGGTATGCTTGCTAATGCGGCATCGATCAGGCTAACCACTAGACACAAAGTCATGGCATGCATGGCCATTAAAGGAGGCCTTCCTCCTAAGGCCCTTTATGCATGCTTGGAAACTGGGAAGTATGCATGTATGACTGTACGTTAGAGTGTATAACTGTTTATGTGTGAGCATGTATGTGTGTCAGCATAAATGCGTATGTGTGTGAGTATGAACGTGTATGTGCATGGATGTGTATGTGTGTGAGCATGGATGTACACATGCGTGATCATGGAAATGCATGGTTAAATGTGTTGGAGCATGAATCAGTAGCGTACCTAGCGGGGGGCGGTCCGCCCCAGGTGCCGCTCGTCAGGGGGCTGCCGCGGGCTAGGGCGACCACATGTCCCGATCCCTGGCAGCCTCGTCAGTTTTTTTTGTTTGTTTTTTTTTTTGCACGGAGGAGAGAGAGGGGCGCCTAGCAACCGCTCCGCGCCCCTCAGTCTCCTTCACGAGGCGTCTAACTCCATCGCAGTGCCGGGGAGATAGTGAGAAGGGGGAGGGGGGTAGATAGTTATAGGTGGGTAGATAGTGTGAAGGGAAGGATGGGTAGATAGTAAGAAGGGAGAGGGGGTAGATAGTGAGAAGGGAGAGGGGGTAGATAGTGAGAAGGGGGTAGAAAAGGGGGAAGGTAGATAGTGAGAATGAGTGAGAGAATGAATGAATGTGTGGATGAATTGTCTGAATGAGGGAGATACAGGGCTGGCCCAAGACAAAATGCCGCCTAGGGCGAAGTTTAAAATACCGCCCCCCCCATTATCTAACCTGCCGCCCCCCCCATTATCTACCCCCCCCCCCCCTTGTACTTACCTTTCAGCAGTCCTGCGGTGAGTCTCCCTGCTCGGTCTCGGTGCCGGCTTGTAATGCTGGGCGCCGGAAATGACGTCATCTTCCGGCGCTCAGCATTACAAGCCGGCACCGAGACCAAGTTAGAGGGCTCGCAGAGGGGAGATAGAGGGGCGCCGAGCAGGTACTGACAACTTGGTAAGTGAAAACCACTTGGCGCCCCTCTCTCTCTCTCTCTCTTCCGCTTTAAAAATAAAAAAAGGGCTTGGGGCGGCAAAGTGACACCCCTTCAAAAGTGCTGCCTGGAGTAGTTGCCCCACTCGGCTCCATTGTCGGGCCGGCCCTGGGGAGATAATTAATGAGTTTGTGAGAATGCATTAATGAATGTGTAAATTTGTGTGAATGAGTGAGAGAATAAGTGATTGTGTGAATTAATTATTTGAATGAAAGTGTGAATTAGTGAGTGACTGTTAAAGTGTTTGTATGATGTATGATGTATAATTGATTTGTGGAAAGGCAAAGATGGCACAAGCAGGATGTTTGAGCCTTGGGGACCAAGATGACACAGGCAGGGTGTTTATGGGACAAAGTTGACTCATGCTGGGCTGTTTGGGGACCAAGTTGACTCATGCTGGGCTGTTTGGGGACAAAGATGGTAAATCCTATGTGTGTAATCTGGGTGCTGGTCTATGTGGGCAGTGTGGACGCCAGAGCTGGCTTTGGGTTGTGCAACTTATCATCTATGGCTGTAGTTGTATCTGTTGCTATGTTTCCATACATTATTATTGTGTATCTGCAAATACGGGCTTTGTATGTCTGATTCTATGCCTCCAGTGCTGAGTTCACATGTGAACAATAATAATAACAATATATATATATATATATATATATATATATATATATATATATAAATGATTGCTAACATCAATCACACTCCTATCATGCTAAGTCAACTAGTACATGCTGTAATCTGTGTATGCCTGGGCATGATAGGAGTGTGATTGCTGTTAACAATCATATATTTATATTAATATTGTTATTGAAATTTTTTGTCTTATTTTGCTGTGTTACTTACTTTAAATAAAAGTGTGAGATTTTTTTTATGGTGGGGGGTCATATTTAGTTTCGGACAGGTAAATGCTGGATTTTCGGTTTCAGTCCAGAATTTTTGTTTCGGTGCATCCCTAAACCAGACAATCAAGTGGTAGGCCTACACCACATCAATGTTTGGCTTAGTATATAGTGACAGGAGTTATGCTGCACTATTATCAGTGTCTGGCTCAATGTATAGTGATAGGGATTACGCTGTACCACCGTCAGTGTCTGCCTCAGTACATAGTGATAGGTGTTATGCTGTACCCCCATCAATGTCTGCCCCAGTATATAGTGATAACAGTAATGCTGTACCACCTTCAATGTCTGCGCCAGTATATAACGATAGACGCTATGCAGTTTTAAAGTGTTTGTGGGGGGGGTGCCACATACAGGATCCGCCCCAGGTGCCAAATACTCTAGGTACGCCCCTGGCATGAATGTATATGGGTAAATGTGTTAACCTTGATGTTTATGTGTAAGTGTTTTAGTTTAACTGTGTATCTGTATGCGTAACTGTGTATGAGCATATATGTGTGAATGTTGCCAAATATAGGATCTGCCCCAGGTGCCAAATACTCTAGGTATGCCCCTGACTGCAAGGTCTGGGCTGTTCGTCAGCCTTGCTCAAGAGAAAGCTTTTTATTGTTTTCCCAGCAGGTTTATGGGTAAAGTCCAACAAAGGTTTGGATTAAGGAAGATGCTCTGATTTTATGTTGAGCCAATGTACATTGTTACTGTCTTCTGTGCAGATCACAGTCTGTGAGAGAACTCAAACAGACCAGCAAATAATTCAGCAATGCTTCAAGAGTAAAGGTCAACTGCGGGAAGTCAGAGAAGATGCTGGACATAAGGACCTGTCTTTCACATCACTACAGACTTTATCAAGATCCTAGGGATGGCAAGGATGATGTAGCCTTAAAAAGTGTATTTACAATGAGTGTTCATGATGGTACAGAAGTTGATTGTACACAATATATACTACTTTAATGTAGTAGTATAGATTTTACCAAACGGTTCTTTTTTGCAAATAAATTCTCCAGCTATGTAAAAGTTATTAAGCCAACAGTAGATGGGAGTTCTTTTTTATTTACTAATGCATACAATAATTGTAATAATAAACACTTAATTTCAGAAGGACAAACTTTGACAGGCTAAGGTCCACCATGGAATGTATAGACTGGGATGGATTGTTCTCTGGGTTAAACACAGAGGACAAATGGAATACCTTTAAGCACATATTGCAAAGTTACACATCCCAATATATACCCATGGGAAACAAATACAAAAGAAACAAATCAAAACCAATGTGGCTTACCTGGAAAGTAAAACAGGAAATAAGGAATAAACAATTGGCATTAAAGCATTATAAAAGCGAGGGGTCGGTAGTATCATTTATGGCATACAAAGATGCCAACAAAGCCTGCAAAAAGGAGATTAAAATGGCTAAAATAGAAAATGAGAAATTTATTCCCAAGGAAAGTAAAACCAATTCCAAGAAATTGTTCAAGTATGTGAATGGAAAAAAGTTAAAGGTAGAGAATGTTGGTACGTTATTATCTGAAAATGGAAATTTGATTAGTGAGGACAGAGAGAAAGCCGACATATTAAATGCTTTTTTTTCTTCTGTTTATACCAAGGAAGAGCCAATGACGGAGCCCCTGCTGGCTAATTTTAAGGAACTATTACAGCAAACATGGGATTGGCTGACGCAAGAAAAAGTGCTCAAGCAATTAAATACTGTTAAGGTAGACAAGGCCCCTGGACCGGATGGTATACACCCAAGGGTACTGAAGGAACTAAGCCTAATTCTGGCCCAGCCACTATTGCTAATCTTTAAGGATTTTTTCTGCTCGGGCATAGTTCCATTAGCAATTACAGGCCAGTAAGCTTAACATCGGTAGTGGGGAAATTATTTGAAGGGTTGCTAAAGGTATACATTCAAGATCATATCTTGATCCATAATCCAATTAGTAGTAGTCAACATGGATTTGTGAAAGACCGGTCTTGTCAAACCAACCTTTTAGCATTCCATGAAGAAGTTAGTAAAAATATAGACCTGGGGTTGGCTGAAGATGTGATTTATCTGGACTTTGCCAAGGCGTTTGATACGGTTCCGCATAAAAGGTTACTCTATAAATAAACAGAAATAGGCTTAGGGGCAAATGTCTGTATGTGGATCAGAAATTGGCTAAAAGATAGAATGCAGAGGGTTGTTGTGAATGGATGTTTCTCAGCCTGTAAGCAGGTATTAAGTGGAGTGCCTCAGGGGTCTGTCCTCGGTCCTCTTCTTTTTAATTTATTTATAAATCATCTCCCAAGCTGCATTGAGAGTCATGTCACATATTTTGATGTTGACACAAAATTAGGCTGGGTAATTCAGACTAATCTTGATGTTTCTTCATTGCAGGAAGATTAAGACAGAGTTGGGGACTGGGCGTGCAAGTGGCAGATGAGGTTCACTATAGAGAAATGCAAAATTATGCATTATGGTAAAAATAATAAAAATGCAACCTATTCTTTAAATGGAATATCCTTGGGGAAAACTACCAATGAGAAGGATTTAGGAGTAACGGTTGACAACAGACTTGACAACAGTGCGCAATGCCAGCAAGCAGCTGTGAGGGCATGCATAAAAAGAGGTATTGATTCAAGGGAGGAGGATATTATCTTGCCTCTTTACAGGTCATTGGTAAGACCTCACCTTGAATATGCGGTACATATAAAAAGGACATTATGGAATTAGAAAAAGTGCAAAGGAGGGCTATGAAATTAATAAAGGGATTGGGAGATACTAGTTATGAAGAGAGACTAAAAAACTTAAAATTATATACACTGGAAAAATGGCGTGTCAGAGGGGATATGATAACATTATATAAATATATGCAGGGCCAATATAAAGAGCTCTTAAGTGACCTGCTCATTAACAGAAATATACAAAGAACAAGAGGTCACCCTCTGAGACTGGAAGAGCGCAGGTTTCATAGACCACAAAGGAAGGGATTCTTTACAGTGAGGACAATTAAGGTATGGAATTCACTTCCAAGGGAGGTGGTGTTATCAAATACATTAGATGCCTTCAAAAGGGGCCTCAATATTTTCTTAGAAAGGCATGATATACAGGGATATAAATAGAATAACATTAATATTTTAGAGCTTCTTGATCCAAGGAGAAATCCGATTGCCTCTTGGAGTCAAGAAGGAATTTTTTTTCCCTTGATGGCAGAATTCGAAGTAGCTTAATTAGGGGTTTTTTGCCTTCTTTTGGATCAAGAATAGGAAGGTTAGGGAGACGGGTTGAACTTGATGGGCTTAGGTCTTTTTTCAACCTTATGAACTATGTAACTATGTACTTTAACTTCTAGTGTGCCCCCCCTTTAGAAACATTGACCTTACTGGACCTTTTCAGTTGGGTAACTGCATTGAAGGTTAAAGTAGAAAATGATTATACTGACATGAGGAAAGGAAAAGATAAATGGAAAAAAATAAATTATGTAGAGGGTCAAATGTGTGGGGAGGAGCAAAAAAGCTGTTAATTTGCTTTCAGCTACCCAGCTCTTGGGAAAAAATGTAGACTTCCAGGAGGTCTTGGTCCGTTTACTTAGTTTTCCCTCTGCAGATCCTCATGCAAACTTGGAGGAGCTCGTTATACACCTTTCACTGACCTGGACAGGTTTGCAGATGTTGAAGAACTTCTATTCTACAGTTATTCATGTTGATGACTGGTGGTGGCATTCATTCACTAATTCAGCCGAATTGTTTTATGTTTCTCCTTAAAAAAAGGCTGAGCTCAAACAATTTATTGGTATCGAGACATGCAAAACGTCTCAGTTGAAATGGTAAATATAAATGCATACTTGCCAAAAAAATTTACCTTATTGTTTTATCACGAGTAAAAAAAAATCCATTGGTAGCGGATTATAGTATTGGTTAAAATAGTCAGACCATCCGTGGTGCCTAGAAGAGAATCGTGGTGTGATGAAGGCATGTTGGTGTAAAGTTTCTCAAAGAAAGGGTTAAGAGAAAGGCATGTTGTTTTTCAACTTGTGTGTAAAACAGAAACTTTATCTCAAGATGATGTTGAAATAACATACACCAACGCATCATTGCACCTAGTGTGGGGGCAAGTTTCTAAAGTTAATGACCACGTTTTGATAAACCACAGGTTTCTAGATAAGCGTTAATGAGCACACTTGTTAATGGTAAACAGCTTCTTACAGATTTTTATTTATTACCAAAGATATAAATGTTGGCCCCTTCAAGCTCAGCCCCGTGAAGAAGCACATACTGTAGCTTTGAGGATCTCCATGTGCAGAAAGTACTCTTTTATTGCTGTTTATTATGCATGTATTTTGATTTGGTAAACTTTTTTTATCCAATGCTTGAAAATATCATCTCTATATGCTCAAGACTAACACCAACCTGTCCACGCACGTGTAATTGTGGGTTGAAACCCAATAAAAAAATTAGCAATATATCATATAGAAACATAAATTCCATCCCTTCCATACATATTCCAATTTAACTCAGGGTAGGCTTGTCAGGGGAAAATTGGAAAAATCATGATTTAATGATTATAAGCCAGTGTCACATGTGTTTTTTAATTCTTGCAGTGTCGCCCTAGGGTAGCAAGGATTTAAGGCAGCATTTACTTCACGCCTGGACTGACCATCTGTCACGGACTGGGTCCAAACAGATGACTAAAAGACCCAGCGCGCCCAAAGATTGTGTGCAGGAGTTACGGTGCAGTAGTGGAGTTGATCTAGGGATGTGCAGCCAAACACCAGTGCCCTGATACGGCAGCAGATGTAGTCCAGAACAAAGTGAAATCCTGCAGGCACCCTGGAACAGGCATGAGACATCACACAAGAATCACGTGCAGGATGCTGCAGGCTGGGAGTATGGAAGCTAAGCAGAGAAATATAGCAGACACATAACAAGCAAGGGACAGGGAGACCAAGCACGAAACATAACCAGACAAGATATACATATTACTGAGCACAACAGTGAACAAGACAAGGAATAAACATAACTAGACAAGATATACATAACACAGGGCACAACAGGGAACAAGACAGGACACCCCGCTGCCGGGGATACAGGACAGGACACCCCGCTGCCGGGGATACAGGACAGGCTGACACACATAAATACAGAAACTAGCCTAGGACTGATTGATAACAATTGGAGATTCTGTCACATCTTATGGCCATAGTATGCTTAGCCCACCACTACGCCAAGGTACTCCAATGACGGTGGGTCCTAACGCTAATCCCTGCTGACAGTGGTACGAAACAAACCAAAGATGTAAACCAAACACATAACACTGAGACATACCTTAGACTGAAGACTGAGACAAACAGAACACACCGGTGGGGCACACCTTATAAAGGAAACAGAGCTGAAGCAAAGAGCTGAAGCAGAAGCAAGGAATGGAAGATCAGAACAGAGCAAAAGGAAATCCAGGAATGGATCGAAGCAAAACAGGGAAACTGAAAGAAGACAGATATGCAGCTCTGCAGCCTGGGCAGAACGTGACACCATCTGACACGTATGAAAAATGACCACTGGCCTGCAGGGCTTTCTATGCAGTATATTTTGGTGAATGTGTCAGACAGCACATATTAGATATTACTGTTTACTACATCCAGAGGAAGCGGCTGCTGTAGTTACTTCATTTACCCGGTCTATGACAAATACATCCTGGCCTATGGCTGGATACCTTAAATTAGTGAATTTATATCTTTTCTTTATAATACATTGTATTAGGGCGTTGCGTTGACATGGTATACAGGTTGGTTTTGCTCAGTTAAACCAAATTAATTTTAATCATTTTATTAATGTTATATAAAGGGAAAGATCCAGCTTTGGAATGACTAACATTTGGCTGTCCTTCCATACAAGTAATTAAAGCTGATAGGCTTTCACCTTGAAAGGTGTTCTGAGGAGTGACTCATGGCTCCACAGACAGATCAGTAACACGAGTTTATCCATTAGAGCCTTCTGTTCAGAGCCAGATAATGAGGAATATGTTTCTTCCTCTGCACAGACTGTTGGTTTTCCTCCCCATGCAATTGGCTGGCACCAGGCTTCGTGCCAGGCTACCACTTGACCTACCATTTTATAGATGATGGTAGTGGCATCAGTACCTTGTTTATATGTGGAGAAATGAATCATCTGCAGGTTGTGCAATTATTTAAAAGAAAAAAAATTTGTTTAGAATCTTTTTTTTTTTTTTACACAATACGTGCCGCTGATGAATAATGACCCAAGTTATGTTCGACAACAGACATTACAGACATACCCCACATAGATATTTTTTATGTTTTAGAGGGCCACATCAGTCCCTTAAATAGTACCCTCTAGGGTAGTATGTTTAATATTTCTGGCTTAAGGGTTTTGGGAGTAGTGAATGAGGGAGGTTATCATTTTTACATGTAGTGCTAGGGCAATGGTATGTCTTTTTTTATTTTTTTTATGAATAAATAAATATATTTATGTCTAATTAAAAAAAATAACAACACTTTTTTTTACTTTTTACTTTTGTGGGAAGAGGGAGAAATTTTGTTTCTTACTCTCTTCCCTCTAATCTCCCATGCACTGATCACACTGTGATCAGCAAGCAGGGCTCCATAGCCTTGCATTGCTGATTGCAAACGAGCAATCGGCTAGGAGAGGGGCAAAGGAGATCCCAGCTGTTGGATATCTCCTCTCCTTCAAAGAGCCTCCGGTGGGTGTCTGCTGACACCTAATGGAAGGGATTCTTCTTTATGTAACAGTGTTCTGGCACTAACTGTGTTTTTCCCCTGTATGTGACATATTTACATTGTCAGAAGGGTGCATATCAGTGTGTGCTAAGTAGGTTTTTGTTACTTGAGGCAGGAGAGCCAGCAAATTCACCTAAAGTTTGTTATGAGTGTTCCTTGGTTCCTGTTTTCCAGTGTGATTTACATATAGTTCATCCATGTTTGCTAAAGTGTCACTGTTCATTGCTAGAATTCAGACACTAGGAGCTGCTAGCCTGAGCTGACATCAGACATTCCGTTTGTGAAGCAGAGTTTTGTCACAAATAAAAGTCACCTACAAATATGTATACAATCATGATGAATGTTGCATCGGATGTAACATAATCAGTGCTGTCTCCCAATCTCCAAGAGGCGTTTGGATTGTTATAACTAGCTCCTTAAAACAGCACAGAATTATGGGTGGATTGGTACTCACATGAAGCATAAACATAAGTTATAAAATTACTATTTGTGAGACTTTCTGCGGCAAATACTATATATACTACATAAACAACCAAACAAATTATGGAGAATGTTCCCCTTTAAATGTAACATACTATTTTGTCAGGGATCTTCCCACCCTTTTTATATACCTTTTATATACCCTTTTTATGTACCTTTTATATACCTATAAAATACCTAAATGATATATAAAGGTATGGAGAGTGTTCCCCTTTAAATGTTACATACTATTTTGTCAGGGATCTACCCACCCTTTTTATGTTTTTTATGTTCCTTGATTGCCCCCCGAGAACCTAGGTAAAGAAAGTGAGCTGGACATGAATCGAAAAAAAATGTACTTCTTAAAACCAGCAGCCTCCCCTACAGTTTGTTTCAGTATTCCCCTTCTTTTGGTGAATATATTAATTTTAATTAAATTGGTCCAAAGGGAGAGACTAGGCAGTAAGTGATCACAGTGAATCATTAATGAATGTCAAAACCTGTAGGCACTGATTTAAAACCATAAGCAATGTACCGTTATTACTTTTATATAACGTGCAGGCCTCCATTTTTTTAGGAGATTGACAGTCTTTTAAATTTTCCCATAGAAAAAAAATAATGAATTCTAAATGCACAGTTGTGCGCTCACTGTAATTGCGTATGAGGTCATCACGGCCACAAAACCATCAGTGCATTCCCAAGTACATGGCTCATGACGCAGGAGGTCCTCACAGCATACTTCATATTACAATAATAAAATTGTATCAACTAACCTGGCTTTGTATAGTATCAATGTAACAAAAGAAAACAAATGATACAAATCAACAGTGATTTTTAAGTACTCTTCAACTTTTTGAAGTGGAGTTATTTTTTTTTGATCAGTATACTAATCAGATTAATAGTTTAATTCTCTGTTTCAACAAGAATTTTTATTAAATACAATGTTTGTAACCTGCATTTTGTTTTTTATGTGTTTAGATGTGCCATGTCGGCCCTACACAGATATTCTAGGTTTATATCATAGATTGTAAACTCTCACCACCTAATGTATCGGTTTGTCTTGGTCTGAATTCTAGTCTTGTCACCCCCCTTGAATAGATGTATTGTATGAAACACTGCATAAACTGTTGGCGCTATATAAAGAAAAGATAATAATAATAATACTGCTTTGTGGTAAAAAATAAAATCTCTTGATCTTATTAAAACTAGCACTTATAAAACAACTATACATCAATTTACAGATGCCAAATCCAGTTTATGAAAATTTTAAGAAAAAGTTTCAGAAACATTCTTAAATAATTTTGGCATAATATGTATTCTTTATCTGACTTTACAAGAAGGTTGTAGTAATATTTTAAATATCTTATCTAAAGGAAAGCAAAATGTGTTGACAGAGGAAAACATGCTATTGTACGCATGGCTCTCCTTTATTAGATATACAAAAATATAAGAATTGGCACAGATAATTCATATGATAGAGAGATGAAAAAATAAAGAGAAAGCCTATGTGCTGAGGGTTAAGAAGGGAAGAGAAAACAGTAATATATGAGATTAATAGAGTGATAGACGTTGGAAGAAACTAAGAAAGAAAAGAAAACCTTAACATACAATAAATCAAATAGTTGTAGGTGGTCGCTGTGTTTCTCCTCCTGTTTCTCATATATTAAAGGAATCATCGTGCTTTATTTAATAAGACCATTGGTGAAATGGAATTGGGTTCTTGGTCCCAAAGGCTGTGAGACCCTGCCTCTCTAACGGGAATTTTACTATTAGTCAGTGACAAGATTATATTTTCTTACCAGGCCTGGACTGGCCATCTGGCATTTATTTACCGATACTGTTGCTCCAGTGGAAGATCAGGTCATTCAGTGTGCCCGCCATCTGGATAAGCACCACTGCCCACTGCAAGATCATAGAAACAAAACCTATCCTGCCATCGGCCGCACATATGTCATTTGGCGGCCTTAAAACGACAGGACCGCTTAGTTGTCCCCAGTCCGGCCCTGTTTCTGACCATCATCATTACTTATGATTTCCACTTCCCATGTATGATTTCCTTTTGTGTGTTGCGTCAAAAACTCCAAATAGCGTTGACTCTCAATTTTAAGTGTTTCTCTAGCATGGTGTTAAAACTCAATAGCTTGTATAATGTATTCCCTCTACTTTGCACATGGGTAATCTTATGATGTATGCTGTTAATAAAGTATTTATTGTCAGACATGGACAAGGTATTTCTTATCATATCACTGTTTTTTAGAGTAAAATCTGTGCTTTAGTTGTCCTATATGTGCCTATGTTCATAGAAACAGACAGGATACCATTTTGTGTTACATCACTGTGTATTAAACATGTAAGGGGTACATGTTATGTGTTAACTCAACACATGCTATCTAGGGCTGCCTGTCATACGGAAGGCTGTAGTACACTTTAACTCACGTCCCCCCCGCATGCACATGAATACTTTATACAGGAGGAAATCTGGTGAAGGTGCGTCCCGTGACATATTCTGGATTATGTTGAATAGGAATATTGCAGCAAGCCCAGTGGAATGGCAGCCCTGGGACCACTTTACTTTACTTGTGGCTTAATGGGCCAGCTGGGGAGATCCCCCTTAAAAATGATCCATTTACACCATGTCTATACAGACCACAGTATCTTTTCAGAGCATCCTAAAGTGGAGCGCCAGTTGTTTAGTACACCTAGTGTGTCCACGCCACCTTTCACCATTACAACACTGATGGCCTATAAATTCTTAATATGTGTAGACGCAATATCAGGTTGTTCATGTTAAAATACTAGCAAACCTAGGTAACAAAACATAACTTGTTTCAAACTACATTAAAAATGTAAATGCATTGTCTACTGCTGCCATGAGAGCTATAGAGATTAAAATTAGGGAATACTCTTAATTATCAGTGAAATGTAATGCCTTTTCGTGCATGATAATAAATCTACCATTAATAAATAATCATACTATAATTAACCCCTTAAGAACAATGGGCAGTCCCTAAACCCATTGAAAACAATGCATTTTGAGCCTGTACATGTACAGGCCTTGTCATTAAGGGGTTAAACCAATTCCCTCATTTCTTCTCACTGTATAGTACAGAGTCTATCTTTGAAATTGGAACACTATGTTGTCTCCCTCTGTCACAGTGTCACAGTGTCGGGAATTGGGCACCGAGAGCACCTACCGCGGCACTTACCACTGCCACGTTTGCATTTCCGTCACAAGCATGGGATAAGTTTTAAGAAGGCAGTACGCTAGGGCAATGATGTATCGGGACTGATGCCGTTTGGCTTTTTATTTTCTAAGCATGATGGGAACAGAAGCCTGCAAACCACAGATGTGTAATTGTTTTTCTAGCTCCTATATGGGTTTTTGTTTTGTGAAAATCTAAAAGCAAATTAAAATAGATTTATTGATTAGCAATCAGCACTGAGATCCATCAATGTGAAATTAAAAATAATAAATAAGTAATAACATAAATTTGTGAAAAATGGTACACTTAATAAGGCGCAGTTGCTTGTTTGTTGTAATGTCCTTTGGAACCATTGTTCAATCAATTCTATTGTTCTACACTGTATGACTTAGGCCCTTCCAGTCGTGAAAGTGTTAAGACTAACAAGAGCAAAGCCCATCACTGCCATTCTGTTGGCTGGCTCTGAGAACCATGTGACAGTTCAGTGCCTGCCTGGGCTGTCTGAGAGCGCTCTGTGCATTGGAATCTACATAAAGAATGCATTGGAGATCCAGCAGTAAACCTCAGGAAGCTCTCTCGAGCAGGTAAGGAGCCTCCTGCCACCTCGCAGTGAAGGACAAAAGAACCGAGTAGATACAATTGGAAATGGATATTATGCTTAGTGTTGGGTGGCAGTTCTTTGTCTAAATATTTGCCTAGTTTGTAGCCAGGCAGCGTATAATCTTTGCAACAATGTGCATGCTGTCAAAAGCTCTAGCATTTGATTTTGTTATCTCTTATGCCAGCAGACTCTATGTGTGTGAATTCATCTATGAATAATTCCATAATTATAGGCAAGCCATATACTGTATATATATATGTGAATTTCTTTATACATGTGCATCGAGAGTGTGTCCCCGATAAGACTTTTGCACAGACCGTGTTAATAATTTTCTGGTAGATTGCTTCTGTCCTGATGAATTAAGAATCAAGCTTCTGCCATCTCAATTTATAGCATGCAGCCCGCTCTATTTATTCAACCACTGGCGCTTCTACTATTGTTTGGTCTTTGTGACAAATTGAGAAGGATGCGCCAATTAGTATTGTATAAGCTCCCTGCTAAATCTAGGGTTTGGATAAGATTATTGCATGAGACTCTAGACCCTGGTGTTCTTTCACAATCCTAATTTACTGATTGCCCTTTTGTATTGTCTGACAGTCAAACTCAGGCCACACCATGCTTTGTCCTATACCGCCACAGCCCTGGAGAGTTGGGAAAAGGCCCTCCTTTATTTCTTGATGTAAAGCTTTATCACTGACTGAGGTCATAATGCATGAGCACAATAAATGCAAATATTTATTTATTTGAATAAATCAAAATATATAAGGTATTTTTTTATTAAATAAAAATATAAAATATATATAAAAAACCTCCCTCCCATTTCAGTTTACAGATGTGGTGGGGGGCACAAGCTTCTAGCTATAAGTTTCCTTACTCTTATTATTTAGTGATTTATAAAGTACCATCATATCTGCAGTGCTGTACAATGAACAAACATTCTATTACAAGTACTGCATAACAATTCCGACTTACAGAAACAAAAGAAGGGCCCTCCTCAAACAGGCTTATTCGTAACTTAAGGTCTCAGGGGGGGGGTCCTTGATGAAACAGAGAACATTTTCTAGTCCAAAGGAATATCGAATGAGATGCGAGTGTAGCATTGATCATTTCTGACAGATGCTTCAGTAGCTTTTTGTTAACCTTTCTCGCCATTTTGTTGTGAGGTCTACAGTTAAAGGTGATATGTTTTGTTGGGCCAACAAAGAAAAAAGTGTAGCGTCACATACGCTGTGTTCTTCACCTAAAAAGAGACCTCTAAAGAAGAGACATCTGAGGTCCAGAAATCTTATGTTATTCTACCTACATATTCTACTATATTTCAACATGGGTATGGGATTGGGTCTAGCCAGTTATCCAGGTTTTAGTTAACTGTGATACGTCAGCAGTGACACGTTGTAACATTAAAGAATTTTAACAGACTCCATATTACTCCCATGTGTATTGCTCCTTTAAAGAGTATAATTCCCATAATCCATTTCTTTTTGCAGTTGAAAGCAAATCCTCAGATCAGTGTCCCTACGTGAATAAGATAAGCTACCCTGTTCCATAATTGTCTCCTTTGTGACGTGGCAGCCATGGAAGTGGATCCAAAGGTGAGATGCATCACTGCTATTATATCCTTACAAAGGATATAAAGAAATCATAATCAGCGCGTTCATTATAGGTTTCCAGAATGTTAAAATGGTTTTCTCTAAAGTAATACTTTTGAAAGATTCATTCGGTCTGCATAATTCTTAGACTAATGCGTTTTTAATGAAGGAATACAATTCCAACTGATTCTGGAGGTAATTTGCTTTAAATATTTAATGACTGTTGAATCTGTGTGTTCTCACATCTGTCACTTTTGTAGCCAGATAGTGGGTAACAAAGCAATGTACTTACATGTATAGAGACTGGGAATGATGCTTAAAGTTCTCTTTGCCATTGCTTCTTACAAGCATACCCATGGCAGTATGTAGAATGTCATGTTTAACAAATTACTGGTGACTTAAATTATTCAAATCATATGAGCATAGGAAGTATTGTTCCCTTCCTTTGTAATGCCCTAGACATCACTGTACAATGCAGTAGACACCATAGTCTATTTTTCCATTTTTATTTGTTAAAAATACACAGTAGGAGGGTCAAGCCATTGAAGTCTCAAACTTAGCCGAACATGATTTTTGGTTAAGCTTGGTTTGGTTTCGGTTCCTGAAAAAGGTGACGTTTATTACGGTATATGTTTTTATACTGAATTAATGATACTATTAGGGTTATGTTCCTCCTACTGATACCCAGTTTTCTCATAGAAGTAAACGTGGATCTACCATGAGGTGACTTGAGTTCAGGCTCAAAATGGAGCCATGTTGTAAATCTGACTTATTGTAGGACAAGTCAATGTAAAACGATGATGTGCGTTTATTGCCATTTGCTTTGTGAACAAATGTTCATTTCCAGAAGTTAACTCTATGTGTATGGACAGGCCTCTTCTCCACAGAAGCACGGCGTGAAGGGACGTTCCAGATCAACAGAAGAGATCCAACAGGCAAAGAAGGTGAGGTACTTTCTCTTACCCTTAACAAATAAATATGGTATAATGGTCTTCTGATATATATCTATACATTCATCTCTTAGGCGTTTCACACAACACAGAAGTCTCTTCCGAGCACAGGAGAAGAAGCTAACGTTCAGGTGAGGAGTAGAGCTATACCTTAATGTAAAGTATATCACATACTAATACATAGGTCTCTTTCCTGTTTGATGAGATATATTGATATATCAACTGAAAAGCACTGGCAGCAGTACTTATTTTCCATAAGGTCATGACACTTTAAAGACAGGGTCTTTTATGGGAAGGATTTGAACTACAAACATAAATGTCTTTCTAGTAGCACTATGACATCTGATGAGGTAATGTGGTAGATATTGGGAAAATGTATCAGAAGAATATATTGGAAATGCTACTTCTTACCTTAACCTCGAAGAAACAGGGCTGTATAGCTCATGTTCCCGTGTTGCCTACGTCAGTAACTAGTATGAGAGCATAGGGATGAACAGCAATTCTGCATGAGGAGATTAATAAAGATTATGTTATTAATTGGGCTGATGGGGTCTTCTACCTGACCACAAACCAGAAAAGCTGGTATCTACATTGATAACTGTTTGGGAACTTTAATAGACAATTGGTGTGTCTGTCTATAATTTTACATATTTTGTTCATATTTCATTGGCCTGCATGTTGTTGTCCTGCTTGTTGTTCCTGCAGGAGCCGGGAAACTCCACAGAGGAGGCTTCTTCAAAGGAGCAAACATGTAATGATCAACCATCCCATTGACACAAGGAACGCTTGCCAAGATTTCTGAAACGGCATTTCTTGTCATACAATTCACTCATTCTCTTTCGGTGTTTGTGCCTTCATGTGGATATTACTGTGTGTAAGTTTGTATGTATATAAATGTATAAACGTGGATCATCCTACAAGCTTTATGAGATCTCACTTCCTGCTATAGGCAGAAAACACAAATCATT
The DNA here is from genome assembly GCA_023333645.1 of Sceloporus occidentalis. Lineage (NCBI taxonomy): Eukaryota > Metazoa > Chordata > Lepidosauria > Squamata > Phrynosomatidae > Sceloporus > Sceloporus occidentalis. The sequence continues at coordinate 2,038,218 of JALMGF010000028.1, forward strand.
AAAAAAAGTATTTGTAGCAGCTTAACATTTTAATATCGGATGTTTTTTTTTCTATAAAGCCTGTGCAAACATATGTATTACTCCTCCAATGGAGTGCTGGTAACATTCGCCATGGAGGCTATTCATGCTAAGTGCCAAAGTAATAAAGCAGCACAAACGTGCTTGTTACTCTTGATCCTGAAGGCAATATGTGGATTTGCAAAGTAAAATACACAAAAAAAGCTGCAGATGGTATCGCAAAATGGCTAAATCTGAGCAGCCCTTGCAGCCATTGTCCCATTTCCCACTACTCCATTTACCTATGTCAGGCAGCTTTAATTGGCCCTAAAAACATGTAGAGCAGGGGTGTCCAAGTTTTTTCTGCAGTAGGCCACTTCATCAGAATTGTATACGTGCGCGGGCCGCACTCATTTTTCACTGTGAGAAAATATGGCCTTTAATAAAATATGCAGATTAAAATAAAGTAAATGACACAAAACCTTTCTTGTGACTACAAATTCAGGATTCTGGATAAGTAAAAATGAAATAGTTCTAGTTATCCTTGGGATGCACCAAAATGAAAATTCTGGACCAAAACCGAAAATTCAGGGTTCAAAAAAAACGACCCCTCCCACCTTTAAAAATAAACAAAAATATCACACACTTTTAACAAAAGTAAGTTACACATATAATATATATATATATATATATATATATATATATATATATATTATGATTGTTAACAGCAATCTCAGGCATACCCAGATTCCAGCATGTACTGGTTCGCTGGGCATGACAAGAGTGTGATTGCTGTTAACTATCATATATAAATTAATATTGTTATTGTATTTTTTTGGCCAAATTTGGTGTGTTAACCACACTTTTATTAAAAGTAAGTAACACACCACAATCGGACAAAAAAATTCAACAATATGACTTGGCATGATAGGAGTGTGATTGCTAACAGAAATCATGCTCCTTTTATACCCAGGCAACCAGTAAATGCTGGAACCTAGACATGATGGGACTGTGATTGCTGTTAGCACACTCCTATCATGCCAAGTCAGCCAGTACATGCTGGTACATGGTGGCTGTAAGTGATGTGCAGACCCCAAACTGCTGGCAGCATCAATACACAAGGGGGGCAGCTAGCCAGGTTTCAGCATGTACTGGCTGACTTGGAATGATAGGAGTGTGATTGCTAACAGCAATCACAGTCCCATCATGCCTAGGTTCCAGGGCCGGCCCAAGGCAAAATGCCGCCTGGGGCGAATTTTAAAATGCCGCCCCCCCCATCTACCCTTCCTCTCCCTCCGTCCCTGCCGCCCCCTCCCCATTATCTACCCCCCCTTGTACTTACCTTTCAGCAGTCCTGCGGCGAGTCTCCCTGTTTGGTCTCGGTGCTGGCTTGTAATGATGAGCGCCGGAAATGAGGTAATCTTCCGGCACTCAGCATTACAAGCCGGCACCGAGACCGAACAGGGAGACTCGCCGCAGAGGAGAGAGAGAGAGGGGCGCCGAGCGGGTACTGACAGCTTGGTAAGCGGAAACCACTCGGCGCCCCTTTCTCTCTCTTTCGCTTTAAATAAAAAAAAAAAAGGGCCTTCAAAAGTGCCGCCTGGAGCGGTTGCCCCACTCAGCTCTATTGTCGGGCCGGCCCTGCTAGGTTCCAGCACTTACACATCCATGCTATCACACACACTAATTAATTCATTTACAGATTCATTCCCTCAATCACGCATACTCATACCCTCTCCATACCCTTCTCACTATCTACCCTCTCCATATCCCCCCTTCTCACTATCTACCCTCTCCCTACCCCCTTCTCACTATCTACCCTCTCCCTACCCCCCTTCTCACTATCTACCTTCTCCCTACCCCCCCTTCTCACTATCTACCCCTTCCCCCTTCTCACTATCTACCCTCTCCCTACCCCCCTTCTCACTATCTACCCTCTCCCCCTTCTCACTATCTACCCTCTCCCTACCCCCTTCTCACTATCTACCCTCTCCATAATACCCCTTCTCACTATCTACCCCCCTTTGTAGGTCACTCACCGTGCAGTCCTGTGGTTGAAGCGCTGTCTGTCTCGCTGCTCTGCCGCGGCTTCACTGCTGAGCACCGGCATATGACGTCATATGTCGGCCCTCAGCATAAAGTACAGGCACCCGAGACGGACGCCTCACACTCCCACCACTTCATTCGGGGCAGCGCTGAGGCAGGCGGCGGCAGGGAGCAGAGGAGACGCCGAGCGGTTGCTGAAAACGACCGCTCGGCACCCCTTGGGCCCCCCTGACTGGCAGAACTCCAGGGCCCGGTCGCAGTCGCGACCCCGGTATGCAAATTAGGATGTCAGATGCGCATGCGCATTATGCATTCTCCAGTGTCCCAGGCACCGGGGAATGAAATTGGGACAGTAGGGTTGTGGAAAATCAGGACTGTCCCACACAAAGCGAGACAGTTGGGAGCAATGATATATATATATATATATATACCATACAAAAAGAATATGAGATGCTCACCAAGAACAGTCGCTTCATAGCCTGCCCTACGGTGCTTTCCCTCTTGTGCCTTTACAAAGGAAAAATCTCCATCTACATATCAGTCTCACCACACCCAAAATGGCAGTCCAGAACCAGAAAAGAGAGGTAAATTTCCTCTGCACAAGGGAACCAACAGCCCCCTCTGCACAAGAGAACCAACAGCCCACTCTGCACAAGGGAACCAACAGCCCCAGCTGTACTAGTGCTGGAGCAGCTCTGATTTAACTGTTAAATGTTTTATTGGCATGTAACTTAACTGCGCACAACAGCAAACTACCTACCACAATGCACACAGTTTCTTGAAGATAGCCTTGCATGCTCTTCTTCATTTTCATGAAGAGTATATTCAGATCTTTATTTTCTGACTAAATTTCCAATGTTTGTTAAGCCAAAATGAAAGATAATTGTGTGTTCAATATGTCCAGTCTTCTTGTTTTCAGCCATGAACTCCACTTGGTTGTTCCTTGCCAATTATCATGAATTTGGCCTTTTTGGCATTCAACTCCAACTTCTTTGTTATTGCTAGCAGCAGGGTCGGACCTACCACAAACTAATATTGATCCTGGAAAGCAGAGTTAACTCATTAGGTATATCAGCCAGCAGGACAGTGTTGTTTGTATGGCTAATGTAAATGCTCTCTGCTAATTCAGATGATGTTACTTGTGAATTCTTCTGTTATATATCTCTGCAGTCAAGGTATTTACATCTCAGAATTCTCAGTAGTTCCCATTACATCTTTACAAAGCTACATAAACTTAATAATTTAAAAATAAAAACTCTGAATGGATGATTTATTATCGTTATGGCCACGAGCCATTAAGCAAGGCAAGCTTGCAGTTTTGTGTTTGATAAACAAACATTAACTCAAGAGTATTTTTATAAAAAGGATATGAAAACTATCTGCATGTAAAAGGATTACTCCAACCATTATATGTACTTTCATGCATATGATTGCTGAGAGGTCCATTTACATTTATGTGGTGTGCTCCTTGCAGACGCATGGAGGGGGATCGGAAAAAATTGGCAGACTACATGCGCCCAATGGTTCTGCCATTAAATTATATGTTTGTATATTATTATAAGGATTATAAAAAGTATTTTTGTTTAGTGGAGTATTTCAGGATAATAAAATAACCATCCTTCGGGTATTCACATTCTTTCTATCTCACCTTGTGGGATCTCTATCCCCCTCCCCAAGCCATGCTGTCCTCTCCCCATACCCCTCAGTCTACGCAAGTGGATCTGTACATCTGACAGATTTTCCCCCACAGCACTCACTACAATTACCGTACCATCCTGGATGGCATTGCATTAGCTGAAGCTTAGTATCTCCAAGACTGAGTTTATGGTAATCCAACAATCTGCTGTATCCACAATTCCTGACATCTCTATCACTGTCGACAACTCCACTATCCAACCGACAGACCACTTGACACTTGACTCTGCTCTCTCACATCCTTCCCTCACCAAATCCTGCTGCTTTCACCTGAATTCACTCATGCTTCACACAAGAAAGTACCAAAATACTAATCCACCCCCTTGTGATATCCCATATGGATTATTGCAATTCCCTACTAATTGGTCTTTCCCTCTCCTGCCTGTGTTGCTGAATTAAATATACCTCACTGAACTATTGGAGTGCTGAACGACTTTATTTGTGACAATACTGCAGCTAGACTAATCTTTCTCTGTCACCATTCCTCATCTGTGCCAATCATTCCACTGGCTGAAACCGAATCAAATTCAAACGTTTGACCCTGACCTACAGAGCCCTTAACAACTCTGCACCCCCTATATATCTAGACCCTCTTATCTAAATATACCCCTAACCGTCCTCTTTGTTCCTCTCATGACCTTCGTCTCTCATGTACCTTAATTACCTCTTCACAAAAGCATCCGTACCCTGGGCTCCTGGAAGAGCCTTGGGGGCCATCCTCCTCCCTCCATAATATGGGCCCTGGCATTTGGGGTTTTGTTTTTGGGGAGGTGGGTACAAGGGGTCTGTTGGGACTACTTGTTCACCCTAGTACAGAGTGCCATGCTTTCCCAGTTATTAGAGACTTTAAAGACTGTGGATTTTGGATACAGATTTGGGGTACTTGCATTTTGGGAGGGGGTTTTGTGATGTTTTACTCTCCATTGTGTCAGAACTTACAGGACAGCTCTTTATGGCCAGTACTTGCTCCAAGAACTGATATCCAGCAGTTTTAAACTGGTTTTGGCCAGAAGTATACAATAGTGACACCCTACAGGGCTGAGGTGGGCACAGTGAAAATACTGAGCAGTGTGCAAAGGAAGGCCTGATTCAGAACTATTTGTGTTTTGCTGTGACTATTGTATGTAAATTAACCCCTTGTTCTATTTTAAATACCAGTGTGTTTACCATTAAACCGAGTTCCTAATTTTACCTTCAAGCATCTAGTCTTGGCTGATATTTCTTGAGGGGAAGGCGTTAGCGGCCGATATTCTCATATCGGGCGATAACAAGCAAGAGCTTCAGAGGTCAGAGTAGCAGAGGAAGCCAACTTGACCTAACTTGACCAACTGATCCCCATCCAAGCAGTCCTCTCCTACTGTTTCACTTTCCCTTCAACCGACTAGATTGTAAGCTCACATGAGTAGGTCAGTCTTCTCCTTTTGTACCAGGTTGTTATTTTTTGTGATTTTAAATTTATTCTACTGACTCTGATTTTAAAGAGCTACAGAATCTGCTGGCTCTATATAAATAAATGAAATGTAATTAAGCACTTACTTTTTCCTTAATGAGGAATTTGCAGGGTATTACAACATTTTGGCAAAATAAATTCTTAATTATAAAATAACTGCAGAATGTTTATTGTAATTAAGCCAATAGACGTAGCCAAAATCCAAAATCCAGTTTATAACATCTGAACGTTCATTTGTTTGTTTTCTATGTTTTATGAGTCCTTGTGGAATATGACACTCCAGTCAAATGTTCTGCCAAAGACATTGTCAACTATAAGGAGGGTTAATCCCTGAATAGTGTTCTGTGCTGTAAGGTTACATAAAATCAAGATTCATTTTCAATATTTTCCACCATGTAAATAAACAGTATTGTATTTCTTTTCTCTGATATATATTAATGTCTGCAGTAATGAATCACTGGCATCTGTACAAATTCCACACTTGTCCATTCCATTAGTTAACAAAATCAGTCACTAAACAGAGAAAGTTAGATATTCATCGCATTCTGGACTGATAAGGCCCCACAGATAAGTTGCACAATTAAATTTGCATTTAATTTTAATGGTTCAAAGTCAGGCAAAATGGTCGGCCCTCACACACGTTCACTTCATCAAATCTGGCACTCTTCGAAAAAAGTTTGGACATGCCTGATCTATGTAGTATCTAGTAGTTTTTGAGGGAGAAACTACTGGGAAGGTTTTCCACAAGATTTTTCTGTGGGAAGTTTTGTCCATTCTTTTAGTAGAGCATTTGTGAGGTCAAGCACTGATGTTTGACCTCACAAGGCCTGGCTCGCAATCTCTGTTGCAGTTCATCAAAGGGCTTGAGGTCAGGGATTCGTGCTGGCCAGTCAAGTTCTTCCACGCCAAATTCATCCAACCCTGGCTTCATGGACCTTGCTTTGTGCACTGGAGTGTAGTCATGGTGGAATATAAAAAGATCTACCCACAAAGTTGGAGGCATAACATTGCCCACAAGGTCTTGGTGTGTCCCCTTAAGCATACAAAACATTTTGAAAAATTATTTTAAGAGTAACAGCTCAGCCATGAAGCAATTGACCACACAAACTCACAGATTGTGGCTTCTGAGTGCTGAAGTGCATAGCGTGTACAAATTGCCTGTCCTCTGTAGCACCACTCACTATAGTCTTCCAAACTGTCTCTGGAAGCAACATCAGCACAAGTACTGTCTGTAGGGTTTCCATGACTGAACAGCTGCACTCAAGCTGAAGATCACTATACAAAATGCCAAGTTTCAGTTGGAGTGGACACTATAGCAGTGGAAGCACTGATGGATGAATCTGGGTTTGGCAGATCCAATGGCAGTGCCCTGACCTTAACCCCATTGAACACCTTTTGGATGAATTGGAATGCTGATTACAAGCTCGTTTGGCTGAATGAGCCCAAATTTCTACTGACACACTATAAAATCTTGTGGAAAGTCTTCGCAGAGGAATGAAGGCTGTTATAGCCACAAAGGGGGTTGGGGCAGCTCCATATCAGTGCCATGGTTTTGGAATGGGATTTTCAACAAGCTCATTTGGTGTGATGGTCATATACAGTATCTCACAAAAGTGAGTATACCCCTCACATGTTTGTAAATATTTTATTATATCTTTTCTTTAGACAACACTGAAGAAATGCCACTCTGCTACAATGTAAAGTAGTGAGTGTACAGCCTGTATAACAGTGTTAATTTGCTGTTCCCTTAAAAATAACTCAACACACAGCCATTAATGTCTAACACCTTGGCAACAAAAGTGAGTACACCCCTATGTGGAAATGTCTAAATTGGGCCCCTATGTTGAAATGTCTAAATTGGGCCCAATTAGCCATTTCCCCTGCCCAGTGTCATGTGACTCGTTAGTGTTACAAGGTCTCAGGTGTGAATGGGGAGCAGGTGTGTTAAATTTGGTGTGATCGCTCTCACACTCTCCCATACTCGTCACTGGAAGTTCAACATGGCACCTCATGGCAAAGAACTCTCTGAGGATCTGAAAAAAAGAATTGTTGCGCTACATAAAGATGGCCTAGGCTATAAAAAGATCCTGAAGATCCAAGACCCTGAAACTGAGCTGCAGCACGGTGGGCAAGACCATACAGCGATTTCACAGGACAGGTTCCACTCAGAACAGGCCTCGCCATGGTTGACAAAAGAAGTTGAGTGCACGTGCTCAGCGTCATATCCAGAAGTTGTCCTTGGGAAATAGACGTATGAGTGCTGCCAGCACTGCTGCAGAGGTTGAAGGGGTGGGGGGCATCAAATTGGTCTGCATGGCTGTCGTCCCAGAAGGGAGCCTCTTCTAAAGATGATGCATAAGAAAGCCCACAAACAGTTTGCTGAAGACAAGCAGACTAAGGACTTGGATTACTGGAACCACGTCCGATGAGACCAAGATAAACTTATTTGGTTCAGATGGTGTCAAGCGTGTGTGGCGGCAACCAGGTGAGGAGTACAAAGAAAAGTGTGTCTTGCCTACGGTCAAGCATAATGGTGGGAGTGCCATGGTCTGGGTCTGATGCCGGCACTGGAGAGCTACAGTTCATTGAGGGAACCATGAATGCCAACATGTACCGTGACATACTGAAGCAGAGCATGATGCCCTCCCTTCGGAGACTGGGCCACAGGGCAGTATTCCAACATGATAACGACCCCAAAAACATCTCCAAGACCACCGCTGCCTTGCTAAAGAAGCTGAGGGTAAAGGTGATGGACTGGCCAAGCATGTCTCCAGACCTAAACCCTATTGAGCATCTGTGGGGCATCCTCAAATGGAAGGTGGGGGAGCTCAAGGTCTCTAACATCCACCAGTTCCGTGATGTGGTCATGGAGGAGTGGAAGAGGACTCCAGTGGCAACCTGTGAAGCTCTGGTGAACTCCATGCCCAAGAGGGTTAAGGCAGTGCTTGAAAATAATGGTGGCCAATGGTGATCTATATTAGCATTACATTTAATTGCCATTCCTCTGCCCCTTAGTTAGGTTGCTGATTGTTGTTTACTGCTCCAGGCTACCTTTTTAGGAAAGATCCTGAAAATAACTACATTAATTGACGGGGGGGGCACACACGGTAATTTTAATAAATGAGTGTACTTAAGGTAAAGGTTGTGGAGACAACATAGTTAAGTCTAACTAATGTGCAGGTTTTAGAAATGCTAACATCTGCAAGATGGAATTACATGACCCGTGAAGCTTCAATAATCGCATTCTGATCTTTGGACATGAAGGATCACCAAGATGGGTAATGAAGTGTAGAAAACAGGTAGACTTACGTATAAGTATATCATGGGCATGCTCAGTCTAACACATCTCCTGTGCATATAAAATGGCTGGGGGTGGGGAAAGTGGTAAATACACATGGAGAGATTCTGCATAATCCCCCATGCATTAGCAAGGGGGACACCACAATAATTTTAAGGGACCACACAGCTGTGTGTATGATGGCTAGAGTATTCCTTTAAGGTGTACTGAGGATATTATTGACTTAATATTATGATTATCACTTGATGTTTGTGTTTTGTAGTGCAGTTTTTGCAGTTTGCCTTGTATGTAATGTAATTGTTGTTCTCGTATAAAGTCAATCAAGTGGCCTATCTTCTCAAATACACACATAATGTGAGATAACAGTGTGACTTCTGTGATCACTGGACCTGAACCATTTCTAGTCATCTTCAAATAACCCTGGTATCATGGAACAGGGCATGCTAACATGGAAACCACCCACCTGCCTCATTTACCTATTATTAACCAGGGGGAGCAGATCATTTTGGAGACAATACTTCAGACCACATTCTTTGAAAGGACGGACTCCTCAAAATATAATACATATTAAAAGTACATTGTACGTACATTAATATGGATTCCTTACCTGTAAGGGAAAATCTAGTTGCTTACACTTAAGAGAAGCTGCAGCTCCCAAACTGCAGTGCAGTGCCTCCTACGCTATCTAGTATTCACGTCACTTTAGGCTGCTAGAAGCACATACATGAGAGGAGTCGGATTAGACCCCTTGGAACTCTTGCGCAAGCCAGTGCTGTTTGTCATTGACATAAAGTGCATATGATGGCTGGAGTGTCCTTTAAAATATAGCTATCCTTTTTTATTCAACCCAAAATAATAATGAATTGTGGCAACAATAAATGTTTATATTGTGTTTTTACAATGTATATTTTAGTAATTGGGGTAATCAAGTGGCATGATTTTATTCCCTTAAACATTAAGGGACAACTGCCAGTAGCCAGATTCCCTATATAGAATTATCCAGTATTGTGCAAATAGTATTTACTGTTCCCTAATATAATCCCCATTTAATCCATATGCAAATAATTACTACATGAGATTACTACATGAGAGCGCAGATGTCAACAGTAATGAGCTGGTTGTTGTTTAGGACATCTCGTACATTTTAATTATCTAGGTTATGAGGGTAAACACAGCTACGACAAAACGACAGAGCATACTGTATGTAAAATCTTTATTCCGGCTTTGCATAAAATAACAAAAGACATCTTGCTGGCTCATTGTTTATGATTCTAGTGATTATTCAGAGTGGAGGGCACAGTCAAAGAGGAATTATTCTTGCTTCTCGAATTTCACAGTCATTATCTCTTCCACCTTCAGTTGTATAAATAGCATGTTATACCCCGGTACGTCTGTTCTGTCTTTAATTGTATGGATACAAGGCTCAATGATATGGGGTGATGGTGTTGTCTACTTGCATGTGCACTTGTTATTTGTATAAGTGGCCATGTCTGTTTCAAAAATATTAAGCTTGCAATTATCTCTTATTCTATCTTGTATCTCCCCCACTCGTGCTCTCTTTCTATTGTCTCTCTCCACCCTCTTTGCCTCTATTTTCTTGTTTCCATTCTCTCTCTTGATCACTTCTCTCCCTCCTAGTCATTTCTCTCTCTGGCTCATTTAGCTTCATCAAATCAATATGTGATGTTATGTGTGGAGGGCTGTTATGAAGTCATATCTATTAGGCCCTTAACAATGGCATTGTCTGCATTGTGATATACTCAATCAGGACTATCCAGATCTGTACAAAGAACAAATACAAAAAGATAATACATAAAAAGCCTATAATAGGTGCACAGAATGGCTCTAGTCATGGTGTAAATGCTACCTGAAGTTCTAATTACCCTAGGGTCTATATCACTTTAAGTAGTATTGATATTTGTGTGTATTGTTTCTTAATATGAATAGTGAGTTCTGTTTAATATTAAGATACAAACAGCCACCCAGGAGAGGTGGTAGAGGCAGTATTCTCTCATGTCACATGATCTTGACTGAACTGAACATTAATGGGTTACATACAGGATGTAATGACTACATACAGTACACAACGCATACCCATGCATTTCCTTGGCTCCCCACTTTGTGTCTCTCATTACCTTTTTCCCAATGTCTATTCATACGGCACTAGTTTTTTTTCTGTTTTTTAGTTAGATTACTGCATTTTTTTAAATGTTGTTGCTCATTGCTGTCAATTATTACTTAAACTGTCTCACTTCCAATTAGACATTTTCTAATGTACCTTTTAACAGCTGCAGAAATAAAGAAAAATGCCCTCAATGATCTGTTGTTCACATGTCTGGAACAGTAAACATTGCTTTCTGGGTACACAATAGCCAGGAACAGAACAATGCCTACAGGCTGTACATCAAATCATTGGCACACGATTCCGCCACAGGGTGCCTCTTCAGCTTTTCTGTAATTGAAGGCTTAGTTTTCTGCTTAGGCTGTTCACAACATACATAAAAACAATGTACATAAAAACATGTTATACAATTATATACAAATATTACATATGATAATTTAACTGCTAGTAGGCATATCTAGTACAACATATTCCCAAAAAAGATCAACAGCCATGACAGCTACATCTCCTCCTCTCCTTGCCTACGTGTAGATTCAATCCTATTTCAGTGTTTTCATCTAATTTCTGCGTAAATCTGTACACATGACCTTTTGTATCGTATAAGGTTCTTATGTATGTCAAGCACATTATATTCTAAACTGGTTATGAAGGCCCTGCCACACCTGACTTGAACCTGACATACACAATTGACAGTGACTTGGGCAGACAGGAATCCCAGTGACCATAGAGTTCAAGTCTTGTGATTCCTGACATATACCTGGAAACAAAAGCTGAGGGGCAGCAGATGAGCCTTGATAATGTCAACATTCATCTCTGTGGTGTTCCCTTATCAAAGCTCTCGTGGTGAGTACTCTGTGTTTTGGCCTACAGGGGATCTAGTAAAAGGATCACTACCAGTACAGATAAACATAACAGATCAAATACCATGCTAGTACAATATGGTACAATAGGTATTCAAGATATTTTTTTATCATAAAATATATCAGTATGAACAAACAAGAAATTGCAGTAACTGAGACAATTCAGTTAAAACATGTTAAAAGTAATGCATTATAACACGAATTTACAAATTTGAAAATTGAATTAAAAATGAAAAACATTCAAAAAAGTAATAGAATAAAAAAGAAAGGGGTATAAAGATTTTCAAAGCAATATTGAACAAGGTCAGCCTCCACCCAACTCCCAGGACACCTTTTAAGGCATATCTTTTGCACTACAGGACAGCATTAATCTACAGAAATGCTAGTTTTCCTATTCAACCACAGTTTCCAGATTTTGTCATGCTGGCCAAGATTTTTAGCTATGGAGTGTGACATTTTTTCTATCATTCTGTGACCCTCCAAGATCAGGAGGACTTTGGATAAGGTTGGAGGGAATGTAGATTTCCCCCTCGAACTATAGCTAGTAGGAAGATGAGTAGTTTTCTAGTGCAAGAGGGAAGGGCATCAGCAGAAAAGTTCAACAATTCCACCTCTGGGGCGCAGGGCATGTGGAGGGCTAGCACAGGGTTTATGGTCTTGAATAGGTCCATCCACATTGCGTGGAGCTTTGGGCAATGCCATCATATGTGCAGCATTGACCCCTCTGACCACATTGTCTCCAGCACTCCGGAGAAACCCCCTTCATTGTTTCCTCTGCCTCTTGATAGGACAAACGGTCGATTTCTGACCTAACTCTTTCTCCCACATCACCTTATGTGGCAGTTTGTTGTTTGTAAAGTGATCCAGGATACTAGCATAGCACCAGGATATCAGGCCTGATATGCATGGAGAGTTTTTACAAGCCTAAACTACTGGATGAGAAGAAACTGATGTAGACAAATTAAAGCGAGGGGGAAAACTATTGTAAACTTATTCATATAAGGCACCCAGCGAGATACCCTGTCCCAAATCAATATAAAACTAATATAAAACAATCTAGTGGAGGGAAATGTGTTGGGTAGCTTCAGTCTATCGGCTGTCTTAAGATAACATCTGGGGAGCTGTTTAAGAGGCTAGAGGTCCATTCTCCTGAGCTACCCATATAGGTGGTTAGTTTGTGTGTAAAAAAGTATCGCTTGAGAGAGTTTGCCATTTAGTGGTAGTAGTCAATGTTAGGGACCTCCAATCCACCTTTCAATCTCAGAATGTACAAGGTGTTTTTAGAGACCCTAGACTTACCTATAATCGCCATGCAGTGGATGCCGTGGCGTGAACATAGTGTGGCGTAGCAGGAGACTACTGCCGAGCATTTGAGCATATGAGAGGGGATGTTTGATATTTGCGAGAGCTAGTTCTGCTGTTATATATATCTGTGATCCATGAATCTCACATAGGAGCTGATCTCTGAGCCAAATAATCAGGTCACTCATTGCTAGCTAAAACTGGTTGGGTGTTATTGAAGCTGCCCATGCATACTTACAGAGGAAAGGAAAAAAAGAAAAGGAAAAGTGAGAGACCTTATGAAAGCTTTCAAATAAGCTTTTATATCTATATGAAATAATATAAATAACAATATAAGATCTATGGAATATATTAAGTTGGACTGCTGGGAAGTACTTTGAATTAAAGCTGCAATATTTTTATTGTAAAGTGCCAAACATTATAAGCTAGTTATGATATATTAAGCAAGGCCTGTTGGATTATTAGGTTTTGACTGGTTTTACTCTAGAGGGATTATTATACTTCTGTAGCCTGGGAAGAGACTGAATTTTTCGGTCCCAGTTTCAAATATTATTTTATACATCTGCAATACATGCAGGGACTGGAGAGGATTGGAAAGCTGCCAAATGTAACTATGAAATCTAATATTGGGAACACGGATTTTGATGCATTTTAAATATTAAGTCTTGTTTTTCAAAACAATTTAATATAGCCAGTAAAGGTGGGTGGGACTCTAAACATCTAACAAAGAAAAAAGGAAGGAAAATTAAGGAGGAAAAGGGAAAAAAAAGGTCTTCTTTATTCTCACCCAGGCCATCAATTGGAGAGAGTTTACAGCTTTCAATAAGATCCTCTGACACAAGGTGACTTGAAGAACACAATTTCACTAGATTTATTAAGTGATATTGATTTATAGGAGATGTCTAGCTTTACAGCTTGAACAAATTAAAAAAGAAATGCAGACAAATACTAAAGAGATGACTACCAAACTTAAACATCTAGAAGAAAAAATAGGATTCAATGAAGCTCAGATTGGGGATGTCCAGGTGAAATTGGGACAAGCACAAACACAGCCTCAAATGTTACCAGACAAGGTTAAAATCTTCAAACTGAATCAAACTATGTCAGAGGATAGAGATAGAAGGAATAATTTGAGATTAAGAAGGAGTCAACTCCAGCTCTCTAGAGGAATATTTTGGAATTATGCACTTTACTAAAAGCTGGAGATACCCATGATTTAATTGTGGAAAGAATCCATAGGCTACAGAAGCCCAAAGTGATATCTGAAGAATCTCCAAGGGAGCTTTTATTTAAGCAATAAGAGAAATTCTGGAAGGAATGAATGCCAATGCTGTCCACCTAGGACCTAGGGTGCCACCTAGGGTGATGACATGTCCCGAATTGCCCGGGTCCCGGGCAGCCTCGTCCCTTTTTTTTTACGCGGAGGAGAGAGAAGGGCGCCTATGTGGGCAGTGTGGACGCCAGGGCTGGCTTTGGGTTGTGCAACCTATCATCTATGCCTGTAATTTAGGGGGTTTTATCTATACCTTTATTGCTGAGTTTTCATGTGATTTCCAGTTGATCTAAACCTGCAATGCTATGTTTCCATACATTATTACTGTATATCTGCAAATACAGGATTTGTATGTCTGATTCTATGCCTCTAGTGCTGAGTTCACATGTGAACAATAATAATAACAATATTTATATATATATATATATATATATATATATATGATTGCTAACAGCAATGACACTCCTACCATGCCCAGCCAGTACATGCAAGACACTGGGCATGATAGGAGTGTGATTGCTGTTTACAATCATATATATTAGGGCTGCAACAACTAATCGAGAAAATCGATAATAATCGATAATGAAAATCGTTTGTTGAATCGACTTTTATCGATTATAAAATTAGGTTTTTTTCAGAGCAAACACTCTGAAAAATACCCCTCATTATATAATCCGTTTCAGTGACTCACAGCAGCAGTTCCTACTTACCAGTCCCTCCCTGTAATCACTGTGACAACTGGCCCCGCCCCTTCCTTCTGCCAGAACCACATGGCTGTGACACTCATCTAACTGTAAGTATAAAATAATTATTTGGGCTGCTGAAAGTTAGGGGAGGTGGGGGTTAATTTAGGGGCAGTTATGGTTAATGGGGTGTTTAGGGTTAATTTAGGGGCAGTTATGGTTAATGGGGTGTTTAGGGGCAGCTATTGTTAATGGGGCAGTTATGGTTAATAGAGTCTTTAGGGTTAATTTAGGGGCAGCTATGGTTAATGGGGTGTTTAGGGTTAATTTAGAAGCAGCTGTGGTTAATGGGGTGTTTGGGGTTAATTTGTGGCAGTTGTGGTTAATGGTGTGTTTAGGGTTAATTTAGGGGCAGTTATGGTTAATGGGGTGTTTAGGGTTAATTTAGGGGCTGTTGTGGTTGATGGGGTCTTTAGGGTTAATTTAGGGGATGCTGTGGTTAATGGGGTGTTTAGGGTTAATTTAGGGGCAGTTATGGTTAATGGGGTGTTTAGGGTTAGTTTAGGGGCTGTTGTGGTTGATGGGGTCTTTAGGGTTAATTTAGAGGATGCTGTGGTTAATGGGGTGTTTGGGGTTAATTTAGGGTAGTTGTGTTTGATGGGGTATTTAGAGTTAATTTAGGGGTAGTTATGGTTAATGGGGTGTTTAGGGTTAATTTAATGATGAGGACTGAGGGTTAATTTAATTAATTTCATAAAGTAAACTTAAGGTGCAGTTAGAGATAAAGGGGGGCAAACTAAGGGGAATCTAAATCCTGGGGGCACTGAAGGTTAACCCAGTACGGTGTCAGTGTGATGCGAACGGGTCTATGAGGGCACTATGAGATATCTGGGGGTATAAGGCATATCTGGGGAGGATGGAGTGACATATCTGGGGGTATAAGGCATATACGGTATATAAGGCATATGTGGGGAGGGCAGTGTGGCATGTCTGGGGAGGACGGAGTGGTGTATCAGGGTGTATAAGGCATATCTGGGGCCACAGTGGCATATCTGGGGATAGAGTGGAGTGGCATATCTGGGGGTAGAGTGGCATGTCTGGGAGGCAGTGTGGCATGTCTGGGGAGGATGGAGTGGCGTATCAAGGGGTATAAGGCGTATCAGGCACAGTGGCATATGTGGGAGGCAGCGTGGAGTGGCATATGTGGGATGCAGCGTTCAGTGGCATATGTGGGAGGCAGTGTGGCATATGTGGGAGGCAGCGTGGCATGTCTGGGAGGCAGCGTGGCATGTCTGGGAGGCAGTGTGGCAAGCCTGGGCTCAAATGTGCATAAATTGGGGAGGCTGGTTGGGAAATAAAGACAAGAAATGCATTTTATCAAAGTTTTTTTTATTCTGCTGTTTGTATTTAACATCATTTGTTTATTAAATTATTTTAAATAAATGAAAAATTTACATTCATTTTTTTATCCGATTAATCGAAAAAATAATCGGCCAACTAATCGATTATGAAAATAATCGTTAGTTGCAGCCCTAATATATATATTATAGATTTTTTAATATTATAGGATTTTTTTGTCCAATTTTGGTATGTTACTTACTTTAAATAAAAGTGTGAGGTTTTTTTTATGGTAGGGGGGTTATTTTTGGTTTCAGCCAAGTAAATGCTGAATTTTCGGTTTCGGTCCAGAATTTTCATTTCGGTGCATCCCTACTTACTAGGCTAGGCACTGAAGTGGTAGGCCTACACCACATCAATGGTTGGGTTTGTATATAGTGATAGGGGTTATGCTGCACGATTGTCAATGTCTGGTTCGATGTAGTGATAGGGATTACGCTGTACCACCATCAATGTCTGCCTCAGTATATAGTGATAGGTGTTATGCTGTACCACTGTCAATGTCTGCCTCAGTATATAGTAATAGGTGGTAGGCAGACATTGACTGGGTACAGCATTAGTATATAATGATAACAGTTATGCTGTACCACCGTCAATGTCTGCCTCAGTATATAGTGATAGGTATTATGCTGTAATACCGTCTATGTTTGCCTCAGTATATAGTGGTAGGTGTTACGCTGTACCACCATCAATGTCTGCCTCAGTATATAATGATTACAGTAATGCTGTACCACCTTCAATGTCATGCGCCAGTATATAACGATAGAAGCTATGCAGTTTTAAAGTGTGTGTGTGGGGGGGGTGCCACATATAGGATCCGCCCCAGGTGCCAAATACTCTAGGTAGGCCCCTGATTGGTAGTAATGCAGCTTTTAGGTTGTTGTCTGATAGATCCTGTCCAGCCATCATTATTGCTTGGCCATTTGCCACCGCTTGCCCCCATGAAAGTTACCATTCCATATCTGCATACTCTCAGAATGTAAAGGTTATGTAAAGGTGTGTGTGTGTATATATATATATATTTATTTATTTTTTTCTTTTGCATAAAATAAAGTTTTTCAATTCTGCACTTTTGAGCTCATGCATAAGTTACAAATGCTGTTAATGAGGTGTGCCATAGATCGTAAAATTAGGTCTAAATCCAATAATATTTTTGTTAACCACTAAAAACAGGAAGTGCCATACATAGTATGTTTGTGTTATTTTTCCCCAGAATATATTACTCCTATCTGGCACTGTGCCTTTGAACTCAGTAAGTTCAAATGTACAGTAAGCAGTAATATCAGAAATAACGGATGATACACAAATGCATTATTTAATGTGATCAAACATATAGCTTATCCTGACAGACTGCAGGCCTTTTGTAAGCTCTTGCATTTCTCTGACTTTGGCACATTGGTCACCGAGTGAAACCTCTTACACCGGACATACCCTGTATTTAGAACTAAGTTAATTTTCAAGTACAGAAATATATTAAATGCAGGTTATGGAACTAGTGCTTACTCTACCAGGCTTGTAACTATTTTTACTGATATTGTACCTTCACATTAATTGCAATTGTTTTTTTTGTACTAAAACATAAAAAATTAGTTTGCATTGCACTCAAAAGTGAATAACAAATTTAAAAAACACACAAGCGCATACTTGGAATTATAACTAAACTTGGGCAACTGCCCTTAGGATAAACAGATAAAGCAAGTTGGCCATAGAGATTACAGAATACTTTAATGAAAACAAAACATAACTAATTTAGTCTGTCCAGTGATCCATAGCTATTTAATGGCTTTAATTCTACTAAGGAACAGTGACTCAGTGTCGTGTCATGTCAAGTAGAGGAAAGATCACTTAGGGCAACTGCACTTACTTGGCAGCTAAATATTTCTAGACCCAGTGCTAATGTGAAAACCAAGGTACTGATACAACATTAAGGATAAATACCCCACTTGTGAGGCTGTCGTTGTGTGTTGGGTAGGTGGCAGAAGTATCAAATCTGACACTTGCTTACTTTTCATCGTCTATGAGTGACACTACCATACATGCCTATTTCCATACCTGGAAACTTTTGGGCGCCTGCTAGCCGGAGCCTTCCCTTGCGGGACGCCACCAGGACACAGTGATGTCGGTGGGCGGTCCCGCTACGTGGGGAGCGTTCCCACTGAAGGCAGCGGGAAACATCTCCATTTAAACGAAAATGGGCATGGAGCGGGGCGTGTCAAGGCTCCGCTCCCGCGAATCGGAGGATTCAGGTCTTGACCCGGAGAACTGGAGAAGCAGTGCTCACCCGGCAATCTCCGTGTCAAACCCGGAGAGTTCCCAGGTTTTTTTTTCTCACTAACCATTTTTTTTCTTCGTTTTGTTTTTCAGCATGGGAGAAGAGCTTTTAAAAGATAGTGGAGCATGGCTGAGAAAAGTTCTCAGTGGCCTGCCTCAGAAGTCACCAATCACACAGTGGTTTATTCACTAAAGGGAGTCTGATGGGTTAGTAAAAAACTTTATGTTGCTTGAGTTATTTCCCTTAGTTCTGGCTCTGAAACCTCTCGGCAAATAGCTGTGCAATAAAAAGGTAGTTTTTCTGGTTAATAATAATAATATTGTGGGTTTGTGATAGAAGAATGTGTCTTCTTCATGTTTGGTTCTAACTTGCCCCTTGGGTTTTGAAGTTTTTTTTTAAGTAAAATTGTATTTGCAGTACAGAAGCACAGAAAAAGTGGTGTAAAAAAGAGCTGTGGTGGATCGGCAATAATTCTGGTCGGCAACTATATAAGTCACAGCCTTCGGAAATATATCCAAGGAATTTGTGGCACTGTGACAGAATATTTGACCACCATTTATTATGATAATGCCGATGTAAGAAAATAAAGTTCCTTGGCACATGATAAAATGTCCAGTAACATAACCCAGGTTCCACAATAGTTCACAAGTACGCTATGGTGCACAGTGATATGAAAAAAAGAAAATGAGTAAAATAAAAAATGTTAAAAAAAAATTGGTTAAACTAAAGGAAGGAATGGTGTGTAAGCGGGGTTATAGGGAGGCATGTCGACTTTACTATACCCCTACTTGGAATGCCTATTCCAATGTACAGGTGTACTTTCCACTCCTGGCCTTTAGCACTTTCTTCTAATCTACCTCGCAAACTACTTGAAGGTGACCATCTCAAAGAGAGAGCTCCTGGTTATCACCATGTCTGTACTCTCCCCTATTGTAA
The DNA here is from genome assembly GCA_023333645.1 of Sceloporus occidentalis. Classification (NCBI taxonomy): domain Eukaryota; kingdom Metazoa; phylum Chordata; class Lepidosauria; order Squamata; family Phrynosomatidae; genus Sceloporus; species Sceloporus occidentalis. The sequence continues at coordinate 2,057,550 of JALMGF010000028.1, forward strand.
TAGCACAATTGAATCTGATGCCTCTCTCTCTATTACAGAAGATGAAAATTACCAATAACATTAAGACTGACAATATACAAAATTAGAATAAGACAAGATGTTAAGATATAAGGAGAAACGGGTCCTGCTCTTGAGAATTTGCAATCTAATTATTAGACTTGGGCACCAGGGGGCTCTTCGTGTTCGTCTTCGTGCTCGTCTTCGGGGAAAAAAAAATCTTCGTATTCCGCGAATATTCGCCCGTTCCTGTCTTCTCTTCGGGCGAATATTCGTTTTTTCTTCGTTTTTTCCGGTTAAGGGGTTAATACGGGGTTAACGCAGCTCTGGCGCCAGTACTTTAAATGTGTGTATCAGCAACTCCATTGGTCGCCAGCAGGGGGCCTCCTGCTGTCGACCAATGATCACAGTACCATATATAGCTAATATATTCTGGGGCAGAATATTCTGCTACTCAGTGTAAAACCAACAGAGGGCAGCATTCTGTCCGATGATATATTAGCCATATGTGGCAGTGTGTTCATTTTCATTTATTAATTATTTAAATAAAATATATTTCCATGATCCGCTGGTCTCCCCACTGCAACAGTTAAATGTCCGCACTCACGGACATTAATTTTGTCGAATTTACAAACTCTTTTTTTCTATTTATTTTGGGTTTTTTTGTATTAAACTGTTAGACGAAAGGATCATGGGAATAAATGCAAATGAGCTCACGGCCCCATATGACTTATATATCTTTGGACAGAATGCTGCCCTCTGTTGGTTTTACATTAAGTAGCATATGTTTGAAATCCAAAGTTATTCTGCTACTCAACGTAAAACCAACAGAGGGCAGCATTCTGTCCGAAGATATATTAGCCATATGTGGCAATGTGTTCATTTTCATTTATTAATTATTTAAATAAAATATATTTCCATGATCCGCTGGTCTCCCCGCTGCAACAGTTAAATGTCCGCACTCGCGGACATTAATTTTGTCGAACTTCCAAACTCTTTTTTTCTATTTATTTAGGGTTTTTTTTTGTATTAAACTGTTAGACTATGGCTAATATATCTTTGGACAGAATGCTGCCCTCTGTTGGTTTTACGTCGAGTAGCAGAATAACTTTGGATTTCAAACATATGCTACTTAATGTAAAACCAACAGAGGGCAGCATTCTGTCCAAAGATATATAAGCCATATGGGGCCGTGAGTTCATTTGCATTTATTCCCATGATCCTTTCGTCTAACAGTTTAATACAAAAAAACCCCAAAATAAATAGAAAAAAAGAGTTTGGAAGTTCGACAAAATTAATGTCCGCGAGTGCGGACATTTAACTGTTGCAGCGGGGAGACCAGCGGATCATGGGGATATATTTTATTTAAATAATTAATAAATGAAAATGAACACACTGCCACATATGGCTAATATATCTTCGGACAGAATGCTGCCCTCTGTTGGTTTTACACCGAGTAGCAGAATAACTTTGGATTTCAAGCATATGCTACTTAATGTAAAACCAACAGAGGGCAGCATTGTGTCCGAAGTTATAGTAAGTTATTTATGCTAAGTTAAATGTCTGTACCGGCGACTTTGTTGGTCGCTGGCACTGACATTTAACTGACACAGCGGGGAGACCACTGGTGTCTCTGCTGTGTCAGTTAAATGTCCGTACCGGCGACTTTGTTGGTCGCTGGCACGGACTTTTAACTGTTGCAGCAGGGTCCCAGGTTATTTTTTTTTTTCTGCCTAGCAACTAGTGGTAAGGGGCCGTGCGAGTGAGCCTATTGGTCGCTTGCACAGCCCTTTACCCTACGGATTTCTGCTCCCGTTATCCAACGCAGCATCGCAGGGGTTAACGGGAGCGGAAATCCCGCGATGCTGTGAAGATAAGGTAAGTTAGATGGGGAAGGGACCGGGGAGAATAGTAGACGTAGGCGAAGATTCTTCGTGTGTGAGTCTTCGTCTTCGCCTACGTTTTACCGGCACTGTCTTCTCTTCTTCATGTCTTCGGAACGAACACGAAAACGCACTCTTCGTGTTCGTTTTCATGTTCGCCCGAAGACGAATGCACAAGTCTACTAATTATTACTAATGCCATCAAGACATACAAGGTGTCTTCAAAACACTAATTTACTACTAGTCTAATGTCACTAGGGAGAGCTTTATGACTCTTTTTATTGCAATTGACTTAAACAAAGTATTGTTTTACTTTTCTACATATTAGAACTTTTTTGGTTTTTAAATTAAAAAAAGCCTTTTAGACATTGCTTCTATTTTTCACCTATATAACAAATAAACTGAAGTAGGTTTCACCATCCAGCTTGCTTAATCCTTGTAATCCTTGTATTACAATACACAGGATCTAACAGGAGACCCTATTTGTTGTGAGTTCACTCCAGAGTTCATTAAACAGTATTCAGCCCTACTATTGAACGAAACTTGTCAGTGCAGCAGAGATGAAATGAGGCACCTACACATTCATAAAATGGTTTAATCAGGGCTTGCTTTTGATCATAATTACTTTTTATACAGCAGTGTTATCTCCTGCATAAGTTGAGAAGTTGAGTCAGATAACGACACAGTAAAACATATAAGGGTATAATCATGATATCCACTAGAAGGGTCAAAACAGGTATCTGCCCTTCCCAGGATGTCTACTCTCAGCAGGTTCATTTAAAACAAAAGGTGTGCAGTAGGTGTTAGAATTATGGGTTGGAAGTTTTCAATCAGATCCCAGATAAGGTCACTAATCTCAAACAATCTGATGGGTATAACTTTCCCATCCTTCATTGCTGCCAAAGGAAAGTAGTGAGGTCAAAGAGGGAAAGGTGGTGTTGGCGAAACAAAAGTCTTACCTTTTTGGGGATTATTATTCAAAAGGGGGTTGTAGGTGACTTTCAGTGATGTGAAATATAATAGCTGTCTGTATAATCTAGGCGTTTTGCAGGGCCTACCTTTTCTTGTAGGACAAACTCACCAGGGAACCTTCATAATTCATAGTTAAATAGATGATATGTTTCAATTTACTGTGGATTAGGTTTCAGTGGGTCAAACTGTTCAAAGCAGCTCAAGTATTCCTGTACTGTAACAAATTAATTGTTTACTGGGCCAACTGGTATGCATAAAAAATATCCAGCTGATTATGTGGCTGGAATTCTTCAACACTATTTAGCAATTGGGGGACTTTGCTCAGACACCCATCAAATTACAAAAGCCTGGTTAATGAGTGAGCAGTCATAAATCAGATTAATTATTGTACATGTTATAACAATACAGAGCAGAAGACAACAAGCACCTTTTTCAAAGTAAGTAGCTCTTAGACACTGGAGCTAGACTAACAACTCCAGACTAACAGTTGATATAGGAGCCACATTTTCAGAATTTATCAAAATGCTTGTTAAAAGGTTAAATTGCTTTCCCTATGAAGACCCTACAGTGACTGATATGGCTCGATTAGATGCTACAAATTAGCAGTGAAAAACATGACCAAGTGGCACATTTAGTGTTTTGACATCCAAAGGATAAATAAAAATGTACAGTGTGAGAAAATACTTTTTCTAAAATCCAGATGACCTTCCTAAATCACCAGTTCACATAAAAAAGTCAAACACAGCTGTGTTACATTTTCTTTTTCTCTTGCCTGCTAGTAATGGCTACTTTTCCCATATTGCTGAACATCTCTACATTGCAAAATAAGCCAAAAAATATACAATTATTTTTACCACTCAGTGGTTCAACACAGATCCACATCTGTCATACACTGTGTGTTGTAGGAAACATTCCACCGCACTGACCTCTCTGTGCATTTTGAAGGGTCCTGCAAGACGAAAGGTCTGTCTTAGATATTGCTTGCTTGAATACGTGATTATATATATATATATATATATATATATAAATATATATATATAAATCATTTATTTCATGCTCCTACCCTCTATTTATCATCTGCTTCTGAACTCCTTATTTGTCATTCTCACCCTCTGTCTTTTGATTTGAAATGGTTAAATTTTGGTGTATTCCTGTCTAGATTATTTGTAATTGGTAATGGTTAGATGTAAAAAAAAAAAGTTGTTGATGTACCCTATAATCTCTAGGCCCTTTGCCTAACACAACACTTTGGCACAACAATGCAGTGCACTCATCCAAAGTAAACTCATCACAAGTGGAAAGATAGAGTTCAATCAGAGGGAAAGTGTATGTTACTGCACTAGCATATACCTTTTGGCATCATCAGGTATACCGTATTGTATTACATTCACCTATTTGTTTTTTACTTAAAAAAAAAAATGCTAAGCTTGTCTTGCATTTTATCGCCTCAGTACAATTACAGACTAGCCCAGACCTCCAGACCACTGAAATCTGTGACTTGGCTACAAAATATAGAACAGAATGTAAAAATTCAACTGTATGTCAACCAGCCAAAGTGGTAGTTTACCAGGGCCGGCCTTTGTAAATCCATTCAGGTTCCCACCGATAGGCCTGTGGTCCAATAGGGTGCTTGGACAAATCAGAGAATCACTAAAGATTGGCCCTTATTGGGTTAATCATTTTGTCACGAATGTATGCTATCTCTAGAGGCAATCATTATACCCTACTGCAGGATGTAGTAACATGACATTTCCCAGTGCTCCATGCGAGCAAAGACCAATACACATCTATATAAAAGGGGGTGTATGTATGTATGGGGGGGGGTTATATTTGTCCTGATTATTGCTGGTATCGTTATAGATTTACCCTCAGTGACCTCTGCTGCTATTTACGTAACAAGTCAATCTTTCTTTAACACACTGACACCTTATGTCATTACTGAGTTGTTCATGCATTTAACTCACACTTCTGTTTTTCTATTATTAAATAAATGAATAACACTTTGTTTGGTGCCCAGGAATTTTAGTGTTCACTACATTATGCTTAGAATGGTCACTGTACAGTACATAGCACATACAGAGAAGCCCTGGAAGGGGTGGAATTTGGAGTTGTAAAGGGTTAACTCTGGGTGGATTGGCAGCCTGTTTGGATAGGCAGGGCCCTTTAAGTGCTGGGATGAGGATACTGGGGGGGGCATATTGGCACCCACTCTTTACACAAATGTTATGTTGGTGTCTGTGTTTCATTTAGAGAAAGGCCTATAGATGGTCCCGCAGTCATGTATGGTGCATGGCACTCAGATTGTTCACTCCATGGTGCATAGCACTTTGAAATCCAAATGTACTGTGGATGGTGCTCAGAATTTTCCACATACATAAAAAATAAGGATAATCATTCATCATGTAGTACATCGTGTTCTGGATGTTCCTTCTCATAGAGTACACAGTGCTCTGAATTTTCTTTCTTACACAGCAACCGGTACTATGAATGTTCCTCGTTCAACACTTGGACCTCCAAATATTCCTTCTCGTACAGCACCGAGTAATACAGTGTATTGTCCTCTGAAAGCTCCTTCTTATACAGCACATGGTGCTCTGGATGTTCCTTATCGTATAGCACATGGTACTCTAAATGTTCCTCATTCAGCACTTAGAACTCCAAATATATTTTTTCTCATACAGCACCGAATGCTCTTAATGTTCCCTTTGGTCCTTCGTATACAGTGCATGGTGTTCTGAGTGTTCCTTCTTACATTGCACATTGTGCTCTTAATACTCCACAAAAAGCACTAGGTGCTTTGAATGTTCCTTCTTATACAATCAATGGTGCTCTGAATATTCCCCAAACAACAAATGGTACTCTGAATATTCTTTCCTAAACAGTTTTTAGTGCTCTGAAAATTCCTTCTGAAATATCACTTGGTGCACTGAAGGCTCCTTCACACACAGCACACTCGGTGTTCTGAATGTTCTTCATGTAGCACATAGATGTTCTTTCTTGTATATGCTGTGCTGAATATTCATTCATATATATTCATATAGCAGTTGGTGCTCTAAATGATCCTCATGGAGTATATCGTTCTCTGAATGTTCCTCCTCATATTTCATTTGGCACATTACATGTTTTATTACACCGCACAAGGTGCTGTAACTGTTTCCGGTCATAAAGTAAATAGGGCTTTGAATATTCCTCACGCGGTACATAATACTCTTGCTCCACAGTGTATTGGGCTTTAACTGGTGCAGTACTCCAAACTGCCATTTTCTACCACTTTGGGTTTACGCAGGTCCTTGTACTGGAAATTGATTACTGAATTCCGGGATATATAAAGGGACATTCATAAAATGCAATAGTGGGGAATGTTGCTTTTATTTGAAATCCTGGAATCCATCTCAAGATTACTTCGCCATAGTGGATGGATGTAACATGTGGTAAACTGCTGTTGAAACAAATGTAAAACATTTGAAAATCTGCCCACCTTGGGTAATGCATTAGAAAATGAATGTTTCTTTAAGGGATTTCTAACTTAGTGGTCACATGCATGACTTATTAGGAAAATACCATGAATCTACACTGGGGTCTATTGCATTTGGGCTAATGAAAGAAAAGATACATTATGTATAACCTTTTCAAGGGCATTAAAGCTTTAACTTAAATAAAGACTGGTACTTATATAGGATTACATTTCACCGTTTAAAAGTATTTTCTGACTTTGTAACACACTTCTGCACTTCCAATTAAAGTATTAAAACTTATTATGTATAAGACCTATATTAATACAAATATTTTTACTCATTCCTTGACATGCATTTCGTTTTTGACCATAAAATCTACATATCATCTGCATTTTTCTATTTTTTCTTACTTTAACATTACACATCTTTCATGACCCTTGCACTGGCCATGTTTTTCATACATAATGACACGAGGAAACTAGCAGGATTGGATCTAGAAATGGCATTTATTTTAAAGTGTCCCATCATACATCTGTATTAACACACTTGCATAAACATAATCTTATTGCAACATACCATCAGTAAACATAAACTGCATGAACGTCTATCACAGGCGCAAACTAACCACACTAAGATTAACTTCGGAAACAATGACCAAACACGCAACAAGTTGTACTTAATGTCCTTGATGAGCTTGTTGGCCTCTAGCACAAGTCATCACTACCTGCGTGCAAATGCATTACATGCAGAGCCCCATGCCAAGCTGCTTCACTCTCTGCTTCAAAATATCTGCCTTCCTATCTAAATCCCCGGAAGCCCAGCCATCTGACCTGCAGATGTGCTGGATCCAAGCCCAAAAAACTACCCTGTGGCCAAATGCCTGCCCTACACGAGGCCTAGAACGCTGAGAGGGTTGTAGGCACCATAAACCGCGTCACCTGATTCATGTTGCACCAACTGTGCTCCAAATCCACTCCGGTACCTCCACTCCCACCAGTTTGAGTCGGGCGCTTAAACTGGGAAAACGGTTGCGAAAAGCTGCCTAGACAAAGCACCAGTAATTCTATTTATCGACGGAACATGAACTACCCTTTTCCACAGTTAGACACCGCAAAATCAAATGGTGCAACAATCAAATTACACAACTTAATTGTTTCTTAACTCAACTGCTCTCTCCAAACCATAACCCCAACCACTATTGGGAACAAGTCCAGGAGTGTTATATTTTTGGTCCAACTGACCCATGCCAGTCATCTGGTTAGGAGCCTGCAAACCATCCCCCCTATAAAACCCACAGCTCCTGAAGTATCCATCCACGACAGCTCATCGTTGAAAACCCCTCTTCCAACCAGAATTGCCTACCATTCCAGAGTCTAGTGGTGGTGTGCTTCATGCCATTACAGCCAATGCTTGAAATTGTGTATAGTAGTGCAGCTTCCTGGTCATAGAAACCCGTCTCATGAAGCTCCTGACCAGGGCCGGCCCAAGGCAAAATGCCGCCTGGGGCGAATTTTAAATCTTCCGGCACTCAGCATTACAAGCCGGCACCGAGACTGAACAGGGAGACTCGCCGCAGAGGAGAGAGAGAGGGGCGCCGAGCGGGTACTGACAGCTTGGTAAGCGAAAACCACTCGGCGCCCCTTTCTCCCTTTCGCTTTTTTTTAAAAAAAAAAAGGGCTTGGGGCGGCAAAGTGCCGCCCCTTCAAAAGTGCCGCCTGGAGCGGTTGCCCCACTTGGCTCCATTGTCGGGCCGGCCCTGCTCCTGACACACAGTGCTTGTGCTGATGATGCTTCCAGAGATAGTTTGGAACTCTGTAGTGTATGATGCTACAGAGGACAGGTGATTTTTACAAGCTAAATGCTTCAGCACTCAGCAGCCCCGTTCTGTGGGGGTGCGTGGTCTACCAATTCGTGGCTCAACTGTTGTTACTCCTAGAAACTTCCACTTCACAATAATAGGCCTTCCAGTCGACCGGGGCACGTCTAGAAGGGCAGAAATTTTAGAAACTAACTTGTGACAAATGTGGAATCCTATGACAATGCTGTGTCTTCAGTACCACCCATTCTATTGCCAATGTTTGTCTATGGAGATGGCTGCCGGTGTGCTTTTATACACCAGATATTAATGGTTGTGGCTGAAACACCTTAACACCTTAATAATATGGAGGAGTGTTTGCATACTTTTGGTCATTTATAGTTTTTTATAGCTTTTCATACAATAAATGATCATCTATATTAATAATCTAATAATGGTATCTGTGTTCTCTGTTTCCTCCGCTAATTTGATTATTTAATCCACTCACTATCTATTTCCATTCAATTTGGTTGTAGGTGGTTTGAATGCATCCAGTTACAAAGATCTTACTAAACAACAGACCTAATGAAGCACATATGCTGCTAAACCAAGGTAATTATATTCATGCTTGGGAGCTTTTAGGCTCTGGCTACTGCAAGCCTACTCTTGCAGGATGCAGCCACTGACATCAGTGGGCTTTCCTGTCACCGTCAGTAGGTGTTCCCACTGATATCACAGGAAATAACCCCCATTTAATTGGCCCCCACTCCCGTGACCAGGAGGATACAGGTGTTGACCCGAAAAAGCAGTGCTTCTCTCTGTGTATCTAGGCGAAACCTTGAGTGTTCGCAGGTATGATTATATTGCGCAAAAAAGGAGACATGCACCTTTTTCCTAGTGCACTTATGCAGCCAACTTTTGGTGTTTTTCCATTCAATTCTATATATCCTTATACAATATTTACCGGTGTATATTTAACAAGACAAAAAATAAAATATTGTCATAATACCTACCAATGTTTTTCCACCCCACCCGTTTCCTGCCCAGTCTCAACAATTGAGAGACACAGCCAGAGGTCATAAGTGCTTCTGGTGGGCTATCCCGTACAATTAGGAACAGTTATGTCATCAGTGATAGTGAATGTGAGCCAAATAAAGAGAGATAAGTGTATATGTGTATACCAGATATGGCAAGAATTTTTTTAATATCTACAAACCCCCCAAAAATTTGCCCTAATTTAAGGTTCATTTCTGTATATGAATAATAATATGTCTCAGTTAATGTTTTTATATCTCCGTTGAAACTGAATACCATAGCTATCAGCACACACAGGAAACATCTTGATTGCATGTTACTTTTTCATTTTTATGGTACAGTATGTCTAAATAAGGTATATTTCCATTTTTCGGAAATACTTGACACAAATTACCTTTTTTGTGCTATTTATGGATGAGTTATTAAAGTATATTTGCCTTGATTACAATGTTCTACTTTATGTCCAAAATCAACCCTTGCCTCCGGATTTGGATGAAGAATTTTGCTTTGGAGTTCCAAATACGTTACCTAATAAGCAGTGATGTATCCCAACCTAGGTCGAATAGGCCCAGGGCGGCAGGTCCAGGGTGGCAGCAGTCCCTCTCGGGCCCAAAAGTAAATATACCACTGCTAATAAGTTAAAAAAAACATGATGAGTTGAGTCAGACTGGTACACCCCTCTGTGTGTTACATTATAACCCTATTGGGGTCACCAACCAAGAAGAAGACTATTGCACATTTGTAAACCATAGTAGCCACTGCTCTCAGCGCTGTTTACCTTATCCGCAAAGTCTTCCACTAATCTTGGGTTTTTTTCCTGCCAGGTATGTCGTGTTTTTATATGGGATTGATCAGTGATCACTGAAACACTGCTGATAGCCCATATTAGCCCTGACCTGATAAAAAGCAATGCAAATATTGATAACATTAACATATAGAAGGCAAATGTATTCCTCAGTGTGCAGAACCAATCACGCATGTTTACAGTTACTTTTCACCTTATATTTCTGCATGGACCCCACTAGGCAAGTAAAATAAAATTTGCCAGGACCTTTTGGCCAAGATCAACTGAGTACCTGTGAGAGAGGGAAAGCTTGGTCCTCTAGCCTTAGGGCTGGGAAAAGCGTCAGAGAGCCAGAGTTTGATATAGTGTCCCCTGGCATGGATCTGTTGGGACAATCGGCACTTTAAGAGGTGGGGTGGGGGCACATTTTTTTTCTCACTGTGCATGGGTTGGTAAGCATACAATATTCACCCGGATCCCTTCTTGATGCACCTTTTATACTCACCCTTAATTTACCCTGGCCTATGGCTGGTGATAGAGGGGGGAATTTTTTATTCTACCAGACATTGGCTGGGGCCTGTGAATATTTTCACTGGCACTTGATTTGCACTAGAATTTTTTTTCAGTTTTTTTTTGGTTTAGAGCACATGTGATTATAGGTTTCGGTAGTGAGTTAAGCAGCATTGGGTCACCTACAGTCACAATGGAACTGAGTCCTGAAAACTTTAGTTTGTTGATGTGGAGTGAAGACTTCAGTGTACCTCCCCTCGGGAAGACCCTAGAGGATCTGGCCCACCCAAGGCTTCTGCCGGGGTTGGAAGGAAGGGGGCTGCATATCCCTTCAGGGAGTGGAGCCCCAGAAGTCGAAGACTGGGACTCGCCTCCACTGTGACCCTACAAAGTTTTGGAGCACGGATCACCATGTTTTCACACGGATGGCAGTAGATGACGAAGAGCACGGACCCCGGGCTCTATAAAAAAAATATTTGTCATAGGAATTATTATTCTCTTTTGTGGAAGCTGGTTCTTACAGCCTTAGAAAGACAAATTAAAGGGAGGGGGTATAATTAGTTATATAAAGGTTTTTATCCTCCAAATTTAGCTTTGCTGACATTAAATAATCTTTAACTTCTAAACTAATTTACTCTAATAGCTACACTGATAGCCTAAAGACTAACTCCCTGTAGGTAGTAATAAATTGATTTAATGATTAATTTCGATTTTAAGCAATATGTGTCAGGCCCTTCTTATCCCAATATATCCCCTGACTCTGTGTACCTAAAACAAAGCCTATAATGGGGGTCTTGACATACACATTTCAAATGTGATTAAGATGTGACAATTACCCTAAAATATTTGGGCACATAACTGTAAAAATTCACTCTGTACTGTTAAAACACATACTAACAAAATTAATCCAGTTATGATCTGGTTCTAGTGATGGCGGAACTGGTGAGCTAAGGGCCTTGGCGCAAGATAGCTTGCAGCCCCCTAAAAATACATTTTTATTTGTTTTAATTTTTTGTAACTTATTTAAATTTAAAAAAGTCATGAACTTGAAAACATAAAACACTCTCACATCTATTGGTAAGTTGGTGAGAATTTCAAGGGACGTGCAAGAGAATCGCAAAATTAGTTCCCTCCTTCATGTCTCATCCTTTCATTTTTTATGAACCTGCCCTGCTCTTTTAGTCTTGGTTTAGCCTTCACCATTACATCGCCTCCATGTTTTATACCACACATCTCCCTTGTGTCATTTTCCCACCCTGTCAGATTCCTTTTTCCCCAGCATATTCCTTGCCCCGGCCTCCTGTCAATTACCTTGTCCCTGTTATATGCTTGTTCCTCAGGCCTGTATCATAACCCCCACCTCCTAGTTACCTTTTCCCCAGCCCCTGTATTGCCCCCTCCCCCATCCCCTGTATTGTAAACTGTTTTCTTTCACCCTTGCTTACATTATTTTATACATTAACCTAAACATACACACTAATTCAAAATATACACAATTAGACACACATATACATATTAACAAATTCACATTTACATACACACATACCTATATAAACATGTATACAAACATATCTTTATACTTCCACAGGCACACTAACATACTTACACACACTAACATACTTATACACACCACTAACTTTGCTGACAGCTCCCTCCTCTTTCTGGGTCTACCTCACTGAGTCTAAGCCCTGTCATTGGATGTCCATACTTGGCAAGGCACCCACAATGCAGTGACCTCCATTACCCAAGTGAAGCCAGTGGAGAGGGAGCCTATGATCTCTCTCACCGGTCTCCATATGGGTGTGGGCCCCGGTGCCTTGCGCCGGCTGCCCCCCTACTGCTCTGCCCTGGGTCCCAGAGACAAGCACTTTGTTAAAGATCCATGCCTAGGTCAATAATGCTACAACACAGAGACAAAATGTGCATCCCCAAAAATAGTCTCAATGGAACATTTAAGATATCGCTGTATACAATTCTTGAAAATGTTATAAAACTAATGGTTAATATACGGAATGGAAACTGTTCTCCTACCAAGGAACAAAATACTACAATGTAAACACTTTGTCATTTTACAGTATCTACTAATAGTTCAAATGTTTAAAGACATTGATGATCCAAGCAGGTAGTGTTTAAAAGTTTAAAGTGTTTTAATAGTTTAAAGCCAATGTTGATATGAAGCTTCAAAGAAAAACTGGCAAACACTTACATAGCTATGCTTAAAAAAAAACTTTTAAATGTTAATTTAGAGAATCACTGAAATCAAGTTAGTAGACAAACTAAGTTTTCCTAAACTCTTGCCACAACGTTTTCTATTGGAAAACAGGATAGTTATAAATTAACTGACAGAAATTCCACATAGAGTCACTGATGTATATTATTAGGGGAAGAATAACTAGCTTCATGTCCAGACTTTGCTCGTTGTAAGTGGGTATAAAATGCCCTTTGCGTCTTTCGCCTACATTTTAACCAGGACAAAGTCTGCCTCAAACCATATTTGAACATCCATCCTAAAGGTAAATTATATTATTATTATTATTATTATTTATCATATATTGCAGTTCTGTACAATAGGTAAAATGGACATAAAAAGTAGTGTGGAAACTATCAATTTGGACCCACATAAACAATAGGCGAGGAGAGTCCTGTTCAAACGAGCTTACAAGTTATAGGGAGCAGTGGTATATTGTACTAGCATGTTAAAGTGCAAATGTTTGAGATGAATCAGCCACAAAACTGTATCCCAATTTAAATAAATCAATAATATTACATGACATACATAAAAAATCAATGGAGAGTAAGAAGGTACAATGGGAGATGCCCCACAGCAGGAGTGTCAGTTGATATGCGTTCCTTAAAAGGTGGATCTTAAGAATTTTTCAAAGGACTGGAAATTATAGGAAGGTCTGATAAGCCAAGGTTGGGAATTTCAAAGGACCCTTTAGAAGTCTGGTATACAAGCATGAAAGGTGAAGACTAGAGAAGAGGCAAAGATCATTTAAGGGACTGGTTAGGTGTATATTTGGAAATACGTGGTGAGATGTAAAAGCTATGAAGAACTTTGTAGGTGAGAGTAAGGATTTTAAAGTAAAAGTGAAGAGATTGAGGAGAGAAGTGTTAGAGTAGTGGGTAAGGAACATAAGCATGACAGCAGCATTCATGACAGATTGTAATGGGGCAAGATGGGTATAAGGGAGACCAGCTAAGACAGAGTTGCAAAAGATGATGAACGCATGAACAAGGGCTTTAGTTGCAACTAGTTTGGAAAGGGCAAGTTTGGGTAATGTTTTTAAGATGCAGGTGGCAGGGTTTTTTTAAATAGAGGTAATATGAGGAGGTGGATGCCTTTTTGTGGTCAATAGTGACACAGGGGGAATGACAGTGTGGGGTAGGGATGATGATGAGACTTCCTCCAGCTATGTTTGGGGGTTTGGTAGTAATCATGAAGGTTAGCAGAGGTGTTTTTTACCACAGAACAAAGAGACAGTGTACAAATGCATGTGAGTGATATTCTTGTGTTATTAATGCAGGAAATATTAATTTTCTTGCTGCATTACTAAGACAGTACTGCTAGTGGTCAGACAGTCACAGTAAATGGAAATATTTAATGAAACTTGTATCAGAAGACAACGTGACAACATATTGGCACATGTAACTTTACTATATACATGTGTTTCATTTGTGACCCTTAGGAACTACTATTACAAGCACTAGGTGACAAGGACATAATTGCACGTTTCTGCACTTCCTGCTTACTGTTCTTATGTTACGGCCTTTGACGCAAGCGTCAATTACATCATAATAGCAGAGAATGTCATGACACTAAGAAACAACATTCACAGTAAAAAGGTTCCTAGAGGGTCTGCCCAGACCAACCTGAGACCTCACAGGCACTACGATCAGCAGGGCAATGGAGCAATGTTTACTAATCACTGTGTGACCAGCAGAACTGATGCTCAAAGTCAAAAAGGGAGAAATAGTGAAAAAAAAAAAAATGAAAGCAAACATTTGCTAATTAATAAATCAGGGAGCTCAGTTATGTCACTATTTTTTTATGGGTTGCATTGGGTTCCATGTAAGAAGAATGCTGTTAAATGTTCAATGCTTTTAGAATCCAATTCAGAGCAGAATATGTTTAATAAAATGTGCTTCTTTTTATACCAACATGATTAAAGTTTAATATAAAATAGGACTAAAAGAGCTTATTCCCTTGTTGAGTAATATGCTGTATAAATAGCCTTTGTTGGCACTGGTCATTTTGATGACTAATTCTTAAAGAAATACTCTACAAAACTTTAGACAAGATGTCAAAATATACTGTACATATTTTTATTCACCAGATTTGTTACTACACAAATTGTTATAAGAAATGTTAATTTGTAGCTTTTATAAAATTGACGGATTATATACCATAAAATATAGCACGATACCGAATAATGTGTAAAACAACAAAATGAGGTGGCAGCTCTAAAGCTGTTTTAGAGCAAGAATACCATTGAATTGACAGCAGATAAGAATGGGGTTGCCACTTGTAACGGATGCTGAATCCCATTTTACGAAGATTATTGAGACTGTAATTTTATATTAACTTGCAGAGGTTAAAGTTTAATATTTTGCATTTTCATCCTCTTATTTCCATTTCTATGTGTATTATGAATGGCTCACTGTCTAGTCTACTTAGTTCCCTAATTCCGGGATCGACAAACCCTTGGCGCTGGTCACCATAGCGACTGGAAACCGCTTCATGGCGGCCAGGGTTTTGCACGTCAAGGGAGTAAAAACTGGCCAGGGCTGCCATTGTGAATCTGACACTCAATACTTTCCTAAGGGAATGTGACTTCACTGTGCCCCCACATTAATACATAGGGCACAAGATTCACAATGGGTGAAGACAGGCAGCAGCGTTGCAGGCGTCCAGTGGGAGGGAGATGGTAGTATGTGAGTGTGTGTTTTGTGTATACTGTGTATATTGCTGGAGTCACTGCAAAATGTGGATTAATATGGCCACTAGACTAGTATCTCTTGGACAAGAGGTAACCTGGTACTTACCCACTTCATTATGGGACTGTCCAATTGGACAGGTGGCAACCCTAGATAAGAACCACTCAGTCTACCTAGCCTGCCTGTTACTTTAGTTGTAAAGACTGTAAAGTCATCGCTCTTGTCTTTTATTCAGGATAGTCATGAGCTTATACTATGCATGTACAAATTCCATGAACTTCTCCCACTTTGACTGGGAAGTTTTCCAACTTATTTACCACCCACTTAGTAACATTACATCTAAGCCTCATGTTTTAGTTTATGGTCTTTATGGCATTTCACCTCCTTTGAAATTTACTTCCCTCCTGTATTTTGTCAAGTCCCTCTATGTATTTAAAAGTTTCTATCCCATCTCTCTTCTCCAATCTGTACATTGAGATCCCATATATTGACATCCCCATATGTAGAAATTATTTCTTGCATTATATGATTTTGATTGATACCAACTCCACATTGTTATACTGCACTCTGCAATATTTATAAAGGTTTGACAATTATGTTATTTTGTTAAAAATAACAAATCTTCTGGCAGTGATGTTAACCAAAAAAATGATTTTAGTTTGAGAAACTTTGTTGGCCAAACATTGAGTTTTATTTTGAAGCAATGTGTTTATCATTATGAAGCTGCAGATCCCATATGTATTGAAATGGTATGGAATGGAAATATTGTGTCATTTCCAGCTACAAAATATGACTGGTTGATTAGTTTGAATTGTTGATGGGAAAAATCTTTTTTTTTCTCATGTAGCACAAAATAGAAAAAATATATATATCCTCAAAAAGATATATCTAGATTTTGATCCTGTATTCAGAAGGACAGTTTTCTAAGACAATGTCAAACAACATTTTTTTATTCTGAGGCCCCTTTCTGTTGTTCATATTTGGTAGTGAGAAAGGAATTGTGGCTCTGTATTTTTTGGCTATTGTGAATGTTTTATTTGTCTTTTACTCAACACTAATTACATATAGTACATGATCAACAAACATTCAACCATGGATACAGTTACAGGAAAAAATACCAAAGAGGTGAAAATGTAACAAATGTAATAATGGATAGAAACATAGATGATCACATAAACTAAATTACAGAAACATAGAAAAGCACTTTAAACAATATAGAGAATATTGACCTTAATATGTCAATGGCTTCTAATTTAATATAGTCTAAAGTGATGGAACTATACCATACAGCATCATGTTGCATGAATAACTTCAATCAATACATTATAAGTGGGCCATGTTATCTCTGGGCAATGGTGTCTTGCACCCACTACATCAGTATCTGCTTATCTGGGACCCAAACCAATGCATCTGATTGCCATGCTATCCTCCACAAAATGGACAACATTGTACCATTCTAGACCATTGATCACGTAATAGAACCTGTTTTCTGACAGTTGAAATGTGTAATGACAACATTATAAGGGACTTTAAAATAATGCACATTATTTAGAGTGGCAAATAATTCTTCAACATTTTAAGGACACAAATTGCTGTGCAATGAGTGATCACAAAAGAAAAAGTTACCCAACCAAATGTTGATGTTTTTTATGTTTATATTATATGTATATATATATATATATATATATTCTTAAGAAAAATCCAACAATAACTATGCATTAAGAAACAAGGTCAGACCTTCTTGCAGGAGAAGCTCATTGGAGTTTGCCCTTCATAATACTTGTGATATGTGATGTACATTTCAACTCCCATATAACTCTCCTGCAAACTTCTTAATTATCAAATATACCCCACTTAGTTAACACAGAGCACATTTTTAAGTAAGGCCTGATGTGGACATTTTCAGCCTTTGCAGATACAGTAACAGAAATAGATATTCACCCACTTCATACCATAGTATATATATCAATTATTGTATTGCACTCTTACTTCCCAGAACATATAGAAACATTCTACCTGCTAGGTGAAACCCCATAAATCCCATCATGTTATAACCAGATAGAGTTATCATTATCCTTATAAATAGCAGCAATGTACAATTTCCACGAACAGAATCACATTAAAGGCGGTAATGTCAAGCATCTGACATGATTTGACTGCCTTCATTATCTGTCTCCGGAAGGAACAATCAACAGTCAGATATGTCACAAACTTTCACCTGCTTTCAGCCTACAACACTCTACCTTCATTATTCAGACCCATCCTCTTGTGCTTCCTAATGAGCCTTCAGTATGCAACCAAACCAAGTGGAATAAAGGCAGGGAATGTTGGTGACTTTGTGCTTGTCATTGTGCTTTCAGATTTGAGAAGTAATGAAGTTCTACGAAGACAGGCTGTATGGCCCATCACACATTCCTGCAGGAGCAAGAGGAAGAGTCCTACATGGAACACACCCTGGTTCTTCCCCTGGATTCACTGGTGGGACATTATTACATATTTAATAAAAAATATTTGTAACTTTTGCCCAAATTAATATGGCTCCAAACTAAAGAAGATTGCAAACAGCAGTTATATAACCATACACAGAACAGGAAGGGTGGGGCTGTTAAGGCACCACATGGGAGTGAATACTAATAATATAAGGGAATACATTATACCATTTAGCAAATTTAGCTCTCTATTTTATTTCGAGATATTAAATATATACGTTTGTATGACTATCAAGTGGCGTTTTTGGATGAAATTGGAAGCCATGACATTTCCCTACTTTGGGGCTTTTGTGTGAATAGTTTGAGGCGGATGTTATTAAAAGTCATAAAGTCTACCGCTTTATTTCCATAAAGCGGTAGACCAGTCTGTGCATAGACACAGGGGCAGGTAAATACAAGGAGATACCCAGTGCACCTCTCTGGCTTAGGAGGAAGCAGCTGGAAGACACATAACTGAACAGTATAGATTCCTTCAACAAATGGGCACCACCGTCCTTTAATTAATAAGCATAAATCCTCCATCCTCCCACTGCAATACCATGACATAAAAGAATGTATACATTTCACCCGCAGACCAAAGTGATACGTGTGTCATTGCATGGCTTAACTTTTCAGTATTTATGACTTACAATAACTCTCCACTGGGACCAAATTATATTATTTTAAGCAATGAAATACATATGACATTTGTTTAGACATACGGTACATATGTTTTCTAAATGTTTTTTTATATATATATAGGGTCACATCCGCTACTCTTATTTTAAAACACACACAAAGTGGCTCCAGAAAAGTCATTGACTTCTATATTCCTTCCAGATGTCATCAATGAATTAGTGAATATTAAATAGAGCAGCTGTATCACTATAAAAGGCTGATTATGCATGCCCTGTGCATATTAATCATGAGAATATGAAAGGAAACATGTGTCTGAAGAAAAATATACTAAGAAGTCAAGTCTTACTTGCTATTTAGAATGGAGAAATCAATCTGTTCCACAATGTTTTCTTGGAGCTGAGAATGTTTGCTGAGTATAAGTGTAACACCATGGGCAGATCCAGAGCCTGCTCTAGGGAAGGGCACTCACACTAACACAACCAGACACTAACACAACATTCACTCACGTGCACGCAAAAACTGACACTAACACAGACACTCAACAGTGACACACATGCACCTAGGCACACAAATTAACATACCAGGCATGCACAGCTAACATATATACACAACCAGACATATTAACAATGACACTAGCACAACTGGACACATACACTCACACATCGGTGTGTCTGGATATGTTACTGTATGTGTGAGTATGCTAGCGTGTGTATATGTGTGTGTGGGTATGTTACACACATAAGCAGACACACACTAACATACCAAAACATAGACAAACATACAAACTAACATACTCAGACACACACACTAACATATCTAGACACAGACGGTCACCACACTTACATACACCACCACACACACTCACATTCCAAAACATATGCACATAAGCATACATACACTAACATACCCAGACAGACACACACTAACATACTCAGACACACACACTTAGGCACACACACAAACATAAGCAGACACACACTAGCATACACAAACACATACTCACCAACATACCCAGACACACAGTCACTAACATACCCAGACACACACTTACACACAACTCACTTATCATGGAGAAGCCTCAGCCTGTCCTTAATGCAGCTCACACACAGTGCAAGGTGGCACGCTAACACCGCAAGGTCACACAAATTGACGTGACCTCCTTCTTGAAATTAGGGAATAAAGAGGTGAGTCCAGATTTACCCAGGATTTACCTCTTTATGTAGAGGACTGGAATATTCTGCCTTTCTCAGTGGGGACAAGTACCCTGTTGCCCCCCAGATGTGAATCATATTGTTCTACAACCCTTACAATCACATTAATGTGTGCCCAAACATGTGAATAAAAAACATTTTACAATACAGCGTGGGAATGGCTAAATGACCTGGCACTTTAAGACCAGTGGGTGCCATATAATATACATGAGGCCATCTGCATTTGCTCAGTGTGCCAGATGGCCAGTGCAGGCCTCGCAAAGCCCTACCCCAGGGCATTTCCCCTATTACAGAAGTGTTCCTCTCTGGCCATTTAGAGTCTTTGGAGGTATGGCACTATTCTTCTCTATATCGAATAGCATTGTGTTGCCTCATTATTTCTTTCTGCTTTCTCACCAGAGCAACCAATGGAATGGTCTACACAACAGGAACATGCCATTGGATGCTATGGCAATAAGGTCACAACTGATATATATATAAATAATCCATTATGTCTCTAACAGACACACTCTGCATTTCATTATTCTGTTCTGTTAGGTGTACATAGTGTCCCGGGTGTCATGCCCTATACCCTCAACACACTAGAAGCAATGACGCAGGCAGACCTGTGCTGCTTATGCTCTGGCTCTCCAGCAGTAAGGAGACCTGATAGAGGAGAAAGATTTGAAATAGATACGCTTCCTGGCAAGACATGGCAGAATCCCCTGCAGCCACTAGATGATTCCCCCAAATCTGGTAAGAGGAATACTGGGAAATGGGATCATGTTTTCCAAATCCAAAGAAAGTAGTGTCTCTGATGCAGGATAATTCATATATCTCGGATTTTGCATGAAAACGGAATCTAGTAAGAAATATGGAAAATTTTATATTTTGTGATGTGACCATATTTGTGTATGTAATTTTCACCACATATGTTTTTGCAATATTTGTCACACATTTTACTGGGTAGTTGTCTGTCCTTAACCCCTGGCTTACCATTTTCCAACCAGAGATTGCCTATATAAGAGAGATATTTACTTGGCACAGCCGTTATCCTCCTTGACAAAGCTGCATGCGAAATGCCCTCAGTATATGATTGACCTACATACCACAAAAACCTCCTTAGGTTCATCCCATGCTGAATTTCCAGTGCCCTTAAAAACATCTCATAATCCCTCTATACCATTATATACGATGACCAAGTACCAGAAGCTACTGAGTGCCGGATTAATTCATCCACCAACCATAAACCACCTGCCATGTCTGTGGCGGAACGGATGTCCCTTAACTCTTTGTGATTGAGGCCATGCCGTCCTTCCCCTTAGTTGTTTCCAGTGTAGCCTGTTACTTCATTCATTTTCCTGTGATGATCCAAATGTAGAGTATCAAACTAAGGACACACAGCAAGACCCCCTACTTTGCCATTTGATGGAGTGGCCTTTAGGTAATATCCTATATGAATAGTATATGAGAACTATTTATTTCATATGTAATAAACAACTGCACATGTTAATTGTCAGGGACACAGCGAGATGTGTCCCCATGTACTCAGCATCTGCCTGCAGCATAAAAGCCTATGAAAGATGCTTAGGTGTTTTCTTTTTTTTTTTTTTTAAATGTAACCATATATGTAGTGTTAAGAGTTCAGAAAGTGTGTTTTTTGCAATTTTTTTCTTTTTTGGAATGTCTGACCCTTTTTGCAGAGCGTGGAAGCTGGGAGAGGGTCAAGTCTATGAGCATGTCTGCGCTGAAGATTCCAATGCTCTTTGGGTTCCTTTATCTGTTTGTCTGCTCTCTTGACGTGCTCAGCTCGGCCTTCCAGCTGGCTGGAGGTAACATTCACATGTTAGGATTGAACTTCTACTTCTGTTCTCTTTAATTAACCATGACATTAACAAACAGAGCTGTTATAATTATAAACAGAGATCTTTTTTCTAACTGCACCAGTGTTAATGATAGTATATGTATGTCAACTATGAAAAATTTAATGCAGGGATGAACAAACTTTATATTGTTTAGCCCATCTAATGCCCCCAACTAGTTGTATGTTATATCTTCGAAATTTATAACATACAACTAGTATATCTTCAAAATTTACAGCAGTGCTGAATTTGTTGGTAATTTCTGAATACGTTTATATTTGGATGCTAGAAAGGTTTTGCAGAAACGTCACCATTCAATAAGTTAATACTATCTTACAGAGTATATGGATTGCGTTACTTTAAGTGGACCTAGAATCCAAAATGATGTGGGTGGCCAGTTCTTTTTGGTATAAAATGTTATCTACACACTGTGCTAGTTCAATTATTTGTACATTTATAGATAAAAAGATATAATAAGCATAAAGGTAAAATTATATTCCCATGCACCTCAGCAGTGTGTTATGGCACCGGCTGAACATGCTACATTACAGGGGCAGGTGGCCCGGTTGGAAAGATCAGAAATTTCCTTTAATACTATGGAGGAATGTGCCTAGACAGCACAGCATATGTAGTATCTCTTCCCTTGCATGTACTTTGGAGGCAGTGCAATGGTAAATAACAATAACAAAGGATAAATAACAAGAGACCCCTCTAGCGGTAGGTCATGGGGTACCTGCGGGTGCTTTCCTGGGTAAGACCTAAGGTAGAGACTCCCAACAATACACCACTGGATTCAATGATTACAGTTTATAGGTCCTACAAAATCTACCGCATGGATCCATTGGTTGCAGTGAAACAAGTTAATTTAACATTTCAATTTAAATTTGATCAACTGGTTTGAAACATATGCATTAAAATTATTGGATTCATATTATTATTAATGATATGTCACCAATATATTTTGTAGAGCTGTAGAACAATGTCACTAACAAAATACAGTAAATATTTATTAAAACGTTACTGTGTATAAGATTTTGCAGATTGTTGTGTAAACTCTCAGGGTCTTCTCCTTCTCTGTTACTTAATCTTATTGTCAGATTGTATATTATCAATTGTATTGTATTTGTACAGTCACCCTATTGTAATAGAACTACAAAATCTCTTGGTGCTTACTGAGTTTGAATCTACGTACCAAGTTTAAAGCTCTTTGGCAGGGCAGGCCCAAGACTTAATGCCGCCTGGGGTGAAGTTTAAAATGCCGCCCCCCCCCCGCCAACGCCGGGGGGGGGGATTTTAAAACTTCGTCGATGCCATTATCTAAACCCACCCCCCCCGTTACTTACCTTTAAACAGTCCTGCGGCGAGTCTCTCTGCTCTGCCACGGTGCCGGCTTGTAATGCTGAGCGCCGGAAATTGACGTCACTTCCGGCGCTTCCGGGTAAGCGAAAACCACTCGGCGCCCCTCTCCTCGCCTCCGCTTCAAAAAAAAAAAAAAAAAGCGCTTGGGGCGGCAAAGTGCCGCCCCTTCAAAAGTGCCGCCTGGGGCAATTGCCCCACTCGGCTCCATTGTAGGGCCGGCCCCTGCTCTTTGGATTGATTTCTATAATTTATGGGACTAACAGACCAATTTTCTTCTTTGGTAGGAAAGGTGGCTGGTGACATTTTCAAGGACAATGCAATCCTATCAAATCCTGTGGCTGGCCTTGTTGTGGGCATCTTGGTCACCGTACTCGTTCAGAGCTCCAGTACCTCCACTTCAATCATTGTCAGTATGGTTTCATCTGGATGTAAGTGTCAGCAGTAGAAAGACAGCCATATGACTAGGGGCATCATAATACGTGCTTTAATGACTACGTCGAGAAAAAAGTCTAATCCTAAGTATTCTGCTTAGTGACAAAGCTCAATGTTTATAGTAAGAGTAGACCAAGAAGGCAGCATACAGTACATAAAGTAAATGTTTTGAAGTCCTACTTTTTTTTTCTTTTTAAATGGCAACATTGAACTATAAGAAGATTATTATATAGCAAAAAAATGCAAGACAGGCTGGGCAGAACTGGGGTTTTGGGTTAACCCTATCAATATTCGCTATAATGTCAAATTGAGGTTCAACGAAGATGCAAGAGTAAGAGAAAATTAAATGTTAGCACTAGACTTGGGCACCAGGGGGCTCTTCATGTTCGTCTTCGTGCTCGTCTTCGGGGAAAAGAAAATCTTCGTATTCCGCGAATATTCGCCTGTTCCTGTCTTCTCTTCGGGAGAATATTCGTGGACATTCTTCGTGTTCGGTTTTTCTTCGTTTTTGCCGGTTAAGGGGTTAATACGGGGTTAACGCGTACCGCAGCAGCTCTGGCGCCAGGAGTTTAAATGTCCGTATGAGCAACTCTATTGGTCGTCAGCAGGGGGCTCGTCTGCCAATGGTTGATTGCAGACGAGCCCCCTGCTGGCGACTAATAGGGTCACTTGTATAGACTGTTAAACTCCTGGTGCCGTAACAGATACCATTGGTCTCCCTGTTCTATCATTTATTAACTGATAGAACAGGGAGATCAGTGGGATCTGCCGGACAAGTTGCTTCATTACGGGTTAACTTTTTAAAGTCTGTACGAGCGACTCTGTTGGTCGCTCGTACAGACTTTTAGGCTCCTGGTGCTGTAACTTACCCGGCAGATCCCACTGGTCTCCCTGTTCTATCAGTTAAATGTCCGTACGAACGACCAATAAAGTCGCTTGTACGGACATTTAACTGATAGAACAGGGAGACCAGTGGGATGTGCCGGGTAAGTTGCAGCATTGGGGTTTTAAAAGTCGCTCGTACAGACTTTTAGGCTCCTGGTGCACTTGTTGCACCTTAAGGGGTTAAGGGGCCGTGCGAGTGAGCCTATTGGTCGCTTGCACGGCCCTTACCAATGGATTTCCGCTCCCGTTATCTAACACAGCATCGAAGGGGTTAACGGGAGCGGAAATCCATAGGTTCGCTGTCAGGGGTTACAAAGGCCGTGCGAGTGAGCCAATTGGTTGATGCCAGAGGAGGTCCCTGTAGGCGACCAATAGGCTCATTCGCACTGCCCTGTAACCCGTGACGGCGAACCTGCGGATTTCCACTTCCGTGAACTGCCGCGATGCCAAGGTAAGTTAGAAGGGGAAGGGACCGGGGAGAGCGGTAGACGAAGATGAAGAAGATCACGAAGATCTTCGTGGTGTGTGTCTTCGTCTTCGCCTACGTTTTACCGCCGCTGTCTTCTCTTCGGCGTGTCTTTGGAACAAACACGAAAATGCACTCTTTGTGTTCGTTTTCATGTTCGCCCGAAGACGAATTCACAAGTCTAGTTAGCACCATATGTGATTAGGTGTTTTCTTTTTCCTTTAGTGCTGGGTGTGCAATCAGCTATCCCCATTATCATGGGCTCCAACATTGGTACATCAGTCACAAATACCATTGTTGCACTGATGCAGGCTGGTGACAGGAATGAGTTTAAAAGGTAAGCGATTGTACATAACATGCATTTTGTATAATAAACTGAATGCTATCAGGCTCATGCTCACTGTAATGGCGTGTTGATATAAAATATATCCTGCAGAAATTTATCACTACTGTAGGAATTGTGTTTACCCCCAGGTAAATGTGATATTGTTGTGCTAGCTCAATATACCGTATTTGCTCGATTATAAGGCGAGTTTTTTTCCAGAGCAAATGCTCTGAAAAGACCCCTCGTCTTCTAATCGGGGTCGTCTTATAATCAGACCTCAAATAGGTCTGACTATGAGACCAGGATCTAGATCCCCAGCAGCGCTGCATCGGACCTGGATCCTCCTGTCTTATGCCCCCCCAACTCACCGGTGCTTCAGACTCCCTGGTGTGTAGCCGGGGCAGCGTGTAGACGTCTAAGCGATTCGCGTAGGCAACTTCCGCTGCAGCCGGAAGGGGGTCCGGTTAGCAGCGGGGGTTGTCTGCGTCTATCGCACAGCCATTGAAGGTCTATAAGCTGGGGAAGGGGTAAAAGGCATTTCTGGGGCAGAGTGGCAAGCCTGGGGGGTAGATGTGCATAACTGGGGGGCAGGTTGGAAAATAAAAACAAAATATTTTTCTCAATCATAGCTTTTATTTAAAAAAAAAAAATAGTTTACATGAATTAACATTTACTGGTAAAACTTTTTTCTTTTTCAGGCTTTTTCTTTTTTTCCTAAATTAATATTCAGATTTGGGGGGTCGTCTTATAATCAGGCAAATACGGTATAGAGAACCTGATAACCAAAATGCCTTATGTTCCTGCATGTTATGCTAGTTAAGCTTTTATTAGCCTACATTCCAATGGGCATATTGGTAACAAAATAACCATGCAAAGCATTCTTTGCACATGCAAGTCCCCAAAATTCACACTGGACAATCCTCTCGCTTCTACAAAGCATGATATAGCATAACATAGACTTGAAATTTAATAAGATCCTCCTGGATTGCCGAATCCAGAATCTTCTTTTTAGGTGTTTAATAAATCACTAGTGACAGTAACAACATATTAAATTGTAGATGACTAGATTATTCACTAAGTACTCACAGGGATAACAAAGGGAATGTGCACTCACTCAGATCAACAGGAATTTCCAAATATTCATGACGCATTCTTGCCTTAAAACATTGATGAGTTTTCAACCTCGACTCTCGACTCTCCACCTTTAATGACCCCATCTCTGCTAAGCTCAAAGCAATGACATCAAGGTCTACATATACATTTATGGAATTAATATTTTGAAAAGGTTAACAAAGTTTGGGCTAGAAATGAGTTAATTTTTTGGGGTGGCAGAATGCTAATCTTAGTTACAATGAGGACAGATCACATTGCAGGGCAGTTCCTTTTCATTTTAACCTTTCATCTAATTTTCTGTAACAGAAAATCAGGATATCCTGACGTATGATTAGAGCTCTGCCCTAATTATTTATGACATTAAGTGTCAAATTCCTTAACAGTCCTGTCTAGCTCCTACTCATGAGAGGTGTAGCTCTACACCAAGACCTGAGTCATAGGACACATTCTCCCTGCCATCTCTCTTGCCTGCATTCCTGCTCCTGACTTTCTTCTTGGGCTTTTGGGCAAGCAATAGAGTGATCTTACAGAAAACAATTCATTTCTAAAATAACTTAATACTCTTAAAAGGCACAAAGCAGACCAAATACACATCTATCTACTAAAGAGAAACCTTATCAATGAAGATACTCTTCCTTAAAGTGCCATGACATCCTAGATTCATTGTGTATTACATGGGATGTTTCAACAAGGCTTCATTTTCAAATCATTTCATATCTACCTATATCAGTATATCCCAATTAGCAGGAAGTTAAGGACACTTGGCATACACCTAGAACTTGATACAGCATGGGGTTCCACAGAACCGCCATACAGTTAATATTACATTAAACCTTAGATTCTATGTTGCTGAGAGCTGCCTTACAGATGCCTTGTAGCATCACTTTGGCTCAACAGCAAATGTCCAGGAAATATCAGTGCTGACAGTAAGCCATGAAGACACATATTCACTAACTAGTTTTTCATCTTACAGGCTTTACCGAAAATGAAAATGTGCTATAACTACTTGTAGTAGACCTATAATAGCATGTATTGTAAACATATACGTGTGGGACCATATATTAGACCATATATTTTTGTTAGCCTTTGTTAAATACATTTAGAAAATACATTTCCGCTTTATGATATGGCATACATCAGGGATTCAGGAGGAAATTGCCTAAACCTTACAATAATGAAATTAATGAAATGAAATTCATGTTCTAATTGTATGGAAAAAAAGGTAAGAGAAAATTATTTAAAAAAGAAAAACCTATGTAATAGCTTTTCCCCATCTAAATGTAAAAATATCAAAATATAATATAAACAGATCCTGCACATAATAATTCTAGAAATTACACCCAGAGTTTGATAACCATAATAAAGTTATTAAAGAAACTGGGGCATATATGCAACCTTTCATACATGGACAGCCCAGGGTAAGGAATCAAAGAGATAGAGGCAGGGGAATATCCCCAAATTACAAGACGGGGTCTGTAGAAGATCTTGTTATGTACAAGAGGTAATATATATTAGGATTTTTTTGTTGTTTTCCAGGGCATTTGCAGGCGCTACAGTGCATGACTGCTTTAATTGGCTTTCAGTACTTGTTTTGTTGCCACTGGAGGTAGCCACTGGCTACTTACATCAAGTAACCAAAATTGTTGTGGCCTCTTTCAAGATCCAAAGTGGTAGAGATGCTCCTGCTCTTCTTACCATTATCACAGAACCATTTACCAAGCTCATTATTCAGGTAAGTTTCCGAAACCAGGGAATTACAGGTCAGTACATAATCTAATTTTCACAGACACAAGGTAGTTAATACTAAGTATCCACCGAATGTCGAGCACAAAAATGTAAATTAATATGTAAATATGTCCAATATACTGTATACAGTATATATATATATATATATATATATAAATACCCAATACAAAATAAGCAGTCCCAAGAGTTGTAAATAACCAAATCCTTCCGTAGGTATCCGCTTAAGACAATTTCCTCTTCACTCAAATATATAATTGTATATGCAAAAACTATGAAAGCTCATATGGTCATGTTAAAAAAAAAGGCTTGAAAAAAAGTAGACAAAAGACATTGAGTTGGTTGTTATTTACTTATTATATTTAAAGAAATCTAAACTAAAAAGTTTGTGGATTGGGCAGTGGTGGAATGAAGTGAAATGAAAAAAAGTCTTATGGTACCTCCAAAATGTTACCACCTAGCCTGTGACCAGTATTAATTCAATTTAAACAAATTGCTATTTTTTTATTTAAGAAAATATGGCAAACGTAACCCATCTTTATATTGAAGGTAGGCTTGAGGCCTACCCAATGATTTTAAAGAGAAAGAAAGCAATTTAAAATAATCTTCAAAAAGAAAACAAAACAAGAACTTTAGCATACTGGATTTTCATACGATTTCAGGTCTCTTTTTTTCATTTTGCTTCGACTCAAAAAAAAGAATATGATTTGACAAATAACTGTTTCCACATTCAGCTTGACAAGACTGTAATCACAGGCATTGCCACTGGAGATGAGAGTCTGCGTAATAAAAGCCTGATCAGAGTCATATGCAAAGAGAAGATTACCCAGGTAAGAAGCTGAGATCGGTAGCATGCATTAAGCAAACATGTTGATCTTGGGCTTTACAGGTGCATTGATCTGTTGGGTTTTTTTTTCACTGTTCACAATGTTTATCTTTCCCATGCACTAAATTCAATTGCCGGCAAATAGTGCATGAACCCTTAATTGCACTCACCCTGGATATTCATAGTTATCCAGGGTAGGTTGATGTCAGGCTAGGTCTTAAACCAGGTCACTCTGGGTTGTGTGGAGACTCCCTGTCTATCTGCCACCAGCACGTCATATGCTGCAGCCTTCTTTCCGCACTAGTTAATATCCATCCTGCTGTTCCTGGCCTGCTGCACCTGTGGTAACACACCTGCTGGTCATCCCAATTAGCACCACTACCTGCTCCCTCTTTGGACGGCACATAAGCCTACCTGAACCAAGACTCTTTGCTCATATTGTCCTATACTTTAGTCCTGGTGAAGATTTGTATCCTGTAGGTTATTCCTGGATTCCGTTTTCCTGCTACCTTCTGGACTATTTATTGCTTTTGGATTTCCCCTTTATTACCTTGTCACTGGCATATAAACCATACTTTGCATCCTTGATCTACATCCACAAACTTGAAACAGTTGAAAAAGACATAAAGTCTATAATGTTCAACTCTTCTGAGTACCTTTATCTGTTCATCCATAAGGAGACAGACTTTAATCATATATTGTCCCAAAACAAGGCAAGAAAAATCCTTCTTGACTCCAACGCAATCATATTTTCATCTAGATCAACGTTACCTTGATTGCTTAAGTAGTTTTTTTTAACCTCCTCCAACAAAAAAAGAAAAGAAAATAATGTAGTAACATAGTTATAGATCTGAGAGTATGAACAGAAACATGTGTAGGCAGCTATAGCCATGTTTGGTCAATCCTCATGCGTTAAAGGGCTTTTACACAGCCTAAGGCAAAATGGCACCATGACAACAACATACTTGTTTTCATCATGTGCAACCAATTTTCCAGATGTAAGATTTGTATTATAAGTGTGACGGACTGAATGGGGTCAATCTAGTCATAGACTCCTTAAAACGTCCTTTCAAATCCTTATATGGACATTACAATTTCTATTGATCTTTAATCTGAATTCCCTGTTAATGCTGTACTGATAATAGGGTGCAGGTGGGTGAATTCTGATATTTTTATGTGTCCTGTGGCAAAGCCTTTTCATCATTATAGTCGGCATAATAGTAACCATCAATATTACTGCATAGATGGTAGAAGAAATGCAGACAATAACCAGCCTGATAGAACTGCTGTATCTTACTGTGAGAACATAATGATACAAGCAATGCTAGATTAAGGAGTTTAGGGCCTTGGAGCAATTATACAGGAAGGACCCTTTCTCTGCATTCCCCCAGTGTATTTACACACAATACTCCACTTCCCTCTTGTATGTTCCTTGTTGCCTGCAGCGTCCTGTGATGTCCAGCAACCATCCTCCCTCACCGACTACGAACTGAGAAGTGATGTCATTTCCGGGTGCGCAGTGTCAGTGAGGGAGGATGAGTGCCGCACGTCACAGGACTCGAACAGACCACCGCTTCATGGGACATGTTCGGACTGTCAGAACCCCCAGGGCCACTGGAGCAATTGCTCTGTGTGCTCCCCGGTTAATCCAGCCCTGAATATAATAGAAAACTCTCATATAGCTAACACAAACTTTTTCTTTAAATTACCAAGTTGTACCAGGAACCACATTTTCCTAAAAGTGAACTGACCATACTGGTTCAGGTAAAAGCCCTTTATTGTTTCATTCTTAACATATATAAATTCACATTCCATTTAGATTTTCACGAATGCCTCCAAGGAAAATATTCAGAACTGTAATACCACCAGGCAATGCTGGCAGGAAGTGGCTAACACATCATTCAACCATGAGACAGAAAAATGTAAGTGAATATGTACCTTTATAAAATAATCAGCCAATATGCTCAGTACCTTTCTTTGGGATAATGCCAAACATGTTACTTCCGGTATAGAACAATGGGCATGTCTATGCACAGAGTATCAGTAATTTGCATTTGATGTAATGAAATTCTGGGCATCTAATAATATCACTGACTTCTTCACAATTGCTTATGTCTATTTTGATTTCTAGGTAACCATTTATTTGTTAATTCAAGCTTGCCTGACTTGGCTGTTGGCCTGATTTTATTGGCTGGATCCCTGGTGATACTATGTACCTGTCTGGTAATGCTGGTCAAAATTCTCAACTCTGTCTTAAAGGGACATGTTGCCAAAGCCATCAAGAAAGTGATTAATACTGGTGAGTGCACATGTTATGGGTGCACATCGAAAGTAACAATGCAAAGGAAGTCTTTCTCGTAATTACAGGATGATGAAGCTAAGTCTCGATTCTATAATCAGATCAATGCAAAGCTCCGGGCAGCCTGTTCCTGTAATTGTAATTGAAAAATTAGGTTCTGTTAAGCTAAACTAGCCATAAAATGGCTACATAAAAGTCAAAACTCATATAAGTCAAATATAAACTTTACATATATATTTCAATCTAGCACACTATCATTATATTTATTTAACAATTATTTAGCATACAAATTTGAGTAGCAACATAATATGTGTGATATATATATAATTTATTGTAAACATTTCAATTAATAATAATGATGATAACAATAGTAATACATAAAACGTGGTGCATAGTGCTGGAAAGCTAATCTGGAAAGCTAGTCTCAATAAATAGTTTGGTTTCAGATTTTGTAATTTGTGTACATTGGTATTAAACATGTAAAAAGGTGCCAGCATCACAAGTGTTATTTAAAACAAGTGTTTTTTTATTGTAAAAGCAGGGGCCCTAGAGTATTTGGCAGGCCCTCATTTGGCACCCCCCATTGGCCCCTTGCCCCCCACTGGTAACTAACATATGGACTGGCTCACATTTTACACACATTGTCGCTTTGCACATACTCACTCAGACTCATGCTAACACACATGCACACACACATACTCATTAACACACACTTGCACCCTCATGTTAACATGCACTTACACATATACATCCATTCTCACTTACACATGCATGCTCACACAAACATATTGCTCAAAAGAACACATCCATTATCACACACTTACACATACACACCCATGCTCACACACACGCATTCATGCTCACATACACAAATACTCACACACTTATACGTACACATCCATGCTTACACATCTATACACATAAACATCCATGCTTACACACACATACACACCCGTGCTTACACTCACTTACTCATCTACACCCATGTTCACACACATACACATCCATGCTCACACACATCCGTTATCACACACTTACACATACACATCCATGCTCACACACACTGACACATAAACACCCATGCTCACATATACTTACACATGCATGCTTAAACACACATTGATACTTACACACTTAAACATGCTCACAGACACATACATACACATACAGCCCCCCCCCAAGAATGCCACTAGCCGAAGGTCTTCTTGTAATTTACCTTTTTCCAGGTTTTTGATACTTACTACTAATGTTTTTTTTATTAATACTGGCGTACAGAAAACAATATGGAAATTCACAGCAGGACAGAATAGTGGGGTAACATACTAACTCCTGAACAACAGAAAAAAATATATTTTGGTACAACATTTTGAGTACATATCATAGTTCTTAGAAGAAAAGTAAATAGGAGACATATACTGAACTAATTGTATCTGCTTTCAGATTTCCCTTATCCGTTTACATGGTTAACGGGTTATTTTGCAATGGTTATTGGCGCTGGGATGACTTTTGTTGTACAAAGCAGCTCTGTGTTCACCTCTGCAATTACACCTTTAATTGGTGAGTACTGGTAAGATACTTTTGTAATGGTACATTCACACTCCAAGGACCATATTTTATTAGGATGCTTCATTAAAATGAATAAAATACATGCTTGGCAATATATGTATATGTCTAAAACGTGGCCAATTCCTTAAAGGGAAAAAGTCAAATTTCATATAATTCTACAGGATGTCATTCTACCTTTTTATTCATTCTACATAACTTTAATAATTACATCTGCATATCTACATCTACATATTAACCATGTTTTCCTTGAAAAAGTTTAATGAAAAAAGTAGCTCAGTTCCTTTTTATATTATTGAATCAATGGCTGACTTACCCTGACACATTTGACAGTTTGTGCCAAATGGCAATCAGAACTAGAAAATATTAAAAACCTAAATATAATTTCTGCCACCTGGGCCAATCCTGGACCAAGTGGCATTCTAGGCAAGAATATTCTCTTGCCCTCCTGTTAGCGGCAGTGTTGCCAGTTTGCCCCTGAAACAAAACTACACTGTGGTGGATGTGTAGATGCTAGTTCATACAAGAATAGGTGAATAGGTGAGATGTCCTACCTCCTTACCCCGGCTCACTCCCTTACGACACAATTTCTACCTTGCAGTGCTCTCCTCTCCCACACTCTCAAAATTATCCCACACTTTACTATGATGGTGTAGACCAGGCGAGGTAGTAGTGTTTTTTGGGTTTTTTTACATAGTGAGTGGCGGTGGTCTAACAGACAAATTATTAGATGAGTCACTTGTTTTCCTCTGGCTTAAAATCTAGATTCAGGTTGTTGCCATTGATGTGTTTGATGACCATGTACTTTTTTTACTTGGGAAGAGGTAGGAGTAAGGCCTACTTCTGCTGCAAGATTAGACCTTCCCTCTTCTTCCTCACTGTCTTCCTGTCTTAGATCTACTGTTATCATCCACTGGTACCGTCCTGTCTTTGCTCTGGGGAGTTGGATACATTACAGGACTAACAGTACTTGAGGAAGTGGTGGCACCAGCAGTGGTTGTGATGGCACTGGTAGTAGATTTATACTGTACTTCACCTTTAACTTCCCCATAGAATAGATTACAAGCAATCTTCGTCTCTGAATTTGCCAAGTCACCAATACATGTCCTATTTGTGATGACTTGGTAGTAAATAAAATTGCACCTTAAAAAATACACAACACAGTGTAACTAAAATTTCACCTTACTTTGGTAGGGTGGAGAAGATTTTACCACTAGTGTCATGATTAACTCATATAGTAGTGGATGCATGGAAGGGTAACCCAGCAGAGGTGGTTAGTTTCTTTGTTTAAGCATTCAATTAGTTAATCTGAGGTTGATTTAAATGTGTTTCTTTGTGCATGCCCTCTGTATCTGTAGAGGTGTCATCTTCCCAAAGGACCCCTGTGGTGATTCATGGCCTAACAGATAAGGACCCTGAGTTATAGGAATTCCATTCCTATCTTAAGTGAAGATGTTTCCATCACCTTTACCCCACCATAACCACCATAACTTATTGGCACATCAAAGATGGGACCCGATTCTTGGGGATGGTGTCATATAATCAGTCATGTGGTCAGAGGGGCTTTGCTTGCAAAAGAGTCTGATTTAGGGACAATGCAGCAACCTCAAAGCAGAACTCCACGATATTCTGTGATCAGAACAACATCATAAGAAACCATCTGGACTTAAGGACTTCCCACAGGCCTACTTATTGGAGAAACTCGTGAGTGAGGGTCCTGTGTTTAAGTCCCTTTGTTTTTAGTAACTGTTTTTATTTTTTATTTTGTACGTCTTGCTTTTTGTAATTTTGGCACTGTGTAATCTTTGTCTTTTTGTTGTTAAAATATTCAAAATCTAAGTCGGTCTTTGGGCTCTAGTATTGATATCCACAAACCCTAAGAGAGGATAACACGTTACCATATTGTTATTAAGTTCTACAGGATATATATATATATGTTGGTTGCCCAGGGTGGGTTGATATATATATAGAGATAAAGGTTCTAATTCGGATTTCTCACGAATCCGGTATCAGAATCGTGAGTGGTGGCAGACTACCTGGGGGGATACAGGCAGGATTCGGGGGTTAATTTGGTATAACTGATGCCTTGTTAAGGGGTGAAGTTAGTAAATCCAGAGGCCTGGTGCTATTAACCCCTTCATGCCCACGCCCTCCACACAGTCACGGCTTGGCAAGTAGTCCTGACCGTGACAACTAGGACTAGGACTGCTGCTGTATGCAGCTGGTAGTGCTTTTGATGCAAGAAGGCTTCTGTCTAGTTGGGGCTGGTGTACCAGGGTTCAGCTGACTGCTTTGTTGTACATGCCTGCCAAAACTTGAATTAGTGCACAAAACTGCAGACAACAGTACAGCTAAAGGCCCACTTAGACACACTACACAGGCACAACCCCCTGCTTCAGCTTGCCTAAATAACAGCACAACAGCACAAACTTATGTCGTGCTCTAGAAAAATGTGAAGCTTTACTGGTTGTGTAATATAGCAACAGTATTTGAAGAAATGGCTTCTTTGGCTGCCGCAGAGAGCCAAAGTGTACACTTACACTCAGGGGCGGGCTGGGCCGGTAGGCAGGGGGCCCTAATCCGGGCCTAATCCGGGCCGGTGAGCATTCAATGCAGCCGCAAAGTTAAAAACTAAGCGGCTGTGAGCAAGATTGAATGCGGCCGTCATGCCAGTAGCCTGGCGGGGGGGGAGGGGGGCGGTCCGCCCCGGCTGCCGCTCATCTGAGGGGTGCCACCATGCTGGCACGCCTTCAGAAACGATCTGCGCGGCAACTGTGGCTGTGCGCCGGGACTTGATGTCAAATCCCGGCGCACAACACTGAAGCCACGCCCGCCGTCTTCCGCGCTCAGTGCACCGGAAGGACAGGAAGAAGAAGAAGAAGAAGTAGAAGAAAAAGAGGAGCAGGAGGAAAAGTGAGAGTGAAAGAAGAAAAGGTAGGAGAGAGTGGATTAGTAAGTGTGTGAGAGTGATGGGTGTTATGCTGAATGTAAGTGTGTAAGAGTGATGGGTGTTATGCTGAATGTAAGTGTGTAAGAGTGATGGGTGTTATGCTGAATGTTTGTGAATGAGGGTTTCAGATAGCATGGATGTGTAAGTGTTGGGGGATAGCTTGGCATAGGGAGTCCATAACCACATTCCTTTCATGCCCAGATTCCAGCATGTAGTGGCTGCCTAGGCATGATAGGAGTGTGATTGCTGTTATAAATTATTTTTTGGTCCAAGTTTGGTGTGTTAACACTTTTATTGGACAGAATAATTCAATGACAGTATTAATATATATATATATATATATATATAATTGCAAACAGCAATCACACTCCTATCATGCTAAGTCAGCCAGCACATGCTAGAACCTGGGCATGATAGGATCGTGATTGTTGTTATATATATGTGTGCGTGTATATATATATATATATATATATATATATATATATATATATATATATGTTAATATTGTTATTGATTTTTTTTGTCTAATTTTGGTGTTACTTTTAATAAAGTATTTTAAAGTTTTTTTTGTGTTTTTTCAGTTTTGGCCAAGTGAATGCTGAATTTTCAGTTTCAGTCCAGAATTTTCATTTCAGTGCATCCCTACTATATACTATGCCAGTCACTAAAGTGGTAGGCCTACACCATATCAATGTTTGGCTTAGTATATAGTGATAGGGGTTGTCAGTGTCTGGCTCAATGTATAGGCACACATTGACGGTGGTACCGCATAATCCCTAAGTATATAATGATTACACTTATGCTGTACCCCTGTCAATGTTTGCCTAACCATAGAAACTATGCAGTTTTAAAGTGTGTGTGTGTGGGGGGGTGCCACATACAGGATCTGCCACAGGTGCCAAATACTCTAGGTACGCCCCTGCATCATGCGGCTGTCAGACCCAACGGCCATGCCTCAGCTCCTCTTCCCACGTCTTAAAAGGGGTGTGATGAAGAGCTGAGGCATGCGGTGTGCACACCGGCCACTTTAATTTCATTAGGCGCTGGTGGAGTGACTGCCGCACGACGGCCGCTTTCAATGTCGCTCGCAGCCGCTTTGATGGTGCAATGGGCCAGTTGACTAGACTTGCCCCCCAGGCCTTAGGCTGCCAGGCCTCCCCTGCTTACACTAACAGTAGTATGGGAGATGAGCTGACGGCACTTCATGTCAGGATTATGTTGGCTACTATCTATGAATCACTTATTTTGTACCCTCCTACACACAACCCTTTTTCAGTTTTTACTCTGAAAGAGCACCAAAACTAGTATATTCGGAGGTTTCTTGTTTGTTTGGTTTCGTTGGAGATCCGCCCTTACAAAAAAATACTGCAGTTTTTCTGAAGTAATACTGCTATTTTTTGGACATGAAAAAACTGCAATACTGCACTTTTACTGTAGTATTACTGCACATTTACTGCAGTTTTACTGCATTTGTACTTCACTGTGCAGTTATTTTTGTACGGAAGTACAAATGCAATAAAGCTACAGCACATTGAAGTAGGTTTGCAATATTAAAAAAAAAGTGCAGTAAATGTGCAGTAGTACTGCAGTAAAAGTGCAGTAAATGTGCAGTAATAATGCAGTAAAAGTGCAGTATTCCAGTTTTTTCATGTCCAAAAAACTGCAGTATTACTTCAGAAAAAACTGCAGTAATTTTTCGTAAGGGCCTCCTTATTTTCATTTTCATACAAATGCTCGAGTTAGGCAAAATTCATTAAAATTAAAGTGTATATGAATCTGTGGTTTTATATGAGGAATTCTTTTCAGCCACCTGAGGTTTGGGTCCAGCCTCCACAAAAGTGGCATCACGCCACAGGCAAGGAGGAATTAGGTGGGCTAATTCAGTAGGGTATATAATTTATGCCAAGATTAATGAACAATGTTTGCCTTTTAGCAATAAAATACAGAGCAACCGTTATGCATACTTGTCTTGTATATAAACAATCAAACTGGATAGTTTACTTCTTAAGTATTGCAAAATGTAAAAGGTAGTACTAACAGAATAAAACATCCATTATTCACTATAACTGCTATTTTTGTAGTGTGACACTTATGTTAAAGGGAATTATTTTAATATCATCATATGTCCCAAACTGTTTAGATTGGAAGTTTTATGTGTTTAAAAGCACTTAAATCACGTATGGCAGCTAGGAACATAGTGGGTGCATTTTGAAAAGTATTCTGCATCAAGATGAAAGTATTCAGTATTAGCATAGGAACCACAGGAAGAAACTGGAATTTCATGCTACACAAGGACAATTTGGCTTCACATTACGCCTTAGGCCAATAACACTCTGTCAGAGACTATAACGTTCCTCTACAGGTGACTATATCTGCCAAATGTCTCCTGGTTGTAAACCTATATGTGTTCTTTGCTTTACCGATGAGTTGTAATACAGTACTGTAAGTACACAATGAGGCAAAAGATAATAGAAAGATACTAAAGGTTTTATTGCTTGTCTATGATGGCATATAACTGCATAGAGATATTCAGGCACCTCGGCTCTTTCCATATTTGGGTTATTTCACTAAATAAGGTAAATGCACATTGGAATTTTCAACATAAAGCATGTGAATGGAAATTTAAATGTGGAAAAGTCAAGTGTCATCAAACCAGAACACTCATTGGTATAAAAACCCAGTTGTAGAGGTCCCAAAATGGGCTCCAGGGAGATTGGTAGGTGGTCTGGGGGCTCTGCAAAGAAAGAAGAAAGCCAACAAAACAAACAAAAACCAAGCAGACAGCTCTAAATTTGCATTTCTTTATTTTTTCACTCTCACTCACTCTTACTCACATAATCTCATACACTCATGCTCTCTTACTGACTCTCTCACACACCCTAATTTTCCCCCCTATATGTCCCCCCATATGGTGTATTTGTGCAAGGCCTGAGTTTACGATGGTCCGCGTCAATTGCTCAATGCCACGAAGGGTCTGGTCAGCAGTCCAGATTATGTTGTGAGTACTACTACATCCTATTGTCCACTCAAGATGGGAAGCATAACAGCGTGTGGAAGTAAAGAAGAATGTTTATTTGACTAAGCAGCTATTATATCTGCCATGCCTCTTTCATAAATCATGTGTCACGATGTTGTTTTATTATATTTGTAAATTTACAAATGTTACTAACCATATGGCGCTTCATATTCTAGGAAATCTAGTTGTATGTATCTTTGACAAAAACATAGTTTACATTACAACCACTCTTCTGACAACTAATCAATTTATACGTCAAAATCTACAGTTATATATATGTAAGTGTTTTAAAATAGGACACCAAGCACGCAATGAAATATAAGGATGGTAAGCATTCCATCTGCTTTTGGCTGCATACATCCGACAGTCTACAGCTCCTGTGTTTCTCATCCCTAGTTATATTGGATTGTACATTAGAGAAATGGAAGAAAAGACTTGTGCTTATACAGTATACAAAGAGCAGATTACTGTGCATTCAAGTGCATCACAAAAGGCATGTTTTCTCAGTTGAATATTGTAACTCCCCAGCTTTAATATTCATTTTGAGGGGCCAACCCCAGTGAGCTTTTCCAGAAGAAGGACTGAGCTTGCCATGTTCCTTTGGTTAAATTGGTGAGAGGACTTCCATGTACCATCTATCGTTGGAAATAAAGTGGGAGAAACTATGCCTTTCCTCAATGTCAAGAAAATGTTGTGGAACTCAAAATGTAACATTAAATAAAAATAACACAAGCGAAAAGGTGATGTTCATCCCAATTATGGTTTTTACAGTGGATGTTCCTCATTAAGTAGAATGTCTCATACTGTTAGTGTACTTAGACATGTGACAATAAAAAACTATGTAGGCACAGTGACCAGATCTGTCATTTCAGACAGAAGACCTATGAATACGCTAAATGTGGTATGTAGAATTATGTATAATTAATACCCTGTACCAATATAATTTTAATTGATTTTATTTGTTATGCCTCACAATATAATGTATACCATCTTTGATTTCGTTAGGAATTGGAGTCATTAGTATTGAACGAGCATATCCTCTCACACTCGGCTCTAACATTGGTACAACCACAACAGCTATACTGGCAGCTCTCGCAAGCCCTGGTGACAAACTAGCCAGTGCCTTCCAGGTAATCTGTATTATATAGTTTGTGTCCCATGTTTTTTTTGCACCGGAAATTGAAAGCAAATTAACCAATTTCCATTTAACCCACAGATTGCTTTGTGCCATTTCTTCTTCAACATCTCTGGCATCTTACTGTGGTATCCCTTACCCTTTACGCGACTCCCTATTCGCATGGCGAAGACCCTTGGAAAGCGTACAGCCAAATACCGCTGGTTTGCTGTTCTCTACTTGATCATTTGTTTCTTGCTGCTGCCATCCCTGATTTTTGGCATTTCCATGGCTGGTTGGCAGGTTCTTGTAGGTGTTGGGGCACCCTTTCTAGGTATGCTGTTCTTCATCGGTGCTGTCAACTTACTGCAAATCCACAGCCCAGGCCGTCTGCCAAAAAGGCTGCAGACGTGGGATTTCCTCCCAGCATGGATGCACTCTTTAAAGCCTATGGATAGCATCATAACCAGTGCCACTTTGTGCTGTACTGACCACTGCACCTGTTCACAGAAACAGGAAGATACTGACTCTATCTTTGGACCTGACAGATCTCCAAAACCAAAAGCCAGGACGGGCTATGATAATCCAGCTATATCTTACATTGATGAGGCCCCGATCTCCATACCACCTGTGATAAGGGGTGATATCCAATTCCAGAGTGTTACACAGTTATAGTTTCATTTAAAGCAAGTACTTATAGAAGTCACTGGGGTACCATAATAGACTCGGCTATCTCAAAGGCTCACGTCAGAATCCGCTTCACTGTCATACATGTCAGAGGAAGAACCTTGTTCTCTTAATCCATAGCATAATTTAAAAAAAAAGAAATGAAACTGAGATGGCTATACATTTCATTCAAGTATGTATAGAATGTAGTGTGCATCTGTGAAATGTTACTGTATGTGCCTATGGAAACCTACAAGTATGCGACAGCGTATTATTTTTTGTGTAAATCAGCTTTATCCTAGCCTGAAGTTATAAACAATAAAACACGTAGTATATATCTTACTCATGCTTTGAAAGAGAATAAATGGTTTAACAGTTGCAGGCACTATGATGAATGATATCCCACGTGTCATTTGTTCACTGGGTAGCAGTCTTTGACTCTGGGAAAAAACAATCTTATGTGGATTAACCCTGATAGATATTGTACTAATTAGGAACGAGATGTAAAATGCTCTCTGTAAAGGTGTGGGAGCTCACGGTTTTCTTAATCCATCAGAACACAGGGATTATATACAGTGAAAAGGATTAGATTTGTTGTATGACTAGATGAATCCACTTTCTTTCATGCAGAATTGAGAGCTGCGTAAGGAACATGTTTAGTAGCAGTTCTGGTGAAATCAGTGGTAAATGTACATGCAAAGAATTCATAATTCAAACCGATGGTGCTGACTATAAAAAAAAATGTATACGTATAAGTAATTTTATGTGCAATTTTTAAAGCCAGGTCTTTGTCTATCCATTAGTATTACTGTGCGCTTAGCATCTCTCCAATAAGGTCTAAGAGCTAATGAATTAATAAAGACATCAATAAGTTATTGTGTGACATTTTCTTTTCAGACGTATTATTTTTTTATGTCTTGGTTAATTTAGAGAAACATGCCAAGGGACACAAAAAGAGCATACTGTTTGGTATAATAAGGAACTAAAGTCAATATTATTTAAAGAAAATAAAAACGCTGCATTGGTAAAGCAGAAAAACACAATGGGGAAAAAAAAGAAACACTAGACAAAGAATACTGAAGTGAATATCATTAATATCAAGGTTTGCATCAAATTGACACATATGAACATATTGAAGACACATATCCATTTACTAGTTTAACCCATATGTACTGTATATTTACATGTTTCTTCCTGCACTGCAGTTTTAAGATTCTGTGGAGAATTATAGAAGGTTTCCAGCATATATAAGCATGATTATTACAATTATGTTGTGATGTGTAACCCGAAAACATTTTTGTTTTCTATCCCATCGCTATGTATCCTGTTAGATGACATGGCATGCTTAACTGCTAGGAAGCAAGGTGGACACCACTTGCGTTCTTATTTAAGTTCCTGGAAATTTACTGGATTTGCCTAAACTGGGTGGCATATACACCCTGGCTTGGGGGTGGTGTGGTAAGTACCGGTACAACTTGTAAGACCTGTTTGCTCACAATCTGCATTATTGCCCCTACAGTATAGTTATCCAGTACCCTTGAAGAAGCACCCTCTGTTTCACCAGATGCTGGGTAATCACAATGAGAATTATGGTTAAAAAAAAACAGCCGGACAACTTGAGTCTATCTATCCCTGGCCGAACAAAGGCAACGTAAAGGATAATTTAAAGCTGGCACCCCTGAGTGTTAATTATTTTCCTGCTAATTAAGCACATGGTAGCCTCTCATGGGATATTAAGTGAAGTACTTGACCTATATAAACCAAAGCTTCTGCTCATCTCAATACACTGACGAGGCTGGAAACTCCACTCTGAAACTAGGTGTAAAAGCAGCTACATGCCGTATACCTTGAAAGAAGAAAAGCTATGTGTAAGAGCAGACAGGAGCAGACAGGGAAAGTCTGAGCTAACACCCATGAGCTTCCAACAGAAAGTTTCTTTGCGTACAATCTGCAGCCGCACTCTGCGTCATACAAGCGCACATGGAGTGCCCAACATTATACACTCTAAGAGTCGATGGAGGAGCTGTTTCTGGTCGGCATTCGTGTTGCTGGTGCTATGCTGCATGATCTGGCAGTGTAGCCAGCTGACAGCCACCTATCTACAATACCCCACACAGGAGAGGGTAACGTTGGTTAATAGTGCTGGACTACCTTTCCCAGCCATCACATTATGCAACCTCAACCGCGCTCGTATGTCTCAGTTGAATGCCTCCAAGTATCAATCTCTAGCTAACCACCTATCCGCGGATAGTGATGAGGGCACTCCTAAGTACGATGCAAGAGAAAGGTACCTAGCTTTTGCACTCTCTCAGTTAAGTGCAGAAGAACAAATGTCCTTGGGGCACCAACTACAGGACATGCTGATATCCTGTGTCTTTCATGATGAAGTCTGTGATGAAAGGTGAGTTCTTCTATTTAGATTTTACGTAGAGTAGTATTGAATAGTGTGTGGTTAAAGATCATGCCATTGAGTGTAAAACATTGAAAGTTGATTCATTTTGTCCATTCTAACTATAAGAACTTGCATTCTTGTTTTTACTCTTGGTTTAGGACGGTGTTGTCGATGTGGAGAATCAGGATAACCTATCCCTTTTATTTCAGCTTTTTTACACCTTTCTTAAATCCTAAACTTGGAAGCTGTTACACCTTCAACGGGCTGAGACACAGAAGTCTCCAGGACACATCATCTGTGAAGCCAGCGGCTGTCCTGAATGCTACCAAAGCTGGATTTAGTTATGGTGATTTTCATTCTCATTATAACTTAACCAAAACATAAGTAATGCAGTAATACTTTATAATTGCCAGTGAATATAAGTGCTAAGCTGTGTTTGCAGTAAACCATTTAGCACTTAATGGGATCAAATCACTCTGTTGTAGTTGCCTTGCAAAACAAAATTCATTAAGAAGTAACATATTTGTAGTTATATCGCTGGGGGATCATTGCTATAAGATCGTTGCTATTATACTACTTTCTTAATTCATAAGGTATGTTAAAAAAAATAATAAATGGTACACTTTTAAAAATAACCCTACTCCACAAGATTGCTGCCCCCAGTAACCGTCTAGGTGTGCCCGTTTCTACATTAGATAAATCCACCTATCAATATGAACAAGGCTGGAGGAAAGATAGAAATATTCCATAACTATAAACCACTGATAAATTACTATTTGATTTTCCTCTTAAACTACAAGGCGCACTCTAGATTAAAGGAACATAAATTAACTAGTTGGTTTTTATTTTTCTAATACAGGGTTTGCAGTAATTATCTCTGCATTTTTGGATAAAGCGATTATCTTCATTCTCTTTTTTGCACAGGATTGACTTATCTCTTATTTTTCCCAACAGGACTTACGATGGAGCTATTCATAGAGCAGAATGAGTATATCAGTAGTCTAAGTACTGCAGCTGGGCTAAGGGTTGTACTGCATGGACAAGGGAAGATGCCATTCCCAGAAGATGAAGGAGTGAATGTTCCACCTGGTCAGGAGTCAGACATTGGAGTAGTGAAGGTAGTATAAGCCCATTATTCAATATCACTTGACCAGATACCCTGAAAAACAACAATTATGGCTCCTATATGGGCCCAGCAATTAGGAGGGCCCCACAGTGCTGCTTCCTACCACTCACTCTCATGCTAGAGATTATTATGTCAGATTCCAGCGCCCTGATTCTCTTAAAAATGCAGGGACCGTTCCTAAGGACAAAGGAGCCCCGCAAACCCCGCTGTCCCCAGGGGGCAGCCTTCCAACAAAGCTTATGTAAAATGCATACCTCCCATATATAAGAACTGGCACAGTCCTACAGCAAGAAATTCTTGTATTAGAAAATTGTAACCCCCCCAATATCACCATCAGCTCCTCTGTTAAATAATACGCCTTTCTAAAAATCTGTTTATGTACAGGTTACCGTTCAGAAATTGCCACAATTAAATTGTAATTTAAAAAAGTAAATAACGGAACCAGACTGAGCTTTTGACAATAGTGCTCCTTATAAATCTAGATAGATAGATAGATAGATAGATAGATAGATAGAATATATATAAATAGATATAGATATATACATAGTCTGCATATCAGTAAAAAGGATGTAGCCCAAAATATATCCATTATTAATTGTTCCAGGTTCATGTCAAGCGGCTGGCGAAACCCTATACTAGCAGGTGTAGCA
Organism: Sceloporus occidentalis; assembly: GCA_023333645.1. Taxonomy (NCBI): domain Eukaryota; kingdom Metazoa; phylum Chordata; class Lepidosauria; order Squamata; family Phrynosomatidae; genus Sceloporus; species Sceloporus occidentalis. Next base: position 2,102,003 of record JALMGF010000028.1, read on the forward strand.
GTGGGGAGAACATCAGGAATTATTATGCAGATGTATATGGGACAGACTACAGCCGAGAGGTGTGCACTTTGTACATTCACCATAAGCTTTTGGAACGTATCATGGTGCTGCATCAGTTATACGTCATCATGTATCTTTGTTTGCACTCAATGCATATCTGAATATTTTGGTTTTTCTCCTACCATTTCATTAAAATGGAAAGTAGGTTTTTTACTTAAATTATTTTTTTCATTTGTATAAATATAGTCGTCATTATGCTGGTTGAAGAGATCAGAGATATCCCTTGTATCCAGAAGGCTTGATCGCTCAAGAGGATCTTTTGTCAGATGGCTTGCCACACACTTTGGTCACCCAACCTAGGCCTAGTCGGCTTAAGCCAGAACAAGTTGCTGTTCAAAAGGGGTTGAACAATTGCAAACATTTTATTTTAGAAGGCAAGTTCACTCCTACAGATTTTTAACACAAGATTCTCTTGGTAATAGAATATTGATAAAATGTTTCATTTTTAAAAGAAATAAGAAATTGACTTTATACTGATTTTTTCCCCATAGTTAAGCAACTTCCACAAACATTTATAGAGTACTCATTATTAAAATGGCAGCAGATCCTTGTAAAGGTTAAAAAAAAAACAGGGGAAAAGATTAATCCTCAATATGCCTGTTAAGATGATAACCTCCTTCACTTCTTACTCAGATCAGACATCTGGTTAGTGTCCAAAATATCAGCCTTTTTCATACCCCTTCAAAGAATAATAAATAATACCATAAAAGGCATGCCTCAGCATTTCAGACACAGAATAGTTTCTCCTGGCATAAAAATGAATTAAGTATCACCCGTAACAAATGTTTCCGCTAGATGTTTTGTGTTTTTAATAGAAATCTACCTGATATATCCATATACATATTAAGATTTTCTCTTACCTGAGATCTATTTAAAATAATGCAGATTATTCTGTCTTTTCTGGAGTTCAGAGGCATTATTAAGATAAAAGTCCCACTGTGGCAACCATGTCAAGGCAGCCATATGAAATACATAAGTTAGTGTAGGGAATATAACATTTAAGGGGCAGTTAATATAACTTATGTGACTTTCTCCCAGGCTTGTAAGAAGAGCTGTGCCCAAGGTAAAATGATCAAGAACTGTGGTTGCAGAATGTGGGAGTTTCCAGCTCCTCCAGGGCTTGATGTCCCTCTGTGTAACATCAGTGAACCATCCGTTAGTAAGTGTGCCAATCTGCCAACCCAGCTCATCCAATTCCTATTCGTTTTCCTAACAACTGGTGCCTTATCTACTCTATTGGCAGATACCTGTGTGGAAATGTATGAATATAAACTATCCCACGATCAACTCAAATGCCAATGTCCACTGCAGTGTGAGTGAGTATCTGCAATCATGTAATAGATCTATATTCTTTCCTTATACCCATAAATGCCTAAAGCCCCACAACTGGTAGGTACATTTTTTATTATCATTATTATTATGATTCTTCTTTTATTAGTGTATTATTTGGTGAAGTAAAAAATTGTAGGATAACGCCTAGCATTATAAATCTCACAGAAAAACTGAAAAAACTATCCCTTTCATAATCTAAAACTTCACTTGAATTAAATAGATTTCCCCCAAAACGTTTTAATGAAAATATAAACCAAATAGTTCTACAGTGGGCTACCCATATAATTGTGACTAGCTTATCTGCTCCACTTATCTCCTTAAGTGTGATGTTTTATGGGAAGCAATGACTAATTCGCTAAATAAACATTCCAAATCAAGCCTGGGTTAGAGCTATACTACTTACATTTTTGTTGCGTTCACCATTTTGCCATTCTTTTCATCTTTTACTATACTTTTTTTTGTATCATCTTGGTGATGATAACCATTAGAGAAACATTACTGCAGAGTACTGTATTTATTTAAATGGTGGGGAGGTATAAAATGGGCATTAGTTGAAAATGTGGAAATCTTAGATATTAAATACAGGTGCCAGCATTTAACCATTCCATTATATCATTTGTGCTTTAGACAACCGCCTGGTTTGTGCTAAACAGATGTTTCTTTCACTGTCTTTTTCCAACCAGGGAAGAGAACTTTGAACTCACTATGTCTTCATCACAGTGGCCCAGCAGCATGTACTTGGTAAGCCCTGGTATCTATCACAAACAAGGAACAGAATAAATATCAACATAAAGCTAAAATACAATATACACAATGGCAGGAACAAAGTGAAAAATGCATCCAGAATAGCCATCTAAGTCAGAAGAAAATAATACAGACCAGTATTTAGGCATGAATGGCCATTTAAAGCTACATGCATAACAATTTGGCAAATGAGCTAACAACACCATGCTTAATAAAGTGTTTAACAGCTAAGGGGAAGAGCTACTCCATGAATTTATTGTTCAGAACCCCATCCCAAAACAGTAAAAGGGCCCCGGGAACAGTAAAAAGCCCCAAGAGGAGATGTTTCCTGTTCATCCTTGAAATCCCAAAGCAAAACAGGTGATGGGTTGTCATCTCATTATAGTTAACGATGCTAATTTTATCCTGAGACCCTGATTCCTGATACTTTCCCGGTTAAAAAGGCTTGATTCCATAACCGTATGTTGTGTGGTGTTAGTTGCTAGTATGCACAGCTATTTCATGATGCACTTTAGAGGTCTTAGAATAAGAAACATAATACATTTGTTGGTCTGCAGTATACATATCCACTTTCAGAATTATTCCATTTGCATTCAATGGAAACGGCAGAAAGAACACAAAGGGGATATGGTAAAGCAACGATTAGTATAAATGATAAAAAGGCTTAGATATATTTTGGATGTATCTTTTACCAACCACCCTCACGCCATGCACCTACATACAAAGTTTGCTTTTCATATTTGAACGTCTCATTTTATATTTTTAGGACTCTTTCGCTAAGCGTCTCCGCAGCAAAAAAGGATCTCAGCGTATGCAAACTATTAGGTAAAACAGATAAATATGATGCATATCTCTAGAGCTAAATGGAAATAACTAAATTCCATGCTACATAGCTTATATAGGATGACAATGCTTGTAAGTCCAATAATTTCATTATTATTAAATAAAGCACGACACAGTGTAATATGTCAAGTATTTTTGTTCATCTGAGGTTGAATTTAACTCATTTTTAGACCTGCTAAGGAACATAATATTATTTTGTTTTATATATGTATCTATTTATATACATTTCCTATTTATATGTATGCAAAATAATTTGCCTAAGCAAATCATAGAAGTCTTTGGAAATAAATGTCTAAAATACTAAGTAAACGGTGATTCAGCAGCTAATATGTGTAGTAATGCAAAACAAAGCAATCTATAATACTAATACTGTGCAACAATGGAGGGTAACAGATACCTTTATCGCTACTGTCTAGCAACGTGTCCCGAATGGAGAGCCTTTTAGATACACTAGTTGTAAGTAATATTATTTAATCTGTTATAATTTCTTATTTCTCAGAGACAATGTCGTAAAAGTTGTGGTTTATTATCAGCAGCTTAACTATGAGCTAATAGAAGAGGTCCCTTCCATGCAGGTAAGGGCAATAAGCTCTCTCTCTCTCTATATATATATATACACATATACACTATATGGACAAAAATAATGGGACAGTTCATTTTGAAGGTGTTCAATGAGGTTGAGGTCAGGGCTCTATGTGGGCCAGTCTACAGTAATTCTTCTACACCAAACTCATCCAATCATGTCTTTATGGACCTTGCTTTGTGCACTGGGGAACAGTCATGCTGGAATAGAAAAGGGCATTTCCCAAACTGTTCCCACAAAGTTGGGAGCATAACATTGTACAAAATGTCTTTAGCACACCAAGACATTTTGGACAATGCCCTGACCTCAACCCCATCGAACATCTTTGGTTTGAACTGGAACGAAGATCGCAAGCCAGGCCTTCTCACCCAATGTCCCCAGAAACATTCCAAACCCTTGTGGAAAACTGTTCCAGAATAGTGGAAGCTGTTATAGATGCAAACGGGGTCCAACTACATTTTAATGTCTATGTAGTTTATGTATTTAGGATGCAATGTCATAAAAGTCCCAGCTGGTATCCCCATACTTTTGTCCATGTAGTGTATACTGTATATGGCAAGAAGTCTTTCTAACATCTAATGATGTTTCGAATGGCCATTGACTTGCTGATAAGGCCTTCTTTACCATGGGGAAATGGGGCATCGCCCCAAGCACCGTCTTACCTTATGGGCCCACAGCAGTTGTAAGTTTGGAGGGCCCACAGGGTTTTTTCATATTTTTGACCATTGGGCAAAGAATGGAAGGTAAAGGGTAGGCATTGCTAAGATGCATACCTTTGTTTCAGGGACAATTATAAGACGGAAATACATATGGGCTTAAATACATATGTGCACCTCTGTATACTGTCTATTGTTGAGTTATGTCAGTCAAACTAAGTTAGCTGAAAATGTAAGCGCTTACCAACAAAACATAAAATGACATTGGAAAAGTTCATATTTTTTAAAATGGTGCAAAGGTGTTTTAACCCAGGGCTATGAAATATAGGTATAGGCATTCTTCTTTATTGACATCAACTTTCTCATGCTGTCACATGAGGGAGCAAGATATACCTGCCCAGGAGGACATTAGCTACAACTGTCACAGCTTCCAGGGCAACACTTTGATCTGAAAACCACAAATATAATTTGTCTTAGAAGCCATGTTTTAACCACAGCACACTGTGAAAATGTGTGCATGTTACAATGGTATCATTAGGTCAAGTGTAGTATTTTTAAACATAGTTAACACTATACTTAGTTTAGATAACTTTGTTTGAAAAAGCAAGTTCTATATTCATGTCATTTTGTTTTCCTGCAGCTGGTGGACTTATTTTCTAGTATTGGAGGCTTGGTTGGTCTCTGGATCGGAGTCTCTGTCTGCACAGTAGCAGAGTTTTTTGAGCTGATACTGAACCTTTTGACATTTGTCATTCATCAAATCCCAAAAAGAGATCGGGAGTCACCTGAAAATCCCTACATAATTCCACAACCTGAAGCATGTTCTCTTGTATCTCCAACAAATCAAAGTTTGGCATGGGACAGTATTGATGATATATCTAGTCTACTGGGAGAACACTCTGAGGACAACCAGAGCATGAACAACCCATACGAATTTTACGATGTATGAACAGAATGCTGTGCAATCCCAAAAATTACATACATTAGATATAAACTTTGGGAGTTCAAAACGTAGAAGATACTGCAGAGCTCCGGTGTTTGGGGGTATACAAAGCAACTTGAGTTTAACTGTTTAGATAAAAATACTGGGATACAAGAAACATTAAGATGAGAAAAGTACCAATAGGTAAACACCAAAAAATAAAGGTTGTCAGTATGTAAAAAGATGATCATAATACTTTAACTCAATATCATTCATTGACACTGCCAGAGAATGATCCCAAAATAAAAACTTCTGACCTCATTGGAAAACCCCAAGGAAACCAATTTAGCTCTTCTGGTAGCTCTTTAACTCCTGGGTAATTTGTTCAAAATTAGGCATCATGCTGGGAGCTTCTCTTGTATGTTGAATTTCCCAGTACTCTGAGTGACAGTATCCTTGGACGTGACATGAGTTACCAAAAAGTTTAGCACAATCTAATGAAAACCCAAGTCTACACTTTTGACCTATATTGTGTATATTCAGAAGGATGCCACCTTCTGTATCGCTATACAACACTACATGCCTTACTACTGACGGCACTTTCCAGTACTAGAACAAAGTAAGCAGTAACCCAGCAATAATATCTGAGCAATAATATCACCAATTAGTTATACAATGTGACTTCCAATGTGCTAGCCACTTTTAATAACATTTATTGTAATATGCAAATTCATAGTATCAAAAAAGCTAAATGCAAACTATATAACACAAAGACACACATGACATGGCACAATTCATCTGGTCGTTCATCTGGGTCATAAAAGGAGTGGCAGAGTCATTGGTGGAATTTAAAGGCAAGGGTGTTTTATTAAGCATGTTTAAATTGATGTAAACTTCCGAACACTATAAATATAGACATATTGGATTTCCCATGCTTTTGTGATGCTGGCACAACTCCAACCGACAAAGTCTCCGCAGTGACACCACAGGTGTGAAAAACCAAGCAAGAACCCCTGCAAGCTTGTTGTCAACTGGCTGCTTGAAGATAACCAGCACCCACAAGGAAAGCCCCTCGTAGCCCCCTCGACCAACTGCACCAAAACTGTTAAAAAGAAAAATGGAGCCAATATAACCTTTCCTAACCCCACCTCCAGTCAAACCCTGGCTTGAACGTAACACCTACCCTATCAGGCAACCTATGGAACAAACTGACCAAATTAACAATAGCTGTGACAGAAACATGCAAATTGTGGTGCGCCCATAAAAGAAAGGGAAATATACTGCGTTGGGTTCTATCCCTATTTTCTATGGGAACCATAGGGTATAGAGAACATCTCTTGTGTATTTTGGTTGTTTTCCCTCTTACATTCTATTTATTACAACATTATTTAAGTTGCAAATTAATAAAAGTGAAGTTTTAATAATAAATATTTCCATTTTGTGTCTTCTCTGCACAACAGTTCACCCTGACTTATATAACAGACCATTCACATAAATATGTCCTCTAATTTTAAAAACAGGACAGAACAATTTTCTGCAAACAAAATACATAACAATGGCTGAGAAGGTAATGGCAAAGTCACAGATAATAGCACTGATTACCCTGATTACAATAAACAGCATATACCAATAAAAAAGATGGGAATTTAATCAAGCGTGCCATTCCAGGTTATATACTGATTTCTACAATACACAACTAACCATAAAAGCACATTTAAAGAGATTACGATCAACAATAGCTATTTTTAAAGAAATTACGTAGCATCTGCTTGTTTATTGACTCCATGTGTAACAAGTAGTGACTAAATATAGAACTTTCCTGGGACTGAAAGAGAGTAACACACTATAATAATATATTTCACAAATAAATCAAATAAGGATTTATTATTTGTTTCTTTGCTATTGAATGTAAAGGACATTTTACCTTATGCTAGTGAGGTAAGTTAATGGGGAGGAATCATGCAGAATCTTGAAAACAGAACTACATCAATTGTACATGACAAATATATACACGGTAAATAATATACACGAAAAAATATAACGTAACAAAAACATAAAACAGAAGTAACTGCAAACGATTTCAGCTTGTTTGTTCAGAAACATTCTGCAAATGTAAGGTGGGTTTTCTGTGGAGACTGAAGAAAAAAATATAAATGGGGAAGGTGATCACACATCCTCTTTCAATGGTAAAAGATTTGAGAACAACTATGGTGCGTCCACGAAGTTTTAGCTTGCATGTGCAATTACAGAGAAATGGCTTAAGTTATTTCTTGGGGGATGTTCCCTAGGTCCTCATGGAAACATTATAAAATCCCTACATAACTGAAGAATTACTTCTAGGAGGGGTTTAAACATTCAATGGTACCAGGAAGGAGGTATTCAAGAACCAAGAATTGAGTACCAAGGTCAATTACTCGTTTCACAGCAATTGTTTTGCACAAGTCTGCAGCACACCAAATGCAGACCAGAATCCAGAAGAACATGCCTGAGTCCCATGGAGCCACAGAGACCCATGTAAGGGCCACCTCTGCCTTTTTACCCCTACTCCTGGAGCATGTCCTGCAAAACTCTAGGTGCCAGGAGGGGACTTTTTATCAACATGGTGACCTGCTGCCCTGTATATATATATTATATATATATATATATATATATATATATATATACATACATACACACAGAGAATTAAATATATTTGGCTAATCATACGCTAATATTGATACAGAATTAAACATCTACCACACCGGAATACATCTGCCAAATAAATTAAGAAGTAAACATGCTCAGAATTTATGAGAACATTTCCAGTGCATGGCAATATGCCCAAAACGTATGGATTTTGTCCTTGCTGCGTATTGCACAATACAGCAGTTCTTGGCATTTGCATATTTTTGTCTCTATATCCTCTCCAGAGAATTGGAAATGCCTATTAATATTTACCTTCCCATCACTTGTCACTTTCTGCACCACTGAGCTGGAATGCAGGTGGCAGTGACACCAAGAGTTAGGATTCAAACTTAAGGGCAGCAGAGATACTATCAAGCAGACACACAAAAGGCACGCTGGACAGGGGGGTAATCCAACACACAAAGTGCGGTAACGCAGCATTCAAGCAATGCTGAATGGAATCTGTGCTCAGAGCCAAGGTTGAATCTGTTCAGCTACAGACATTCATATTTCTCCAAACATAGCTTTAGTAAGTACTAAACTTCACTGATAAGATCCCAGGACACACAAATACATGGATAATCGACCACTGGTGTTCCAAGAAATGCAAATCAGCTACCATTATCCTCAGCTAGACCCCGAGGCATGAAGAGATACGTGCTAACAACTAGTAACTTTCCATTTAATTTGGGAAAGGAAGTTAAATCCTGTTTTTAAAGTTGACCTTAATGTTCAGATTTTAGTCATCTATATTTAAACCAGTAGCATATTCATGCAGAAGATATACTTATGAAATTATTCATTAAACAAAGTACAACATCATAGCTCCTTAAAAAAGGACTAAAAACCATGAGCAACCATGTGAATCACAGTTGACTGGCCACTTAAAGGAACAGTTTTGTGTCCCAGATAGCCCTACTAAAGAACACATATTAAAGTACGCTGTGACTACTCAAATATACAATCTTCAGAAGCCATAACCAGAACTCACTGGGAGATGTGCTCAGCCCAACACATCTTCTGAATGGAAACTTGCTGGGGGGGGGGGGGGGGCATATGGGGGATTCTAAAAATATCAACGTGGACATGAAAACCTAAATGAATCCCCCAGTTATATGCAATAAAGTGCATATGATGGCTTGGGTGTCCCTTTAAATGCGAATGCCAACCTGCCATTTCTGTTGGATTTCAGGGTTATAACTTATTGCAAGTGCCAGTTTCCACCACTTTGGCAGAAATAGGGGCTTCAACTCATTAAAAATCACCCCCATTGTACCCATTACCTGGACACTGCATTAATGCTAATTTTGGGAGTAGATAAGTAATAATTATATTTAAATGTATAATCCTGCACTCGATTGTTATTGTTGAAAGAAAACCACAGGTTTCCAAGAAAAAGAAAACCACACTACGTATTTGGATTTGTTAACTTCTGATGGTGTATGTTTAATGTTAACCTACTTATGATCATGTCGTAAAACCGTAAAATATCCAAAGCCTGTTTAAAAAGAGTAGCAGGTAGCACTCTTGGAAGGTACACAAAGACTCGCTGCATGTGGGAGTTAGTTTAGAGATGTTGCCAGGAAAAGCCTTGTGAATGGGAAATTGTTTTAGAAAGCAATTACTTTTGCCTCTGCTAATCGAATTTCTTATCCAGGTGGACAAACAACCATGCTAAAATGCTGACCGTAAACACTCTCATAGTAACATCTTTCACTACACGTCTAACTGTACACTTCTCCAGTAGTCATTAGCACAATCCATTTGTCATCAGCTATGAGAAGATACTTTATATCATTATGGTGCATTGTATTGTTCCCAAAGATGTATACCAGCACCATCTGTCTCTTGACAATGTACAGAAGAAACAAAGGGACAGAGCGTGAAGTAACATTTAGCAGATCTTACTCGTACTAGCTTTATCATGGTAATGAACTATAGATAGCCACTTGCAGACTAGACTATCTGTAGCAAAACAGAGAAGGCTTGGTCTGTGTTGCCACTTGTATGCTGCATTTAGTGGGTCTCTTTCCCCCGGGTGCTGTGTGATGCAAGAAATAGTGACATTGATGAAGTGGTGGGCATCCTAAGGACAAGCACTCTGCTCCTATAATGACACTTTGCTCCTTCAGGTCTTACTTGTGCCAGGGGATACACAGATGTCCACATTCATGTGCACAAGTACGGTTGGGCCGAGTGGAGGTTCCATGGGGTTTAGGGATGTACCGGGCCCTGTATAATGTATAGATAGCCCTACACTCTATAAAATATTTCTACATTGGTATCCCTCCAAAAAAAAACAAAAAATATAAAACTTTAAGATCATATACATGTACTATATATCACTTGGGGGGCATTCATATTCCCAAATATTTGATTATTGTGGAATTGCATGTCCTGAAGGAATGAGCAATTCCCTCTTTTTCTCCCCAGTTGAAAGACCAGCCCACTTTCTCCACTAAAAACCCAAATCTTCAGGGACCCTGCTCCACTGTGGCACTTTCATTGCATTCATGCAACATACTTCATCTACATACAAATAAAACAACTTAGAAGCACATGCGCAAAATGCAATTTGTGAGGAAAAAAATGCCATTTCTCACCCTAACCCCTGTCTGGTATTATAAACAGTCAACCTCCACTAGCCAGTGGTGGTGAGGAAAATAAAAGGTGTAGCTGAAGTGTTCAAAAGTGCTCTGTAGGATTCTCTGCAGCTCTGAAGTATAGTGAAACAGTGTACCCCTCACAAAAAGAGTTTGCCCAAGCAGGACCTCCATGGGGCTCAGAAGCACATCTAGCCTCATCCAGACTTGACCAGAGGATCAAGTGTCTCCCCTCTCATTGACAAAAGGCAGAAAGCTTTGTTATTTGCAATATGATAAGTGTAAAATTAGATTAACGTGTTGATCTCGATATATTCACTCTTACTAATTTGAAAATCTCATGGCTAATGAAACTGCAGCCCTTCCAGTATGTTACTTCCAGCTGTGTCTTGATTAATTTTATTTATTTATTTACTTAGTTAAGATGTGCTTTTGTACCATCTGTAACCAGTTTCTTGTTTTGTTTAGTGTATCTTTACATAAAATCCAGACTTTCTGCACATTTTTGCAACCTAATCACCATATGAATGCAAATAAATATTCAAACTCATCACAATGGCTTCCATAAGCTATTTACTTTACATGTATGGTTTACTCAGTTATTTAGAAAAGAAAGATCTGATTAGGAAGGGTGAAAATACACAAGATGCCGGCTGTAACTGCGATCAAGAGGAAACATATCTAAAATGCATATATCATAACGTTATTCCTCCTACAATACCGCAAACACAGCCTACAACATCATTCCTGACAACAATCGACTAACCTTTCTAGACATAGATTGGTGAGCAGTGCATATCCCTTTATCGCTTAAAGGGTTAAGTAAATTAGATTCTATTAATCCTGCGTGGATTTTCATGTCAAAGCTTCAGCTCGTGTCCCTGAACGATTAGCCACACGTATAGATGCGGCAACATGCACATTAACTTTTGACATGCATTAATAGACAGAGATGTGCAGGTGGCAAATCCCAGCCACATTCTGGAGAACTGTACGTGAAGGAGTCATACCACCAATTTCTGAGGTTTGCCTAATATTCTGTCATTTTTGCTATTTTTTGAGTTGAAAGTTTGCTGGGTTGGCCGATTATCAATTTACCTTACATTCAGGCAAATTCGGTAACATAATAAATATAATAACTTCTTTGCTAGAACCTACACCAGGGGTGACCTTCAGGATGCAAATTAACTTCTTTCCTCTTACAAGTTAATATTCATCATTGCATGTAAAACGGTATATAGTGATCCCCACTTAAGTGGATAGGAAGTGAAACATTCCCAAAGCCTCGCAGTGTGCATCCATCTTGACTGGATTTCAGTTATTATTTGTTCCCCAGATCTGATTGCATTTGCATGATTCATGCAGTCCAAAACCGTTATTATTCCATAGCATATACTAGAGCGGTTGTTGTCACGCAGTTTAAGTAATCCGAGAGACAATGAGATATATCACTTCAGAGCCTAGCTTCTTAAGAGATAGAAGAAATAGATTCTAAAGTCATTTTAGTTTTTTCAAAGCAGTGGGAGGGTGCTAGTTGGGCACTTGCAATGTTGACCTTGTCCTGTTGTTAACATGTTACATATCAATTGCTGAAAACAAGAAATAAGAGGTTTACATGAGTGGCCAAAGCCCTAGAAGTAAGCAAGGCACTAGCCATGCATACTCCATGGGCAGCTCTCCTGATCACATGTAATGATGTAGAAATAATCTTGTCAGAGGGAGGACACACTTTGACTTTTCTTTGAAGCCTGCCACCAAGCTGGACCAAGTAAGAAGTATTGAAATGCACTAGGCCTTTATTTTTTTATATGTTTGTTGTATGTTGTATTTTCTTGTTTAAAACAGAATCCTGATGTTGGTTGATGGCAGACGAGCTCCTGCTGGCGACAATAGAGACGCTCGTACAGACTTTTAAAATCCCGGTGCTGCAACTTGGCCAGGAGAGACCACTGGTCTCCCCGCTGCAAGAGTTAAAGGTCCGTAGGAACGACCAATAGAGTCGCTTGTACAAACCTTTAACTCTTGGAGCGGGCCAAGTTGTGCCGTCGGGAGTTAAAGGGCCGTGCGAGTGAGTCTATTGGTCGCCTGCAGGGGCCACCTCTGGCATCAACACCCTTTGTGTTTGTTTGCACAACTCTAGTTTCAATGACAAAGAATAAGTTGGCATTACAGGTGAGTACAAAGTATACACAAACAATAGTGTTTCAGTTATCAGACCCCATTTATGGTTAATGGGAAACTCACCCAGTTGCATGTTGCACCCAGTGATGATGAAGAAAACTATTGGGGTTTTAAGTAAGCGCCGCAGAGGAAAGACCGACCCTGTACCAAAGCATGTTTTTTTTGATGGTTTTTAACATGTGAGTTAAATAGAGTACACAAGGTCTTCTATTTTCAATTCATTGGTACTGTTGCACTATAGACATAATGCTTTCCAAACATATAACACATACAGAAACATAGAAGTACACACATATGTAATATGAAGGCACAGTTAACCCTACATGGTAACAGGGATGTATGTGTACTTAATAACACAAACACTAAGATCTGCTCCAGGAAGCATGAAACTAGAAAATACATTCTATCTTCCTGCAACAGACATATGAACCATGTTTTACAAGCAATTACAAGAATGAATTCCCGGGGAAAAAACTAGTACAAAGAAGAAAACATAGCAAAAGACAGAGGAAGGAAAGAAAACGAAGAGAAGACATAAATCTACTTCAATATCTGGTCAACATCGTTATTCCCAAAATGTACTTTGTCAAGATACATAAGCAATGAGGACTTTAGGTATTGTGACAAATATGGATAATTCATATCTTGTTCTTCTGCGTGTTCAGCTACAACAGCTTCTAGAATATAACGTGTTTACCGTTGAATGATTTTGTGTCTGTCTCTGGAATGCTTCACAACATAACCTCACATTATATTTACAAAATGATAAATGGAGGCTGATAAATATTGTTTAATGGATGAGTGTGTTTTTTTTTTCAAGGAACTAGAGGAACCATCAGAGAAATAGCCAAACAATATCCCTACTTACAGGTTGAGTAAGTGTGATTTGTTTATCATTCAGTAAGCCCTCTAGAAAACGATCAGCTAGCCGATCATAAAAACAAGCAGAAAGCCTCACTTTAAATCTATTTTTAGGGGAGAGGCATTCTATATTGATTGTGTGGATGCCCAGGGAACTGGAGGAGAGTTCAGAACTACTGGTTCTGGTCTCAGGATCTATTCAAGGGCTACCATGACCTTTGGGAATATTGTTTCTTGTGAAATAAATAAAAAAAACATGGTTGTTTATAAACAGATTCTTGAGTTGGGCTTTCATAATGCTTGGCAAACTTAGTGAATTGCATACAAAAACACAGACCCCTATGTTTTTTACGGCTCAGTGGGCCAGTTGGGGTAGCCTTCTGATCCCTCTAAAAGTACAGATATATTTACAGATACAGAAATATTCCATAATCTTATGTCCTTCTTTCCACTTTCCAAATCATGAATTGCTATGTACAATTTCACAAGGATGAAGTTCTTTTACTTAGCAGTCTTGCTTGTAAATTTAAATATGAAAATATTGTTCATTGTACGTGTACATTATTCCTTCATAAATTCAGTTTTAAAAAAAGTAAAATGTGTACTGCAATGTAAAATAAAAACCTTTTTATGAGACTAAGGTTCCATTTTCAGGACAAGCTTTCGAGAGTGTCAACCTCACTTTATCAAGTCAGCAGCAAAACTTTGTCCTAAAACTGGAACGTTAACCCAATAAAAAGGTATTACCGTATTTGATATTGCAGCAATCATTTTTTTTATTATTATTTACACTACTGGACTATCATGGCTACCCCGAGCTATGTAAATGCAGTTGTTAAGATGTACAACACTTGGTACTCCCATTCTTTTGTGCCTTAAAGTTATATGATTGTTAGAATAACCCACAGTTTTGCACAATCAATCAGGGAAGATGCAGCCTTGCAAAACATAATATTTCTCTTAGACCCTTCAAAGGATGGGAAGGACAGACTGTGCCATTACACGTGCCACAGAAATGCTGTTACTTGCCAAACGCTAGGTTAGTATGCCTGGTGTCTTTCCATTGCCGCTCTTATTTATTCTGTGTTAGTTCTGATTATTTGATATATTTACCAGTATTGATACTGTGTTTTGATTCTTATTCTTATTCTATGTATTTCAGTCCCAGCTCCAGAGGAAAATTGGGACGTGTTCTGTAAGCAAGTGGAACACTTTGTACAACGGGGGGGAAATATAAAAAAGATTCACATGTAGAGTCCATGAGAGAGAGCAAGATGATATTGGAAATGCAGAGGTCAGACACTTTGATTGAATTCATTTGCTCATGTTCCACAAAGTGACCATAAAGTGAGTTAGTAGAAGGCCATGATAATATGATGTGGGGTTTTTGTGGGGATAATAAGGATGTGGTATATAAAGCTCTTATAGTCACTAACTTCACTATTTTCTTGATCAGGTGGTGAATTAGTAAAGTACTATTTGAAAGGTTATATCATCAACAAAAATAGGATTCAGGGAAACAGAATGTACTTTAATCGTGTCTGTAACACCTTAACATTATGTTAGCGGTTACTCGGTTTCACACTCTTGTGAGATTAGCTCCTGCCTACAATTCAATGTTGAATTAGCACGAGTTAATACATAACTGCAAGAATCCTCAAATGCTCCTTGACCTAGCGTCACTCTTCCTAACTACATATGATCACTGACTTATTACATTGTTCTTACATCTGAATTAAGATCTGAAAAAAGCTGTAAAGTTTTTTTTAGGACTTTGGTGTTTATCTTTGTGGTCTCCAAATGGAGCTCACAAGGTGATTGCGGAATAAAGTTCATAGAGCATGACTGCTGACTTTAAAGGGAAATTTACAATAATACTGCTCTGTTATTTAAAGGGCGTATAAAAAAGGACTAACAGCTAAGGATGGACATCTCTTATAAAGTTTGCTCACAGGAAATCTCCACTCAGTAGAGTCTCAAATTTGAGCTTACTATTATGTTATTATATAGAAAAACTTCCATCCCACCCACAATGGCAGCCTAGAAATAAAAGGCAAGGCAAATGTATTCTGCAGGAAACTGTGCAATTACACAAATAAGCTAAAATATTAGACTCTCCAGTGTCGCATAGGCCAAGCCATTCAAGCATTAGTCCCTGGCAAAGGTATTTGTAAATTAACAGTTTTTTCAAAAGGTCATTATTAGTGGTAAAGATAAAAGAAATAATGGTTTATTGTTGGTAGTACCTTGAAAAGGTCTGAAATTACTCACCTACATTCCCAGTGTATTGGCTGATGTTACTGGGTGCAAGATTGGACCAATGTCAAGAAGATCTTAATCGGACAACTTTGCTTGAAGTGATTCAAATTATATACCTTTCTTTAAAGAAGACATTAATGTCACATGATTTCAATAAGGATTTATTAAACATCTAATGCCACATTATATTTACATATTCAAAGTGATAATAATGAGTATTAACTTCTAGATAAGTCCTCTACTGCACACCCTCATCAATTGTTTAGCTAATGCATTCATGTTTTGATATCATAATCATACTCATCGCCAAAGTTTCCACTCATCTAATTATGTACACCTTACTAGCCTGGAGATGTCATGTTCCCGGGTTCCCGACACAAAGGTAACGTACAGTATGTGTAAGGCAAAAAGATAATTCAACCAGACCTTCTCTCTGAAGTTTCAATGCTCTGTGCAGCCATAGGAACCCAACCTTTAGACTCCCAGCTGCTACATGTATATTGAGAGGAGTGGGAGGCATGGTGTGTGTGTACACGTATACAGCGCTCTGTAATGTTTGGTAGAGGTGGCACTAGTTTGACACAAGTTGGCAAAGACAATGGATTGTCATACACTTCCTAAATGACTGACTCATGCACCACAGTGTTACCAGACTGGACTAATATTTATTTACAAAGATTTATTTGAAGATGTGTTCTGAATACTGTTTTCCATCTGCACACAAATGTTTTCCAAAGGTGGCATTTTCCATTTCTGCTTCCATTTTCCATGTCTGTGATATATATATATATATATATATATATATATATATATATATATATACCAGTATATATATATATACATTCCTCTGTAGGACTGATACTTTTAACTCTCTCTTTTAATACTGAGATTCTAACAAATATATAATCACAGCTATGGGTATTAGCTGAGGATGACAGGCGTAGTAATGTATCAAGAAACTTAAAGCAGTGCCTTAAAGTCTACAAACCTTCCAAATATTCCTGATTTGGAGAGGCAGTCCCTTTATGGGTTCCAAATCATCCAGCCCCCGTTATGTTTCAGTATCTGTTTTCAAGGCATTTTTGATTTTCTGTGCATATGAATGTAACACAGCGCTCCATATAAGTATAAAGTCCTTGGTAAAATCTGTTCTGCTGGACACATCATGAAAAGAAAGGTGTTAACTCCTCAGCCACTGAAAAAGCAGCCAGCAAGGCAATCTTTTTCCCAAAGCTGTTCTTAATAGTTGCTCAAATCTGTCTAGGGCAAAAGGAAAGCACAGTAAATGGCGATTATGTGCGTCCAACCTCTAGAAAGACCTCTTGGTGACCTTAAGCCCCCTGAGTCTCAGATCTAACCTTCCTATATAGCACAATATGGAAAACTGGAGTGTACATGCTCTTTATAACTTGTAGCTTCTGGCTCTGGGCAGCCAGTAAGTTTTCTGCTGTTCGTATTCAACAACAAATAATCCAAGACCCAAAAGATGTTGAGAGGTCTCCATGTGTAATGTTCTTCTCATTCAAGACTTCAAATGAACTTTACTTATAGTAGATAGTGCTGCAGTCATTGTTGGTGCTACATTAATCATATTATTATAGAGTGCAAATTGCATTAGTAACAGCAAAACAGTAAAAACTAAACCCATAATATGTGGTTCTACAACACAAGCCTTCCATCAGGACCTGGATCATCATGGACACATTTTAGGAGTTACTTTAAATGTGGTTAATCAACTGTCCTAAAGGCAGCCAGAGACTTATTAACATATTGTCCAGAAACATACACACAAATGTAAATAACCAATGTTTGAGAGAGAGAGAGAGAGAGAGAGAGAGAGATATTAGTCCACATAGCAGATGCAAAATTGTAATGTGTATTTTAGATACATGCAGAATTATTGCACTTTATTAGATATTATACTGTATATTGCATGGCTACAGAAAATAAATTCATGTTTTGCAGGCGACCTCTTACTTTACATACTTTTAGAAAATGTAAAAATATACTTTTGATGGTGCATGATATACCCCAAACATCACTAGGGAGGAAACCCATAAAGATTATCATTGTATGCATACAGTGATGATATAAATTATTCTGCAGAGAATTATTTCCCCAGATGTCCCTAGAGGCATTTTCCTCTGATATGGTCTATAGATATTACTGTAGAAGGGAATGGTGATCATGACAGAAAGGAGAAAAGTCTTAAATTACCTTAAACCAATGTAATAAAACATAAGCCTATTGCATACATTCTTCCTGGCATCTAATTATGCCCCTGTCTATCCTAAACACCGTTTAGAGTAATCCTTCCCATAACAGGCACCTGATGATTTCTTCCGAGATGCTCCTTACTCTGCTCAGACTTGCCAGAGCTCACCTGTGTGCAGCCCTTCTCTCCAGCAATCAAGGGGTAACTCTGAGCCTGTATTGGTGGGCTTGGTGGTATCTGAGCAGGGTGGGGGAAGAGTCCTGTATGTAAAGCCCCTCTTCATGGGTGGGGAGAGGCTGCAGTGAGAGGTGCTGCACTCAGTAGCTCAGATCTGGAGATTTAAGAACTTCAGGCTCTTGCACCCTCCCCTCCAGCTCCTGACTCAAGCGCTAAGGGAAATGTACTCAGACTGCAGCCAAGTAGGACAGGCAAACAGAAAGCAGCCTCCCGAGGCATGTCATATCCACTCTACAGAGGGAATTTCAACGTGACTTTCGTCTGCAAGATAAGGCTCTGCTGGATGAGCTGCTGGAGATGGCTCAGCTCCTGACATGTATTCTGCCTTAACTAGGGGGAAAACACGGAGTGCCCGTTTGGACTGTGAGTAGAACATGATCACTGTCCTCGATTTTGGACTTACTCATGCCCCATCATGGAGCTTTACAGCCCTGACCCTCAGATCCTCACTCAGCATTAGCTGATCTCCTGCCTCATCTTATACTGCTTGTCTTACTTGAGTGACCACACACAGAACTGCCTGGTAACCTGCTCAGGTTGTGCATCATGCAACTGAGATGGAGGTAACAAGTTTTCCTCCCCCTGGTATTTATAATGACTCTACTCAGGAGAAGCTGAAGATCTGGCCATACACTGCCTTGGAGTGCTCCCTAATTATTTTTGCCGTTGTTTCCATTATTGTGTCAACCGTGGTAGGCAACATTCTTGTGGTTTTGGCAATCTTCACCAGTCGTGCTCTGCGAGCCCCACAGAACCTGTTTCTGGTATCGCTTGCAGCAGCAGACATCCTGGTGGGCGCATTAATCATCCCTTTCTCTTTGGCAAAAGAAGTTATGGGCTACTGGTACTTTGGGAGTTTGTGGTGCAGCATGTACTTGGCACTGGATATTTTATTCTGCACTTCTTCTATTGTCCACCTGTGTGCCATCAGTATTGACCGTTATTGGTCTGTAACCAAAGCAGTCAAGTACAATCTGAAGCGCACTCCAAAAAGGATAAAGAGTATGATAGCGGTCATCTGGGTGGTGTCCGCCATAACTTCATTACCTCCACTGCTGAAAAGCAACCATAAAGAGTGGCACTGCAACCTCAACGACGAAATGTGGTATGTACTGTTTTCGAGCACGGTATCCTTCTTTGCTCCATGTCTCATCATGATCCTGCTATATTGCCGAATTTACCACGTAGCCAAGCATCGGGTCTCTACGGTGCCTAATCTCAGAAACGGTATGAACGATTGCAACAATGTGCCGGCTAGTACCTGTTCCGTCCAAGAGTCTATAAAGCATGGCCACAACAAACACGAGGTAGAGGAATTAGATATGGAAGAGAGCACATCTTCAATTCACAAGTTTTCAGACCCACCCCAAAAAACAGTGGCTGAATTTGCCAATTGCACCAAAACAAAGCTGTCGTGGAGCCTAAACCGAGGGCATCAAAAGAGAGATAGGTCGATCTCCCTCTCTCAGTCTCGTTTGACGCAGCTACGAGAGAAGAGATTAACCTTTGTTCTAGCTGTGGTGATTGGTGGCTTCGTCATCTGCTGGTTTCCATTTTTCTTCACTTATAGCTTAGACTCCGTTTGTAAAGAGAAATGTGGCATCTCTGCTGGTCTTTTCAACTTCTTCTTTTGGATTGGATATTGCAATAGCAGCCTGAATCCTGTCATATACACCGCATTTAATAGGGACTTCCGAAAAGCCTTCAGGAAGCTCCTCACACGAGGTCATAAAAGTAACATGTGACAAAACATGGGAACCTGAAACTTGAGATTAATGTTCACCTTAGTGTAGATATATATGTCTTTTTATAACACGTGACATATATCTTGCTTAGTTTTGTTTTACTTCAGAAATGGCTTACTTCATTTGTAAAATATGGGCATTTCAGACATGTTTATTGGGAGGGTGCTGTGGGAACTGAAATTAGGATGTTTAATGTGGTCAGAACACTTACCCTAATACTCCTGTGACATTGGCCTCTCCAACAATTTTTATTTTTCATTTTATAAATACGGCTTTAAATATTGCCATTATTCATCAAATTGTGTCAGACTCCAGGATCACAAAGATCATTTCCCTATACGTTGCTTGGCTACAGGTGGGTAAAGATGTGTCCGTCATTCCGAATTCTCTCTCAAGCAGCATATACAGAAATCCTGATCTGTTTCCAAATAACTACTAAAAAATAGTTTGCGGCAAATGATTTATTGGTACTTGCGGTTTATAAAAAAAAAACTTATCATTTTGTGGCTGGTAATTTGAAGCAAATTTCACACTTTCTGAATGAGAACAGATTTATTTTTAATTCTAGTATTTTTGTTTAGACTAGAACAAGATATACCAATACATGTGGCACAGCTGTTTACTTAGATTTACTTAAATTTAGAATTGTCTTTATTACTAATTAATTTATGAACCACCATTTATTTAAGCATAATACATCATTTAAGCCATATCTGGGTCCCTCCTTGAGCACAGGTGATCCATTCAGGGTTTTTCGAAAGCCCTAATGCTTTAAGGTTTCCCCAGAGAATATTTTAAGACGAAACTGATCACTGATCACGTAGAGATTGGGGGACACACTGTTCTAGGATTTATTATTAAAGCAGTTTACTCATCCGAATTTTACAGTTCAATACATTAGACAAATGTTTTTACATATGAGAATAAACAAACTATATCCTGCTGTCAGGATGTGCATGATTCTTATTAAGTTGGTGCTTATTTTTGTTTGGTTCAGACAGCCATAGTATGGATGTGAGGAAAAGGAGGAAAACTTCAGGAAATTGATGTTGATTCTCCTACAGGCTGCCACCAATCTCTGCTTGCATGAAGTAGGCTTTTAACTGTCTCCCAAATAATTACCCACTGTGGCTGTCAACTTTTCCATGAGTGCACTATGTGATCCTTTAATTACCTGTAAATGTGACCTCTGAGGCTCTCAATAGCAATATTTTAACACATGGGCTAGATGCTATAGCATAGGGGCACAGACAATTGAACATTCTGTTTCCATTTAAATTAATTTAATAAACAAAACAAATCATCAGAAACAAACATAACAAATAGCTATGCTCCCATGGAGCCTGACTCAACTTTAAGCCCTTACTAACAGGATGGGCATCTAATCCACTTGCTACCTTATGATGAGAATTACTGTTAATGGCAGTCCAGCTCTTCCTGGACCTGGGTCTTCTGTCATTCCTTCTTCAGGACAGGAATTCAAAATACAGGACAATAAACTTAACTCACTCTTCTGATGCAACTGGGTGCATGACAGGTCGTCTCCAAAACCTGGTCCAGATTATGCACTTAATAATAGGCAAATAGCCTTTTAAAAGACAGGCAGTACAGTCTGCCACCTTAAGGAACAGCCCACATGTTGCATCACTAAAAGCTGATTTTAAAAGCCGTTGTCAACCGTAGAAAATGTATTTGTTTTCTTCATCATACTGTGTTAATTACTTGCCTTGTGTGTATTTGCTGTGCGCACTGTGTATTTAAAAGATCATGGTCTTGTCATCATGCATAGCATAAGCAATGCTAGACAAATAGATTAAAGCATTCTCAACATTGTCACACAACATATTACTATTAGAAAATAGTGTAGTAATACAATTGTAATGTTGTGTGTGTTAAAATTCAAACACATGGAGAGGTTAATTCCTGGAATGTGCAGTCAGCAATTAACATTGCATTAGTTGTTTCTAAGAGGACTATAGATAAGGCGTTAAAGCATGTTGGAACAGGTACAATCTTTAGTAGTTCTGTTCACAAAATAATTAATAAATTAATAAACCCTGTTAATAGAGCGTACCAAATAGTCAACAGTAAAGCTAATCGAATATTGAGTGCCAATTCAAGATCATCACACATATTTTCTTTTCTTGCAATTTAATAAAAGAAAATTAACGGAAGGAGAGAGTGTGCAGTTGCACGGTCAGGGAAGATGCAATGCTGTGGTCTGTCCCTAATGATAACATGCCCCAGGCTAATGGTGCCATTCTGTATACATAGTGTTGTTAATAGTTACTTTAGGGCAGATTTATTATGTGTTTCATACCATTAAATAATTAGGATTTGTGGAAGTTCCTCTTTGAAGAGCTACTCCTATTATTAGTGGATATAGAATATTTGACATGGAGTCAGCGAAACAAAAGCATAAAGCTGGGTATGAAGGAAGGAGGATAAAAATGATGATTTTATTAGAACATGAAACTACCTGCAAATCACACGTGTTTTTTTTATTCGGGCATTTACCTTAAAAAGGCAATTTAAGCAACTTTCATTTACAGCTGTTCGTTTAAGATGAACTAATGAAATACAATATATATATTTATATTTTTTTCAAGACGTGTGTACCATTTTGGATTTAACAAAAAAAAATAATCATAATAGTTTAAATAAAAATAGTTTTAAATAGTTAATTTTCTAAAGCAGGAGTTTCCAGCAGAGTTTGTTTTCAATTCACTGACTTCACTATACATTATTAAGAGCTAACGCTGACAAGTTTCTCATGCGTAATGCATAGCTACATTTATCAGTCATGCGGTTACACAGCATTAAATGAATAGTTTACTGTCCCTGACACCCCTACTAATAAAAAATCAGTGGCAGGAAGGTGCTCCCATTGAAACATACTTACTGCCGGTCAGCTCCAGAACTGCTCGGGAATCCCTGCAGGCTGGAATCTTATCAGTGTATCATGTGCATGGAGATGTTTTAGACTAGAAAGTTTTAAAGGGTAATTAAAATAATATTTTAAACAAAACGCTGTTAACAAGGAATTCCCAAGGAACTTTTCAACTCTTCAAGGCAGTAATACACACTTCAGTCAGGTAGTGAGTCCATGGGAGTGACATGTTTAGTCTTTGATCCAGTGATTTAATGTCTTTACTGTATTTTTTATACAAGGACAACTAGTATGTTGAATAAAATTAAAACTCTATAAAGTTGTTTCTCAGTACTAATCGGACACCATGTTGCAATTGTACTTCTAGCACTTTTATAAGACAGAACTTGTGCATTCTGATGTTTTTAACAAAGTAAAAGTAACTTATGGACTTTTGGTTGACACTGGTGAGTGTTTTCCAGGGACCTCCAGGTTTTTTCCAAAGTGGCCACAGTATGATGAATATTATGAATTATCCTCATTCCAGTAGCACTTTTTCTCACCCCAGTAGTAACCTTTCCTCACCCCATAGCCTTTGACTGTCTGTCTATATCAATTTTTGTCGGATCTCTCAAGCCTACTCCACTCACTCATGTATTTGCCTTGTCTCTGCTTCCCTCTCTTTCACATTGTGCACTACCCCTGCTAATAAACCCTTCCAATCACTCTCACATTCCTTATCCCTTCCTACTCTCTGTATGATCCAGTATTATCCACTTTGTAATGATTTAGGTGATTTAGACAGTGTTTGTATATTGTTAACTAATAATTCCCAGAAGCCAGGGGCGTAACTAGAAACCTCAGGGCCCCGGTGCGAGAATCTGTTAAGGGCCCCCCCACCCCCTTTCTCACTATCTACCCTCTCCCTCCCTACCCCCCTTCTCACGATCTCCCCTCTCCCTCCCTAACCCCCCTTCTCACGATCTACCCTCTCCCTCCCTACCCCCTTCTCACAGTTTCCCCTCTCCCTCCCTACCCCCCCTTCTCCCAATCTCCCCTCTCCCTCCCTACCCCCCTTCTCACGATCTCCCTCCCTAACCCCCCTCTCACCATCTACCCTCTCCCTCCAAACCCCCCTTCTCACAATCTACCTTCTCCCTCCCTACCCCACTTCTCACAATCTACCCTCTCACTCCCTACCCCCCTTCTCACGATCTACCCTCTCCCTCCCCCCCTTTCTCACGATCTACCCTCTCCCTCCCTACCCCCCTTCTCACGATCTACCTTCTCCCTCCCTACCCCCCTTCTCACGATCTACCCTCTGTCTCCCTACCCCCCCTTCTCACGATTTACCCACTCCCTCCCTACCCCCCCCTTTGTAGGTCACTTACCATCAACTCCTGTGTTGGGAGAGTGAGGCGTTTGTCTCGGGTGCCGGCGCTTCACTGCTGAGCGTGAAGCGCCAGCACCCGAGACAAACGCCTCACGCTCCCAACACTGTACTCTGGGCAGCGCTGAGGCAGGCGGCAGCGGCGACGTCGGCAGCAGTGGCAGCGGCAGCGGCGGGGAGCAGAGGCATCCTGGATTTCTGTCAGTCAGGGGGGCCCAAGAGTTGCCGAGCGGTTTTCAGCAACCGCTCGGCACCCCTTGGGCCCCCCTGACTGGCAGAACTCCAGGGCCCGGTCGCAGTCGCGACCCCCGCGACCCCGGTAGTTCCGCCACTGCCAGAAGCTATGAGCAGGACCGTCTTCTAGGCCAGGCAAAAGGGGCAGCCACCCTGGGCCCAGTCATTTGTTAACACACCAAAATTGGACAAAAATTAAATAACAATATTAATATAAATATATATATATGATTGTTAACAGCAATCACACTCCTATCATGCCCAGGCATACCGAGGTTCCAGTATGTACTGGCTGACTTGGCATGATAGGAGTATGATTGTTAACAGTAGTCACACTCCTATCACACCCAGGCAACCAGTAAATGCTGGAACATGGGCATGATAGGACTGTGATTGCTGTTAGAAATCACACTCCTGTCATGCCAAGTCAGCCAGTACATGCTGAAGCCTGGCTAGCTGCTCCCCTTGTGTATTGATGCTGCCAGCAGTATGGGGTCTGCACATCACTTACAGCCTCCCTGTGCCATGCCCACACCCTGTTATGCGGGACCTAGGACAACACGGATAATGCACCCACAATGCAGAGACGGTAGCGTAGCACAGCACAACAGGTATAGGAAGTTCCACAGTCAAGGCAGGCAGCACAGGAGCAAAGTCGGTATACAAGCCAAAGTCGGGGCAGGCAGCACAGGATCACGAGACGAGAAACAAGCCAAGGTCGGGGCAGGCAGCACAGAATCGAAGTCAGGAAACAAAGCCAAGGTCAGGTACACGTAGATCAATCAGAATAAAGTAAATCACAATAACCCAGAGATACACACAAGTGACTCTTTGAACGGGCACTGCACTAATGGGACAGGAGGTTTAAATAGGAAGAAGGGCGGGAAAAACTATAGAAACCAAAAAGAAACAAATGTGCGAGACGTCATCGCGACCGGCGCACACTAATGGCGTCGGCGCAATAACAAAAACAATAAACAAAACGGCATCTGCGTGTGCTACACCCGTGGCATCTGCGTGTGCTACACCCGCGAGCACGCCCACGACGCACCCGTAGTAATGAACGAGCCGCCGCGACTCGTTCTCGGGGCTCGACTTATACTGCATCTGCCGGTGTGCGACACCGGCAGATGCAGTATAAGTCGAGCCCCGAGAACGAGTCGCGGCGGCTCGTTCATTACTACGGGTGCGTCGTGGGCGTGCCACGACGGCTCGCATGTTATCATGCGTCCGTCGTGAGCGCGCCACATCGATGCGACCCTCCCTCTGTGCTCGTGCCGCGGGCACGTCACACTGAGAGGACGGGAGCGCGTCATTGCGCAAGCGCCGCCCACCAGCGGCAGACCGGCGAGGGACCGCGGCGGACACGGTAGGTATCACACACCCCACTTACACATCCATGCTATCACACATACGCACTCATTCATATATTCATCCATTCACAGATTAATTTCCTCAATCACACATACTCATTCATACACCCTCCCCCACCCTTTATCTGCACTTCAGCTCTCTCGGTGTTGCTTGCAGACTTCCGCAGGGGCCGCTGCTTCCCTCTGCGTTGTTCGCATTCTGTGCGAGCAACTTCTCTTGTACCGCACAGAGGAAGCAGGAATGGAGCAGAGTCATGTGATGTGACGTAAATTCACAGGTAAGCAGCAGGGCCCTTGCGATCCTGGTTGCCCTGGCTGCAGATCTCTCAAGGTCCGGCAGATCGCATTTGTATGTGTCTATATATATATATATATATATATATGTCCTATTCCCTGCATTTTGCTCTTGCATCGTTTTCTAACTGTTTATACATTCTGCAACCGCAGTAACAGAAGAAACACATGCTCATGGAGTGTGTGGTTTGGACAGCACACATGGGGCAGTCAATTCGGTGACCTTTTCAAGTGATCATGCTTAAAACTGGTTAATATTCGTAATTTCCTAAAGGGATTGTAATGCACTAAACATAATCTATAATTTTAACCCAATAATCGAGCAAATAAAAAAGCAGAACAGTTTTGCATATCCGTTCCCACAGGAGTACTCCCCCAAGTAGACTAATAGGATTAGTCAAGCAGGAAATAAATCCAATCCGATATAGAGATGTAGAGATATGGCCATCGTGCAGATAAATTACAAGTCAAATCACATTGACATTAGTTTGTTCCAGTTGCAGTACAATATGCTAATATTTCTAGACCACCTAGTCTAGCGTCTTTAAATGTACAGACTTTATGTATCCGAACTATTTAATTCCATCTCCTTAAGCATTGCAGTTATATACCGTCCCCCTGGCCCGGCTAAAATCTTTCTTGACCACTTCTCCTCATGGCTTCTTCTCTTACTCTCCTGTGATGTTCCTTCTGTTATCCTTGGGAACTTTAACATCCCAGTTGACACCCTATTCAGTCCCATGGCTTCGAAATTTCTTTCTATAACCTCCTCTTTTGATCTTAAACAACATATTAACTCCCCTACTCATGATGATGGTCACACCCTGGACCTTATTTTTTCTAGCATGTGCTCTCTCACTAACTTCTCTAATTCCCCCTCTCTGACCACCACTTCCTATTCTGCTCTCTAACCTTGTCTCCTACTTATGCCCTTGCACCTCAACCTCGCCTAACCAGAGATCTCAGCTCTATTAACCTTCAGAAATTCTTAACCAATTCACTCCCTCCTCTCTCTTGTATCTCAAACATGTTGTGCCCTAACAACGCTACCTCTCTCTTTAACTACTCTCTTATCTGCTCTTGAGCCTGTAGCCCCAGTTACTACTCGCTCTTCACGTCGTTCACATTTCCAACCCTGGCACACAACGGTAACCCAACACCTGCAACGTTGTTCCCGCACTGCTGAACTTAGTTGGCAGAAGTCTCATTCCATGTCTAACTTTCTGCACTATAAATTAATGCTACATTCCTATTACTCTGCTCTCAACCTTGTTAAAGAAACCTACTTCACCTCCCTCATCTTCTCCCTTTCTCACAACCCTAAACGACTCTTTAGCACTTTCAACTCCCTTCTTCGACCTATCCCTACTACCCCTTCCACTAACCTTAATGCCTCTGACTTTGCCACATACTTCAATAATAAAATCGAAACTATCAGATATGACATATCTGCACAGTCAAAACCCTGCCCTCACCCTCCCTCTGACTTTGCGCCCTCCTACCCACTGACCTCTTCTCTCTTCACTACATTAAATCAATTATCTGCTGTCACTGAAGAGGAGGTACATGCTCTTCTTCTTTCTTCTTGTCCAACCACATGCCCCCTTGACCTGATCCCTTCCCATCTCACCCAGGCTCATTCATTTACTCTTGTCTCTTGTCACCTACAAGCGTCTTAAAATAATTATTTATACCCAATTAACTAAGTTTCTTGATTCCAACTCCCTACTTGACTCTGTTCAATCTGCTTTTTGCCCTCGACATTCCATTGAGACTGCCCTTATTAAAGTTACTAATGACCTACTGACTGCTAAATCCAAGGGCCACTACTCAATGCTAATCCTACTGGACCTTTCTGCTGCTTTCGACACTGTGGACCACCGTCTTCTCCTTCAAACTCTTCATGGTCTTGGTCTCCGTGACACTGTACTCTCCTGGTTCACTTCCTACCGCTCTTATTGTACCTTCAGCGTCTCTGTCTCCAATAACACTTCCCCTTCCTCCCCTTCTTAGTCGGGGTACCCCAAGGCTCAGTTCTAGGACCCCTTATGTTCTCTCTTTACACTTCCTCACTTGGCAAACTAATCTCATCCTTTGGCTTTCAATACCACCTGTATGCTGATGACACCCAGACCTATCTATCCTCTCCTAATCTCTTTCCCTCTGTCTTAGATCATGTAACTAACTGTCTCGCCTCTGTCTCTACCTGGATGTCTGCACGTTTCCTGAAACTCAATCTCTCCAAAACTGAACTTCTCATTTTTCTCCAATGCTAAGACTCCCTCAATGTTAATGGTGCTATCATCTCCCCATCCCCTCATGCTCGCTGCCTTGGTGTCAACCTTGACTCCAACCTTTCATTCACCCCCCACATTCAGTCTGTCTCTTAAAACTGCCGTCTCCATCTTAAAAATATTGCCCGCATCCGTCCCTTCCTAACACAGGATGCCACTGAGGCTCTTGTGCCCTTATCATCTCGCGCCTAGATTATTGTAACTCTGTTTTAGCTGGCCTTCCTCTTAACCGTCTTACCCCTCTACAATCCACCATGAATGCTGCTGCCAGATGTATCTTCCTCTCACTTTGCTTTACTAACGTCTCTCCCCTCTGTCAGTCTCTTCACTGGCTACCTGTGTGCTTCTGGATTCATTTCAAGATCCTGACTCTAACTTTCAAAGCCCTTCACAGCAGTTCCCCTACCTACATTTCCTCACTCATCTCTAAATACACTCCTAACCGGTCTCTCCACTCATCCAATGATCTCCTTCTATCCTCTCCTCTGATTTCTAGTTCTCATGCACACTTTCTCCAGGGATGCCCCTATCCTCTGGAATGCCCTCCCCTGGTCTATCCGTCTCTCCTCTTGCCTTCGGTCCTTCAAAAAGTCCCTCAAGACCCACTTCTTTAAGGACGCTTACAACATTGCACATTGAAGCCCTCCCATATTCCTTTAGCTCACTTTTTTCTAGTCCCTCTCCTGCAATACATACACTAGTGTAGCTGGTCCATCCCTAACATTGGCACGTTTACGTTTTACCTATTGTGTAATACACCCAAACTCCCTCTAGACTGTAAGCTTCTTTGAGCAGGGCCCTCCTCACCTGTTATTTCTGTAAATCATATTGTTATGTGACATACTACTTGTTATGTCCTGTCTACCCATTGTACAGCATTGTGGAATTTGATGGCGTTATATAAAACAATAAATAATAATAATTATTATCTAATTTGCTTGCGGATCTAGACATAGCCAATGATTAGAGCTTACATAGTTAGGAAGGGTGTACATGGGGAGCATGGGAATCTGTCATTAATCTATTTACTAACCAATTTACCAATTTAGAGGACACACGCATTGGTTCACTCCACATGTTCACCATTGTCGATCCCATTTTTCTTCCTCACAGCCATAGTCCTAGCATTGCTTAGTCAATGTTTTAGAGTATTTAGCCTGAATTTATCATTGCTTTAGACATAGTCTATGTAACAAATTGATGTACACCTCCCCCAGTTTTTAAAGAGTTAAAAGTAGAAGAACAGGCCCTGCTGTGGAGCATGTGAATCTGGCCTGGTACAGTAACATGTATCGGATAAACAAACACACTGGAGAAGTGATCTGTAGATACTGGTGGATTCCCATTATATAAGTTGCAGCCGGTATGGGGTTTGTTCTGTTTTACCATTTACTTTGTATTAGGATTTATTGGAAATAGTTCTCAGGCCAGGATCATATAGACTGCAACAGGAAATGATACATCACCTCTCCTTAGAGTTCATCTGCTTGCTTTCTTTCTTCTCAGCTTCCACTTCCCATGGAACAATTTATTGCTGGTAAACGCAATCCATATACTCCATCTCCTGTCTCTTCTTATAAAATGGTTCCAATGAAAGACACTGAGCTTCACACACCAGGCATATTTATTAATGTAAAATGTTGTGTTATGTTCTATTGAGTAATCCAGTAACCTTTGGAGTGTATTATCTTGGTCTCCTGACACTTAGGTTAATCTCAGTATATTGGTTATTACTAGCTTTCAGTATTTTGTAAAGAAGAAATCATTAAATATTTTATCAAATAGCACGTCATGCCCCCACGTACGCCTATTTTGCTTAAACATTTGCCCTTTAGGAAATAATTTTGGCTGCTTATATTCGCTATGCTGGTGTCTGTCTAGGAGCTAAGATCAAATGATCCACAGCAATGAGACACAATCACTGTATGTTCGTTTACAAATTGTTTAAATCGATGCAATACTTTTTTCTGATTTTCTTAATTTCCATAAATATTTATTTTATTATCTCATTTAAAAAAAGAAGTTGGAACCATTACACACTGTTAGCTTTGGGAATGTCCCCATCTGTCATGAGATCCTAAATTTTAAGTTTTAAGGGATACAATACAGTTTTAAATATTGGGTGGTATCTTCACCCTAGAGGAAACTGTTTGCCACTCTTACATGTGTGATATTATATACAAAGTAATACACAGCTTCCAGTCCTACTGGATTAGTCAGTGGAAAAAAGTGTCTTATGGCATGAGAAGGGACAAAAAATACCTCAGAGGATAGATTAAAAAAGCTTTCCTTGGATACTGCAGAAAGCAAGAGACAGTGCAAACAGATGTCTACGTCGATTTCCATCCCACCACATCTCTTTACAGCCCTTTACAGTAGGTTAATGGACGAGAACCTCAAAGACCCAAAATGACAACCATACATTCCTCAAATCAAATCAAGGTCAACTATGGACCTTTTTGGGGACTTTTTTTCTAGGTTGGTGTCTGTCTTCCTTTCCCCAGTGCCTTTGGAATCCAACATTTGCAACACATTTTGCCCAAACAAGTGTGGCTTGTTCAAAGCAGAGAACTTCTATGAAATTTTCGATCTTCCAGTCTTATGAGTAAGCACCATTTAAAATAAAAATGCATAAGAAATCCTCAAAGGCATCTTGAGCCTTACTGAACTAGGAACAGTGCAAGCAACAAAAATGGAAAATATTTTAAAACAAAAACCCTTAGGCCAATAGTATGAAAGATATGTACTATGTGGTAATATGTAAAACATGGATGTAGCCCTCTTGAACATAAAAAGATATGTATGTCTGTGTTATATGACTGCAATCAGGAGCTGTTGTTGAACATAAATTGGGTCATTGTTCAGCTATGTCACCTACAGTATAGAAGAACATTTAAGCCCTTTGGCTAAGATCAAGTGGGTACCTGTGACGGTTGAAAGCTTATTTCTCTGGCCTTAAGGCAGAGGAAGCCAGAAGCATAAGGTGCCTTCTTCAAACCCCCAGTGCTGTTTCCTGGGCGCACTCACAGTTCTGATTCAGTGTGTGGAGCAAATATATGCATGAAGATCACCCAGAAGGCCCTCAGAGCCTTGTGAGGAAACATTTTATACTGGCTGAAGGGCTTGTGCCTTAAATGTTTTTATTTACCTCACAATTGCACCTTGTGTGAGTACTGGAAATGTCGCAGTGAAGCCAGATCCCTGCTTTTTAGTGGGCCTTGTGGCTCTCACCTCTTCCTGAAGGTTACAGTGGTCCTCCTCCTTGCATTAGGAGGATGGACAAGAAGATCCGTCCCTCCGTTAGGCTAATGTCTGGGAGGGAAGGAATAGGGAGGGGATCTCCACTGGGAGTGCCTTCTCAGAAGATGTTGGGGTTCTAGCGGCTCTTAATCTGAGCTCAAGGAGCACCCTCAGACATTCTTCACAGTGAAGCCCTTGCTCCAAGGGCTTCTATAAAAAAAATAGAAGAAAATAGTTTTTTATAGTATTATATAGTACTATATCATTTAGCCAAGAACTTGTTACTGGTGGTAAAGAATGCGCTAGCTGTGTTCATTTACAAGCTCTAGATGATCTATGGCGGCTGGTTGGAGAATGTGCACTATACAGAAGGATTAGGGTCCCAGATGCAGCAACACAGGAAATCTTTCCTGTGACATTCTAAATAGTTCTTATCGCCTAGAGGACGGGTCTGGATGCTTGACCTCACAAATTATCTGTGTTGTCCTACTACTCCCCGCTGTCTAGGAAGAAGGGCCCCCAAAGAGGAGGGTTGTTATCTGGAAAAATGAGTAGTTCACATAAAGGTGACTGACAGGGTTCTGCATTCACTCAGGAAATAATTGTGAATTACAGGTCAATTTAAAGACAGCGCAGAGATTAATTCTTTTTGGTGTTTACTATACAGATAAACATGGCCCTCCTTGTGATAATATGATGCAAATCTGATAATCTGTCCACCTTTGCAACAGCATATCTAAAATGGGTTATGAGCTAAAAATTCATTTTTAGGTAGGTTTCCTGTTATTTCCTTCAGCCGAATCTATGACTACTGCAGACAAAGTTTTAAAAAGTATTTATTTTTTTTTTATCAGTATTTCACATTAAACTCTCTTTCATCAGAGACAGCTACAGTAATTGTACCTTTGAAGAGCAGGGTTATGGGCAGCAACCCCAATTAAGCTGAGATGTGAATGATTTTACATATGCATTGAAAATGTTAACCCCTTGAACTCACTATCAATTATGATTGGACAAACCCAGTGAGTGCATTACACGGGGACTGGTGCTATATGATGCATGACAATATCAAACATATTTAACTTACTATAAACAACCAGTTTAGCAAATACACCCGACCCAATGCCACCCATGCTCATATACACATATTATATCACATTGAGTAATGTATTCTCAAATATATATAAATAGAAAGACCCCTCAATCCTTTGCATCAGTCACATATATTACTGTATAGAATTGGACATTTAGCTTTTTTGTGAGTTTGCGTAGAAGTGTCCTTTTTGAAAATTCTAATAAGTTCAGTATCAGAGATATACAGTATGTTTAAGTATGTTAAGAATTAACTGTTGGCGCCCTCAGCTGGTGTTGATCATATAGCATTAAGCACTTTTTTATTTAGAGTTTAGATTCTGCATTACTATGAAGACATCAAGAAGAGTATCACAATAAAAAGTAAACAAAGGCTGAAACTGTTTCACAGAAAGAGAATTTACTAACAAATAATCTTCAGCAAGCAAATTTAACTGTAATGAGCACCAGTTTGATATATTTTGCTAATGTAATGCTATTTAACAGTAGCCATACAAAGGTATAGGTGCTACGGGAAAAAGGAGGGTTATATGTAAAAACTCATTCTGTTGAAATGGTGAAAAGTGTCATTATCACCATGCCAACCAATTTAAATAACCCCCCAAGAAAATCGATCAATACTAATAGTGGATGGACACTACCTCACTTATCCGATTTTTACAATAGTTTTGGTCACATGATTGGCCCCATAGATCAATGGTGAAATAATGGATATTCTATGAACTATTGCATTATCCAGGACTATTGCAAAACAAAAAACTCATTGGTGGTCACCAAAGTAACACATACCAAAAATATCTAACTTTAAATTCAGCATGAACATTCCACTGTATCCGTTGGTGACTACACCACTTTTACCAGTTTACAACAATATTGTTCTGTATAAATCTGCCCCCATTGATTCAGCAGAAGCTGATCTTGAGCATCATCTTCCTATATCCCAGGGGCACGATGCAGATGCATGGCATCCAGATGCCCAGCAACCAAGACATCCAATGGGGTCACGTAACGCCAATGTTATGTGACCACAAGGTAATAGGGCGGAAGCTCACACACACAGGGTAGGGCATTGGAAGGACAGGGAGGAAGTTATGCCAATGGCCTTTATGGTGTTAGAGTGTGAGTGTGCTAGTTACGGGTGGGAGCACCAAAGAAATTCTGCACCCAAGTGCCACTAACCCTATGCTAACCCCTCCTGTGT
This sequence comes from Sceloporus occidentalis, assembly GCA_023333645.1. Lineage (NCBI taxonomy): Eukaryota > Metazoa > Chordata > Lepidosauria > Squamata > Phrynosomatidae > Sceloporus > Sceloporus occidentalis. The sequence continues at coordinate 2,135,895 of JALMGF010000028.1, forward strand.
CCATGTAGGTGTGAACACTGTGCAAGTACCTATGAGTAGACATCGAGTAGAGGGTACATGTTTAGATTTGTTTAGTGACTTAGTGCAGTCACAATGCAACTTCACATGTAACAATCCTACAATGCAATGAATATTAGTGGCTGTGACAGTACTTAGCACTTTATTCGGGGTTTCCCAACTTAAAGCACCATTCAGGTTACAAAGAACCCCATCCAAAAGGTAGACACCACTGATATATTTATAGGTGGCCATTGTATCATAGGTCTGTGCACAAAACATGCAGACTGACATCTGAGTCCCATTACTGCATATACAGATTATAGTCAGGCAAACAATGAAAAAAGAAGGAAAATACATTTCCAAAGTTAAGACACAGATTCTCAACTTAATATGAAATTGTATCCTTATTGCAGTAGAGGGCTACGCAGTAATTGTGTTATGATGTTCTCTCCTGATTTATCCTTATAAGGAAACTGTATCAGGATTATTATTCAGTTCACATTATATGTGATGACAAAGGCCTCCAATGTCAGTAATGACATCTGAAGGGGTCAGTGAAAAGTACAGATTGAATTTGGAGTACTTGTTGTGCAAAATAAGACAGAGATCTGATTTTTAAGACATGCAGATTTAGGAAATTGAGTCACATGTTTTAAAAGATTCAGTATGCCTCATTTGTCTGTAGACCTGCCTGGTCATCATCTTTATTTTGCTAAATGGATATATGTATTTGAAACAAAACACCAACCAAAAATATAGCAATTTGGGAGATTTATCAAAGATTTGTTAAAATTAGAGTTATCAGCTTTAAATAAGCTCTAATTTGCAGAAGCTAGGAGAAGGGGAAGAAAGCTAAGATACGTATATATATATATATGTCTCAAACCAAAGTGTCCTTAAATTTGAACTTGCAAAGTGAGAAAGGCAAAAAGGTCTCAAAAACAGCACTTGAAGCTGCAATCTAAAGAAATGAGATGAGAACAGATGAGAAACAAAGTCATTGAAATCTATAAGTCTGGGATGGGTACAAAGCTATTTCTAAGGCTCTGGGACTCTAGCAAACCACAGCGAGAGCCATTATCTACAAATAGACAAAACTTGGAACAGTGGTGAAGCTTCTCAGGAGCAGCAGCCTACAGTTTTTTTCCAGAGAGCGCACTGACATCTCATCCAGGAAGTCACAAGAGAACGCAGAGTAACATGTAAAGCACTGCATACCTCACTTACCTCAGTTAATCTCAGTGTTCATGATTCCACAATAAGAAAGAAACTGTGCAAAAGCACATTTACCAAAAAACATCTTGACGACCCACAAGACTTTTGGAATAATTTTCTGTGAACTGATGAGTCAAAACTTTAAATTTTTATAAGAAATTGGTCCCTTTATATCTGGCGTAAAGCTAACGTAGCATTCCAGAATAAGAACATGATACCATTACAATGTCTGGCCATCAGTTTGTGACCTAAAGCTCAAGCCCAGTTGGGTTATGAGCAGGACAATGATCCTAACCACACAAGTAAGTCCAACTTTAAATGGCTCAGAAGAAACAAAATGAAGGTGAAAAAGTGGCCTGGTCAAAGCCTTGGCTTGAATAAGACTGAGATGTTGTAGCATGACCTTAAGCAAAAATTTTAGCAAAAATAGAAGAAATTCTGACCCTTCCATTTTCCTTACAGAGAGCCATGCAGCTTCCATTTACAGACTGCAAAATGGGGCCACAGAAGGAGCTTTTTATGGGCCAATCCTGCCACATGACAGGAAGTAGAAACCTGACTATGCTATCACTGGTGCCCATAATCGGTCTGGGTCTTTAGCAGGTGTAAAAATTAGGGAAATACAACCTCACATGACATATTACACCGCGTCATGATTTATTCAACAATAAAGCTTGAATAATCTTTCTCATTGTAGAATGATTGCCTTATAACCCTTCTCAGATTGATGGGCAGTAACAATCAAGGACATTTGATTAGCAGCACCTGGCTGTTACTTCTTAATCTCCTATGCAAGGAGTAAGGGTGTGCTTTGTGTTTCACACATGGCTTCTCCATTTTGGCTTTATTTTTTTTTTAATAAATCATGACATCATGTAATATGTCATGTGTTGTTGTATTAACCTAATTTCTAGACCTGCTAAGGAACAGATTGTCCTGATAGATTTCAAAGAGGGTGTACTTTCTTTTTCTCACAACTGTACATACATGGCACTCCAAGTAACCCCCTTGCCTCATTTGCCACGTTGTTAATGCACCCCTCGTCACTGCCATAACAAATGTGGTGAAGTTTCCTCTGCCACAATGCACTGTAAACTGAACACCCATGTTGCATACATAAATCCCCTTCCCCAATGGCCATCCACGACAGCCTGTGTCTATGGGTCTACTTGCTTCAACAGTAACCTGAGAGAGTGAAAGCCTAGCCCATCCCTGGTGGAAATAAATCTTCAGACACTCCCTAGGGACTCACTTTAGAATAAGCTTTTTAAATGTTTTCTGTTCTCGGCTGCACTAGTCACACTTTTTATCCATTTTCGTTCTTTTGGAAAATTCTAGGGAAATGAAGAAGAAAAGCATAGATGAAGATCTCTCTCTAAGTGGACACCATAACTGTTTTACGCACGTCTCTGTGTCTGGCAAGTTGGTGCCTCATAGCTTTTCCCACAAATCTTTATTGCAACTCCTGTAGCATATCTTAACCTTAGGTGCGTAGTAGCAGGCTGCAAAACTTTATGAGCATGTGACTGTGTCTATTTCCTTGCATTGACTGATAGTTTTATAGTGCCAGGGCTATATTTAATCCCTAACCCGGCCCTATTTGGGAGGTACTGACAAACATGAAAAAGATAGTCCTGCTCTTGTAATCTTCAAATATTATATGTTAGTTGCATTGACGGAAAACTTAGTAAATACTTTAAGCAAATTATTTCACAAATGGTACAATACAAAGCACTGAAGTAGTGACCTGTGCAGATATGTTTAAAACGTGCTCTGAATCAGGGTCTTAGAGGAACTGATCCACCTGGCGTCGGACAGGATGGAAGCGTACACGGGGACGTGGGCATGTTGGCTTTCCTTCCTCTCCTCTTCTGTGCTTGTGTCGTTACTTCGACAGTGAATCTTGATTTTCTCGCTACCTGCTTATCTTTCTCTTCTCCCCCCCTTTTTTTTTTTTTCTCCTCTCCCTCCTTCCTTTCCACGTGTGTTGGTTTGTCTACCTTTACGCAGCGTACATTTAGGGCGACATGGACTTGTGGCGCTTCCAAATTTGATCTTGGCCTCCATTGCCTCCAGTACCACATTACTCCTCACCGTACGTTTTATTTCATGATATGTGGAGGGGTAGGCATTTGGGTTGTAGCTTTTACTGTCAACTTGAGCCTTATTCTGCTTGTGGGCTCGGTCCATGTCACTACCGTGCCTCTATTTTGTGTCACCCCCTTCTGTTTATGTACTGTTTGTTCCCTTAAATTCACTAGAATGTCATTTACATACAAAAACAAAATACTAGCAAGAAGCCCGAAATGCAAGGGCAACTACTTTAGTTTAACCTTATAAATGTATCATGACGGGTGCACCAATTACTCGAGATCCAGCATCTAAGTTTCCTAACTTTTTCTTGGATACTTCTGGCCATTTAAATGCATGTCTATCGCACGTTTGACCTGTTGGTCCTGGGCCTTTGCTCATGGTCCGTTTGTGCGACCCTAAGGATTGCTATTTTTCCTCATTGTTGTATCCTCACTTTGCTGGACATGTGCCTGGTCCCCTGATCCGTTGGTATTGCATATGTCATTTTGTGTGATATTGTCATTGCCTTTCATTATTGCCCTTCCTTTGTTATGCGTCGGCGTGCTGGGAACTACTCCTGTAACCTACTGTGATGCTACCTATGCCCCCCCTCCCTTTTTTCCTTTCTGTATCCCTCCCTCTGTTGTTTGAAAATACAATAAAATTTTGATTTACCTAAAACGTGCTCTGATTCCTTCTCGGAAAGTATTTGGGCAACTGTTCCCTGATGCAGTTGTGCTTTTCCAGCCACTGAATTCTGATGCCTGTTTACAATGCAGCAGACCTTCTCTGAAAGAAGTACATATTTTACGCCTGTTGCTTTTGCTGAAGATAGAATGGATTTAGACCCCTGCTGTGGCATTAATGCTTTCTTGGCTGGAGGGGGGGGTGCAATTATTCCCTTCTCTTTTGAGCTATAAATACACAAAACTAAAGACGTCAATTTGATGCCTTTTTGTGTATTTCAATGCAGATTAATAGCAGATGTGACATAATGACTGACTTTGATGAGCCTGGTGCCTTGCATATGATTTTTTTCAATCTTTACCCTCACAAAAAAGCACTACATAGTCTTTTTAACATGCAAAATATAATTAGTATGTAATCTAGTAACAGGGTCATTTGCATATCACCTATCTGTGACTAGTGTCATGTTAGGGCCGACTTTTACATGCATATACTTTGCATCGACTGGTCATATTTCTTTGACCAGCAGCAAATACCCCACAGATAAGCCTTATATCCCCTATATGCCACTGCCCCCTGATATGCCACTCTGCCCTCCAGACTTACCAATGCATCCAGTGCAGACTTGCTCCCTGTGCTTCAGACCCCCTGGTGTCTAGTTGGGGCAGCTGGTGAACCTCTGCGTGATGCGTGTAGACAACCCCTGCTGCTACCAGGCACTTCCACTGAGGGCTTCTATGACCGAGCACCGGAAGGTCATGTCACACCAGCGCTCCGTCATAGAAGCCCCAACAGAAGTGGCGGGCAGCAACTGAGCATTTGATTACTGGCAACATAGATGTTTGTATGTTTTGGATGTCCGAACATCTCTTACACTCCCACAGGCACCTCTCTGACCCCAGCTAGAAATATAACATGATTTTCTGTTAAGTTTTGTTTCTTGCTGTGTGTAGTTGCTCTCTGACTGAGCCCGCAGTATATATAGCAGGGATGTATACAATTCATGTGATTGTCAGGGAATTTGGTAGTTAATTTATCATGTATAGAAACATAGAATCTGTCGACAGATAAAGACCATACTGGCAATCTAGTCTGCCCAATTTCACAATACTTTCCTTAATCCCTGGCTTTATTTTATATCTAAAATCCCCATAATCCCAGAATCAAATTCAAACTTCTGACCCTGACCTACAGAGCCCTTAACAAATCTTTATCCCCTATATCTCTACCCTCTCCATTCCTCCTATGGAATCTCCTATAGCTTGCTTTAATGTTGACTGTTGCTTAGGCCCACTCAAGTTGACTGCAAATAAGTAACTGAGTAACAATCACTAAAATTAATGCAACTATGTTTGAAGTTGACTCTGGCTTCCAATTTACAGTGGGTTGTTATGAAAAGCACAAAATATTCATTTATGCACAGAAGTTGGTGTTAAGTCTAGTTCACACTTCAATTAAAAAAGGCTCAACTCAACAAAATGAACTCCTAGGATGAAGGCAAGTTGACCCAGAACATCACTAAACCGAGCTCCCCAACTCAAGACCAACTCAAGGCAACTGACCTCACTGACTGATGGATTTGAATGCTTCTTAGTACAATCAATATAAAAGTACCAGAGCAGGGTAGTCTGTCAATTCTAGTCTTCTTCAACTCAGCAGCAATTTAACTCATTTCACCAGACACCTAATGTCTAACTTAACAGCAAATTGTCTTTCTATGTATAGACAGGTTGCTTTTTGAACGTACTTTGTCAAGTTTAGTTAGTTTTATAACTTGAATGACTAATCATGCCTTTGTGAATTAACCTAATTTTAAACCAAAAAACAAATGTTTTCTACCATTTTGTGACAACGTGAGGCAGGGAGTACAGAGCAGGGAGTACAGAAGGTATTCACTACACTTTGATGCCACCTGCTGGCATTATCTGGTTATGTGTCACTTATTTTTGTTTAGTTTGAATATTATTATTATTATTATTATTATTTTATATAGTGCCATCATATCCTGCAGTGTTGTACATAACAAGTAGTGCATCACATAACAATTTGTGTTTACAGGAACAAAAGATGAAAAGGTCCCTGCTCAAATCAGCATATATTACTGGAAATTATATATTTCATTAGGAATGTGGTATAATCTGTAAAACAAATATTAGCTCACTTTATGTTAATGGTATTCTCATACTGCCATTTTTCCTGATTAGATGCTAAATGTGTTGCAATTACATTGCGTTTGTGAAAACAATTTTAAATACATTTTCTAATTGCTTGTTTATTATTTGGGAAGTGAAAACATTGGGGACATATTGGAGGTTTAAAACAAAATAACTGATGTTTTTATTTATTCCAAATTTAGTTTTTGGTAGTTTTTACACTTCATGCATGATTTTGCATAATAACAGAAAAACAGGCAACCGCCTGCCTGCCCGCCAACCTCCTGTGGCATCCACTGCGCATCGCACCACCAATCTAACACACCGCCCGCGGAATCTGCCGCGTGCCGCGTTCCATTACAGGGTAGGCCGTGTCCCCGGCCTCTACCCACACACACCCCTGTGCTGAGGACAGCGGGGGGCGTGTCCTGGCCTCCGTGGACCCTATCTCATTGGCAGAGATAGGGGAGGCGGAGAGAAAGGCTGGTAATCCCTTAGGGCATAGCTCTACAGGTGAGGACACAGGTGAGGACAGGAACACCTGGGAGCCAGAGGGAGGGGCTCTACCTGTGGACCAATATAAAAACCCTGCACACACTTTCATCAGTGCTTAGTTATTGAGCCTTCTTGTTAGCTTTGCTCTGCTCAGACCCAGTCCCTTCCGTGTTTAGCCTATGCTACTTCATTTGTGTTTGTCTCCTATCCTGACCCGGCTTATTACCCTTTGTTGCACCATCGCCGCCTGCCCTAATCCTGTTTTGCCTCTCGGACTTCGCTTCAGAATCTGGCCTCCTGTTTGACCACCCTACTCTATACTCCCAACCAGCCCTGCTCGAACCTGACACTTAGGCTCCTCTAATTTAAGAATATTGGCATCACTACTAGAGGCTTCTGAACTTTTTTACTTGTTATTCTACATATTGCTACCAGACTGGAGATGGGGTGCAAAAATTGTCCCAGGGCCCCCAAATTCAGTAGGTGGTCTCTGCCATCATTGGCCCCAAGCAACTTGTCTGTGCATTCTTTTACCCTTGCGTCCCCCTTCCAACATACACTCTGGCACACATATGTAAGCACACAAAATACACACACTTACTCACTAAGACTCCATCTCACCCCCACTTACACATACATTTTCATACACACAATTACACATCTGTACTCACACACAGACAATTACACATCCATGCTCTCACAACACACAATTACATATCCATGCTCACACACAATTACATATCCATGCTCACCCACACACAATTACACATTCATGCTTACAAACACACAATTACACATCCATGCTCACACACAAGTACACATCCATGCTCACAAACACACAAATACACATCCATGCTGACACACATAAATACACATCCATGCTCACACACAAGTACACATCCATGCTCACAAACACACAAGTGCACATCCATGCTGACACACATAATTACACATCCATACTCACATACATACATATACAGAAACACATACACAAACACCTCCCTCCAGCCCCTGCTTACTTCCCACTGCTCTTGCAGCTTTATAGCTCACCACCGTGCGGTCACGTGATATAAAGTGATCCCTGTGGTGGTTCAAAATCGTTTAGAAAGGGCCCTTCTGGTGGGTCCAATTTTGAACCAGTACGAGGATACAGGAACAAGAAGTTGCACCGGGCCCCCTAGAGGCACGGGCCCCATCACAGCTGCGGTCGCTGTGACCCCTGTAGTTAAGCCAGTGCACCTTCCTCTTGCTGCTTCTAATGTCTCTGGCTAAACAACCCAGCACCCTGCTTGCTTTCTCTGACATTTTATTGCACTGTAGTTGCTGAGACTACAGTGCAAGAAAACGCCAGAGAAAGCACAGAACCGAACAGTGCTCCCAAACGCTACATTCTGCCTTGGGATTTTTACATACCAAGTGCATTATTTTACATTTATCAAATTAAACAGCAACTACCATTCTCTCTGCTATACAGTATTGGATATTCAGACAGATCTGGGCAGAATGTCCAGAATTTCAGCTGAAAATCTTAAAATTTTAACCCTTTAACAGCCTGTCATGCACATTTTATGCAGCAACTAATCAAATGTGTTACAAAAATGGCTCTAAAACTTTGTCATGAAAACTTTGACTTTTTATTATTTAAAGATACACTTAATTGAGTCACCTGCATTGAAGCAGGGATATCAACCATTACATACTGGGAGCAAACACACCCATTGGGAGTCTTATATATGATCACCGCAGGGTAAAATAGGAATGAGTCGGCCCCAGACTCTGGGAATCTGCCCCTTCGTCCTGAGACCCTGAGATTGGGGCAAAAATCCTGAGAGCTATGGTCAAACCATGACAACTCCCAGGTATGCCCATGATCCTGTACTATTTGAGAAGCTAGTTCCTGTGACTTGAAAGGCTCTTGGAGATCAGAATTAGGCAGATATTACATCACACCTGATGCACTGTGTGATGTAATCATGCAAATATATATATATGCTACCAATGCCATCAAACTTCCTTCCCCAAACTTGATGCAAACACAGCAAAATGCATCTGTATTTTCAAGAATACTTTTGCTTCACATACAGCACTATAGCTCAGGCTATACTGCTGTGTAATGTCCTGCTATGAAAGGTGACACACAATTTCAGCAAACATCAAATGTATTGCATATAAATCACACTGGTGAAAAACAGGAACTAAGGAACACCCATGCAAAACTTTATGTAAGTTTTTTTGCTCTTCTGCTTTAAGTAAAACAACAACATACTTAGCGCACATTGGTAAGTAACCTAATAACAATATAAATATGCCACATTCAGTGCCGTCTTAATGCATGGGCACACTGGGCTGTTGCTCAGCAATGTGATTCACCACAGAGCCCCTAGAACAGTAGCCTATCTATAGGGGGGACGAGGGTTGAGGCTGTCTCCCCTGGGCCGGTCTTTAGGGCCACCATGCCAAGGGAGGTGTGAAATTGTGATTTCCCCAACCAGCCCTGCTCATCAGGCAGCAGTGACACTCATGGATGAAAGACAGAAGATAGAAAACAGAAGATGGAAGAAGAGAAAGGTGAGAGATGGGAAGAAAGGGGGTAGAATATTGGGAGAAAGGGGTGCTGTAAGGGCAAGTATGACCCATTATGTTTGTGTATATGGGCAGTGTATTTGTGTGTATATGGGTGGTACATATGTGTGTGTAATGTATATTTGCAGTGCATATGTCTGTGTAAGGGCAGTGTATGTGTATATGTGTGTGTATGGGTAGGTGTATATAAGGGCAGTGTGTGTGTGTGTCAGGACAATGTACTGTATATGGGCAGTGCACACGTGTGTGTAGGGGCAAGTGTGTTTAAGGGCAGTGTTCCAGTAGATTATTAAACCTTGTCTGGTATGTCCCTTGAAACACTCTTGAAGTGTGACTTTCAAGTTGAAGAGCATGTGTCACTCTAGAGAAGGGTTAAAATAATAGGTGCAAATGATACAGTATATGTAAAGGGGTGGTTGTGAGGATCAGCTGCCCAGTTTGCTATAGGGAGCTGGGTAAATGTCCAGCTCTACACTACCCTGCAGTACTACTATTGATTTATATAGTTACAAAATGAATTACATTTTCTGTACAAAAGGAAAAATATCCGGCATAAGGTCTTTTTTTCTCAACATACTCATACCCAAGCTTTTATGCATAGAGCTAGGCCACAGTTTCATTTAATATTGATTCCACTCATTTGTATGAGATGAACTCATAAATAAATCATCCACTAACAAAAAAATTGACTCATTATTCTTGTATTTTATTTTTAGTTTATCAGATATGTATAATTAAGAATATAATGTAAATTAAAGATCTTTGAAAAATAAAGGTGTGGCATATCAAGATGTAATTGACTTAAAAGTGCTCAGTTATGCAAATTATGTTGAATTAGTGTTTTTAGACGGGCCTGCTCAGATGTACTGCAGGATAAACGATCCCATTATATGAATTATATGTAATTATTACGGAGAAAAATGTTGTTAGCGGTAAATAATAAAAAAGCACAACAGACTAAATGTAATGACCTTATTTTCTGTTGTAATCTTAGGGATCAAATGTTCATTTACAAAAAAGAAAATGCTTAATTTACCCTCTAACAGAACCTGTCAATATTTGAACTAGAAATCATAGCACGGTTAGGGCATGACATGTTTGAGATGGGAGAGAGCAGAGGGAGTAAATCAGTGGAAAATTTCTGAAGACTGAGAGAGCTGAGGTCAGGCGAGGATGTTGGGAGGAAAGGGAATGAGTGAGAGGCAAGGTGAGAGCAAGATAGGAAGTGGTGGTCAGAAAGGGGGAAAGGGGATTAGAGAATAAGTAGTCTTATCACCATATCAACTGATGAAACGTTCCTGAGGACTCTATCATGCCACTGATTGCTATAACAATAAGACCAGCTTTCAAACTGTACCAGAAATAATTTTATACATAACATCTGTATTAAAAGTTTTTGTTTTTTTAAATTGCACTGATTATGTCATAAGTAATAAAGTGCCTAGTGATAATAAAGGTCAGTGAGGTTCTCGTGTCATAGGACCTATCATTCATAGACGGCTTAATATTTGGTATGCTTTATTTGAAGAACGTCACCTTTATTGTTCAAGCCAAATTGCTAGCAAATGCATTAATCAAAAACATTTTTACCTTCTGTCCCACTAAGTGAAATGCATTAACAACCTGCTCACCTAGACAAGAAAGACAGATGTAAGCATAATGTTTTTTGATACATTTACGCAACACATGATGTTTTGGCAGCAAAATGTATGCATCACCTTTTGCGGGTGATCCTCCGATTTCATAAACCAAATAATTGCATCAAAACAATGGATATATATCAAGGGTATTATTATATGATGTGAAATGAATAACACTTGTCATGTTTTCTGAATGATACTTGATCAACAAATTTCACAAAAATTTAAGGCACACAGTTTCTTGTTGAAAGCTTCTGGCGTCTAGCTTTGGAACTGGTAAATCCGCTGGTCTCAGTTAAGATTTTTTAGAATCCAGTCAATATAGCTGGACACATCAGTGTACACTCCTGGCTTATTTTCCTCACCGCAGCCAGACCCCCAGCTTACGATACCATGTAACTCAATTTTTCCATCTACCTCACATACAAGAGGACCACCAGAGTCTCCCTACGGAAATACAACACAAGATACATTGTAATCAAGGCATACATGTGTAATAAAATTAGCAATCATAAATTGTAATACTATTTACTGTTGGCTAAAACACTTGTTGAAGGACATTTTCTAATAAGTACTTAAAGTATTCTTGTGCACGCTCTCAATTCATTCATCTGGTGGTTTGGTTCAGCATTGCAACCATGGGCCACGTCACCATATTATTATTAAACCTTTTTCCTTTAGGTGGGAATTATATTTTAAATCTAGCAATAAATTATTTGTTTCTGTATGATATGCTACTGAAAGTTGACAATTAAACATCCTCATTTCCACGTCCCCTCACCCTTTGTATCCTATATCTCTTTAATGATTTTCAAATGACTTTATTTACAAACTATGTGAATGATGTGCTTATGTGGAATTAAATGCAAGTTTGACCTAGTCGGTCACTGCTTGAGGGGTTTAGCTGTCAAATCTCTATTGGAAGCTAAAGGGTTGTCATAGAATAAGGAAAACCGAATAATGCATTAATGTCTTTTGCTGGAGGGTATAATCGTTATTTCCCTACTCAGTATGGGAACTGTCATGTTTACAACAAATTAGACCACAAGCCAAGGCATCTCACATTTACATTTACAAACATAGGGTTAGATTTAATACTGTCTACTGTAAAAGCAGGAGAAAAAAATGACCCGTGCTAATGCATGGATTCTGGGGTCACTTAATGCTCTCAAAATGTACTTGATTACTGAGAGTTTAAGGACAAATTGTCATTTTTTTCTACTTAGTTTTGTTGTTCCATGGAACTCCCATGTATTGTATTGTTGTATTCGCCAGAGTTCTGTAGAGTGGAAGGTGTTCAAAGAAAGGTCAGGTGACTAGAAAAGGAGGCTCTTTTCCCAGTGAGATATCAAGAGATGAAGGACCCACCACTAATCCAAACCTTGACCTTATGATCATAGAAAACTGACATGAGTGCTTAAACATAAGTCTGAGATTTGTTGGCTTTCCTATAATTTGCCTCATGTCAAAGGTCTAGACTTTATGAACTGGATCAGTCTGATATACTTTTGTTCATGTTACCTCTGTACAAAATGTAAGAAGCCCCTCATCATGGACTCTTTATAGAGTAAGCTATTCTGCTTTGCTTGTTTTTGTGTGAGTGTTAGCCAGATATGCAAGTTTAGTTTCTGTTTGATTGTGCACACTAGTATGTTGAGCAAGTCAATATAACAGATCTGTTAATATATTCTTATAATTATTATTTTTCTGAAAGTTGAATAACATAAAAACAACATGGAAACATTTAAGATACTGTGACAAAAGGTGTGGTATAGTGATAGATGGCAGATATATTAGATCAGCCTTGGTCAATAGTAGCCTACTTTAACCCCTTCGAGACAAAGGCTGATTTTACTTTTTGTACCCTTTGTGACAATGGCCTTTTTAACATTTCTGCGCTGCTTGTGTTTAGCTGTAATTTTCTTCTTTCCCGTTTACTGAACCCACACACATTAGATATTGTTTTTTTCAGGACAAGAAGGGCTTTCTTTAGATGACATTGTTTTGATTGTATCATATTATTTACTATTAAAAAAATTATAAAATATGGTGAAAAATTTAGAAAAAAATGACTGTTTCTAACTTTTAGTTGAAAAATCTTTTACTCATCTATAAAAGGTAATGAAAAAACCTGCTAAATAGATTCTACTATTTGTCCTGAGTTTAGAAATACCCAATGTTTTTATGTTTTTTTGCTTTTTTCTACCCATTATGGGGCAATAAGTACAGGTAGCGTTTTGCTATTTCAAAGCCATTTTTTCCAAATCTGGTAATTCTTCCCCCCATGTGCCATTTCGGGTATCTTTGAACCCGGCCAATGCAATTTACCCCATCAAGTCATATATTTTTGAAAACTAGACAGCCCAGGGTATTCCAAATGCTAGTATTTTAACTCTTTCCATGCACCATATCTACCACCAGTCTTTGTCAAACTTTATGGTAGTCATTTTTTTGCATTTGTTTTGTCATACACATTTTACTTCAGGTATGAATTAAAATGTTCTAGTTTATGTCACTATCACAAAACACCCCAATATGTGTTCAGCAACATCTCCTGAGCGCAGCGATACCCCACATGAATGATTTTGCCTGGCTGTTTGGGGGCAAAAGGGCCACATTTGGGGCATGCGCATTTTTCAATGTTGAACTTTGGCATTTGGGGATCCACTGCCCATGCCCTATTTGGTACATCTTTGAGCCGGGCCATTTCAGTGTGCCCAATAAACCCATATATTTTTGAAAACTAGACACCCCAGGGTATTTCAAATGCTAGTATTTTAACTCTTTCCATGCACCATATCTACCACCAGTCTTTGTCAAACTTTGTGGTAGTCATTTTTTTGCATTTGGTTTTCCACACACATTTTAATTCAGGTATGAATTAAAATGTTCTCGTATATGTCACTATCACAAAACACCCCAATATGTGTTCAGCAACATCTCCTGAGTACAGCGATACCTCACATGAATGATTTTGCCTGGCTGTTTTGGGGCAAAAGGGCCACATTTGGGGCATGCGCTTTTTTCAATGTTGAACTTTGGCATTTGGGATCCACTGCCCATGCCCTATTTGGTACATCTTTGAGCCGGGCCATTTCAGTGTGCCCAACAAAACCATATATTTTTCAAAACTAGACACCACAGGGTATTTTAAATGCTGGTATTTTAACTCTTTGCATGCACATATTTTACCACCAGCATTTTTTCAAAGTTTGCAGTAATATTTTTGTGTGTGTATTTTTCCCACACACACCTACTTTATGTATGAATTTACAGCTCCTGGTATATGCCGCTGTCACACGACACCCCATAATGTGTTCAGCAACATCTCCTGAGTGCAGTGATACCCCACATGCATGGGTGTGTCATTTTTTGGGGGAACTAAAAGGCCACATTTGGTACGTGTGCATTTTTCTAATTGGAAATTAGATGTGTGGCCATCCTTCCCCCCGTGTTAATTGGGACGTTGTTGAACCTGGCCCATTCAATTTACCCCATCAAATCATACATTTTTTAAAAGTAGACACCCCACGGGCATTTAATATGCCAGTATTTTAACTCTTTCCATGCGAGAATTGTTTTAAGCTAATATGCTAATTTTATGACTTGCTCACAAAAATATATATTTTATATATATATATTTTTTTTTTATTTTTTTTTTTTTTTTTTAAATTTAACATTTTTTTCAACTTGGAGGTTCCCCTGATAGTGACATCAGTGGGAAATGATTTTTACATTTTACTGTTTTTTTACTATTTTTTTCTAATTATTATAAATTTTATTTTATTTTTTAATTTATTTTTACTAATCACACTGTGATTAGAAAGCTGGGCTCCATTGACTTGCATGGTGAATGCAGTACCTGTATTCAACCTGCAAGTGGAGCCAAAGTTCTCTAGATGGTCTGGACTATCTAGCGAACTTTTAAAATTTGTGGTTCCTGTTACAGGACGGCGGCCATCTTCCTTGATGGCGAAGATTGCCGGCAGCTGCGGCTGTGACCGCTCTCCGGAGCGGTCACAGCCCATCAAAAGGTTAGTGTTTGGTGTCGCTGGATGCCTCCTGATCGAGGCATTCCAGCGACACCATTTAAGTTTAGGAGGCGATCGTCGATCGCCTCCTAAACGCTTTTAAAACGGGCGTCCGCCGCCATACAAAGTATGGCGGATGTTGACGCCCCGTGGAGGGGCCAGAGATGGCCCCTTCGTGCCGATCGCGGCGTTGCTGAATGCCTCGAGGTCGAGGCATTCAGCAACGCTTTTTGGGTGCAGAAAGCGATAGTAGATCGCTTTCTGCACCCGTTTAAAGACGTGCCGGTCCTGGCACGTCAATTGTCGTAAAGCACATGCTTTTCCGTGCCGTGCCAGGACCGGCAATTGTCATTAAGGGGTTAAAATATGTCCCAGGGAAATATGTTGTTTATTTACAAACTGCACTACTGGCAGTTTGCAAAACATGGTAAGGGTCCCTGGGGCGGAGCATCTGGAAGAGCAGGGAGGGCCAGTGCTCCAACAGCACTACTTGCTGTTTTGATCCAGTCCAGAGCCTGTATTCTGGACAGGAGCTCCACAGGTGTGGACTAAGTAACAGCTCACCTGTGGCTGATTAATTAGCAGCCAGAAGGTTAAAGGGATTGAGCCTGATTCAGAGAGAGAGACCAGTGTTATTCCAGCTGGGAGAGCTGAAGAACTGAGGAGTGGGTTCTCTCTTAAAACCATTTTTGATGATAACTTGTGAATGTTTGGAGCTGTTTTTACTAAGCAAGTGCTCAAACAAAGACTGTTATCCTGTGCTACTTATAAACGGCTGCTGTTTATTCCTTTAAAATAAACATTGAAGCTGAGCTGGATGTGTCCTGGACTTCATTTACCCTAGAAGACTGTGGTTACAGCCAAGATCCTTGACAAAAATCCCAAGGAAAAGGGAGGCCTGTCACAATACCTTTTAAGTTTTCATGGCAACAACTTTTTTACCGGAATTAACTCTGTCAAAGTTCTGGGCTACCGCAGTACTAAATGGTGTATCTATTTACATTTATTTACAGATTAATTAAACACATATGTACAGATGTACTGTCACGATAAATGTTTGTCACAATTGTCAATGGTGGTCTGTTTATGTGATAGCACCACCATTGTCACTGCCTGTTCCCTGATAAACTTTCTTCTGATAGACTGTCTGTGCAGACAGGGAGATTTCAGGACAGACAAGCAGTGGAAATGGGAAAAGTTAAAACAGAAGACCTCACCATATCTTACAGCTGAAAACTAGGGAGCTCATATGCAGCTGCACCCTGCCTATTTTCTTATAGCACTAGAAACATCTCCTTCTAGTTAGAAGAATGACACTGCTGATCACACAGGATACTCCAACCATGGCTAGGAGCCACTGAGCAAGCTAAATATCAGAATACCTCCCACGAGCAAACATACCCACTCGGGTAACAGTTATCCACACACTCAGTTAAAAAATCATCATTTAAGTAAACGCAAAATATTCTCCCAATATCCTTATAAATTGCATCTGTTGCTAAAAGGTGAAAAATGTTAGCAGATGTATTGAAGTAAGCCCTTAGCTCAGAGCATTTAAAGAACCCATGCATCCTCTCTATGGTCTCATGATGACAATGAGCTCACCTGGCATGCATCGACCCCTCCTGCCATGACACCAGCGCACATCATCCCCGACAGCATTTTATTACCATGAACAGCAGGAGACTGGCATTGTGTGTTAGGGATTATTGGTATAAGGGCTTCCTGAAGGAATAATGCATATTCATCCGCCCCTGAGGATAGAAATGTATGAAGAAATGATCACTTAATTGTGGAAGTACAAAATGTACTGACTTTAGTCATTACTTGCTTTATAGTCTTACTATTAGTTCTGGTATCTCCTTACCATGGTACTGGTGGCCCCACCCGACCACTGTACATTGCTTCACTCTGTCAGCCACATTTTGAGGAAGACAAATAGGTTGCACAAATTGTGTGAATTCAGCACAGGCATCTGTTGTTGACTTCAGCCTCACAAGAGCTTGGAGAGAAGAAAAGCGCATGGTGAAAATTGTATAACTTGGAACATCATTTGCACAGGTGTCTCTGAAGGGGCTTGGCAGAATCTTTCATGGGGTCTTGTGCAAAAATTCTAAATTCTATACCTAAAAATATGAAGTGAGCCCATTCAGTTGGAATTGTTCTTGTACCTAATACCACTGCAATTGGATTAAGCAAATCCAATGTTTTTTATGAATTCACTGGGTTATGGCCCACCATAATTTGATAATTACGGTATATAATTGCCTGTGAGAAGGAAGTAAGAGTGAGTCAAGTGGGGTGCAGAAATTGGGCTTGTAGCAACAAAGAATGAGCTACGTACTGACTATAGCAGAACATCTGAATAACATGAAAAGATGGCTGTGCAGCTTAATCATTTGAACATTGGGGCTTACATATGTTAAGTGATTCTGCTGAAAAGTGGTTTTATCACCATAGCAACCAATGGCATCGTCTAATCAGCAGAAACATTCTGCATATGTCTATGGCGATAAGACCACCTTCCAAAATGTGTACCAGAAGCACTTTAAATAAACAAGAGCACATTCAATTCTCGCGTCTTACCGAGATCATGCTGAAAGGTATCTTCACTATACTTCTCATGGAGGATATATCTCTCCACTTGGAATGTCCTTGTCCGTGTGTCTGTTGTGTTGAACAAGCTCTGCCCTAATACCACAGTGATCTCCTTCACATTTGGCCTACAAAAATATTTTTAAAAACAATTAAATGTACTATTCAGAAATGTTGAGGAGTATATTCAAAATAATCATTTGCGTGCCAAGTTGTGATTTAGTAATGGACAGTACTGTTTACTATTCAATAGGTTTAAATATGTAGCACTCTGGGAAAACATTGAGAAGAGCCTAAAAGGGTAACAAAGATTTAAGTATAATAACGAATAACAATAAATGAAAAATTAAAATGAGCTTCCTCGGATGCTGTGCTCCATTGTATAGTTTAGAATGTGATAATACCTGAGGTCTCTGTTGTTTTATTGTCTGTTTTACGTGGATAATGGAAGTTATAATTTACTTCAGATACAATGTAGTGGTTTATGTAATATTAATCGTTCAAAATGAAAATATGAATTTAAAATGCTTTCACTTTTGAACAGCATTCTGCTTAGTTCTCCTTTGGGAGAAGTAACATTTAAAAGATTGTCTTCTTCTCTTCAGTTGAAAGAAGAGCCGCAGTTTTGCAGATTCTGATGATGTTATTTTTTCAAAGTTCCCTTTTGCTGACTGCTCTGAGGAAATTCAAAAAGTGTTCTAATATTCCACTTGCTTGTAGCTTCTAAACAGCAGAGGAGGACTGGGCTTGTTCCGCCCATCCAAGTGGCCCATTGACAAAAAGCCAAAAAACACATTTGGCAGACAATACACTCAATGAACATTATCCTGTCCATCTCAAAATATGTTTACGGAAAGGGAGCGCATAAAAGCTGAACATAAAGGGTCCAGTATATGTCATTGCATCTATGTGTACTAAAACACAAAAAGGCATAAAGTCTTAAATCCTGAGCAGCCCATAGTGGGCAATTGTGCCCCCACTCCACTTCCCAGGGCTCGACTGCTAAGTAGAGTAAGAAGCAGCACTATGTTCAAAAATGAAAACAAAATCTAATGAAAGCGCTCCGATTTATCACCTTGACAAATCTGCCCAAATCTTATAGCAGCTATTAAATATGGTATGCCAAGCAACACAATGTGAAGAGTTATATAAACAGAGTTTGGGAATGGATTATCTACAACATGAATACTTATGAGGCTGGATCGATTTGACTCCTCAAACGCCACTGACTGTACGTTCTTAATGTCATCTTCTGAACTTGGCAACTCACAGAACTATCCAGTTATAGTTATAGCAAGTTGACATAGTACTATATAAAAGTCATATGGCTTACACATTTGGCTCTAGTGTATATCCATGCTACCTCAGATATAGACAGAAGATCCTCACCGTTGTTCTAAACAATGAGCTGCAGTTAGAATCCAGCAAGAGGAGATGAGTGACCCACCACAGAAGTGACTGCTGATATACAGAGCTGCTACATAAGGATGGGATGCAGGAAGCGCAACGAGTCCCCCTACAATGCGTGGGGTTATAGAAGGAGTTTTCTGAAACTTCTTCTCACAGCTTGTTGGCATGCCTCTGCTTCTGTCCATCTTGGGGGTTGCATTTTGTGGGGGATCATATCTGCTGGTTGAAGAGGTTGGTCCTAGAGAAGGGGTTTCTGGTTTACTGGTCTGTGGTTGTAAAGTGCTAGCTGGGAAAACACAGCAGAAGTTTAGTATTCACATGGAGATATACCATGTCCTTCCCATACAATGCAATTAGAAAATGGTGTTATATACACACAGTCTAAAAACAAGCAGGAGACTTCTGTTCATAGGGTGTTCATGCCAGTTTTGTCTTGTGGCTAGGAAGCAGCAAGATCGGGCCTCTGATGACACTCTTGAGTCCTCACTCCCCTTTCTCCCCCGTCGGTCCCTTCTGGCGTACTAACTATAGATACCCGTACATGACAAATAACACTTGCAAAACACTACATATGGAGGTATTCCCGGTGTGGTTTTAGGTGTCCCTACAATTATTATTGTTCTGCCACTAAAGTCGAATATATCAATGTTTTCCAGCTTTCATTTTGTTTATAATTGTATCTGTTACCAGTGTGTATTGTACCTGTGATCGCATTGCACTTTGGGATGAGACAATGTTCCCAACTCAGTCTCTCTTTAATTAGTATGAAGCACCAAGGCTGTGTATCTCCATCAGGATTCCTACAACACACAGAGTAGATCCGTAGGTAATGTGTTTCCCTAAAGTAACATCTACTAGTTATTATAGTAACATTTTAAAAATGACTCCTGGAGTAAGACGGGCTTATCACAGTTGTGAAAGCCAAGCGGACTGTTCCCAAGCAACTAATGACCATGAATAGGAGGTAGGAAGAAAAACTTTAAAGAATATAATTTATTCTAATAAGTACCTGCAATATGGATGTGGTCCAATGCCATAGTCCTTTGCTTTAAAGCCACTGTAAAGGGAAACCTCGTGATGAATTATATCAGAGTCCCAAGGCAAGCAGGATAGTCCTGTCACTGTTACACTGGCAGTGCCCCTGTAGCTGGTTCCATTTCCGCTGTAACATATTTCACTGGGACCTGAAAAAAGATATTTCCTCATCCGTTCTCAAAATAATTTCCATGACAGTTTGGGCATTCAGTAGTACTAGCAATAATGTTTCCAAAAGCTGCATTTAGCAATAGACATGTTCACAAATGCACATTCTCCAGCAACCCTAATTCCAGTATTTGGGTTTTTCCCAGCTTCTTTGAATGTACTATCCAGTTCCATCACATCATATCTATTTGCCATATACATATATTTAAAAGTCACTTCTTTTTTCCAAGTGAGACAGTACCCAGTATTTTTTTTTATTATTTAATTGTATTTTTAACCAGACAATCTGCATGCTCTTTTGGCATGGCTTTTCAGTTTCTGCTACTTACAGAGCTAATTTCTTAAAAAAAAAATAAAGAACAACTGATTCCTAGTATATGTCAAAACTTACGTATTTCACAGTGAGGGCCTATATGTCCCTGGACACAGCCGCACACTGTGGTCCTCTTATCTTGAATGCAGTGCCCTCCATTGAGGCATGGGTTTATGGCACAAGCTGCAAAACCAGAGCACATAATATAATACAAGCAATGAACGAGGCAATAAGGAAGCATCATAAAACTATTTTCAGTTACCTTTCCCTTTTGTTGGCTTACAAATGCTCCCCTTATGACCACATGTACATTCCTCTAGGATGGGAGGTGTGTATCTCAGCCATTTCTCTTTAGGCTCAAAGTACTGTTGAAGTTTTTCATCAAAACACTTATCTAAAGGAAGAGGAAGAAGAATTGTTTAGGAACAGCCTAATAAGAGTTTCAGTTGAACTGGATTGGAGTGTGACACTCAGCCTACATCACAACTGTGAATGTTTGGGATGTGAGTGAACGAGCAGGCTAGCCCAAGAAAATGTTTTACCTTTTACTCTAGACAATCAACCCCGCTCATTAATTGTTTGTCCCTTGGCTTCTCATATGGACTTCATTTAAAAAACTGTTTCATTACATTAATTGCACTCTATAGAATGCCAAGCAAAAAATTCACCTATCAGATCCGTGATTTTATTCTTTTCCCTAAAGGTCACATAAAAACTACAGAGGAACTTTTTTAGGCATTTTTGCAGTTTCTATGGCAACAGCCAATTCGTGCCTTTTTTCACATGCCACATCCATGTTCACAGAGTTAAAGTTTTTCAGGATTAAATAATTATTTTTAGGAAACATTTGGGTGTTCAGCACCAATAAAAAATTAAGTTTCAGATGCTGTATTATGAAGGTGATTTACATAATTATACATTTTTCATTGTAATAAGTTTACTTAGAGGTATATTTTCTGAACAAGTTTACAGGTGAGCTGAACACTTCACAAGATCCAAAGTTCAATGAGCTTGTCTTGCTGGAAGGGTTAAACTGGCCCTGTATAATGCATAGCCCTTCTTGGAAGAGGCTTACCTGGGTGAGCCATTCATAAAGCATAGAATAATGCTGAAATGCTCAACTTTCCTGAAAACTCCTTTAGTGAATTGACCCAATTATATTTAATAAAGCAAGTAAGATGCGCTTTAGCTGTTAAGTCTCACCTATTTGGCAGTGGCGACCTGTATAGGGTTCTTTGCATACACAATGGTAACCTTTTAACTTGCTCTCACAAACACCTCTGGGTTCACATGGATCATCATCCTCACAGTGGTCTGGGAATACAGAATTTGTAAAGACAGAATCTAAGAAGTAAGCCAGGTTTATGGTTGCAATGAAACTCATGCAATACACATAACACATGTTATCCATGACAATGCGAGCTGCATGAAGAAAGGACTCCACATGATGTAAGAGGGAGGGAAAGCTGTGGGATTGGGAAAGAGATAGGACGATTTGGGGCTGTGAAATAGGGGCAGCTGATGCAGAATGAGGACTTTGAAAGGGGCGAGAGCTTAGGGAGAGGGAAACTATGATGGGGAGAGAGAGAACTGTTTGAGGGAGAGAAGGAGAGCGTGTGTGCATGAATGTGTATGCAGTTAGAGAGTTTGTGTATGTATATGGTGTTAGTGTATGTCGTTAGCATGTGTGTGTGTCAGTATATGCTGTTAGAATGTGTGGGCGTATTACCATATTGTGTCTAGTTATTAATGTATAGTGTGAAAGTGTGTCAGGGGTTAACCTAGGGTTAGTGGAGCATGGGAGAGGGAAAGAGAGGGTGGGAGAGAGAGTGTGGGTATGTAATTGTATGATGTTAAAGTGAGTGTGTGCATTAGTGTATGGTGTTAGAGTGAGTGTGGGGGTGTAAGTGTATGGTGGTATAGTGAGTGTGTGTGGGAGCAACTAAGGTCATTCATTTGAGGGGGGTATATTTCACTGCCCACCTTCCAGCTACACAGGGCACTGTAGAGACACAGACATCCAAGTACTCCTGTAGTCTGTTGATGAATGGCCCTGCTTTGAGTAGGGAAGCCACAAGCACAAAGTTGAAAAGCAGCTGGGTAATGGTATATGGGACAAACTATAAATCCCACATTTATTAAATAATATGTACTATTACATGCATTTAGACGTTTGGTTGACGTGCACTTTAAGACATTTAAAAACAAGGAAAGCATGTCGAATGTAACACATTAACAATGAGAAATTTGAGAAAATTTTGGTACCTGTCACTTTGTGCTTCTCAATACAATATGACCAACGTTGGTCTAGATCATAATTCCGAGTGAGAGAGCACCTAAGAAACATAGTTGTCAAAAAGGCATAGTCAAACAATGAGATGGTATAATATAGCCTATCCTGCCAATAAAAGTCCAAAACTAATTCCTAATGCTAATACCAGTATATGACTTTTATTTAATTAGTTTAATGTGAAAATTGCCCAGGGGCCTTTTGATTTCTAGTTACACCCCTGCCTATCCTCTTCTAAAGATGTCAGAATCATGTTACCCAAAGGAGAGGAGTTCACTGATTATGTTTCCTGCAGAGAGGCCGAGGTCTGTTGGACAATGTTGTGTTTGAAAGGATAATCCAAAAACACATAGAGAGAGAAAAAGAGAGAGAAGTGATAGGAGAGAAGAAAGATCAAAGAGAAAATAAAGATAAAGGAAGTAAGAGGGAGAGAGATAAAAGAAAATGGAAGAAACATAGGAAAACAGGAAGAGAGAGAGAGAGAAAAAAAAGAAAGATAGACAAAAGAAAAGATGGGAAAGAAAGAAGAGGAAAGAGGAAGAGAAAAAAATAGAGGGAGAAGGAGACAAAGCGGCAGAAGACAATAGAAAGAGGAAGGAAAACATTTTGTGTACATAACCTATATAGTGTTCAACATGCAGCCTTACCACGGTTTAGGTCCATGCTTCCCTCTTCTGATACAAGATCTGTATACCATACGGCCATAAATGAATGGAAAGTGACACAGCTCCCCACTCTCTGTTAGAACTGTGTATGGACAATGGATTCTTAGACACTGATATACTAAGACACAGAGGACAGAGGATGTATATTGCCAAATAATGTTATGTCTCACCAAGTGCAGACTCATGTTTCTTTTCTTTGGGTTTCTGTATGGTAAATAAAACATAGAATGTCCCATTTAAAGTTTAAAGTAAACAATCAAAGCAAATATAGAAACACTGTTGCTTTTTGTTCCGGTGAGATGGCAGAATATTATTTGCAAACAGGCCAGGACAAAAGCAAGGATAAATCAATTTTAATTTCTTCTTTGGTGAAACACCCAGCGTCGTGCTTGGTAAGTGGTATTCTGCTAGCGACTGTCTACAATACACAAATCTACGGCAAACTATTTAAGATCTTTACATATAATACAGTGGAAAACCGCACTTTGGTATCTATTGCTCATTACTCACATGGTTAAACACAGTTCGATAAGTCTTGCCTGTAACTTCTGTGTAATCTCCTTCTCAGTGTTATTCACACCATATCAAAAAAATTACTTTAAAATCTAAAAATGACCGTTCTTATCTAATTTTGGGTTGTTTTTTTTTAGAGGAAACTTAATAAACCCCAGACTGTTTGCACTCACGTGTTTGGCCTGTGTAACAACCAGGATAACAAGCAGGGAAAACAGAGAGAAGAGATTCATGATGTCCACAGGAGGCGATTAAAGCAAACTCATAAAGACAAAGGTTATAAGTGGGAGAGGGACTGGGTTGTACGTGGGCAAAAAGGGCATTCACCCCTTACCTCTGCTCTACAGTGCAACTCCTCTGAGGGCGAAGGGCAGAGCTACCCCAGAGCCATTGGAGTAGCCAGGCATATTGATCAGCTCCTGATTTAGGGTTCCAGTTTGTAGTAGCAATTTATGATTAACTCTCTGACTGCAGTGCATTAACCTCATGTCATCACCGCTTCCCAACTGATGTATGGACATATATTTATAGTAAAAAAAAAAAAGGATCATATTAACAAATCAATGTTCAAAACAAAATGAAAGCTTTGGTGCAGGACCCATTTATATACAGACACATATATACAATGTTATGTATGAACAGTAAATTAATCTGTATTCTATATCATCACTCTAAGTCTCCTAATATATTCTCAATCCTCTGCAACCTCTAAAAACACCATATATTATATGAAATCCAATTGTAAACTTCTGTTTGAAAAAAGATTTTTTTAAAACGACATATTAAAAGTTTTAGATAAAGTATAACTAAAGTTGTTTTTAAGTAGTCTTGTCTGTTTTGATATGCACCTTCCAGTACGTTTCAGCAACTAGGTTTGGTGATATAGTTGGCTTTTTATAAAGACCCATTTTAAGGGATAGTCTAATATCCCTGAAACCTCCATAAACGCTGAATGCATATTAAAGAACTAAATCGCACAGATTTTTTTCCCTACGATAGGTGATCCTAAGTATAGGAGACAAGACATTAGATATTCCTTTAGATATGGATCTGACAATAGAGTGGGCCAGGAATGGTTCACGATCTGTTTAACCGAATCCCAACCAGCATCATATGCATATCATATGCATATGTAACTATACAAGATATGCTATTATCAGAACATTCAATATCTTTGTACAGTATGTATGACATACACTCTCAGGCTGTCTGTGTTTTTAAAAACAATCTGATATGTTTGTATAATTACGCCTTGCTCTCAAATATTGCCTAATAGGTATGCTCTGTATTACACAAAATGATCTGGGCATCATATGACCTTATCTGTATTTTTTAAATAATATCCTGACTGTATAGATAACTTGGGTATCTTAACAGACAGTGATGTCGCATATAGAAACACCAAAATTTAAAGATGGCTTCCAATAGACAGCATGTCAATCATCGGGATTTTGATACTTATTATTGAAGTATTTGTCCAAGTGCATGTTAATGAACTTATTATTTGCCTTTTTTCTTTTGTATTTGTTGGGTTGTTTTTTTTTTTTGTTATTGTATTTTGATTTTACATTTATGAAGACTATGTTTTCAATCGCGATTATTTCTGGGGCAAGCTGTATTTGTTGTACATTTGTTTTATTGCAGTTGTATTAAGTATGGGATGAAGAATCCCCAACACTTTTTATGCACTGTAAGTATTGTTAAGGTGAGCATCACAGTACAAAGCTTTTAAAATATTGACTTCCACGGCGTACATTGTAGAACTTTACTTGTACCTAACTTAACCTCAGCGCCAAATCACCAATGCTACTAAACTACCTCATTTTCTTTTCCTATGGTGATTAAGGAAAGTTTTTAACTAAGATCTGGCTTTTCTAAATGCCTGTTTATTATTAGGGACAATGTTGTCATAAAGAAGAATTTTCTTGGCACATGTATGAAATAAGGAACCCTGCAAAGTTCTTATCAGCACTTCAAGTTATTTATTTTTAACTTTTTCTTTGGAAAGAACATGCCAACTGTTTATTATGACAATTATGAAAAACACTCAAAGCCAGATAAGCTTTGGGTTCATAAATCCAAATGTTTACCAAACCCATGCAATCTTGATAACAGCTGGTTAGTTTAAGACGAAGCCGTAGCTTATAACCAGGAGATATAGAGAAGGGTTTGTAAGCAGATGGGAACCAATCAGAATAACAAGAGATCAGATACTGCACATGGAATATATAGACTCTAAATTCTAAATGCAAGAGCAGGGAATATGATCGCAGACCACAATATTATGTGATAGTGTACTGCACACTGCTGTATCCTCTGTAACATTAATCATGCTAGGATTTGGCTTCCATAATTTACTTCTGACTCAGGACCCTCTGTGATCATTGGAGAATTAGCTTGCAGTCTGGGCCTCTACCTCCCTCTTAGCATTGACACACTGGGATCTTGATATAATGGGATGGGGCATAGAGCTCCTGTATCTCCCCTTCCTGACACAGAGCAGCACACAGCTCCCGACTGCTGCTGCCTCTGCTCAAACATGCAACTTTTGCAAGTTCCCTCCAGATTCCCCCTCCTTTTCCCACAGACATATGTATGATGTTCTATGGCAAAAGGAGAAGAGGGGAGTGATGGGCTCTTCAGCTTGTTTCTGCATCACACATACTCTTGACACTGGAGGGGGGCTCATATGCCTACCTGCAGAGCAAACTACTTGGCTCTTCTTTCCGTGATGACATTAGTCTGTCCTTGAAAGAAAGCTTGCCAGTAGCACAGATGGGTCATGGCTGGGTTTAATCGTGTACCCAGATGCTAGGGAGGAATGCATTGGGAGCATGTGAATGCGCACGCTCTCCACCTGTGCGTATGCAGATTATCTGCTTTAATTGCAGACTGATGTTGAACCAGCTCTGCCTTGTACTTGCGATGTCTCCTCCTGAGTTGCCTTCTACTGCTGCTCAGAACTTGGCACTGCCCGTACCGACCACCTGCACCTGCCGCGACCATCGCCGCGTCTTACCTGCGGGAGACCAGGGGTGTGCACGCGGCTCCACCACGAGGCTTCAGCAAAGGTCTCGATGGACTGACACACATGCACGCCTACTGCACGGAATAAAGCATGTACACCTACTCCCTCTACAGGGAGGAGAAAAGGCGTGAGGCCGCGCAAAATGTCATCCGTTTGCGCCAAAGCGCTATAAAAATGCACCATAAAAATGCACCAAGCACAACACTCATTGCTTGGTTATACCAGCTCCCCTATGGTTGTGTCCTGCTGTCCTCCTGTCCCTTTTACCTGTATCCTGTTCCTGTACCGCTCCATTAATGCCTGTTGTCACGGTCAGGACTACTTGCCAAGCCGTGACTGTGTGGAGGGCGTGGGCATGAAGGGGTTAATAGCACCAGGCCTCTGGATTTACTAACTTCACCCCTTAACAAGGCATAAATTACACCAAATTAACCCCCAAATCCTGCCTGTATCCCCCCAGGTAGTCTGCCACCACTCACGATTTTGATACCGGATTCGTGAGAAATCCGAATTAGAACCTTTATCTCTATATATATATATATATATGTTAGCTCTGGTATTTTGACTCCTGGACAGTCTTCTGACTTTGAATGTTTGTCGCCTGCCATAACCCGTGCCTGTTTTACCGTTTACGAGATTGTTGCTGCCTGTTATACCGTTTACGAGATTGTCACCGCCTGTCCTAATCCGTGCCTGTTATACCGTTTACGAGAGTGTCGCTGTCTGCCCTGACCCGTGTCCTCCTTATCAGCATACGTACTGTTCCTGCTTTGGGTATCCATTACCTAACCTTCTACGCTGACAGCACCCTTGGTCCATCTGCTGGGGATGCCTCTTCTTCTTGTTTGTCCTTTTCCTCTCGGTGGCCAAGAAATTGGCCTCTTCTGGCTTGAAGCCATCTTCCTAGGTTTTCTTCCAGGTCTGTTTCTTTCTTCTAACATCACCGTCATGATGTCCTTATCTTCTAATGATGCATGGATTTTTTTATTCACAACTTCATTCTCTTCACACGATAACTCCACAGACAGCAGTTCTTTTCTCAGCTCCTCCGCCGCCACTTCGTCCATCTCACAATCTGGACAGCAATAGCAATGAAGAAGATCCAAGCAGCTTCTCATTCTTCCTGTCACACGGTCACAAAGCCTGTTCAGCAGCTCTTCCCTGGTGCCACCCACGGCTTTTCTGTACAGAATTCTAGTAGGTGGCCATGGGCACTGCATTGGCGCCTCAAAAAAAGCATCTATTTGTACCTTATATTCCCGCAAAACCCAGAAACTTCTTATAAACATATATTTTATTATTAATTTATTATGAAGCTTTTACTTTTGACCTTTACACCAACTTACTAACCTTTCCCTAAAGTATGCATCCTGTACCAATATGCATATAGGCTTTTTCGCAAATCCTTCACATTTGGACCAGGTCAGGTAATGTTGACAGCTTGTGGGAAATTCTTTGTGTCATGGAAAGCCATCTGTCTGAGAAGTTCCCTGTGTTAATAACATCTCCTGGATATTTTATTCAGCTTTCAGTTGATTCAGGTGGAGACCTATCCATCTGGGGCATAACACCTATCTAAAGAGCTGCCGATCTTCTTGGAAAAAGGTACCATACAAAGAGTAAGAGCAACACCTGAATTTTCCCATGGATATGCTGTCTCTTCCTCAACGTGTAAGGGAAGCAGGGACCAGGTCAGGAAAGATTTCAATCCAACAAACGTTTAGCATCATGGTCTACATATCCATCTTTGTGTCATCTACTGGGTGCCTTGGCCCTTACTCTTTACCTGTGTTTAAAAGAGTAACTGCCACTTACCTTGTTTAATCAAAATTACTTAGCGCTTGTTTCCGATTTAACAATTGTTTTTTTCTTTTTTTGTTTTTCAATCGGTTATTGATGGTAATTAGTTTAAGATTAGCAGACTATTTTATTTCTGTGAAGTTAAATCCAGTGGCAGGTGGAGGCACAAACTGCATAATGAATTACATCCCTTTACCTGAACCCTCCACCATTATGCTTACGACTCCTTCTTATGCTTCCACCAAATGGGGCGGAATAACAGCAAGAAGGAGTAAGTGTGCAAATCGTAAGAACAGTAAACTGTTCTCTTCCATGGGCTTCATGTATGCTTTCTTTCAATGTGTAAATACTTACACATTTAAACAATATTGCATGTTTTGGACTCTAAAATGTATTTCATTAAAACAATTATTTTTTTCCTATATAGTTTATTTTCCAATTAAGCACAATTCCTCCTATGTCTATAAATATATTGCCTGATATGGGATCATATTCACACAATCTATAGAATTTGGTGTTCTGAAGATGGAACATTCTCCAGAAAGGAATCTTGTATCATAGGATATCGTGATGATGCGAAGTGTTTTTATGTCCACGTGAATGTTATTGTATGATTCCACTCCTCCCACTTATCACACATAGCCATGTAATACACCACAACCAGACTGCCCACTAATTGTGTTTTACACGGATTGCTACCGTTAATGTAACGCTCATATACTATTGTTGAGTTATTACGCCACCAGCACAATGACAGCTCGGCAAATAGCAGCTCTTACGTGACGGTATCAGACCAAATTACTTTCCCCTTCGCTTCAGTATCGTAAAAGATGCCTCACTCGGCGGTTCCGCAAACAGATAAGAGCTGTGAGAAATGGCATTCCGAACGTCCAATTAGCTTCCAGATAAAGATCTAGGTTCCGCCTATCTAAACTCTTCCCCAATCAGATGTCTAACCCTCAACGGTGCACACGATAATACGAGTTGTAGATACGGCCAAAAGAAAGGGTGCTGATTGAAAACTACAGCCAATGAGATGCGAGTCCGGGGGCGCGGCGGGCTCGTGATTGGCTGCGGTGAGTGGGTTCTGTCACTAGCAGCAGGGTGTTTGGAGTCTGGTGGAAAGTGAGTGGCCGCCCGAGGCTTGGAGCCCCTGGCCAGGCCGCCTTATGGAGCTCGAGAATATAGTAGCCAACACCGTGCTGCTGAAAGCCAGGGAGGGTACGTATGTGACTGTCATAGGGTAATGATACATGCAGATACCACGAGTCTTGTTAAAGTTATGTGTGTGTGTGTGTGTGTGTGTGTGTATCATGTCAAATATACAGGTTTGCTATATGACGTGTGTGTGTATTTATTGCATGTGCCCATACTGTGTGGAACAGAACTAGCTGTGCTGTTTTCTTTTATCACAGAAAAAAACTAATAAGGTGTGAGTATTGACTATGGTTGTACAGTGTGTGTGTATGTATATATATATATATATATATATATATGTGTGTGTGTGCGCAAAGAGGAATGTATAATATATGTGTATATGTCTATTGTGTGTGTCCAAATCCTTGTATAATTTCCAAAAGCAGCTTGCTTGGTTTATATCGGTAGGTATATTATACTGAGTCTCGCTTATATGGAAAGCATGACTGAGATTAAGGAGATAAAATTTAAAAAGATAATTAGCAGATCAGAGAGCTCTTCTGCATCTTACTAGCTAAGTGCCTCTAACTTTTTCAGCAACATAAATTATCCTAACGTGACCTCGGTTTAGCCAACAATCTCTATGTTTAATTCTGGGGCAAACTTTTCTGTAGCACACTGTGTATACTAATAACTTATCAAGCTTATGTATATATATATTAGTGTGTGTACTATGAGACTTATTGGATGGCGAAACGAAAGTATACCGATCACCTCGCACAAAACGATGCCTCTTAGGCCTGCGGTCATTTCCATTCTATTTGCATGTGAATTTGTTTTCTGATGTATGTGATTCTGCATGAGACGAGCACAGTCTGAAATTTCCATACATAAACACAGGCACTGCTTGCCTTTTTGGTGAACCAGGTGGCCGTTATATTGCTTTTTCCCCCTCTGCAGGTGGCGGAGGAAACCGGAAAGGCAAAAGTAAAAAATGGCGACAGATGCTACAGTTTCCCCACATTAGCGAATGCGAGGAGTTGAGGAGGAGCCTCGGTGAGTCCCATGGGTTTTAAGCACCCATATTATATAATAATTTTCTTGACGTATGATAATTGATAAACGTCCTGCCTTACCAAGCTGTTGGCTAAGATTATTGCATAGCTTCCGTTTGCCTTGGTGTTCTGACCACATCCTTTAAGGTTTCATAGTGAATCTGCTTATATAGAAGTTTATAAACTGGCGTAGGTGGGTTAAGTAACCCTTTACTGTGTTTTGTTGCTGCCTAGCTGCGCGGTTTCTGTGCAGGATATATAATTTACCCTGATCCGTGTAACTGCATGACCTTATGTCCTCAAAACTGGCTGTGTGCGAAAATGCCCCATGGCTTTCTGTGAGTTCTCAGGGCACGCTGTTTGTTATTCTAAATGTCAAAGTTGCATCTGTTTGCCTGGGCCTGTTCTCTCTAGCCTTTTGTTCTTCCTACACCAATGTGAATTCGTTTTAGCAGGCACATATATCCTGATCTTTTATTGGTGCGTTCTCCATTCCTATACATTTTTATTAATTTCTCATTTTTGTTTAATGAGCCCTTTTTTGTTCCCCTGTAGAAAGAGATTATCACAGTTTGTGTGACAAGCAGCCAATCGGACGTCTCCTGTTTCGTCAGTTTTGCGAAACCCGGCCCGAGCTCCTACGCTGCGTCCGATTTCTTGATGTCGTGGTAAGAGAATATGAAGTAGGTAACCTTGCACCTGAGTCACAGCCACTATGTGAATGACCTTAACTTTCGCTCTATTCTTTTATATCTGCGAAGGCTGATTATGAAGTTTCGCCTGATGAGAAGCGCAAAGAATGCGGGAAGCAGCTGATTGAGAAGTATCTTAGTAGCGAGGTAAGAGAGAGTAAGATCATTGAAGTATTGTGTTGTTTGTCTCCCTTGACATTATCTTCAACCTGTCACTCAGCACTGCCCTTCTGTGGCTTTTAGAGAAAGTTTTGTTGAGCTGAAATAACTCTCTTCACCTTGTGTTAGAGAGAGCCAGATAAGTGTTTCTTGTGCAGGAATTAATGGATTTAACTATAAATTGTTTCTGAAACATTCTTTTATACAGCAAGGCTAATATACATAATGTTCTTGAAATATTGAATAACCCATCACAAATTCTTGAAACTTTGTAACTGATGTAATTTTCTCTATTGAATCATGTATTTTTTTAACTTTCTTTTATGTATCTTTTTTTTTTTTTTTTTTTTTTCCTTTCTATATATAAACATATTTTTTTCTATATCAGACGGTCATATAGTAACTTTAAAATAGTTGTGTATGATTTCACTTTTGATTTCAGTTCCTGAAAATAAAACTATGGACCATTTTATTCCATCATATTTACTTCACAATGTTCTGCTGTGATTTATTTAGAAAGTCACCTGCTGGCTGCCTCCAGCCATCTAAGTCAGGCAGATGTGCCGAAGATAGATATAGATATATAGAAATACTTTGTTTTGGGATGATTGCAGTACTCTCGGTAGCTTAGTTGTAAATAATTCACAATGGCGCACATTGCTTGCTAGTGTTCCCATCCTGACACTGCTTAGGCAAGCCAGAAAGTAAAGTACAATACAACCAAAAGACCAACGCATAAAACCGACATATTTAAAAAGCATAATGTCAGCATGCTGGAGGCAATGTTCACTAGTGTAGTAGTCCTTGTTTGCACAAGTAGTTCTTGTATTTGTTACACTACTTTGTCAAGGATAAAGCATTATTGTCGAATAATCTCTATTTCTGGACTTTGTATGTGTCTTGTTGAAAGCTGCACCCGGGCAACTAAGTATTATTAATGCAGAAAAGTTGTGTGTGTGTCATTATTACATGGAGACAGTGCATTGTGAGGAGGGGGCATGAGGAGTAGGGCAGAATGACATATTGGTGATTTTATCTGATTTTTATTCACCATCACACGGTGTTCTGTTCAAGGTTTTACTTCCCTTTCCTTCTCCTCACCATTAATTGGGGAACTGAGATGACTGAATTTTAAAGACAGGGAAGAAAATGTCTCTGTTTTGTTTTTGGTGACTTTTGCACTCAATTAGTGTGAACTATTCAGTAACTAAGGTTAGCAGTTTCTGCAAAGAAATGAGAGCTGGACCTTTGGCTTTGGGGTTTAATAAATGAACAAGTTCTTCTATTGGACCTTCTTTTCCAGAGTGAAGATTACATTCCAGAAGTTCCTGAGCAGCTGGTCAGTGGCTGTGTGGAGAGCCTAGAAAGTGAACCGTTCAAGGAACTTTTTAAAGACTGTTCAAAGTAAGTAGTGGGCTGTGTGCAATGATTCTATGTGCTGTCTAATGTGTCTGCATCACAATGTGCTTGTTCTTCATTCCACCTAATAACCAGGCTGCCGTGATAGAGATATTGGTTGCTAGGTGTTTGCCATATCTTATGTCTTATCTTGGTACATGTGTGCCTTTGTTTAAATCCATGTGTGGCCCTTTCTGCAGGCTTGTCCATGACTTCCTGAGCATGGCCCCATTTTCTGATTACTTGGACAGTGTCTATTACAATCGCTTTCTGCAGTGGAAATGGCTTGAGAGGTAAGCTGACAACACGATGGCCTGTGTGTGTATGAATTCCTGGGTTTTGTGAAACGCCAGATGATTGAATACATGATTTACCCCTCTTTGCCTTAGGAGCCCAGCTACAAAGAACACATTTCGACAGTACAGAGTTCTTGGCAAGGGAGGCTTTGGAGAAGTAAGAAATCTTCTTGTTTTGTTTTCCCTCTCCTTGTGAACATGTATTTTCCTCCAGTCTATCAGTTACTCTCAATTACCTTCTTCACTACTTATCACAGATATATTGTTTGCCTGCTTCCTAGCGAAACACACCGCCTATTCTTATCTAGATGAACTGTGAATGTCTTTTCCTGAAGTTAATTTGGTTCTTCATCTATATAAAAATGGATGGCCCTGCTTTAAGTCACAGTTTGACCACGGTGGTGTTTCTTCTGTCTAATTTGGTCATGAGCATAAATGCATATATTGTATGAGCAAATATGTTACTGTCTTCATATTGTATGTGGTTTAAGATTTTCAGAAACCCAGTCCTGTAAGGACTTAACTTTCTGAATAAGGTTTATTTGTATATGTATAGTATAGAATTCTGAGTCAAAACATGGTAATCAATGAACTCGAAAGGCTAAAAATGTAATCTGACAAATACACAGATCTTTAAAACTCAAATGCAGAAAAAATACATGATAGCCAATATCAATAAAAACAGACTTAAGCTTATGTTCCTAAAACAAGAAAATGGAAAGGTAAAACGGAGATGGCGGCACTGTGGTCTACCACGATGTTCCAGTCCTGACCTAATTAGCGTTTCCCATTAGTTTCTAAACATGTTTATTTTATACATGGAGAAAGTTAATTGCATAGTCTAGAACTCAGAGCTCATAATACCAAAAATACATTTATAGAAGCACTTCTTGTACTGGACAAATCCCTTGCTGATTTTAAAAGCAGTTAGGCTGTGTCTTTTTTGTTTGTTTGTGGGGGGTTTTTTTTGTTTGTTTTTTACGCTTTCCTCTTGTTGTTTAGTCGGTGCCATTGTCCTTTCAGCAAACCTGTTACAAACATTCTGCCAATCATTGGAAAGTTGAGAAGCCAAGCAACTCTGCAGAGTTTCACATAGAGATAACTTAAGTTACCAAGAGTTGACACAGCTAAGCCTCTGCTTTCATTCTTGTATATATGTTTTTCAAATCATTTTAAGATGTTTGAGAATGTATAAAAATATAAATGAAGAACAGTAAAAGGTTTCCTTCTGTCTAAATATTGACCAAGTAAAGCTTTTTGCTTTTCGAAAAAAAGAAACCGGAATTAAATTAATGTTGATTTGGAAAACCAGCATGGCAAACATGTATGCTTTTGGTAATACCGTATTTGCTCGATTATAAGACAAGGTTTTTTCAGAGCAAATACTCTGAAAAATACCCCTTTGTCTTATAATCGAGGTCGTCTTCTAACCAGACCTCAAATAGAGGTCTGACTAAGATTCAGATCCCTTGCAGCGCAGATCCTCCTGTCTGGTAAGCTTAGCTGCTGCCGGCCCTTACACCGGGGCTTCTATCACTGAGCGCCAGCGATTTCTCTTCTCTGGCAGCCGGCGAACGTCTGCAAGATGGTTGCAGACAACTCCAGTGTCGCATGACTTTCCGGCGCTCAGTCGTAAAATCCCCGGCGGAACCAACGGTGGCCTCCGCCCGCTGCCCCCACTAGACACCAGGAAGTCGGGGGGGGGGGGGTTATAAGGGGGGACACGGCTTTTCTGGAGGCAGAGTGCTCCATGATATGCCTTATACCCCCTATATGACTCTCTGCCGCCAGAAATGCCTT
This sequence comes from Sceloporus occidentalis, assembly GCA_023333645.1. Classification (NCBI taxonomy): domain Eukaryota; kingdom Metazoa; phylum Chordata; class Lepidosauria; order Squamata; family Phrynosomatidae; genus Sceloporus; species Sceloporus occidentalis. The sequence goes on from JALMGF010000028.1 coordinate 2,171,126, forward strand.
ATACTCCCTAAATGCCACTCTGGCATATAGGGAGTGAAAACCCATATCATGGGGCAGAGTGGCATATAGGGGGGTATAAGGCAAGACTGGGGGCAGATGTGCGTAACGGGGAGGGCAGGTTAGCAAATAAAAACAAAGAATATTTTCTCAATTATAGCTTTTTTTTTTTTTTTAAATATGAAAAAATGGGTTACATGAATTATTTACTAGTAAAACTTTTTTCCTATAGGGTGATCTTATTCAGGCTCCCCCCTTTAATATTCAGATTTTGGGGGAGTCGTCTTATAATCGAGCAAATGTGGTATATTTAAATAGTTTGATTTGTTTTTCCTTATTTTTGTTTGTATTTTCCAAAATGTGGATCTGTAGCTTTCCCCAAATCCTTAATTTTACAGTTTCTTACACAAAACAGACCTAAGTAACTATTTGCGTATTAAGATATGTACTGAAAACCCACATTATGTAAATATTATGGAGAACATAACCTTTGACGGTTTGGAAAAACGACTAATTTTCTTGTGATAAGCTTTTATGTTGCTGCACTTTAAATCAAGTTCAGTGATATAAGGAAAGTGGCGTTTGCTAATATGACAGCCTGAGACCCTGATGAACCTTGTCTTAAATTAGATCACTCTTGTGCTTCCACTATATAACCCATAACTTAGCTGATCATGCATGACTGCTTCTGCCAATGTTGTAACAATTGGAGAACGTTGAAAGGCTATTTCCTTTTTACTAAATCGAGAACACAGCATACGTGATTTGGCTATGGTTCCACTTTTTTTGGTACGGGTAAGAGACGATTTCGCTTTTCTGACGTTATGGTTCCAGTTAAGGTCAGGTTTTGAGTACTGTAGTAAGGTACCTGCCAGGACACTTTTAGTGCTGCATGGACAAATGAAACACAGAAAACCCTGCTCATATTTAGGGGTCTTACTATACAGTAGCCTTCCCTGACTACCAATGAACTGGCCAGCTAAGCTGGTTCCCAGCATAAAATATAACAAAATAGACTTCTAACAGACTCTCAAAAGTTGTCTCTCTTACCAGCCCACCTTGGAGCCCACACCGGAACTCAGGTACATCTCCTGCTCCTTCCAAGATGTACACAAAATACAGTGGGCTGTTCTCAGTCAAAGAGGCTGCTTCCTCCACCCTGCATTTATCTCGCAGTTCAGAGTTAAACCTGTTTGCAATCTCCTGCTTACATAGAAGCCATCTTTCACCCTGTCACAGTACTTATTGACATAAGTATTGAGACACACCATGATTTGATTAGCTACAGATGTCAAGAAGCCAATTGGTTTGCAGATGCATATATAATATGTGACTGAATAGAGTAGTGGTTAAGTGATGTTGGAGACTGGGGTTTGAATCCCAGCTGGAGGCTGCCTTGCCTTCCAGTAAGGGTTCTTGGGCAAGACTCCTTAATACATAATGGCTAGCTTAATAATATGAGAACATAACCCAGATGAAAAGAGACCCACAGGGGACCTAGAAGAACAGCAGCAGAAGTTGGAACTTCATTACTGCCCCTGCCATTAAAGTGCACAGCAGCTAAGATGAGACGTAAAATCGTGGATAAACCACCTACAGTCAACCCTTAAGTGATTACTAAGGCTCAGTGGAGAAGGACCTTTGCTTAGGATGCTAGAAGATGCTAATAGATGCCTCACAACCATCCCTACTACCACCATAACCTCAGCCCAATGAGGTGATTTATGCTACAGCTGTAAACCTGTAACTGTTTGGCTACACACTTGGAAAGGACAAGAGAACATATCCTCCATTGAAAATGAGATTAGAAGCCAAGATCAAGGCAACCCGGAGATACGTTAGGCAGCTGGTAGGACTACAGAATGGTGCAAAGATTAACAAGACTTGCCTGCTAGAAAAATACAAGGGCCTGATTGTTCTCCAAAGAATCATCCAAGGTGTACTTGCAATTGCAGTGCAATACAGTAACATCAGACCCATCAGTAGCAGAAACTGAGCAGAACTGGAAGGACATATGAGAGAGAGAAAAAAACACCAATCCAAAGTGGCTGTGGGACTTCAGAGCAGACCAGTGATCTCTCAGAACAGGAACCAGTCACCATCACAGTAGCAGAACTCGTACAGCGAGTCAATAGCATTAAAAAGGTGGACAGCACCTGGCCCAAACATGGTCCATACTTACTGGCTGAAGAAACTGACAGTAGTACATCAGTGCCTTGCAGCACAGATGAACCATCTGATAGCAGCGAGCTCCCACCTAGAGGATTCTGAGGCAGTCCAACACAGTGGCAGGGATGTAAGATCCAGCAGCATACACTGAACGGCACAACCAAGTAGCTGGCGTTTAGTAGAGGAACATCTCCACGGAGTATGGGCTAAACCCTCCAAAGTCCAAATGGGAGACTCCGCAGAAGGTTGTGTAGAATAGCAGGGCTAAGATCTTGTGGGACCTCCAGATCCAGGGAAACAAGCAGGTACTGGCCAATCAACCCGAGATTGTGGTAGTAGACAAGGACCAGAGGACGGACAGATGTAGTGGTGCCAAGTGACGGCAACATCAGAAAGGAGTATGGGAAGCTTGAGAAGTCCCAGGGGCCTGAAAGCAGAACTAGAAAAGATGTGGAGAGTAATGGTTAAAGTGGTCCCAGTACTCATAGGAGTACTCGGAGCTGTGACTCCGATAGCTTCCAAGGACAACATCGGAACACTCTGATAAAGAACCTACCGCATACCACCCGTAGGGATGAGAAGAATATATTAGTGAGTTCTGGATGTGCAAATATAGAATGCTGCGATTGCAATTCCTCTACCTAGTGCTGAAGCTTGTGGATTCACAGATGTGCAGCCCAGCCAGTTGTCTAGTTGCCCCGGTCACCCACACTACTGTTACAATGCAAAATGCTGTGTGTGCATTTTTATATTCTTTAATGTGATGCCGAAGTTCCCCTGCTTGTTGCTTTTATTTCTTTGCTGTCCGTGCTTGATGGGGTAATTTATACTAGAGGTGATTTTATTTTTTTTATTTTTTTTTAAATAACATTTCACCAATACATTTGCTAGCCTTTTTTATGGGTTTGGTTTTTAATTTTTTTTTTTTTTTTTTTTTTTGTTTCCCCTCTTGCCACAAAAGCACACCTCCTCGTTTCATGTTGTGTACAGCAATGAGGAGATGCAATACACCTGTGTGCTGCAGCATTGTGTGTGTTTGACTTTCAGGTGTGTGCCTGTCAAGTACGAGCGACAGGGAAAATGTATGCCTGCAAGAAACTGGAGAAAAAACGAATAAAGAAAAGGAAAGGGGAGTCGATGGCTCTGAATGAAAAACAAATTCTTGAGAGAGTCAACAGCAGGTTTGTAGTAAGTACAGATCCATCCAGAGGTCAGTTTAGAAAAGTGGGCATAACATATCAATGTCATTCTCCTCTTTTAATTTAAGTAGACATATTTCATGTGTACCCAGGAATATATTGTACGTTAAGTTTAAAGTTCATGCCTATGCCTTTATTTCCTGCTTTAAAATATAGTTACAGGAGTCAAGCAACAGACAAATGCGGGGCTCATGAAAGATTCTCAGAAAAGTTAACCAGCAGCAAGCCATGAATCCTAGTATATCATTTATTTATTGCTGACTGTCCATGTTAACTTGGAATTACGTTACACATTTAGAGAAGGTTCTTAATTCTGTCTTTCTCTTTGACATTGAGCGTGTACAAGTGAGAATACCATTAGAACCCCGTTTCTGGTGAATGCCCCCAGCTCTGTTCTGCATAGTACCAAGTTATGGTGAGCTTTATGAAAAGTGTTTCCATGAATGCTGTCCAGGAATTAAATTAAATTAAACAGTCAGGCCTGCTTTTCCTAACGTGCCCTAATTTGCACATAACATCGCTCCACATGTGCTCAATTTTAGATGATCACATGTGGTACAAGTTTATAGTTATATTGTAATACAAGTGTTTATTGCATCCTTAATCTGTACACAATATATCTGGTAAAAATTTTGCTTTTTTTGTTATTTCCTAAACCCATTGTAGTATATAATTAAACTCATACCCTGGCTAAGGCACTCACGTGTTTTGTTTTGTTTTTAATAGGCTTCCAATCTGGTGGCATGTCCTATGTGTAGATTGGTATAAAAGCTGGTCAGAGTGGTACAAATATGATTTTTTCCTGACTGATATTCACTAAAATTGTAGCAGCAAAGGACAGGGACATTGCATAATGTTTACATTTAATTTAAATTTTATTTCTGCTTAAAAAGAATAATTTAAATTTCCTAATAGTTGCTTAAAACAATATGCAGAGCTGAAGTTGTTTTTTCTTTTGTGCTAATATTCTAATGTATTAACATTCAGGTTAGTCTGGCATATGCGTATGAGACCAAAGATGCCCTGTGCCTGGTGCTCACGTTGATGAATGGAGGGGATTTGAAGTTTCACATTTATCACATGGGTGATTCTGGATTTAATGAAGATCGAGCAATATTTTATGCTGCTGAAATCTGCTGTGGCCTTCAAGATCTACATCGGGAAAGAATAGTGTACAGGTATGGCTTAACCATAAGGTTCAAGAAGGTGATATGACCATACCTGGGAACTTCTGGGCTCCGGCTACCCGCGTCAAACCCAGAGAGTTCCCAGGTATGGATATGACCCAGAGAGAAGAATGGAAACTGTAACGGGTTCACCAAGAGAGCTGTAGTAACTCCCAGAGATCACCCACATGTATCCTCCTCTTGTCCCCGGAATCACTTCCAGCACCAGCCAGCATGCGCACCTTGGAACCCTGCTATGTGTACCCAATAATTAGACACAACTACCTTGAACTGAGTACTGCAGGAATGAACAGTTTATTGATGTAAAACATAGACTCATATAGCCACAGAACTCCATTAACATAAATTAAGATACATGTATTCAACCCAACCTTTAATCCCCAGTCAGCAATCCTATTGATGGGATTAATTAAACAATGGAGTTCCTGCCTGTTTGGCAGCCAGGCCGGAGCCATCTCTGAGTACCTTGGGCCCCTGTATGACAGGTCATTCTGTCACAGAAACACCATGGTGTGTCGCATTATTTTCTAATAAGTCTACAGCTGTCTTATCCACCATAGTCTATGAATGAGGTTACACTGCAAAATAAGCGTGCATGACCATAGCTACCAACAGTCCTGTTTTTGGGGTGTCTTGTCCTGGCATAAAAGTTACATTAGACTGCACAGACAGACATACATAGTTAAAATGCATTGCTAAGACGCACAGCCTGTGCACTTGTAAAAGAGCTGCAATCTACCCAATATCTGTGTTGGGTAGCCTAGAGCTCAATGCCGCAGGGTCATGCAAAGTGCGTGGCCCCGTCCCTTTAGGCAATGACACCTTTGTCCCGGGATCCAGGAAGTAATGCATAACCATACCTTCTAGGTGAAGTGCTGCTGGGGTAATTTTTCCTCTTTTCAGGCATGAAAGTGGTGTTCAGTGAACCCCACTCCCAAGTAACTTAAGGCTAGCTGGGGATAGCCACATCCCTTGCACAGCCAGCCCTGCCTCCACACTAAGCCACCCCCTGAGACAAGGGAGCGCACCCGGTGGCCTACCTCTGTGTTTCAGGCAGGTACATGGCTGTTACAGAAACCATGGCCAGCTGGCTGAATGATTTTAATCCATGGGCAACATTTTCCAGGGCTCACTGTGGTGGCAAACCTTACAGGGTGTCGGGAATAAAAACCACACAATGGAAGCTACCGTGAAAACCTATAGTGTAAAATGTGCTGTAATTTTGTGTGCATAAAGGATGTAACTGTGTGTGTCTCTATACATTTGTGCAGGTTTATGAACTCTTTAATCTTGCACTACAAAGAGATCCAGTGTCAGTGCTGGTAAAATAGGGATGGTAATTCATGCACTTTCGCTTGTAGTTGCCTTAGATATGGGTGCAGACATTACGAGTTAGCTTATTGTTAATGATTAGTGAGAATGGTAAGAAACCACTTTGAGCCATTCCTCCTTCATATAAAAGGGGGTATAGGTGAAAAATCAAGGATTATATATTTTGCTAAAGCAATCTAAAAGGATAAATAATGTATTACTGTGTGTACATTAAAGTCCTAAATGCCAGGAAATACTCCAGGGGCGATATACAATTGGCACATTTCAAGTATTCACAGGCATTGCTGCATTAGTTGAAATTTAAATCTTGCCTATTTACTAAATAGATAGAGAATGGGTACACAAATGCCCTTACGCTCACAATTTAGCGGATGAGCCAAACACTGGTGTAATCTTTCTCAATTGGAAATAAATTAGAAAAACAAAGTAATACTTCTTGTACTAGTTTGTTTTGGATGTTTTTTTTTTCTTGCTCAGTCTAAATATTAAATCACTTCCACTTAGGGGTGTATATATCTATCATTCATACATTCACACACACATTTATTTATTTTTTTTCACTTTGTATTATCCACGTTTGTATTTATTATTTTTACTACTTGTTGTTTGGTTCACTTTCTTTTCAGTCTAAATATTGACCACTTTTTTTGCAGAGACCTGAAACCAGAAAATATTTTGCTGGATGATGATGGTAAATTTTCAGATTATTAAAGGGAACAGAGATTTTAATGTATGCAGACCACCTCTGAATATACCAACCGTGGTGGTTTTGTCAATAACTATACTTTATGGCATCACATTTTTATGTGAGAAAGTAGCTTAGGGTTGCTTTTCAGTGCTTTGGACTTTTTGTGTATTAATTTATCTGTCTGCTTACCGGTATTTTGTCTATTTCATCCCTCTTGTTAAGACTCTTTGTGTGTATGCCTTCTCTCTGCTTTGAATTTCTAGCTATTTTATAAATTCAGAATGGCAGCTTTCAGAAAGTTGTGAAACTTCCTCTTTAACTGTTCTGCAATCAGTGAATAATGTTGTGTGTTTCAGTGGGTAACAGTTATGGTTTTTGTGGGGTTTTTTTTTGTTTTGTTTTTTAATATAAAACGTTGTACTCTGTTGAAGGACACATTAGGATTTCAGACCTTGGACTTGCGGTGCACATCCCGGAAGATCAGACCATCAAGGGCAGAGTGGGCACTGTAGGCTATATGGGTAAGTGAGACAGAAGTGACAACATGGAGGGCTGATAAAAGCAGGGAGGTTTTTCACCAAACTGTTTCTTTTATTTATTTTTTTATTTTGTTTCAGCGCCTGAAGTAGTGAAGAACGAGAGATACACATTCAGCCCTGACTGGTGGGCCCTCGGCTGCTTATTGTACGAGATGATTGAGGGACAGTCCCCTTTCCAGCAGAGGAAAAGGAAGATTAAGCGTGAAGAAGTGGAGCGCATGGTGAAGGAGGGACAGGAGGAGTATTCTGATAAGTTCTCTCCAGATGCAAAATCACTTTGTACCATGGTGAGCAGAAAAACCTAGCATAATACAACATCCGTCGGGTTCACCAGAATGAAAGCGTATGTACAGTGGTAGGCAACATCCGAATCCTCAGAACGTGTACTAATGATTGTAATCTTTATAATTGTTCGAGGGACAGTTTGTGGAAAGTATTTTTTTTTGTTTTTTGTTTTTTTTTTCACCTGTATTACCTCTTACTACTCTTTGGTATGTGCAAGGTAAGACTATAAAGAAATGGTATGTACCAGTCATATCTTTAGGAAGTAAATTCCCAGGTAGGATCTTTAATGGGTTTTTTTTAAAATAGGATTTATTTTTTCACAATAATTGGAACTATCCATGGATGTAGCGTTTCTTTCATATATAAACTGGGTAGAGAGAAGAATTTTTTATTTTTATTTTTTTTTGTCAATGCTCACTGTCGCTTAAAGAATGTTTAAAAGTTTATTGAAATACTACAGTTGCCTAGAAAGTAATTTCATTTCTCCAAGGCCATCCTCTCTGCATTACTTCACAGCGGTCTGACGCCTACAGCCGCTCCCACCTGCCATTTCATGCTTGTGCACATGAAAAATGTAAGCTCTGCAGATCCTAATACACAGTGAGTTATGATGTGTGCGGGAGCGAGGTCCCTTTAAACTAGAAGACCACTTCCACCCCTTCTGCAATGTCAGAGATGTGCAGACGATCGGAATTAAGAGGCACAGCAGCTTTAGGACCTTTTGTGTGCTCAGCCAAATATGTCTCTAACTCCTGTTGTTTGTCTTGCAAATTGTTGTTCTTAATTTGTCTTGTGCGGGCAACTGCAAGCTGCCTAAAACCTGTCACAGGTAGGGATTTTTGTATAAATAGACCTGGCATACACAGATGCTGCGTGCAGCCGTTTGACTTTTATGGCCGGCCATAAGTGAGGTTGTTTGAGAGTCGTTAAGCAAATAACGTTACTAAAGCCAATGATTTGCAGATCACATGATGATACTGCTAGTGCGTCAGTTACACTCACACATTTGTTCTCTCCCTTACCTAATGTATCAATTTGCTTCTAACATTATTATAGTGGTATATATAAATATACTTATTTATTGCTACAAACTCCATGTTTTCCTATGGGAATGTGAGAATCATTTATGTCAATCTATTTTTGTTTTGTTTTTTGTCTTCCGGCATCAAGCTAATGGTTTTTTTTTCTCTATCGTGTTAACCCCTCATTGGTATCACATTATCAAGTAACTAGAGGGTTTCTTATCTCATTTTATTCTGACTATATTTCATTTTACTGATGAGCTTCTGATAATTGCCCCCTCTATAGTCTGCCCTTTTTGAGTCACTTTTTTTTCTGAATGCCTTTATTGCATAAGCCTTTACTGTGCTGTGGGTCTATTTCAGGTAGAACTATGTGAAAATATCTACTATGCCTTTCTTTTTTCCATATTGCCCCTAAATCTTCTATCCTCTGGCTTTAAATTAAACTGTCTTGTTCTGACACTCCTAATAAAATGAGTCCTCCTTGGCCTTCAGACCACAAAACATATCACTAGATAATTGCTCCATCTAAAGCGAACTAAAAGAAATAAAACACATTGTTTTATTTTTCTTCTCCATGCTCTGTCACTTAAAACTGCATTAAAAGGTTTATTGCGATACTACAGTTGCTTAGAAATAGAATCCTGCCATTCTTTAAAGGCACTCCAAGTTTTACATCAGAGCGGTCTGACTTTCTACAGCTGCTCCCAGTACTCTTTAAACTAGAGGACCTTCAAGTAAATGCCCATTCTGGGATGTTTGAAATTGGCAGGCAGCTAGAGCAGAGCAGTTCAGAGGGATCAAATTAAGGAAAAAATGGGTTGTTTCACCTAAACAAATAAGAAAAGACAGGTAAGCAGGGTCAGTCTTTCTGCTTTGCCCTCAGAATGTTTTAACGTCTCAAATATGAACACAGAAAAGTTTAGGAAGCTTTTTCTTGTGTTTTTTCCCTTTTGCCGAGTCTCATGATTACAGGCTACAATTCTATCAATCTCCGAGAAAATGTAACCGGCTTAAAGATTTGTTTCTCTGGCTATATTATTCAGTGGAGTAGGTGGAACAGCACTTTTAAATGTTGCAAGAAATTTTGTCCATTTGCTTTCTACTTCCTATAATAAATTCTGTTTTCCCCCAATGCTTGTGTTGCTGTTTGTAACAGATATACATGTCTTAAATTCTGCACAAGGTCATACTTGGAGGCATGACCTTGCTAAAATACAAAGCTGTCGTGGGCATTATTTCCTTTTGTGTTGGTTTTAAAATGATTGTACATGTGAAATCACATGGTGCCTACTAATTAATCATTCCAAACACTTAGATGAGTCTCTGCATAGAGTGGTTTAACCTTTTTTTTTGTTTTTCTCCCACCCACAGCTCTTGCATAAAGACCCCAAGCAGCGACTGGGGTGCCGTGGAAGCGGTGCTCAGGAGGTAAAAGAACACCCTCTGTTTAAAAATATCAATTTCAAAAGACTAGAAGCTGGAATGTTGGAGCCCCCATTCAAACCAGATGTAAGTACTCGACTATTTGGGGAAGGAGTTGTGGTTGTGTTGGGCAAAGTGATGTTCATAGTTTAAGTCCCACTACTGTCTTTTACCTTTTATTCTATGAGGAAATGGCAAAATATCAATTTCTCTTCAGCCTCAGGCCATTTATTGTAAAGATGTCCTTGATATAGAGCAGTTCTCAACGGTAAAAGGGGTTGAGCTTGAGGAGACGGACACGAACTTCTACAGCAAGTTTGCTACCGGATGTGTGTGCATTCCATGGCAGAACGAGGTATTGTTAAACGGGTTCACTTATACCAAATGCTACATTTTACAGAACAATAACTAAACCTGTGTAGATATACCGTGTTTGCTCGATTATAAGACTACCCTCAAAATTTGAATATTAATTTAGGAAAAAAGAGAGCCTGAATATAAGATGACCCAAAGGGAAAACGTTTTACTAGTAAATATTCGTGTAAACTTTTTTTTTCTTATTTATTAAACGCTATGATTGAGAAAAATATTTTATTTGCCACTCTGCCCCCAGAAATGCCGTATACCCGCCTATATGGCGATGATATGTCTTTTAAGCGCCATGATATGTCTTTTAACCCCCTATATGCCAGTCTGTGGTGCCGGTGCTCCGTCATAGAAGTCCCGGCGGCAGCGGGTTCTGTCTGCGTCCATCGCGCAGACGTTTGCTGGCTGCCAGAAAGGAGAATTCCCTGCAGCAGTGCGGGGGAAGGTCAGCGCGTAGACAACGCTCGGTGATAGAAGCCCCACTGGAAGTGCCGGCAGCAGCAGAGGTTACCAGACAGGAGGATCCAGGTCCTCTTCAGCGCTGCGGGGGATCTGGATCTTTTTGCTCTGAAAAAAACATTGTCAAATACAGTATTTACTGATTAAAATAGACATGTTGTGTAGCAATACCATTAAGTTAGCCATCTTTTTTTTTTTTTTTTTTTTTTTATTTTTTTTTTGTGTCGTCACTGTTGCATCCCATTTAGTATTTGCTTCCATTTGTTTTAAGTTTCTGATTTGTCGTTGACCATTACAGCCTTTGTAAAGGTTGTGGGAAGAGAGGTAATTTCAGTAAAGGAAATTGATCATAACTGTTAAATTTGCACTTATTTTTTACAGATCTCACCTTCCTTTCTACTTTTAAACAAAATATCTCCCAAACAAGTGCACTGGTCAGCAACAGTGGCGACTCTAGAAACAATATATAGGGGGGGCACACAAGATACCACAGTCAAACTGGGGGGGCATTAATAATTTCCACCATTAAATCATACCACTGAAAAAACATATATATATATATATATATATATATATATATATATATATATATATATATATATATATATATATATATATATATATACATACACACATATACACACACACACCGGTATGTATATATGTATGTGTATATATATATATATATATATATATATATATATATATATATAGCCAAAAGTAATGTGCTATGGAATGATACTTTTGTTATTGGACAATACAATACTTGATCATTCAACATGGGAAGCCTGAAGCCACAATTTAGTACGACTAATCCTTGAAATCCTTTAAACAACACAATACCTTAACTTTTGCACTAAATGATTTCAGGGCCTAATATTAGATCCTGCAGGTATAGATCAAATAAACAGATTCAGACATACAAATCCTGTATTTGCAGGTATACAATAATAATATATGAAATGTAGCATTGCAGGTATAGATCAAATAAATACATGGAAACAGCATTGCAGGTATTAATCAACTGAACAAGACATACAAGCCCTGTATTTGCAGGTATACATAAATAATGTATGGAAACATAGCATAGCAGATATGGATCTACAGAATAACACAGAAACCCAGCTTTGCAGGTATAGATCATTTGGAATTCACATAAAAACACAGTATTAAAGGTATATTTTAAACCCCCTAAATTACAGGCATAGATCACAGGTTGCACACCCCAAAGTCAGCCCTGGCGTCCACACTGCCGACATAGAACCTGGCCAGCACCCAGATAACACACATAAGATTTGCCATTTTTGTCCCATATATAATTACTGATCACTCACACGCCTTTCATATCTCCATTCACTCGCAGAATCACACACCATTCTTTCCTCCTTACAATCCCAAAGAAATGATGGTAAAGGGAGAAAAAAATCACTTTTACAGCAAAAATAAGTTTTGCAGTAAAAATGCAAGGCGCTCCAGGGATAAGATGGTTACTCACGTACCGCACAGGCTAAATGGCTGATTTTAATAATATTTGCAGTTCATCAGGATTTCAAAAATTGCCTCCCTCTACCGTTGGCTAAATTTAACCCCATGATCAAAGGGATCATGGGATTAAAAATTAGTATTGGCCATTTTTAAAAAGGGAATGTGACTTTTTATAGCTATATGATCACTGTGGTAACATTGGCTACCACAGTGGATCATTTAGCTAGAATACTTAAACTTTTTTTTTTTATGTTAAACTACTTTATGTTTAAATAATTTTTTAAACTTTTTTTTAATTTTTTATTTTTTTAACTTAATATTTTTTTATTCTTTTTACAAGCTATATATCGTTGGAAAGGTGAAGTAATTACCTTTCCAATGGTATATGTTGAGGGTCTGTAGCTGCTTAGATGCCTGAGATACAGGCATCTAAGCAGCATGCCCCCATACCTCTTTAACTGACAATTGTCAGTTGTTAATAAAGTTGCGCGGTGACGTCATCGCGTCATTACGCGAGACGTCACCGGGCGGATCGGGTGGCCCAGGTGATGCCCTTCAGTTTGAGGGGCGGATCGCTGGGGTAGGTGGTGATGGAGGTCCACAGACCTCCATCAAGGTAGGGTAGTGCTAGTGACGGCATGGTGCCGTCGTTGGCACCTGACTGGGACTGCTAGCGACGGCACCATGCCGTCGTTAGCAGTCAAGGGGTTAAAGTCCCATTGCGGGACTGTCCTGGGTGACTCCAAATTCGGCGGAGGGGCAACAGGGGGGGCAAGGAATATCCTAGGGGGGGCAATTGCCCCCCCTTGCCCCCCTGTAGCGACGCCACTGGTCAGCAAGCAAAAAAAAACCAATGTATTAGTAGCTTTAAGTAAATGATTTTGGTTATTCTGCAAACTGTCAGCTACAGGACTGCAGAGTATGAAATGAGTGAGGGTTGGTACAAGCACTCACCTATGATGTTCTCTCCTTCAGATGATAGACACCGACTGCTTTTGGGAGCTGAGTGCAATACCGGCCGACGGGACCATTCCACCTGATTTAGACTGGAGGGGTCTTCCGTCCCCACAGCCAAAAAAAGGACTTCTGCAGCGTTTCCTCAGCAGGCAGGTAAAGACAGGATCTCCTGGGGTGGCTTGAGTTGTGACATTTTAGATAAATAGGTCTTTATCCTAGGAGTCCATCCAGCTACCGTTATTAATAGTGTGATTAAATCTCAGACATGGACTATGACTAGACCCAAAGCAAGTGAAGTTACATAGAATATCGGTGACAAATAAGTGTGCATACAATCGGGCTTAAATGGAGAGACGCACTCTAGTCCTATCATCATGTTAAACGGGAACTCACACTTTTTTATTTCTTATTGGCATATTTATTTTGTAAGTAAGGCCTTTGTAGGTGGTTACCTAAAGCCTTGCTTGGGTGTTCTTTGTTTGGCTTTCCCCATGCTAATAACCTGCAGTCATTTCATTTAACTCACTACTGAAAGCAGGGGGCATGCGTCTTTCAGATAACCACTTCTAGTCGATGGGAGCTGAGCTCCAGTTACATATTCTGTCTGAACACTGATGTTTTGATAGCATACACATGATTGGCTGCTGCTTCAATTATTGATCGTGTGCAAAATGCTAACGTTCTAATGCTTCTTAAGCATAAAAATGTGAGGTACAAAACCACTGTGTAGTTGCAGAAAGTAGCATCTGGATACTTGAACTAGACTCCAGGCAGGACCGTTAGATGTCTATACAACAGTTATTTGCACCCGTCGGTAATTCTATTCATGTAACTTGGTAAAACTTCTGTCGTGTTTTTGAAATGCAAAAATTAAATATATAAAAGTACCCTTTAGAGATCTTTATTGCTTTTTACAACAATAAAGGATAGCATTAGACCTGCTCAATTTTATGCCATTCTACTATTTTCAGTTTAATAACTGTAATACATATTTGGCCTTTTAAGACCTCACTTAAAAGCTGGAAGATGATGGAGATAAGGGTTGGCATCGGGGAACTGGTACTTCAAAATAAGTGAGCCACCTTTTCTGAGACTCTGACACTCTCCAATGTTCCTGCTCTGTAATTGCTCTAATTACTGTAAACTATGCAGTGCTGTAACATGTTCGTCTGTTCCCTCGCCTTCCTGGAATTCTCATACTCTGCTTGTGTCACTTTAGGACTGCTGTGGCAATTGCAGCGATGGTGAAGATGAACCGACTCGCCTGTAGCTCTCGTGTGACCTCAAAACGGATTAGAGTTCAACTGGTTTACATTTTTTGCACACTTATAGCCATTAACCTCTCCTTAAATGGGGTTACAGACCCCCACCCTGTATTGTGCCTCTAAACATCCACCCATGGAGTTTAGGGGTTAAAACAATATTGTAATGTATTAATGCAAATCTATAAATATAGGAATGTATATTTTCTGAGGATATTGCCCCCCACAGGCTTCTGTAACTCCTTCCCTCTCTGCATTGGCCCAATGGACTAAAACATTCTCTCAGGAAAGGTGTAACATATGAAAGTATCTTAAAGGCGCATTAATGCTTCGTTCTATTCCCAGGACTTAGTGGAGCAAGCTATATTTGCTTCAATGGCCTGCCTCTGAGGAGCAGACTTTATGCACAGGAGTTGGAAGTGCATATTCACGCACTCCTAATGTATTTCCTTACCTCTCTCCTGCTAGGATAGTAGGATTTGTGCTGCGCAGTGCATTGTTAGTGCGAATCATCTCACTGATTCAATTATGGGTTGTATGGAGTATCTGCTGTATACTCCTGGGTTTGGGAAGATACCCCATATTGTTTGTCACTGTAGGGGGATGTCACGGAGCTGGCTAGTCCGACCGACTACCTCCGCTGTCTTGTGCTCCCTTAGCCTGGGACAACACACTTTCCCCGGTTCCCCAGTCACTCGCCGAGACTCAGCGTAGGGTAAAACCAAACGAAGACTGATTTATATAACATTAAACATCAAAGAATGGTGGTCACTCCCTGGTGGCAGATCCTGGCTGTCTGCTGGAGATAATCCCCTCAGCCAGTGATGAGATGATACTGCTGGGGGTAGCCACAGAAGCCTTTACAAACCCAGGGCCCATAGTCAATAGGGAGGAGGCTGGCAGTCAGGCCTCTCCAGTGGCCCCAGTGATGGAGGCTTCCGTCACAATTCTTCCCCCTCTGAATTGGACTGACATAGGATGAGACCCCAAACGGGTTGACTCCGTAGTCAGTCAGTTTATTTGGCCCATCAATGCCCTCCCAAAATTGTTGCTCCTGCTGGGAAGATGGGCCGGCTGCGCCATCTCCCGGGTACCGCTGGGGAGGGATGCCTCCTGCATCCCCTCCCTGGTGCTCCTGCTGCCGTTGAGGAGGGAGTTCAGGTTGATCCGGTCCCGGAATTAGGTTCTGCCGCTGGGGAGATGGACCGGCTGTTCCACCTCCCTGCTTCTGCTGGGGGGGCAGGTCGGCCGCTGTATCTCCCTGAATTCCTGCAGCTTTGGTAGGTGCTGGGCAGAGGCCAGCGATGCTCTGCCCTGTTGCCAGCACTTCAGCTGGGGTTAGGGCATCTTGTGGGTCGGCCTGCCGCTGGGGAGGGAGGGCCGCTTCCTCCGCTCCCGGACATGTGAGCTGCCGCTGGGGAGAAGGGCCGGCTGCCGTATCTCCCTGGATCCCTGTAGTGATTGCAGGTGTGGGGCAGAAGCCAGCAGCGCTCTGCCCTGTTGCCAGCTCTTCAGCTGGGACTAAGAGATCTGGGCAGACTGCCCAGCATTCTGAGGCCCCCGGTGTGGAGACTGCAGTGTTATCCACCCCTCTTGGGTTAACATCCTCAGACAATAAATCAAATAAATCCCCAGTCTCTGGTTGTGGTGTAAAGTCGCACAGCTCCAGTATTGGATCTGGATTAGCTGCCCAGTATCCCTGTGACTCAGGGGTGGAGACCGCAGTCCCATCCACCCCGCCTGGGTCAACATCCTCAGCTGACCACTCAATCACATCCACAAAATCCACACAATCCCTGGACACTGGGGCATTCTGTTGAACGCGGTCAAACAGTTTTTTATATGCCTTCTCCAGTTCCCACTCCTGTGTAATTAAAAAGTCTAAATCACCTTTAAGTCCTAGCGCATCTGGGAGGTCCCACTCCCTGAAATCCCGGATGTCCTCAATCCGCCACTCCGCTGTGCTGCCGAAGTCTGGATCCTCCTGAAGACTATCCCATAATAATCCCAGGCCACCGAAGTCATAGCCCTCTGGAGAACATTCTTTCGCAGTTCCCCAATATGCTTGCTCTGTATACCACTGCAGAGCCCTATAGTGATCTTCCAGCTCTACCTCCTGTTGGACCAGCTTGTCCAATTCGGATACCCATTTCTCCTGGGGTTGCTGTCCCAGGAATGACATCCGTAGTTCCCGCTGGTCTCTAATCTTTTGTTCGGAGCTTGGAAGACACTGACCCCGGCATATAACAGCCCTCTGCCATACTGACCGTCGAACCACTTGCCTCAGGTTCTGGTATTGTTCTGTAGGCAGGACAGTGGTGTAGCAGGAGAGGATGACCCGCAGCAGCCCCTGGAATTCTGATACCACATCCATGTCCTCGTCAAGGCGACCGAAGTCTGCCGTCCTGTCGGTTAATCCCGGTAGAAAGTAAGTGTCCCTCGGACTAAGAAGCAATCCCACC
Organism: Sceloporus occidentalis; assembly: GCA_023333645.1. Taxonomy (NCBI): domain Eukaryota; kingdom Metazoa; phylum Chordata; class Lepidosauria; order Squamata; family Phrynosomatidae; genus Sceloporus; species Sceloporus occidentalis. Next base: position 2,187,960 of record JALMGF010000028.1, read on the forward strand.
GCTGCCACCAATGTCACGGAGCTGGCTAGTCCGACCGACTACCTCCGCTGTCTTGTGCTCCCTTAGCCTGGGACAACACACTTTCCCCGGTTCCCCGGTCACTCGCCGAGACTCAGCGTAGGGTAAAACCAAACGAAGACTGATTTATATAACATTAAACATCAAAGAATGGTGGTCACTCCCTGGTGGCAGATCCTGGCTGTCTGCTGGAGATAATCCCCTCAGCCAGTGATGAGATGATACTGCTGGGGGTAGCCACAGAAGCCTTTACAAACCCAGGGCCCATAGTCAATAGGGAGGAGGCTGGCAGTCAGGCCTCTCCAGTGGCCCCAGTGATGGAGGCTTCCGTCACAGGGGAAATCTGTATTTTATTCAAACTTTAAAAAGAAATTTTTAATTTTTTTTTTTTTATTTTTTTTTTAGGGAATGTTCAGTTTCTCTTCTGAGTGTGCTAAGAGATGATTTTATTCTGTTTTTTTAATTTGTACACAAGTAGAAAAACAAGGTCATGAACACACCACCTTTTCCAAACCCAAGTTTTAGGTATACCTTCAATATATTGTGCATTTCATTTTTTTAAGTTACATTTGATATATATTATAATCTATAATGTTGTGAAATTGAGAAAATAATGTGAAATACCCCTGTACAAAATTGAGAGAGATCTATCCTGATCCATGATAATTTATTCAGTCTCACACTGGCAACCCTGCTCAATTTTTCAGGACCAGTTTTTATGTCTGTCCTTTTCTACCTGCTTAATCATGTTCTTTTGTATTAAGTTATCCTGTTTGAACTTTCATGGGTTTCCCATGAACCCTTCCAGGGAGCTCCATCCATGCTATTAGCATTTATCATCTGACTCTATAGGGCACAAAATCATCCACTCGTGCTGCACAATTTGTGAAGACACTGATATATTCCCCTCCTTTTCATCATTCCACTACATAGCTTCCTGTGCAAATGCATACTTTAATGCATGTTACTCAAGCCTACATGAGAGCTCCTCCAACTCACAAGCAAGGGTGTGAAATATGTCTATACACTTGTTTTGATAGCATATGTGTTTGTATGTAATCACACCACTACCTCCTTCCTCTACTGCTGCACTTATTTCTGGTTTGTTTGTTTGTTTGTTTGTTTTTTTTGGGGGGGGGGTTCTGTTTTGGATTTTATACAATTTTCTTTATTAAAAAAATAAATACAAAGGGCAATGGTGTCTGTGTCGGTGTGCCTGTATGTTGCCAGTAGAGGGCCTCTATGATACTTGGTGGTTGTGAGCTAGAAGGTTTGTGTTATGGTACATGTGTGCCTTTTGACTGCAATACTAAGCATACTTCTGCACAACACCGTATCTCAATCACACTAACCTCTCCAACATAAAAAAGTGACGGGATCTTTAATGGGATAAATGTAGAAGTGTTCGGGAATTTTAAAAAGACAGGTACATGTTTTTTAACTTAATACGTGAAATGAGACGCAGATAATAGTTTGTGCACTGGTATGTACACACACAATGTAATATAACCTAGCTATGTCATAAACAGGCTATTTGCAATGGTGGATAGTATTAATAACAAGCCATATGTGAAACGGCAAATGTAACGCAATCCCCTTAGCAACCAATGAAATGCTTGGTGGCCAGAATTGGTGTTTATACATAGCTCTCCTTATCTGGTGCTGCCTCTTAATATAAAACAATCTGTGCAACTAATGGAAATATTGCATAGCATGTTTAACACTTAATGCCCAGGAGCTGGACGTTTCTAGAGTGAAATCAACATCTAAAACTTTAAAGACAAATTGAGCTGTAATTTTGTATAATGATATTCTGCAATGTTCCTTTTTTTTATTTTATTTTTTTATTTTAATGATACAACATTTTGACTGCAAAGAGCTAAAAGGCGTTCATCAGGAAATCTCTCTAATAGAAAGTAGAATTTAAAGTGCCACAGATTTTCAACAACATTCCTTCCTTTCAGATCAGCTGGCATGTATGTCATCTTAAGCAGGGCAACTGAAGGTGTGCAAATGGTAGAAATAAGCATGTGTATGGTCTGGCACAAAGATCAAAAATTAAGCACTAGCCAAAACGTAAAATCTTCTCGTATGTTACTTCATTTCTTGACTAAAAATGTTAAATCTTAAATATCCAGATCACCTCTGCTGCCACTTGAGCAGCAATAGTGCACTGTATGAAGGAAAACTTAAAGGGACTCTCCAACCATCTTTAACACATTTAATGCATATGATTGTTGAGTGGGCCCTTTACTTGTTTGTGGAATTTCTTGTGTGTTTGGCCAAATGCAACTTGTACCATATTATATACTGCCAGTAAGCTTTAGCAAGGGTTCAGCAGTGTCTGAGACCCCATGTGAACAATGGGAGATATTGTCTGCCAGTGGAACAAAACATGAGACCACCAAGGAGGAATTGCAGGGGGCAGTGTATAAAGGAAAGTAATATAAACATAAATGAATCACAGGAACTGAGGTGCAGAAAAATGGGCTAATGAATCAAAATTTGAAATATTTTGCTGTAACAGAAGGCAGTTTGTTCACAGTAGAGCTGTATAAGAGTACGTGATTACAGGCAACAGTTAAACATGGTGGAGGTTCATTGCAAGTTTGGGGCTACATTTCTGCAAGTGGAGTTGGGTATTTGGCCAGAATGCCAAATGCTGAGAAGTACAGGCAGATAGTTATTCATCATGCAACTACCATTAGGAAGGCCCCGAAATGTATTCTGCACCACCACCACAACAACCCCAAACATACAGCCAAAGTCATAAGTAACTATCTTCTGCTTAAAGAACAAGAAGTTCTGAAAGTGATGGTATGGCCCACACAGAGCCCTGATCTTTGTCTGGAACTACATGAAGAGAGAAGTAACTGAGGCCCTCTAAATCCACAAAAGAACAATGTTAATTTTTATGAGCAAGTTCTGGCATGGAAAGAGTTAAAATACTGGCATTTTAAATATCCATGGGTTGTCTAGTTTTCAAAAAATGGATGGTTTGATGGAGTAAATAGAATTTGCCAGGTTCAAAGATGTTCCACATAGGACATGGGCACATACTAACCAGATGTCAAAATTACACAAAAAAGCACACCTCCCAACTGTGGTCTTTTTGCTGCAAACAAACCAAACTTATGAATGGCTCAGCTGTGGCATATACCAGGGCTGTAAATTCATACCTGAATTGAAAAGTGTGTGTAAAAAATACTACCAAAAACTTTGACAAAGGCTGATGATAAAATTATTGCATGGATTAATTGCAAGGTTAACAAAAATTATGAGAAGAGTAAGGCACAAAAACATTGGGAGAAGGATTTTGATCTTTCTATTCCCCTATCTACTTGGCACAAAGCTTGGCAGGTTACCCAAAAAAAAGGTCTCATTGTTTAAATATTCATGAACAGTTTTATAAACTCATGTATAGATGGTATATGGTACCGGCTCGTATTGTTTAATTTCAACCATTTAAAGGAGCTTTTTGCTGGCAATGTCATACTGAAACAGGTACCCACTAACATATATGGTGGGAGTGTATGTGTTTAAATCAGATTAAAATTCAATTAACTGACCTCTTTTTAAAATTATTTGGATTTAATATAATACTCTCCCCCCAGGGGTTTCTTTTTCATCTAGACTTACCAGATATGAAAGGAAATCATCTAACTCTTTGGCTAAAAATCCTACTTGCATTTAAAATCTGCTTAGCTAGGAATTTGGGGAATACGACTCTTCCTACATGGTCTGAGATTAAAACTCAGATTAACCAACAATGTTCCGCTGAAAAAAACTTTTTTATGAGATTTCATGCTGAAGAGAAATATAAGCTGATTTGGCACCGTTGGCTTCTGTACATTTGATAAAGTTTTTTGTGTTTGTTTTCCAATCCCTGTGCATTGAAAATATTGATAATATATATATTTATCTCCGTGATCTCTATTTTTGAAACTTTTACTACACTCTCCCTTTCCTCCTTCGAAACTCTCTCGGAAGCTTGGTATGATTGGTAGAAATTTGAATGAGAAACTTTAATACAGGTCTAGAAGGGTATATGTTTATTTACATGTGATATTAGACTTACTATCCCATTCTATGTTCAACATTGAGAATTGATTTACAATCAAGTTAGGTCTGTTATACAAAAGGTAAAAGTGCCGTCGTTGGGCATGGGCCAGCCACATTAGTGTAAGTATTGCAGGAAAGAGACTATGAAAGGTGAGCTAAAGGAATATGGGAAGGAGGGTGTTAAGAAGTAAGTTTGTAGATGTCCTTAAAATAATGGGTCTTAAGGGATTTTTTTGGAAGGATCAAAGGCAGAGGGAAAGACGGGATGCTGGAGAAGGGCATTCCAGAGAATAGGGGCAGCCCTTCAGAAGTCTTGCAAGGGTGCATGCTAACTGGAAACCAGAAGAGAGAACAGAAGGAGATTATTGGATGATTGGAGAGATGGGTTAGGAAGAATGGAATGGGTAAATCAAGATTTTTGACATAATTCCTGAAGTGCAAAGAAAGCCAGTGAAGAGAGTCGCTGGAGGGGAGCGGTATTAGTAAGGCGATGGGAGAGGAGGATAAGTGTGGCAGCAATGTTCATGCTGGATTGTAGAGGGGCAGGAGGGGTATGAGTGAGAAGACTAAAAAGTGTGAAAACCAGTGTTGAAAAGGTGTGTACAAGAAGAAATAATAAAGAAATACTTTCCTTTCTCTTTTCAACCGGATAGACAGCTGCAAACCCGTAAAAACACTCTCCTGGTGTTAGTAAGATAATTTTGATCCACTAAGGGGCGCTTGTGTTTAGTCGGTTTTCAATTTGAAAAGTAAACAAAAGAAATAACTATGATATAGTTATATATCTATATAGTATAGTATGTCAAACTCAGTTGTTGTATAGAAAATCATATATATGCACTCACACTCTGAATGAGCTGATCACGCTTCGTATATAAACCCACCGCAATCCGTTTGTGGAGTATATGTGGAGAAAGCAACAACATAAAAAACACAATGGTGTAGTAACTCAATATGTTCTGGCGTGCCAAAACAGATGTACACTTACAGTTTTAACTGATGTGTCAGACGCATAAGAGTTGGGTTTTCCTCGGTTCTTCCCGGACACATGCTTGTATGTAGAAGTATATGTATAAACTGATCCACCAGACCATATACTTAATAAATAGATAGAAATTTATTCTGGGTATATGCCCAGTTCAATAAAATACACTATGCGTGTAAGAAGTTCCTATAGGGGGATACTACCACGCTAAAACGTATAAAAAACTAGTTGAAATAAAGTTTAAAAGTCCAAGACGTTTAAAACAAGAGCTCTATCTGTCTTCCTCGACGCGTTTCGCCAAAAATGCGGCTTCCTCAGGAGTGTTTCTTCGTTCTTTCGTCAGCGTTTTTATCCGTGGGGGGCGCCATCTTGGATCTCTGACGTCTGGGCGTATGATTGGACCGGCGTTGTCCGTCTGGCGTCAGTCCGTCCATCTGATTCAGCCTCCTCTGTTCTTGACATCTGCTGATTCTCTCCTCCCGTGCAGCGGCAATTGAAGGTGAGTGTCCGATGGAGTAATACAAAGAATAAAGGTTGTTACGATCGGGTTAAGATGTCAGTATATACGGGTTCAAAGTGTGTCTTTATTTTTATTTGTCTATAGGTTTTTTTGGGCATTCATTCGGAGTAAGGAGAGAGAACCTCCTATTTCTCATCAAAGAGTGGAGAAGATATACTACGGAGGGTCCGATCCGGACCTGCAACTTATAGATCCGATATTGATATGATGGAGCAAATTTAGATAAGAGAAAAAAATGAATAAAGATGTGAATAGGAATATATATTCAGAGAATGTGGAATTAAGTAAAATATTTATTTAAAACTTAAATGAAATTAATAAAAAACTCCCTGACCTCAGTGGTCACTGGGAAACTTATTCTATGTCTTTTTTAAACATCAATAAATCATTTATTTATTTTATGAACATGTGTCTGTGTGTTATTTGTTAAGATATGTGTTATCCATACATTTGAAAGTATAATATTAATTTGTTTATTTATTAAATATTAAGATGCAGATTTTTATGTAATTACATTCAAAAAAGGTTGTGAACAGATTTTTTAATTGTCATGAAGTGTTAGTGTATTTATTTATTCAAGTGTTGGTTTGGGGACCTATTGATTATCATGGAAAAATTATATTAAAAATGATATTAAAAACATATTAAAAAACTTTCTTGTTAGTATTCAAATGTGTGCTAGAATATCTAGCTCCATGTTCAGGCCACCCTTTTAAAAAGGGTTTAATTTAAAAATGAGTGAGACCAGCTAAGACAGAGTTACAATAATCAAAGGAAGATAAATAGGGCATGGACAAGAGCCTCAGTGGAATATTGAATTTTGTGTTAGGAAGAGGCAGATGCGGGTACTGTTTTTAAGATGAATGGCGGCGGCTTGGGGAATGGATGACACCAAGGCGGTGAGCTTGAGTAGATGAAGAGATGATTGCACCATTGACATTGAGGGAAACTGATGAATGTTAGCATTGGAAGGATAGAATATGTGTTTAACGGACCAGGCAGGGAAGTTGGAGATCCGCAAAGCAGAAGCTGGACATGAGCCAGAGCACGCAAGTGAGTAGTCCACAAAAAAAGCCGAGGTCAAGGATTGGAGAAATCAAGATCAACAAGAGACGAAGCCGAAGTCAGGACTGGAGCAAGCAGGACAACGTGAAGCAAAGCCGGGGTCAGGATTGGAGGAATCAGGATCAACGGGAGGTGAAGTCAGAATCAGAATCAGAATCAGAACAACACAGAACCACATACAGAGCCCAGTGTACGAGATAAGAATCTCTTTGACAGGCAATCCATGGACAGCTAAAGTGCCGTTAAATAGCCCAGGCAGATAACCCCCGCCTCCAGCTACTTGCAGAGAAAAACATTAACAAGAGGTACTGTCCCATTAAATTGTGGGTTGCACATGTGCAGTCAGTGCTGGTTGGCCATCTTTGATGTGGCATGCGTCTACAGGTTCTGGTGGCCATTTTTGGAGTGGCAAGCTCACGCGTGTTAGTGCACGAGAGGGATGGCATGGTGACGCAAGGCTCTAGTGCGGCGGTGGGAGACTGCTACGGCCGTAGTAGTTATAGGTAAGGTGGTTACAATATGTAGTTCAGTTTTTGGTAAATTAAGTTTTAGGAGATGTGCAGACATCCGGTTAGAGACAGAGGCAAGGCAGTTAGTTACACGGTCTAAGACAGAAGGAGAGAGATCAGGAGAGGATAGGCACATCTGGGTGTCATCAGCATACAGGTGGTAATGAAAGTGAAAGGATGAGATTAGTTTGTCAAGTGAGGTAATGTAGAGGGAGAACAGATGGGGGGCTAGAACTGAGCCTTGGGGTACCCTGACTAAGAGGGCGAGGGGAAGTTTTACTGGAGAGAGAGACATTGAAGGTATGATCAGAAAAGGTAGGATGTGAACCAGGATAGAGCAGTGTCATGGAGACCAAACAGGGAAACTTATGCACCCACCAGGGAACTTTTGCACCCGCCAGGGAACTTATGCACCCGCCAGGGAACTTATGCATCAACCAGACATCCACCCACCAAGGAACTTATGCACCAACAAGACATCCACCCACCAGGGAACTTATGCACCCACCAGGGAACTTATGCACCAAACAGGGAACTTATGCACCAACCAGACATCCACCCACCAAGGAACTTATGCACCAACCAGACATCCACCCACCAGGGAACTTATGCACTAACCAGGGAACTTAAGCACCCACCAGGGAACTTATGCACCAACTAGGGAACTTATGCACATCCACCCACCAGGGAACTTATGCACCAACCAGACATCCACCCACCAAGGAACTTATGCACCAACCAGACATCCAACCACCAGGAAACTTATGCACCCACAGGGAACTTATGCACCAACCAGACATCCACCCACCAGGGAAGCAATGCACCAAACAGGGAACTTATGCACCAACCTGACATCCACCCACCAGGGAACTTATGCACCAACCAGACATCCACCCACCAGGGAACTAATGCACCAACCAGGAAACTTAAGCACCCACCAGGGAACTTATGCACCAACTAGGGAACTTATGCACATCCACCCACCAGGGAACTTATTCACCAACCAAGGAACTTATGCACCAACCAGGGAACTTATGCACCAACCAGACATCCACCCACCAGGGAACGAAGAGAGTGGTCCATGGTGTCAAACGCAGCAGTTAAGTACTATTAGCATAGAGTAGTGGCCCTTGGAGTTAGCAGTGAGTAGGTCATTAGTAACTTTAGTAAGGGCGGTCTCACTAGAATGTCAAGAATGGAATCCAAATTGAAGAGGATCAAGTAAGAAAACAAATTAGTTTTTTTCTCTGGTTTTAAAAGCAATTTTTTTTTCTTGTATGGGGGGCAGCATTTCCAAGTAAAACTGTATGTTGCTGTATTAGTGGTCTTACAAAAAATCCAGTGCATTTTCAATACAATTTGACTAACAAACCAGTAGCGTATACAATATATATGAGTTCCATTCTTTATTTAGTGGGATATGTACGGGTATCCTACTGACCACGAACAGCTTTCTGCTTTTTTTCTTCACGCACTGGAAAGAATTCCCAAGTATGGTTTCATTTTTCTTGGTAACTGTTACCATAGTAACATTGGGAACAGAGCAGCACATAAATCTTTTTGTGTGTTTGCGTACATAAATATATATTTATGTACACCGTTGTGTGGTATGAACTGGCAAGTTCCAGATACCCCATTTAGTAATTTTTTTATTTCAGGGCATTATCCTGTTTGATGTCTTCTCTTTTTTTACTCTGTTTTCAGTGCTTTTGAATTAAATATTGATCCATATGCACGTGTATGGCAGACATTTTGCATAGGAAGATTTACAGCACCTACACTTATAGACAGACTATGTAAAGGAAGTAAAATAATATTGCCTGGTCCACAAAATATCCAATCATTCCAGCAGATTCAATTGATCTAGATCCTAAAACGGGAGTAGTGTCAGTCTTTCCTTCTTTTCAAATCAATGTTCAGACATTTTTTTGACAATTTTTTTTGTTGCTATAGTTTATCTGACACAACCTCTCCTGCACCATGGAGTGGAACACAGGGCTGGATTAAAACAATGGAGCAAAGAAGGCCTTTCCCCTAAGGATCTTTTTAATCTTACATTTTATTTTTTTTTTAAATTAGGGTTGATCTGCCAGGTGGCGGGGTGTGACATATTTTACTATGCGCCCACCAGCTGACCTGGAGAGTTCCCAGGTATGCCAATATGTCAATATCCTTATGAAGGTGGGGTCTCCATAATGAACTACAATACTCTAGGTCAGGAGTGTCCACGTTTTTTTTCTGCAGTTGGCCACTTCAGCAGAAATGTATATGTGCGTGGGCCGCACTCATTTTTAAATATGGCCTTTAAAAAGATATGCAAATTGAAACAAAGTAAATGACAAAACCTTTACATGCTGGAGCCTGGACATGATAGGACTGTGATTGCTGTTAGCAATCACACTCCTATCATGGCAAGTAAGCCAGTACATGCTGAAACCTGGCTAGCTGCCCCCCTTGTGTATTGATGCTGCCAGCAGTATGAGGTCTGCACATCACTTACAGCCTCCCTGTGCCACGCCCCCCCCGACTTACACATCCATGCTATCACACACACGCACACACTCATTCATATACTCATTCACAGATTCATTCCCTCAATCACGCATACTCATTCATACACCCTACCCCACCCCCTTACCTGCACTGCAGCCCTCTCGATGCCACTCGCATACTTCTGCAGGGGCCTCTGCTTCCCTCTCTTGTACCACACAGAAGAAGCAGGAATGGGGTCATGTGATGTGACATAAATTCATGTGACTCTGCTGGGTTCCGCTTCCCCTGGCGGTACAAAAGACACTGCTTGTACAATGTGTGCAAGCAACCCACAGGTATGCAGCAGGGCCCTTGCAATCCTGCAATCCCTGTTGCCCTGGATGCAGATCTCACGTGGCCGCACCTCAAGGTCTGGCGAGCCATATGTTGGACGTCCCTGCTGTAGGTGATGTCTGACCAGAGATCTGTAAGGTAGCATAAGCATCTCTCTCTTTCTGCTAAAAATGCCTCTCGCTATACAACTCAGCATCCCGCTTGCTTACCTTTATGCTCTAAAAAATTCCCTACTCCCTACTTTGTGACTGACAGAATAATGCCCTCACTGCTATATTTTGTCTTGGGATTTTTACATCTAAGTGTATTATTTTACATTAATTAACAAACAGCAGCTGCCACATTCTTCTAGTTTTCATTATTACTCGTAGAAAGCGAAAGTTTCATCTCACAGCCTATTGATAACATATTTAAGGGGTTAAATTCCTATAATGTTTATCCTTAAATCTTTGTATTATTCAAACCTAATTCCTGCTGACCAAAACAGTGTTTGTGTCATCTATGTGTCCAATTATGTAACAATCTAGACTGCCTACATCAAGTCAACTGTTCACAGTGGAATATTGATCCACTGATAGTATATAGCGGTCTGGTTGTGAAGATTAATTAATCTCTTGCTGAGGTAGTCTAATGTTTTTATGCCAAAAATATCAATTGATGCAATACATTATTGGCAAAATATGATGTGTTAGTTATCCAAAACCACAAATTTGCACACTATAGCTACAATACTGGATATTACATATTACTTACAGATGCAGTACAAACATCACATACATCAACAGAACCCAAGGTAGACCACCGAATTAGCCCATTCCAGCATGTCACAGGATTGCTATCCCAACAATATGCATCAATAGTTCCATCTGCTACATGAATTCTGATGGACCATGTAACTTTATACCAGAGGCGTATCTACTGAAAAAAGCGCCTATGGCAAGCACTGAAATTGCGCCCCTGTCCAAATATCTAAAACCCATTTATTATATATAAATATTAGTCCCTGTTGCCGATATATATATATATATATATATATATTAGACCCTGCTGCCGATAGCAGGTATAGATCAACACACAAACCCAGATATATATATATATATATTAGACCCAGAGCCGGCCTTAGGCATTGTGGCGCCCTGTGCGGACTACTCCTCTGGCGCTCCCCCCCTCACTACCCCCATCTCTGCCCCATCAAACTACCCCTCCCCTCTGCCCCTTCAAACTACCCCCCCTCTGCCCCTTCAAACTACCCCCCCGCCCCTTCAAACTACCCCCCTCTGCCCCTTCAAACTACCCCCCCTGCCCCTTCAAACTACCCCCCTCTGCCCCTTCAAACTACCCCCCTGCCCCTTCAAACTACCCCCCCTCTGCCCCTTCAAACTACCCCCCCTCTGCCCCTTCAAACTGCCCCCCCACCCCTTCAAACTACCCCCCCTGCCCCTTCAAACTACCCCCCCTCTGCCCCTTCAAACTACACCCCCCCTCTGCCCCTTCAAACTACCCCCCCTTCAAACTACACACCCCCTTCAAACTACACCCCCCTCTGCCCCTTCAAACGACCCCCCCCTCTGCCCCTTCAAACTACACCCCCCGTTCTGCCCCTTCAAACTACCCCCCCCTTTCAAACTACACCCCCCCTCTGCCCCTTCAAACTACACCCCCTCTCTGTCCCTTCAAACTACACCCCCCCTGCCCCTTCAAACTACACCCCCCCTGCCCCTTCAAACTACACCCCCCCATGGGCGTAGGAACCGGGGGGGACGGGGGGGACAGATCCCCCCCAGTAACTCATGCGGGGGGGACCGATAATTAAGAAATCCCCCCCAGGGCCGTAGGAACCCCCCCAATAGAAACGCCGCAAATGCGGCCCGCAAGACCTCGAGGCGGGGCGGGCTGGGCCGGGGGGCAGGGGGGCAATTGCCCCCCAGGCCGCCCTAAATCCAGGCCGGTGGGCCGGACGGACGACCGGCAGACGAGCATTCAATGCGGCTGCGGCCGCAAAGTTAAAAACTAAGCGGCCGCGAGCAGGATTGAATGCGGCCGTCATGCATACCTGGCGGGGGGGGAGGGGGCGGTCCGCCCCGGCTGCCGCTCATCTGAGGGGTGCCACCATGCCGGCACGCCTTCAGAAACGATGCGCGCGGCAACTGTGGCTGTGCGCCGGGACTTGATGTCAAATCCCGGCGCACAACACTGAAGCCACGCCCACCGTCTTCCGCGCTCAGTGCACCGGAAGGACAGGAAGAAGAAGAAGAAGAAGTAGAAGAAAAAGAGGAGCAGGAGGAGAAGTGAGAGTGAAAGAAGAAAAGGTAGGAGAGAGTGGATTAGTAAGTGTGTGAGAGTGATGGGTGTTATGCTGAATGTAAGTGTGTAAGAGTGATGGGTGTTATGCTGAATGTAAGTGTGTGAGAGTGATGGGTGTTATGCTGAATGTAAGTGTGTGAGAGTGATGGGTGTTATGCTGAATGTTTGTGAATGAGGGTTTCAGATAGCATGGATGCGTAAGTGTTGGGGGATTGCTTGGCATAGGGAGTCCGTAATCACATTCCTTCACAGGAGTGTGATTGCTGTTATAAATTATTTTTTGGTCCAACTTCGGTGTGTTAACACTTTTATTGGACAGAATAATTCAATGACAGTATTACACTCCTATCATGCTAAGTCAGCCAGCACATGCTAGAACCTGGGCATGATAGGATTGTGATTGTTGTTATATATATGTATATATATATATATATATCTATATATGTTAATATTGTTGTTGATTTTTTTGTCTAATTTTGGTGTTACTTTTAATAAAGTATTTTAAAGTTTTTTTTTGTTTTTTTTTCAGTTTTGGCCAAGTGAATGCTGAATTTTTCGTTTCAGTCCAGAATTTTCATTTCGGTGCATCCCTACTATATACTATGCCAGTCACTAAAGTGGTAAGCCTACACCACATCAATGTTTGGCTTAGTATATAGTGATAGGGGTTGTCAGTGTCTGGCTTAATCTATAGGCACACATTGACGGTGGTACCGCGTAATCCCTAAGCATATAATGACAACAAATATGCTGTACCCCTGTCAATGTTTGCCTAACCATAGAAACTATGCAGTTTTAAAGTGTGTGTGTGTGGGGGGGTGCCACATACAGGGTCTGCCACAGGTGCCAAATACTCTAGGTACCCCCCTGCATCATGCGGCTGTCAGACCCAACGGCCATTCCTCAGCTCCTCTTCCCACGTCTTAAAAGGGGTGAGATGAAGAGCTGAGGCATGCGGTGCGTGCACGCCGGCCAATTTAATTTCATTAGGCGCTGGTGGAGTGACTGCCACACGACGGCCGCTTTCAATGTCGATCGCAGTCGCTTTGATGGTGCAATGGGCCAGTTGACTAGACTTGCCCCCCAGGCCTTAGGCTGACAGCCCTCCCCTGCCTCGAGGTGCGGCCCGCGTAAGATCGGCAGCCAGGGCAACCGATCTTACGCGGTCCGCACCTCGAGCTCTGCTACTTACCTGTGGGAGGGTCTTCTGTACTGCACAGAGGAACCGGAACCCAGCAGAGTTCACGTGACATTACATCACATCCTCTGTGCAGTACCAGAGAACGCAGAGGGAGGCCGCGCCCTCTGCTGAAGACTGTGAGCGGCATCGAGGAGCTGCAGTGCAGGTAAGGGGGTGGGGAGGGTGTTTGAATGAGTATGCGTGATTGAGGGAATGAATCTGTGAATGAATGAGTATATGAATGAATGAGTGTGTGTGTGATAGAATGGATGTGTAAGTGCTGGAACCTAGGCATAATTGGACTGTGATTGATGTTAGCAATCACACTCCTATCATGCCAAGTCAGCCAGTACATGCTGAAACATAGCTAGCTGCCCCCCTTGTGTATTGATGCTGCCAGCAGTATGGGGTCTGCACATCCCTTACAGCCACCGTGTACCAGCATGTACTGGCTGACTTGGCATGATAGGAGTGTGATTGCTAACAGCAATCACAGTCCCATCATGCCTAGGTTACAGCATTTACTGGTTGGATGTGTAAGTGCTGGAACCTAGGCATGATGGGACTGTGATTGCTGTTAGCAATCACACTCCTATCATGCCAAGTCAGCCAGTACATGCTGAAACCTAGCTAGATGCCCCCCCTTGTGTATTGATGCTGCCAGCAGTATGGGGTCTGCACATCACTTACAGCCACCCTGTACCAGCATGTACTGGCTGACTTGGCATGATAGGAGTGTGATTGCTAACAGCAATCACAGTCCCATCATGCCTAGGTTACAGCATTTACTGGTTGGATGTGTAAGTGCTGGAACCTAGGCATGATGGGACTGTGATTGCTGTTAGCAATCACACTCCTATCATGCCAAGTCAGCCAGTACATGCTGAAACCTAGCTAGCTGCCCCCCTTCTGTATTGATGCTGCCAGCAGTATGGGGTCTGCACATCACTTACAGCCACCCTGTACCAGCATGTACTGGCTGCCTGGGTATGATAGGAGTGTGATTGCGGTTAGCAATCACACTCCTATCATGCCAAGTCATATTGCAAATTTTTTTTGTTCAATTGTGGTGTGTTACCTACTTTTATTAAAAATGTGAGTTTTTATTATTATTTTTAAAGGTGGGGGGTCATTTTCGGTTTTGGCTAAGTGAACCGTGAATGTTTTGGTCCAGAATTTTCATTTTAGTGCATCCCTAGAATAAATAGAACTATTTCATTTTTAATTATCCTGAGTCCTGAATTTGTAGTCACAAAACTTTCTAGGCCCAGAAATCAGTGAGAGGAAAAGTAAAGGTTTTGTGTCATTTACTTTATTTTAATCTGCATATTTTATTAAAGGCCATATTTTCTCACAGTGAAAAATGAGTGCGGCCCGCGCACGTATACAATACTGATGAAGTGGCCCACTTCAGAAAAAACTTGGACACCCCTGGGGTAGACAGTGAGAAGGGGGGTTAGGGAGAGGGTAGCTAGTGAGAAGGGGGGGTGGGGAGAGGGTAGCTAGTGAGAAGGGGGGGTAGGGAGAGGGTAGCTAGTGTGAAGGGGGTGGTAGGGAGAGGGTAGCTAGTGAGAAGGGAGCGAAAGGGAGAGGGTAGCTAGTTAGAAGGGAGGGTAGGGAGAGGGTAGCTAGTGAGAAGGGAGGGTAGGGAGGGGGGTAGATAGTAAGAAAGTGTGAGAGGGGGAGAGGGGGTAGATAGTGTGAGAAAGTGGGGATCTGATGGGGGAAAATGCTGTCCCCCCCAGATTTTTAGGGGTTCCTACGCCCATGCCCCCCCCTGCCCCTTCAAACTACACCCCCCCTCTGCCCCTTCAAACTACACCCCCCCACACTTACCTTGTTGCCGGAGTCCTGCGGTGAGAGCGGTGGCGGCATTTCATGTTGAGATGCCGGCACCGCTACGGAGTCACGGAGAGTAAGGGGCGCCGAGCGGTTGCTGAGAACTTCACAAGCAACCACTCGGCGCCCCTGCCCGGGACTTAGATTAAAGCATCGGGTTTTTTTTGTTTTTTTAAACTTTATTTAACATCATTCATGTTAAGTAAAGTTAAAACAAAAACAAAAAAAACGATGTTTGAAGTTAAGTCCCGGGCAGGCACCCCTGCTACCATGGCGCCCTGTGCGGTCGCACAGGTTGTACACCCCTGGCGAGCCCTGATTAGACCCTGCTGCCGATGCCAGGTATAGATCAACACACAAACCCAGATCAATTGAAATTCACTTGTGATCTCAGCACTGAATGTATATATCAAATAAACACAATCAGACATACAAATCCTGTATTTGCAGGTACACAATAATAATATATGAAACGTAGCATCACAGGTATAGATCAAATAAATACATAGAAACCGCATTGCAGGTATTAATCAACTGAATAAGACATATTAACCCTGTATTTGCAGGTATACATAAATAATGTATGGAAACATAGCATAGCAGATATGGATCTACAAAATAACACAAAAACCCAGCTTTGCAGGCACAGATCAATTGGAATTCACATAAAAACACGGCATTAAAAGGTATATTTAAAACCCCCTAAATTACAGGCATAGATCATAGGTTGCACACCCCAAAGCCAGCTCTGGCTTCCACACTGCCCACATAGAACCTGACCAGCACCCAGATTACACACATAAGATTTGCCATCTTTGTCCCCAAATAGCCCAGCACAAGTCAACTGTGTCACCAAACAGCCTGGCCTGTGCCATCTTTGTCCCATATACACCCTGCCTGTGCCTTCTTGGTGCCCAAGGCTCAAACCTCCTGCTAGTGCCATCTTTGCCCTTCCACAATTATACATCTATGATACACACAAACACTTTTACAGTCACTCACTAATTCACACTTTAATTCAGACAACTAATCCACATCCACATTAACTCATGCTCTCTCCCATTCAGACAACTCATCCATACATTAACTCATGCTCTCCCTCATTCAGACAATTCATCCCCACATTAACTCATGCTCTCCCTCATTCAGACAATTCATCCACACATTAACTCATGCTCTCCCTCATTCAGACAATTCATCCACACATTAACTCATGCTCTCCCTCATTCAGACAATTCATCCACACATTAACTCATGCTCTCCCTCATTCAGACAACTCATCAACATATTAACTCATGCTCTCCCTCATTCAGAAAATTAATCCATATATTAACTCATGCTCTCCCTCATACAGACAACTTTCTAACCCCTCTCCTTCCCTTATCACTTTCTAACCCCTCTCCCTCCCTTATCACTTTCTAACCCCTCTCCCTCCCTTATCACTTTCTAACCCCTCTCCCCCTTTGAAGTTCTCTCACCTTGAGGTCCAGCGGCAGGAGCACGAGGCTTCTGTCTTCCTGCACTGCTGCGGTGCCTGCTGCTTCACTGCTGAGCGCCATAATATGACCTCATATTTCGGCGCTCGGCAGTGAAGCAGCGGGCACCAGCGAGCGGCTTTTAAACGCTGTCCTTTTTTTTTTTTTTTAAGCGGGGGGCGCCAAGCGGTTGCTCCTCCGCATCCCCAAAAAAAAGACAGTGTTTAAAAGCCGCTCGCTGGTGCCCACTGCTGAGCGCCGAAATATGACGTCATATTGCGGCGGTCAGCATGAAATGCTGGCACCGGGACGGAGGTAGAGGCCTCCGCATCAAAAAAAAGACGGCGCTCACTGGCGCCCCCCTCTCAAATGGCGCCTATGGCACGAGCCATAGGTGCCATACCCTAGATATGCCTCTGCTTTATATGGAACCAGTCATCTGGAGTTACGCAAAAGTTATTGTGGGTCCCTGCAAACATGCAACCTCCACTCATCAGCACAAACGAAAGGTTTAGATGAACATCATCCCTTAGTAAATACATTTGCTAGTGATTTGGCTTGTTTGTCATATTGAGGACCATATTTTCATGATCCATCTAGAACTTGTATAGATTCTCACACAGTGTTTTTATGTGAATTCGACAGTTTTACTGTGTACATGGCATAATATACAAGACAACATAGTTCCTTCAAGCTCATGTCTGATGAGTCCTCTATAGCCAGTTGCTGCAGTACCATGAGTACTATTTGCCACCTGGACTGAATCTGGAAGGCATGTTCTATAAAACTTAAACTGGCCTAGGTGCACCTCCGGTACCAACATCAAAGTGGTAGGGGCACAGCACTGAAGAATCTTGCAGAAACCTATTTTTTGGTGGGATATTTCTAGTTTATCAGTTGAATTGGCCAAAGTTGGTCCCCAGGTGGTCCTCTCTTACTGTTGAAAACTCTAACATAAAACCAACTGACCTAGTTTGCAGCATTTGTGTCACACTTGACTCTGCTCTTGTCTTCATCATTCAACTCTAGTCCCTCACTAAATCCTACTGCCTTTACCTGAAAAATATCTCCCAAATTTGTCCATTCCTCACACAAGAAACTACCAAAATACTAGTCCACTCTCTTGTGATATCCTGTCTGGATTATTGCAACTCAAAACTCCCCCTCTA
The DNA here is from genome assembly GCA_023333645.1 of Sceloporus occidentalis. Classification (NCBI taxonomy): domain Eukaryota; kingdom Metazoa; phylum Chordata; class Lepidosauria; order Squamata; family Phrynosomatidae; genus Sceloporus; species Sceloporus occidentalis. The sequence goes on from JALMGF010000028.1 coordinate 2,205,912, forward strand.
CCGCATTTCATCCCTCCAATCGTCCTCAACACTGCAGCTAGATTAATCTTTCACTGTCACTGTTTATTATCTGCTGCTCTATCCCCCCCCCAAAAAAAAAATCTGATGTGAGTAGAGGATTAAGCAACAGAAACAGAAGTATGTATGTATGTGTGTGCATGTAAGGGATAGCAGAGGAGGGCAAGCTGCTTTGAGTCTGGCGAGCCGGATATCATGTGATGCATTGACTGCCCATACACACACACACATACACTACCCTTATAAAACGACTACCTATACGCACACATATGCACTGCCCATATACACACATGTACACTGCCTTTACACACCTACACTGTCCTTACAAACACCTCCCCATACACACACACATTTACATACACTGCCCATATGCACACATATACCTGACACCCACATATGCACTACCCATATACATACATATACACTGTCTGCCCACCAACATACTGTGTCACACCTGCCCTTACAGCACCTCCTCCTCCCCATATTCTACCTCCTTTCCCCCCATCTCTTACCTTTTACCTCTTCCATCTTCTGTCTACCATCCTGTTGAGGGAGCACAAGGTCTGTCCCTCCAGACCTCTGACTTGGTGCTCCCTGATCACTATGTGTGGTCCGAAGAGACAGACCTTGCACTCCCTTAATGTTGGGCCCGGTTACCCATACCAATGCTCATGGTGCCTGGGTGCCCACAATCTTGCACCTGCCTCGACACCGCCCTAGGGGCTCCGTGGTGAATCTCATTGCTGGCAACTGCCCAGTGTGCCCATGCGTTAAGACGACACTGGTCAGAATGCTAATTGCAAAGGAGAAATAAAGATTATTCATGCTTTTTGTTTCCTGTTTCTGCTTGTATTTCCCCTGCTTTAAAGTTGTTTTTAATTTTGTAGTTGTGCCACTTTTGTTCCCCTCATTGTAATGAGCATTCTGTGGCATGATGAGCAAGCACTACCATGGTGTTGGATCAAGAGTGTACAAGTTGATCTTTTAACTTAAGATAATTGTCTTGCTTTATTTATTTTGCAGATATCCATAACACAACTTACATTAACTTCTGGAATTGACTCTGTATTTAAAGGGACATTCTAGTGTGTCAAGCAGTGAACTGAGCAAAGGATGCTTTTTAAACTACACTTTATGTACTTTACTATGCATTTATTAATCTTGTAAAGAAAAAAAAGTTTAGTTTAATTTGAAGCTTTGAAATCAGACCTACAGCAGCCAATTAGTGCCAGGAAAGAGCTCCTATTGATATCAATGGGAGCACAGTCTGTGCTTGTGCTCAGGAGGGTCTCGTTGAAATTGTGTACATCATGTACAAAAGCTCATGAGAAATGAGTATAGTGAAACAGCTTTAGTCTATGCGCTTATATAATTGAACAGACTAGCACACAATAAAACAATTGAAAAAAAGAAACGGAAAAAGTATAAAAATGACACGATTATTGGCACCCTCTTGAAGAATTGAAATCAGTTTGAAAAGAGGAACTAGAAAAAAGAGTTTGAAAAAGAGGAACTGAAATTAGACTTGCCTCTCAGTGCTCACATGGCTTGAATTAAACAATCAATGACGGCTTAAAAGGGCCACTTCTATTCCCTCTTCCTTTTTCCACAATGTTGGAGACAAAAGAGCTGTCTGAAAGCATCAGAATAATTTTCCCTAAACATGAGAATTCTAAAAGATACAAGGCCATCTCCAAATACATTGTAAACCCTGTTTGCAATGTTATTTAGATGTTTGCTGCTCATGGAACTGTCAAGAACATCCCAGGCTGTGATGAAGAGATGAAACTTGATCAGAGAAGTTTTTGAAGGTAGGAAACACCACATAAAACATCCACACAGCTTAAGCTGACCTGGAGCAATTTTGGACAATGGTTTCAACCTGTACCATACACAGCACACTAAACCAAAAAGGGCTTTATGGGCGAAGGCCGAAGGAGGACACCACTGCTGGAGGCAAAGCACAAAAAGGCATGACTGATCTTTGACAAAACCTACCTAGTGAAACCACAATCATTTTGGGAAACGAAACAGATGAAACAAAACTAGAGCTTGATGGCAATGCAGGCCAGCAATATACTTATAGGTGATGAAATGAAGCCCTCCGGCAGGACAATGATCAAAAGCACACATCCAAAAACACAAAAGAATAGTTGAAAACTGTGTCATTGTTACAAAGGTTGTTCAACCAAATATTAGGAAAGGGTGCCGCTAATGCTATCCAGGTCGCATTTTATGTTTCTTTTGTAAAATCACTACATATCAGTTAAAAGAGCATCTTTTTGTATATCTTTGGACACTCCGTTTAATTATTCTGATAATACAAAGTACGTAGTTTTCCAATTACGATATGCATATAATAGCTGGAGTGTCCTTTGGAGAATGTTTTTAGTCCATCAGAATAACTCTTCCGAGTGCACATACTGGAGGCTGCGAAAACCTAGCCTATTTAATGGTGCGACCAGCCCAGTAGGTAGCATGATGCTGTAACAGAAGTGCTATGGCACTTCAGGAAAAGATACCGGAAAAATCTCCGTGAGCAATGAAGAGAGTTTAATGAGATGTACCCCTGGCGAGAAATACAGCGGAAATGGAAAGAAAGTAAGGGGCATGTTTTGAGTAGAACTATGGCTAGAGTGCTTAAATGCTGATAGCTGTAGCATTATTTTGTACAATCATACACAGCTTACAAACACATTGACATAACGTACTCCATTAGACTTGCTGCAAACCAGTAAAAACACGCTCTATCGGTGATACTTGAAGGAAACCCTCAATAAAAACGACATGTTTCACTTTCTTTGTGGAGGATAAAACCAAAGGCTGGACACAAAGCATTAAAAGCACTGCAGTAAACCTTTGGTCCGTCTTCTAGAGTAATTTCCTACATACAATAAGACCCGCTATTAGAGCAATCTTCCCCTCGCTACCCTGCCACCCGCCTTTTCCCACAGCAAGTGCTGACACATTGTGTGTCTGTGAGTGTCGTGATTTCCTGGTTACTCTGTTACCATGACAACACCTAGGTGCAGCGTAATGAATAGGAATTTAGCCGCACATGCCAACACATACACACCGCACGTGTGCGCACAAACATATAGACATATAAAGCGGAACGAACAGTCGGTACACCCACACTGACGTATGCTGTGTCCGGTACCCTTTCATGTTCATTTATAGGATGCCTCTTTGTACATATAGGTCTTTGCATACACAATCAGCCAGGAAGTCTTTTGTGCATGAATGGGGAGGAGCGGGAAAAAAAGGAGGAGGGAAATGTGGCTGAGAAGTGCTTGAGAAGAGAACTTAAGCAGTGGGGACACAGACAGTTCATACTAACGTCAACCTCCCTCAGGGAAAATAGGAAACCCTGCTTATTGTGCGTGTGTGTTTAACCCTTAAGACTGGGGCTTCCAGTGCCTCACAGTGGTAAAGACACAAAAAAGGCGGGAGAGCTAGTGATTATAAATGAGAGGAGATAGAAAGTAATCTGCCAAAGTGACTAAAAAATAGGCTAGTAAAATAAATAAAACAAGTAAAGTAGTTGCTAGAAAAAGTGAATGTCCAAAATGTAACAGAAAGAAAGACGATGTAATGCAGGGTGGAAAGGGCAAATTGCGTCGGATAGACAGGTTGGAATAAAGGCAGGGGAGACAGCCCAAATTAGCTAGTTACGAGGGAAAGGCAATGAGGTGGCCGGCAGAGATGTCTAGAACACAGACATATAGGGAAGAAATGAGGAATGACATAAGGCATGAGGAAAATGAGTGGAAACCATGAGAGGAGGGGGTGAGAGGAGGAATGATTGGAAGGCACGAAGAGAGCGAGGAGAAGTGGAGGTGAGAATGAGGGGTGATGGGAAAGAGACATGTAGAGAAAACAAGGGGCATTAAATCAGGTGAAGGAACGGGAACATGAGGGAATTCTCTCTTCGTCACAACTCAGGGCAGGGACTCCCAGCAGCTCACGCTATTCCTTCAGTACTGTATGTACTGGTTTAACTGGAGTGGGTGGACTCTGAGATAAGGTTGCTGGAGCCTGAGAGGAACTGCCAGCCTCCCCAGCTGCGGGCACGGAATAAGATGTTGACTGTCCTCTGGAGTGTGCCATCTCCCACAGGAGCTGCCGCCGCCGCTCACTGAAACGAGAACAGAGCCCGGGGAAGCTCTCGTCGTCAGAAATCTGTGGGAGGGAGATGTAGGAAGGAGGAAGACAGACTGTCAGCTCAGTGTACCAGGCAACAAAAGGCTGGCACCATTCTGTCTGCCCGTCTCCTGCAGAGCTTTACTTCAAACCACACGGCTACCATACAACCTCAGGTACCAGGGAACCTCTGCAAAGGGAGGGGCAAGAGATGGGAGAACGGGCGATGTATAGCATACGAGCGGAACGTATGGAACGAGGCGTGTGGGCAATGTTATATGCATGTGTCACTGTGTCATCCATATGCCTGCTGCAGGTACCGATACATACATGATAGGACGTTAATGCACCGAAACATGCGCAAAATGTCAATGCATGTGGTTCGCGGAAGAGTATGTTAGCTAGCCATGTTCTTAAAATTACCTCGTTGATTTGTGTGGCTTGCGTATGAATATGCCATCTCATAGCATGTGCCAACGTTACACACAGATGGAGGGTATCTGTATTCACACTACATATGATCTGTCTCTCAGATGTATATGCTCTGCATCTATGTGCTATAAGCATTCTTATATATACATGTGTGTTTATATATATATAGATATAGATATACTGTACTAGGTGATAAACAATTGATCTCCCGCTTTAATATGTGTTTGATATGTGCAACACTTGCAGTTACATATATGATATACATAATATGTAATATACACTTTCCATATTGTCATTCTGTATGTATGCACACATCTTAACCTCATCTGCACTGTTTTGCACACATCATAGTTGTGAACTTGTGATGTCAGTTGTGAAACTTTGACTATGTAGAGCGTGAACATGATAAATAACTCCTGTTTGCGTGTGCATCCTATGTGAGCTTTTTTATATGTCTTTTAACACATGCCTGAGTCACACACACAGAAGGAAAGAACAGTTTTCAGCTCATATGTTCCGGCATGAACCATTAATTAATTGGATTAATGGACATGTTGCATGTACATGTATCCAGTGTACTACATTTTCACATGCTTAGCCTGTGATCAGTTTCTCTTATTGCCTATTGTTTGTGTCAAATGCCAGGGAGCTGTCCCTAAGAGTATTTTATAATGCTCACCCTTTATAAATTCATAGAGATGCTATAAACCAATGCTAACTTGATAATAGCCTTAGCTGAGTCACCTATAGTCAAGCAGAGAGTATGCTTATGACATGCTAGTGAGAGAAGAAACCACCAAAAATACCAACTTCTAAATATTCTAGTATTCTCGAATACACCAAACTCTGAGAGTCCCACCTTTAACCTCAAGAGTGGAGCGAAGCCTTCAACATCCCCATAAATTCTATTTTCCTGTCAAATAGACATTGGCATCTCTAAGGTTTTAGGGGCCATATGAGGAAAACCGGTGTTAATGTAAGCGGTAGATTTTGTCATATAATAACAAAAATGTCCAATACATTGTACTATGTTTATGAGACATTAAGACAGACCTTTCTCAACTACTCCTTCCTTTCACTGACAACCTCTGATGGGGGCCAATAAATAACATGGTACCCTAAATAGCTGTTGGATACATACATTTCTTCTACATGGCTAACATGCATCATGCATTAGACATAGAATAACCCTCTTTGGATACCACATTTCTTAATTACCCTTATATTTTTTAGGGACACCCACATAGGGTCCACTACAAACACAAATATAACAACCTGAGGTAAAGATAAGCTAAGCAGACAGTGTTAGACAGAGGTAGGCACAGAGAGATGGAGAAAGGGCAGAAGATAGATTTTGTAGTAGGATGATAGATCCCAAGTGTTAGCTACATATTAGATGCAGTTTCTTATCTTCTCACATCCTACACGCTATCTTTTCGAGGCAGTCACTTTCTCCTTTTGATGTTTACAAAATCTGACATATCTGTGCTTGTAACCAGTAAATACATGGAATAGTCATTAGAGGACCATGCCATATATGTGTTTTGTACGCATTCATACAACTGCTGTAATGCTGTTTCAGACAGGAAAATCCTGTAAAGAAATCCTGTATACGATGCTCGCTCTTAAATATATCAGAGGCCTACTCTAGATGTGATTGACTACTTCTTATTGTAACAATCCACAAAACAAAAATTGACCTTATTAGTGTGAGCCCATTGAAATGACTGAAGGTTGGTACAGTGAGGTGCAATTCTAATGACAGAATGTTCAGGTACATTCTGTTTTTGGGACATTACACCCATTGAACAGTTATTGTATAACAATGGCTGTGTTTGTTTGAAGGACATTGTGGCTGCCATAAGTAATATGACCACACACTGCTCAGTGTTTTAAATCTTGATGGTGGTGGATGACTTTTCTGCTGTTTTTTTAGCGATCTGCTCAGGCAATGTCAACAGAGCATGGGTAGATGTCCAAAGAGACATCTGGCCAGCCAACTGGAGAGCCAACAATACTTGCATCAGAAACCTGTCTGGCTTGCAAGTTACCTGGAGACTTTTACCTGCAATATTTCAGAGTCTAATAACCCTTATAATAGTTGTTAAATTGAAATAATGCGTCTTTAAAATTAATTATAACTCCCACTCCGTTAATGCATTAACTACAAGCAGGTTCTGGGCTTTCAATTGAGTCTTTGGGTGGCAATGAGGGGTGTTGGCTGGAATTTAAAATGGGAAGCCCAGCCTTGATATTTTATTGTCTTTTTGTTATTAATTTTCAGAATTGTCTTAAGTTTTCTTTGTCTGTTGCCATACTGCGGACATTTTTGGAAAATGGCATGTTTAATACAGAAAAAGCTACAGAAAAAATCATTATGATAGATCTTATGTTAATCTACAAAAATGATGGATCAGAACAGTGGTGAGGCGATGCATTACTGAAGCTGCTGGTCTGTTTATGCCTTGTTTTAATACCTATAACTACAGAGGGTAGAATTATAGTAGTCTGAGCAGGGAGATCGTGGTCCCCAGATGGAGTAGAAGTGTGGCTGGTGCCAAGTTGCTGGGCATCATAGAAATGTAGAACCAGTTGCCATAGTATTGCCTGTATCAGCTATACTGCTGTCACTTGCCAGGCAAGAGGTTTAGAGATCCTATTTCAAAATCTTTAATATATTACGAACTTGCATGATCTGGATTTAGAAAGGACAGCAACAAAATATGTTCCTAATGTAAGTTACAGGCAATATGGATGACACATAGATCTGGCTCTTAGAAGCGGTACAAGAGTTTATAGGTGTAAGTTCAAACTTAGCATTGGTAATACTATTTGATTTATAACATCAATTTTATAATTTCTATGTTTGGAGAGTAATTACACAATCCTGGCAGCCTCAAACAGAAATGTAATATGGCTGTTAGACTGTTGTTTTCCAGGTAAGAAGGTGAAGAGAGGCTATATATATATATATATATATATATATATATATACAATTTCATGTTATTCTGTGTGTGCATGTACCTTCTGGTCTAATTCCTGGAAGAAAATACCAGTCTTATGGAGACAGGAATTTATTGCCTATGTTTTTTCTTTTTTGTGTCAGTAATAGAAAGATAAGCAAGGCTGAGGTTTTGAACTTAAGACCTAAAGGGCCACAAACAGACCAGCAATTCAGTGTATCCTTGCCTATAATTTAATTACTTGTTAATGGACATGCATGGGCTCAAGCTGGGATATTGGCCTGTGTGCAGCTCTCGAGGTCTGTAGTTGGAAAGCACTGGCCTTACAGCAAGACTTCCAGCTCTTGTGGCACCAAAGAAAGTGTATGTCTTCTATGGTAAAGACTGCAAAAAGTTACAGCTCCATCAGATCTAATGTCAGATCTGGCAGTATATAATAGGTTAATAATCTCTTCCAAATGCTTAGAAAGCAGTGCATAAACTTGTTTTGATGCCATTTCCTAAATAAATGTCTCACTGGAACTTTCCTTTTCAGGTTTTTGACATGTAGGAAGAGATGTGCCAGAGGTGACCATACATATCAATGTAAAAAGTCTTCTTCATTTTAGAGCCCTATAGCACATGACACTGACACACGTGTAAAGCTGTATTAGCACAGCCAGTTAATCAATATTGTCCAAAGATGTTTCATGGTAATTAAGAATAGGGACAAGGCAATAGAGGCATTGGCTTAATTATGAGCCCTGACTTTTTACTGCCCTGTTCCCAAACATAGAAAAAAAGGGAAATAAATCCAAAATACAAAAACATAAGTTTGAAACAAACTCCTTTGTTATGTAAAGATTGTTCTCCTTTTTTATTATATGTATTTACATTTCTTATCTGCTTACACTTACCTCTACCTCCTTAGAAGTATGGTGCCATTAGAGGTCCCATCTCATGTGACCTAGTAACCTAAATAACTTTTTGTTTATTTATCTTACATTTTTAGGGATTTAGCACCCAGTCCTCTGCCTGATACATATATATATATATATATATAGTGTTACAATCAGCAGTGTGTTCTGGCTTAGGGAGGGGGGATTCAGGTGCCAGCAATTGCAGCAAAATTATGGGCAGATAGCTCCAACGTGCGATTAGACTCTTAGTTATTCGCTGGTCAATGGGACGGTTGCAAAGGATGTCTCTGATCTCCGCAACTCTCCCATTTATGCTATGGAAGACTGTGCCTAGCTGGTACAGCCTCCATGATATCCTCTACCTGAAACCATGAATTCTTAATCATTTACATGATTAGGCCAGCATTGATCGTACATCCATGCATTGTTGCCAACTCAACACTGAGCAGGGCTGAGACTGTTCCAACTGGTTAGTCAAAAGGGCTTCTCCCTTCCCACCAACTAAGTGAAATATTGCCTCGGCCCCTGTACTTGGCAGCAGGCGTTGATACAGTAACTAAGGATGTGTAGACCCAGCAGCTCTCAGTGGGAAGTGTGGAAGAACCTCTACCAGTGCAATGAGGCAGAAGCATGCATGTTCTAACAGTATTTGTACTATAACTTCAGCAGAGTGATGGCTCTATTCAGCTCTTATTTATCCTTCAGCAATAATGTAAATAACATGTTGCAATTCACTTACATACAATTCTTTCTGGGATTTTTTCCATATAAAACACGTCACGTTACTGACATTTATTCTACTAACTTGCACTTTGCCAAGACTGATCTTGTAGCAAATGTACTGAAATACAGGGTTGTTTTTGCACAATGCTTTGATTGGAGTCTTGTCATGCAATTTGTCTAATCTGTATCCACAAGACAGCACTCACAAAAGAGCTCTACAATTAGTTAAATCTATACACACAAGCATGCATTAAACACATGTGCACACATCTCCATAAACATTAGTGCTTTGTACCAACAGCTTCATGCTTTGAGGTAAAATGAATAAAAATAGGAAATACATTTGATGAGTAAGCCCCCACTTGAATACAATATATATATATATATATATATATCGTATTGTGGGTGTTACGCAATATACTTATGAATCATCAAAGCTAACTTAATTATGATAGAGGAACTATTTAGTGCAAAGCACGGGGACTGTACATTCGAACACATTATGGTCACTAGGTCTGTTCTGAATGTATGTGTACATGTAAACCAGTACATGTTTATCTAGCAGAGGGACAGTAGCACTGGAAATGATCACAGTTAATTTATACCTTAATCGGAGAGAACCAAACATCTTTAAAGTCTGTGTGCTTAAGTTTCCAACAAATATGTAAGTGGATGCACTTAACCAATGGACACACGCTTCTTCAAGCACATGAGTATAACATACTGTAACATGGGTAGATTGATAAACAGATAGAAGACATAAAACGGGAAGTCTCTTTAGCTGCTATTTAATGATGTTGCGGCAGCTGATGGAACCCACTGTCTTGGAATTCATGCATAGATATTTGACCGTTGTCCACTACTGTTCCTCCATCTTAGAAGTCCTGTCCCACAGTCATTAAATGTCCTGGCATATTAATTTACAAACACTCCAGCCATCTTATGTACTTTAATTAGACTTGGGGGCCGGCCAACTCTTCGTGTTCGTCTTCGTGGGGGAAAAAATCTTCGTATTCCACAAATATTTGCCAGTTCCTGTGTTTGGTTCGGGATGAATATTCGAATTATTTTTTTTCTTCGTTTTTTGTAGAAGGGGTTAATACGGGGTTAACGCGGTACGCACTACCCAGCAGCTTTGGCGCCAGGATTTTAAGTGTCCGTATGAGCAACTCTATTGGTCGCTGGCAGGGGCCTCCTCTGCCATTAACCAATGAAGTGCACCTGTACTTCATTGGTTGATGGCAAACGAGCCCCCTGCTGGCTACCAATAAAGTCGCTCGTACAGACTTTTAAAATCCTGGTGCCGCAACCTGGCTCCACGAAGGACTCTATTGGTTGCCGGCAGGGGGCTCATCTGCCATCAACCAATGGCAGAGGAGCTCCCTGACGGCGATTAATAGAGTTGCTTGTACGGACCTTTACCCCTTGGAGTGGGGAGACCATGGCACCCTTCGTGTTTGATTTCATGTTCCCCCGAATACGAATGCACAAGTCTAACTTTAATGCATATGATAGCTGTGTGGTCCCTTCAACAGTTTATAGTGTCCCCTGTAGAAATGCATTGGGGGTCTCTGCAGAATCACCACATTTCCAAAGCCCCGTTCAGCTCAACACAACTCCATGCACGTGATATATATTTACCTTAAGTCAGCTCCAGCGGTGGATCGATGGGTTTTTGCAGGTTGGGGTCTGTTCAGACCCCCATATGCAGAACATGCTCCCAGTGATTTTAATGGTAGTGCTTTCTTGCCACTGATTGGTTCCTGGAAGAATTTTCAGTAAGGAGGGCAGTTGCAGCCATTATTTTTTGTCTTTTGGGGAGTACTTTAAGATGCATTCTTATTTAGTGGATCTTTCACTCTCTCTGAGTTTTACATGTTAGAGTTTAGTACAATAAATAAATGATACAATTCAAAAGAAGGTAAACAAACTTTAGAACTGTTCCATAAGAACAGCCATCTTAACTTTAGTGGCAGTTCATTTTTTTGGCTAGTTTTGTAGTTTGTAATGGCGGAGAAAGGAAATGAATCAATATGCTAGTTGTGCCATCTTTTCTACTCAAATCTGAGCTTTCAAAAGGTAAAACGGTTCCTTGCTTTTTTTTTGCGTGTGGCATATTTATATTGTCAGTAGGACACGAAACAATTTGTGCTAAGGATGGGTTTGTTTAAGTAGAAGAGCAGGACAACTTACACAAAGTATTTTATGAATATTCCTTAGTTTGTGCTTAGTTCCTTAGTTCTCCCCATTTTCCCACATGCAGTAAAATTAAGTTACATGATGGGTTTTAGCAATATCCTCAGTTTAATGTCCCTGTCACTCCCACTAAAGAATAATGCATGTTAATATCCATTCTTCCAAAACAAGAAAATTACTTGAGGTAGTAGTTAACTGCATATTCTAAGTAAGGTCAAAGTAATTCTGTATGTAGTGTTAGAATAATGCTGCTTTTTTGCTGGTAATTTAGCTGGAGTCTGCTTGTACCCCAAATCTTCCCAATGTCTAAAATAGTTTAACTTATATGCATCACGTGCAGTGATGTATTTACCTTCGCCGCTGCCTAGGCCTGAAGACATGTGCATTTTTACTACTCAAATTCATTACCCTGCATTTATTAACGTTGAAATACATTTGCCATTTTTTTTTACCCATTCTGAAAAGGTAATCAATTCACTGAATAAAATATCTACTATTTGCTACACCCTTCTGTTTACTCTCAAAACCCAATGTCACTTCTAGCTCATTAATACATGGCGTAGGGATACAAAGCAGAGTACCTACGGCTGATTTCCTCTGATACGCTATTTTTAACAATGACATAATTTGATTTCTATTCTTTAAGGGAATATTTTTTGACAAGACGGTTTCTAATATAAACTGCAATACCCTGCAAAACGTTTCCACGTGAAGAGCTCTGCAGGCTACTCCCCTTTCAATTATGTGGCACATTAGTCTGTTTCTAGAAGGGGATAGATATAGCCTTTGTCAAAACAATAATTCATTTGACTATTTTAGTTTATTCAAAACTGCAATTCCATTTAGTAGGCCAACGCCTCTACCTCTGATGTGAACACCTTATGTTACATCTAAAAAGGAGACTTCATAAATATTGAAAGTTTATGTAGGTATAGGTTTTAATTTATGAATATGTTAAGGCCATCAAATGATGTCACAGGCTTCTGAAAGTGTTCTGGTGATAATATGGCAGTACCCATTTCTTCACACCTACGTGAAATAAATAATTGAAATAGAATCTTAATAGGCTTTTTCCCGATCTTATTGTCCGCTACAGAGGACACTGGCAGTGCCGTTTCGCAGTGTCATTCTTTAAAATGGGTTTGTTTTTGTAAATATTCTGAATATACAGTATATCGGAAGTTGTTCTTCCAGTAAAGATGTAGATTGGAAATGTCTCATGCTGTGGTGCAGCTTTAATGTCTTTTTATACATTGTGCTATTGATATGTTTTGTCATATGCCATATTTTTACCTTTTAAATATTTGTGATCTGTATTCCCTAAACATTGGGAAAGTTCTTGTGTACTTTTTTGGGTACTTCCACTAAATCTGAAATGTTTACGATAAGATCCCTTGCCTAACTGATTGAAGTGGTCATCTGTGGATAAATCGATTAGCCACAGTGTTATAAAAATTAATGACATTCCACTCCACACTGTTTGGAAGCAGACAGAATTAATATGAAGATTGAATAGTAATAGTAGGAATAGTAAGAACCCTTTCAGTAGAAAATATTCTTCTTTGAATATTTGCTCCAAAGTCACATTACTATGCTGTGGCTTGGATTTTTCCAATTGCGCAATTGACCTAAGGGTCACTATGTGGCCCAATCAGTCTCTTCAGCTGCCTATGCTGGGGTGGAATGTGTAAAATAATGGTTTGAGTTAGGAGTAGATGGAGCCCCGAGGCAAGTCAAAAGTTCCTATGCCAACTAAACAATGTTAAGGTTCACCCCATAAACCCTTATGCGTTATCACCCACCCCAAATAATAATAATAATAACCTTGGTTGAAAATCCTGCCATTAGTAGTCTGAACATAACATAACATAACAGATACGCCATCATTAAACCTGACTAGCTTTGTAAGAGGCCGAGGTGTTATGACACTAACCAGGGATAGACAAAGTATCCACAAAAGGGCACATAGTCAGTCGCAGTGTTGCTTCCAAGGAAGTTGTATGTTTTTATTTTTAAATAAACGTTTCTTGCACATCAATCACATCAGTACACACGGGAAGCACAAGTACTCCAAGGCATTAATATGTAAAAAGCAGTTCTCAGGTTCGGATCACACTTCTCCATACACTGTATCTGCATCACCTACAAATGTAAAAATGCCTACACAAATTATGCGTAAAAAACGTGCTTAACATACATATATCATTTGTGGATAAATAGGACTAACATGACTAAACATATGCATCTCAACCTTTATAATTGTCTAACTGCATACTGATAAGGTTTCCCTCTCCCACTCAGGTTTCCTTCCTCCATACTTATTCTTCCTGTCTCTCCCCCCAGTAGTCTGACTCAGATTTAGTGGGCACAGCCAAATTCTACACAGCATTGCAGCAGAACAAATTGGAAGCCAGCCAGCCATCATTTAGGACAAAGGCAAAGAGGATAAGAGGAGTTCAGTGGGTGGGACATAATATTCACATTTGGGACAACCTGGGCCAGGAACTGGAAAGCAGATGTGCCGTTTTGCCTATACATTATTTTTTGCTGTCCAATAAATAAATAATTATATATATACGGTATATATATATATATACAGTGGTATAAAAAATAGATCAGAAACATTCAAGGTACATGTGCATACCTTGCTAGCAGTAGCAGGCAGCATCATTTCCTGTTCACATGGTTTGGATGATTATCCCTCCTCATTAATTTATGTTAATGTACTGTCCCTCTTTGGTGGTAGCGCATTGGTTCGATCTTTTTAAGTGCTGGAGGAGGCAGGTCAGATTTTCTAAAACTAAGGAAGCCAGATATCCCAGTTTTGGCTGTCACTCTGCATTGCAGCATTTAATGAATACTAAGGAACATACCTCCCAATAGTCCTAGTTTTTAAGGAACAGTCACAATTTTCAGATGCCACCCCAGGTAGGTTCGTCGCTGTCCCCCTTTTAAGGGCAGTGGGGATCATGGGTTGGATGGGAACATTATCTGTTCTCCCCATGCTTAAAAGCTCTAATAGTATAAGTTCCCACAGTATAAGTTTCAACATACCTCCCAATAGTTCAGGTATCAAAAGCCTATGACTCGTATGCTGGGTGATGGGATAGAAGCAGGGCTTGTGGTAGAAGTAGAGCCATTTGCTCTTCCAGCCACCACACAGTGTACAGCTTCAATGCATTATGAGGTGGCAGTGTGGGAGCTGTGATAGAAGTCTGTGTTACAATATCACAGAAGTCTCCTGACACTAGCACTATACCGACACAGTCTCTCATGCTAACACCATACATTGAAACTCACACACATGCTGACACCCATTGCTAACACATACACTCAGGCCCAGACTGGGACACGGGGCAAATGCCACTGGCCAGCAGCGCAGCATACATGATCTGCCATCGGTAGATAGGGTGCTGGAGTATATAGAGTGCAGCAAGAGATGCCCTGCCGCATACTTCATGGCCATAAAAACACACTTATGTTATCAGGCAGCCACTGGCCTTAAGGTGCCAGGGCCTCCTCATCATCGCCAGCCTGACCTTAAACACACTCATGCAAAATCCACAAACATACACACTGTATGTGCTGACACACACACTCATGCTAACAGCATATATTAACACACACCCTAACACCATAGCCATGCCCCCCAACTGTCCCGATTTAGGCGGGGCAGTCCCGATTTTGGGTCTCTGTCCCGCTGTCCCTCACCTCAGGTGCAGCTGCGGGGGGACGCACAGCCGTCTGATCAGGAGCTTCAGCCTGCAGACTAGCTGGGAGATCGCAATGTCTCTCTAGTCAGCTCAACATTAGGGAGCACGAAGTCTGTCACTTCAGCAATAGCCTGTGCATAGTGATGAGGGAGCAGTAAAGGGAGGTCTGAAGTGCTCCCACCGGAGGATGGAGGCAGAAGGATAAAGGATGGTGGAAGTGGTAAGAGATGGGGAGAAAGGAGTGTAAGCGCAGTGTATGCGTATGTATGTGTTTGTAAACTTGTGTGTGTGTATGGGCCGGTGTGTGTAAGAGCAGTATAGGTATGTGTTAGCTGGTGTGTAAGGGCAGTGTATGTGTATATATATGTGTGTGTGCAAGGGCAGTGTATATGTGTGTGTTTAAGGGCAGTGTACGTGTATATGTGTGTGTGTAAGGGCAGTGTACGTGTATATGTGTGTGTGTAAGGGCAGTGTACATGTATATGTGTGTGTTTGTAAGGGCAGTGTATGTGTATATTTGTGTGTGTAAAGGCAGTGTATGTGTATATGTGTGTTTATTGGCAGGTGTGTGTAAGGGAAGTGTATATGTGTGTGTAAAGTCAATGTATGTGTATATGTGTGTTTATGGGCAGGTGTGTGTAAAGGTAGTGTGTAAGGGTCCTGGGAAGAAGGCTAACATTAGCCTTTTTTACTCTTCCAATGAAGATTATGGTGGACACCTGGCTGGCTGAGAATCATGGGATTTTTAGTTCACAGCTAGAATCTGCAGCTTTACTGTTGCTGCACTTCCCATGACACTCAGCCAGCATCATGGAAGTAGTATGTCTGACTGAGCCTCATGGGAATTCAATTCAATGTGTTGGTTATTTTTAATATGCATGACAAAAACGAAGCATGTTTTAAGTGGCGATGCAAGCGCGACATTGTAAAGTGCAATTGCTTGTATCGGCAAGATTGTCCCTCTTTCACATTTTGAAATGTTGGGAGGTATGCCATACATTAACACAGTTACACTCTAAACCTGTACAGTAATACACACTCACTCACAAACAACATACACATACACACACACACACACATACTCTTAATCCACTTCCCATCATCAGTGCCAGATCTCCCTCCTACGGTACACAGAACCTTATCTTCACTGCAGCTCACGCCCTCCACTTGAGCTGTTCCTGCTGCCCTACTACAGCTTGGTGACGTAACATGTGTTACATGACCCTGCAGGGTGCCTCGCTTCATTGGTGCCTGAGTGCCGCGCATTCATTGCACCATACTCGCCCTTGCTGCTGCTTTTGTTTTGGGGGGTTACGGTTAGAGGCTTTCTATTTAAAATAGTAAGCTCCGTTACTTATTTCGCAAACAAAATAAAATACATTTATGGCAATAAGTCTATAACCAATCCTTTTTAGAATTCAACTTATCAACACACTTACTATCTACACATTTACATGTGTGCGTTTAGCGATGTTTGGCCTTGGAACTGACCTAGTGCAGAGATTCCCACGGAACTGCTTTGTACTCAATAACTCTTTCAAACAATTAACATGAAGAAAAAAACTATAATCATTTGTCTTTATTCCAGAAATGACACATGCGGATGTAGACGCACTAATCTTACCTATTCAATCAGAATGACAGAACACTCAAAATGTTGTATCTAGCTATGTGTGTGTTTAACAAGTCTCTAGAAAAATCGTATTAAGGGAAGCAGTTAAAGCCAAACAGTGTTTATTAGACAACCTTGACAAACATACTAGACACCGAACACGCATATATTCCACCAGACGTAGGGATATAAAATTGTTTTTTGTTCCTGGACGCCTACATTAAACACTAGCACTAAGCATGCAAGCAGTAAGCACGCAAGCAGTAAGCACTAGCAGTAAGCACGCAAGCAGTAAGCACGCAAGCAGTAAGCACTAGCAGTAAGCACGCAAGCAGTAAGCACGCTAGCAGTAAGCACGCAAACAGTAAGCACGTTAGCAGTAAGCCGTAAGTGTATGAACTGTAGCAGCAGATGGGGGAAATGTTAAAATATAATGCACTGTAGTCAGGTTAAGCTTGCGCAGCAAAACACATTTTGTAATTAAGTTAATTAGTATGTGATAAGCAGTAAGAAATTTGGTGACAGTTGGGGCTCTTCTGTTAAAGCCACCTTACGCAGGAAACAAGATGCCTCAATGTCACTGAAACCTTTCAGACTGATTCACGTTAGTTAAATAGTGTATTTATTGTCATTTAAAGTGGATCCATAAGTATGAATTATAATGGGAGACACGACTCATTTTCCGCTTCCGTCTGCCTCTGTCTGCTAAACGCAGGTACTGTAGAATTCCTATTGAAAGCAATAGCAGTTCACCTGACATACTATGAAGCCAAGTCAATCACTTGTATGCTAGCTAGATCTATGCGACTGGCTCCTGTTCAATATGCAAGTAAAATTACCGTTGATTTCATGTCATGTACTTAAGTACAGTATTATTAAGGAGGACAGTGGTCTTAAATAAGCTTCCGTAGAGAAGTGAAACAGACATCTGCATTAAAAAAATGAGGACTGGACTGGAGTTAACTCAAATTGTGAAACAATACATCTCCATGTCAACATATGTAAAGTGCTCTGGTATAATACATTAATGCAACAGATTTCCTTTACCTGGGGCTTTTAGGTTTTCACGTCTACAAAGAGGTGAGCAGTTGAAAAGTCAGAACTCCCCTAATATTTTATGGACACAGTAAATATTCTTCATGAAATAACATACTCTTCAGCTATAATTCCTTAGAGAGTTTCTAATTTAACCATGAATGACTATAATGCTGTGTACTTATGTTATTGACTATAGATAATATATTCATAATATAAAGATTTGGTGCATAACCTTAAACCAATATAGTTGCTTGAAGGTAAAAATATGACTCAAATAATAAAAAATATATGCTATAACATTTGCTTTTTTCTCTTTGTCTTTTTCAGATGAGTATGACAGATGACAAATCCTTAAGGGATTAGGATACTGGTTGCTTAAAAACTTTGATACTCAAGCCAGAGAGAGTTACCAGCGGAATGGTGTAAATGGACGAATATACCCATGAACTAAGGCAGAATAACTGAAACGTCTTGGAAAGAGAGGAAGATGAAGAATCGGGGATGATATGCCATTCTTGGACAAAGAGTACTTGACCCTGGTGCCCCCATCTGTAAACCTGCAGTGCATGTTTGGGGGTTCCTGCCCCTCTGTGTGGCAAAATAAGATGGTTATGTCTCAGGGCACATACACGTTCCTCAGTTGTTTTGCTGGCTTTTGGCTAATCTGGGGTCTCATAGTACTTCTCTGCTGCCTCTGCAGTTTCTTTAGGCGTCGTATGAAGAGACGGCGTGAGGAAAGGTTAAGGGAGCAAAGTTTACGGTCTGTCCAAATAGAGCCTTTGCAGTACGAGGAGTATGTGAGCAGCCCTCGTATTCCTGTGTCGCATCGAATACGTGCACAAGCACAAACACAACAGCCACAACCAGCAGCAGCACAAGCACGGCCCTGGTCTGCCACACGCAGGAATGGTAAGTATGAGAGGAATTATCAAATTACATTCACATCAACATCATCCCATTTCTTGATATACAAATTTGTAACTTTGAAATTTGAAAACGTAATATAGGCCATGTACATAAAAATTGATATTACTTCTATTGGTCCAAGAGAAGTGTTTGTGATACATTTTATCAAGCCATCAGATTAATGGAATAGGACCTTAAGCAAGCTTTCAACATCTCAAAAGGGAAAACTTAGAAGAGGACCTCTAATGTTTTGAAAAATGGGACTCATTTTGCTTTATGAATGTGTAGACAAAATAATGTTTCACAAATCTCCAAGGACTTTGAAGGTCCTGTGTGAATGTGGTTTGCAAGTATGGCGAGGCGGCTGATAATTTCTGTTACCCTGTTTAATCCTGAGAGTTTATCCTGCAAGAAGGGCAGAGTCAGACCTTTACAATCGGTGGAGATTTCTTGAAATCACACAAGTTGAACTATGCATTATGCAGGGTCAGCTCAGCTCTTCTTGCAGAATATGCTCATTAATTGTGGTCTGTTGAATGCATAGTTAATTAATTGAGTTGAAATGTTCAGGTAACATCCAAACACTCAGTTTACTAAATCCACTCCAAAGAATCAGAGATAAAGTTTGGCTTTGTCTTTTCAGTCAATCAAAGCGATTGATTCTGCCTCATTTAACCATCATCCCACCCCATAATCAAATTATAAACATCTTCAGGACAAGCATTGTTGGGTGACCATCGACAAGTGTTTCTTATTACCCTGTTGTAAACTGCTGACTTCACTGTGACTTCACTTGCTGTGAGCATTAACTTAGCTCAAAGTAATGTAGCGCTGCACTCAACTAGGTACCAGTATCATAGCAATCCTGCCAAGCTAAAACACATCCAAGTAGCACCAATGATAATACCTGAGGTGGGTAATTTGTTGTTTTATCCAGCACTTATAACACCTTGAGAGAATTGTGGTATTGTTGATTATTTCAATATAACGTTATGCAAGTGGAATTACACATGATTAAGAAAACTATCCCTAATGAGGCAAATCTGATCATGTCAGTACCTTTGTTGGCTAACTGAACTGACCGCTTACGTCTGTTTTGGAGCACAGCACACAATTGAAGCTAAATTACCAAATAAAAATACCTGTATCATTTATATCAAATCTGCATTTATTTCCATGGATAACGCAGTACCAATATACCAGTCATCAGCTATAAGTGTACTTACTAGCTTAAAACTAATTATAGTATATATAATTGGTTGCGTCATTGCCAGTGATATGTGTAGGCCATAATCTATAACCTCCAGGCCAATATCAGGCACAAAGATAAGGGATCAGCTTCCCCCAATTAGATAACACCGAAAATAGACTGGCAATGCAAAGAAGTGAGAGAAATTGAACAAAAAACAGTGACACTCAGTGAGCTGACATGACAGCACTGTTATTACCTGCTGTTTAAATGGTCCTTTATTGCACCATGAGCTTGGGTTTCAACACTTCATCAGGGACAACATACCATGCTTTATAAATAACTACATTCATTGTTCACCAATGACCGACTGTATGTTACTTAGGTTTATAAATTAGAGCTGAAAGCAGAGCTTTATGTACTCTTACTTCCTACAGTAGGGTCACTTTGAGTAAACTAGCGCTATGTGCTCATCTCTGTAGCATGTAAACCATGGCCAAGTGATGAGTAGAGCTATCCTGCAGTGATTAGGTTAAGTGCACTCTTGTTTTCCCTGGTAAAAGCTTCTCAGCTTGGAGAATGTTTCATGGCCATAAGAGAGACAAAGCACTTGTTGTGGGATTCAAGTGAGCACAGAAAAAAGATTCTTAGAACACGTAGATGCCATTTGTAGCCTTTGTGCCTGGTGTAACTCGTTTGTTAAGTTGCTTTTGCGTCCACCAGAATTACCAAGTTTTTAATCGTAAATCACTGCAGGAAAGAAAGCAGTCCTGACAGATTTGACCTGAGTAATCAGACATCTTGGAACTATCAACAGTGGACAATTTCTCATATTTTAACTGCTTTCCAACTCATATAAACAATTGACATGAATGTGTGGTTGTCCTAACTGTTAACTGCATGTGGATTCATTTTGGTTGCACTTTTCACTGAGGTCATGTGACAGTTCTAAACTTGTCTTCCGCTATGAAATGCATTAAGTATTCCTAAAATGACTCTGAGGACCCATCAGATTTTGGTTTAGGGTATGCTATTATAGTATGTTTGGACTTCTAGTTCTAGTGTATAAAGTAAACTAAGAATTGCCTACATGGTTCCATAGTAGGACATCTAATGTGTCTTTATTTCTTTGTATTGTTGCATTGTATCTGCAGAGCCAGATCTTTCTCAGCCACCATGTTATGAAGAGGCGCTTCTAATGGCTGAACCACCACCACCCTATAGTGAGGTGCTCACTGACACACGTGGGATTTATCGAAAGATTCTCAGTCCTTTCCTTGCTGTCCAGGATAAAGTGGTCAAACCAGAGCAGCCCCTCAGCCATAAACAGCATCTGTCAGGACCACCACACACCCAACCTCTTCCTGGAGCCCTGAGTTCCCAGATCCCAGTCAGCCTCCCACAGGAAGCACAGAGGGCAAGGCCACCATCTTGGGCTGGATCTGACCTGGGCACTGGGGGACTACACAGACTGCCTGGAGGTTGTCAGCTCATCTTCCCAATTCCCCTGCTGGGCAGGACTACCGCTGTTTGAATCAACACATGCATATGGGCCTATATCCCTAAGATTTTATGGACTAGATGTGAACTTGAGAACGTTAGGGGATTATGAACTTTATAGGATAACGTGAATGGAATAATTTTATGTTCCGTGTTTGAGACTACATCAGTGACCCTATTAATGGCAAACCGAAGACGTTCCATGGACCAAGAAACTGTCAAATAGGACTATAAGGAAGATTTGGTGGACAATGTACAGCTGACCAGCTCTAGAAGAGAGATGCCATGTTCTACTTTCTAAAGACAAACATGGACTGCAAGCCATCTTTATTTATATTTATGTATGGTTTTTATTTATTTAGTTTCTCATTCTTTTTGGTGGGATTAAATTTAAATGTATCAGCCATTGTATGTGTGTGTAAGATACAACATGCAACCACAGTTTAAATAGTATGTCTGTTTCTGTGTGTTGTACACACTATGCGTGAGTGGGAGAGTACTGCTTTCTCTATATCAGTCAGATCTTCAATTTGTTTAATCTGAAAGGGCTACACATTGAAAATCTGAGAATACTTTTAAATTGTTATATAGTAAATGATAAAATGCAGTTACCCGGTAAAAACTGTCAATGCTGAAGTAATCTCTGTAGTGGTACATAACATACAAAGATTTTCATTTTTGTACAAGTATAATGTTTTAAGGTTGGAATTCACCAAATGCTGACACTGGGAGTAACACTTTTGTCCAGCTATAACTACAATTCACTCAAAGAGAATCCAACACTAAAAAAATAATAAACCTAATTCAATTTCAATTAAGCCGTTGCTGCCCTAACACATCAGAAAAGTGTCAATGAAAAGAAATTCGGAAATTTCCATGTGCCGATGGTAGAAAATCTACAACCTGGCACCTCTGTATATCACTATTCCTTGGGGGGATCGTAAGAGCATTAAGAGGAATTCACTAAGATCTGGTGCTGGATTTCACAATGTTTTCATTGGCTATATGGCCAGTCTTATTGTGACAGGCTGTGAAATTCCACCTCAGCCCTGTGGTGAATCTTGCCACAAAACTCAAGTAGAAAGCCTGGAGGGCTTTGCTTTATGTGTACTTTTTCAGAGCCTTATTTTTTTTAAAGCTGTCACTACAAATCCTGCATTTTACAGTTATATACCCTAAATAAACATATGTAATGGTGTTTAAAGAGTACAAAAAGCAATATCTATGTAGTTTCAGATCACATGACACAATTCTATACTATTATTTACTACAACTATTAGTCCCAATATACTTAGAGGGTAGGAGTTTATTGTGCCTCTTTGTTGGCAGCTGCTTTAGTACTGACAGCCTTTGTAAGGGACGTATGAAAAGAAGGAACATAACATCAAGATCAGAATTTGGTATGTTATTGTTGCCACCGTGTGCCACAGATATCAGCTACCATTAGGTAAACGTTAAAGTGCATCTGTCACTTTTCCCCAATCCACAATTTTACAATGTATGTAGTACAACTGACTGTCTTAATCCACGTATTATACTAGGTAGGTGCTAACCAAGTAGTTGTCCTTTTTTTCCCTGTAAAAGAAATGAGAAGCTATATAAGGTTTGCCAATCTTGTAATATGTGTGGATGGGACAGTAAATATTGAAAAGGATGCAGTTTCAGCCAAGATCTGGTGTCCTGCCTTCTTGTTGGTTTAGGGGCAAGCTATAAATTACAGTAACGGATGGTTACAGAGGCCAGAGTATGTTCATCCATTTGTAAAGACCATAAGGCATTTCCCTACCACTTAGTATAGAGAGGGATAAGTGAGGACAGTGAGCTGAAAAACTAAATTTTTGTGGCACTGCCCTTCTTTGGGACATTACAATGCTTACACTATATGTACAATTGTGATTGGTTATTGGAGGAATTTCAACACAAGATAGCTGCAAAGTAAAAACTTACAGTGCCGCTGTCTTACCTATTAACTATAGTAGGATATGCAAATGGCACCAACATCAGCGCTTCCTAAATCCTGAGGGCAGGTATGATTCAATACAGATCTAACTAATCGTAGCAGATCAATAAGTATGATGCTTGTGATTTGACTTGGAATCTTTGACTACTGTATGACTGTTTTTCTATTGGCTGTCAGTATCACCAATTGTCCTGGGCACCTGGTGTGTTAGTACATACTTAACCTTGCTGTACTCTTTCTCTGTCTCCCTCCTTTTTTTCATTGTCTTTTCCTCTTTTTATGGTTTTCCCCTTTCTTTCTTCTCTCCCCCTTTGAATTCTGTTGTTTTAATTATCTGTTCCTTAGCAGGTCTTAAAATTAGGTAAATACAATCTCAGATGAACAACAACACATCACATAGTACATGACTTTTCCACAAAAGTAAAGCCAAAATGGAGAAGCCATGTATGAAAAACCTTACACCTTATGATTCAATAGCTTGTAGAACCACCTTTAGCAGCAATAACTTGAAATAATAATTTTCTATATGACTTTAGCAGGCTCTCACATGGTTTTGGAACTTTGGCCCACTCTTTTTTACAATGTTGCTTCAGTTCATTAAGGTTTGCATGTTTATGCAAAGCTCTTTTAAGGTCCCGCCACAGCATTTCAATCAGGTTGAGTGATTATTATCCTGTTGCCCAACCCAATTTCAGCAAGGTTTTAGCTGTCGGACAGATGGCCTTGCATTTGACTCTAGAATACTTTGGTATATAGACGAGTTCATGGTCGACTGCAAAGTTCCCAGGTCTTGTGGCTGCAAAACAAGCCCAAATTATTAACCCTCCACCACTGTGCTTGACAGTTGGGATGAGGTGTTTGTCTTGATTTGCTGTGTTTGGTTTTTGCCAAAAGTGGCACTGTGCATTATGGCCAAACATCTCCACTTTGGTCTTGTTTGTCCAAAAGGACATTGTTGCAGAAGTGTGATATGCAAACCTTAGCCATGCTGCCATGTTCTTTTTAGAGAGAAGAGGCTTTCTCCTGGCAGCTCTTCCAAACAAACCATACTTGTTCAGTCTTTTTGTATTTGTACTGTCATGAACGTTAACATTTAACATGCTAACTGAGGCCTGTAGAGTCTGAGATTTATCTCTTGGGTTTTTTGCAATTGGGCATTGCACGTTCTGACCTTGAAGATTCTGGGAAGATTGGCAACTGTCTTGAATGTTTTCCACTTTAAAACAATCTTTTTCACTGTGGAATGATGGGCTTTAAATATTTTGGAAATGGCCTTATAACCCTTCCCACACACGTGAATGCTCCAGACCGAAAACTGCTAAAACTTCAGCTTTCATAGAGGTGATCGCACGTGCTGATGATCAATTAATCAAGGGCATTTGATTAGCAGCACTTGTCTGCTTCCTTTGGAACCAGTAAGGGTTTACTTAGTTTTCACACATAGCTTCTCCATTTTGGCTTAATCTTTGATGACTAAATCATGACACAGTGTAATATGTCATTTGTTGTTCATCTGAGGTTGTATTTACCTAATTTTTAGACCTGCTATGGAACAGATGATTTTTATTATGTGTAGATATGTAAAACCATAGAAATCAAAGTGGGTGTACTTTCTTTACATGACCGTACATGCTAGCACAATGCACTAGTACACATGCACACTTTGACATTATACATATAAATACAAACACTCTTCAACGCCATACACTTTTACATATACACACACTCTCTGTCATCAACACTTCCTTTTCTATCCCCCTCTTTTTGGTGCAGCTGGCTGCTCTCCCTCTGTTACATACACACACGGCACCCGCTATAGACCTCCCCTCCTTTGACGTCAGAGATGACATCAGGGCAGGAAATGTTGCATTTAAATCCACTTTAAATTTAAGAGCACTAAATTAGAACGTTGTTACATTCAATCTGACAGTTTGGGACTACACAGAGGTGAATAGGAGGTGGTGGATCAGAGCAGAGGGACGCTGGAGGAAGCGGGTAACAGCAGAGGGTTCTGGGAGCATAAGAGGGGAGCTGGTTGGGCCATAAGAGGCTGCGGGGAGCATTGGGCAGCAGAGGGACAGGAAGGGCAATAGAGGGCACTAGTCTTCATTGGAACTGAAATGCTGGGTGAAATTGGGATCAATCAAAGTGCAGTATGTGATTGGTCCTTGCTTTAAGCCCTGCCCAGAGTGATTCCCACGGTAACAGGTTTATTCTATCCCAGATATCCGTAATTAGCATTTACTTTTAATTATACCATTTAGAGCGGAGTATTTTGCTCACTTTATGGACATGTGTAGCTAATATTTCATTTTTTGTACAAACTGAAGGTCTCTAAAGGCAAAAGTGCCATATGACATGGAGTACAAAGCATTGTCCTAAAGTACTATATAAATACACGTTGTGGTGACTGCAGGATCTAGCTGCAAGATTCTGTATGTATTAAGTCTCCAGCAGACCCTGGGACACTGGAACAGTGAGGCATAGCTCATGGTCAAGGCAAACCAGTGGTGTATTACCTAGGTCTTCTGGGACACAATGGAGTAGTCGCTAAATCATCCACCCCTGCTGTACCTGGGACCTCATAATTTCCATACAAAGTACTGTAGTATTTATTGATAGCCATGGTCTAGTGTAGTGTTATAGTTATTATGTTATGTAATTGTTGCAGTCAAACAGTTCTTACTGTGAATAGCTGTTCTTTAGAATTATGTCGTGACAGCAAAAGCAGCGCTGACTATTAGACACAAAAAGAAAAAGTGTATTTATTGATGGAATTCTATATCTTCACAAATGGAAAAAAAACCCAGAAATAATTTCTTCAGCTGATATAGTAACTAAATACTGCATCAGACACAATTTCATTTACAATTCGATTTCCTGCTGTTTATATACACATTATTGTAACATTTAGGACTGTAAAACACTGGGATACAAAAAGGATCATCAGGGTAGGAAAGAAGGAAGGGGGATTTGAAACCAAAAGAGGGACACTTGGGATATATGCAATTATACAAAGCATTTATAATACACAAATGAAGCAATAGATACAGTATTTCATATACTTAGGCTTTTTAGCTGATTCAGTGCTGTTGTTTTTGTTGTAAAAGCAAAATATTTTCTTGTTCATCGATATCATCTATTTCCTGCTGCATATACAGCCAGTAGAAGTTGCTCTAATAAGCAAGATGGATGACTTGGTCTGCTCCAATGTGTTCCATATTGTCATGTAGGTGCTTTAGTACTAATGCCTTTAATGTCAGAGGTATTATTAACTGCTTATATTGTCCGCTTCTCCTGTAGAAGATGCCATTGTAGTTTATCTGCTTCATATAATAATCTGCCTGTCTCCTTTTTAATGAATTTCTTTTCCTTTTCTAGAGGATTTCATCCTTTTATTTTCATTTTGACGGCTTCTTAGATGGCAGCATCTTCTTCTGGAACAATAGCTGCCGTTGCTCCCCAGTGCACATCCTCTAAACTACTGAAGTTTCAACACAGCCATCCAGAGAAAATTGGTATCTCTCACTGCATTGTTCCCTTGCCACATGCCAGACACAATTTCTTATAACACTGTCTCTCTATATTACCCAATGTGATCTTGTAACTTTAATAGATATTTTGACAGTGTATCCCCCTCATTTTTTGACAGTGTATCCCCCTCATTTGTTTAACCAGGTCGGTATTTTATTTCAAAGTCTACTAAGTCATCCACTTAGAGGTCATTGGATTGTTATCTGTATAGACATTAGACAGAATAAAGCAAGTCTCAAAATTTTTCAGAAGAAGCCAAAAAAATTACGTTTTCAAGAATGCAGGTGGAAATTTCTTTCAACCAAGGTCAACATCCTTGAAACATG
This sequence comes from Sceloporus occidentalis, assembly GCA_023333645.1. NCBI lineage: Eukaryota > Metazoa > Chordata > Lepidosauria > Squamata > Phrynosomatidae > Sceloporus > Sceloporus occidentalis. The sequence goes on from JALMGF010000028.1 coordinate 2,233,064, forward strand.
TACAGTAACATGAATTTTGTTGCATTGTTGTAGATAAAGCATGACTCCTAGACCTTCATTTCATGCATCAGTGTGTAACCCCAACAGAACATCAGTAGGAGAGTCGAGGTAGGCTACAATAGGTGGATTTGTCATCATTTCCACAAGACAATGGGTATATTGGGCTAAAGTTGTCCTTCATCTCTTTGAATTGGATTTCTACTTCTGTTGTACTGAAGTGTGGCTTCAACCAAGCTTGATTTCTGGGGCCCTTGTAGAAGTTCAAACAAATGCTTGGCAACTCCAGCACCACCGAAAACAAGGAAAGAAGAACAGAAGGGAAAAAAGAAAAAAGGGGAGATTTCTGTTTGCACCCTTTCAACACATTGTTCATTCATACCTTTATAGAAACTGAAAAGTCCCTGAACTAGTTTGCTTTCAAACTACTTTGCTTGTTGAGACGCAAAGAGTATTTGCTGCTTTACTTCCATTGGTCTATATAAGTATTACTGAGGTGTTTCTTTATCATTTTATTTGATATTACTGAGTTCCAGAGACGATTTGATGCTATTATTGACTTTTAGATATGCTTTAAAGAAACCGTTACATTTTGCTGCCTGGAGATTTGGTTATTAGCATATCTTTAAGTACCATATCCTGTACCAATCTTAAGAACAGTTCTAATTACCTATGCCTCACTAAATCTTTCTGCTAGTGCTTCATGAATTTGTTTGGAAACATTAATGCTGCTCATGTCAGAATACATGTCAGTTTACCACCATATCTCTTGAATTCTCTGCAGGGCAACAAAACCCATGTATTTGACCAGAGATGACTATTGTTGAGTAAGCAGTTCCTGTTGTAAGCTTCCCCTGCGGTCGCCACAACAGACTCCTACACTGGTTTCAAGTTGTCATTTTAACTAGGTAGTTAGTCTATTCTTGATGACTGCAGACAGGCCCGGACTGGGACAAAAAATAGGCCCGGGCATTTAAGACTGAGCAGCCCATTTTTATTTATTTATTTATTTTTAAAGCCCACCCTTCATGTACCATCTTTGCATTTCCCCAAATCACTTAAACATTCATGATAGACACAAACACTTACTCACTCATTCACACAAATCAATAACACATCATTAATGCAGTCTCACAAATCATTCAAGCAATTTATCCACACATGAATTCATTAATTCTCATACGCATTCACACAATTCATCCAAACATTTATTCATTCATTCTTGTACGCATTCACACTACCCCCTCTCCCCATCCCCTTCTTATCTGCCCCTTCTAACTATGTACCCCCTTCCCCATTTCTCAATATGTACCCCCTCTATCTCCCCCTTTCTATCTAACCCCTCTCCCCCCTCCCACTGCACCCCCCTCCCTTACCCTACTTACCTTGTTGCCGAGTAAGCAGCAACTGCGACCGGGTCCGCCACTCTAGGAGGCCGGGCAACCCCCACCAGGGCCGGCTTTAGGGGTGCGCGGCCACACAGGGCTTAAATTAAAACATCGGGGTTTTGGGTTTTTTTACTTTATTTAACATCCTCCATGTTAAATAAAGTTATACAAACTTTATTTAACATGAAGGATGTTAAATAAAGTAAACAAAAAAAACCCCTGATGTTTTAATTTAAGCCGTGTGCGGCCGCGCACCCCTAAGGCCGGCCCTGGTGGGGGTTGCCCGGTCTCCTAGAGAGGCGGACACGGTCGCAGTTGCTGCGGGCTTAAGGGGCAGGTGCCCCTTATGCTCTGCGTTAATGCGGCCGCATAGGCCCAGTCAGTCCGGTCCTGACTGAGCCTATTTTAAGGTAGGTGCCTGGAGCTGCAGCTCCATCAGCCCCTACGTCAATCCGGCCCTGGGCCGCCCGGCCTACCGGGAAAATGCCCAGTGTGCCCGATGGCCAGTCCGGGCCTGACTGCAGATCATTGATGAGGTTACAAAATGCAAGCAAGTACAACACCCCTTGGTCCTCTAGATCTCATAGCTCATGGCTCCAGATGAAATCCTTGATGAAATCAAAGAGTTCCACTTCTGTTCCCTCCACTCCTGACAAGTCCTCTTCCACTAAATGCTGTCATAACTCTGCAGGTTTGTATGGTACCCTGGTATAGGTAGAGCTAACCAAGAAGGTCTCTCTGAAACTCTTTGCAAAGTTCTCGTAGTAGCACCACAAGGTTTAGCTATCAGCAACCCTTCACACAATGGTGTTAATCCCAAATGAGTCTCCATCTGAGATATACAGTGAATTTGTATGTTTGCCCACTGACAAAGACATGATCAGTCTAAAATTTTAATGGTAGGTTTATTTGAACAGTGAGAGACAGAAGAACAACAAAAAAATCCAGAATAACACATTTCAAATAAGTTATTGATTTACATTTAACTCAGTGAAATAAGTACCGTATTGACTCGATTATAGGCCGCACCCGATTATAGGCCGCACCCTAAAAGTTAGGTGCTTTCTTTGAAAAAAAAACAACTTAGTGGAATAGATATGCTGCCACTCTGCTCCCCAGGTATGCTGGCACTCTGCCCACCCTGAGATATGCTACCACTCTGCCCCCCCCGATATGCTGCCACTCTGCCCCCCCGAGATACGCTGCCACTCTGCTCCCTAGATATGCCCCCCCCTAGATTTACCAATGCAGACTCTGCGTGATACACGTAGACAACGTCCAGTGCCGGTACTTTCTCCGTTCACCAGCTGCGGCAATGCGAGCATAAACAACCTCAGCTGCCGGCACGTCTGTGCAATGTGCTTTAACAATCTCCCTTGCCGGCAATCCCCCCGTGGAAAGTGCTGGCAGGGGAAGCCGTCTCAGCGCATCTCACGGCTGCCGGAGAGAAGGATCCAGGTCCCCTGCAGCACTGCAGGGGATCTGTATACTAACCCTGCTGCCTGCCCGGCACCCAGAACTACATGTCCCGGGTGTCGGGCGATATGAATTGCACATTTTTGCGCTAAACCCCTATTATAGGCCGCACCCCCGCTTTAAGTCATGTTGCAAAACATGACTTAGTACTTGGTGGCAAAATCCTTGTTGGCAATCACAGAGGTCAGACATTTCTTGTAGTTGGCTACCAGATTTGCTCACATGTCAGGATGGATTTTGTCCAAATCCTTTTTGCAGATCCTGTCCAAGTCTTTAAGGTTTTGAGGCTGGCGTTTGGCAACTCGAACCTTCAGCTCCCTCCACAGATTTTCTATGGGATTAAGGTCTGGAGACTGGCTAGGCCACTCCAGGACCTTAATGAGCATCTTCTTGAGCCACTCCTTTGTTGCCTTGGCCATGTGGTTTGGGTCATTGTCATGCTGGAATACCCATCCAGGACCCAAGGAGGTTCTCAATCAATATTTGACAGTTGTCCTGTCCCTTTAGCAGAAAAACAGCCCCAAAGCATAATGTTTCCACCTCTATGTTTGATGGTGGAGATGGTGTTCTTGGGGTCAGAGGCACCATTCCTTCTCCTCCAAGCACGGCGAGTTGAGTTGATGCCAAATAGCTTGATTGCGGTCTCATCTGACCACAACACTTACACCCATTTCTCCTCTGAATCATTCAGATGTTCATTGGCAATCTTCAGGCGGGCGTGTACATGTGCTTTCTTGAGCAGGGGAACCTTGCGGGCGCTGGATTTCAGTCCTTCACGGCGTAGTATTTTCTTGGTAATAATTGTTTTCTTGATAACTATGGTCCGTTTTACCAAGCTGCTTGGCAAAGGACTTGTAGCTCATTCCAGCCTTGTGTAGGGTCTACAATCTTGTCCCTGACATCCTTGGGCAGCTCTTTGGTCTTGGTCATGGTGGAGAGATTGATTGCTTCTGCAGACAGGTGTCTTTTATACAGGTAACGAGCTGAGATTAGGAGCACTGCCTTTAAGAGAATGCTCCTAATCTCAGCTCATTACCTGTATAAAAGACACCTGGGAGCCAGACATCTTGCTGATTGATAGGGGATCAAATACTTTTTTCACTGACTAAAATGCAAATCAATGTATAACTTATTTGATATGCGTCATTCTGGATGTTTTTGTTGTTATTCTGTCTCTCACTGTTCAAATAAACCTACCATACTATAAAATTATAGACTGATCATGTAAAAAATGAGCAGGGGATCAAATAATTTTTTCCTTCACTGTACATGGTACAAGTACTATTACACCAATCCTCAATATATACTTATGTATACCCATCTGTTCTATACAGCGCCTTGCAAAAGTATTCACCCACCTTGGCATTTTTACTATTTTGTTGCATGACAACCTGGAATTAAAAATGATTTGTTGGGGTTTTGTATCATTTGGTTTACACAACATAGCTACCACTTTGAAGATGCTAAATATTATTTATTGTAAAACAAGAAACAAGAAAAAAAAAAAAAAAGAAAACAGGAGCGTGCATATCTAGTCACCCCCCAAATCCAGTAGAGCCACATTTTGTAGCAATTACAGCTGCAAGGGTATGTCTCTAAACTTGGCACATCTAGCCGCTGGGATTTTTCAAGGTGAGACTGTTCCAGCTCCTTAAAGTTGGATGGGTTCATCTGGTGTACAGCACCCTTTAAATTATACCACAGATTCGCTATTGGATTGAGGTCTGGGTTTTGACTAGGCCATTCCAAGACATTTAAAAGTATCCACGTAAACCACTCAAATGTTGCTTTAGCAGTATGCTTAGGGTCAGGCCCGGACTGGCCATCGGGCACACCGGGCATTTGCTAATGGAGCTGCAGCTCCAGGCCCCTACCTTAAAATAGGCCCATTCAGGACCGGACTGACTGGGCCTATGCGGCCGTCCTTAATGCAGGGCAAAAGGGGCACCTGCCCCTTAAGCCCGCTACTTACCTGGCAGACGCGTGTGAGCAGCGTCTCTTCTACCGCCAGGGGGACGCAGGAATCCAACGGAACCATGTGACGTACGTCACGTACGTCACATGACCCTGCTGCGAGTCTGCTTCCCCTGTGCAGATCTGCAGAAGTCTCCGAGCGGCGCGTACATCATTAGTTCAGGTAAGGGGGTGAGGGAGGCTGAATGGAGTATGTGAGATTGAATGAAAGAATGAATTAATGAGTATATGTAAAGGAGTGAGTGAATGAATGTTTGTGAATGAGTATATGTAAATGAGTATCTGAATGAGGGAATTAATGAGTATCAATGTATGAATGCATATCTGAATGAGTGAATGATTATCTGTGAATTAGTGAATAAATATTTGTGAAAGAGTGAATGAATATGTGTGTGTGATAGCATGGATGTGTAAGGGGGGCAAAGATGCAACAGGCAGGCTGTTTTGGTGGCAAAGATGTCACAGGCAGGCTGTTGGCAAGCTGTTTTGGGGGCAAAGATGCCGCAGGCAGGCTGAGTGAAACCGTCTGTGGAAACCCTCCGGATGCGGGTGTCAGTGTGGCAAAGCCTGTCCAGGTGTTTGTGATTGGGTGTCAGTGTGGCAGAGCCTGTCCTGTTGTGTGTGTGTTTGGGTGTCTGTGTGGCAGAGCCTGTTCTGGTGTGTGTGTGTGGGTGTCAGTGTAACAGAGCCTGTCCTGGTGTGTGTTTGTGTATGGGTGTTGGTGTGACAGAGCCTGGCCTGGTGTGTGTGTGTTTGGGTGTCGGTGTGACAGAGCCTGTCCTGGTGTGTTTGGGTGTCGGTGTGCCTGTCCAGAGCCTGTCCTGGTGTGTGTGTCTGGGTGTCAGTGTGGCAGAGCCTGTCCTAGTGTGTGTGTTCGGGTGTCAGTGTGGCCGAGCCTGTCCTGGGACGTGTGTTTGGGTGTTAGTGTGGCCGAGCCTGTCCTGGTGTGTTTGAACACAGAAAAGAACCCGAGCACTCCAATCAGCTTCCAATCCTTAGGTTACTTTATTCAAAGAAAGCAAAACAAAAAAGCAACGTTTCGGCCAAACGTTGCTATTTTTGTTATGCTTTCTGTTTTTGTTTTGCCCTTTTTTCCTGCTAGCTCCCAGCTTCCTTGGAGTTGAGTGCTGAACCATTTCTTCTTTTTTTAACTGTCCTGGTGTGTGTGTGTGTGTTTGGATCTCGGTGTGGCAGAGCCTGTCCTGGTGTATGTGTCTGGGTGTTGGTGTGGAAAAGCCTGTCCTGGTGTGTGTGTTTGCTTATCTGTTTCCTTAATTTACAGTAGGAACTATTTCATATTTACTTATTCAGAGATAAAATGCCCTCCTGAATTTGTAGTGAACTCGGTGGACAAAACATTCAAGGCCCTGAAATCATTTAGTGGAAAAGATAAGGTATTGTGTTATTTACTCTAATATTTTTTTAAAGGATTAGTTGTACTAAATTGTGGCTACAGGCTTCCCATGTTGAATGACCAAGTATTTTGTATATGTATGTACATATATGTTTTTTCATAAAAATGGGCTGCTCAGTCTGAAATGCCCGGGCCTATTTTTTGTCCCAGTCCGGGCCTGCTAGAAGGTGAACCTCCATCACAGTCTCAAATATCTGGAAGATTGAAACAGGTTTCCCCCACGAATTTCCATCACCAACACCATCCATCATTCCTTCAATCCTGACCAGTGTCCCATTTCTCGCCGATGGAAAAAAAACATCCCCACAGCATGATGCTGTGGGATGGTGTTCTTGGGGGGATGAGAGGGTTTGCGCCAGACATAGCGTTTTCCTTGATGACCAAAAAGCTCAAAGTTAGCGTTGCAGACGCCGGGGCCTTTCAGAACAGCTGTTTATATACTGAGATCATGTGACACTTTATTGAACTAATTATGTGACTTCTGAAGGTGATTGGTGGCACCAGATCTTATTTAGGGGCTTCATAGGAAAGAGGGTGAATACATATGCACGCACCACTTTTCCATTTTTTTAGATAAGTTATTTTCTTAATTTCACTTTGGACTATTTTGTGCATGTCCATTATATGAAATCCGAATAAAAATGCACTTTAATTCCAGGTTGCAATGCAACAAAATAGAAAAAAATACCAAGGGGGTGAATACTTTTGCAAGGCAGTGTATAAGTGTATGAGAGCATGAATGTATATGTATAAGTGTATGTGAGCATGAATGTGTATGTATAAGTGTATGTGCGCATGAATGTGTATGTAAAATGTGTGTACAGGAGAAAAGTATAGTTAAAATGATACCATTTATTAGCTAACTGAGAGTTTGATTGCGAGCTTTCGAGACCAAGTTGTTAGGTCCCTTCCTCAGGCATTAACGAAGCAAACACAGACTTTTCTAAATACAAAAGCACAATTCACACGTTAACAAAGACTTTAGATAAACACAGAGGTATTGGGGAATTTGTTCAGCAGTAAATTAGTTGGACTAGCAGAGATCATATAGACAGATATGGTTCAATCAAAGCATCGTTGGTCAGTTCACTCCCTGGTTAGAGGGGCCATAAAACCATTAGACATATGCCAGATCCATGAAGGTGTCAAATGTTCCCAGCAATAAGTTGTTTGTAGTTAATTTGAATTGTGAAGGGATTAATGGTTAGTGATGTTATAATGGGAGATGAATTCTCTGTCTCTGTTGAGGCCAGTGAGTAGGGTATTAAAACGGTATATTAGTTTGATCTCCCATATTTTTCTCTCCCTCTGGGTGCGGAACGATCCCATCAGTACTGACAGCTTCACATCCTGAATGCTGTGTCCAGGCTGACAGAAGTGTTCTCCAACAGGTGTATCTATTTTTTTCTGTTTGATGGTATGTCTGTGGGAATTAAACCGTTTGTGTAATGCTTGGCCTGTTTCCCCCACGTACATCGCTGTTGGGCATTTAGCACACATGATGAGGTACACCAGGTTAGATGATTTGCACGTAAAGCAGCCATTGGTTTTGTGGTGTAAGTGTGAGCCTGGTATCTGTATTTCATCTGTGGGAAGGATGTGTGCACAGGTCTCACATCTCTTTTGTTGGCAGGGAGAGGTACCATTTGTTGTTCGCCTGTGAAGGGTGCTCCTCACTATACATTGTTTGAGATTGGGAGGCTGTTTGAATGAGAGCAGTGGGGGATGTGGTAATATTGTCCGAAGTCTTTCATCAGTGTGCAAGATTTCTTGTAGTTCCTTTGAGATCTTGCGCAGGGCTTCCATTTGTGGATTATAGGTGACAACTAATGGTACTCGATCTCTTTTTTGTGGCTGCTGGTATCTCAGAAGGTTTTCTCTGGGGATATTGATGGCTTTCTGTATTTGGGAGTCTGTGATTTTTGTACTGTACCCATGGTTTATGAATTCCTCCCTGAGATTCTGGAGGTGTCTATCTCTGTTCATAGGATCCAAACAGATGCGGTTATATCGAATAGCTTGACTGTATATGATTGAGTTTTTGGTATGTCTGGGATGGAAGCTGTTGTGTTTCAGATAGGTTGGTCTATCTGTTGGTTTGCGGCAGAGTGAAGTCTGAATTGACTTGTTCCTTATGTAGATGGTAGTGTCCAGGAACTGGATGTTAGTGCGGGAGTAGCTCAGTTTCAGGTTTATAGTGGGATGAAAGGCATTATAGCCTTCATGAAATCTGAGGAGTTCCTCTTCGCTACCAGTCCAGATGATTAGTATATCGTCGATGTAGCGGAGATATACCAGCGGTTTGTTGTGGCAGGTGGAGATGTAGTCCTCCTCCAGTCTGGCCATGAGTAAATTGGCATATTGTGGTGCCATTCGTGTGCCCATTACAGTCCCCATTTTTTTGGAGATAAAAGTCCTGTCCAAATGTGAAGTAGTTGTGGTTGAGGATAAAATGTATTAGTTGTGTTATGGGTTCCATTCCTAGGTTCTCCTGTTCTAGGTATTTGCGGCAAGCTGCTATACCGTCACGATGGGGAATGTTGGTGTAGAGGGATTCTACATTGATGTGCTTGTGTAAGTTGAGAGTGTGTAATCACGTGGGTGTAAGTGGCATGTGTAAACTTGTGTAAGTGTGTTTACATATGTGTGCCAATGTGTATGTTGGGAGGCAATGATGGCACAGACAGGCTGTTTGGAGGCTAGGACGGCACTGATAAGCTGCTTGGGGCAAAGGTGACACTCACAAGCTGTTTGGGGGCGAAGGTGACACATGTTGCTTGGTAAAGTTGGGACTCATGTCTAAACTGACATACAGCTTATTGATGAGCCACTAAAATAACATGCTCTCTTCTGATGGCCACTCCAGGGGATGAAAGCACTGCTTCTGGAAAGGAGACTGGCGTTTGCAGCATCAGCACCAACCCCTACAAAGACTAAAAATAACCTTGAAACCTTTTCCCAAAAGAGCATGGCAACTAAATCTTCATAATTATAAGTATCTGATTCTTACAATGGCCTATCAATTGAATTGAATTTAGATTCCGCTAAAAATATTTAATCAATATTTTTGCCCAAATGTTGTGAACCACATTTTGCTCAATGCAACTGCACTTATAGCTGAGGAGTTGACAGGAGCCATGGGGTAAAATATGATCTGAAAAATTACTATTAGCTGATTTACCCAGGTACAGGAGAACTATGACCTGTGGTGCTGTAAAATCTAGATGGGCCAAATGCTTCTTGTCTGCTGTCAAGTTCTGTGTTTCTACGTAGGTTTTGTATACAGTGTAGCATCTCCTGGGGTTTACTGGAAGTCATGTATTACTGAGTGTCACGGAGCTGGCTAGTCCGACCGACTGCCTCCGCTGTCTTGTGCTCCCTTAGCCTGGGACAACACACTTTCCCCGGTTCCCCAGTCACTCGCCGAGACTCAGTGTCGGGTAAAACCAAACGAAGACTGATTTATTTTAGACACACAGAGCTGGATATATCCAGCAAAACACACATTAACATAAAACAAGATATTGGGACACAAACCGCCCCCTTAATCTGCCTCTCAGAGACAACAGGGGCAGTAACGGGATTAACAATACAATAGGGGGGAGACTGATTTATACAACATTAAACTGAAACAATGGCAGTCACTCCCTGGTGGCAGATCCTGGCTGTCTGCCGGAGATAATCCCCTCAACCAGTGATGAGATGATACTGCTGGGGGTAGCCACAGAAGTCTTTACAAACCCAGGGCCCATAATCAATAGGGAGGAGGCTGGCAGTCAGGCTTCTCCAGTGGCCCCAGTGATGGAGGCTTCCGTCACACTGAGGTTGGTGGATAATCGAGGTGCTGTCTCCTCAACAGTTTTACTTCAGTGCCAGTTGACAGAGAGCAAGAACTTGGCAAAGAGTAAGGTGTGGGCCAGTGGCACCTCAATGGACCTCCCACGTAGTGTGCAGCTACCTGCTGAATAGATGTAAACGTACCAAAATACAGTGTGTATCCAGATGACAGCCACACGCTCGCTTCCAGCCTGAAAGTGCTATAATGATCTTAATCCCCAGCCCATCTTTTTTTTATTTATTTTTTTAAAGACTGAAGTTTAACATTACAAAAAAAAAAAACAATTTAAAAGTCATGAGAGTCAGGAAAAATTACAACATACCAGCTTCTCCTGGCTTTGCTTAAAGGAACTAAGCTCCTAAAATGTCACATTTTATTTTTAAATATGAAGCCAGTTGGCGATTGGATACAGTGACCAGCTCTCCAAGGAGTGGATTTTTGCATGGAGTAGGCTATATTCTGAGAGCCTGGCCTTCCCTTTGCCAGCAGAAGCCAGGTAGATCTTCACCAACAAAACACACGGAAAAGCAAAAGGAGCTGGTTGTGCTGAATGTGAGTATTGAACCTCTTTAATACTGGAGTACAAAGCTTAATGTAAACAATGTACCAAATTCATGGGTGGGGTGCATGGCAGCGATGGTAGTTCTGCATCTTCTGAGGGAACATCTGTGTGATGGGACTGTTTTAGTCATGCACAAGAATAGACCTAGCTGCTCAAGAGGCATGATGGCTAACTGTGAGAGTAGATGGGCTATCCACCGACAAGGGTGGTGCTAGCCCCAAGTATCATTAAATGGGTTTGAAGTGGGAGGAGACAGGGGGAACGGCTCTGTAGAACAAGGAGAGTGACAGTGGAAGCAGCGCTTCACCTGGAGACTACAGGTCAAACCCGGATGGCACCAGGAGATCCCAGATATGCTAATATGTTGTGTTGAGGCTGTTTTTTCTTTCAATTCAGTGATATGTTGCATCATTTGTTTCAACTTCTGTTTTTAAATACTGGTTTAACTGTTTTGATGTCTCAAACAAAAAATATTAAGACACGTCTGTGATATCAAAATCTTATGCAACGTTCACCATGTGTAACCATCTCTACGCAATTCAAACACATGTTGGAAAAGTTGTACATTTCTTAAATGTTATCTTGTTATATTATAGCTAGGAATGTAGGCTGTTGGAGTGCATTATGAACTGTGTATAGTATACTTTGTGTACATATCCCGAGGACATTGTATGGAGAAATCATGTGGCTGCAATTGGATGTTGCAAAGAGAAGACAATGGGATTTAAGAGTGAATCATATTGAATGAACCTCGTTTGAGAGATCTTTACCATTTTTTAATACACCTTGGTGATTTTTTGATGAAGAATCATGTGGATCGTAAACTTTTTTCCTAATGAATTCTAATATCTAGAATTTATACAGAAGGCCTCTATGGACTTTAATTTGCTGTTTATTATTTTTTTTATTTTGATTGTTTCTGTATTTTCTTTTGTATTTTTTATTTACACTGTTAGGGTGAGCTTTATTATTCACTGCCACTGAGGTAACTTGAGACGTTTAACTCAATATTCAATACTTTATTTAAAAAAATAGATGCAGAGAATTATTTCTTTTCTTTTTTGGATTACTAACAGGCATGCTAGCGGCTACTTGCTGGATGTATTAATATTGTGAGTCTAACTCTAGGGGTTAGAGTAGTCCAATAGCACCCCCCACACGTAGCAGAGTGCTAGAAATACTATATATACTAATATATTTTGGTTTACCAGGAGGCCAACACATTGCCATTATATAGGTTTGTGAAAGAAAGTGCAACCTCATTGAATTCTATTTTACATTTCAGGACACAGTAACATTTATCTGTTTCTTAGCAGGTCTAAAAATTAAGCAAATGCAACCTCAGATGGACAACAGTACATGACATTATTCTGTGTCATGATTTATTCAACAAAAATAAAGCCAAAATGGAGAAACCATGTGTAAAAAAAAAAAAACCAACTAAGTACACCTTGGGATTCAATAGCTTGGAGTATGACATTTACCAGCAATAACTTGAAGTAATCGTTTTCTGTCTTTTGCATCGTTGTGGAGGATTTTTGGCCCACTCTTCTCTAAAATGTTGCCTTAGCTCATTGAGGTGTGCAGGCATTATGCACAGCTCTCTTGAGGTCCTGCCGCAGCATTTTGATCAGGTTGAGGTCTGGACTGGGCCATTGCAACACCTTGACTCTTTTCTTCTTTTTAGTCATTCTGTTGTAGGTTTACTGGTGTGCTTGGGATCATTGTCTGGTTGCATGACCCAGTTTCAGCCAAGCTTTAGCCGTCGGACAGATGGAATCACATTTGACTCTAGAATACTTTGGTATACACAGGAAGTCATGATCTACTCAACTACTGCAGGGTTCCCAGGTCCTGCTGCTGCAAAACAAGCCCAAATCACCACTGTGCATGTTTTGTTTTTTTTTTATCCCAAACGTGGCACTGTACATTATGGCCAAACATCTCCACTTTGGCTTTGTCCGCCCAAAGGACATTGCTGCAGAAATCTTTGTTCAGATGTAACTTTGCAAACCTAAGCCATGCTGCCATGTTTTAATTGTACTGCCATGACCTTTAACATCTAACTAGCTGAGGCCTGCAGAGTTTGAGAGGTAACACCTTGAATACTTTGCAGTTTCTCTGAGCATTGCACGGTTTGACCTTGGGGTGAATTTGCTGGGACATCCACTCCTGGGAAGATCGGTAAGTGTCTTGAATGTTTTCCACGTTTGAATAATCTTTATCACTGTAGAATGATGGACTTGTGTTTGGAAATGGTCTTACAACCCTTCCCACATTAATGGGCAGCAACAATTGTTTTTCTGAGATAATTGCTGATGTCTTTGCTCCTTGGCACTTGAATGCTCCAGACCAACAAACAGCTAAAACTTTGGCTATTATAGAGGTCTTCACACTCGCTGATGATCAATTAATCAGGGGCATTTGATTAGCACCACCTGCTAGCTAGCATCTAAATTCATATGGCAGTATTAAGGGTGTACATAGTTATTCACACATGGCTTGTCAATTTTGGCTTTTTTTTGTTGATTAAATCATGACACTGTAATATGCCATGTGTTGTTCATCTAAGGTTGTATTTACCTAATGTTTTAGACCTGCTAAGTAACAGATTATTGTTATGTCCAGATATGTAAAACCATTGAATTCAAAGTGGGTGTACTGTCTTTTTAACACGACCGTATAACATGACAATACAGGTCTATGGCAGGCTTATTAATGCAATGCTTTGCACCCAGGACAGTCTGGTCTCCATGCCAGAAAAAAATATCCTCATCGCTTAAGAACTATGCTTATGTCTAAATGATTTCTTGTTCTGAACATTCTGTACTGGGGAGATATTCTTCAAAGTAAAACACTACCCTTGGCAGGCCTACCATTGACTCACACTGCCTCACTGCACAGGGTACTGCAAATTCCTGCCCAGCACAATATATATATATATATATATATATATATATATATATATATGAGACAAATACTGATCAATTGATTGTGAAACCTTGCTATTTAATAAAACACATGGATCAGCGTGGCTCAAACATCAGGATCTCAATCATTTGAATAATAGGAAAGACTTGAGCGTGATTAAAGTCTGACATTTCCACGTGGTTGGCAGTATATACTGTCTTGATTTGGCTCAGATGTTATTATGCCCTATTGAGATCTCGAGTGGTATACTTTCCATAAATATATTTGCATGCCACGTGTTAGGAGCACTCATTATGAACATTTTAAAAACCTGTGTTTTGTTTTGCTTTTACAACCATGTTCTTGAATGTCACTAGGCTTTTGAAAGGCTAGAGATGCAATCTACCTTTAGAATACGGTATAGAATCTAGGTTTAAGCTCTCAGTAGCATACACTACATCGATGCAGTGACAAGCGTCCGTTTTGTGTTCCATAATGATAATAAATCCAATAATTGCCCTATTATAACATTTACACCAAACGCTTACGGTATGTGAAAAAGCTTCCAGCGGCAGGCAGAATGAAAGTGACAGCCGTTCATCAGTAAACCGAACATTTTGGTAGCATGTGATCAGGGAGCACTTTAAAACTCATGCGTTAAAAAGCAGACTGTAAAATTAAAGGTTTTCTTGCCCGCTCACACTATTACTGGGCTAACTGTTCAGTAGCTGATCTGTGGTGAACACACTATTTTAGTTTAGGTTTCAAAAGTGTAATATTTTCTAAGATCGCCATAAAATGAGCCCCATTACAATTCTGTGATACTGTGTTTGTAGCAGTCCTTAATATTGTGCATACTCGTGTTTTTAAATAGATTTTTCTTAAAATTCTCCATCTGAACATATGGCTCAGCATTTTAGCAACAAAGGGCATTTTTAGATTTACAAATTATGGCACTTGAAGGACATCTGGTGGATCCTCTGATACGAGCAGTTGCTTCTGAATGAACATTCACTCTTATTCCAAGTTCCTGGCTCACGAACAATAAGAACGGTGTCTGCGGTTAATTAGAATTCCAATTTCATATCAAGCTAATAAATTGAAAATACAGCCTTCTAATTGTTGATTCTTGGTACAGATTTCTAATACAGGCTACATATCTTTAAAGATGTATTAACCATGGACCCGGGAGTTTTCTTAAATTTATAGCTACAAAGCAGTCATTTTAGTGATTTAACAATTTCAGTTCTCTAAAAGATGAACTAGGTACTTGATGTTTTGGGGGGTAATCACTGGACTATTTAAACATTGACCTTTGGTTATATTGCTAGAGCCTATGAAATAAAAATGCCTTTATGGGACCTAATGAATGCTGCACAATTAAGGGAGTACTGCAACTTTAAACAAAGCCATGGGATTAAAATGTTCCTTTTAGACCCCAATCTAATGCACATCACACAAGGCGGCAGTAAAACGCCTCCTCAATTTTACGGTTTCCATGACAGCAATACAATTTGAGAACACCACTGAATTTATAAATATTTATAGTTGCCTGATTTTTTTTATTTTGTGAAAGGTAATTGCCATGATTACACCTATTATCTCATTTCAATGAGATGAGTTTTCTGGAAGGCTGTGCAGGCAAAAGCTAATCACTTGGGTGCTTCTTGACAGGCTGAATTTTTATTATTTCTCATTGTTAATAAGGAGCATAAGTTCTGTAGAACGGGGTCCTCCTCTATCTGTTGTGTTTACACGTAACGAAGTGTATTACGGGTACGCAAATAAAATTGATCTGTTAGGATCTCATGCACTGAACTGAAAGCTTGAAACCCTACTGACAATGTTATGGAGTGAAAATTAATATTAGAAAAGTGATCTCACGCTCAGCTATATATCAACAAACCCTTAGTAAACGCCAAGTGGCACCTAATATCACTTCCATGTTTATAGAATATATTTGTTCCTTTACGAAGGCGTCTTAAAACAACAACAATTAAAATAAATTCTATTTTAAAACAGAGTTTGAGAGATATATATATATATATATATATATATATATATATATATATATACATATACATATACACACACATTATATATTTTACACATATACACAGAATGAGGAACACGATCTGTTCAGACTACAGATGATCCACTGGAATCAGCAAAAAATTAAATAAGACCAGTTACTTCTTGGTTGGATCCAGTCTCCTTTATTTTAAACACGAGCACGGTCTGTACAGTGTTGTGCTTTAAGAACAGTACTTAACATGAAAGGAAAAGAAAAGAAAAAAAAAAAAAAAAAAAAAAGCTTTTGTGGCAGGTAAGAAACGGGGGAGGGGGTGCAAGTAGCCACTTGAGTGTGAAACAGAAGAAACCTGTATGTACATAACTTACCTATCACCCCCTCCCCTCTCATACCTACCAGCAGGAGCTTGTGATCCAAGTACAAGGCATGTCACCCCCACATCCAGGGAATAAATAGTAGCGTAGAGCAAATTAATACTGTGGGGGGAAAAGAGTGCTACAGTGGAAAATGTATTCCCCCTCCCCATGGCTTTGCTCAGGGGTATATGGGGTAATTATTGCCATAAAGTTTATAATTTGTATCATCAAAACAAAAACAAACAAAAGCTGCAAGGACAGGTTACAAAGATAAAAACTACAAGAAAACCTCTCTGCATCCCTCAATCTGAGCGCAAAAGGCTATCAGGCATGGGCCTGTGGGGAAAAATTAAAACAGTGGGGAAAATAGAATAATGAAATAAAGCCAGCTAATAACACTAATCCAAACCAGGCGCTTGGGTAACGCTCTACGCACTGATTCATGATTTCAGCTCAGCCTAGAGGAGAATGGCATTTAGAGTATTCCAAACAGAAAGCAGAGAGAGAGGGAGAGGTCAGCGAAACTGGGTCTAGCCCATTACATTAAACTGGAAGGCAGGGAAGTAAGAAGCTTCCCGTCTCCAGCCCCCACCCTAATTTAAGGTGATGGAACGGTGAGGGGAGAAGACAGGGTCTTACTAACACGGCTCTGGCAGGGGCAGAAGCCTCAGCCAATACTACAATACTTCGCTGTTACACGGCTGTGTCACATATTTGATTCTGCCACCTGTCCTGTACACATGTGTTAAGTGGCTATTATACAGGTTTTTTTAAGCACTTTCGCCAAAGCCAGCTCCTCCATCATCATCTTCCTCTTCCATCACAGGATCAGAGTCCCAACAAGTAATGTCAATCTCTAAAACAGACACAGGGGTAAAGAAACTGTAAGACAAACGACTACACAAGCTATAAATCACATACATTTAACACTACATTTTCCATTTCATACACATCACTTATTTAAGTGGTCCTGTTCCAGGGTTCAACAACAGTTAGACTTGTATACGTTGTAAGGCTTTTCACTAAAGAGAGAGCTAGTAAGGGATTGTTGGTTTCGATTTCTCGACTGCCAACTCTCTCTTTAGTGAATAGCCCCCTACTTCACCATTAGGGCAGCCAAAGTCCGGCTATTAATTAGAAAGTCACTCCTTGCCCAGCGATAGCTTTATTAATGTTTGCATCCTTTACACATATTATAAAAAAATATTATAGCTTGAAGCTAGATCTTCTCTTAATGGTTAGGTTAAGCCTAGTCCCAGTTCCATGCACTAACATCCACAGCAGAAACCACACAACACACTATTCATTTTTGTTGACAACACAGTTTTCAAACGTTATGGGTAAGATGTAATAACGCTACTAAGTATGTAGTGCTGATCATTACCTGGAGGCTTGTTGTAGAAGACAGGGGGCGGGGCTTTTGCAGACATTTCTTCTGACTGAGCAAAATCCTCATCCTGTGATTGGCTGAAATATCCTTCGCTTGCCTGAAAAATAGGAGGCAGATTTTACAGTTAATGCTCAAGCAAAGTTTGAAGAAAAAAAATTAAAGAGGTAGATAATTCATATAGCAAAAATGACTTATTTCCCATAATTTTTACATAAGCCTTTTCATTAACTATACTATATATTAATAAATTATTATACTTTATTAAAACTGCATTTTCCTTCTTTGTGAGAGAAAAAGATTTCAGAGTGATAAACGTAGTCAATTTCAATTAGTTTTTTGAAGATCACCTGGGTTCCTTCTCTTTGTGACGTCTCCCCATTGGTCAGAAGAGAGTCTGTGAGATCTGGCTGATTACAAGAAGCTTCCTGTAATGCATGCTGGTAGCTCAGAGTCATCTGATGTGGGCCCTCGATGTGGATAATGCTCTGAGGATCTTCTTCAGCCTCCAAGTCACAGAATGTGGGGGGTGGTTGAGGTAGCTCCTCAAAGTTCAAAAGGTTATCTTCTGGGACAGGGACAGAGGCCTCTGCTTCTTCAAATACCTTTTGCTCTGCATGAACATCACCATGAGAAGCCATTAAACTTTCATCTGCCCTGGGTGCTTCCTGTCGTTCATCATTCTGCCACAGATCCAGTAGGTTTGATGACTCTTGTGCGGGAGGAGGATGTGGATCCGACATCAGGTCCACTTCTCCCAGCTCCATAACAGATTCCTCCTCATTCCCAGTCAACTGAGGGGCAGCTGGGAACCCTGCATCCTCCTCACGGGATTCCATAAACACATCTTCTGTCAGCCCTTGGGGATTCCATGCACCATCCTGCACAGGACTTTCTGCGCTCAAGTTCTTGTTCCATTCTTCACCCAAACTACTACGACGCTCCTTATCAGGAGAATGAGGAGCCCCAGTCTCAGAGGAACTTCTCATTGCTAATAGAGAAAAAAAAAAAAAAAAATTATGGTTCTAATACATACGACATGCATAAACTGAGATAATCGACACCAGCTAGCTCCAAAACAGCTGCCTGCAAGCATTACAAATTAACAACTTAAACAGGGTTTAAAGTCTCAATATAATGTAAATATACAAGGTCAGGAATAAACAGAATACATTATGATGTCTGCCAGTTATCCTAAAGTACTATGCATTGAAAGACGAACACATAGAAACTTAGAAAAACTACTTGTAAACCAAAACCAAGTAGTAAACATGGGTGTTAAAACGCTGAGGCACACATGCAGCCACTAGTTTTGTAACTGGTGCTTTTCCTCTTTGGTGTTCTTGGACAGAAGTCTCATTTGTCCTGTCACTCACCTGTACGAGGTGTTAGCAAAGAGGAACTGCACTCTGATCTGGCTCTTTCCTGCTGCTTGAAGAATTCACGTGGGTTCTCTGTCCGCTGAGCGATAATGGCTGCTGCCTCCTGTCAATATTAGGAAGTGTGAAGAGGCGAGAGAGAGATATTGGAGAGAAAAAAACAAACAAAAAACTAAATTGTTGGCTCTGACAAAAACATATACCATAAAACCCAACGCTAACAGCCATGCAATATGACATACAACTCCACTGCCACAGATCTTTCTCTGTCAGCTCTTCCTGAGCCCGTGACATCTGTCTCACCTCAACTTCACTCTCCAATCTCTTTTGTTCTGCGCTTTCATCATCTTCCCGCTGATCCACCTGACAGGGTATAAACAAGCAGTTCTATTAACAAGAATAAACCACTGCTGGCAAAGCGCTAGGGAAGGCAAATGCTTGTAATTCCTAGATTCACTCACAAATATGGAATTGTTCTCTCTCTTTTTTGACTCCTCGGCTTCCTCATCTTGCATCTTCTTCCTGTTGGTGAAGTACAATTATAAATGAGTTCTAAGAACTTTGTCCAAGATAAAGTGCAACCAACTACCGGTACAGGATTTGTTGCTAGGCATGTTGCCGCTTGCAATTACGCGTAAATACAAAACGATCAAACAGCAGTAATTTTAGTTGTATATCTTTTATTAGATGGCAGTGTGTGGCAAATAAATAGATAATTTCAGTAGTTTTGTTGATTGGGATTAGAACACAGGTCATAGGTCAAATGATCTCTTAAAATACCAAGGTAACTGCACTCATAATAAATACATATATTTTTAGGGCTGAAACAACGAATCGATAAAATCGATAATCGATAACGGAAATAGTTGTCGACGATTTCAGTTATCGATTAATCGAGTGATCGATTCGTTGTTGGCTCCTTTTACTTACCTCCGCAAGCGTTCCCTGCTTCCGCTACACGCTCTGCACTGCGTGACGGATGTGACGCGTTCCGGAGGTAAGTATTCTTCATGTCTGTGCGAATTGCTCTGTGCGAGTGGCTCCGTTCGCACAGAGCGGTTCGCTCTGTGCGAGTGGCTCCGTTCGCACAGAGCGGTTCGCTCTGTGCGAGTGGCTCCGTTCGCACAGAGCGGTTCGCTCTGTGCGAGTGGCTCCGTTCGCACAGAGCGGTTCGCTCTGTGCGAGTGGCTCCGTTCGCACTGTGCGAGTGGCTCCGTTCGCACTGTGCGAGTGGCTCCGTTCGCACTGTGCGAGTCGCTCCATTCGCACAGAGCGATTCGCGGGGGTGGGGGTGGGGATGCAGGGCAGGGTGTGAGTGTGGGGGCAGGGCAGGAGACTGGGTGCAGGGCAGAGTGGGGGTGTGGATGCAGGGCAGGGTGGGTGCAGGGTGTGAGTGTGGGGGCAGGGTGTGAGTGTGGGGGCAGGGTGTGAGTGTGGGGGCAGGGTGTGAGTGTGGGGGCAGGGCAGAGTTGGAGACTGGGTGCAGGGGCACAGTGCAAAGTGCTGGGTGCAAAGTGCCAGGGCTGGGTGCAAAGTGCCAGGGCTGGGTGCAAAGTTCTGGGTGCAAAGTGCCAGGGCTGGGTGCAAAGTGCCAGGGCTGGGTGCAAAGTGCTGAGTGCAAAGTGCTGGGTGCAAAGTGCCAGGGCTGGGGCAGAGTGCAAAGTGCTGGGTGCAAAGTGCCAGGGCTGGGGCAGAGTGCTGAGTGCAAAGTGCCAGGGCTGGGGCAGAGTGCTGAGTGCAAAGTGCCAGGGCTGGGGCAGAGTGCTGAGTGCAAAGTGCCAGGGCTGGGGCAGAGTGCTGAGTGCTGGGTGCAAAGTGCCAGGGCTGGGTGCAAAGTGCTGGGTGCAAAGTGCTGGGTGCAAAGTGCCAGGGGTGGGGCAAAGTGCTGAGTGCTGGGTGCAAAGTGCCAGGGCTGGGTGCAAAGTGCCGGGTGCAAAGTGCCAGGGCTGGGTGCAAAGTGCCGGGTGCAAAGTGCCAGGGCTGGGGCAAAGTTTCTTGAACAGTAATAGTCCACCTCTTTTCAGAATGTTTGGGGTTATTTTGTTTCATAAATATTGTGTTTGGGTTTTTGTACTTTGAAAATATTGTTTTTTTATTACATCATAACAAAATAAGAATGTTAATGTAAATTTTAAGTTGTTTTTTAACATCCAGTTCATTAAATTATTTTAAATAAACAAAAAATTTGCATATTGTTTTTTTTTTATCCGATTAATCGAAAAAATAATCGGCCAACTAATCGATTATTAAAATAATTGTTAGTTGCAGCCCTATATATTTTCTAATAATCTTGTACGGGAACAAGATACTAGGGCTGCAACTAACGATTATTTTCATAATCGATTAGTTGGCCGATTAATCGGATAAAAAAATTTAATTTTTCATTTATTTAAAATAATTTAATAAAGTAACGTAGGACGTAAAAAACAAAACAGCAGAACAAAAAAAAACTGATAAAAATGCATTTCTTGTTTTTATTTCCCAACCTGCCCCCCCCCCCCCGTTATGCACATTTGAGCCCAGGCTTGCCACACTGCCTACCAGATATGCCACATACCCCCAGACATGCCACGCTGCCCTCCGCACATATGCCTTATATACCCTATATGCCTTATACCCCCGATATGTCACTCCGTCCTCCCAAGGTGTGCCGTATACCCCCCTGATATGCCATAGTGCCCTCATAGATTTGCCCTCGTTCAGAAAATAATCTTCACTGCCCCCAGGATTTATATTCCCCTCAATTAATTAAATTAACCCTCAATCCTCAGCATTAAATTAACCCTGAAGAGATGACCCCATTAACTATAACCACCCCTAAATTAACCCTAAACACCCCATTAACTATAACCGCCCTTAAATTAACCCTAAACACCCCACTAACTATAACTGCCCCTATATTAACCCTAAACTTTCAGCAGCCCAAATATACATTTTATACTCGCCAGTTAGATGAGTTCTTGAGCCATTTGGACAGTATAGGAAATGGGCGGGGCCAATCGGCACTTTGGTCCGCCCCTTTCTTTCTCCCTGTCCCTCCCCGCAGTCACTGCCGATTGGCCCCGTCCCTTTCTCCCTGTCCCTCCTTGCAGCCAATCGGCAGTGACTGCTGGGAGGGACTGGAAGAAGGAAGTGGACGGGCCAATCGGCGGTGACTGCAGGGAGGAACTGTAAGTAGGAGCTGCTGCTGCGAGTCAGGCTAAACGGATTATATAACGAGGGATATTTTTCAGAGCATTTGCTCTGAAAAAAACCTTATTTTATAAAATCGATAAAAATCGATTCAACTAATCGATAATGAAATTCGTTGGGAACGATTTTCATTATCGATTTTATCGATTAGTTGTTGCAGCCCTACAAGATACCAAACTGTATCATGTTAATTCCACAATTTAAAAAGTTTAACACTTGAGTTTCTCCACTACAATCATCTTATGTTATGATCATGTGTTCCATAAAGCCCCCATAAAAGAAGATGTGCAACATCTTGATAGACTTGCACAGTTAGAATAAGAGGACTTTGTTTTAAGGTAAAAAAATAAACTATTTTTACAGTGAGGGGAAAAAAAAGAGTCACTATGATGCATGTGTAGGAAAAAGGGAAAAACAAATTTTGAGTAAGCTTGGTTCAGGAATCCCAAGTGTTCTAATACCTCAACTTAAATACAAGTACTGTACAACAGTGAATGGGAAAATACCTGTGTTCCTCTATCTGCTGTTCTCGCGCCTGATAGCGTTTTTCACGCTCTTCTTGCTCTTTGCGCTCTTGCTCCATACGTTCCTGCTCAAATCGAAGTCTCTCTTCCAGGGCTTTTTGTCTCTCTTCTTGCTTCCTTTCCTCCTCCTCTCTCTGACAGCAAACACAGCAAAGTGGAGGGAGCGCCATAGGAAGTAAAGCACAATATCCATGAACTGATGAGTGCAAAGTAACTACAGTACACACACACAGAGACGTTATGCATTGGACAGCACCGCTTGTACCAACCGGTATAACGTGAAACATGCCCAGACCAGAGATGGTACAGATCATTAAACATAGCCTAAGAAAGTTAGCATGACAAGGTATTCACAGATAAGTATTGTGGGGCATTTTTGATACTGTAAGATAAGGAACAATAAGAAATATGCAACCTATCTTTATTAGACTATCACGCCTCTAAATTACACAGATTTACACCTATATTCCCAATCTATATTAGTAGCAATTCTTTTTAGGAATACTGCTTTACAGCTGAATTAAAGCCCAAAAGAGTTCTTTATAAGTTTTTTTCACCTTTGCTTGCTCCCAAAATTGTTCTCTGTTGAGGCGTTTCATTTCTACAGCTGCATCTGTCTTTTGGTAATTGGTTCCCTGTATGAGTGAAAATAAGCCAGGTTAGATTTGGAGAAATTCCTTCTCTGTTTCCACAATCGAAAACAGTGGTTCGATGTTACCACAGAATCAGTGATCCCTTCCTCTCGGACTTGGAGCCGCTGTAACACAGGACTTGCCAGTCTCCCGGCGCCATTGGAAAGGCGCTGACCGATGGCTAAAGGATCTATGTCCTCCACACTGCTGGCATTCACAATGACATCCACGCCCTACACGGGAAAATACCAAAGAGTAAAAGCTAAGAGAGCGAATGGGCGGAATGGATCACCAGGAATATAAAACCAATGGGTATGTGTCAGGGTTGCAAATATAAACTCACCTGAAAAAAATCTGCAACCTGCGCTACATGGCTAGCGCATGCACACTTCCTAGCATCAGGGACATCTTCTCCCACCTGAAAAGAAAAAGTTACAAATTACATAATACTGAAGAGGCATCCAGAATGTCCTTCAATCGAGTAATTTTCTTTCATACCCAGTTTATAAGCACATATCTAGCTAGCATGGCATGGGGTTCCTTCACGCTGCAGAAACCATACATCACTTTCTGGTTCTCAAAATGGCTGGCAAGGTCAGGCAAACCCCCACCTAGAAAACACAAATCAGAAAAAGAGCTATGGCTCAAATAGTCTGAAGGGCAAAACCTAATACATAAACCAAGGCCAGAAAACACCATCGAAAATCAAGGCCTACACAATAGATAACGTGCTTTTAAATATAAACGCAGACATAACAGCTGTACACATGGGAACAATTCATTTCAACTATGATAGGGCTAGCGTTCCCAACTGTGGGAAATCGGTACAAGAAAAAGGTAAATCTTCTAATTTAACAAGAGGAACAAAAAGGGCTGTGCAGCCCGTCTACTAAAGGTAACATTTTCATGGTCAGGAACAGAGTCGGTCATATGTTAACAAGTCAGGAGGTTTTTACTGCCTTGTAATATCGTGTTCTGAGGTGTCCTAACACGATAAAATGTCAATGCCCACTCTTTAGGCAGCATTAAAGGGACACCTCCACAATCACATTCTGTTTAATGGCTAATATAGCCAAGAGGTCCCTTTACATTTTTGGGTTTTCCCTCGCAGACGTACATTTGGTCCTTTCCTCAGCACCAGCTATTCTCTGTGTTCGCATCTCTACGCACGCGATACAGGCCAGTCTTCTGATTCCCTTTAACCAACACTTACATTTTTAATTTGGGTTTAAGGTCATCTTTTCGTTACACTCATCATTTAAATGGTTCGCTTGTAAAAAGACTTTTGGAACGGTCTTTTGGAATTCCATTTGCCAGTTTATTATATACAACTACTTCTTAAGAAAAATAGTTACACAAGTATAGATTTGAAAGATGTTTATTAACCCACCTCCTGATGCGGACAACGTGAGGGTATCTGTGCCGTCCTCATATGTATAGAGAGCCCTGTAAAGAGATAAAACTATGAGTTCCAAAACCTGCCTAACAAAAAACATATAAAGATGTTTTTTCCCCTATCTGTAGTTACGAAATAGATAAGGTCAAAGGAGGACAAGTCCCTCGGTGTGTAACAGTTTGGATAGTTTAATGCATCTTCCGCACTTAAAATCAGCGCCAATTCAGTGAACGTAAACGAAGTGACCTACAGCTGGTATGATTGCAGAGTACCCCACAACGTCTCTCAGAATGAACACTATCATCAGCATACTCAAGATGTAAAAAGGCCAACATCACAAACCCAGCAGAACTTTACTAATTAATAGTTATTAAGTGATCTACTCACAAAGCTGGAAGACACTTGGCCTTTCAGCTGTGGAACCTCTGATGCTCAACGAGTCTCCTGTATGAAGGAGCAGCATAGCAACTGTGGTCAGGGACCAGATTGTACGCAGCCACAAGAAGAGATGTACCTAGTGAGGTCATCTTCAAGGTCATCAGCGGTAAGGAATAGCTGGCATTTTCTAAATATCAAGTCTCCTGAATTGTGCTCAAAAATCCATGGACAAGATTAGCAGATTTATCGTTATATATTTTGCATTCTCTCTAATGATCCAAACAGATGGGAGGACAGAGTTGGCTGAACATTAAATTTATCTATAATGATGGATTGTATTATGGGTTTCTGAATACCAAATGTTAGATAATTAAAGGGTTCTGTACACGTGCTGATTCTTTGTGGAATGCTGTGCAGCAAAAACAAAAACTTTTATACGTAGAGTACAGCAGCGTCTTGCACCACTAAGAAGCAGGAAAAAAAAAAAAAAAAAAGGTGTGCAAGCCCAATGATAAATTACAAGCCCATCGAAATTAGTGATAAAGGTAAACACAGGGCTGCATTTAATCAAGGCAGAACAGGAGCCATTCTAGGGCAAAGCGACACATAAGGATGCAACAGCATTACTGCACGGATTTGCTTTAAATTTAAAAAGTAACACTCCTGGTCATCAATCCATTATCAAATCATACAGAATGCTGCATTAGATATACATCCAGCGGATGTATTACAGGAAGATAGAGTAAAGGATCTAAAGAAAAGCTTTGCATATCCATAGAATTAAAGAGTGAATTCTCATTTACACATCTACGTATATACAAACTGGTTGCCTGGATATTATAACAGCTATTATAATAGGTGACCATGAGGATATAATGGTACATGCTCTAGTTTTGCTCCGGTGGCAAATTAACAAAATGCATTTATAAAATAACAGAACGCCTTAACTTCCATTTAGTAAGCAAAAATGGTTAAAATATAAAAGGGGGGGGGGGAATATAACGATATGTACCAGCCATATTACAAATGACAATTATACATCACCAGTAGATCCCACAGCTCTGTTACACATGCTGGTACAAAGGAATGGAAGGGCCCTGCAAGCTTACAATCTAGTCGGTGGTTGAAGGGTAAGTGAAACAATAGGAGAGGACTGCATGTATAGGGATGAGTTGATTGAATCAAGGATGATCTGTTGACATTGTTGGTCATTCAGATGGCTTGATTAGGATGCTGGTGAAAAAGTTGGGTGTTCCCTCACGTAAAAGGAAGAAAGGCTCACGGAACAGGGAAGGAAATTCCAGAAAGGCGTACAGCACAGCTGAAATTCTGAATAAGGGAGTGCGAAGATGGAATGACGGTAGAAGAGAGACACCGGTCATAAGAGGAACAAAAGGGCGGTTAGAAGTGTTTTTGAATTTGATCCTGAAGGGTTTGGGAAGCCAACAGAGCGATTGGCACATTGGAGCAGCAGATGAAGAACAGTGACAGATGAAGATTAGTCTAGCTACAGTGCTGAAAATGGATTGAAGCGGTGAAAGGTGGGAGACATGTTAGTAGAGAGTTGCCATAGTCCAGGCGGGATATCACAAGAGACTGTTAATAAATTGGTTGTTTGTGTTAGGAATCAACAAATCAAAAAATGTTTTTCAGGTGATGTAATTCCAAAAACATAGTCGGTAAATTAGAAGAGCAGGTGAAAGGTCAGGAAAGGAAACGTAGATTAAGATGTCATCCTTGTACAGCCGGTATTGGAAGCCAAATGAAGATGCCAGTTCTCCAAGGGAAGAGGTATAGATGAGGCCCAATAACTGAGCTCTGAGGGACACCAACACACACACACATACACATCTCAAAAAAGGCTGAGTTAATAGGGTGAGGAAACCGCCTAGTCGCCAAAGAGTTAGTCACCCGATGGCACCTTGTAGATATTTCAATAAAGAAAGATCTCGGCAGTCTTCTGATGGTCTACTGAGACAAGCCAGTCACTTACACTCAGGAAACAGGTGTCACATGGGCCTACACTGGGAATTCGTTAACGTGAGGCAAATTAGTCCAATCAAATAGATTAGCCGCTAAATTAGCAGTCTGGGACTTTCATGGTCCCAGTGTATCTGGATAGGTAGCTTAAACATTCAGACACACTTGTGCTAAAGTTCTAAAATAAAGAGGTGATCGCTGCGTTTTTTCTGCACAATTCAGTCAAACAAGACGATCTCATTTAGGAGATTGTCAAGCGGTCTCTTCTAAAGTAGAAACGGGTGTAAACACTAAGTGTCACCATATCAACCCCGCATTATATACAAATCAATACGGCGCCTGTATAGGGCCCCATGCTACAGCCGTTAAGCCTTGAATGGAATACATTCCTCCATATTTTAGGGCAGTTGGGTGTTATGTTTTACAAATAAATAAAAGTTGGTTATTATACAGTGTATTATATGCAAGAGGTTACAGTATATCAAGGGCCCATCAAAAAAAAAAAGGCACTTAAATTCAGGAAGTGCCTCTAACATAATTGCATATGCTGTACATGCAGGGATATATTTTTCTTTCACCAAACCAAGTGAAGCAGGTCCCTGACCAGCAATATTTACATAGAGGCATCAATTATTGTAACACAGACAGATGCACATTTATTGATCGCTAGCTCTGCTGACAAGAGAATGCCACGGCGTACGGTTATCAAAGTGCAATCCACGGCACATCACACCTGGGGTGCCCCTCGCTGTAATGCTTAATGGAACATTTAGGTGGCGGGTTCTGCCTCTGCAGTGTGAAAAATGTATTATGCAGATGGTGTCTGTGAAACGGCCTTATCCGTACTGCTACCCGAGGGCAATCGCCGATTAGGCGGGTCACCCGACCCCACATCACCACTCACAGTATACCCCCATAAACATGCGGCGAGATATGGGGGGCTGCTGCGCACACACAGCAGGGGAAGATGCCGGTTTGAGGGTGGCAGATTTACTGGATCTATTCCATGGTGCTAATTGTATGCCGCACACAACGGCTTCTAACTACTGCAGTGAGAGATCCATAAACTGCAGAGAGAACTAAGAGGGGGAGGGCAGACGAGGGAACAAGGGAGACCATGACAGGAGAGAGGGAAGGGAGACCGTTTATGGGGATGCAATTCTGGCAAGGCCCAGCCTAGCTCATCCCCCATCCTTTGAAATACACGCCAAGAGCAAACCCCATAGCTCAGCTCCAAAACATGAGAACCTGGAGGTGTTGCCATGGCAGCAGACTGAAGAAGTGCATGCTAGAATAGATTCAGGAAGCTCTGGGGTAAACACGGGAAACCACCAATCAACACGCATCCTTTCATCTAGTGTCATGTAGTGGCAGGGTGCAGGTTAGATTGTGCTATATATATATATATATATATATATATATATATATATATATATATATATATATATATATATATATATATATATATACACACACACACACACATATATATATATACACACACACACACACAGAGTTTAAAGGTGCATTTCTAATCAGGGACGTGACCACAAGGCAAGAAAGGGCTAATCTCTCTGCCTTACTTGCTTTGCACCCAGTGTGTCTAACCTTGTGGACACGAGATTTCAAGCGATTACAACAGGACAGATTAATCACTTCTTCCTCCCCTGCCAGTGTGTCTGAAACTTCAGATTGTCAGTCCTTTAAAAGCCAGAAACATCAACAACAATGTTACCGGATCCATCTAGTTGTTTCAACAAAGGGGGTGATTTATGGATAATCAGGGTAATGGCTCCGGGTAGATTTAGTTTAAAAATTTGCTTCATGGAAGGAGGGATTGCAGGCAGTTTTTGGCTGAGCTGCCATCATCTGGCCAGTTTCCTGAATTTTTCAAACAGCGTTTGTCACTATGGACGTATATATGAATCAGACCATAAATTGATTCTTGCTCGCTGGAGAGGAGCATATCCATCAGCTCACACTCTATAACAAGGTGGAACAAACTTCTCTGTATGGGTTGGTATCTGCTGACAAACAGAGGCCTTCTCTCTCATTCATACATGTTCCTGGTAGGCAGAAGGTGCTATCCAGTCAAACATGTTGCTATGGCTTTAAAGTCCATTCATAAGAAGATCTTTATTCTCTCCCCCACAAAGCAACCCCCCCCCCCAATGCGTTCTAGTGAGTAGTAATGCTTTACTCTGAACATCCCCACTTGGCCAACCCCAATCACTTTCTAAGAGGGTTTCCTAAGGCTCTTCTAGCTTATATCAACCATTCATGATGTGGCCCCATCTGCAGCAGGTACCGTCTTAAGTGAACTGTTACAATGAATAATGTATTCCGAGACTCATTCATAGGGATGATGAACCGATTTATTCCCAGAAGGCTCCTGTGAATGGATACCGGCAAACATTGAAATGGCAGAACATGAACAAAGAACATTTTTCCTCTCTCTTCTACAACTGACTCACTCTTTGCGATCGTATTGATGGTTATTTATGGGGTAGAGCGTTGCTTATTATGCAGATGCTTCCTTAACCCTTTGAAGGAAATTTACAGTCTAATTGTGTTACATCCATATTTTGTTCTCTTGTTTCAATTTGTAACGCAGGGGCCCATTACAGCTGCCAGAGGGGGGATGCCAATTGCTGATCACACGTGGTTGGTAGTGAAAGGGTTAATAGGAACAAAGCCGTGGGCTTCACTTGCCATGTGACTCATTCCAATGCCCACTTACTGTTCATCTGTTGTTGCGTATCCCAGAGATTTCTTAAGCATCTAAATTAATTAGCAGCAGATTTGTTTAAACAGAGAATCTGGAGTTCAATTATGGAATGGGATTATTATTTACCCTGGTGCTCAACTCTGGCCAACATACCAGAAAACCCGACCTGTAGTGTTAGCTAGTCAGATTTATTGGATTGTTTTAGTTATAGAAATGTGACAGCAGACGAGGACCTGGATGAGTTTGTTTTTGCTCTCATCTAAGGTCTAACTCAATATAAAGGTCGACTGCTGATGACTTTCTAGA
The DNA here is from genome assembly GCA_023333645.1 of Sceloporus occidentalis. NCBI lineage: Eukaryota > Metazoa > Chordata > Lepidosauria > Squamata > Phrynosomatidae > Sceloporus > Sceloporus occidentalis. Next base: position 2,262,913 of record JALMGF010000028.1, read on the forward strand.
GAGCACTGGTGGAAAAGCTCCAGCTGATGATTAACTACACTGCACATGACTTACAGCTAGCACTCGATTCTGTCTCCAAAATGCGAGTTTAGTTCAGATGGGCAGATTGCTACTGCTAAAAAAACAGGGCTAGGTGACCCCCAGACACATGCTCAGCAAAGCGCTCTATTCAGTAAACATGGCCCTTTATCATGCCACCCAAGCTCTTTATAATCATTTAAACGAAAACCGCTCCATTTTAACATGAAATCTAACAGAAGCTCAAATGACTATGGAAGAATGGACACCAAATACTTTATTATGCGACCATGCTTTTTAATATCCTATAGGACTGTGCAATAATCCAGGATTATGCGCACGTTGGGTAACTGAAAAGCAGGACTATCGGACATCTGGTTTCTTTTAGGGGAACTGCCTTAATCCAATGACCAGCAGAGAAGGAGGTGTTATTTGCCGCAGGCAGATAGACCGTTCCCCACATTAGGCAGCAAGAAGTGTTTTTCTAACGTGTGGGAATCACAGGATGCCGAGCCAAGCAGCATCTCTTCGTTGCCATGGCAAAGCCGTGTCTGCTGGTCTGGCCCACTTACAGACTCTTAACATGGATGGCACACCGCCTCATCCCTTTCATCCACTCCTTTGCATGATAATTTGGGGATGGGAGGCACCTCCTTACGAAAATTACAGACCAGCAACAGCAGCTGGGAGAAGGGAAGGAATATATCGGGAGTCTAGCGCCTGCCTGACAGGGTATCTACCACTCTATCTGCAGATGGAACAGCTTTAGAGCGTCAAACACATATGACAATTCATGAAAGCCTGAGAATCTCAGGAAGAGGGGAGTAGAAGACTCCATCAGAGCGTCGGTGAAGTCACATCCTGAGTGCAAAGAGAAATCTTATATGACAAACTAACCAATTCTTTCAAGAAAAATCATATCAGGGTCTGATGCCAACACACTGCAACTGATAAGTGAAAAGCGTAATGATTTGGCATTAAACACTAATGAATGTTCTTGGTAAATGGTCTGGGATTTAAGATCTATGCAAGACAAATATAAATTCATATACTATTCCACCCAGAGTACCCACTACCATACTGCGTGACCGATTACTCCAACCTCCACAGCAGGACTTTACATTCACTAACCTCTATGAGGTAAAATAGCCCCCCTGGGATTACATATAGGTGGGATATTATGACAGCGACACACTGATGCACTCGGCATTACCGAGGCAGAATCATACCGACCCCTCTTCACAAAACACACACACACACACACATCACTCTCAGCCAAATTTTACACACACACGAAACACAAGATTAGTTTACATCTTACGGTCAGGCTCTGGAGCACTATCATGCATATAGCGAGTTTACGTGATCCTTAAGTGACGATGCCTAGTATTAATGGGAAAATATTACTCTCCCATCAATACCCATGGCTTGCAAACCCAGTAGGGAGCTCCTGTTACAGGACTGGGCCACATATGAGAAATGCTATTATGAAACCAGTTTCTGGCCCTGTAAGAGAATGTATTATACTACAGCACTAGTTCCTACACTAATGCTACAGTTTGTTCAAGACAGACAGCCAATGGTACTTGGAATAAAGAATGCCTGGCTGGTAACCGTTTAGCTCTTAGCACCAACAATAACATCTGATTGTGGAAAGATCAACTTCCTGACCCCTGCAAATCACACCTGTCAACTGCACCATGCAGTTAGGGTACACGATTGTCTAGAACCTCCATGTGACATAATCAAGCCAAGTATTAATATCCTCCAGCTACACAAAGGAGGGGAGAGTAGGGGCAGGAAACCTGTACTTCAACCAGACTCCCAAATCTGGGACCAGTCAGAGCGGAAGCTTCCTAGGGAAATAAAAAGACATCTGTGATAAACGACAGCAGGAACCGGAGACACAGCTGGGAACTTCCGACTCCCACTACCCACTGTACAGGTTAGAGGAAGAGAGACGCTAACAAAATCTACATATCCGAACATATGGATTTAAATCAAACCAAGATGCACAGTAACTCTACTGCCATTTGCCTTGCTCAACACAGTATTTAAAGTGCTTTATTCAGCTCTCCACACACAGGGTCTATTCTGCAGTCACTCCATGCACAAAAAGGAAGCCAAGAAGTGCACAACATGCCAGGGCTACTGTACAAACAAGTCAAGATCACCCCACAGCAACAGATCACTAGAAATAACCAGACACCCAGCACATTTATCATCACTTTGAAACCAGTGAACTTCTTCCCCGCACCAGTGAAAAGGTCACAAAATCAAAAACGCATGCTTTAACAATGACGGTATAAAGATATTCTAGTCTTCTAAATGTTGAGCCATCACCATGGAAAGCAATAAAATGTTCCTGCCGAGGAGTGATTTGCTATAATTTTAAAAAGGCAGAAAGTCACAAGATTTGGGGCATATTTTGCCTCAAAAGAGTAAGCTAACAGACACCCCCCTTATTTGTGGTATCATAACCATATGTATAATAGCCAATAACTCCATATATATTACATATGTTGAAAGCACCATTTTAGGCTTTGCGCCTATTGGGCATATACTTAACCCCCTTGTATTATGTAGGGTCACCCCTGGCAAGATTCTTCTGCAAGAATTTAACTATACATTCTACAGTAATTCCTGTGAAGTGGGGTTGGTGCTTCGTAATGTATAGAAGCCAGTGAGTGCAAACTACAATTCCCGGGCAAACCCTTCTGCCAATTCTTTCTTTAGTGAATAACCCCTTGTGGGCACAAATGCCTAAACAGCAATTCCAAATTAAAGTGTAGAACTGTTCCATTCGATATACCTATAATCCTCAGAGGGCAACAAAAACAAAAAACATTTTCCCTTTAAGTTTATACATGAGCTCTAGTTGTTCCGAGGGGGGCGGCAAAAGAGTAGTGCATATATATATATCTCTATCATCTCCTGAGGGACTAAAAACTAAGTGCATTGTGTGCAGGTCTGCGTGACAGCAGAGGAGTTGGGATATATTTATCACAAAGGGCCCCTTGAGAGCATTATAAAAAGTGTATTAATACACGGAATAATTACATTTATTAGAGTGGGATAGGAAGAGAAACATTTCTCTACATATAAAAACGCTGCTTCCGTCGCATCCTTTGTTACTCTTGCATTTATATTGCTAATGGGAGCTTTAATGCACAGCCCACACTGGCACTCCGTCAAAAGCAGAGAAATGTTGCACGAGCAGCACTCCTATTGTGAGCCGGAGTGGGAATAGTCCATACTGTCAGCACCAAACCAGCCAAAGGAAAGGTGGGGATGAGGGAAGCTTACTCAGCTTCAGCCCCGCTATACTGAGCCCTCCACGCATGTTCTGGACACAGTATCATGAGACATACTGTATTTGCTCGAATATAAGACAAGGTTTTTTCAGAGCAAATGACACTCCTCTTATATTCAAGGCCGTCTTATATTTTGAGCTCAAATAGAAGTCTGACTGCAGGGGCCAAGGATCCTCCTCTCTGGCAGCCAGTGGACATCTGGCCGATGAACGAAGACCACCTCCGGTGCTGCCCGGCACTTCGATAACGGAGCACCGGCATGACACGGCCTTCCGGGCAGCAGCAGAGGTTGTCAATGCGCGTTGTGCAGATGTCCACAGGCTGGGAAGTCTGGGGTCAGATGTGCATAACTGGGGGGGGGGGGGGGGATGGGCAAGTTGGCAAACAAAAAAGTGCATTTTACTGTACTAGCTTTAGAGAGTCGAAGCACCTTCAAAACAATCCATAGTAACAAAAGCACAACAAAGCTAAGAATGTTAAAAGGGGAGAAGCAAGACAACTGCTGAACATCTGAGCCTTTTCCCTGGCCAGGAACCAGCATACCAGATGCTAGATATTAAAAAACACCCATTTATTCCCGGTCTGGGGCTAGGTGGGGCTAACAAAACCTAAAGTGAGCCCTTCATACACACAGCCTGTGCGGTGAGCGCAGGCATCAGATGGGCCAATAACGGGGTGGTCAGAACTCATCCAACTGGAGAGGATTATGAAAAATATGTATTGAATAGACTCCCCCACCCCAGAGGGAAAGGGATAGTTCAGCTTATAGTATAGTTTTTTTATGTAGGTGCAGATAATTGGGAAGTAAATGTTTTGTTCATTTTCTATGGCGTACAAATAATTCAGTGACTCATGCAGCAGTTAATTAGGAAAGAGGAAAATAGGCACATCTGTTTCTGCCGAATGTGCTGAGAAAATGAGCTTTTAGAGCAGAATACACTGGTAATTCTACATGACTTGATGAAATCCTGGTGACTTCGAAGAATGTTAGATGAGTAACTCCTTTTGTATTTCCCAATATTGCGCACCTTACTACCCATCTTTCTGAAGCAGCCCCCCTACCTGCGCATGTTCTCGGCAAGACAAAAAAAAAAAAAAAAAATATAAGACTTCATGTACTCAGGGTTTACCATGTTAGCTGATCTGTTCCAACAAGAATTTCAGACTAGCTATTTCTGCCACAGATTTCAGCTTCTCTGATGCAAAACAGCCGTTTATTTCTGAACGAAATACCTCCAAAACAATTCTAAACACACGCCATGGCTAGTTTTAAGAAATTATTTTAGACATTTTAAAACTGTGCTGATAACATTTGGCCTTTAAATTGGGTGACAATCAGTTAATCTGGTCATTTTCTCTGGTTAGATATTAGGTCCCACGGCATTTACGGTTTTATTTTCCAAAATAAGAAAGAAATGCAACAAGTTACTTATTAACGAACATTAATTACGACGCGCATTTACTAGATGGGCATCTCTTGTGAGCCTTAAGAGGATTTTTTTTTTTTTTTTTTTTTTTAAAAACACTTACTATTTTTTCACCAGTTCATCTACTTTAAACGACTGCAAAGGATAAGGTCCTCGTCTTTCAGATCTATCAGCTATAGCGTCCAGAAATATGAAGCCACTGCTCCAGTAAACGGAAGATTACAAAATAAATATATCATAAAGATTTGAAATGGCGCTGTCAACCATGAACGAGCATGCAGCCAAATGTTTGCTGCAAACGTAGCAGAGCCTATTAAATAAAGTACATTAAACGTTCTTGAATTTATTTGCAATGGCTTCAAGCGTGGAGGGAGCTGCAGCTTCTTCTAAAAAATCCCCTTTTCAGCTTCAACAATTTTAATGTGCATTCACTTCATTAGCGGGGCTGCATGGGGCACTACATTTTCTCTTTAGAAATTGAAATGATGCTTTTTGGGGGGGGGGGTTGCCATTTTTGCAAAAATGAAAAAAAAAAAACTAGTCAAAGTGCCTTCTTTCTTAATAGGGCTTACAGGGACCGTAAACCGGCCCGTTAAGTAATATATGTAGTGCTTACTTAAATCCATGGCACACCATTACAAGGAGGTTTCTATAGTAAACTGTGCTTCAAAACGTAAGATTTAGTAAAGTGTCGGAGTGTTCTATAAAAAAATAAATTAAAATTGTAATATGAAATTAAATAAAAATTCGAAAACCCCAGGAACTGAGCCTTTAAGCTTCTTTTAGTTGAATCAATCAGTTACCTTAGCAGCGGACATTTCCAGCAAAGCACAAGGGAATTACTGCGACAACCTATATATTCTGCCATGAATAAAACTAACTTAACACACAAAGGCATTCTATCCCTCTACAAAGTGGTAAAAAAGGTTTTGTAAACGTTCAATCGGGCCATAAAAAATAAATTCTGCTGTCTAATAGAATCAACTCTGCATACCATTCCCCTTAAAGATTATATGTACTTTTTATAAATCATAAAAACCTAGGTGCAAATTAGGCAGGATTTTATTTATTGATAATGCCATTATTTAGGGTTTTTTGGCAGATAGAGTACCGCAAGGACACTGAGCCAGTCAAGCAAGCAGTTAGCTGCGAAAAAAAAAAAAAAAAGATGTCATGGTAAAAATATAAAAGATAAGTATGACTTTTGTACCCCATAACAGTGCAAGTAACAGAATATCCCAACTAGCGATTAACAAAACAAAAAAAAAAAACAAAAAAAACAGGCTTTGTTGATACTGTTCATTTAGTCGGCGATTTGCGACATGGATGGTTTCCTGCTGGCAATTGTCTTACACGTGTACAAAAACTTACTTTCTATGCTGTTATGGGAGAAATGGATCAATCCAGAGATACTGACGACCAGCAGAGGAATACCACTGGTGTTACATAACACCACAAGAGTGATGAGGGTAAGTGTAAATACAAATAATAAAAAAATAAAAAAATGAAGCTGGAAACTCCTATAGCACCACCTGAACTTCCAAATCGAGAATACACAATGGCTACTATTTTCTCTTGCGCTAGGCTTCTCAATTCCATGAGACAATTGGAAGTAGTCTCCTCATTAAACATGCCTGCAGTCCATCGCAAGCACATGGATACTACGCTTATTCCTTTTCTCCAAAAGGTCATTACTTGTAGGCTGCTCACACCAATATTAATACCACTTTCTTATTGTACGCTACAAAGAACTGTGTTGCAACAAACTTCACTAAAATGCCAAGTTTATGGAACCAAAACTGCTTTTCGTAGTGTAACCATATGCAGATCAACGGAGAGTTTACCAAAATACTGTCTCAAAGCAATTGCATTCCACATTCCTCTGATTACAATGTACCTGAGGCTAATGTCATGAATGAGAAATCCACTCCAGCCTACTCATGTCAGGGATTAGGAATGAATCTATTTGTTCTTCACTTCCCATTCCCCCTCGGGGAACATCACCACTACTCGCTCTGAGCATTGCAACTTTGTTCTCTTGATTATTTAAACCCTGGTGATGTTTATAGCAACACATGTCTATGTAGAACATCCAGAGACCTACTTGTAAATCAAATGTATGTTTCCTAGCTAAATATTTCAAACCAACATGACTGAGCGGTTAGTTGCGGTATATACACTAAGCATACCAACGCAACTTGTTTTACGAAACTAAGAACAGCATTATAGGGTTGCGTGACATTTAGCACTAATTAAGCTACGTGCAACACAAAGGCCTAAATGAGGACATCAAGAAAATATGGATTAATGGGTATCAGACACATAGTAATGTCTGATGTGCATCCTAGAATGGACCACATTTATGAGAAGCCGTTCTGAAGCAATCCAACGGCTCCCATGGTTCCATAAAATCTTTGAACACAGTTCAATCTAAATAATTGTATGTCCACTAGAAAACAAAATGAAATGCTACATTCAATCATAAAAAGTGTTAACATGTCATTTAATCCCTTCAGCAGAAGAACTATGAATATAAGCAAATAAGAGAGGCTATGATAGAAACAATGCAGGTTATGTTGATTGGATTAATCCATTAGTCGCTATGGTAAGTAAACCACTTTGCACCAGCCACACACACAGTATATAAATAAATTAGAGACACAAAAAAACATGACCCGATCAGTACTATATACCTACATTTGGATTACTCTGTGTAATATATTATATACACACACATATACATACACACACACATATATATATACACACATATGATATTTCAACCACATAAATTGGAGGTTACTGTTTTTCCTGCTCCAAGCTCCAGATCTTGACAATCTTAAAGCAATTTAAACCATAGGATATCATTCAGAAGACTCTCTCGTCAAATGTGTTTCACTCGTCGCTGGGCTTCATCTGGTGTGGTGTATAATGCCCTGAATACCCAGAAATGGCAAAAGCAAAACGTGCTCATGTGAAAAAGTGTTTCAGGGGCAGAGGTTTAAATATAAAGCAAGGATGTTGTACTTTACTAAGAAGGTGGCAGATAATCTGTCGCCGAACTCTACGTTTATTTACAGGTCCATGTTAATCTTCTCCTCTTTCAGTTTCTAGAAGATGTCTACGTGTTGTAAACATAGCCTCTCCTGGCGGTGAAGACAGCCCACTCCTCAGATCTAAACACACTATGGTATATTTCCAGTTTTTATAAAACATATTCCTTTAAGGCAAAAAGTACAGCTTCCGCCTCCCCATGATACTTTTCTTTCAATATTACTTTGTGCTTAACAGTGGGAGGTTAATCGCACAAACAATGGCAAAGCATGTTAGAAAGGAACAAGGAGAAATTCCAAACCGAGAAGCCAAACGTAAAAATATAAATATGCATTTGACACAACAATTGGGAATTAGTACATAATGTACATATCTCTCCATGGATTAAGAAGCTATTTCTTCTATATATAGGCACTGTACCTTTAAGAGGAGAGCAAAGAACATGGGAAAGAACTTCCACAAAACCAGCCAGCTGAGAGATCATAAAAAGGTACAGTATGTACCAGCCTACTAAATCACAGACTTCAGGGTACAGAATAGAGACAACGTGATGTTGAACAGTTTCTCTTTCTTTGCTTAAAATGGAGAGCCCTGTTTAAGCCCTCACCATTTTACTATCTAGCATCGCCATGAAACCAGAATGTCAGACGCCTCACCGCACCCTAACCAAGTTCTAAGAACCAGGATGACTTGTCCAGCACTTCAAACAGGACAGGTTAAGAGTCATTGTCCACAACAGCACCCTCACCAGAGGAGCCGGCCTGTTCAATGCATTGGGAGCCCTTTCCATCCTTATCAGCTCTGATCCAACCCCATGGTATCTCTGCCTCCCAACAATAACATGGAAATTCGGGTAATTTAGGGAATGTTTGCCACTTACCTCCAGCCCATATATACCCAGATTGTTAAAGAGGAATCTCAGGAAGTACTTTTAGGAAGAAAATGAACTTCCAGAGAGCCCTCTCCTGTACGTATTACTTAATGTACACTGAATAACCATGTCAGTGATACTCAAGGTACAAAAAGAAAAACCACACACATTATCTTCAGATTATTTAATTTGTTAAATGGCAAAAGAGGTGGCCATATTTTGTGATACCACCACCGTTTTGGTGCACAAAAGCACAGCCACACAAAATAAAATCCCTTTTCCTCCCTATACTTCTCTTAGCCGGGATGATTGAAGCCTTTTCGTACTTGTACCAGACTGACACCTGTCTATTTCACAGTACCAAAGAATGGTTGAAGGAGTGCTGTAAATGATTTGGATAAATAGCCTTGGCAGATGGTGCATCCAAGGCCTTTTTGGAATGTAGATGGTTCAGTAGAGGTGCTAAGCAGATGTTCAATGGGCTTTAGATGTGCTAATTACAACAGAAGACACAAAGAACCCTTTAATAATTGAAGTAGTATACCTCTTTCACAGATTTGCAGTCTCATCTAATCATCAGAGCCTCCAGGCTGAAATGTAGTGAAATGCAGAGGGTACAGAAGCTGATAAAAGAAGAAGTCCTATGGAGCCCTATTTCCCTTGAAGCATTTAATATTGTGTGATATACAATGATCAAGTGCAATTCTGAGAAGTTTGCATTCATATCGTCCCAATTCCCCTTATCTGTAAGCAGGGAGGTAACCATTGAAGATACTTATTCAATATTAGGGTGACAATCCCCACGAGGAGCTGGTGGTTTATGGCAATGCTTACGAAGTCTTAATCTAAGTCCTTTATCTGAGTCCTACTGGGAGGTCAAGAGTGGTTGAATTGATCACTACAAACCAGCGTGGTAAAGACTTGGCGTGTCTATTGGGATTAGAGACCTAGAATACATAGATGAAGCAAATAAACAATTACCAAAAAAAAAAAAAGAAACTTCCCTTTAGGATATTCCACTTCAAGAAAGTTTGTTAATGTTTTCTGTACCACAATCACGCAGCTTTGCTTTCTACAATCAGGATTTTTATTTTTTTTTGTTAGCTCTTCGGTCATCCAGAGTTGACTAAGACAATCTCACCCCCAAGACCAGAATGAGTTAAGCCTCTGCAACAAAAGGCAAGAAACCAAGCCAACTTCTTTTTGCGGTTGGTTGTTTGGTTCTGCTTACTTTGTAAACACCAGAATCCAATTCGAGATAGTTGCTGTAATAATACATGCTTATTATATTTTACAAACTAAAACAAGAAGCACAATATAGTATTATAAATGGAAAACTCATGAAAGAGCAATGCCCGCCCAAATATTTACCACTAGTATCAGGTTAAAATTCTCAAAAATATTGTGCCATTTATTTAACAAAAATTAAAGAAAATAAAGAAAAATAGTCCCAACCACCGATTAATGAAAGTCTATTAATGACTGGACAAGCAGGACTTCATTAACATTGCCATAAAGAATCAGTTTGGGGTGGTGTCAGAGTATGGGCAGTCCTCCTGGTCACATGACTGTTTACAATGGCAGCTTCCAGGTCTGCAGAAAGGGGGGGGGGGCAAAAAAATTAAAGCCAGATTTTCTTCATTGCTAATCCACATTTTATGGTCAAATAAAAAAACAAATCTAGGCTATTGAGTGGTGCAATAAAATATTTTATTACAAGTAAAAAATATATATCTTCACAAACACGAGCAATCCTTAAAGTGATATGATGGGTTATCTTTATAAATGTCCCTTGTGGGTAAAAATGGCACTACATCTTGGCCTTAACAGGATGAAATGATCCACAGAAAGTTGGCAATATTCATAAGAAACAAACCCAAATTAAGTGATACTTCCCAACTTGGATGCTTTGGAACTGAACCAGAAAGCTGATGTCCCAAGAAAAGACAGCAAGGCAAGAGGCATCTATATGACAAGTGTGGTCTAAATGTATCCTGGAACCTTAGATTTGGGTGTATTTCAAAATGATTTGGTACATATAGGTTCCACATTAGCATAACGTATGTTTTGTGGAATTATACAATGTAATGTAACATGAAAACAAATGCTCTTATATTGCTCCAATACTTTCTAAACGGATTTAACATTTGGTTGGTAAACATAAGAAAAAATGTATTTAATTACGCTACACATTATTGAATCTGGATGTGCTTTGTGAATGTACAGTGTCTTACGGTTCACAGTGTTTTTATTAGCCATGTTAAGGCGAGAAGACAGGTGTTAAGATTTACAAACACGCAAAGAAAATCACATAGCTTAATATGCATATCACAAAAAAAAATAAAAAATCAGAGACTTAGTGGGGGGGGGCAGAAAAACACAGAAATGGGAAGGGTTTCAAGTTTGCCTGGGGAGGGGCAAAAATAGCAGCCACTGGTAAAAAGGGGTGAAGATGATGGACACCAGCAGCTGGCAAGAAGGGGTTGCAGTGGGAGAATGGAGGACACCAATTACTGGTTAAGGATGTTGGTGCAATTGAGGACACCAACCATTGACAAGAGGGGGGAGCAGGATACCAGCCCCTGGCAAGGGGTGATGAAGGATTGAGAACATCAGCCACTGGCGAGGGGAAAGGGGGTGGCAAGATGGAGGACACCAACCACTGGTGGAAAGGAGCCACTGGCATAAAGAGGGGCAGGATACCAACAAATGGCTGGAGGGAGGGTAGCAAAATGCAGGATACCAGCAATGGCAAGAAGGGGAGTAGGGCGGTGCAATGGCAAGAGGGGGGTGTGATGGCAGACAGCAGCAACTGGCAAGAAGGGTGGCAGGATGGAGGACACCAGCCACTGGCAGGGGGGACAGCAGGATTCAAGCCATTGACAATGGTGGGGCAGATGAAGGACACCAGTCATTGATGAAGAGGTGGAGAACATCAGGGATATAGAGCGAGAATTAGAGGGTAACCACAACCAAACTGGGACATGTCAGTTAGAGGAACTGTATATAACAAAGCAATGAAATACATTTAAACGCCATATAGCACCATGATATCCTGCAGGGCTGTATAATAGTTAAACAGGACATAAGTAGAGCATCCCTTAATTTGGACTGGAAACAAAGGCGAGGAGGGCCATGCTCAAATAAACTGAAAAGAAAGAAATGGACTCAGACAAAGAATGAGGGAATGATGAGGTAATACACAGCGCTAGCGAGCCAAGAACACAATTCACAGGACAAAGCTGTCCAAAGGGCTCTGGTAACTGGAGCTGCATCATCCTCCAGTCCAACACCCACAGATTCCTTGCCAGGAAGCCAAAAAAAAAAAAAATAACTGTCTGGCTTCCTACATACCATAGGTGTGTGCAATATGTATACACTATACACATATACATGCACACAGATACCCCAGAAATGCGTTAACCCTATAACTGCCCAATCCTTCTGCGGTCAGTGCAATCCTGAGAAGTGATCTCAACCATTTTTTTCACATGCTGTAATCATTTGTCTGATCTCACCCCGGCGGACCCCCCCTCCCCCAAACACTCCTAGATTGTGCCCAGACCCACCCATATGTAAGTCCTTAATATCTCCCCCAGGTCTCCTCCCACCCGAAACCCCCCATAGCAGCTCAGATAACAGCCACAAAATACAGAGAAATGATCCCACCCGGTGACACCCCCCCCCCTCCTCACCAGCAATGAGCTGCACGCCAGACACAAAGAAGTAGATCTGACAAAGCAGCCCCCCCAACGCCCCTCTGTATCCAGATCAGCATCCTTCCCAGCCCGACCCTGTCCGTCATCCGCCTGCCAACAGTGCCCCAGATAAACGGATCTGCAAATCACAGCGAACGCGGAATTATCTGTCTAAAGCAAGCGGCGATCGGTAACACGGAGGGCAGGCAGCCCGGGCATGTCCTTCAGCCCCTCTATCTGATGGATCACTAGTTGTGATCTTCCACCATCCAGATCGCGTCTGCTTCTAACGCGCAGCGATCTCCATCGCAGCACAGCCTCCGAATCTGCCCCGGCTCAGCATCCTGATACCCCGCTATAGCGCGCCACACCCCTGCAATCATGTGCCCGGCAGTATCAGCATCCAGACACGGGCAAGCTTTCCCGCAAGCTGCATCCCGTCCTGCACCTGCCCCCAATAATGCTGCAGACTAGCGGCCCATCCCACCTCCCGGCACGTACATTACACACTGCGCCCCAATACCGCCAATGGCACACTTACTTAAATGGCAGCGGTGCCCGAGCATCACCTGCACTAAACCCCCACAATGCCGCCCCGGCAGCAGCCTGCACCACAAGGGCATGCGCGCCCCGTTACTGCCCCGTACCCCAGCCTTCCCGCCAGCCCCACTCACCAGTCTGTGGCGCTCTGCTCCTCGATAACATCGTGATAGGCAGCCAGCAGCTCCAGGCGGTGAGTTTTAAAGGTAACGGAGGCCATGCCGGCTGCAGGCTGATTTGTGTGCCGGGGGATGGAGAGACGAGGCAGCGGACTGAGGGAGGGAAGGAGGGATGAGGAGGAGAGAGATGGAGAGAGGAGGGGGCGCTGATACACTGCAGCTGGGAAATGGGAGGGACCAGAGGCACGGGGCCGCTGGGTCCTAGCGCTGGCTCACAGCGGACCAATCACTCCTCAGTGGACCAAGTTCTCACCACGTGATGTTTGGGTATAACGCACTTATGCTAATAAAGGGGTAACGGGGCTGCGTGTCCCCATTGTTAATAGCTGAAAGTAGCTGGAGACCGGTGGTAGGATTTACTCCCATTATATGAGTCAAACTGCAGCATGGAGAGAAAGGCTGACCTGACTCAGATTAGGAGGGGCCTGGGTAAAAGTTCAACTGGTATCACATGCTGTGACCAAATAATAATAATTAGTGATTATGACAATTCCGCAGCACCTGCACGTGTTAGCTATGAGCTCACGGTCATAAACTGCCTATGTGTCCAAATTATAACATCGGTTATGTATAATGCATAATTAAATCAGTGAGAGTCCTTCGAAGTCTGCTGACCCATTGAACTATACCTTCTAGCTGGAAAAACCTGCCAGTGTTGGCCCTTCACCATTAATACGGGGGGTGAAACTACAATTCGCTTGCAGTCTCTGTGACAGCTCTCCATTTGGCGAATAAAGCCCTGTTTTAAGTTTCACCCAATGTGTTTCTTTGCCGCCTCTGACTCTAGCCTGTTTCTCGTATTTGACTGAAACCGGCCCTGAACTTTGTCCCATATCTATAGTACTGATCCGGTGCGGGTTGCATGATGGAGCCGTCACAACCTTTCTTTTATTTGACCTTGATCTAAACCTGTTCACGTTCTGCTTTTCTACACCATACAGAACCAGCCCTGTGTCCCGACTTCGATCATCACAGGCAGTCATCTGTTTGCTTGGGGCATCGCGTTTCTTCTATATTATTCTTCCTTGTAACCCTTAACTTCCATTTTTCTTTACATGCTACCGATCTACATAGTAACATAGTAACATAGTTCATAAGGTTGAAAAAAGACCAAAGTCCATCAAGTTCAACCTATATACATATTGTGTGCCTACTGTGTTGATCCAGAGGAAGGCAAAAAAACCCTTATGAAGCAGATGCCAATTGCCCCATACCAGGGGGAAAATTCCTTCCCGACTCCAAATATGGCAATCAGAATAAATTCCTGGATCTGTTACTTCTTACTTTAACCACAACAATCTTGGATCACTGCTTGATGTCTTCTTTCTTTTATCCTAGAGTCCCCCACTCCCTTAAGCGCCTGAATGCTAAAATAAGGGGTAGTTTGCCTATGTTCTAGCCCCAGTCCTGCCAAGAGTGGGCTTACTAGCAGCCCTACAGTCCATGGAGCTCAGCCACCAAAGGATGCCAACATTGTACAATTGCTGTTATCTATCGAATGCAATATAACATGGGTTCTGCATCGCGCATTCCTTACACTATACGACAGAGAATAAACACACACACACATATATATATATCACATTGATCACATTCCTGCCTCCAAAACCACCTGAAAAAATGTAACCCTTAGCTAGCCCTCCAATGGGTCCCATATGTATTCATTATTGGTTTACCCAATTTGACTTATAAAGAACAAATCAGCTCTGTTCTAATTTCTTTTTTTTCTTTTCACATAAATTGGATAGTCCAGAAGCTGCATTTTTTACCCTTACTGGCACTGTGCTTAAATAAGAAATCTGTGTCACTTTAATTGAGGACGGGAGGGAAACTTCCCCTTATGGGATTTCAGAAGAAGCCTAGTTTTTATTCTATAATTAACTTCCTCGCTTGACAAGGGAGCTGTGAAGACACCTCCGTCATGGGGTGACAATACAACTCCTATATTTGCAACATCTTTTCACACCGGCTTTCTTTTTTCCGAGCACATCCCGAATACACTTCATGGGACGATAACATGTTCCTGGAATCCAGCAAGCACCCGATCCTCCAGTGGTGGCGGGACCCGCCGTAGGGTACATCTGAAATATTACATCCTGTAGTAATTTAATTTGTCCAAAATAATCTGATTAGTCTAAGAAATACACCCCTTCGAGATCAGCTGGACACACGTGTCATGGTCCGTTGCTAACTCATTAAACATGTAGTTGTCGTATGTGATATATATATATATTAAATAAAACACTCTTTATTAAAACTTATAGCTTGTGTATAAGTGTGATTGTTCTGGAGATATTTCGTTTAAATTTAAGAGACTCTATTACATCCATGCCTGGGAATATAATTATATACCCGGAGCCCTCCCCTTGCTGGATGTGGGCGGTCCCACTGATGTGAGAGGGCGGTCCCACTGATGTGAGAGGGCGGTCCCACTGATGTCAGAGGGCGGTCCCATTGACGTCGGAGGGCGGGTAGAAGCTATTGAAGTAGGTGGGACCCCAATGCTACTCCTGCAACCCAGAGTTTCCCTGCGGTAACTCTGAGACCCGGAGAAGCGGAGCTTTACCCGGAGTCTCCTGGCATAACCCGGAGAGTTAGCACATTTCGGCGGTAATCATAGCTGGGATCTGTTGCTAATGGTGACAGAACTAGAATATTGACTAGTTGCCCAGTCTGAAGTTGTGTTGCTTCTCCTCACCCCACCGTTACAAAGGCTGCCTGAATGAATCAAAACTCAGCAACTTAACAGTATCGGAGAGATAACTTAATGGGGAGAAATATTACACAGACCATGAAAACAGAAAGTCAAAATGTTTCTCACCATGGTATACAAATACGGTGGGTTTCTGATAGAAACTGTGTACTGGCATAGAGCTAAATTAAAATTGTTATAACCTTTAACCTTTATTTAAAAAAAAAAGATCCTTTTGAAAAAAAAACTTTTAGACTGAAAAGATCACAGAGAGGAGACTCATTTAGGCAGATAGGCCTTGTTATTTATAACAATAACTTTTTTGCATCAGACAAGCCAGAGAACAGATAGACTAGCCACATACACATTATTATTATTACTTAGTAAAAGCCATTCCTTATTTACTAGTGCTACACCCTTGCTTATTTACATTAATAAAAAGGGCCCATAATCCATTTGCTGGTAGAGTATGATGAACAGGTGCCTTACCTGCATTATTCTACTGATAGACATGATTGGCTGTTAAAGAAAATATACATTCAGAATCAGATTTGTAATTCCCATTGTAATGAATCGTGGTACATAATAAATAAAATGGGAGTTGTATGTACAGTAATGGAGTTTAAGGGGATCTAGCTCATCCTCTGTATACTGTATGTTATTTGTATACTGTATGTTATTTGTGTGTTTTGCATTTTTTTTAATATTAGAAAATGTATATTTGCTTCAAATTGCTCCTTTGCTTTAATATGTTTTATCATAGTGTTACAGATAACCTAAGTGATGTATTTTGGCGGAGCGCTACATTACGCCTGACCCAGCCCAACACGGCAGCTACCCCCACCACTTACCTATATATGACATCATATCCCAGAACACTGCGTACATTTGCTGTGGAGGCCGGGCTGGCTACCCTAAGTCTGCCACAGTGTATACAGGGTGGTTAGAAGGAAGATGCCTGATCTACCCAAACCACTCATGGAGCCGTGGCATGATTATGTTGCTTAGGGGCTAGTCAGCCTAGGCTAGAATTCACCACTGGATAAACTGTGTGCCAAACCAACAGGGTTCCAAATACAGCCATCGTTCAGAGATCATGGGAAACATTTGCACAATTCTTATCAAGCCACATGACTTTGTTCCACCACATGCTTGAAAAACATGTTAATCGCCCAAAATAACTGTATTGGGGTTGTGCACAGTAAAAATCGACAGGACAGGAGTAAATCAAGGAAAACTTTTTTTTTCCCATTTTATATGAGGCGTTTTTGTCTAAATGTGCGCTACGTTATACGTTATCAGAAAAAGTAGTCTAATGTCCAATGTTTATTATATAAGTAATCAAAAACACACGAACAATTCTATGAAGCAATATTATAATATAATACATTTAATAAGTTGCAAACCGCTATCAACAAGTTAGACATTGAAGGTATCGACCGATTGTACAGCGATGCGAAATATGGTGGCACTATGTATAAAACAATAATATTGAGCATTGTAAACTTTTTTTATTGACCAGTGGTTGTCCAGTAACAACCCATAATGCTGCATGTGGGCTGTGGTGGGCATATCGATAAGTAAGTACTAATACACAGTTGGCCAGCAATCAGGAGGAAATGGAACAGATGACATGGGGACAGCTGTTGGTGACAAGCCACAATTACATATCCCTTGAGGACGTCCGAAGTGGTGCTGGCAGCTGGGGTAAATTGAAGGTCTGTACTCCTGTGGGATTAATTGGTGTAATCAGCACCAATACCCTTCTATGTAAATCAGTCACAATTCAGACAAGACACCAGTGGGGGTTATAAGAACCCCCCCACACACACACACACATACTGTAGCCACCAACCCGGTTTTATTTCCACCGACTGGTAAAATTAGGTAACATTTCGGTAGATCCTTGACAATATGGACCATACCAATTGGAATACCAATGTTTGCCATTTCCCCCCAGTATTGCCTATTCTTCCACTAAAACTTGTATTCAACCTTATTAATACCGTACGTTTATTCTGTTCATGTCCTTTTATTTCTAGGAGTGACTTTTGTGACAGGCTGCTTGTTTTATATATTTAAATCAATGTAACTGGGCTTTTCCTTGGTCCACAAATCAGGGAAGCTGAGGAATGTTAGACGTGCACAGAGTAACTTCGCATTTCATACTAAAATATCTGAATCTGTTTTGAAAACTTTAAATGTATTTTTTTTTAATGCACTCTTGTGAACTTTTTTCCTAGTATGTGGGAGAATTCTTAAATTAGTTTATTTTCTGTCTAATGGAAAATATCTAATTTATACATTTTATGAAGCTTTCTTATAAATGTGAAAAATAACGAACAGATGGTATATGTTTAAAATAATCCTTGTCCTTCCAAATTACAATTATTATTGAACAAAAACATTAATTCTGAAATCATAAAGGATGATGAACAATTAAGATTCCAATAATGTATGCAAATAAATTGAATAGAGACAAGACCCTCTGTTACTGGAGCCTCACAGTCTATTTTTTTTATGAAAACCACCCATTCCCATGTCTCTACAACCCAGCAGATAACTTTTTTATGAATGAAACAGTCTTGGCTGTCTTCTAAGTTGCTTGTACTAGAAGAGTTGGTAAACATACAGTATATGGGAAGACCTATCTAGTTCCCCTTTGTCTCAAAGCAGAGTGCGAGGATATGATGTGATGTTCCAGCTTTTCGCCCCCGAGGTTCAAGTAACAAGTGGCAGCAACACTACAGAGCCAGCACAGACCTCTGTATTCTAAATGGGCAGTTTACAAGGTAGCTGTAGCCTAAAGCGAGTAGACAGTAGACAAGGTCTACTTGTCTGTCAATTAACAGAAATCCTTCTATGTCTGCCCTACTCAGTTTTGTTTTGTCTGTCCCCAATCCACCTTTCCTGCTGGTCCTGTGATTGGGTTTCTGCTCATTTTAATACTTTCTTTAACACACATATAACACAACAACCACTGATGGCTACTATTTCTATGGCATTTCAAAAATAATACTTATATCAGTATACAACAGAAATGAGCCTGGTTAATTTCACTGTCAGCTAGTAGCATGTAGAGTAAAAACAGCTTTGATGGTAGAACAAATCCCCTTGGGTCTCCATATGCCTGGTCCTGTGTCCCATAACAGATGCTCCTGATATAACTCTCTGTACCACCCAGCCCTCTCTCAGAGCAGATCTTACGATGTGGAATTCAGTAGACACATCCATAAACACCAATATTGATCTGTTCCTTTTTGTTATCGGCCACAAGCTCACTCCAAACATAAGCCAGTGAGGTTTTGCTGGAGAAAAGTTAACAGATGGCTCTTGGGTCCTTTGTGATCACTTTTGTTTTTCTACTAACCTGTGCTGGAAAAAGGAGTATTAAAACTGGCCACAGGTTAACCATATTGCATCGATCTAAAGATGGCTTAACAAATTGTAATTGTCCATTAGAAATACCTTACTGCTAAGTCAACTTTTGTCATGGTTGTTACTAGATAATTACATAAGTACACTCATACAATAGCAGACTAATTTCATGTTGCAGGTACACAGATTTTGTTCAAACTCCTATAAAGCTAGAAGTACAGATTTATTGGTATTTATTTGGATTTTCTCTAGGGTTCTGATTATCAGGACACCAGGTCTGTTTAATCTGTGGACCCCATTATCCTGGGGGCACGGCCTCAACCTGGACATATCCCATTCCTGCCTATTATAATAAGTAGCAGAGGCAAGTCTCAGGGGGGCACAGCACTGTGAATTTACCAGTTAAGTTTCTATGTAGTAATGGTGGCCCACATGGAAAACGCATGTAGACAAATGTTCTTGAGTTTCCAAGACCAACTTTCACATGGCCATCAAAAAATGACCTGTCTGCATTGCCTACCACTAGTTAAATGAATACCTGCATGTAATCAGGTCAGCAATGAAGTTCATGCATCTAATATAGTCGCTCTTGCAGGTAAAGTGACAGACATACAAGCCACACAGGGTACTGAACTAGATTGTGATGTTTTAATAAGAAGCTAAAAAGCTGAATGTTTAATAAGCATAAAAGAAACGGCAATACACATAAACATATGGATTTTTTAGCCATTAAATGCTCCATCAGATATAACACGCACAGCTGGAGATAACAATCAAAATGGTTATTTTTGCCAAGGTCAGACATAGGACTGTGTGGGTTTACTGCTGTCAAACTGCAAGTTACCTCAGGGCCACATCTAGTGGCCCTCTTTGTACATCCTGCAGCCTTCCAGCTGCTTTACTCAACTACCTCTGATGGTGATGGATATTGTAGCTCAAGGACCGTCAGAGACTGCCCCATGCAATCCCGTGGAGTTGGATCACATTTTCCTGAGCACAATTTAAAACAAAGGCATGAAGTGTGGTTCTTCAGTGGTGTTATAAGGTCAGCAGCGTAGCACTCCAACACCAGGCTTCAGCAATATTGCAGCCCTTCAGCTACTGAAGCATGATGGAATCTGTAGCTCAGGAGGAGATGGGGCAATGCATATAGCCCAGATGTGCCTTCAGGTATCTTAAGTGACATATATAAAACATTCACAGCACTACACTACAACCATTACTTTGCACCAGTAAGAATAACAACCTATGTGTAACGTATACAGTTTATCAGATCTGCATAGGAATCATATAGTTTGCTGATGTCCCAAGATATTGCCATCTGTAAAGTACCACCTATGTCCAAAATGTTCACACCCCAGACTTTGTAAACTACGTGACTCCATATTCTCCAACCCTCAGCTCTTTGTAAACTTCCCCGACTCTGTTTGACCTGTTTTTCTTCCCAAATCCTTATATACCTGCCTTCCTTGGGGTGCCCTGTGATGGGACCTGAGCAGTGTATTTACCTCATTGACAAAGAGGTCTTCTTTGTCAATGTTTAAAAAAAAAAAAAAATCAAAAAAAGAAGAAAAAGAAAAAAACATGCCACAAATACAACTTGCATTCAGACTATGAACGTGGCAACTTCTAATGCTTAGGACGGCTTCCACTGTTTGCTTTCCAAGTAGGTGAGAAAGAAATTGAACACCTCACTTAGCAATACGCTTTGTTTAACCTGTTTGAAAATACTTCTGTAGCAGAATTTGAACTAGTACTCTGATCTGATTTTTTATCTATGCTGCAACTCTGGCAACCGTCTCTGAGGTGATAGCAGGTAACCTATAAACAATAATTTTATTAATACAGCCAAGGTCATGCCATTGGACAGTCTGTAGATTGCGTGAAGTTCCTGGAAATTGAATTTGTTAAAAGATGAAACACATGGCATGGGCCCTATACTAGAAGGTTTTGGTTTTTTTTCTACGTTTGCCTTTCTTCAATCCTTCCATCAATCTTTGTCCGACAAAAATACATATAATGGACCATTACTGAACCAATGGTCCTGCGTGTTCCATTCTTCTTGAAAGCATGGGGGGTGCATGTCTGTGAGTGTGTCTATTTGGCCTTTGGAGTGAGTTTGTGAGTGCGTCTATGTGGAAGTGTCTTGGTGCTCTCAGACATTGGAGAAGGCATGGGTCTTGCAGAGAGGTTTATCTTTCTTGGAGTAAAATGTCTTGCCTTCCAGGTTCACTTGGCAGATCTAGACAGAGGGGAGGGGGAAGAGAAACAACGTAATCAATCAATTTGCTCAAGATAACGGTCTTTGCTAAGAACAGCAACTGACAGATCACACTGAGACAGAGGTAGAAAGGCCTTGACTTCTGAAACTGTGCAGATATATCTAGTGGCGTCAGACAAGCTGTTTAAAGCAAGGTATTATCAACTGTACATGTTGTGGACCAGCCTTTGACTATTGCAGCCTGCAGTATATCAAATGCCTTACCCTGCCATTATTAAATTAATTACATGCTTATGGGCTACACTTGTCAGCATTTGTCTGATTTTACATGACTCATCTGGACAATCTAGATACACCGAGAGGGTATGTGTGCTAAGTGAACTCTCGAAGGAATAACTCCTTCTGCCCTAGATAACCCCTCTCCTTGGTTTATAGAATATGCAGGTAAAATAACGTTATTATATGGCCCACATTTTCAAATCAAAATATGCAACAGAAGCTTTCTTTATCATCCTTATACAGCAACTGTTTTACATTACAGCCCTTTACTGAGTATAACAATTAAATGTCCTTACTGCACAAACAAAGCAGGTGTCATGCCAGCTGAATCCCAAAGCTTCCAAGAAACGATCGCCCGCATCAATCTTAAAGTCACAGCCACGGCACTTGGTGCCGAACATCTTCTCATAATCTGTGCGTAAAAAACATCAATTAAGACTCCCAAATGAGGAATTTGTGCATGTAAGCAGCACACAGGCCACACATCTGAAATGGATTTAAGGCATGGAAATGGATTTAAGGCACGTATGGACATATGGCCTTTATGTGAATTTTTAATGGGAGAAATAAAAAACAAACAAACAGTTCTTTTGCCTGTTTTTTAAAAGCACTAGGCTGGCCAGTAAATATCAGTATTGGTGATATCTATCTGTAATAAAATAGATAAAAACCAAGGATAAAAGGCACCCAAATCCATTACCACCAAAGACATGCCATGTGAACTTTCATATATCCAGAATTGTCAGTGCAATAGTCATTAAGGTCTATTATCAGCATACCTGGGATCTCTCCGGGTTTGACCCGGAGATTGCCAGGTGAGCGCTGCTCCTCTGGTTCAAGACCTAAATCCTCCAGGTCGCGGGGTCTTGACACGCCCTACTCCCTGCCCATTTTTCCTTTAAATTGGGTGTTTCCCACCGTCAGCGGGACCGCCCACCGACGTCAGTGTGCAGTCCTGGCCGTGTCCCACAAGGGAAGGTTCTGGGTAACCGGAGCCCAGAAGTTCCCAGGTATGACTATCAGACCGAAGCAGGTCCTGCTAGCTATATACATTAAAGATTACAGAGTCTGAATACTTCTAGATGAGACAAGTATTCTTCACCAGGGTATAATGTGTGTCATGAACAAACAATAGTAACAATAACACCTGTGAAAAAGTCATACCTTTTTCACAGTAAGGCTGCCCTTCTTCCATGTAGAAGGCTCGGTTACGAATGGGAGTCTTACAGAAAGCACAGGTAAAACACTGGACATGCCATGTCATCTTCAGTGCGTGCATAATCTCCTAAAAAAAGAAAAAAGTGAGATATGTTATGTATGCAGGGACAGATTAACACTCAATGGTGCAATTTATCTCTGCCTCACAAGAACCCTAAGCTTCTCCTCCCAGGCTGGGCCGGAGACTGTGGCCAGTGCCATCAATGTGATGGATCAAAAACAAAGAACCTGATTTAGTGATTTATCCACTTACATATACAACAGAAGTGCTGACTCCCCAGCAACCATTATAAAATATACATATGTGCGGCTGGGACCCCCAAGCACTTTGGGTCCTAGGCAGCCACCTAGGTTGCCTTGTGTATGACAAGAACAGGAAGAAAGACATGTGGAATAACGCAGTGATGGATGGATTAAAAATGTCATTCTTTTTCTGAAGCCCTGTGGTCAAGAGAAGTATGTTACATAAACTTGTTCATAACTCTTTTAGTCCTACTACTATAAATGCAATGATTACCGACCAACTTAAAGTCCCATTTATTTTAATCTGGACATCTTTGTGCAAATTTACTTGCACAGGACCAACGAAAGTCATGTTGACCAAAACTCACCCCTGTGATCTTCTTCTTGCACTTTGCACAGTTGGGGGCAAACCTAACGTCATAGCAGCGAGGGCAAAATATGGACCCCTTCTCCTCAAAGAACCCTCCTTCTTCAAGAACATTGTGGCATTGTGAGCATGTAAACTCCTCGGGGTGATAGTATCTTCCAAGTGCAAGCAAGTATCGCCCCCTGCAGGCACACAACACAGTGAATTAGTACACAATCCGTAAACGCAGAAAAGATAGTATATGTACCATGTTAAGTGAGGCATGGTCTGGCACTCACCGAATGACCTTGTTGCACTGAGAACAGATAGGAGTCTTCTCCCCAGTAGTGGCGGGCTGTGCTGCTTGCAGAATTGAACTGCGGTTTTGGGCTGGGGTGGGAGTTGCTGGCTGGCTGTGCTTTGTCATAACAGTGGTTGTTTTGTCAGGAGCATAACGTTCAGCAAACGTGGGGTCTGTAGCCCAAGGGGGACGCACCGCAGGTCCAGAGGGAGCCACAGGTGGAGCTGGAGAATCTGCCTTACCTGAAGAAAATTGTGAATTGATAAACTACAAAAATCCAGGCCATAACAGTTTCTACTATTCTTTAAAGGCCAGTAGGCAAATGTTGCAAACAATAGTCACAATGAGGACTACCAGTGTGTAATAAAGTTTACATGAAGATATTCCCGATATGTACGCTTGGTTAGTTTTCTTTGTTTAAGATTTTACATCAACTGCAATCCATTTTAGAACTGGTGTCAAGTTACA
The DNA here is from genome assembly GCA_023333645.1 of Sceloporus occidentalis. Classification (NCBI taxonomy): domain Eukaryota; kingdom Metazoa; phylum Chordata; class Lepidosauria; order Squamata; family Phrynosomatidae; genus Sceloporus; species Sceloporus occidentalis. Next base: position 2,287,160 of record JALMGF010000028.1, read on the forward strand.
TGTTGGCAGCCTCAAGCTTGAATAATGTTGTCATCTAATTACAACACTCTTTGACCACTAAGTATAATGCTACCTGCCTACCCTTCCATTTAAGCAACCTCACTGTGTTCCTCTGGACATGCTCTGCGGAATACACAGTTCTGAACTGTAGATCGTTTATAGTTTCCTCTTCAGGGGACTGTGTGTACATTTATGCTACTGATATGGTTGATTAAATGTTGTGTGCATTTTTATCAGCTTTTCCTGGAACCTAACCAGATATAAGGGTGAAGTGTACATTTAGGACATATTTGTTAAGGTGAAAAAAATGATTACTCACCTTGTCCAGACATGGCTGATACAGTACTGTTCTCCTGCCTGCCAAAGAGAGAATTTTCATTTAATCGCATTTGAATCCAGAGTTGTTACAATAACTATTGTGATACAAAAAGGCACTCCATAGGATGATACTTTATGCATATATATATATATACCCTGAAATAATGAAATAATAGGAAACATCTACCACCTTGGTTGCTGTGGAGTAAAAGACCATAGCGGAAATTGTAGTCCTAGCAGTTGATTTGATGTGTCTGATATTTTATATTGAAACTACCATTAATTCAGATTCGAATCATGCAAAATGTTCTTATCGCACCAGACAGTATTCAAAACTAAAACATTCTTAAATTCGTTACCAAGAAATATCAACACAGATTACGGTGTCCACGTGGCTTTAACGGACAGACCATCTGAGCCATTAGGGCCAATGAGTCATTTATTCTGCCTTCTGTGAACATGAGACTATGTTCTCATTTTAGTACTCCTGATGTCTCCCCAGAGCCCGCTCCACTGCCGCTGGTTCTCTCAGTAACCTCGTGACCATGATTTCTGTGCCCTCATCTCTTAACATATTAACATGTCTTTAACATATTTTGGATCAAATGCCTTATCTCTTGTTCTGTCTTCTTTAAGAAGTTACAGTTTGAAAAGATTCTGTGAAATATTTACATGTACGATATGGTTTGGCCCAATATCACCTTATTATTATTCTAGAGGAAAAAATACATGATCAGTTTTGCAGTTCAGATGAAACGGATTTACGTGAACTCTCCATAAATACAATTACAGCCACGTTCATACGGGTTTCAGCTGTGTGGAGCAGAAGTCAGCAGAATCCCAATTGACTAGAATAATATGCAGAGTTCACACTCAGAATGTCCCTCGCTTATAACTCAAATACATGAGTATGTCTTACCAATCATCATGACTTCTTTACATCACGATAAACCCCAATGTCAGTGGGATGAAATATTTATTAGTTTTAGTTCAAGTCCTTCAGATTACACAGATGCACAGTTACACTAACAAATCTTTCGCTCAATCAGGGACCTTCAACTAGATTACTAGATTTGTGGCTCAATCACAAAAAGTAAAAGTTGTTTTAGGTGCAGTCTCGTTACCATAGCAACCAATGGAATGCTCTTACTGATTGGATCATTCCATTAGTTGCTATGGTGATAGGACCTCTTTTCAAACTTTTCAATCAAAACCCCCCATTAAATTGCGGGGAAGTTCAGATCTTGTCTATCCATTGTGAATAGAGAACCTCGCCTGTTTAATATAGCAATAGGGTCCGTCCAAGCCATCGTATGTTACATTATTAGGCTTTGCTAGATGCATCTAAATGAAAAGAAGGTGCAAGCTATTACAATGTGTTGTGATCGCACTTAAACACTACTGTTGGTGTGAATGTTGAAAGGTCCAACCCTACTCTGCATCTTGGTTATTTTTTTGTTTTGTTACGTTACACATTTTTTCATCATGTGTCCTTTACCATTCATGTACTGACTCGTGCATTTACAGCGTTAAACGTTGGCTGGAACGCACTTGAAAGTTACACATGGCCTGTCTGGTAGCTTTATCTATGTAATACGCACACAGCACATTAGATTTATCTGTATCCATATCCCATTATGTTTTGCTTGTATTCCCCATCTTTATTTAGGCACATTCAGCAGCTGTTTGGGTATTTTCAGCACATTATTTTGTCTATGCATTGTTTTGGCTTGTTCGCATTGCCTTGGGCTACATCAACATAGTTTAAAAAGAAAAAAACAAACAAACATTAATTGAAGATGTTTTCCCCTCCCTGTGTCTTCATTTCAGTTGGGGCGAGTGACTGTCCCGGGCCTTAATTCTGTGTTACTGGGGGGGGGTTATGGTCTGGGTGGGAGGGTATACAAGATCATTCTCCAAATATATTCTGCAGCCCAGGGAGAATGAAGCCACCGTACATGTGCTAGCAGGGCACATATAATGTCCTGCGCTGCACCCTGTTAGTGCCCCCCCCCCACAAATGAGGGGTGCAAGGAAGGAATTTGGTGGAGCTCTGTATTATTGCTTCTTTCCTACAAAGATTAGAATTTAGCGACACAAAAAGAAGCTGTGTCACATGACAATATACATCAATCTTTTGCCCTCTGTAATGCAAGTGAATTTCATCAATGTCCCGAGGCCCACTGTGGTGAATAAATGCACATGTTCAGTGTAGGTCAAGCTGTCTTATGCCAGGTACTATCCATAAATTTTTTGCTCTGCATGGAGCACAGGGAGCTGCTGAACACAGAATCGCTGAGGTCAGCTGAACCAGCAGTCCCCAGCTTGTCTGATCTGTGCATAACCTAGCAGTGAGCGACCTTCATACAGCGCATCGTATGGATGGATCAGATGTGATACGTACCTCCCAAGTGCTCCCCTTTTGGAAAGATAGTCTCTTTATTCTCATAAACATTTGGAGATGAATACAGCAAACATCCATTATGATGAAATGTTACCATAATACCATAAAAGCACATTTGTCCCACCTCGGGGTACACACCATGGTCTTTCTCATTCTAGGAAGCCGTGTTGTTGCAAGTTTTCCTAGCGTTGTGTAAGATCACAATAATTCAAAAGAGATTTAATGATATTTTAGGAAAATATTTTTTCCATTGCGGTTTTAAAACAAACGTACGTCACTGTATGAAGATGTAATCTATTGTTTTCTGCATTAAATAACAAATATTTATAACCATTATACTGATATTGGTTTGCTGAAGTGATGAAATAAAATACAAATCTGTAAAAGGGACACAGTGTAATGCACATGATAGCTGAGCGGTCCCTTTGCATGCAACCAAGAAATGTATGGCGGGGTTCAAAATTTTTCACAATCCTCCTATATGCATTTGCCCTTTTCATCATATATTTACTGCCAATCAGCTCCAGCGCTGGTTTGAGGAAAACTCCAGGGGTCTAATAAGTCCGATTTCAATGCAAGTGCTTTCCTGCCACTGGTTAGCTCCATGCTATTCTGCACAGTGTCCTAAATGAGGAAATGATTAACCCCTTCGAGACAAAGGCTGATTTTACTTTTTGTACCCTTTGTGACAATGGCCTTTTTAACATTTCTGCGCTGCTTGTGTTTAGCTGTAATTTTCTTCTTTCCCGTTTACTGAACCCACACACATTAGATATTGTTTTTTTCAGGACAAGAAGGGCTTTCTTTAGATGACATTGTTTTGATTGTATCATATTATTTACTATTAAAAAAATTATAAAACATGGTGCAAAATTTAGAAAAAAATGACTGTTTCTAACTTTTAGTTGAAAAATCTTTTACTCATCTATAAAAGGTAATGAAAAAACCTGCTAAATAGATTCTACTATTTGTCCTGAGTTTAGAAATACCCAATGTTTTTATGTTTTTTTGCTTTTTTCTACCCATTATGGGGCAATAAGTACAGGTAGCGTTTTGCTATTTCAAAGCCATTTTTTCCAAATCTGGTAATTCTTCCCCCCATGTGCCATTTTGGGTATCTTTGAACCCGGCCAATGCAATTTACCCCATCAAGTCATATATTTTTGAAAACTAGACAGCCCAGGGTATTCCAAATGCTAGTATTTTAACTCTTTCCATGCACCATATCTACCACCAGTCTTTGTCAAACTTTATGGTAGTCATTTTTTTGCATTTGTTTTGTCATACACATTTTACTTCAGGTATGAATTAAAATGTTCTAGTTTATGTCACTATCACAAAACACCCCAATATGTGTTCAGCAACATCTCCTGAGCGCAGCGATACCCCACATGAATGATTTTGCCTGGCTGTTTGGGGGCAAAAGGGCCACATTTGGGGCATGCGCATTTTTCAATGTTGAACTTTGGCATTTGGGGATCCACTGCCCATGCCCTATTTGGTACATCTTTGAGCCGGGCCATTTCAGTGTGCCCAATAAACCCATATATTTTTTAAAACTAGACACCCCAGGGTATTTCAAATGCTAGTATTTTAACTCTTTCCATGCACCATATCTACCACCAGTCTTTGTCAAACTTTGTGGTAGTCATTTTTTTGCATTTGGTTTTCCACACACATTTTAATTCAGGTATGAATTAAAATGTTCTCGTATATGTCACTATCACAAAACACCCCAATATGTGTTCAGCAACATCTCCTGAGTACAGCGATACCTCACATGAATGATTTTGCCTGGCTGTTTTGGGGCAAAAGGGCCACATTTGGGGCATGCGCTTTTTTCAATGTTGAACTTTGGCATTTGGGATCCACTGCCCATGCCCTATTTGGTACATCTTTGAGCCGGGCCATTTCAGTGTGCCCAACAAAACCATATATTTTTCAAAACTAGACACCACAGGGTATTTTAAATGCTGGTATTTTAACTCTTTGCATGCACATATTTTACCACCAGCATTTTTTCAAAGTTTGCAGTAATATTTTTGTGTGTGTATTTTTCCCACACACACCTACTTTATGTATGAATTTACAGCTCCTGGTATATGCCGCTGTCACACGACACCCCATAATGTGTTCAGCAACATCTCCTGAGTGCAGTGATACCCCACATGCATGGGTGTGTCATTTTTTGGGGGAACTAAAAGGCCACATTTGGTACGTGTGCATTTTTCTAATTGGAAATTAGATGTGTGGCCATCCTTCCCCCCGTGTTAATTGGGACGTTGTTGAACCCGGCCCATTCAATTTACCCCATAAAATCATACATTTTTTAAAAGTAGACACCCCACGGGCATTTAATATGCCAGTATTTTAACTCTTTCCATGCGAGAATTGTTTTAAGCTAATATGCTAATTTTAGGACTTGCTCACAAAAATATATATTTTATATATATATATATTTTTTTTTTTTTTTTTTTTTTTAAAAAAATTTAACATTTTTTTCAACTTGGAGGTTCCCCTGATAGTGACATCAGTGGGAAATGATTTTTACATTTTACTGTTTTTTTACTATTTTTTTCTAATTATTATTAATTTTATTTTATTTTTTAATTTATTTTTACTAATCACACTGTGATTAGAAAGCTGGGCTCCATTGACTTGCATGGTGAATGCAGTACCTGTATTCAACCTGCAAGTGGAGCCAAAGTTCTCTAGATGGTCTGGACCATCTACCGAACTTTTAAAATTTGTGGTTCCTGTTACAGGACGGCGGCCATCTTCCTTGATGGCGAAGATTGCCGGCAGCTGCGGCTGTGACCGCTCTCCGGAGCGGTCACAGCCCATCAAAAGGTTAGTGTTTGGTGTCGCTGGATGCCTCCTGATCGAGGCATTCCAGCGACACCATTTAAGTTTAGGAGGCGATCGTCGATCGCCTCCTAAACGCTTTTAAAACGGGCGTCCGCCGCCATACAAAGTATGGCGGATGTTGACGCCCCGTGGAGGGGCCAGAGATGGCCCCTTCGTGCCGATCGCGGCGTTGCTGAATGCCTCGAGGTCGAGGCATTCAGCAACGCTTTTTGGGTGCAGAAAGCGATAGTAGATCGCTTTCTGCACCCGTTTAAAGACGTGCCGGTCCTGGCACGTCAATTGTCGTAAAGCACATGCTTTTCCGTGCCGTGCCAGGACCGGCAATTGTCATTAAGGGGTTAAAGTGACTTTCATGATTGGTGTACGTCTGGGGTCCTCAAACTGCGGCCCGCGGAGCGCATTTACCCGGCCCGCCGGGTGTTTTTGCCTCAGGGCATCCATGTGTTCCGAAAGATGCTTTCGGAACACAAGGATGCCTCTGTGAAGTCCCTGCGGCACGCGTTTACTTTAAAAACGCGGGGACCGCCGGGAGCAGGCGCAAGCAGCGACGTCACTGACGTCCCATGCGTGCACCCATGGCAACCGACGAGGAGGAGCGGAGAAGAAGAGAAGAGAAGAAGCAAGGACGCGCGCTGGAGGTAAGTGTTTACCAGCAGCGCGTCCCTTCGGTGTTCTGACCACCGATCCTCCGGTCCTGCTATGGCCGGAGCGGTGGTCGGAACACTGAAATGGGGCAGTACACAGCCATACAGCCCCCAGCCATACTGTATGGCTGGAGGCTGTATGCCTGTGGGGGAACATACTATAGTTCGGCCCTCCAACGGTCTGAGGGACCGTGAACTGGCCCCCTGTTTAAAAAGTTTGAGGACCCCTGGTGTACGTTATCCAACATATGGAGATGATAAATAGTATCAATAGAGTATATATAAATACACATACACTTTATGACACATGAAGTACTCAATACATTGGGTTATGTATAAAGAGTAATTCTGGTGCAAAGTGGCAGCAATCACCATAGCAACCAATGGAATGTTCCTGTTGATTGCTGCATTTTTGCCATTGTGAATCAGAATGCTTAGATGGCTCCTTCAGTTTATCCAGTGCTTGGGTGTGACATCGCATATCTACTAGAATAATTTCCATTCAATTCTTTTAAATTGTTTATTTGTTAATTTATTGTTCTTTTATTATGTGTAGTCGCAATGCCGTTCAAGCCCAGCTCTAGGGCAGCAGGTTCAGGGGGGTGTTGTACAATGGGACAGTAACAAGGGAGATTTTTGATCTCCCCAACTGACCAATTTACACTATGGAACCTGTGCAGGCTCAGCACAGCCTCTATGGGCCTTTAAGATAAAGAGCGCCAGAATATGGCAGTGTATCCTGGCATTCCATTTCTTTTATTGTGCCAGAGACGCCGACCACCGAAGTGGAGAGGACTGGGGCTCTGCTCTTTGGGTGGCCCCAAAAGTAAATACTGGTACAACACTGTGTATTAGCCATGATCTGGTTTATATCAGGTATAAAATACAGTATTTATAACTATTTTATGAGCATATTAATTTATTTCTGCCTCATTTTAATGGGTGCTGTTTCACTTAGACAAACCATCTACTGCACTCTCTAGTATGCTAAGCAATTATTTCTTAGCAGACCTGTCATTTTATTTTTTTTTCTAAAGGTTTCATGTAAAACAACTAAAAGCCTTGTCAGTTCCGAGGGGAAGAACCTCTAAGTGCATGATTTTGTATCATGTGACATGGCAAACATGATCAACAAGGCAAAAGATAACATGATTAAATAATTATTCATTGGGACAAATATTTAGAAAATAGTAAAAATAAATAAATAAATAAATAAATCGACGTTCATCAGAAACAGGAATGGATGTTTCCAATACTGAACTTTAAACTGTAAATCAGGGGAGAGCAAGCATTTTCGCCACAAGCCAGTGTTAGATACAGCTCACTTTAAAAACAACATAGCTCTCTATACTGGATAGTCCTTCTGTTCCCTTTATGGCATTTATATCCATCCCACTTCACAGAGTGCTAGTTTCCTCCGGATGGTTGTTCGGAGTTAATCGTGTGTGCGCACCAAATGTATTTCCAGACCTCTGTCAGTTGTAATTCTTCATCAGGATCATTGTTGACAGTAACCCTCCAATGTAATTGCAGATACAACCACGTAACTGAATTACTCAACAATTAATGATATGTTTTTTTTGTTATTGGAGGAAAAGGATGACTTTGGCACTGGGTCAAACATTTTGTAGTTTTTTTTACGCATCGGGGGCCTTATTGGAATGGGTGGCATTCGTGTAGTTTATTGGTTCAATTTGGTGTTCTATTTAATTTGATATTATTTGATGTGGTCCATAATTTGAGATTCACAGCGCACTTGCTGGGGCATAAGGCTTTTTATGACTACATCGCCTATATCCTAGGGATTACCTGCTTGAAGCACCAATGGGAGTAATACAGTAGGAAAAGTTAGATGGATTGGTCATCTTAAATCCTGCATTACCTGGCATGTTCATCAAAATATGTGTACATGTAAAGATCAAAAGAAATGTAGAAATGTAAAAAATATTTGTAAGGGTTAAATGCCCAGCTGCCTGCCACCTAATCAGCAAAACATCTGTGCAACATCTGTCCTGCACATGGTCAGGAGGAGTGCGGGGGCAGACACAGAATTACATTTTAGCAGGAGGATGTGAACACAAAGCCCTGCGCTCTCAGCCTGCCCCTTGTACCAGCTGCTTTGGGCTGCGCATAGAAACACATTTTTCTTTTGACATAGTTGGAATGTGGATAGAACCCAGATTTAACCCTGTCTAGGAATTATAGTCACGGTTCTACTTGTCATGTGCCCTTGTCTGCACCCTTACCGAGAGAATGTAACTCACGGGTGCCAGTGACCTGGTTTATTCTGCAACATTGCTACAGGCTCCTTCGTAAGGAGAGGAGTTAATTCATGTTGTAAAAGGTTTTCTAACAGCTTTTCATACTAACCCCAGAGAGTGTGGCTTTAAAAGCCTAGCTTTCCAGAACACATGGTGCATACAGCTTTTCTTCGGAGTAGCTATTCAAGTATTGGGTAAGGGTACACAAGCAGCATTTTCCCTCCCTTGCAAACCGTTGAATACAAAGCAAAGGAGCAAACATCTTTTTTGTGTGATCTTGTGTAGCTAGCTAATAATGAATTAGATTATGAACATATTTCTCCCCCCAAGGTACATAATTTTACACAAACATTTCTCCCCAATTCCATTTGCTGGAAGATATCCCGACGCCACACAACACTCTCCGCGTCTGAGATGTAAATGCCCATATATGGTCATCTAGGCAAATTCACTTACAATGACAATAGAATTCTCGAAAGCCGACATTCCTTTATAAGCAAGGGTGTCAGATTGCTTTCTGAAAGCACCCCCCCCACAAAAAAACATTGTTAAAGCTAGCACTGATTTTGAGAATGATATTGGCTGATGCCAGACTTATCGTCCTCACCGATCTTTTTACTAACACCTCTCCCCTCTGACAGTCTCTACAATGGCTGCATGTGCGCCTCAGGATTCATTCTTACATTCAAAGCTCTTCATAGTCATTCCCCTGTGCATTTCCTACTTATCTCCAAACACACCCCACTTGGCCTCTCTCCGCTCATACAATGATCTCAGTCTGTCCTGTGCTCCGATTTCTAGTTCTCATGCACACTTGCAAGATTTCTAAAGGGCTGCCCCTATCCTCTGGAATCCCTTCCCCTCTCCCAAACTATCCGTCTTACCCCTGCCTTTGATCCTTCAAAAATCCCTCAAGATCCACGTCTTTAGGCATGCCTACAAACTCACGCCTAAACGCCCTTCCTCACATCTTCCTTTATCTTTCCTCCCTTCAGACAATACCGTATTTGCTCGATTATAAGACGACCCTGATTATAAGACGACCCCCCAAAATCTGAATATTAACTTAGGAAAAAAGAAAAAGCCTGAATATAAGACGACCCTAAAGGAAAAAAGTTTTACCAGTAAATGTTAATTCATGTAAACTATTTTTTTTAATAAAAGCTATGATTGAGAAAAATATTTTTTTTGTTTTTATTTCTTGTATTTTCCAGCCTGTCCCCCAGTTACGCACATCTGCCCCCAGGCTTGCCACACCAATATGGCACTGTGGCCCATGATATGCCTTTTAACCCTCTATATGCCACTGTGCCCCATGGTATGCCTTTTGACCCCCTATATGCCACTCTGCCTCCAGAAATGCCTTATACCCCTATATCCCATTCTGGCATTTAGGGGGTTAAAATGCATATTATGGGGCAGAGTGGCATATAGGGAGGTATAAGGCATTTCAGGAGGCAGAGTGGCATTAAGGGAGTTAAAAGGCATTGTATAGAGCACTCTGCCTCCAGAAATGCCTTATACCCCTATATGCCACTCTGGCATTTAGGGGGTTAAAAGGCATATTATGGGGCAGAGTGGCATATAGGGAGGTATAAGGCATTTCAGGAGGCAGAGTGCTCTATTAAATGCCCCCTTAACGCCACTCCAGAAATGCCCTATGCCCCCATTTAACTAACACACACACACACACTCTCTCCCTCCCCTCTCCTCTCTCCTCTCTCCCCTCTCAGCCCTCTCTTACCGGTGCTTCCAGCCGGGGCAGCGGGTTGACGTCGCCTTCTGCTGCAGCCGGAAGGAGGTGGAGTTGGCAGCGGGGGTTTGTATGCGTCCGTCGCGTATACTTTCCCCGGCTGTCAGAGATCAGAGATCTCTGACAGTCGGGGAAGGTCTACGCGACGGACGCAGACAACCCCCGCTGCTAGCCACACCTCCTTCCGGCTGCAGCGGACGTTGTCTACGCGGATCGCGTAGACGTCAACCCGCTGCCCCGGCAATACAGCAGGAAGCACCGGTAAGTGTGTATGATGGGGGGGGGGGGGTGAGACAGGAGGATCCAGGTCCCCTGCAGCGGTGCGGGGGATCTGGATCTTAGTCTCCTAATCAGACTCTATTTGAGGTCTGATTAGAAGACGACCCCGATTAGAAGACGAGGGGTATTTTTCAGAGCATTTGCTCTGAAAAAAACCTCGTCTTATAATCGAGCAAATACGGTACTTATAGTAGTGTGGCTGCTCCTTTCCCACAGTGGCACTTTTACCTCTCGTGTAATATACTCCTTCTGGATTGTAAGCTTGTTTAAGCAGGGCTCTCCTCACCTTTTTTCATAAATCAAATGGTTATGTTGTTTACTACATTTTATGTCACGTTTCACCAGGATTATGCACTGTATTAACCTTCACTTATTTAACCCTATGAACACAAATCTGTTGATTCAGGTTGGAAAAATATTTTACACCATATCCTAGAACAAGGTCCTTAAGAAATGTGAAGTTGGTGTTCACACAATTCTTCCTCCAGCATGGAAAAGCTTGCAAGAAGACTTGGGAACAGCAATTGATCAAGATGTTGGTCTTATGTCTATTCAGAAACTTCAACTGAATAGATGGCATTATGTACCACTAACAATACACAAGTTTGATCCAGCATTATCCCAGATGTGCTGGAGATACAACAAAAGCATTGGGAGCTTTACACACATATGGTGGGATTGCAAGAAGATTGTAGTCACTTAGCAAAAGGTCTTCTTTGTAATATCAGACTTGACAAAAATTACTTTCCTCCCAAGAAGCTGACAGCTCTATTACATTGAAACTTACATAGCCTGTCCTTAAATAAATAAAAAAATCCTTGGTGATTCGGAACTTCATGGCCATGAAACACCTTATAGCAAGAAACTTGAAGAAAACTGCAAAGACAGAATGGCCAATAATTAGACTTGTGCATTCGTCTTCGGGCGAACATGAAAACGAGCACGAAGAGGCCGTTTTTTTGTTCGTTCCGAAGGAACGTAGAACAGAATACAGTGCCGGCAAACCGTAGGCGAAGACGAAGACTCACAATCACGAAGATTCGAAGATTCTTCGTGATCGTCTTCGTTTTTGCCGCGCAACCGCCAAAATTTCAAACAGGAGTGAGCTGATCCTCGTCTGTCCAATCAGCTCACTCTTGTGACGTAACGCTAAGGGTCTCGTCCAATGCCTGTGCTGCTGTTTTTTTAATTCTGAAGGCGCCTTTATAAGACCAGAGCTTGCCTGAGAGATCCATTCATTTTTCGCTGTGACTGCTTTGGCAACACTGCTGTGCTGCATCCGAGCGTTACAGAGAGAGATTGTTCTGTTCTGTGTGAGACTGGTAAGCCTTAGCCTGCCATTTCTCACTGTGTACTTCATCCTCACTTCAGTGCTACTTAATTAATATATTTAATAATAATAATTTGATTAATTTAATTTTTTTTAAATTAATTTGTCATCAACTTTAGTGTAAGTGCTGTTGAGTTGACAGTGCACCCAGTGCCTCAGTGGCACTGGGGTGCCCTTGCCCTGGGCTGGCACTAGTGCCTATTGCCTGTCCTGCTTAAATAAATTAAATAGAATTTATAAATTACAATTTAATAGAATCTATAATTTAATAGTTCATTATAATATTATATATATATATATATATTTGTCAGTCATATATATATATATATACTATAGTATACTAGTGTAGAGTGTACTGTAGACATTCATCTACTAGTGTCTAATTTAAAATCAGTAATATTAATTAATATAATTAATAATTGAATTCATTATAAAATTATATATATATTTGTCAGTTATAGTTAGTAATAGTATACTAGTGTAGAGTGTACTGTAGACATTCAGAACATCTACTAGTGTCTAATCTAAAATCAGTAATATCAATAATTCTCTAATTCTTTCTTATCTTAATAGTTAATTAAATTAGCTATAAATAAAAGTAATAATATTAATTAATTACTACTAGCGTATAGTTCAGCTAATCTTATTAGTACTGGTGCTGCAGCTCTATAGTTTGTGCTTTGTTTTAGCAACAGTAAGAGACCAAGTCAATTTTTCTTAATTAATCTTTCATTTTATTTCATTTGTTTTGCTCACCTCAGTCCATCAGTGAAGTGAACTTGTTGGGCTAGTGAGTGCAGCCGCATAAGTGCTGTGTTTTTTTTTGATCAGCAAGCAGTGACGTTAACTGTTTTGCAAAGATTTTCTCATTTATTTTACATTTTATTTCAATTTTATTAAAAGTACCCTTAGTGTTTTGCTCACCTCAGTCCATCAGTGAAGTGAACTTGTTGGGCTAGTGAGTGCAGCAAGCAGTGAAGATAACTGTTTTGCTGTGACATTTTATTTTATTTCTAATTCTTTTCAAGAAAAATTGACTGTGACGAGCTGTACTAAGCAAAGCTTCAAGCTACTAGCTGTAGTACTAAAATAATTCTAATCTTCTTTAATCTTAATCTATAATATATTATAAATAATAATATTCTAATTCATAATCTATAATATAAGTAATTCTAATTCTAAATTCTAATTCATAATCTATATTCTTCTATCTATAATACATAATATATAAGTAAATTAGTTCTAATCTATTAATATTATATAACTTAATATTAATTAATAAATCATATACTGAATCTGATTTAACCTCACTTTAGCTTAGTGGGTTTGAGAGCGTCTGCCTAGAGGTAGACTTATAGTAAGGAAATATAGCTTTAGGCTAGCATAGTGGTAGGCTAAGCTCTTAGGCCCGTGTAAATTCAAATTAAAAATAAAATACTGCTAGTTATTAAATAGTTAATCTTGAGTTAATAATTTCAATAACTTTAGGATTTTGGCAGATTGCACACAGCACAGTGCAGTAGTGCATAGTTTTACTTTTTAAGCAGTAGCACTGAAGAGAACTTCCTCTAATTTTTTTGTCTTTAATTCGTTTTTCCTTTTTTTTATTTTTATTTTTTTATTTTTTTTTTTATAGTTTTTTAAACACTACACTACACTACACTACACTACACTACACTACACACACAACACAAAATTTGAAATGGATCCTCCTTTTGGGACTAAGGAGGGACAAGCTCCATCTACCACCACCACCACCACCACCAGCACCACCACCAGCACCACCACCAGCTCTAAGATGCAGCCTTTGCGTCAGTCTAGTCGGCCAAGTAGGCCAAGCTCTCGCTTATCATTTGGGGAAGCATTGCTTGAAGGATCATCAAGTAAAGGAAAGGCACCAAAAGCAGGCAGTAGTAGTGCGGCTAGGCCCACAAGCTCTATGGTTTTTTACGGAAAGCCTAAAGCACCAGAAGCACGTTCAAAGTTAAAGGGTAGCACAAGTAGTACCAGCCCAGTGACTAAAAAGAAGTGCCTTTTGCCCCAAGCAGCATCTTCCCCATCCACCAGCAGCATGCAAGGTACCAAGCAGAGCCAAATTAGCAGCAAGACTCAGAGGGGTCCCAAACCAAAGCGATCTCATTCCTTTGTAGGGAAAACCACCACCACCACCACCCCCGCCTCTACCACCACTAGTGCTGCGCCTACTGTTCCCACTGGTACCGCCACGCCATGTCCTCCTAGTACCTCTAGCAAGCCACCAAGTCCTTACAAAATTTTTGTAAAGACAGTTAGAGAGAGGGCTACACATAGTGGAACTCCACCTAGCGAGGTAGCAGAGGAGCCTGAGACTGAGAGGCCAAGTGCAGAGTCTATTCTTCCTGCTCGCACTACTACTAGTCACGAGTCTCACGACGATATCAGTCTTAGCTCCAGCCTAGCAGGAATTCCATTCGATCTGGCTAATGAAGAGCTAGACTATGAGCCAGAGGAAGTAGAGGAGATGAGTGGTCAGGAATCAGATTCCTCAGGGAGCAGTGTCCAAATGACTAGTGCACAATTTTCCCCTGAGCCTCCACCTTCTCCGCTACGATCATCACCATCACCACCACCAGCAGCAGCAGCAAAACCTAGCAAATCTAAAGCAATTAGCAGTCCCACTATGGCCAGTACTGTTACCACCAGTCCCACCACCACTAGTTCTGCCTCTGTTCATCCACCCCGAGCAGTAAGAGCAGCACCCAAGGCACACTCCAAGGCTATGCGCGCCCCAATTTGGGAGCACTTTGAAAATGTTGAAGAAGGGCGCTATGGAAAGTGCAAACATTGTGGGAAGCTAATAAGCAGAGGGAAAGTGTCTGGCCATTTTACCAGTGCTAGCATGAAGCATCACCTCAGCACTCAACACAACGCTGTGCTATTGGGGAAAGATGCAGAGGTAAAACTTAGTGCAGGCAGCATAGCTGGTGGCCGTGGAAAAACCCCAACAGCTTCTTCTTCTGAGCCAATAGCAGCAGCAGCAGCAGCAGCAACTAGTGCTGGCAGCCAGAGACCAAGGCAGGTTGGAGCACTGCATGCCCAGCCCACCCTGGAAGAATTTGGGGCATTCCACTCCAAGAGAACGATGCCCAAACAGCAGGCCAATAAAGTAACGCGACTTATTGGTCAGTTCATTGCTGTTGGAGGGGCATCCTTCTCCATGATTGAAGGGGAGCCTTTCAAACAATTGATGGCGGCTGTGGCTCCACAATACACAGTTCCGTCACGTTCCACTTTCAGCAGGAACATTGTCCCCTCGCTGTATCGGTCCTGTGTTGCAGCAGTGAAAGAGGAGCTTTCCAAGGCTGCTGGTCAGTGTGTTCATTTCACTACAGATTTGTGGAGTGCACCTAGCGCCCAGCATGCCTTTCTTTCTTTGACAGCACACTGGTGGCAGCCCGGTGTGTCTAAGGAAGTTGCTGCAGCAGGCTACCGATCATTCCTTCTCCATGCAGAAGTGATGGATGAAAAGCACACTTCCCAAAATATTCTGCATGCGATTAGGAAAATGTTTAGCCTTTGGGTGGGAGCAGAGGCGGGCACCAATGTTGAAGTTGGTTTTGTGGTAACTGACGGAGGTGCCAATATGGTGAAAGCGCTGCGAGATGGTCATATTGTTGGTGTGCGCTGTGCAGCCCACATCATCCATCTTGTAGTGAAGGCAGCAATGTCAGAAGGAACTAATGTGGCAGCAGTAGTTCTGTCCCGCTGCAGAAAGATCGCTGGGCACTTTCACCATAGTGTTAAGGCTAGCCAACTTTTGAGGGAAGAGCAAGAGAGGTCAGGTCTTCCCGTACACTGCCTACGTCAGGATGTCAGTACACGGTGGAACTCCACGTTAGACATGCTAGAGAGGATTTTGGAGCAGCAGAGGGCAATCCATAATCTTGCCTCAGAGCACAATATTGGGATTACCTCTCCATTGAATAGGGAGGATTGGACAGTGATCGCCCAGCTAGTGGCAGTCCTTAAACCATTCAGGGATGCCACATAAAATTT
The DNA here is from genome assembly GCA_023333645.1 of Sceloporus occidentalis. Classification (NCBI taxonomy): domain Eukaryota; kingdom Metazoa; phylum Chordata; class Lepidosauria; order Squamata; family Phrynosomatidae; genus Sceloporus; species Sceloporus occidentalis. The sequence continues at coordinate 2,303,052 of JALMGF010000028.1, forward strand.
AAGCTCAAACACTGCCAGTCTGGCCCAGGTAATCCCAGTGTTCTCCCATCTAGGCAGCAAGATGGATGTGTTCCTTGGAAACCGTGAGGCTGTTCAAGGTGGCACTCTACATCCTGACGTAGCAGCCATAGTCAGGAAGCTGAAGGATCTGCTAAAAGTACACCTTCGCAAGCGAATGGAAGAGAGTCCCGAAATGATGCTAGCGTGCCTTTGTGATCCAAGAATTAAGGGAAAGCTAGCTTTGAATTTCAATGTTCTCAGTAGCTACCGGGAGCAATTGGTCAACAAGGTGCGTGACTGGCAGCGTAAAATGGGAATGCTGTCCGAGGAGGGAGAGGTGCAGGAGGAGGAAGAGATGATGTGGTCTGCTACCCCTAGCAGCAGCATCAGCAGCAGTGCCACAAGCAGCACAACACAGCTGAGTGGAGCAGCTGCGTTTTGGGAAGAGGCACTTGGCAGTATAGTTGGACCATCTGACAGAGCTAGCAGCAGAAAGGAGAGTAGTGCTGCTGAAATGGTCAAACTTTACCTCTGTGAAGTTCCTTCTGCTCCTAATGTTGATCCTCTTAGCTACTGGGATGAAAAGAAGAGTGTGTGGCCTGCACTCTCATGGGTTGCGCAGCAGCTTCTATCATGTCCGCCAACCACTGTTCAAAGTGAGCGCGTGTTTTCTATGACTGGAAACATACTGAGTCCACAGCGCTCACGCATGGCACCTCATCTGATGGAGCAGATTGCCTTTCTTAAATTCAATCTGCCCAAATTGGGTTACCCAGCTCTTAGCTTGGAAAGTTAAATTTTTTCTCTCTAATGTTTAAGGTAGTTTCTCCCCCTGGTTGCACTTGCTGCGGTGTGGCAACGCCTGCTACCTCCGCCGGTGTAGCTAGCTTATGCTAGGGCCTTGTGTCTGAGTTCTGTAGGTCTGCTCCCAAACGCCAAGGACTGACAGTGCTTGGATGCTTTGCCCTGGGGTGAAACAGGTGAGCGGGTCGTCAATTGCCCACTCATTCGCCTTTCCCAATTCTGCTGCTGCTGGTGGTGGTGCCAGTGTCTCTCTTCAATGCCAGTTCGCTTCCTGGCTAGTGTCATGCCTCGAATGTCCCTGATGGTAAGGGTAGTTTCTCCCCCCTGGTTGCACTTGTTGCGGTGTGGCAACGCCTGCTACCTCCGCCGGTGTAGCCAGCTTACGCTAGGGCCTTGTGTCTGAGTTCTGGAAGTCCGCTCCCAAACGCCAAGGACTGACAGTTTTTGGATGCTTTGCCCTGGGGTGAAACAGGTGAGCGGGTCGTCAATTGCCCACTCATTCGCCTTTTCCAATGCTGCTGCTGCTGCTGCTGGTGGTGGTGCCAGTGTCTCTTCTCTGCCAGTTCGCTTCCTGGCTAGTGTCATGCCTCAAATGTCCCTTATGGTAAGGGCAGTTTCTCCCCCCTGGTTGCACTTGCTGCGGTGTGGCAACGCCTGCTACCTCCGCCAATGTAGCCAGCTTACGCTAGGGCCTTGTGTCTGAGCTCTGGAAGTCCGCTCCCAAACGCCAAGGACTGACAGTGTTTGGATGCTTTGCTCTGGGGTGAAACAGGTGAGTGGGTCGCCAATTGCCCACTCATTCGCCTTTCCCAATTCTGCTGCTGCTGCTGCTGGTGGTGGTGCCAGTGTCTCTTCGATGCCAGTTCGCTTCCTGGCTAGTGTCATGAATCAAATGTCCCTAATGGTAAGGGCAGTTTCTCCCCCCTGGCTGCCTCTGTCTGCGGTGTGGCAACGCCTGCTACCTCCGCCGGAGTGGCCAGCTTACGCTAGGGCCTTGTGTCTGAGCTCTGGAAGTCTGCTGCCAAACGTCTAAGACTGACAGTGTTTGGGTGCTTTGCCCTGGGGTGAAACAGGTGAGTGGGTCGCCAATTGCCCACTCATTCGCCTTTTCAATGCTGCTGCTGGTGGTGGTGCCAGCATCTCTTCTCTGCCAGTTCGCTTCCTGGCTAGAGTCATGCCCAAAATGTCCCTAATGGTAAGGGCAGTTTCTCCCCCCTGGCTGCCTCTGTTTGCGGTGTGGCAACGCCTGCTACCTCCGCCGGAGTGGCCAGCTTACGCTAGGGCCTTGTGTCTGAGCTCTGGAAGTCTGCTGCCAAACGTCTAAGACTGACAGTGTTTGGGTGCTTTGCCCTGGGGTGAAACAGGTGAGCGGGTCGCCAATTGCCCACTCATTTGCCTTTCCCATTTCCTTTTCCATTTCATTATTTTCCTTCTGATACACAACCAACCAAACATAACACACACAATAACACATATAACACATATAACACACAGTGACATCACACATAACACACATACACACACACTTACAATGCACAAAACACAAGGACCTTTTCCTTGTTATTTGCCCTGGCCTTCACTCACTAATAGCATTACATTAACACTATAACTCACACTTCACCCTATAACATTTTTCCATCCACATACCTGCCAACAGACCCAACTTTTTCAGGGACAGTCCTGCTTTTTTCCAGTCCTGTCCCATCTAATTTAGCTAAACTAGGTATGCAAAATGCAAATACACATAGGTAGTTATAGCTCGGTAGGTAACGCTACTATAAACATTTAATAAATATAATCAAGTACTAAATAATAAATCTAACTTTAAAATACATTTAAATAAACCCCTATTTTTTTTTTAAAAAAAACATTAAAATTAAATTATTATTATTTAGACATAATCCATCTTTAACCAAACCAGTGCACTGCTACTAATCTTAAACATAACCGTACATTAACCCTAAGCTATTTTTTAGTTCTTGTCCAACATTTTTCCATCAGCATACCTGCCAACACACCCAAGATTTTGGTGGACAGTCCTGCTATTTTCCAGTCCTGTCCAATAAGTAAGTTGGGTTGTTGCAAAGTATGCCATTGTAAATAGGTAGCAAATGTTAGGCATGTAAAGTGGTCCAAAATCAATTTAAAAATGTAAAATATTCCCTATTCTTTTATTAAACATCTATGGACAGTACACCTCGGTATGTGTGTGCAACTCTATTGGTCGTTTCGGCAGGGGGCTCGCCTGCCATCAACGAATGAAGTGCATTCTGCAGTTCTGCAATTCACTCGTTGATGCCAGACCAGCCCCCTGCCGAAACGACCAATAGAGCTGCACACACGTACCTTCACGGCAGCTGCTGCTGCTGTGATGTGTTATTAACCCCGTATTAACCCCTGCTAGGCAACCAGGAGGAAAACGAAGATTAAACGAGCACGAAGAATGTCCGCGAATATTCGCCCGAAGAGAAGACAGGAACGGGCGAATATTCGCGGAATACGAAGATTTTTTTTTCCCCGAAGACGAGCACGAAGACGAACACGAAGAGCCCCCTGGTGCCCAAGTCTACCAATAATCCAGAATCAAACACATCAGTTGGATATAGAACTGCTCTTCGAGCGTTTTTGATTAAACTAATGCCTGGTCCGATTACACCATTTAACATCACCAAGAACTGAGCACCACACCTTTTGGAAGTACTTTAATATGCATTAAAATAAATCACTTACCTTTAGAAGAAAATGCAGCTGCAAAGTTGCAGCATAATCACCCTCCATGGCTTGACTTTTCATGCAACTTCTGGTTGCATGAAGCAGTCAATGACAGAAATGTCTTGTTAGACTCCATGGATCTCTTGTCAAAGCCAGTAAAGAAGCTAGCAACAGAGAGTATAGTTTGCATGTTCTTTAGCAAACAGGAGATGTGTTAAAGGGGGCACTGGACTATTTTATGTGTTAAAGTGCATTTGATGGCTGGACGGTCTTTTTAAGGGAGTCACTCTTTTTCAAGCAGAGGTTTAGATGGCAAGAAAGGAATGCACCTGGTTGGCTTAAGTACCATCAGATCAGAATCAGAAAATAATATGAAGGTGTCAGGAATTACAAGGGTTAATCACTGGAGTGATAGGAGACTCCAGTGTGGTGTGCAATCCATACCCAGCAAAAAGCATGGATAGTTAATTAAGGAAATAAACCCCAGCACAAGTAGTCAACTGTGCAAAGGAAACTCCAGAACACAGTTTAAAAAAACATATTGGTTTAAGCTTATTAATGTTTGCACATAATCTTAAACCTAAAAAAAAAAAAAAAAAAACATGCTTGCCCCTAGTATAATTGTTATATTGCTCAATAAATTATCCACTGTAACAAATCTGTTGCCCTAAAACAAACCTGCACATTCTAAAGCATGCATTATAATATATTAATATAATATATTAATATACTAAAGCATGCATTTTTGTATATAGACGCAATGTAGTGTTTGCTTACATTGCTCATGCTGAGCGTGCGAGTAGAATTAGGACATTTTTGCAGCCATACAGCAGAGCTCCATAAGATAAGAAACAGGTCAACCCATCCACTACAGGACTACAGAAAGTGGACAGAGGAGAAACAGGTCAACCCATCCACTACAGGACTACAGAAAGTGGACATAGAAGAAACAGGTCAACCCATCCACTACAGGACTACAGAAAGTGGACATAGGAGGAACAGGTCAACCCATCCACTACAGGACTACAGAAAGTGGACAGAGGAGGAACAGGTCGACCCATCCACTACAGGACTACAGAAAGTGGACAGAGGAGGAACAGGTCAACCCATCCACTACAGGACTACAGAAAGTGGACAGAGGAAGAACAGGTCGACCCATCCACTACAGGACTACAGAAAGTGGACAGAGGAGGAACAGGCAACCCATCCACTACAGGACTACAGAAAGTGGACAGAGGAGGAACAGGTCAACCCATCCACTACAGGACTACATAAAGTGGACAGAGGAGGAACAGGTCAACCCATCCACTACAGGACTACAGAAAGTGGACAGAGGAAAATCCTTGGGCCATAGGAAGTAACCAATAAGCCACACGGGGACTTGACTCAGTCTTCCAGTTAGCTAGGTGCACATGTTTCTTTACAGTACATACGCATTAGAAAACTCTTGTTTTCTGAACACGTTTTAGTAGAAAAGTCTCCCAGTAACAAGCCAGCTATTCAGAAGAAAAATTAGCCATCCACCCTCTCCATTCTCAAACATGAGAGGGCTTCCTGTAAACAGCATTGTTGGAAGCCTTCTGTATAATCTTAAAATCTGAAGAAATAATTCTGCCAACACGTATGTGAAATATTTTATTGTGACTAGAATTGACTCATTCCGTTAAAAGCAGAGCCCCAATCCATGCCTTACAAAAGCACCTGTTGAAGTTGCCATCAACAAACACCCACCACCCTTTTGTGAAACAGACAAACTGTGTGCCCCATATTTGTGAACAAAAAATAAAGGTGGGGGGCTAAGGCACAGAATGGTTGTTGTTAATGGCAATTTGGAGATAGGCAGTGCTACACGTGTGATCTAGCTCCAGTTTCTACAATAACCGTGCATTATATCAGAGTAGCGGAGCCCAGTGTACGACTTTGGTACGTTTCATTGCACATATTGGCGATTATAAAATAAAAGATCTTGTGCTCGCCATTTAATTATAAGCACTGCTCCCCTCCTCTGAGTATGGCTCAGATAAATGATACATCACAGTACTGCGATTGCGCCACTCTGTTGGACAAGTGGGCTTTAAAAAGGTGCCCAATTGTAAGTGACATGTTGACACCAGTCAAATAACAAGAGTATGTTTTCAACAGAGATAGCTTGTAATAAATAAAAATGACTTCAGAATCACAGAAATACCATCAGCTGAGAGAAAAAAACACAGTGAGAAAGTTGAACACATTTGTATTGGGAAATGTAATAAGGCTTATTTATAATAGAGGACACCATTATCTCCCTTTAAAGGATTTCCAAACATACACCCTTCAGGATTCCCAAATCTTAGCTCTCCTCCCTTCCCCTCCAGCTTTCAGCATTCAAGGCTTCACATTGAGGGAACAGGCCGATCTCTCATGGTGCCAGTCACGCAAGCGGGTGTACCGGGGGCTCTGAAGCTCTGTAATGAACTTTTCTCTGTGGCATGGAGTGTGGTTGTCAAAGGAAAATCGAGATAAGGCACGAGAAAGAAAACATAAAAGGAAGAAAAAAAAAAAAAGAAAAAAAACAGAAATTAAGGGTGGATTACAGAAGAGGAATACGCAATGCATATGCTAAAGGTGTGTGAGGTAGAGGAGAGGTCTCTAAATGGAGCACAGCGCACAAAGTAATGGCATCATTATAGGAGAAATTAGTAAGAAGATCCCTGTTCTCAGAAGGTTACATCTCTGAAACTGGCTCTCTACTAAACCAAAAAGTTAAATAGCACTAAAGGTGGCAAATACAGAGGAATTTATCACAGCTAAACATAGAGGGAGGGAAAAAACCCCAAGAGGAATGCTGCCGGATGATCAATGAGCCCTGTGACCGTTACATTATTTACATCATCTAATTCCCATTCACTAAGCATACTGGTGTATAGAATATTAATACAAGGTTCTGCAGCACTTTTAAAGGACCCATTCGCTCAACAGGACATTTTAAGTGGAGGTTAAAAATGGTGCCTGTGCTGCCACTTAGTACGTGCTTCTGGCAGGGGTTATTTATAGACTGTGCTTCAGGGCTCCTGTTCCAGTTAAAATAGGAAACTCTCTCCGTTTATAACGAATATGGCTTAGCTGCACTAGCCTTAAATAAATGTATTCATGCTTTCCACAACATTCTGCACATTCGCTATTCTGCTTTAGGGGAAGCAGCTAGCACACTATTTAAAGTGAGCCTCGACCATTAACACCTCATCCTGATATAGCGCTATACAAAACACGATGTTTGTAATGAATAGAGTAAACAGGTCTGCCAATGTCCCATGCTCAAGCTACCCTTTCATGGGCAAAGGTGTATCGATTAAGAGGACTTGTTGAGACAATTTCACCAGTGCTTAAAATGGATAAAAACATGTTCATGTAGGAGTAGGCCAAAAACATGCTTTGCCAAAAGGTATTTAAGGATTGGCAAATGGCAGCCACATTATGGTCAGATATGTAGGCAACAAGAGCACAATCTACTCCTCGGGCTAAAAATGTCAGCATATGATGGACAGACATCTCAGGGATTGATTCAGCCAGGCATTAACTAAAATACCAGTAAAATCTGTACTTTTTGGCAAGTCGGACAAATCTATTGCAATTGGGACTTTATGATATGCTAGGAAAGGCAATCTATATCAACAAACTCTAGGGGAAAATTAGTAAAACCAACCCCAGATTCTCTATTTTATTGATACCTATTTCAACAATGGATCCACCTAAGGCAGCTTACCTCACTTTTTTCATGTGCTCATCATCTGGGTCTTGCACTGAGGTTAGCGAGACATGGAGGAAAGGTAGAAAGAAGAGTAGAACATGAGTGGAGGTCACCAGAATGGACAAACACCAAGGCAGGATACAGGTGGATTACAAAATGGGGTTAAGCTTGCACCAGCTGTTCGATCAATGAAACAATAGTGCTAAAAAGAATGTTCAACTGACAGCTCACTTGTCAAGATTTCAGGAAATCAGTATGAACAGCATCTTCCATCAATGGAGTTTCAGGTTTACCGGTTACTCTGAACTAGATTTTGGCTATATGAGTAACAAAATGGTTGGCAACACCTCTTGCAAACAAATTACACTTCTTCAGTTCTGTGATCCCATTTAAACCCTGGAATGCTAAAGGAGTCTGAAATAGAAACTTAGCTGCTATTTTCACACAAAATCCAAGATGGAAGTTACACGAGAAGGCGTTTGTGGTCATCCACTGCCCATTACTGTAGTTTCCCTTTGAAGGCAGACAAACAAAATATATTTTACATGGAGGATGACTTACATGGGAGTAAATCCCTGAAGAGGTAGTCTCTGGGAATAGTTTTATTGCATTATACACACCCTCAGTGACACACACACACATGCTTCTTCTCCCTAGGCACTGATATGCATGAGGTCACTGGGAGCAGTATAATTCTACAGTTCTAAGCACCTACCCTATGAAGCTGCACTTTCTCTCCCATGGACAGATCGTGTACGTGATGTTTCAGAAATGCCATTCATTCTGTTTACTGGTGGATCCCTGGTCTTCTGTGCACACTCCCAATGCTTTTTTTCTCGGGGCATAGAACTACAGAGACTAGTTTGTTGAAAAATGTCTCCTCAATTAATGTACTGAAGAGGGTATACGATGCCCTTCAGTTGTCATCTTGTCTGTTAAAATACATTTTGACTAAAAAGTGATAGCATAGCTAGTATTTTTCCTGATTTTTATCAGGCAAAAGTAGAAATACCCCTTCGCTCATTAGTAATGAAAGTACATAATCACTGCCAAAAGCTGTCGGTTCCAGCAGGTGCAGGACACCTTTGAGGGTCTTCTCTGTAATGATTACTTCTATTTTTACACACATCAGTCTATTAGACAAACAAACATGACAGATAAATAAAATAAACACTTTAGGTGTTTGTTATAATAACGCAAAATCAATTCACACATCCGAGTGTGGGGGAAGCAAAGATCCATCTCTGCCAAGTGCAAGGTGCCAACTCATGCATTCAGCTATCTGTGTCGCTTATCAATTGTTACATTAGTCAAACCGTACATTATCATCTCCCTGGCAAATAGATTTGCTGTCACAAGAGTTCTTAGTTTAAAGAATAGCTGCTACCCATTGGATTAACACACCTGTCAATCCAATAACTTTATGTGGTGGAGGGCCCTATGTATAATTTTTTTCCTATGCCTGCTTAAGTCTGCACACATGAAGGATATCCAGGATGTACCATATTTGATCGATTATAAGACGACCCCCCCCCCAAATTTTAATATTAATTTAGGAAAAAAGAAAAACGCCTGAATATACTACCCTATAGGAAAAAACTTTTACTGGTAAATATTAATTCACATGTAAAAAAACTATGATTCAGAAAAATACATTTCTTGTTTTTATTTCCCAACCTGCCCCCCCCCCCCCGTTATGCACATCTGCCCCCATCCGGCGCTCGGTCATAGAAGCCCTAGCGGAAGTGTCAGGCAGCAGCGGAGGTTGTCTGCGAACATCACGCAGACATTCACCGGCTGCCAGAGAGGGGGATCCAGGACCCCTGTAGCGCTGCGGGGGATCTAGTCCTATAGCCAGACCTATTTGAGGTCGAATTATAAGACGACCTCAAATATAAGACAGGGGATATATTTCTGAAAAAAAACCTCATTTTATAATCTAGCAAATACAGTATTTGAGTAGGAGACTGGGCCTGACTTTTCCCCAGCAAATCCCTGTCATACATCTTTATTTGAGCACACTTTGTATTTACTTTGCTGATGGGGCTCTTCCAAGTTATATACTATAGATCTATGCCCCTATTGTTGACTTCCTGTAGCATTGTAATATGATATATTCTAATGCTCTAAAGGTACAGGAGCACAAACAATAGCTCCTTCATAGGTGTGACCCTCTGATGATGCTGTTCTAACCCTTAACCTAAATACACCGCTGTCATGGCTCTGTGTCTCTTATTGTCCTTCAACGACACATGGCGGTCCGTGCCTCTAGATTAAGACACAACAAGATGTTGTGACCTGGAGCCTTGAGTCAATATCAATGTGTTTGCTCCAGTGAGCAGGAGACGAAACATATTTCCCTCCATTGGCATATTACTTGCCCACACATGCAGACCAACTTACTGAAGTCCGTGCCTGTGAGCTGTGCCAGGATTCGGAAGGATCGAGACTGTGTGGTGCCTGTGCGGGGCTGCCAGTCCTCAGTATTCTCTACCAGTCTCTTTTTGCTGGAGTCATTGGAATGGAAGGCTGCCTGGCTATCCATTCTAAGAGAGTGTCTGGTGTAACAGAGGAGGTGGGTGTGGGTAGAAGGGTCAGGGTTAATGAAGTTTCATAGACACCTGCACCAGCTGTAAACAGCTTCTATGACTGGCACACACCAAACCTTCCAAAAATCCCAAAAGAACTTACGTATCGTCCAAGAAAAAAGCGTTGAGAGATGACTGGGTCAATCCGTTTAGGGACTTCTGCTCTTTGGGGTTTGTGCCAACCCTACGAGGGCAGAACACATTTAATAACCAAACGTTTCTGAGTTTGACTGAAGAGGGGGAAGACCCTGGTTTAACATATGGTAGAATGTACTTCCCTTATCTGCCACTCTGAGACTTAAAGGCACAGACAACAGCTAGCAAGCACTCTTCACACACACACACACACACAATATCCTAACATGACATTCAGCTTGTTACAAACATGACCTGTCTATTACTGACATGGGCAATGGACCTTAGGGTATGAGTCAACGATTAAGGACACAAACACAACAACAAATAATGCTTACTGACTTTTCTATGTGCTCCACCTGTGAGAAGGAGAAAGAACACAAGGGACAGAGAGAGGGGGTCAGAAGAGGGGAAAAAAAGAAAGAAAAATGAAAGAACAGCATTAAGTCAGATCAGTACAGCCAATAAACAGAAGGGGAAAAAAAGTACATTATCCCAACCCTGGATGAGATTTAAAACAAAAGATACAGATCTTCAGTTTCCTGCAGTTTTCCCTGTGTAAATTATTGGTATTCGAAAAATCACTAATACCCACTCATCCCATTATCCATCACTCATACTAACAAACATTGTAAGTCAACCTCCTAACAACTTCCAAAGCATGATCCTTTGACACCCTCCACCCCACACAGACGGGATATCCCTTGACATCCCAAAAAATTCTAATAACTATACAATGCATTTCACACAATGGTTAGATATTCTAAGGCTCCCAAATAAGGTTGCCTTGCAACCCTGTAATACGTGGAAACAGGATTTTGTTAAAATTAAAATCCCAATACCTGTGTGAATACAGAGAAGATGTTTGCAGCTCCAGTGTGTGCAGAGCTTCTGTCAAATAACACTTCTGCTGCCAGCCCCAATATAGCCTCAGGTCGGATTACTCCAGCCCTAGTAAGGCACTACAAGGCTGGGTGCAGTGTATCCCCCCTTCCATAATACGCTGATAAGCATGTTCAGAGAAGGGGGCAGGAGACACACTGCTTCCAATTACAGTACAACTCCTACAGTAAACAAGGAGGCTTCCAACATTATTCCCAGGCAGCTGCTGAACCCCAAAGATCAACTGCCCCTGCTCTCACAGAACGGCGGGGCAGGATGAGACAGATATCAGATGCATGATGAGCTCATTATCTTACATGGATGTAAATGTATGTTACCCCCCCAGTGATAAGGTGCCAAAACAAATGCAGTGTTTAGGCTAAGCTTTCCCACCCCATGGTCCAAACAGAGGCGAAGACTTCAAAATATAGTTTACAGAGATAAACATACAGCAAAATATCTTGTTATATTCAAAAAGACTCTGGAGGCTTTTAGAAATCAGAAAGTTTTCAGGGAGCTCCGGCAGGCAAGAATTATTTAGCATGTATTGAGACAGTTAGTTGTACATTCAGCACAATTAATGATCCTTGACAACTGGTTTTAAAGCCAGCTTAAAATAAAACGTTGACAAAATAGTATCTACTGAAGTTTAGTTAACAATTCACATTCCAAAAGGGATGGATTATGACTAGTGGTAGATATAATATCATAATTCCACAAAGTGGTAACACTTCCATATTACCCTAACACCGGAAAGCTATGCATTGACTCTCATTTGACCATTCAAAACGTTCTGCTCTTCAATTCTTCTCAAACTACTATTTTGTTTGCAATAGCATAATTCTAACGACATAAATGAGTAACTTCTTTTGCCACACAGAGGTCTGTGTCTATCTGAAATGTTTTTAGAGCGGTGATATTTTTGCGAGGCATACCCACAGTTATGTAAATATGGTTACGGCTCCTGATAAACATGTATCATGTTTGCAGGGAAGATGCCCAGCCTCCGACCCACTCCACCCCGCTATCCGAGAAGTGTTCAGGATGGACTATGGCAGGTTAATGCTCACAGCCAAGAGATTGCGTAATAAATTTCCTCTGGCTTTATAACAAGAGTGTGAGAATCCTACGCCATGTTCAACCTCCCACCTAGACTACAACACAGCTCAGTCTGATGAGGGAACAGCACCACCAGGCGGTAAAAAAAGAAAATACTCTATTTTCCACTTCTATTTTATACTTGGATGACGATAAAAGGAATTGCTATTCATTTTGATTAAAAAAAAAAAAATGCGTGACTTGTGGTCTAAGGACTTGTTCTACGAAAGACAAAAGGCCCTACAGTAACAGTACCAACAGATTTGTGGATCTGAAATTCAAATGGTATTTTATTCAAGATGGCATTATAATGTTTCCATTCATTTAAATCAATGACCTGGTACATGATTAAAGTCAAACATCGCAAAAGGTATCCCACAGAGCTCTGATTTGATTAAATTATAAAACCTACAGCTTCTATGGCTGATTTCCCTGATGTGATCTGGAATTTTAGTTTTAACACAGATACGTTGTTCTGTAAGCCCAGAATTAAAGGAATTCCCGGCGAGCTGGATTCACAGAACATTTCACCAAGTCCTTTTTATAGGTAATGTAATATTATGGAACTACAGGAGTCATTATTCAAAAGGGACCAAGTGAGGATGTCCAAGACTGTTTCTCAAGAGCCACACTATAAGGGGTTATAAAATTAACAACCATCTCATTATGAGACACAAAAAAGGATATTGCCATATTGGTTACCAGACCAATAGCCATAGTGATTATGAAAAAGATGATAGATTATTGGCCAAACGTGGGAGTTTTCAGGACAGTTGAACATTTCAACTTCTTGTCAGCACTATGCATTATGAAGAGTCAACCCCAGTAAGCTACTCCTGCTAGTAAAGCTTTGCTGGCCCTGTAAAATGCATAGATAAATCAGTGAAAGTTCTTCAAAATCACCTTACTGACTTTGCTATGCATCGTGAAGAGTCAGCTAAGCCTTTTTTCACTGGAACAACTTGCCAGGGATGGACCTCATAAATGGATGGTGAAGTTGATGAATTAAAACCTCAACACTCCTGTAAACTCTCCTTACGTGAAAAATCACCATAAAGTTTTACTGTATAATACATCAAGGGGCCTTTGTGTTACTGAAGGTTCGTTTGACACCATGGGGGTTATGTATAAACCATCATCATCTCAAAAAAATTACAAAAGTATTTTGTTACTGTGACAATTTATAAAGCATCTTGCGAGAGAACTGTCTTGTTTGAGACAAATGTTCCAAACATTAGGCCTGTGAATGAAAAGGAATGAAAATATAAATACACTGGTATTGCATCCTCTACTTCCTAAGTCACGGTATTGCATCCATGTGTATAAAGGCTGTATAAATTCCATTTATACTTGCCATTTTGCCAGAAGCTCAATTTTAGGCATTGTGCCTATTCTAACCTTGTTTTTGCATATCGCCCACTTCAGACATCTTTATACATTTTATTCTGTGAATAAAAGGCATCACAAACATTTTAATACTTCACTACACTAATAGAAATCCTAAAACCCTAATAGAAGATCGTTGAAGAGCCCAAACCTTATCGAGACTGATTTAAAAATGGTTTACCCACTATCTGTCACCAGTGAATTGGCCCTAAACAAATATACTTAATGATCCTCTTCTGGTAGACCAGACAAATCCCCTTTTTAAGAGGAGTCAAGAGGTTTTCTTAAAAGTCATTAAATAGCTAGGGAAAAAACAGTTTAAAAACAAAACACTTGGTCTCCTGCCCAGGACAGACATTTGCACAGATTTGTGTAACATAAAAATACAGAATCGGACGGCACAGTACGATTAATTGGCCCAACCAATCTGTCTGTTTTACTCTTCCGCTTTATAGTCTTAAGCCAGCATTGTGATGAATGGGAGAGATGAATCTTGACAGATTCTCGGAAAGCAATGTGTTCTTAAATGGGATTAACCACAGAGGGTGGATAATTACCAGATTTGCAAAGTATACTCCATATACTCAACACTGCACACAAGCCAGTCATGGGACTGTTTATTCCACTATAATACGAATGCAACTAAATGTCCCCAAAAAAACCTAAAAAAAAACCCTATAGAACCTTGCAGGTTCTGCACTGTGCAGTGTCTATGTCATCGGTATACAGAGCTCCATTCTTTTAATGAGGAGCCATGTAAACAGTGGACGCTTCTATTTTTTTTAAATTGTTGCTACGACTTATTTCCCATCAAATAGGTTATATGCATGATTTCAATTAAAGTCCAAAAGACTTCGTCCATGATAAACATGTTGAGTTCTAATTTATTTAGCAGGTGGTATATAATTAGCACTCTCTTCTAGCTAAATAGCATTTCTGGGTTTAAAATGCATGAATTCAATCCACTCAAGAAAAAAGAAAAAAAAAAAACACATACTGTCAAGGAGCTCTTCATAGCAAGTTCTGTGTGGTTTTGAATGATTTGAACACCACAAAGAAATTAGGAGTTAATAGAAGTTGCAAAAAGTGTGACATAAATAGCCCCATCTGCATGTGGGCGTGTAAAACATATCCAGATAACAAATCTAGATATCTAGAACACGGCACTCCACCCCACCCCATAAAATCCAAGAACAAAATACATAATTCTCCATGATTTATCTTCTTGCCTCTATGTGGCCAATAAAAAACAACAGTACCGAGGTTATGCATAAAAGTGTTTCTGGTGAAAAGTGGTCTTGATGTCATAGGAGCCAATGTAATGGTCAATCATGAAACAGTAGGAATATACCACTGGTTGCTATGGCTATAACACCACTTTTCAAACTTTTTTTCTTATGCATAACTCCTACACTTTCTACAAATGCCATTCACATACCCGTTCTGCTGCTGGGCTCTGGGTGTTGGATTGTTGTTATAAGACGATGGTGGGGGGTTGTATGTCACTGGCTTGGTGACTTGAGCTGGCCAAGTGTTGTCTGGGGGTTGTGTGCTGGCACCAAACGGCAGGGCAGTTTTGTTCAGAGAGGTGCTTGGTGCAAAGTTATACTTCACTCCTTGGGACTCAGAAGCAAGCACACCCTTTGGGAGAAGAGCACAGGGGTACAAACCAGGCATCATGCAGCCATATGGAGCAACTGTGTAACCAATCAACCTTCCTACATACACACATACATTCTTGTTAAAATTATCTTCTAGCTGGTTAAAGTTACTTCGGGGGTTATGTAAACAAAGTGATTCTGATGCAAAGTTCAAAAAGTGGTTTTATCAACATAGAAACCAATGTTACGATAAGATGGCATTGGTGATAAGACCGCTTACAAATATGATTATGGGCTTAAGCTTTAAAGGCGTCTTACCATTATAGAAATCAAAGGAATGGTGCAAGAAGCAAGGGCCATACAATTTATTAGTAGACTTTGCATCAAAACCAAGTTTCATACATAACCCCCTATATATTTATTTATAAAAACAATAGAACATCAGGGATGCATGTAAGGTTACCACACAGGAAGAAAAGCACACACATGCACAGATCACACAAACTAAATACACACATTGACCAAAAAGTCACATTTATAGAAGAAACAGAAACAGGGGCTACACAGAGACATGGCCTTTTAAATGGACACAGAATTACGTTAATGTTCAGAACAGAACTAAAGCAAAAAGTGTAGCACTGAAAATGTAACAAGGTCAAAAGTTTGTTAGCCAACGAGATTGGAATCACACCACGACGTTTTCAGAGCATCAATTTGGAAAAAACTCAGAAAAATCAAGAAGAAATAGCATCCTCGGTTTATTCAGCAGACAGCATGCAGCCCAATACCATGGAAGACGCGGGACGGGGCGTGCTGGAGTCCCGGGAAGCCCAGAGATTTGGTGCCAGGGTAGCCGAAGCCAGAGGATTAAAAATGTGAGGGGGAAGCCTTGGTTTGATACTGCTTGTAAGGTGACAGGTGAGATAAATATAGCGGACAGTATGAAAACCCACTCAAATGACGAAAGCAAAGACTGATGGAGATATCAGAGGTATAAAAATTATCTAACACAGTGAAATATCCCAATACTATCTGAAGGAATCCTAGGCTATCACACAGCCAACTCCCCATTCATTCAAGTTTGGTGGTAGAAATCTCTATATATTTACCTTTGGCTGGTTACTCAGACCATGTGAGAATCTGTAAGAAAAGAATGCATGTGTTTTAGTCCCAGATAGTGTATCGACATGCCAGTAACATTACAGAGCAAATATGGCGGGCAGTGTATTTGCATTTAACGTTATCCATCAGCCATAGGTACCATCAATGTCCTCCAAGTGCATTATTACCAACCTTTCAGCCTAGTAGACAAAAATATCCAAGCACAAGATTGCCTAAAATTATTGTTTTATATAGCGCCATCCAAGTGGAAATATGCATTATTACCAACCTTTCAGCCTAGTAGACAAAAATATCCAAGCACAAGATTGCCTAAATTATTGTTTTATATAGCGCCATCATATTCCAAAGCGCTGTGCAATGGGTAGGCAGCACATAAGTAGTATATGACATAATTTGACTTACAGATGAGGAGGGCCCTGTTCAAACGAGTTTACATTCTAGTGGGTGTTACGGTGGACTACACAATACGTAAATAAAAAGCTGCCATCTTACCTGCTCAGGGCAAGGCTCAGTTTGTTGCTGCAGGCCCGGATCCTGTTTTGGGCCTCAATATGGGTCAAGGTTGAGGTGCTTTCCCCCTCAATCTGCAGCAGCCAGTCACCCACCTTCACCCCAGCCACCTCGGCCTTTCCAGCTGGCGTGAGCTACAACACAGAGAAGGTTAAAAAGTTACTCCGACCATCCCACTAAGACAGGTGCTGCCATTATCGATGGCAATGCCATCTTCTACAGAGACTGGCACAACCTGGGGCAAGCCCACCTAAAACACATTAGTATCTCGTCGGACATGTATCATTTTTTATTTTTTTTTCGGGTTCATTACACGTCTGTGATGTGAACAAACTTAGAATACTATATATCTCATTACCGGTGTCTCTAAAGCTGCTGTCCAATGTAGATAAATAATCGGTGTGCTGTGGTTGGTGACATTAGGGTTTCCTTGCACTTCTCAACAAAACCCAGGCGCCTAAGAGCTGTATCCTTGCGCCTAGGATCTCACCTGCTGGACACACAAAGCAGCTCTAAAAAAGGGGCTGTTCTTGTGCCCAGGAGCCAACTTCTCCTTCCTATGTGGGTTCATGTGATGTGACCTCATGCAATGCTCCAGCAGTAACATGGCAGCTCCTGCATGCGCAGCAAAACTGTCGAGTCCTGTCATACAACAGCTGTAACATTATACTGTATTTCACAAGTCATCCCTTCGCAGGGAATGCGTGGGGGGAATGTGGCCAAAGACAAAGTTATATATAAATCCTTCATACTGTCAAGAAAAGTGTAGATTGTTTCAGAAACTGGTTGTCTAAGCTGCTAGAATATATATTTTAAACATTTTCACTATTTACCAGAAATATTAATTTAAAAAGAAAGAAAACTGGTAAACATCCATATTGGATTTTACGCTTGTAACGGTGCAGACCACAGTCATTACAGCAAGCAAATTAGCAGAAACTTATCAATGACACAAATGTTCTGTAGTCTCATAGGACAGTTTAATGTATTTGGTGCCTGCTAAGAATAAGCGGTAGAGAGAGAATATAGTTTAACCTCTGAAGCATTCATTTAGCTCTTAAATTAGATTTCAAGGGCTGTGTAATGCGTCCACTGGCTTACCGGCCACCGCGGGCAGTCTAACACACAAATATCGTTCTGGGAAAAGTAAGGGTTAAATATAATTCCGCATTATTCTCCATGAAGAGGTCTCACCAGTTTCCCAAAAGTAATATAAACAGCAAGTGCTCCCTATGAAACATGACAACCGTATGGATACCTCCCAAAATATCATACGGCCAGAGGCGGTGTGGTTAGAGGCACGGCAGGGGTTTATCAAGACTTTTTTGTGAGTCTGTGACCTATCGGTAGCTATTTATATGTCAGAGTAAAACGTTTAGAAGAACAAGATATGTTATTTACACAACTTTCTGCTCTTCCTATACAACTGTATTTTCTGCAGTTTATATACATATTGTGAATTGCAGAACACTGTGATACATTCATACCCAATAAACGTTCTTTATATAAACATAAACATGTAGACTGTTTGTAGTCTGAGGAAGGATACCATTTCTCTTTTTAGTCTTGAAATGACTTCAGGCAGGCTCAATGTATCCTTGAGCGAAAGCAGAGCCCAAAGGCAATTAGTATTTTGCTACTGTCTGTATTACGTGTGACTGAGACATGCTTTCACCTATCAGGCTCTCAAAGAGTTAAAATTCAATGTATTCTGCGCAGGAATGCAGACAGAACATATGACAGATCTAACGGAGCCCCCTAGTCCCCCGAGAGAGAAACACGAACCCGTTCTAGTGTCTGTGCCTCACGCACAGAGAAAGAGCTGTATTTATAACTCCGAATTGCACAACCTCAGCACTTCTGGAAAACATCCTCATGACAGCATGAGAAGACCCTCATCACCTGTTTCCTTTATTCACAGAATGGAAAATAAGTGACCTTAGCCTCACAGACTAGGACCAGTCCGCGGTCAATGGGATAAACCAGCAATAATCCAACAGATTAATTCTCAATTACAAAACAAATGAAGATTGATCCAAGTGTAACTAATGGTGTATTAATATTTATGGTTGTGTATATATATATATATATATATATATATATATAATCATGCATACATACACACGCGCACACAACCACTGAAAGGATTTTAAAAATGAACCATTTAACAGGAATTCACCCTCTTCCGTGGCGCCATTTATGTAAGGTGAACCTATAGGATGTAACATTTACCTCTGTCTGAATTTACTGATATTTTGATACTCCCAAAAAGAAAAACAGACTCTTTTCTGATTCCACAACATATTAGAGACATTTCTCTCCGAGATGCAATATCTATACATATGACAGCAATTTCTCCACAGGCCTCTGCCAAGAAGAAAGCCTCAGGGTTAAAGTGACTGGCCGCGTTAGTGTAAATATGAAGGTTGACTCTGCATGATATCACACAGACACACACAATCTTTTCGTTTCGGAACACTGTAGTCAAAATAGGGAGGGCATGAAGGCAACCGGACAGAAAGGTTACAAAATGCGTTTCCAATTAGTAAGTAAAGGAAACCAATGCTTTTGGAATCTTGAGCCAGAATGAAGTCATCATTTTGAGGGGGGAATGTTGACTCTAAATCAGTGGTATGTGACCCAAAACATGTCCTGAGGCTCCTGGAGCCCTTAAACTGCTGATTGTGTGGCTAAAACCGAATGCTAATTCACAGTTTTTTCAAGTTGCAAGTTGAAACCAGACAACTTAAACTTCACTGGTTACAATAGACTCCAAAGTCTACTTAGAACTCACTAGGAACAAGTTTAACATTGAAGCTACCTGAGATGAGGTGGTCTCCTGCCAAGCACATGACAGGCTTGCCTTGGTTAATAACTGCTGTATTTTCATCAGATATGTATCGACTCAGGATTTAGTCATTGGACATTCTGATACCATATCATGTAAAAAACAACAAAAAAAAACCCCCACAAAAGCAGTCATCGTGGTCATGGTCCATAAAAGGATGTCTAGACTTTACAGAAAGAACATATATGAATTCTGGTTTCCGATAAAGCTGATACTAGAACATAATAACCAAACAAAGCTTCCTCCAAACATAACAATTCAATATTAGTACAAAAAAGTTATACTGGAAAGAGTTAGAGAAGCTGCAATTCTGTCAGGCTCTAAATCAGACCGATAACATCACATCCTTCCAGAAGTCCAAGGCCACATAGCTCATCAGACCCCAGTACATTCCTTTCCAATGAAAACATTAACCCACTTCATGCTTGTGCTAGAGCAATGAATTCAATCATGTTATGGATCCACAGACACTGGGGGTAATCTGTTATTCTTAGATTAGGTTCACGTACACCCAATGCCTTGACGCAACCCCCTGCATCCCTTGACTGCAACACATTGATTGGTTCACAGCAGTTCTATGTATAGGTCATGAAATTCAACCTAGGACATCAACAAGACGTTCAAATCAATCAAGTCTCCCTGCTAAGCACGAGAACACGGCTACGTTCCCCTTAAACAAAAATTGCCATAAATTAGACAGTTTATGAAACGGTTGATTTGTGTACTTATTATATCACAATATCTAGAAGGACTCACACGTTGAAACTAGAGAAGTGCATTAGAAACAGGTTTCTTCCTTGTACACAGACACACTTTGGAATACCGGTGCACGTTCCAAGTACATGACTTTACGGAGTTGAGCAAGGGCTGAATGGAGTAGGTGGCGTTACATCCAACCCCCACGTCTGGAAAACAGTCAATGATTTTGCTTATGAAATATATCTGGAAATACACAGTCAGGTTGTTATGAAATCAACTTCCGAAACACGCAAGCCTTTGAAACAGGTTTACGCACCACTCTCAGAAAATATCTCTGCTAAACATTCTGAACGCAAATCGGGTAGATAAAAGTCTGGCACATTGATTTGCCAAGAATATGGCAAAGGCCATGCAGGTTTTTCAAGAGTAAAAACATGTAAAAGAAAATTGCTAGCTGATGACGCTGTTGATACTGCTCTTGAATTTAAATTCACAAACCATCATAAATCTGTTTTTATGGGGCTGCACTATTTGAAGCCATTCATCTTTTTAGCTAATAAAGGGATAGTCCCCAATGGCTCAGTAGCTCATCACTCAGGGTAAATAAGCAAGTATGAATGTTATATTATCATCATTTACAATTATACCAGTATATATTGCTAAATAATAAATAAAAATAATAAATCTATTTCCCTGTGGTCACGATAAGGGCTGTGCACAAAATGTAGAGTTTCAGATGTATGACGATAAAACTACAATTCCCACGATCCCTGCACAACTTTTGAAGTAGTCTAGAATCATGGGAGTTGTAATTGAAGAGGAGCTGGAGGTCGGCCAGCACGGCTTTATGCATTTTCTTTATTTTTGAATAGATAATAGAGTTCCTGGACTCGAACGCAGAGAACCCATCTGCTTAGTACCGCAGGCAGGGTCTTCTGAATGAAAAGGTCTAGCTGGACAAATGACCTTCCACGTACCTCCAATCAATTCTAGCGAGAGTGTGTTAATTAAAGTCACAGAGGAAGCCTGGAGGACAGATGCAATGTGACTTTAAAGTGTGATTTTCAAGTATGCCGTGAGTGGGTGGTGGGGAAAAGAACATACTGTGCGCACTCGCTTTCTGTATTGTAGCTATTCTTAGACACAGTGTTGCTCGTACACTGCTGGTGCTTGAATCATTAAGTTTGCTTCCATGCAAAAAAAAAAAAAAAATTTTGAGGTCCCTGTTTGTTTATAAATCACCCACCCTTGCTAAAAAAAAACGCTTTAAATAAAACAATTACATAGACACACAAAGAGAAAATGAGCCTAAATGTCGGTTTTCTGAGATCGCACCAAGGTGTACGAGTGGGTCCTACATGCTTATTTTCATGGTAAGTCATAATATGCTTTTGCTTTACAGAAGATCCAAATAAGATGAACTATATACATGGTTTCAAGTTTATAATCTTTAAAACGCCCCTCATTTATTTTTTTCTATGTGCAGAGTGTACAGAAACGGCACAGCAAGTTTATCTGAATCCTCATCGTTCAGACAAATTGTTTTAGAAATTGACGGCAGATGCTTGTGAAATTCACACCGCAAGCAATTTAGAAACACACTGGCAATTCTGAGTTAAGCTCACTGGGGACACCGCTTAAAGAGAGCCTGATCTGCTTACCATCATGAATTCAACAACACCTTCATAGTAGCGACGAACCATTTGGCCCATCTACTCTGCATTTTTCCTGACATAATTTAATCAGCTCTCGGACTCGTCTTAGATGGGCTTGATGCCCATGCATGTTCAAATTCCCTCTACCACCTAAATCTATACCTAAATCCCTGACCTATTTGTGTATTATATATATATATATATATATATATATATATATATACACACACACACATACAGAGCTATTTAAGTCCAGCGTCATAGCCTTTTAAAAAAAAAATAAAAAAAAAATTGTCTCTTAGTCACCCCGAAGCTGTGTCAGTGACCCCCCGATAAGCACTTCATTGCAGGCTTATAATCATCCACTGAGCCCCCATTGCCCACCATCTAATTTCTGATCCTGGTGACGCAAGGCAGATGCAGATCTAAAACAAGGTCCTCCTACCTCCCAGGCCGCCGCCGCTGTCAAACCTGGGCGGAGGTGGAAGGAACGAACGAAAAAGGTCTCCTGGCAACAGCCCCCAATTCACATTAGCTGTGCCCTTGTCGGCAGAGCGCGAGAATAGCTGGTCTTATAATAGCTCCGCTTAAAACGGCAACCTGTTGTGCTATTGGCAACCAAGCCTGAGTAAGAACAATAACCCAGCTCCGGGGACATCTGCAATTACTTCTTTTATTTATTGATTTATGTAGCGCCATCGTATTCCGCAGTTCTATACAAACAGGACGTTAGAATTGAATCGCATAACAATTTGGGCTCGTTTGCTAGGTCACTAAATGCCCCACTGTATGTAAGCTGCAACAAATAATGAAATTGCTAAAAAAATAATAAAAATTGAAATAAACTAATAAAAATTTAAGATATTGTTATCTCAAGCTTAGAGCACTTTCTTTTAGATTTTAAGGGGCAGTCACGTATTTTTTTTTTTATTTGGACCAACTGATTCAGAACGGCTTTACAGGAGGTTTTACCCAAAGATGACCCCTTAGGTTGAATGGGCAGATATGGTCACTATGATATAACCTTGTGGTGAGTTTTTAAGGGGTTAAGATATACTTTGTCATTAAATATTAATAATAATTAAAAAGAAAAAAGGAGTTCAGAATGTTTGCTGGGTAGGAGTATCACATGATTCACAATAATGCGCATATAAAGCAGCAGAAGATGTAGTTCTGCACTGAATTCCATACATAAACCCATTGTTCTGCTTTAAATCATCTTACACATACCTATAGCAATACTATATTGAACCCTACAGTTAAGAAGTTCCCATTGCCGTCACTAGAGTACACCGCACCTCTTCTGCATCCACCTATCCTGGAAACCATGTATGACGTAAGCCTTTAGAACTGAACTGATTGCAGAGATGATGTTACAACATGCTGTAACTCCTATAAATATTTAATCCATGTTCTCGGTTCTTCTTTGTTCCTGTTTGGAGTTACATCACCCTCCAGTTGTTGCAAGCAAGCCTTCTCACTACTTAGCACCTAACTGCGAGAAGCCAACGGCTCTGCCAAGCAATGTGTGAAAATGGTTTCTACATTCTTCCTTGTGACAGTCGTGATACAAGCTAGGGTCCTGCTCAGTTTTATTTTTCAGATCGATAGATTACAATTTGTCTGACAGAGGCCAGTTCAAATGGGCCAAACACTTTAAGCCATTCGTTGATGATGGTAGAATTATGGCCACATTTGAACACAGTGGTGCTCAAATGTGGTGCCTTTTTTTGATTGGCCGATGTGATTCTTGGTTTGGATTTGCCCTTATTTGATATGAGCCTCCATACAGTCCAAAAACTGATATTTGCTAATACAATAATTCATACTGAAAGAAGTGGGGCAGAATTGTCATATCTATCAAGGTAATTATATCCAGGAGACACTAGCACACATCATTCATCAACCTTCTCCCTCAGAGCCGACATTGCTTGGCTACAATGGGTATTTTTTTGATATTTATAACAATCTTCAAATAGGTTATATAGGTAACCAGCTGGTCATGGTGGATTCCATAAAGACCTAGCATACCCATACCACCATATATTCAAGGCCCACACTGCTTGAAGAAAAAAAAAACAAAAAAGCTACCAACCAGCTTATGATTTGGGGCCTAGACTGCCTTTTCCAGTAACAATGACATGTAAGTTGAACCGTTTGGTTTTTCCAGAAAAGGTGGCTATGTAGCAGATTAATATTGTAAGCTACCCAGCTTCTGAGTAATGTCTAGAACATTGTCCAAGCATGCTCCTCATCGACTGCGAGTGCCTTGGGCAGAGCCTCCAAAACACAATTGAGACTCTTGAACTTTGCGCCAACACCATATTGGTTTGGAGCATTTATTAAAATAATCCTATCAACCTAAATCAACAAATCAAAATTCATAATATTCATATAAATTGCATCGGAGTAAAAAAAACATATATAAGAAAAGCCTCTTTCATTTCCAAGCTAATTTGGCATAAGATTTAAGCTAGTGCTAAATTAATCTGTCATGTGTAATCATATATACGGTTGAAAGGTATGAAGACACAATGTGCACATTACCCTACTAAATCATTTTAGCTAAACCTGTCTGGCAGACAAAGGTGCTGACAGACAGCCAGGATGACGTCTTCACGGCTAGATTCCCTTTGTCTAGAACAGAGGAACAGTCATTGCTAAAACAAAACAAAACAAAAAAAAAAACATTTACTGCAGGGGTGTCTGCATTCTTATATAGACAGTCAGAGGAGTTTTGATTGCCTTCAACATAAGTCAAGTTCTTTGTGGACAGATAAAAACAGAGGTTGGATTTAATTAAAAAAAAAATAATTCAGAGCGTTTTTATTTTAAACAATCAAAGGACCTTTAATTACATGCAACTTAAATCAAGTTTACTCTAAATAGATAAAAGAACGATCACTTTAATTTGCTTTTTCCTCCCGAAAAGGGATTTTCTTAATTTAATAAAAATGTAAAAATATGTTTAATTTACTATAGAAAGTTATTTAAAAAAAAAAAAAAAAACCAAGGCTGTTAAGATATAGCTACTGTCACTTCTTCGCTACCACTTTTGTGACCATGTGGCGTCATAGGAAGGAGAAGGATTAATTTGGCTGCTCATATTTTAAGCAGTTTAATTTCAGTTAAGGATACTTCTCACAAGGATAGAATTGTACACTATAATTAACCTGCTCTGTACGCATAAGTTTTGATTCTGCACGATTTTACATTCAGCTTTAGGAAAGAGCTGGAAAAACCGGGAAGATCAGGAGTTACTGGCCCCCTCCTATCCAGTTTTAGGAACCGCAAGTGGGACATTGCATCACCTGCAAAACCGGAGACGTCGTTCTCCCACAGTGGAACGAAGTGAAACATAGTGGGTGCTCTGTATCAAAAGCGGTTCTTGTTTTAGAGTCTACATCTCTCAGAATTAAGGCAACCCAATGACTGTAGTGGTTGTAATTCCCATCATGGACTTTTACTGAATACATCACCCCTATAAAAATGTCTAATTTTTCCCAGGGAGTAGACCATCAGCATATATTTAAGTTTTCCAGTGAGCTAATATGTATAATGTATTTTTCATTACAACACACATCAAAGGATTTTTATTGGTGGGGCAGGTTTGTATGAATGAGTTAATGCTAATTGTGAGGTATTGTTAATATAAAGTAGCTGCAGCCACTTAATTGCCTGCTTTCTTATAAGTTAATGTCACTCCATTCTGTGAGCTCACAAGATGTCGCTGTCTCCTTTCTAATCTCCTGCCTGTAAAAAAGAAACCCAGTCATCTAAATGATGTGTTAACCTCTTCAGTTGGTTTTGTTTCCAATCGAATTGATTAAGTCACTTGGGAGCCAAAGAATACTCCTAAATATGAAGGCAGGTTTCACTTTAATATTCCTCGTGTGTAGCCAATGAAACCAATGGAATTGTGAGTCAGCTGGTTACTCCACACTCTAGAAGGTCAATTCTTAATGTATTTCAAGTGATTCTGCTACAGTGTCTCTATTGATCTGGTGGCTAATTGGGGAAAGAGACCCACATCTTAAGCTTTTCCGGTCAAATATTTGAATGCCACCATTTACAAAAAGTGCACATTATAGCTGTATGACTTCCTACATAGCAGTCTCTGCTAAATCTAAACAACCCTAGGTATAATCTGATGCACCTCGAGAGGAACGCATACCACAGTTTGGGCAACCCTGCTTTACAATGTTAACTGAACATAACACTTTAAGACTTACAAAGCTTGTTTTAGCGACATGCAGACATGCAGTGTTGCCATTAGTTCAACAGGTTCTGACATGATCCTAACAATGAGATACACTAGAAGCAAGGAGAGCACTTATGCTTAATAATTAGAAAGAAAAGAATCATTCTTAACAGTGTGAAAACAACTCTGTCTCAGGTTATTGGTTGTGTTTCTGGGTAGTTTATTTTTTTATGGCAACCTGTGTCTGCACTCTCGACAAACCTTTCTTCGGGTTCTCTCCGTGTGGGGTGGTAGAGGTCCTCTTTTCAGTTGGTGTAGTGGTGGTCCACCCTGTTGCCTTTCAATCACATTGTGAATAGCCCCTAATTTATCAGCAGTCAATATCAGATATGGGCAGATTTGGATGGGGAGGTCTACAGATCCCTATTGCCTTTTCCCCACAGAGACCAGTTAGCAAGAGGTCTTTGATCTCACCAACAGGCCCTGCAGCAGGTACACATCCCAAGAGGTGCATCTAGTACGACACATATTGGTACCCCTTGCCATTTATCAGCAAAGATGACCCATATGGTGGGACCAGCCATTCATGCAGGCCAGAGAATAACACGGTTAGAATCGTAGTTCAGGTATTCACTACGGAGCACTCGGGGAGAAATCATCTCATATTTTGTAGTGGAAATTCCCCACTATGAACAAATTGGAAACTCTTTGGCAATTCTGAGTCAAGCTCATTGCGGACTCAACTTGAAGAGAGTCAGATCTGCTTACTATAGCGAATTCAACAAGACCTTCATAGTAGAGATGAGAGGGTTCAGGGTTGCAACAAGTTCGGGCTTCACTAAATCTTGGCAAGTAGCTAATATACCTGGAAGTGGTTAGTAGAGCTTTTCTTTTTATTTATATGCTGGGGGGAAATCTTACTTCATTTAAAAGTACGGTTATACTGCTCATAACTGTATGACTTTGGGTTTCTTACCTTGTAATTAACACCAAATATAACTTATCACCTATTATAACCAAATAGTCTACAAGGAAAAATTGGTGTTCACAAAGAAGAAGTTTAAATATAATGTTCTACTATTTTATTTAAAAAATCCCTCAAAACATTTCTCGACAGATATCTGTGTATTTAGAGAGAAGAGTCCTAAACTTTTAAGGCAATTAAAAGTGCTTACTGTTTGGAGAAGCTGCAGCCCCAGAGGTAAAGCAAATCAATATTCCCGGCAGTTTTGGCTGCATGAAGCAGCCAACCACTGGGAGGAAAGCTCTCCCTTTGATATCAATGGGAGCCAATTCTGCACAGAGTATCTTGAAACTCACATTATTACAATTCATTTTGTGTTCCTGCGTTAGCCTATGTATTTAATGATAGACAAGGGGCATAAGTCATTGAAAGACATCATAGTACATTGCCATAAACCAATGCAGAACACAGAATGTCACTCGTGTCACCAAAAATAAATAAAAACATATACATACACACTTTCTATATATTATTTTATATAGCGCCATCATATTCTGCAGTGCTGTACAAAGCGTCAAAAAGGATATAAGTAGTATGACATAGTTTGGACTTAACAAGAGGTGAAGAGGGCCCAGCCCCCACCTCCAGATCTAGAAGAAGGTGGGGGTATGTTACACACGAGGTGAAAGTGCAAATGTTTGAGGTGGACCAGCCACAAAATTGTGTCCCAGTGTACACGTCGCTTATAAAAATACACAAATCCCATATTACTGACATTCCATAGAAAGTGGTTTCCAGAGCTAAGCCATCTCCCATCATCTACATGACTTTTCTTTAGGATTTGATCTTTGGGATTGGGGATCTACTAGACGTGCCTCCAGCTTGTATTTGTAAGAAAAAAAAGAAACGGTGGCTGGAAGACAATGTTAGTATAAAACACTCTGCTTGGCTCTGTCCCTTTCAGCTTGATGGCTCATTAACTTGTCTTGTAGGCTAGTGTCTCACTGGCAGGGTACGGTCGATACCTGGACTCCCCTATTAGGGGAAAATACACTGAGTGCCGGCAAATCGCTGTCCCACTGCCAAAGCCAGTTCTTGCATTCTCAGTGAAACAACGCTTGTTTAACTGAATAAACAGTATACAAACACAATCCCTTAGGAAAACACACACGTTATTGCCCCTTTAAAAGGCTCCCTCCAGACAAAACCGAGTGCTTTACCATATTAAGAGATCTCCCATTCCAACGTCTCCTGAAAAGGTATAAGCGTATAAAACAAGACAGACATTTACAAGGGTTACTCTCCTGATATGTTTGGAAGCGTTTCATGCCGAAACCCATCCTTTGCTTCATATGCCCAAACTGCGAATGGGGAAATATCACATGACTGAAAAACCGGCCACAGACTGGACATTCAAATATTTTTTCTAGAGCTACCCATTTTTATAAAAAAATATATTTATATTAAAAAAAAATGCAGAGTGGGAGTGACCGCAGAGCACATTTAAAGCCCTAATATTTGCTTTAGTCATAATTTTCTTTTATTGCGTATCACGCCTGTTTCTTTCTCGGGAAGTCTGGCAGGCCAATAAACTTTTAATTTTATAGCAAACATAGTAAACAGATGTTACTGATTATTTACAAACACGCATGATATGTTTCATTCTTTATGTTGTCATTGTTTCAGTCTTATGTAATTATACGATTTTAAAGTAGATACTTATATTGTGGCTTTTTCTTTTCTTGCCTAGTAAATATTTCACAAAAAAGTGACAACCTTCACAGACCCAGTGATCACTTTTCTTTCAAGAAGATAACCATAGAACTAGTAAACATTCCCCTTACTATCTGTATGATATAGTAGTTGACTTTGCTCCTCCAGGTAAGCAAACTGATTGACTGGAATCAATGAATGATCTTCTGTCCAGAATGTATGCATGTAAATGAATTAACTAGACAGTCCTGTGTCAAGGTAGCATGCAGACTAAACCTCTCAAGCATTGTGATGATAAATGCTTGCTTTGTTGTGTATAAGCAGCCTACTGACGTGCATGTTATTTATGTTTCAATGTTCTCAGCTGTACAGAACTAAAAAAAAGACAAACTTCAGTTCACCATCAGAAAATTTCAGGCCATTAACTTGGTTCTTGGTCACCACCCCGTCATGGCACATCATGTTAATGGGCCTTTCATGTAAAGTAAAATAAAAAAAGCCCTTCCCCAGTTCCAGGGATAGGTGAAGTGTCCATACAAGGTCCACCAGTGTCCATACAAGGTCCACAGATCATTAAATTATCCACCACAGACCCCCACTAAAGGTCCACCATGAGTAATGTTGCCAGCTCCCTCCTAGGCTCCAAGTTACAAGGCCCTACCTCAAAAATAATGCATCAGTATTCATGATAGGGATGCAGGGTTAGTGCCCCAGTGTAGGAATGAGTAGCCCCAGGGACCCACCGGATGCTAGGCCCCATACAGTTGTACCGGCTCTACCCCCTTGATGGTTGCCTGTGCAAGGTAGTTTATGAAAATTAAGAATCCAACTTTCTGAAATAAACCCATTTACAATAATCTTTGACCTCAGGTTTCAGACACGAAAAAAAAATGGACTCATTTCATCAAACTGGAGGATTCAAGAGAGTTTAACTCACTGACCTCACTACGCATAATGGAGGGCAGAACCCTGAGATCTTCCTCTGTAAGACGCACAGAGTTTGTCTACAGAATACATCGCTAAATGAATGAGGTGACATTCAAAAACTCATTAAAAGGTATTATGAAGGACCAACTCAGTATTACTTGCGGGAGAAGCTCATCCATGCCAATCATAACACGGAATTGGTCAAGAGAGACGCAATGTAAAACTCGGTTTAGTCAATACGCCCTTACCAGTTTAAGTAATGTTAACCGACTATGATAGAGAAGACCGAGGCTGGATGTGTCACACCATAGCGACATATTATAAAGGCATACCAAGAAGTCAGCCAGAGGCAGAGAATCCTGCTTCTCTAAAGGCCCTTGGGCTATATTCATTACCAGGCCTTAAAATAGCCCCAGGCAGGGCAGGCAGTGCTAGCAAACCCTCGATTTAGGCGAAAATCTAAAACGACTTCAAATTCCAGAATGCTGTGCATTCACAAGTATGTGCAGAAGTAATGGTCCGGAGGTGTGGGGTTGCGCTAAATACTTTCTCACGCCTACAACTCGCAACAACTGCAAGCGCACTTATCTCGTCTGGGCAGAACCTCCCCCGAAACAAACACACACACAAGGGTAGAACTAAACTCTTTGCGTGAAGGGAAATGATTGTCTCAATGTGGCACAGACGCAAAATCAACACGGTTGGGAACAAAAGCCGCCCCACCCAGGGAGGATGGTGTGAAATGAATGTCACATACTAAAGTGCTCAGACCCCCACAGGCTACTCCAAACCCTAAAAATAACCTGCGTGCCATATACGAGGATCATACCTTTCCTTCCACGCTGCCAGTGACCCCACTCCCAGCAGCCATCTGTACAGTAAATTATTAGTTATTGTTTTATATAACTCCATCAAATTCCATAGCGCTGTACAATGGGTGGACAGGACATAACAAGTAGTATGTAATATAACAAACTGACTAACAGAGACAACAGGTGAGGAGAGCCCTGCTCAAACGATTGTACAATCTAGAGGCAACTGAGCACATTTAAAAAAGCATAAAGCAAAAAAGGGGTTAATAATCTGGTGTATAGTGCAGCAGGTTCCAGGGTTCCCTACTGAGAAAACCCTCGTGTTCCAACAACACTGTCGGTGACACACACCATGCAAAGAGTTAAAGATTCTCACCAGCAATACTGTGACACAGGTTCGTTATACAATGAATGAACTGTGACACAGCATGCACACGGGTACATAGTATCACCATACACATCTACAATCCCACTTCTCACTCTTCTCTTAACCGGTCAGTGTTGGTTGTACCTCTGACAGTTAACCAGTTAAAGCCCACAGAAGTGACGGCAATACCCTTTTAATTAATTAAATGCTTGCCCCAAATACCCTGCCAATACCCGTCGTACATTGCATTTTTCTACAGTTACTGTAAAGGAGACAAAACAGACGCCCCCAATGTGACAGGCCACAGAAATATGAACCCCTGCTTCAAAGAATTTCTCTGCTGAAAGGCAACACAGGGCAACAACTACTTTTTTCCACCCTCCAAGTGCTTCTATTAAAGGGAAATGCAGAAACATTTTTAACAAGCGATGGTGCCCAGCAGAAGTGCCCTGAAACCAACGTAAAACTAATCTCAAAGTGTACCATTAACTCTTTTGTGGACCGGGACCATTGCCTGAGAGTAGAATTTTGTCCAGAAAGCGCATTAAAACTGCAGTGTCCTCTAAAGGGTCAATACACAACAGTTCTATTACAGAGCGTTAACCCCTTGTATCCTGTGTACACTACAGTTGCATGGAGACAGTGTACACAGTCTTTCATGACTCGCCATGACCCATCACTAGTCACTCACCCGGGAGATGGAAAGGGGCATGTTAAAATCCTTGCCTCCCTGTAGCCGGAAGCCCCAAGGGGCAGGTCCTTCCAAAGTCACTTTATATTCCTCCATGTCAAGAAACTGCAATCAAGAAAAGAAAATGAATATAAATAATGCAAGAACCAGACCCCAAAACTCCATGCACCCACAACTCCCCCTACACCTCAATCTGTATACCCCAATTAACTCCTTAGATACTCTTTCACTACGGCCCTGAAGGGATTAAAGATAGGAGACAATTGAAGTGTCTAAACTAATCACGGATTAGAGGAAAAGCTACTTGGGAGTATATCCTTTCCTCCGCTCTCCCTTGCTAGGTAGCAGCAGAGGTAGTGCAGAGGGCACAAGGTCACCCACTGGCTGCTGCTGCTGTCGCGGCTCCTAGGGGAGATCCATGCACCCCGGCGGCTCCCCCACAGTCTCACCCAAGGCAGCGGGCGGAAGAGTACAGGCTCCGAGTCCCGCCAGCGCTCCCCGGCTCCCAGGCTATATAAGGAGTGTAAGATGACACCGGGGCCGGGGGATACAGGGAAATGAATCATGCTTGGTTTGGGAGGGACCAGGACTGCAGCGCAGACATTCCCAGCTCCGAACAAGGGGGAGCGCATTCCACAGACGGACGGAGCGAGGTCTCCCCAGCCAATCGGAGAGGGGCCCGGGTCAGTCATGAGATCGGGCATTACGGGGGGAGGAGGTCGGGGTGATCAGCAGCAGCATCCCTGGCGTGTGTCATGGGGAGTTCAGCACCAGGCAACACAACTGGGGAGCAGGGCTTCTCCCTAGTGACCGTGGGCTGTGGGCATTACAGCATGACCCCCCCTCCAAAAAAAAAATCCTCTTCATAATGGTGGCTGGATGGGTGGGTGCTCAGATGCCCTGTCTAGATACCCTTTTACCACCATGGATCTTAAAGATTAGTTGGTTAAAAGCTCATTGGTAATCGAAATAGCCATGAAAAAGTAGATAGGACTCCATACTGTGAAGTAGTGTAGGGCTAAACAATATATACCCTTATAGTGTGATGAAATTACCAATAGTAATGCCTTAGATAGGTGTTTTTGTAATGGTATTTGCTGGGTGTGCGCTGATCCTTTTCTTTGTTGTGTGTACACACTTTTTAAAGTGTATCATTTTTTTTGGATCTTACAGTTGTATCCACATTTGGCTAAATGCCCCACATTTAAAAAACATTTAATAAACCCAAAAGCCCCGTCCAGGTACAGATGCTTTGCCTACCCCTGCCTACTACCCCCCTCTTTTCACTGTTCACTAACCAGTCCAGTGCAATGCACACTTTCCAAAGGCTTCGCTATACAATGGACTATGAAGGGGTATCTTAAGTTACCCCCTATGTTTTGGAAAAGGAATATACTGTTAGGGGTCGGGTGCAAAATATTTAAATCAGGGCAGACAAAGAATTTTTGTAAAACCTTCACTTCTTTTAAAGAACATCCTATGTGATCAGCATCTTTCCCATGCTGCTTACTGTCATGGCGCATTCATCCATTCCGAAACAGCATGTATCGCTGAAGCACTAAATACCTGTGGGAGGTCCTGCACAAGCACTCAAAATGCCTGTAGAACATAAAGATCACTGATAACGAGAAACGACACCCTTGAGCACAGTTACAAATCAAAAGTGACAGGTCCACAAACCTGCTTAGCTCTCCAGACAGTGACGTCGTCACTACCACTGGGGACTATGGCCAATGATGTACAGATGTCCTGGTGGGGACACTGTCCCTTTGGAAAGTTTACTCCAGCGATTACAGTAAATAAGCATACTTCAAGATTGTAAGCTTGCGAGCAGGGCTCTCTCCACCTAATGTTTCGGTTTGTCTTGGTCTGTCAGTTCTGGTCTTACTATTACATAAGTTATGGTGGGTAAAGGTGATGGAAAACCCTTCCACTAAAATTAAAGGGGTAGTAGAAGCATTATTAAACACTCATCTACAGACACCAGACAAGCCAGAAGGCTTGTTTGTCATACCCCTTGAATATATGTATTGTAAGAAGCGCTGCCTAAACTGTTGGGGCTATACAAATAAAATAAATAATACATTTTGTCAGTACGGTTTCTCAGAAGTGGAGGGCTATTTATTGAAAAAGCTGGTCCTTTGTGATGGGCATTAGAATACCTTCTAGATTTTCAATAACATTCGGTAAAGTGTTTTTCTGCCGTCAGGTGAATATATTGGTATGCCCAACTAACACACAGTGGAGTACATACAAACCCATCAAAAGAGCACAAAAAGAATCCAGTCATGATGTAAATGCTAC
This sequence comes from Sceloporus occidentalis, assembly GCA_023333645.1. Lineage (NCBI taxonomy): Eukaryota > Metazoa > Chordata > Lepidosauria > Squamata > Phrynosomatidae > Sceloporus > Sceloporus occidentalis. Next base: position 2,336,798 of record JALMGF010000028.1, read on the forward strand.
CATTGGTCATGTGGCTCCAGGGATTGTCTCCCTGCCAACACAGTGTTATATTGTGAATATAGAACACGTTGGGGGGAAAAAAGGATATAGGTCCATGTGAACACAAGTGCAGGGGTCCAATACACTGTTGTCCTTTGATAACCTCGAAGCCTAATGGAACTTATTTCTTATAAATAGATCTGAAGGTAACTTATCACGAGTATTATTGCTTTCCAATCAAGATGATTCGTTAAGTCATTTAGCTTTTAGGTGACAATTAGAGGACATCTTAAAGTTGTCATAGGGAGCCTGTCTAAATGCTGTATTTTAATACACAGTTATAACTATGTGTAATAAAGAATTAAAGCCATATACATTGCCTCTTCATACTGTAGAAACACTATTCTGATAACCCGGACTTCTCCTATCTGAAGATGTTGGCATGCCGGGCGGTTGTCTATGCCATTGATGTAAAGGGTTCTGCTGGGTTTAAACCCGAACATGGCCAGGAAGGGGGAAAGGCACTTGTGTGGTTAGATGACCACTGCGTTGTAAATACTAGGGTTTGCAAAAACAGGAATGAGTTTCCCTTTAGGGTAAAATGCAGGGGTTGTACAGCATTCTCACACTAGGACTACGAGTGCCTTTCCTCCACGTGTAGCTACCTTAACTAAATGATTAAGATGTCAGCAAGTAAACAATGTAGCTGGCGAATGTGAATGTTCTTTTTGCCATGTAACGTATTCACCATGTGTCTGTTAGGTTTGCCAACTGCTAATTCATTCTTGAACCTTTCAACAGCCCTATGATGTAACAGCGTATTCTGTTGTGCAAGCTGTTGCTTTTATCATTTATTTCATTCATTTGGGCTCTGGGCAAACCTGCTGGTTCGAGAGACCTCATTTGTCCTTTAGAAATGTTTTTCTGCGGGAGTTAACGTGATCACTGTTAACCAATTTTAAACACATCTGCAGTTTTATTTGAAAATGAAACTCTTCCTGGCTCAGAAACAGTAACTGTTTCCATTAATTGCAAATCATAATTCAGAATAAATGCATCTAGCAGGCTGTTTAGCCTCTCCTGAAAGATAACCCGATACCCTTACAATTCTCATGAACAACAGGGTCATCCTGTTATAGTTATACTAATCTGATTATATTGACCCTATAAAAAAAAAAAGGGAAACGAGGCGGCAGAAAGGTCAGATACTGGCAGCAAACCGTATGCAATATTCTACAAGGAAGCAAAGTCTATGTGTCTTGACACTGAGTATTATGCTTTAAGTAGACCAGTCTGAACCTGTTCACTGGACCTGTATGAGAGAGAGGATGATGGAAAACAAAGTACTTACAGTACCTCTTCTAACAAGCATAGCCCAATCCCCCAAGGAAAATCTTGTTTCCTTGGACTTCTACATTGACATGTTGTCTCACTTATGAACTAATCTCCTATTAAAACAACAAAGGAAAAGGAAGCCAAACCTACTTGAAATAGTTGGATTAAGCACGAGGACACAAACATTCCATACACATCACTTAGATCATGTAGTGTCTTATTAGGCCTATATGCCCTCCAAACACACAACCATGGATAGATTCTCAAGTGCTATATTGTGCATGTACACGTCACAATGGCACATACATGGATTGGGTTGACAGATGTCTGTGAACCGGACAACGCATTATTAGGTTATTCTGCTCAGTAACACAAATTAGTGACATCACAGTAGACAAAATAGTCGCTGGCTATTACAGTGGCTTTCCAGTTTTTCCAAATTTTGCTGTGGGCTCAAGCCCAAAGAATTTGGCTCCAGATATAATCATGGGGTTCTAAGCCCAACTGGTGTGTAAATTTGACCAGGGGCAGAGAGGGGTCCTGCTATTGCTCGAAATCTCACACAAAACCAACTTGGACAAAGACTAGAAGTGGTAAGTTACCTAAGTATAGTTTCTGGATTAGGGTAACTGTCTGCTTTTCTATCAAACAGCTACCCACGCTTAGTGCATCAATGTTTCCCACCTGCACTGAAAGGAAATTTCAAAGCTTCATTACAAAAGTGATTGATCTAGCTCAACCATTGAAACTAACGACAGCGCTAACCTCTGCCAGCAACAAACAAACACTGACCAGGTGCCCTTTGTATTTAACATCAAGCATTAAAATAACAAGAAACAACGATCCACTGATCCCAACAGGACGTACCTGGTCCACAGAAAATTTGCAGTAGTGCCTCAATGATGCCACCGAATGTCTTTTCATACAAGACATGGAGAGATGCTACATGAATTTAGAAATAAAGTTGCATCATAAGGCCAATAGTATTTAGCTTTACTATCTGTCATGGTGGACAGCAGGCACACTATTTAATATTATGAGAATTCAGTTACTGATTCCACTTCTCTTACGGTTTTAACAGTTTTTCTAGGAGCTTAAGTTGTGATATTTAGTTCTACGTCACATCAAAATTACATCAAATCATACACAAAGCTAGTACTCAATGACATAAGTAGTAATAAGAAAAGAAAGAAAAAACCCAGAAGGGATTAAGGGTACAATGTAGAATACCATTGTCATAAGTAGTCTTGATGAGCTTTTAAGGTTTCAACACATTTATTATTATTATTATTATTATTATACTTTATTTATAAAGCGCTGACAGGTTCTGCAGCACTGTACAAGAAATTTTTTTTACAGATAACTACAAGAACAAAATGACAAGCAATTGACATACAGATACAAGAGGAATGAGGGGCCCTGTTCCCGCAGGAACTTACATTCTAGGTAGATAAGGGGCGAGAAACAGGAGGTGAGGACTTCGTGGTAGTGAATGATAATGCAGGGGGAGGTTATGTCAGTGGTAGGCTTCCCTGAAGAAAAAAAAGGTTTTAGGGAGCGTTTGAAGGAGGATAGAGTTGGTGAGAGTCGGACAGCACGGGGAAGAGAGTTCCAGAGGGTTGGTGCTGCGCGAGAGAAGTCCTATAGGCGGGCATGGGAGGAGGTGATAAGTGAAGATGTAAGGAACAGGTCATTGGTGGATCTTAGAGGGCGGGCTGGAGTATATTTGCCGATAACAAAGGATAGGTAGACTATAAGACATGTTAATGATTTGGTTATTGTAGGCATGTTGGCCTTGAAGTCTTTTCTCCATTGAGGGAAGTGTTCCAAAATTACAGAAATTCCTAAATAGAATATCGAAAACCAACCGTGTACTGTGCAACATGAAACGTTAACAACATTAACCAAAAGATGGAGATAAACATGCTTGAATGGGCTGGGAACATGAAATGTACTATTTATCAAAGGGAAACTTAATCCAAAGTGATAAATGCACAAGAATAAGGTGAAGAATAAGGTTTGTGTCACAATAAAATCAAGTTGTGTAGATCACTATAGACAAAGAAAATCAACATTAAAAGTTTTTTGAAAAGAGATATATATATATACACACACACATATATACATACACACATATATATATATACACACATACCTACATACATATATACACATAAAGTATGGTTTTTATGAAATATTTTCATTTGTCCCATTTCATTCCCACACCCTTGTATTTAGCACATGACCAAAGCATTCTAAAGTTACCCCTGATGGAATCGCTGGCTAGTTAGGACAATTCAATTAGCACCACTTGAGGCACCAACTTATCTTGAAAATAGTGCTTTTAGCAAACCTGAGATTGCATTAAAATCTCTGAAATGTAAGGTTAAACCCCCAGAGCCCCCCATAAAAACAATGATATAACTATTCAGATTTCATGAAAAAAAAAGAATCACAGACACAGATACGGGACAAAAACTTAATGAACTGCATGCCTGGCATTCAAGTGTGAGACAATCTTAGAACACACATGGATTAGTGTGAGGAACATTCAAGAGAGCCTCTCCAGAGCACTTGATAGTTGCCAAAACACATCTCGTAGGTACTCTGTGAATTTTTCTTATCTACAACTAAAACATCCTCTGAAACACTCACAGGAAACCAAAGGGCTCAACACCCCAGTGATAAAGCCCTGTTAGTGCAGAATTGTCATCAGTTCTGGCAATCAGCATGTGTATGGCTTTCCTCAGACCAAGTGTGTAGCAGCCGTGCTGAAATCTGCTTTCTTCAAAGCAGTAGGACTCAACTCCGGCCCAAACGGTGTTACCTGGGACACAGGACAACAAAAAGCAAACAGTGTGAGACAAATTCCTACCTTTCTATAAAGCCCTTTAATGTTATGCATTAAGCCATCAATTTAGACAATGCACTAGCATAAAAGCAGATTAAGCAGCTGCTTAAGACCCCCATGGATTTATGGTGCCTCCGTTACAGGATGGATGGAAAAAACCTCTCTAATCACATAATTGTCCATTTGATTTGGAACACAGAAAATTGCACGTATGTGCCGGGGTCCTGGGTTTGTGCATAATTAGATCTATGGTTTGTGTAAATGGTCCTAAAACACCTAGCACTGGTACAGAATTAGACCTTTGTACAAGGATGTCTTGCAGACAGGACTTTAGGTACACTGCAGGTCTGTGTGCTGAACAGGAGTGAACGGAAAAGGAGGGTTTCTGAGAAGCCATCATTTCCTAGGAGCTATGGGCTTGGCTTCTTTTATTTCCAAACTGGAAAGGCATTTGAACTATTCCTTTGCGCTATTACCCAGAGCTGCGTGTATTTCTGGATGCAGCAATGAAGATATGCACACTGCTTAACCCTGTGCTGCTTGACAAGTCACCAATGCATTGCAGGGCCTCTTTTCATCCATTTTGCATGTGAGTGGTGGTCTTCACCCAACGGTGCTCCCTATCAGGTAGAAGGGACTGGGTGTCGCTTAGTACCTCCTCTTGTAAACTAAACAGATGCTCTAGTGTCCCAGGTAGAATTTTAAACAAAGAAATCATATTATAGTGAGTACTAGCGCTATACCTTTCTTTGTCCAGCTTGTGTCCAGTTTAAGTCCTACTTCTGCATCCACGCTGGAACCTACTATACACTCTATCTCCTGTCTACTGGCAGCGTGCAGATTGGGTTCCAGTCTGGGATCTAAATCCAGTCTATTGCTGTTCTTCTCCAAGTGGGCTCCGAGGGGACTGAGTTGAGCCTTGGGCTATTCCCTAAAAGACCCCAAATTCCCAACCAGGCAGTTCTTAATTTCCAGTGCAGACATTTCCCAAATATGCCCTGCCTGCTATTTGCTTTTAACAACACTTTACCCACTTTCAATAACTTTTTTTCTCCCCCATGTTCTACCAATATCTGTCTCTGGCATCTGGCCTGCCTACAAAGCCTTTTTCACATTTCATAAGCGTTGGAGTTAACATTGGTCTAGCATTTCTTCCGTTACTGGATACGCTAGCATACCACTATTGGTATCTGGCACATTGCTCTAAAGCTTGCTTCACATAATGGAAGTTGCACACCCACAAAAGCAGAGGCAACCTGTATACCTTAATGGCAAATGTATATATTATAAAAGTCCTTTTCTATTCTTCAATCATTGTATTTGCGCTAAAATATGTTGATGGTGGGCAGGGCCGGCCGAAGACTTAACGCCGCCTGGGGCGAAGTTTAAAACGCCGCCCCCCCCCCGCCGACGCCGGGGGGGGGGGGGCGGCATTTTAAACTTCGCCGACGGCATAATCTACGACCCCCCCCCGGTACTTACCTTTAAACAGTCCTGCGGCGAGTCTCCCTGCTCTGCCACGGTGCCGGCTTGTAATGCTGAGCGCCGGAAATTGACGTCACTTCCGGCGCTCTGCATTACAAGCCGGCACCGGGACCGAACAGGGAGACTCGCCGCAGAGGAGAGAGAGAGAGGGGCGCCGAGCGGGTAAGCTAAAACCACTCGGTGCCCCTCTCTCTCTCCTCCGCTTCAAAAAAAAAAAAGCGCTTGGGGCGGCAAAGTGCCGCCCCTTCTAAAGTGCCGCCTGGGGCAATTGCCCCAGTCTGCCCCATTATAGGGCCGGCCCTGATGGTGGGGATATTCAACCAGAGCAGTAAATACTAAATACACTGAACACCTATAGAGTATACATCTAAAAGACAGCTGTAGTTTATTAATGAGGAAAGGGGTTTTTTTTAATAGAAAAAAGGGGGTATTTTTTTTACATATCTAGATTCCTATGGGAAATGATCCAAAAAGTAAAAAGATTATGTTGAAATCATCTGATAGTAATTACAGGGACATGTGCACAAGAACAGTAAATCTTAAACCAACATGAAAAAAATACAACACAACATTCGAGCCGTTAGTGTCGATTTAATAATGTTACTGTAGCTTTCCAAACTCTACCAAACAATCATATGTTTTTAGTGTTCTGGGAGCAGGGGCGGGATAATTAGTAATTGTTGATTTACATAGCACCACTACATCTTTTGTTCAGCGTTCCCTGTCCACAGAGGGTTCATTCGTTATTATTGTGTTTTTTGTCCCAATTGGCTCTCCCTTTCACTACGACTGTCTATTGTACACACAGTACTTTAGGTAACTATATGTTCCACATCTCTGTTCTTAATCTATTATTTTTAAGTGCTATTATGCATATTAATCCTATTTGCTTTTCTAAGAGCATTGTATTAAGATACATAAGTTCTGTAGATTCTGCACAACAAATGTAACGGCCGGGAATGGTCAGGATCAGTAACTGAGGATCCACAGTGCAGAACCCAGACACGAACCAGAACAGGCGTCTGGGACACGGGTATAGCAGTCCACAAACGAAGCCGAGGTCAAGGATTGGAGAAGTCAGGATAGCTGTGAGACGTAGCCGAGGTCAAAACCAGAACAAACAGGATAACTGAGAAGCACGAGCAGAGCCCAGAGAACAAGCAATGAATCTCTTTGACAGGCAGCCAGTGGACAGCTAAGGAGCCCTAAAATAGGCCCCAGGCAGATAACCCCGCCCCAAGCCAAGTGCACAAATAGATGGAGAAATGGCCTGCACATGCGTATACTGCCACAGGAGTAAATGGTCGGCTATCATTGGAGTGGCCTGCGCATGCGCAAGGTCCGACGGCATCTGTGGGAGGTTGCTGCAGCCGTAGCCATAGGTAAGGTGGTTACACCATCCCCCGCCACAAGGGCGCGCTCCGAGCGCCCAGGACCAGGCTTAGCAGGCCACCGTAAGTGAAAGTCACGGATCCTAGCTGGAGCGTGGATATTGGAAACGGGTTCCCAAGACCTCTCCTCTGGCCCGTAACCCTTCCAGTCCACCAGATATTGTAGTTGGCCCTTCCGAACGCGAGAATCTAGAATTCGACGCACCTCATACTCCTCCTGGCTCTGGAGCGCCACGGGCTTGGGGGCTCGAAATGGTTCTGAGAATCTATTGGCGACCGCAGGTTTGAGCTGGGATACATGAAACGAATCAGATATCTTCATGGTGATGGGTAGGTCCAGCTTGTAAGACACGTCATTGATCCTGGACTGAACCGTGTAGGGCCCAATGTATTTGGGACCCAAAGTCCTGGAATTCTGACGCAGGCGAAGATTCTTGGTGGAAAGCCAGACTTTATCGCCAGGCCGAAGAGACGGAGCTGGAGAGCGATGCAGATCAGCTGCCCTCTGTTGTTTCCGTTTGGCAGCAGCGAGAAGCTGTCGCGTAGATTGCCATCTTTGAACAATGTCTCGTGCCGAAGAGTCAGCCGCAGGTAAGTTGGACGCCGTCAGAGCAGAGGGCCAGATATAAGGATTAAACCCGTATGCCACAAAGAACGGAGAGTTCTTTAGAGATTCGTGGAACGAATTATTATAGGAGAACTCCGCCAAATGCAGCAAGTGGGACCAATCGGAGTGATCTTCGGATACGTAGGAGCGGAGGTAGTGCTTGAGGACTTGGTTGGTCCTCTCGGTCTGACCATTGGATTGCGGATGATATGCAGATGAGAGGTGTATAGCTATGCCGAGATGTTTGCACAGGATCTTCCAAAAACGAGAGACGAATTGAGGACCGCGGTCCGAGATGATTCGTTGCGGCACACCGTGGAGGCGAACAATATCCCACAGAAAAATGGTGGAGAGTTCTTTGGCAGAGGGTACCTTGGGTAAAGCGGTAAAGTGAGCCATCTTGGAGAATAAGTCGACCACCACTAAGATTGTAGTGTTAACGTCGGATCTTGGCAGGTCTGTGATAAAGTCCATTGCTATGTGGCTCCACGGTCTATTGGGAACAGGCAGGGGACACAGCAACCCGGACTTTTTGGAACGTGGGATTTTGTGGCGGGCGCAGACCAAACAAGCCTGAATGAAGTCTTTAACGTCCTTGTGCATGCCGGGCCACCAATAAGTCCGTTGCAGGAGGAACAGGGTGTTGCGGATACCACGATGTCCTGCGACGGGAGAAGCGTGGAACTGAGCGAGTAAAGGTCTGATGAACCGAGGCTGGACGAACAGGCGTTGACTAGGTACTCGAAGGGACATGGGTCGTGGGTATTGAGAACCGGCGATCAGTCGGGTTAGATCGGCGTTGATGGTCCCTATGATGAGATCTCTGGGGATGATAGGTTCGTTGGTGGTTCCAACATTGGAGTCCTCAAACTGCCGGGAGAGGGCGTCTGCTTTTACATTCTTTGACCCAGGACGATACGTGATTCTGAAGTTAAAGCGGGTAAAGAATAATGCCCACCGAGCTTGTCTTGGGTTGAGGCGTTTAGCATTCTCGAGGTACATGAGGTTCTTATGGTCGGTGTAGACCACAATAGGAGTTTCTGAACCCTCCAAGAGGTGACGCCACTCTTCGAATGCCAATTTGATGGCTAACAACTCTCTGTTACCAATGTCATAATTACGCTCTGCGGGAGTAAAACGTCTGGAAAAATAGGCGCAGGGATGAATCTTATTGGAAGATGGATGTCTCTGTGACAGCACAGCCCCTACGCCCAATTCAGAAGCATCCACTTCTAAGATAAATGGTTTGGTCGGATCCGGACGCTTCAGGATAGGTGCGGATGCAAAAACGGCTTTGAGACATCGGAAAGCTGCAAGGGCTTCCGGAGACCAAGTCCGAGGATCTGAGCCTTTCTTAGTTAGGGCGGTGATGGGTGCAATGATGTGAGAGAAATTTCTAATAAATCGTCTGTAGTAGTTGGCGAAACCAACAAAGCGCTGGATCCCCTTTAGATCAGTAGGAAGGGGCCATTGAGTCACAGCGGCCAGCTTATTGGGATCCATCTCCAGATGACCCTCAGAGATGATATAGCCCAAAAAGGAGGTACGTGATCGCTCAAATTCGCATTTCTCTGCCTTGGCGAATAAGTTGTTCTCCCTGAGCCGTTGGAGCACTGATCGGACCTGTGCGCGGTGGTCCTGCAGAGTCTTGGAATAGATCAAAATGTTGTCGAGATAAACGATTACATGAGACAGCAGCATATCACGAAATATGTCATTAACAAAACTCTGGAATACGGCAGGTGCATTGCATAACCCAAATGGCATCACGAGGTACTCATAGTGACCATACCGGGTATTGAATGCAGTCATCCATTCGTCTCCCTGGCGAATCCGGATTAAATTGTAGGCCCCGCGGAGATCTAGTTTAGTGAAAATGGTTGCATCCTTGAGTTGGTCGTACAATTCAGTGATCAGGGGTATAGGATATTTGTTCTTTATGGTAATGCTATTCAACCCCCTATAATCGATGCACGGACGGAGGGAGCCGTCTTTCTTCTTAACAAAGAAGAATCCTGCGCCAGCTGGAGAGCTAGATGACCGGATGAAGCCCTTCTGGAGATTCTCCTCAATGTATTGAGCAAGAGCGCGGTTCTCTGGTTCGGACAAGGGATACGTTCTTCCAGAGGGTGGTGAAGTACCAGGCAGAAGTTGGATGGCACAGTCATACGGACGGTGTGGAGGTAACCTCTCCGCCCTCTGTTTAGAAAAGACATCTAGGAAGTCATGATATTGCAGGGGAACGAGTAGTCGGGGATTGATTCCAGGAGCTTCGAGCACAGCGTTGGCCGCGCGGTAACTTCGGAGGCAAGAGGTTTGGCAGGAGGCACTCCACGCAGATATCTGTCTAGCTTCCCAATCTATCCTAGGATTATGGAGCGACAGCCAAGGTAGCCCTAGGATTAACGGAATGTGGGGACTGTGAAGGACGTTGAGAGAGATGGACTCTTCGTGGAGAACACCAATGGTCATCAGAATTCGGATGGTAGAATGGGACACCACTCCAGAACCGAGGGGGGAGCCATCCAATGCAGAAATCGGCATAGAGCGGATGCAAGGAATCAGCGGAATGCCCATGTTCTTGGCCCAGGTGGAGTCTATGAAATTTCCAGCAGCCCCTGAGTCTATGAAGGCTTGCGTGACCACCCGTTGGCCTGACCACTGGAGAGTGGCAGGAACTAAAAATCTATTCTGGACAGGGGGTGTAATGGTAAAGATGCTCAGTGGACAACCTCCAAACGCCGCTAAGCTTAGGCGTTTCTGCTTCTGAGGGCAGGAGATGACTCTGTGGCCCTTCCGGCCACAATACATACATAGTCCCAGAATCCTACGGCGTCTTTTCTCCTCCTCGGACAGATGTAGAATAGGGCAAATGTCCATGGGTTCCTCTGCAGAGGCTGTCGCGCTGACAGATGGAGGAGGTGTGCACACAAAAGGATGGAATGGACGAGGTTTTCCACCCCGTTCTCTCTCCAATTTACGCTCTTGTCCTCGGGCATCCAGTTTGAGACAAAGGGCTATAAGATCCTCTAAGTCCTCGGGAATGTCTCGATAGGTCAGAGCATCCTTCAAGTGGTTATTAAGTCCCTTGCGAAATGCTGCTCTCAATGCCTCATTATTCCATTTTGTTTCATACGCTAAGGTACGGAATTCTACAGCATACTGAGCAACAGTTCTTTTACCTTGCTGCAAGTCCATCATATACGTCTCTGCATTGTCGCGGCGTCCTGGAGCATCAAAAACAGCCCGAAAGGCTACAATAAAGGAATCAGCGTTATCCAATAATGGAGAGTGCTGCTCCATGAGTGGTGAGGCCCAGGCCAGAGCCTCCCCTCTTAATAGATTGATGATGAAGGCAACCTTGGTAGCATGTGAGGAGAAGGTTTGAGGCTGGGTCCTGAAATGCAGCTGGCACTGGTTGAGGAACCCCCTACATTCGAGCGGATTACCAGAGAACTTGTCCGGCATGGGCATCTTGGGGGGCTTGACCGGAGAGCTTGTAGCGGAGGAACCCTCTGCGGCAGAGGCCAGGACTGGAGCAGGAGCAGCTGGAGAGGAGAGAGCCTGAAGAAGATCAGTCATAGTGTCCAGCTTCTGTTCCAGGGCAAGGAGGTGAGACGCATGGGAAGCCAAGATCTGGTTGTGCTGTTCATGTCGAGATGAAAAACGACTAAGGTCCGCGGGATCCATAGAGGCCTGTCAAAACTGTAACGGCCGGGAATGGTCAGGATCAGTAACTGAGGATCCACAGTGCAGAACCCAGACACGAACCAGAACAGGCGTCTGGGACACGGGTATAGCAGTCCACAAACGAAGCCGAGGTCAAGGATTGGAGAAGTCAGGATAGCTGTGAGACGTAGCCGAGGTCAAAACCAGAACAAACAGGATAACTGAGAAGCACGAGCAGAGCCCAGAGAACAAGCAATGAATCTCTTTGACAGGCAGCCAGTGGACAGCTAAGGAGCCCTAAAATAGGCCCCAGGCAGATAACCCCGCCCCAAGCCAAGTGCACAAATAGATGGAGAAATGGCCTGCACATGCGTATACTGCCACAGGAGTAAATGGTCGGCTATCATTGGAGTGGCCTGCGCATGCGCAAGGTCCGACGGCATCTGCGGGAGGTTGCTGCAGCCGTAGCCATAGGTAAGGTGGTTACAACAAACAAGTTATTTGTGTTGAATCGCCCATAACTTAATCTTAGCTATTTGGGTGGGTTATACACCAGCACTTTAGTTCTACAAAACACAAACATGTGGAACGCAAGCAGGCTTTGGAAGACGGACAGCAGCAAAGGTGGTTCGGGCACCGATGGCTCTTAACGGTTTGGGGGACTCTGGTACTGTCATAGTAACGGGTTCAAGTATGAAAAAGCTGCGTTTTATAAGTGATTGGGACTGCTATGTTGAGAGTAAATAAACATGACAAGACCATATACAGACAGTTTAATGCTCTACTGATTAATACGTGGTTTAAATGCCCAAGTGCTCTTATCTAATATATACATGCAGTGTACTTTGGTTCTTGTTGGGCTGCAGGAAAAGACTGTAATTAGTTTCTTCCTGCAGTTCCGGATACTCTACCCTTGTAGGAAGGGCATTGGCTCTTACGATCACAAAACACATTCTAGGTTATACAGTTATGTGAAAAAGAAAGTACAACCTCTTTGAGTTCAATGGTTTTACATAACCGGACAACAATCATCTGTTCCTTAGCAGGTCTAAACATTAGGTAAATACAACCTCAGAAAAACAACAACACGTGACATATTACACAGTGTCATGATTTATTCAACAAAAATAAAGCCAAAATGGAGAAGTAACAGACAGGTGCTTTGGTTAAGCAAGTGTCGCCAACTCTATAAAAGCGGAATTTTTAGCAGTTTGTTGGTCTGGAGCATTCAGGTATGTGTTAACACAATGCCAAGGAGGAAAGAAATCAGCAATGATTTTAGAGAAGCACTTCTTATTAGGCCATTTCAAAACACTTTAAAGTCCATCATTCTACGGCGAGAAAGATTATTCTAAAGTGGAAAACATTGAAGACAGTTGTCAGGAGTGGACGTCCCAGCAAATTCACCCTAAGTTCAGACCGTGCAATACTCAGAGAAATTGAAAAATACTCAATCTGAGTTACATCTCAGATTCTAGGGGCCTCCGTTAGCATGTTAAATGTTAACGTTCATAACAGTACAATTAGAAAAAGACTGAAGAAGTATGGTTTGTTTGGAAGGGTTACCAGGAGAAAGCCTCTTCTCTCTAAAAAGAACATGGCAGCAAGCATAGGTTTGCAAAGATGCATCCGAACAAACCAAAAGACTTCTGGAACAGTGTCTATTGGACAGATGAGACCAAAGTGGAGATGTTTGGCCAGAATGCACGGCGCAATGTTTAGCAAAAGCCAACCACAGCATATCATCACAAACTACATATTCAAATTACATTTTCTGGAACATGTTTAAAATATGTCTTGATACTTTGCTCAGTCCATTAAAATAGAAAGATTCATCCTATTAAAACTGAGGTTTTGGGGAGTTTTGTGTCATATGTGATCCCGCTACAGTTGTACATCTTGTACTGTTTAGTATATAACAATTGCAAACATTGCAGGTCAAGTATAGGATGTTATACATTGCTTGACATTTTCACATATGAATGGCAATGGTTAACTCAGCATATGTGGATCTTTCAAGTTTGGTAATATTTAAAAAAAAAACAGCTGTTGTAAGATAAAATAGAAACTTTTGTTCTAAGCATTTGGGAATGTGTTGATATTCAGATTATTCAGACCATATTAATGACATGACAATATTGTGTTCAGAATTCTTAAAAAATAAACCTGAAAATGTTACAGATGAGCTGACCCAGAGGCATGCTAGGCAGTGTGCACGTGAGCCAGGTGCCCACCAACCAAGGCGCCCAGCGGGGTCATATAATGTGCCTCCTTGGTAGTAGGGCAGCTGGCACAAAGTGTGTGAGCTGCAGTGGAGACAGGGCTCCATGCGAGAGGGAGGGAAGAACAGGAATAACTGTGTCAATTGCATGGATAAGAGGAGAGAGAGAGAGAGATTTATGTATAGGTGTTAGAGTGTTTGTGTTACTGTATGGTGTTAGTATTTGTGACTATATGTTGTTTGGGTGTTGGAACAAGTTGGCATTTTGTTATGTGCTTGTGTTTTAGTTGCCTGGGGGGATGCCAAAGAAATACTGCACCCAGGCAGCACTAATCCTTGGCTCATGTCTGAGATGACCCAAAGATTTCAAGATGTTAACCATCATTAACATTTTGCATGGCCAAAAAAGGTAGTTCAGTTGTGACTACAATATCCATGATTATCCACGTTTTTAACTGAGAAAGCCACTAACACTAGTTCAGCATCCAGAAAGCTACCTTTTTGCCGCCTGGTGCGGTAGCTAAATAGATGTTCTAATGTTCCCAATGGAAAGCCAGTTTTACAAGCCCAACAAGGTCCCACAACAAGGCTAGTCAAATACACAAGTTTGCAAGCAGGGCCCTCCTTAGATTCAGTTTGTCCATTCTAGCGCTATATAAGTAAAAGATAACACTAACACTATTACTAATAATAATGATTTTCATCGGCCATTAAATTCTGTGTTTCTATGTCTAATGCACCAACCCCATTTTGTCTCCATTGAGGATAAACTAAATACCGGACTAAAGCTATGGAGGGTTAAAAGATCATCCAGTAAGGCTTGAGTGTGAAGGATTTTGCTCTTGACCTTGGGTCCCCAAGGAATGTGCCCTTTCACCCTGAAGCCATATGGTTGGAGTAAAGCCTGGAGATTAAGCATTAGACTCTCTGTGATAAGAGATAAATATATGGTTTGGTTTATAGAGTTTATGGGTCTATGCTGATGCTGCAGGGTCATTTGGCCTGATAAATGTATTTCCCTTCATTTTGGCATCTCAAATAAATGTCACACATGAAGACTCAGTTACTAAACGTGTGCAGATGTGATTCTAACATTTATGTAAACCAATACACATCTGGTGCCAGTTTGTTCATACACCCACAAAAGGAGCCAACTTGGGAGAAAAAATTAGAAACAGATTGCCATTACTTTTAACGTGATGTACGGTGCTATCTTACAGAGAACTGCACAACTGATATCCAAGTGGTTTTTTTGTTTCTAGACAGAATAGACTAAACAAAACAAAACAAAAAAAAAAACTTGTTCAGTTATCCCCTTTCCCAAATCACACGACGACTCGGTACAAACAACAGATTCTCAAGTTCTCTATTCGATAAGCTAATTACAGAGACACGTTGGTCTCTGTTGGGACTAACAACATGACCATATATATCAGCTTGTAACCTTCATACTAGCACAGAGGACAGCGATCACAGCATATAGGACCTTAGAAGGAGCAAAAGACTGCATTGCAGAACAATATGTGATAGCATGACTGCAGGAAAAACTTGTGCACCCACTTTGATTTAGCATAAGTAATATAAAATATATATATATATAAATATTTGATATCTCCTTTAACCCTATTGTTTTGGCTTCTCCAATAAAATAATTCAATAACATCGTTGTTAATATATGTATGCTTTCTGATACTTCTACGTATTTCTAGTCTTCGTATTGAGCTGTTGGCTTTCCAGACACAGGAAATATGTCACCTTTCATTTATTTGTTAAAGGAAACCAAATAAACCAGGGGTGTTTTCGCACAGGGAAAAAAGACAGCTGTCCCAAGCCCAACCCTATTTGCTCTCTTACTGTCACAGAGGAATGGAGGCATATTTCTAAAGAGTAGTACTGGTGCAAAGTTGTAAATATCAGCAGAACCAATCCATTGGTTTGCTTATTCTTCATGTAGAACTTTACACCAGAATTAATATAAATTTCTCAGTTTATCCCCTAAAAGAGTTTTTGCTTACAAACATTTTGACCTACATACAACTTGGAAATTGGGCTTCGATTTCCTTTACCCTGTTTTGTTTTTACTTAAACTCATGTTCAGTTGATTTTATTGATCAAAGCGTTCAGGGCTATCATAACCTGGTATTTAGGAAAGTAGCTGACACGTATGGAAAATGGTTATATCAGTATTGATCCAAGACAAGATGGAGCCTTTATTCAAAGCTGAGACCTTTATTGGACCAAAACATCAAAAATACATGGTCATACAAGTTGGCGTCTTGCATGTGGAAGGGACTTCTGATGCCCCCAAAGCTCATGTCCTTCTAGACGTATGACCTTCAACTAAAGTTTCTACGCAAAAGGCTAAAAATTCATAATTTTTAACCTCACAGCAATGTTTTTCATATGGTGTTAAATAATTATTTCACTATTTAAGTGCAAGTATTTGCGAATGACTGGTAAATATTTGTGAACAATCTACTACCGACTATGGCTCTAAAGCGCCCGGGACAGATGGCAAACTCTCCTCTGTCAGGGAAGAGCTACTGACCCTACCGCTTACAGGTGCACACCATCTATCACCTGTACTGCAAACAGTACTGTTACAACTACATAACCAGCAATTTCCATAATCTCTACACAGCAATATTATTAATCAATGTCTACAAGGCTGTAAAGAGATCACCATCTTGGTATCAATGCATATGAAAATTTTCATATATAAATCAAATTTTTAAGCTTGTAAGAAGGACCCTCTCGGCTTGTCAATTCTAGTTTTGTCATACTTTTTAAATGTATGTCTGCATAAATTGTTGGCTTTGTATGAATAAAATACAATTATAAATACAAAACAAAGTGGATAACACCTATGACACTGCTGCATGACCGAGTATATAGTGAGAGCTTCTTATGTTCGGCTACAGTCAGGTAAGGTTAAATAAATTGGGTTCCTTTAAGCACTTCCCATGGCTTAGTAAGTCTACTCAAAGGTAATGTGGCAAGATGGCGGCCGTTTCATTATGGTGGACAGTGGTTTCTAAACCTTCACTGATCATTCTCCTTATTAAGGACTGCAGAAACTCTATGAAAAAAATGTTAATGTTCAAGAATGAAACTGTTGAATCCTTATGGGGCAAAAGAGAGCATGTCTCCCTCTGCTGCCCGATGTGTGTATAGATCACTGGCGCATATACTTCCGGTCCAGTTCTGTTTTCCATAATTCATACATAATTCAAAGAAAACTACAACTTATTCTTAAATATATATGATTTTACACATATAAAATATAAAAACGTATGTGTACATATATGTGTTTGACACATATTTTTATTTTATTTGTAAAAATACGTGCTCTTAGTTACCCTCGGAAGGGAAGCATATTTGCGTAAGCGGCGAGACTTGGGAACTGTAAGATTCTGCAATGAGCCCATTGCATCGCGTTAGGTTCACTGTCTCAGTGTTGGAGTTTTTGTCTCTTAAACAAAAATGTATCATTACAGTGTTGAACTACCTCGTTGTTTAAAGGAAAAGTCACATTTTTTAACACATCTGTTCATTGAATATGGAAACGGAAATACCCGTTTTCCTAACTTTTCAAGGCTCCTGTCTCTTTTAAAAATCTGGCCTGTTAGTTCAGAAGCTTTAAGTGCCAATGGCACCGGCAGATCATGTCAGGGTTAAATCTTCAATCTTGCAGATAGAGGAGAACGAAGGGCCATTTTATTTCCGGGGCACATCTAATTTTTACATACTGCTGACCAACTGATCTAGCGCTTCCCAGCAGGATGCACAATTTTCTAAATTCACAAAAAGAAGCTGGGTCACCTTCTTTATCCAGGGTAAGGAGTGGCATTTGGTGATGCCCACATCCATTCCCAAGTCTTGCTTACTCACCACCAACTAAAGGGTGTCTGAGGGTAGCACCATTTCCCCAGAGAAAGGGAGTTCTGGGTAACCTACCCTCGGAAGTTCCCAGATATGCAAAATGGCCATGTTTCCCAGGGCACATATAATTTTCACGTATTGATGACCAGCACGGGCAAAAGTATGCAAGATGCATAACAGAGTAATTGACCTCCTTCAATGAGTTCATACGTCCTACGTACAGTCACCCTAATGTGTGTGGTGTTGAACCCCACAGCATTACTTAGAATTGAATAAAAAATAATTAGCTCCACATTGCTCAACAGCCACATTCTATACATGTAATGCATTTACAAAAATGAAATTAGAGTCCGTAGCTGGATTTATATGGAAAAAATTAGTGACTCAGAATGCTTCTTGTGCAATTGTTCTGTTTCAGTTCATTGCTAAGAATGCCAGTAGGTAATGAGCTTTGAGGCAAGGAATATAGATTAAGAAAGAACTAGCCATGGCCTTAAAATAAAGTCAGTCTTCTCCTTGGGGAGTCAGCCATATAGCTGGATTTCGAAACAGCTGAATAAGAAAAGACAGACCATTTTGTTCACTTGAGACATTAGTCTGCTACGTGACGGAGCTGTTTTGAGAAGCGCTACCAGCGACCAGTGGTGGGGGAGGATGGCGAAGTGACATTTTTGTTATGGAAAGCTTAGTCAGGAAATGTTAGGTAAAAGCACAGCAGTATGAGCTTGCAATGGTCTCCACCTTCCCTGTTTGCTGGTTCTGGCAGGCTGGTTGCTCATGCACATACACCCTAGGTGAAGGCTCCTTACAGGTGCCCTGTCCTGCTCTGTAGCTGCCAACCTGTTTGTCAGATCACTGATACATTTGCAATGTCCTCTGAACTGTCGCCAGCAAGGTATTAATGCAACAGTGGCCCCATTTTCCCTTTCTGCACCTGCCGTCCTTACAACTGACGGTGCCCGGATATTATTTCATACCCTCTGCCTATTAAGGAGGTGCGGTACCTGAGAGCAGCATGTTAACCAGTTAGTTATGGTCCTCCATATTGTAAATGGGTCAGTTAGGGAGGTGAGAGATCTCCTGCCCATAGAGCATTGGCACACCAGAGAGTCCCCATTGGTTTTAGAGGGACTCCATACTTCCAGCATGCCTCCTAGACTTAGGCCTAGTTGGCCTAGACCAGAATAATGGCTTACCTGTCATTGCTACTTCAACTATGGTATCTGATTGGCCCGGGCTTTGTCTTGACTATGCCTCTGCTACTCATAGCCACTTTTAGCCACTGACTGTTCTGTCCCCGTTCAGGGAGGACTTCTATGGTTACATTGTTGTATACCAACTATACTGTACGCGTACATGTTCCTTCGGTATGCCTAGTTGCAAGTAAAGCACTCAGGAGACAAGTAAACCTTTTATGTATTGAATTTAATATACAAAACACATTTCCCTATACACAGTAATGTGACAATTAGGGATGTACAACACTGTATTACACGCAAAACCAACATTCTAACCTCATATAAAAAGGACACCAAGGAGGAAAGTGGGACTGAGGGATTTGGATCCAAAGAGATACTGGCCCTCTTATAGAGGAACATTTGTGAGGTATGCTTATACAGAACATGAACCTGTCCTTAGTAATGATCTATCTATTGACTTACACATGTTTCAGTTGAGTATTCATTTGACTGCAGCCAAGAATTATTTATTCTATATTAAAACTGAATTGTGAGACGATGACATTCGTAAAAATAAACTAAAAGGCACTCTTAACCTAATTCAAAGAAAGAGGGCTATACTGTAATATGTTTAAGTACAAAATAGTAGATTTCTGGCAATCTGCCTGCATCTTAATTATGTACCCGTATAGCACGGTTTGAAGAAAAAAAAAAGTTACCCTGCTACTTATTTATGCAAAACAGAATATCGAGGAATTTATCTCAGACTTGAATTGTGCAACTTAAGCAGGTGACTGTTCTAGGTTCTTGTGTCCTGAAACGCAGGAAGTATGATTACTGAGGTAATAAACTGGCTTTTAACATAATCATGCTCCAGGGTGAATTGTGTAATCATACAGAAATAGTATAGGTATTTTCCCCAATTTCCTAGCAGATTGTAAGGCAGGGACTGGGATTTGCCAGGTATGGTACACTACCCACGATCACCCATGCAGATCCAGGTAGAGAGGGAATTTATATCAGACATCTCCATGTGGGGTCACTAAATACCGACAGTGGGTCCATAAAACAGACTAAGTCATCGACCAGATGTGACCCTGCCAAAAGGCTACTCAAGGCAATAAAACTCAAAAAAGCCCTGTCTGCTTCAAGGTTGCCGAGTTTAGCTGATCTAGTTGAGTTACACGAAATGTTTATGTTTATATGCAATGCTGAATACACACATTGTTGCCCCAGTTGAGCCACATTTTAGTTTAGTTTAGCCCACAACTTTCGTTAATAGGAATGGAACTGCCTTAAAAAGCAGGGCCTTAAACAGGAATAACACCCAAAGAACCCAGTCATGTGCTATGCCCTCCAGGCACACACCCTTGTAGTCACTGAATGATGTCCCCACACCAACAAATCAGAGCAGGATTTACTTTGAAATAATAACAGGCCCAAATATATTAAATCTTCAAACCCATCCTAAAAAGAGTATGTACATAAAAGTCTTTGCAGGTGGCCTGTATGTGTCAGTAGGAAACATAAGTGCAGAGTTAGGTGTATGGGCAAGAGCCAGTTGGGCTATCATGGAAAGCCAAAAACTGTTGTTCTAAGTGAGTGCATCTTCTGCTTTATGAAAATTAAGGCTCTACATGGCCCATCTCTATCTCACCTAGCACATTACAAATTAAATGATTAGGAGACAAAGTGGTGCATGGATTGGTCACATGGAAGTGAACACTTAATGGAAGGAAGAATCCAAACCCAAACAGAACAAGACCCTTGTTGAGAGAGAAGTAGCTTCCAAATGAAATGGCTCCAGAAAAGTATAGCCGTAAGAGACAGAAGCCTAAGCTACGTGGTAGTACGGTTTCTTGATAGATTGCATTTAAAGAGTGAAGGGCACATCCTACTGACCGTGCCATGACTGTTCTCGTAACAAAAGCTCCAGATGCAGTGAGAAGACCTCCCCAACCCCCTGCCTCCCATAGAAGCCCAGGGAGTGCATGCTTTATCAGGTGAGCTCAGCAACAAACTATGATTTCTGTAATGCTGGGATTTCTTATTGTGTGGGTTTGTATGACCTGTGATACATTCTCAGACAGCAGTGTTAACATCCTGCACATAGCGTGAGCTGGATATTCTCCAGAGCACCAAGTTTTCCATGGACTCTTGAGCAGCGTTAAAGATACAGGAACACATACCTGTTAATACAACTTTGTAGTATAAATTTGCCTTAGAAGTTTCTGGTTTATGAGGAAATATTGTACACATAAGACTGGGCCCCAAGTCCCAGTAATATTGCTAATCATGTTCCTTGTGGTCCAGTGAGGACCATTGAGATATTGACCACTGTTGGCAAAGACATCCTGACACCCCTCATGTTGCCAGTAACCCAGAAAACATAAAGTTATGTCATAACCCAGCAAACATGCCTCAACTGTGACTGCAACATGCCTCTACTTAGTCTAGTTAAAATAAAATCAAATATAATGCTTGTGATTTAAAAAAAATAATAATAATATTACAGCCATTTGAGATGATTTGTCAGATCTCCTTTTAAGGGTAAAGGCCAAGCATCTTTAATAGCTTTCATCATACAGAAAGACTTGACTCAGGGTGCGGAGGTTGCGTAGGTGAGGGTTAACAGATTAGTAGTGTGTGTGGCCTCAGAGAGCCTCCTAGAACCTGGCATAGTGTCAGGAATTTAAGCAGAGGTTCTCATCTTCCTAATTTGGCCATATCTTTCAGTAGATACCCCTTCCTAAAATCAGTCCTAAATGATGCATTAACTTGATCAGTGCTGCCATCTGCTGTGTAAATTATGTCACTGCACCCACATGTCTATATTCACCACACAAAAACATTTCCATTTACTTTTATAACAGAACTAGGGGTTTTTCTTTAAAACAGGAAGACATTTTACCGATGTAGGATAATATATTTAACCTATATTAAGCTTTATGTAACTATAACATGTAATACATCATACAGGGCAGAAATTAGTTGTTAAAATAGTCATGTAACTAGAATAAAGAAATGCTTTTGACTTGAAAAATGGAAGACTCCTGAAAGCTTGTCATTTCAGAATAAAAAAAAGTTTTACAAGATTCTGTTAAAAAGATAAATCTAAGTCACGTAGTCACCAGGCAGTCATATATCTCCTTTAAAGGGAACTCCCACCAAGTTTGTTACTAGTATCCAATTAAAATTTTTTAGTAAATGTGTTGGTCATTTGCACATGTTCTAGCTTTGTTATCCTGACTCCTTATACCGCCTGGGGTTAACAATTGCACGCTTTGGTATTTCTCACCCCGCCAAGAAATCATAAATGAAAGTCTATGGAGGAAAAGTTTTTATTGTACAAACAGGACTTCATTGGCTTTGGCATAAAGAGCCTCATCAGCGTTGTGTCTGATCGGGGTTGGTCATCAATATTAGATGCACTTTTAGCATTAACGCTTCTTCAAAGCTCATGGGATAACATTAACCTTCGCAAAATATCTTCGTCATTTAAGTAAATCATAGCATTCAGTGTAACAAATGTGCTTTTAGGGGTCCCAAATGATTTATCAACATTACAGATTTAGTACACTAAAATGATTCTGGAAGCGAGAATACACTTTACTGACCTGGTTTTACACGTCGACTACTAGTTTAAAGTTGTTTTTTTTAACGTGACAGGCTCCGAGCCCACGCAGCGGTTTCTTCTTGACGTCACATTTCAGAAGTTACAACATAATGCCAGTTCTTCAAGACACTTGATGTCTAATGATCTTTTGGTTCCATTTAATGGCTCATTTCAAATCCTCCACCCTCAAACCGTGGAGAATGAAGGTATATAAAAAGCTTCAAGGGAAAGCGGTGCGACCCGAGCCTGCTTTCCTCTCCATCACTAGCCGGGCGCACACCTGAGGCAAGTTAATGGTTTGTTGAACCCAATTCATTTTATTGTTTACTCCTCCCGTCAATACTTTTCATTTCAATGACCTCATGATAAAACCAGGGAGGTTACCATCTTCAAAGTCAAATACTTCGGATTGACCGCAAGTGCCAAATAAGAGTACAGGTTATTATTAAACATAGACCACTGCTGCAAAATACGGTCTAAACCCCAGTAATGCAAGACAACTATCCCAAATGGGGTTAAACAGACGTTTCCTTTGATCATCTTTCATTAAGTTACTAGGGCTGATAAGAAAAATGTGGTTTAAAACCCACCACCTCTCTCATACTTATGGAGTCTTATTATTCACGAAATGGAGAGCTAGTGTTTTGTTTTTTTTCAAATCTCCGTTTATTAAAAAGAAATTGCACAGTACAATTGGTAGACAGATAAGATGAAGGTACAAACGATCAGCGTACATCAGGCAGTCGACCAGCAGAAAACATAAGGCAGATATCTTAAAAGGAGGTACAAATTGAGCCTAGTACACATCATATGTAAAAGCAAATCAGATGGTACAGGTACACATATAAACAGGACGTAATGATGATGCAGAAGCACCACAACGCAGAACGTCGTCGTGTACAGAAGCTTAGTCGGAGAATAACCATAAATGAACGGTTAAACAAAACCAAAAGAAACTGACTGAAATTAGATGGGCTGAGGGCGCGCTAAGGTAGACATGAAAACAAACCAATAATATAAAGGAACAAAAAAAAAACCCCTAGTATGAAAATACATGAGCGAACATGGAGGCGGAGGTCGAGGACCTAAAGTACCAGATCTAAATCGGGGGGAGGTCCCGTATAGTTACCCAGGACAGTATGAAAGGAGGGAGACAAAAGGAATTCCTTCCATGGAAGCCACTTCAAACCGTTCGTATACCCAAGGCCTCCGGAGGACATTACCAAATCTTCCATCTGGCAGATAAAATTGACCTTACCGAGCCAAGCTGAAATAGGGGGGGACAGAGCTTGTTTCCAGAAACGCGGAATAACCGCCTTGGCCGCATTGATGAAATGAAACGAGAGACCTCTTGTAGGAACCCACACTGGAGTCGGTGTGGAGCAACAACATCATCTCGGGGGAGGCCTGGAAGTCAGGGTGAGAGCTAGTGTTTTAACTCGTTCACCTCACTATTTCTTACAAAGGGCCAACACCAGAAGGTTACTTTAGGTAGAAGAGTTGGGCCAGCCCTCCTTATTGCATAATGTATTGGGTGATATTGGGAAAATTGTCACTGATTTAACTCTACATTATACAGCCCAGCTCTACCTGCAGCAGAAACTCACTGTAGGATGGCCCTTCATAATGTACGGGAGCTTTATAACAACTCCCCGGCAACTCTCCCTGGAACAACTATGCAAAAACGGATTTGACGCATAATATACAAGATACACTGATTTTTGTAAATCCCTTTTTTATGTCATGGCCTTATTCAGCTTTTATGTGAAGGGATATACTGGTATTTGCAGGGGTTCCTTTGTCTTCAGTTTCCATATTCAGCAGTTCTTGATGCATTATTGTTTGGTACCTGTACCTATTTCTCTACGTACTGTTACTGTGATTTGATGTACCATTCTTAAAAAATATACAAATAAATGTTTAGAAAATACATACAATTAGACAATCCTCCTTCATAAGGCATGTTAGATCGGTCACAAACAAAAAAACATACCATGTGGAGGCAGTCGGTCGGACTATCCAGCTCCGTGACAGACTAAAAGCCTTGGGGCTGATTTGTTTATCCCCTTAAGAACAATGGGCGGTCCCTAAACCCATTGAAAACAAGGGGTTATTGTTAACACTTTTGATAAGAAACAGACATATATTGGAAGTTATTACATGGTGTAGGGTGGTTAAAGCAGAGTGATCAGTGGAAGCAGTCCATTGGTTGCTACGTTAACTGCAGCAGATTGAAAATAATGTCACTGTGTAAGTGGGTAAACCTTGGTCCCTGTGGACAATTTGTAAATAAAAGCAATGGTATAGAAATAGGATATGATTATATCCTTCCACTTGCTAATCAAAACAAGAGAAATGTATTTGGTGATACGAAACGTCACTACAGTATGGTACGGGCAGCAAAGTATTCCTTTAAATTGTACATTGTGTCCTAATGTTTTTTCCATGCCCTATTAAGTGACAAAACCCCAAAACATATATACCATTTCATGGGTTTCATTATGAATATATGACTTTATGCACAAAAAAAACCCTTGCACCCCCATAACTGCAGTTATTGTTGGGCATTATGTCTTTTTTAAGCCTACATAACTATGTAAAAGAGCAGAAGTCAACCCTTTATTATTCCTTTACAAATACATGGGTTATTGTACAGATTATTTCTTCATGGTAATAACCACCGTAGTAACAATATATACATATAAAACATTTATGAATCAGTCCTTTTTCACTGCTGGCCAGGTAAAAACATTTCATAGAAACTTGTGTTTTGTGTTACTTTAGTTAATGACAGGTAAAAAGTACTGTCACCACGTAGTATGACGTTCATGGGTTTATTCCAGAAAACAGACAAACCAGCAAAGCCTTGTCAAAGTCCGGTTCACATAGATGAACAATGGAAGTGGAGACCCACAAACCAGTAGAATATAAAATCTGTTGGTAAAGCCGATCCATGAATCCTGATGTTTTTCCTCAGAAATCCATTGAGCTGGTTGCAAGGTAGTCCTTTCTGCCAATAGTGCTGACCTGCTTTGTCTGCATGGCCTCCAGCTTGGGACAGTCTGTAATACGATGGCCCAAACCACCACAAAAAGCACAACCTCTTTCGCCTGAGGAGAGAAAACAGCCAACATTATTACTTCATATAATTAGTGGTTTTTGTACACGTCAAGATTGTAAGCAGGGCTCTCTCCACCTAATGCGCCGGTTTGTCTTAGTCTGTAAATTCTCGTCTTGTCAGACCCCTTGAATATATGTATTGTATCAAGCGCTGCGTAAATTCTTGGCACTATGCAAATAAAAGCTAATAATAATAATGGCGTAACCACTTTGCTAACTGTATTTAATAATACAGTTCAATCTAAGGGATCTCCTACAAGGGAACTGGCCCGCTTTGGAACCATTTTGCTTCTGAAGTTTCCAATTTAATTAAAAAATATATTTTTGTTCTTTCACCTAGAAAAAAAAACATGTTCTGTTAATGAAAAAGGAGTTCAATGTAATATTTTTTTTGAGAACCAACATATTTAATTATACCCAAAGTGTTGTCGGTAAATGAGTTAAATTACAATATATATATATATATATATATATATATATATATATATATATAAATATAAAAAATTAAACCAAAATCTGGGTGGACCAATAAAAAGCCATGTCCACTGAAAATGACTTGCGTTACTGTGCTCACCTCCAATGTCCAGCATGGTCTCATCACTGCTGTTGAGTACTTGGAGGACAGGGGGCACACGCTGCTTCGCCTCCATGAGCAGAGCCTTTAGATCCATCAGCACAGATTCGTCTGTGAAAAATTGCACACAGTATTACAATAATGCAGTATAATATTGGTTATTAAAGATGTGCATTGGTTACAGTGTATACAGAAGAGCGAGTCACTTTACACAGGTTGTAGTAAAAGTAGCATTTTAAACAATAATTATTTTTTAAATCACTCACCACACGCCTTGTTAATGAAAGTAGTTGCAATGCCAGTGTTACCCGATCGACCAGTACGGCCTATTCTGTGAACTAGAGGCCAAGAAAAGAGGTTTGCGATGGTTAAACAAAAGAAACCTTGTTTAATAAAATACATCATTCTAAAAAAAACCAAACAAATAAAGAACATTTATCCCAGAAGAACAAAAAAAAAAACAGAGGTATAGTTCAATGAAAAATGAGCATTTGCATTGGCGAAGGAAAACATAATGGGCCATAGGTATGATGGACAATTTCTGCGCATGTGGAGCAATCAGCTGGAACATTTATGGTAAAGGCCCCATATTGAGAACATTCCCTGAACTTCATTAATATGGCTCAGTGCATCTTATGAAGATCAACAACCTTAAAGTAAACTTTAGTGGTCAACACAATAACATCATTAGTCTTACTAGCTGGAGTCTCACTGGTAACTGCTTAATCACAAGGGTAGCTTTTACGTTAGCGTATTATGTCTGAACATTAGTTGTATTTCAACCAAGAAATGCCTTATGCTGGTACTTTGGCAATTTCAAGGCGCTTTAGTCGCAAAAACAAGCTTTCACACTCACCATAGTTCTCAATTTCTTCAGGCATGTCATAATTTATTACATGTTGTATCGCTGGAAAGTCCAGACCTTTGGATGCAACATCAGTAGCAACCAGGACATCCTTCTTCTCTTCACGGAAAGCCTCAATTGCTTTGGTTCTCTCTTCTTGGTCTGAAAACAGAGAAAAAGCGAGGTTTGTACGTTAGCTTATTGTGGGTCTTGGAAGACGAAGGTGAGCATAGGGTGTAAGATTTCTTACCTTTTCCACCATGTATGGCCACAGCCTCTACACCCTTAAGAAGGAGATATTCATGTATGGCATCTACATCTGCCTTCTTTTCAGCAAATATTAGAACCTGGAAACAAGCAGATGGACATCAGTGATTGTATCAGTATGACTTATTATTACTTATATGTCCACAGACAGATTTTGATAAATATGGCAACTATTACAACATTCTGACAACTAGAGAAAAATCAATGCAATTATTGAAAGCAAATCTCAAAAGTTGATAGTAGGTGGGTGTTATACAGCATTTAAATGAAGTTTACAATAATGATGTTTACAATAGTTTGGGGTTTTTTTTGCACCTAGCTCCAGACACACATGCAGAAAAATGGCACAAATGAAGCAAATAATGGCAAACACCACAAATGTAATCTACACTGACCACTCTTAAAGAAATATATGGTTAGGGTGGATTTTATGGTCATAGGAATAAAAGTGTTACTCACAGGTGGTGGGGTCTTCTGTAGACACTCTAGTAGGTAAACCATCTTCGCTTCCTCCTTCACATATTCTACTTCCTGTGTGGAGAGAAATGTTATATCTCCAACATACACGGAACTACAGACATAAATGTGACTTGTCACAGGAAACAGTCATCCCTGGCACCGCTTTACCTGTATCACATCCAAGCTGGCAGCTCCTGCCCGGCCAACGTTAATTGTTATAGGTTTCACGAGAGCACTCTTCGCAAAGTTCTGGATCTTCTTGGGCATGGTAGCACTGAAAAGGAGGGTCTGCCTTTGTCCCTACAGACAGAGAAGAAATCAAATAATGCGCACACCCTGTACACTGAAGGGGACAGCACAGGTAAAAACAAGAAAGAGGAACACAAGGACACTACCAAGAAAAAAGTCTGACAAAAGCAAACCTACAACAACAAAAAAAAACTAAAAAATAATAGCCTTTATCGCTGTAATTTGTGCTTTCATTTAAAATGCATGAAGATATTAACATGACTATGACTTTATATTAAATGTACAGCCTGATGACCATACCTTAAAGTAGGAGAATATGGTTCGAATGTCCTCTTCAAAGCCCATGTCAATCATACGATCAGCTTCGTCCAGAGCCAGGTATCTGCAGATATCCAAACTAACCATCTTCTTCTGCAACAGGTCCATGAGACGACCAGGTGTTGCTACCATCATGTGCACCCCCCTGGCAGGATACAGATGGTATTGTAATTGTAATGTAATAGGGAATTTATTTTCGTTCATGGACAAAGCCATATGCCCTTCTCTTTTGCATAAGACTAAAATTACCGTTAGGACTACCTACTAAATAGTATTTTGGAGAGAGAGGAATGCTATAACTAAAGGCATACAGACCTTCAGGTTTGTTATTTTAACATGGATTAATCTCCTCACATTCTGTCACTACTTACTGCTTGATAGTTTCCATCTGTTCCTTGACAGACATCCCTCCAATGCAGAGCGCAGTACGTAGAGGAGGGAAGTTATCCTCCTGTAGCAGCCTGCAGTAATACTCGATGATGCTGTGTGTCTGACGGGCCAGCTCCCTCTGAAAGGACAGAAATAAATGGGAGTGAAAAAATGCATGTACCAAAGACAGATTAACAAAGACAATAACAACAAATGAAAGAAGAACTCTTGGAGTGTATTGATACATACCGAAGGACAAATGATGAGCCCATATGGTCCTTCTCGTTTAGTGAACGCTAATCTCTTCTCTTGCTCCAGGCAAAACATGATAACTGGTAATGTGAAGACTAACGTCTTACCAGAACCAGTGAAAGCAATTCCGATCATATCCCTTCCGGACAATCTGCAAGAGAACATTACAACAATGGGAAAAAGAACCCATACATACAACCAGTACAGCTACAACCTTCAATGTATAGTCCTGTTATTCAGTCGCACCAAGAACATGTTATGGGTGAGCGACTAGCCTAACTTTCCATCCAAAGAGATTTGCAGTTTCACCTTACATTATTAAGGGTCAATGTCAGGGAGCTTTTGCGCCTTTAATACTTTGGATGGCAGGGTATTAAATATACTTAAATTAATGAGATTACTTCACCTCCCCGAACAATGCATTACGCACTATGAACTATGCATTTCGCAGCTCAACTCAGGATAGCCCTTAGTAATGCATTGCAAATTCAGAGAGTTAAACGCACAACTCCCACTGCGTCATATACTTGGGCACCAACTTACATTGTTGGAATTCCCTGGATTTGTATCGGAGTTGGATGGAGGATTCCTTTCTTCTTTAACCCCCGTAAAATAGCTGTGAACAGAAGCACAGATGAGACAGGAACTTAAACCCATCAGAAGGACTTTAAATAGCTGAAAAAGTCATTTTACAAAGTAGATACATTCCTGTGCTTCTGGGCATGGCTATACATGTATAAGTTAAATGGCCAGAGGAAACACTGGACTCACCTACGGG
The DNA here is from genome assembly GCA_023333645.1 of Sceloporus occidentalis. Taxonomy (NCBI): domain Eukaryota; kingdom Metazoa; phylum Chordata; class Lepidosauria; order Squamata; family Phrynosomatidae; genus Sceloporus; species Sceloporus occidentalis. Next base: position 2,366,242 of record JALMGF010000028.1, read on the forward strand.
TAGTTTCATTTCCTTAAAACTCTTGATGGGAGCAGGAATACCCTCCCCCTCTACCAGGATGTGATATTTGCGTCGCACTCTTTCGTGGCGTGCTTGGGACATCGTTTGGATATAACGGGGAGGCTTCCAACTGCCGAGAAAGGTGATTTCTTGTTAGAAAATATACACAGCGCTATTTTTCATTTGTACATATATTGATGCTTTGATTTGAACCAAATATGAAAGACTGGTTTATCTCAAAAAAATTTAAACAGGCTAGCCCAAGTATTACATCACAAGATCGGTCTCATGCCTTTGGGAGTACATATGCAATTGGTTTAAAAGGTCTCTTTTTTTTTTTTTTTTTTTACAGGCCATAAAAATATTTTCTATAACTGTAAATTGTATGGACTATTTTTTATGTATCACAGAGAAAACACAGAAGCCACAAACTCACCTGGTCTTAATGGGGTCATCGTAGGTGATGCCTTTAGCCATTTCCTTGACAGACATCAGCGCTAACAAACCGAAAGGCCAAGTGTGAAAAATAAGAACGGCCACGTTATGTTTATTACAGCGACAGAGCAATGCAGACTGTTATTTAACTTCTTAGACCCAGACATATAAAATGAGCTCAATGCCAAGTTATCTACTCTGATCCCTCACAGACAAACCAACTGGATTGATCTGCACATGCATGCCGATTGTATGGGCATGTTAGGGGTGCAATTCATTTTGAAGCAACATATTATTACCTCTCCCTTCTGTCACGCTCTCCAATATTTTCTCTTCTTCTTTCAGTTGCTTCTCCTTGGCAGATTCTTTTCTAGCTGTTTAGAAGAGTGGAAAAAGACATCATTGTTTTATGAAAAGAAAACACAACTACAAACCAAAGTTGTGAGCACAATTTTTGTTTCAATTCATTTTGCAAATAATACACTTCTGAACCCTCTTGTTCCTAGTTTAATATAATGCAAATTTTAAAGCTCTCACCGACATCGCTCACCTGTAGTAAAGGTGAATACATTAATTTAATATTAAATAATAATTGGTACTTGAAAAGAAAGAAAACGGGAAGAAGAAGGAATTGTTCATGAAGGCTGGTTCACACATCACAGCTAATGATTTTGTAGTTCACTGGAAGTAGTCTATTACTTAGAACTACAGACATGTGGGGAATTATTCATATTTCTCCAGAGCTTAAACTTTGGGAAAAATAGAGATTTGCTCAATGAAATCTGACAAATTTTTTTTTTTTTTTTTTTTTTAAATCAAGTGTAACAATATCGCTCAATGACTAGTTTTTGTGTAGTCTGAAGAGACAACGCTAAGGATCGTTAAACATTATAACTGCAGATTGAGACATTTTAACCCTAATACTTCTTGAGCCTTCACTTGGTTGAGAATAAGTTGCTTTGTAGATATTTGTTACAATAAATGTCCAACTTTTCAGGTTATAAATAGTCCCTATATTTTTTTTGATCTCGAAAAAATAGTCAATCTCCTAAATCAGTTGTTGGCACAGAAGCATAGAATGCCGGCAGATAAGAACTATTACTAGCCTGCCTTTTTTCCTACTTTAAAAAGACTTAACTTATCACTGCTTGTTCTCATCTTAGATTCAGGATATCCACGTGTCTATCCCATTCATGTTTAAATTCCCTCCCTGTATTAGCCTCTGCTGGGAGGCTGTTCCATTTATCTCACCTTCTCAGTAAAGAAAAACTCCCTTACATTAAATCTAAGCAAATACAGACAGACAACCACAAATTCTACTTTATAAGAAGAATACCAGAAAAGATACATGACGGTCCTCTGTATTGTTTCCCTAGATTGGCTACCAACAGAGCAAAAAAGACTGCATCTACAATACTTCTCCGAAACAGTTTACACAGTATAATCTGCAAGGTAATTACAACTTGCTCTATCAGACAACCAACTCATTTCACCTTCAGCTTTTTCTTTCAGGTGTTGATGCTGATCCAAAAGGCTGACGTTAGATCGAGGTCCCAAGGCAATGTCATCTTCATCTCCTCTGTGGTCACTACCACTGTCCTTCTGCTCGTCTTCTATCACTCCCTTTCGGCGAATTTGCATCAGCTTTTGCAGCTGCATAGAAAGAGTAAACAAAATAGTCCTGATATGATATGGTGCACTTATGCATGTGTACAAATGGACTCCACAGCTTAATGAAATAAACAGCCTTTGACATTTGTTTTCTAGCAATATGCATTCATAACAAATGATGTTCTGCAAAAGCAGTACAGGCAAAGAAAACATGAACACCTTAATAAATGTTTTCAAGTTATAGGGCAATAAGTACAAGTAGCATATTGCTATTTCAAAACCATTTATTTTTTTTAAAGTATGGTCATATTGCACCCATGCCCTATTTGGGACATCTCTGAAGCCAGCCAGTGTTACTCACATCAGACCACATATTTTTGTAATCTTGACACCCCAGGGTATTTCAAATGCTGGTATTTGAACTCTTTACATGCCAGGTTTCGGGGTTTTTTTTTGGAAGTTACAGCTCCAATTTTAGGACTTGCTCAAAAAATACCTACTATTTTTTTTTTACTTATTTTCTTTGAACTAGGTTGCCCTTATGATGTCATGGTGATATCACTGGAGTCTATTTTATTTTTAAACTGTATTCATTTTTTGTTATATAAAAAAATATTTTGTTTCTATTAATTATTATTGAGCTGGACTGGCTTCGGTACCTGAACAGACCCTCTGGGAACTCTCATTTTATATGGGTGCCACAATCTTGTTAGCGGCAACATGCCATTTTTAAATGTGACTAAAGAGGGCCCCTGATTTTTTATTATTTTTGGGGGGGGGTGCTGAATGCTTTGATATTGAGGCACTTCAGCAACACTAAACAATTGTTAATCGCCTCCTAAAAACATTTTTTAGCCGCTGAGCACTCAGATATTTGAAGGGCATATATAGCTTTTCAATATGGTAAATACAATTACTCCTAGCGGCAGTCGAACGGGGCCTCTACATTTTTTTGGTGTTGCTGAATGCTCAATGTTGAGCAATTCCAGCTGAGCAAAGAAAGCAGTTGTTGATCGTTTTCTGTACCCGTTTAACCTACGCACGTCAATTGTCATTAAGGGGTGAATGAATAATAATGTGGTAACACAGTGGGACTAAAAATCTATTATACCATTTGCTGCTTTCTCTGCTTAACAGGCACATATGGAACGTAGTCTTCATCATCTGACAGTTCCAAATCTTCATCTTCTGTGTGTGCTCTCTAAAGACGTAGAGATATTATGCATTAAGGTCAATTTTAACAATGAATTCAAATCATAATGAACAATGACCATGTTAAACTCATACTGGATACAAAATCTTTGAGGTGCAACACCTATATAAGAATGAGCAAAGCAAGAGAATATATTTGAGAGCCCTTTGCTTTCAGCGTCTAGGGTATAAGAGACTTTAATAGTGTGTACGATTTTACTTATTGACTACCAATATAATTTACCTAGTTAGCGCTGTACAGGTTACAGTATAATAACTGGGAGGCATAACACATGTTGTCATATAATATGTCCCATAGTCTACAGACTGGGTTACAATAGGTGTGAATACATCAGTAAATTAGGTCCCTGTCAATCTAACTGCAAATACATGTTACACAATAACAACCAACTCCTATGGTGGCCTTATATAGGGCATTCACGCAGAATTTCGCAGTAAAATAAAGTAACACGTCCCATCGTAACTTACGCCGCAATTACAACAGTAAGTAATAGTGGAGAAGGCGGCGAATGGCTTTACTCAGCCCCATCTCTAAACCAGTCCCAATCGCTAGCATTCCCAAGCCCCAGCAGCACTCCAACTCACTTTTCGTTCGCCTGGAGCCTCCATAGCAATGGTTTTCTGCCTTCGTCCCCTCAGCTAAAGAAACGTTAGCTCCACTTCCGGCGCTTTCTTCACGTCACGATCCTTGTCCAATAAGCAGTAAGATTTCACTCACAGGAAGAAGAAAGCATAGCGAAACGAGGGTTGTTAGCGCAATAACGGCAGCGGCTAGTTCAACCCAGTAAAAGGATGCTAATGACGTCCGGTCATGTGGTACAGAGAACCTTGGGAAGCAGGAAGGCGCTCTGCTGATGTCCTCCTCCTGCTGCTTAAACAAGGGATGTGAGGGATTAGTGAGTAGCAGGTACTGCATGTTTCTGAGAAGATGCAGTCCGTCCCGCCGTCTCTACTGGCTTCCAAAGGGGAAGCGCTTGAGTGCAGATAGAAGGTAATAATACAAATATGTTTTATTGTCTGTCTTTACCTGTCCGTAGTGTGCGAAGTGTTTTGCGTGGCTGCTGCGTGATACACATAACAAATCCACACGGTGCCCGGCGAAATCAGCAATACATCATTATCCTTTTAATTGCAATAGCGGGTCTATAAACTCTATAACACAGAACCGAATTTTGCTACTGAGGTAAACTCTATTAAGTTATGCAACCTTGTTATATATAAACCCTCACAGGCCGAGTAGGTTCTCCGTGGCCCGATCCTGATGTAAGGACGCGTCCGGAGGAGCAGGGAATGGGTCTGTGTTCTGGCTGACATGTCAGAGAGAGACATAAGCATGGTTGGCGGTGGCGAGTACAACGCTTTGTGCGCACGCAGTATAACTAGAAGTGTCGCCATGAGTTGCCATCTCTTTGGTTTCCAAGATTTCTTTGCACAGTAATGCCAGTTTGTACCGTTACAGATGTATCATCCCATATCTAAATACAGTGCGTTTTACTGAAGATGCTGCATCGCTGGGTTATGCTGCCTTGAGAAGTACAAGGACTTTGTTAAGTGAGTTTATATCGCACTTTAATTCACATGGACTTCACTGAGGATCTGTAAACCTTAAACATCTGATACCTTGTGGACTACATTAAGGTTGGGCTTACACCTAGAATGTGTTTTATATATTTATTTTATCTTCAATATTTATTGATGCATTTATCAATTAACTTATACATTCATGGATTATTACTTATTCACACAGGTTACTTAGCGCAGGGCACTTTTTTCAAGAAGTACAGCTGCCTGAATACACGATATACAGCAAAAGCTAGAAATGTTGGAAGAAAAATACAGGAAAAACTGCCCTGACACAGCTAATGCGTACTACTACAAACATTTATTTCAAGGGGTATTTTCCTCCAACTACTGACTTTCCACATTTAACTTGTGGAGGGAGTTCAGTCACTTGACTCAGATGATCCAGAATACAGAGTAATATGTTGATCAGGCTGAGGATAGATCTCTTTGTAGCTTGGAGGTGGCTCCAAAGGAAAACATCACCTTTGCCTTGTGGTACAGTCTGTCCTGGCTGTGATCTCATAATACTATGATGTCATAAGGCCATCACCACTTGACAGCCTCTGGAAACTGCGCTACAGTTTTTCAATTCAATTTGAAGAAAAAAATAGGCAGAGACTACAAGGCTTTAGTTTGTGCGCCTAATATCCTGCACACACGGCTGGAAGTCTCTGGACCTGAACCATCTTTGATGGACACCTGACAGTACAGATTTCCTCTGTCATGGAGTGCATTTGCTGTGGGCCACCTAGGCCTCGCCTGACCAGCATAATAATATTCTTGCTGTTTGTGCTTGGCTGGGTGCTTTTATGCAGTGCATCTGTGCTTTCTGTGTATGGGTTCCGGTCATGCCAGTCCGGCATTTCCATCTGTGGGATATACAAAGTACTGGGCCCAGTACTTGCCATGATAGGGCTGGCATCTATAATAATGGCAGAATTTACTGCGAGACAGGATAGGAGAAGGAGAGAATCAATAGGAGACCATTCAAATCCAGACAGCCCCTTCCTCTGTGGGAAGAGCCGACAGTTTGTTCAGTATTTAATAGTCGGGATCCTGTTCATCAGTTGCGGAATACTAATTACTATCCCAGGAGTTGTGGTATCAGAATGTAAGCCGGTACCCAAAACAGCTCCAGCTCCTGGATTCTGCGAAACTCGCTCACTGCAAATATCTGGACTTGTAATTGCAGTAGTTGGCTTGTTTTTCTGCGTGTCGGCGTGTTTGACCATAAACCATCTGGCCGCTGATGCCCCTGAATCTGAGGAGGAACCCAGAGATCAGCCATATAGCATTATGTTGGAGGGCGAAGTCTACATGTTCCCGCCACCCCCACCGCCATACTTTCCAAGAGGATGTAACATGCCAACGAGCGAGGATCCACCTCCTTACTACAGCATGTATAATAATTCATATAATGATGAATCCAGCAGACGCGCTCGGGAAGCCATTCCACTGCCGAGCTGTTCTACCAACGAGGGTTTTCCTTCAGAGCCGCCTCCAAGCTACGCTGAGCTATATCCTCCTCAGCCTGAGCCTGCTGACAATTAATCAACATCTTACATCTATCTTTTGGAATCATCGTGTGAATCAAGCGTCTGAACTCGGGAACATGCGTGCACCATTCCGCTGCTGAGTGCCTCCAAGCTCCAAAGAGATATTTCCTCCTCGGCCTGATCCTGCACAGAGTTCATCAACTCCATATTACTCTGTCTTCTGGATCATCTGAGTCAAGTGACTGAACTTGCTCCACAAGTTAAATGTGGAAAGTCAATAGTTGTAGTAAAATACCGTTTGAAATAAATGTTTGTAGTAGTACGCATTAGCTGTGTCGGGACTGTTTTTCCCATATATTTCTAACATTTCTAGCGTTTGCTGTATATCGTGTATTCAGGCAGCTGTACTTCTCGAAAAAAATATAGTGTCTTGTGCTAAGTGTAAGTGGATGGATTGTAATTCCTGAATTCCCTCAATTATAAATAATAAAAAGTGACCTATGCTGAATAAGTAATAATCAATGAATGTATAAATTAATTGATAAATGCATCAATAAATAGTTGGAGTAAAAAATGTATATATAAACACATTCCAGGTGTAATCCAAACCTTAATGTAGTCTACAAGGTATCAGATGTTTAAAGTTTAACGATCCTCAGTGAAGTCCATGTGAATTAAGCCCAGCGATGCAGCATCTTCAGTAAAACGCACTGTATTTAGATATGGGATGATACATCTGTAACGGTACAAACTGGCATTACTGTGCAAAGAAATCTTGGAAACGAAAAAGATGGCAACTCATGGCGACACTTCTAGTTATACTGCGTGCGCACAAAGCGTTGTACTCGCCACCGCCAACCATGCTTATGTCTCTCTCTGACATGTCAGCCAGAACACAGACCCATTCCCTGCTCCTCCGGACGCGTCCTTACATCAGGATCGGGCCACGGAGAACATACTCGGCCTGTGAGGGTTTATATATAAGAAGGTTGCATAACTTAATAGCGGGGGTTTTTTTTGTTAGTGTTTTATAGACCCGCTCTTGCAGTTTATTATATATTCCTAACCTCGCCGGGCACCGTGTGGGTTTGTTATGTGTATCGCGCAGCAGCCACGCAAAACACTTCCCACTGTGCACTCACCACACACACACACCACGTCTGCAGGACCGCGCACACTACGGAGAGGTAAAGACAGACAATAAAACGTATTTTTATTATTACCTTCTATCTGCACTCAAGCGCTTCCTCTTTGGCAGCCAGTAGAGACGGCGGGACAGACTGCATCTTCCCTCAGCTTCCCCAAAAAAACATACAGTACCTGCTACTCTCACTAATGCATCACATTCCTTGTTAAAGCAGCAGGTGCAGGATATCAGCACAGAGCCTTCCTGCTTCCTGTTGTTCTCTGTATCATGTGACCAAAGGGTCACATGGCCTGCTGAGATCATTAGGGTTCCTCTATTGTGTAGGAATTAGCCGCTATCACACAATAACGGTGTAACTGTGAAATATGGCAAAGTGAAACAAACACACAACATAGAGTTTTCATAAAGATGTTCCAATAAAGGGTATATCATTTTTTTTTTCTTTGTATTTTATGTATAGTCTACTGTAGAGATCTATAGTGAATAGGCATAAAACACAAGCGTTTCTAGTACATTCTCAACATTTTGGGTGTATTACAGCAAAATGTGAGGAGAAACCTGTCTCCTACAAGTATTTTGCTCTTCTATTCTCCAGATGACCCCCTTTTCAGGGAACTCATAATGTTGCTCGAGTGTAAATGTCTGAGTTTAGTGTATAAACATGTATTTAGAAGATAAACTACATGATTCTTCAAATTAAAAAATCTTGGGGTTTTCATGAAAAATGCCCCTTTTCTAATGGAGATATCTATCATGATGCCAAAATCTTGTAAAGCCTTGTCCTTAACCAAACCTCCTAAAAAGGCCATAAGACACAATGATATATGTCTGCTAGAAGGCCATCAGCTACTGGGTATTTTGCACACCATCTCTACATGTAAGTTATCATATTACATGTGGTGTACATCTTAATTTAACGTAATTTTAAACTTCTGTAGGTGATGTCACAAACAGTATCGGTATTTAAGTTAATACAGTTTTTCATGGCAAGGAAGCAATGAAAGTGATATTCATATTCTTGTTTGATAATGTGTGCTTATGGTCCGATCTTGGATGTAGATCAAAGGTGTGGGCCGTTACTTTATCATCCACACTTCTTGCTTGATCCTTGAATGGGGAATATAAAAAAAAAGGGAAGAACAGACCTTTTTCATTTGGTTTTTTAAAATGCATTTGACTCTCGTGGCCCAGCAACTCATTACAAATGTTCTGTGCTGTGTGTTTCATTCAATGTCTCTAAGCATCATGGGAAGCTCATTCAGCAATGTTTGGGCTGACCCCCAAATATATCCACTTAAAACTAAACTATTACTGGGGGAAGACCTTTCTGCGCTGCAACCTCAGATCCTGGTAAATTCTCTGAAATCCTAAGGTCTCCCAAATTATCCCACATCCGGTGGAAGTCATGGTGCCGTGTGTTCAAGAATTTGTAACATAAAGATGCCCAGTAACTCTTAGTTTAGCTCTTTGGGTTATCGTTTGTACAGCACTGCAGAATATGATGGTGCTACATAAAACTTTCCTATTAAAAACCTTCTGTTAGCTGGAAATTTTTGATTGTTTACAATCTGTTAATTTAATACCATTTCATGTGTATTACAATTTATGTTCTGACGTCTATTGTTAAATTATTAGCTGTGCCAAGCCATAGCTTTAGTCTTGAATGCATTCTCTCTAACTATCTCTATGCTACAAGTTTAAAATAGGATGTTTTTCTTAGTATCATTTATTTCATTAATGTAGACAAAAAAAAAATACAAGACACATTAAAAAAAAAAAAAATACAAGACACATTTACTCCTTTGTCCAAATGTCATTTAATCTTTCCGATTGAAAGATTTTCACAGTATAAAAGTAAATAATTATTAAAAAAAAATTGTAAAAAAAAAAACCACAAAGTCAATATACGGTTGACTAAGAGACCATTATTAAAACCAATGCCGAACTCAGAGAACATAGCCTGCTAATACACAAGGCCAGAGTCCCACTGTTAATTCGGGCGTAGCACCAGCTGTCAGTTAGAAAATAAAATATGCAGGAGGAAAATGAACACATCTCCTTATTTCGGTCTTGTTCCGTTGAAGCCTGGTTATATGTATTATTTTGGTTGGTAAAAGATATAGCGAGTGATTAGGGATTTAATAAAAAATAAATAAAAAAATGATCTATTGGCTCTAATTAACAAAAAAGTTGAGTACCTTTCACATCAGCCCTTTCTAGGTAATAGCGTCCATTATCGCCCAGGTATGGGGTTCACTCTACATACACAGTGGTACAAAACAATAGGAGCGATGGAGTGAAGGTAGGGGCAGTAGAGAATGGCAGATTCACAGGGCAGTGACATTTCCCTCGTTCCCTTTTTTTGGATGTCTTAATAGCAATGCTGAGAGCTGATGGTTTTCCATTAACATTTTAACTTGCGCTGGAAAGAGGTCAGCTACCTGAGAGGCAAAAGCATTGCCTATAGCAGTCCTCCTGGTGGTTATATTATTTAGGTGCGCAAAAGGTGCCTTATTGTTGTTGGTGAGGCATATAATCCATGGAACCAAAGATTGTGGGATTACAAATCACACAAAGGGTTATCATACAAAGACTAACACTGCGGAAACAGAATGCAACTAAATGCCCCCAAAAAACCAAAACTGCATTCCTCGTCAACTGGCTAGTGAGGAAGGGCTTGCTTACAACGTGCAGGATGTCACATGCTTAATTTCATTACAAAGCGTAGTAAATTATGCAGATTCATCTACAAAACATTGGAGCTTTATATTTATAGAAAAACTATTTCCACATTCTTAGTATATATTCCTGTCTAAAAAAAAAAAAAAAAAAAAATGGGAGTAAAATGAACAAGTGTGTTAAACACAGTCCATGACAACCACAGTAAGAATTTTCAAGCCCTCTTATAAACCTTCTTTGGCAATGTTCCAAAAGAGGAATTTCAAAATAAATGCAAGAGATAGTTGGAATATTGAAATTTATACAAACCTACGGCTAATGTTTGGAGAACCTAAATAAGGGCAACAAAACCCCCACCACCTATTGTAACAGAACTCCCAATTGTTCAGCCAGCAAAAGGTCAGGAGCTCGATTCTAACAGGAGTCAGAGGGGTACATGGTCAACAGAGTCGGTTTTGACACTCAGAAACCTGTTCATGATAAAGATATTGCTTCCTAATCTTTTATGGCTACCAACCTTTAATTCACTGAAAGGAGTGCATTTTTTGGAATGCAAAAAGGTATCTTGCGGTTTAGAAGGAAGAAGATTCTTAAGTGCTGCCATCTCAAAAGTAAAAAAAATGGGGGCATATACCAATGCCAGCACTACATTGAAAAAATGATTCAATGGAAAGACCAATCCATTCACACCTGCCTTGTGCTTATAAGGGTACACATGTTTAACTTTCTGTTAACCCACAAAGCAGTTTATACTACTTCCTAAATGGCCCTATTTATCATTTCGCCAGCATCGCATCTACGAGTGTAATGATAGTCATTGACCTTAAAATTCAGTCCTTTGTGAAACATTATGGTTACGACAAAGTTTAGATCATCGCAAGTACATCCTGGATAAAGCATGTGTCAAATGGAGCTGATGAAACCAGAGGTTGGTGTCTTGTTTGTCTTTTTAAATATTTGTATTGGTAGGAACGAGGAGGGTGAAGTAAAAAATGGTTGACGTGCAGACATCACTGTGCCACATTGGATGTGGATTTCTTCAAGCTAAAATTGGTCCAGTTTACAGCCACTTTCTGACGTGTCTGCTTGGCAGAATCCAGACAGAACCTAGAAGGGAACAAAATGAGATAATGATGGTGTGTTGGGTTCCTCCCTTTACTTCCCTCATATAAAGCCGATGTTTAGAATACAAGAACGGCCAATATTTATTTGTTCTCGTTGCTTTTCCTCGTTGTCGTGCTGGAGTTAGGACTCATCATTCTCACCTCTTGAAATATTCAACTTCTCGATCCGTCTCATCCATTTCCGTACTGTCTACATCCTTTGGGAGGAAGACATCATCTAATAAAAGACATAATAGTACAGAATTTAAGAAATGGAAAATAGACTAATTTTTTTTTTTTTTTTTTACCAGCCCAAGACACGCACTCATAAAACACACTCGTGAGAAAAACAATATATATATATTGCAACATTATAATAGTTTTCCTAGTTCACAATAGGAAGAGACGCGCACAGACTGGTTTGAAACGATTATAGTTGAAGTGTAGGTAAAGCTAAGGAAGAAAAATAAGGAGAACCTACCAATGGATATGCTAGGTTTATCCATCTTGTTCTTGCTTTTCCTTGTTTTGCTTTTTGGTTGAGGTGAATCAGACAGAGATCCATTAGTGGAGTCTCCACCATCACCAGGAACAGTTGTCTTCTCACACCCTTCCAGCTTGTTTTTCTCTCTCTCGGACTGGAAGCTCTCAGAAATCACAGGATCTAGTCCCTGTAGCGCGTGTTCTCCTGCTTTCTCAGTTAAATGATGCAATGGCTCCTTTGGTCCAGCAGCAGGATGCTTGGCAACCATAATATTACCGCTGGCTGTCTCAGTCTTTCGTGTTTGGAGACTTTGCTTCTTTGCCCTCTTTTGGCGTCCTGTAACTGGTGGCATCTGAATGTCTTGCACGTGGCTCTCTGGAACAGTGCCAGCGTTTGTACAGTCTGTACTTTGTCCAGATTCTGCTGCTTTTGGAGACTGAACCCATATCATGCGGGACAGGTTGGGAACAGCACTAAGCCTCTTCACCACACCATTTTCAGATGATTGTGTAACCGTGTTTTCCGTGCCCCCTAAAGAGTTTGTAGTCTGACTCTTTGAACCATTAAGACTAAGAGGGGAGAGGTCAAGATCAATCTCCTGCGGATCAGAGGAACCATTAAGATGAGATAACAAGCTCTTCTGCTCCAACACTGCTGCTTTCTTAGGGAAATCATTTACATCAAGGTTCAAGTCATAGACACTAAAACTGGCACGAATAGAGTCCTTAATGGTATTCTTGATCTCCTCAAGCCGGCTGGTAAGGAAGCTGTTCACTCGCTCTAACTCCAGCTGAGGCCACTGGAGTAGCTTCTCCCCAGATGTTGGAGCAGCTGTATCCTCAACAGATGCCTTCTGTGTATCTGCTTCCTGCAGGGCTCTCTCCTGAATGATGAAATTAAATAAATCATTGACAAAAACATTAGCATATCTTAGGTTGAAGAAAATGACTAAATGTGCTTGAGTACTCTTATGGCTAGACTCTTGACATTATCCCCATTTCAAAATAAGTGAAATGTAAAATTTTTGGAAAACTAATATGTCAATCTAGTAAAGATTGTGGAGATGCGCACAATTCTCAATAAGGCTTTAGACAACCAACAGGCTAAATTAAAATGATTTATATACACCGCCCAGCCATTACATTTTGACCACTGGCGAAGTGAATAAAGGTGATAATCTTGTTATCATGATATCTGTCAGTGGGTGGGATATATTAGGCTGTAAGATGTGTTCGAAACAGGAAAAGTGGACAAGCTTAAGGATCTGAGGGACTTTGACAAGGGCCAAAGTGTGATGGCTAGATATCTGGGTCAGAGCATCTCCAAAATGGCAGCTCTTGTTGGGTGTTCCCGGTCTGCAGTGATCAGTGCCATTGATCAAAAGTGGTCAATGGAAGGAAAAGCGGTGAACCAGCAACAGGGTCATGGATGGCCAAGGCTCATTAATGCACGTGGGTTGTGGCTTGTGTGGTCAAATCCAACAGACAAGCTACTGTAGCTCAGATTCCTGAAAAAGTTAATGCTGGCTCTGGTAGAAAAGGTATCAGAATACACAGTACATCGCAGTTTGTTGCATATGGGGCTGCATAATCACAGACCAGCCAGGGTGCTGACCCTTGTTCACTACCCAAAGTGCCTACAATGGGCATCTGAGCATAAGAACCAGACCACGGAGCAATGGAAGAAGGTGGCCTGGTCTGATGAATTTTTTTTTTACATCACTGGGAAGGCCGGGTGGGTGTGCATCGCTTACCTGGAGAACGCATGGCACCAGTGTCACGTATGCTAACACCAAAAGCACTCACCGCAGGAGATCTTCGGAATAAGGAGTCACCAGGAACTCAGGATGATCCCAACAGTGAAGGAGCTGCAGTGATAGCTGAAAACGGTGGATACTGAGCTGAAGCAGCGAGGTGCAGAGGTAGTAGATATGGGAGCAGCCCAGGATCAGAGATACGATGCCGGACGACAGACGAGCCAGGGAACGGATACACAATGCGGATAGTCAGCCAAGCCAGGGTCAGGTACACGATGCGGGTAGTAAGACAAGCCAGGGGTCGGATACACGATGGTCACAGGCAGAGGTACAAAATCAGCAGGCAAAAGGGTAGTCAGGAAAATCCAATGGTCAACTAAATAGCAACAAAGCAAACTCAAGTTCAAAACGGAGAAAGACCACAACAGGGTGCCTGTGGACAGATCTGCAGGGTTTTTGAATCTGGCGCCACAGAAAGCCACGCCCCCAACAGAGCGTCAGGGGCGTGTCCTAAGACGTCCTTCTGACTCACGACTCCAGCCGTGAGAATTGGCTGCGCCCCCAGTGGAGACCGGCGAACCGGTAAGTAGACCTCTCTGGGGATTCCTTAGGCAGCGAGCAGTTTTCACTCTGATCGCTGCCGAATCCCCAGATCTGCCTTCCCGCTTCCTGCACCGGCGATCGGGTTGCAAATCGCCAGTGCAGGGAGATCGGGAACTCCGGACCCCCCCGCACTTACGTGCCGACGTCCGCCCGCCGGAGACGGAGCCCGGGCTCTCCAGCTTGGGTCTTCGTGACCCGCGAGCGGATCGCCGCACACAAGGACCCGGGACCGCGACGGGTCCCGGCACCGGACCCGGGACCGCGACGGGTCCCGGCACTGGACCCGCGACGGGTCCCGGCACCGGACCCGGGACCGCGACGGGTCCCGGCACCGCGACGGGTCCCGGCACCGCGACATTACCCCCTCCTCGAAGGCCGGCCGATGGCCGCAACGTCCCAGGCTTGGTGGGATATTTGAGGTGAAACGACCGGAGCAACGCAGGGGCATGTACATCAGTGGATTTAACCCAGGACCTCTCTTCTGGACCATACCCCTTCCAGTGAACCAAATAAAATACAGAATTTCTGACTTTCTTGGAATCCAGTATAGATTGGACCTCGTATTCAACATGAGAATCAATTATAAGCGAACTAGGGCGAGGAATAAATCTGGTAAAACGGTTGCAGGTGAGGGGCTTAAGTAGAGACACATGAAAAACGCGAGGTATTCTAAGGGAGAAAGGAAGATTAAGTTCATAGGCTACCGGGTTAATTTTGCGCAGAATTCGAAAAGGACCAATGTAACGTGGGGCAAGTTTCATGGAGGGAACTTTAAGCTTAATATTTCTTGTGGATAACCACACACGATCATTAGGCATATAAGACGGGCCCAACCGACGACGACGATCAGAATGCTGTTTATATTTGAGGGCCGCTGTGGATAAGGCACGACGGACTTTGTCCCATACGGAAGGTAATGGTTTGACATAAGAATCTACCGCTGGGACCTGGGAATCCTTGAATGAATCGGGCAAAGAGGAGGGATGGTAACCATAATTACAAAAAAACGGAGTAAGTAATGATGATTCATGAACAGTATTATTTCTAGTGAATTCGGCCCAGGGCAGAAGTTGGGTCCAATTGTCCTGATATTCGTTGATAAATAAACGTAAAAATTGTTCTAGAGTCTGGTTCGTTCTTTCAGAAATGCCATTGGTCTGGGGGTGATATGCTGAGGAATAGGCTAGGGATATCCCTAACGAGGAGCAAAAGGTTTTCCAGAACAATGCCGTAAATTGCACCCCCCTATCAGAAACTATTTGCATAGGAATACCATGTAGACGAACCACGTTATCAACAAAAATAGGGACCAAATCGGGAGCCGAAGGTAATTTAGGGAGAGGAACAAAGTGCGCCATTTTAGAAAAACGATCAACTACAACCCATATAACCGTATTCCCTTCGGAGGGAGGGAGGTCAACGATAAAATCCATGGCTAAATGGGTCCAAGGACGAGAGGGAAGCGGTAAAGGTAGAAGCAACCCGGGAGGTTTAGAATGAGATGCTTTAGCTGTGGCACATGGGTGACAAGAAGCAACATAATCGACACAATCCGACTTTATCTCAGGCCACCAAAACTGTCTACCTATAATTTCCAGCGTACGCCGAGCACTAGGGTGACCTGCCGGGAGAGCCGAATGCGCCCAGGACAAAACCTTACGTCGTTCTGAAGCCGGAACAAACAGAGAACCTATAGGCCATTTACTATGGACGGGTACCTTGGTTTGCGCTTTAAGAATACGTACAGTCTGTTATGACGAAGGCGCTGAAGAACAACCCGAACATGGGTACGGTGTGATTGAAGATCTGGCGAGTGAATCAGAATGTCGTCCAGGTAGACAATGACGAATTGGAGAGAAATATCACGAAATATATCATTGATGAATTCTTGAAACACAGCCGGAGCGTTACAGAGTCCGAAGGGCATGACCGTATACTCGTAGTGTCCCATTCTAGTATTGAAGGCAGTTTTCCACTCGTCACCTTCTCGTATACGTATTAAGTTATATGCCCCACGAAGGTCTAGTTTCGTAAAAACAGTAGAACCACTTAAGCGGTCAAAAAGTTCTGGAATGAGGGGAAGCGGATATTTGTTTTTAATAGTTATACGATTCAGACCCCTATAGTCAATGCATGGCCGTAATCCTCCATCCTTTTTAGTAATGAAAAAAAAACCCGCTCCGGCAGGGGAGGTAGATTTACGTATGAACCCCCTATTCAAATTGTCCTTAATATAGTCTTCTAATGCCTGTGACTCAGGTAAAGACAAGGCGTAGGTACGACCCCGTGGGGGCATAGTGCCCGGCAGTAATTCAATAGGACAATCATACAGTCTGTGAGGAGGCAAGACTTCGGCCTGTTTTTTATCAAACACATCTTGGTAATCCTGATAAGCCCAAGGCACCGCTGTAGCTGATATAGACCGAATGGAGGTTGTCTTGGAAATAGCTCTGGAAAAACATTGGGTAGAACATTTCTGGTCCCATCTCAGGATATCCCCGGAACACCAGTTAATTGAGGGATTGTGAAGCCGGAGCCAAGGAAGGCCTAAAATAACTGGACATGCAGGAGACGAAATAACATGAAACGATATGGTTTCGTGATGAAACAACCCCACGGAGAGCAGTATCGTAGAAGTTTGTTGTGTAATGAACGAAGGTTGTAATGGTCGACCATCAATGGCAGAGATGGCGATAGGTGGAAATACCTCGACAAGTGGAATTTTATGAAATAGAGCAAAATTATGATCAATAAAGGAACCAGCAGCCCCAGAGTCCAACATAGCTGATGAAGAAATCTTCATCCCACCCCATTCCAGGAACACAGGAACATGAAAACAATCTTTAAATTTAGGGGCTGAAACGTGCTCACCCAGACCAGGCCCCTTTACTTGGACTGGGCACTGTAGTTTCCCGGCTTGTTGGGGCAGGTTCGAACAAAATGACCTTTCTTGCCACAATATAGACACAACCCTTCTGCCCGACGACGATTCTTCTCCGTATAAGACAATTTAGTAGCTCCCAACTGCATTGGCTCTTCTGGAGGTAAAACAGGTGACAAAGGTCTGGGGGGTGGGCTGGAGGGTAGCTGATGACAGGATCTGTATTCCAATCTTTTAACTCTTTGCGATTGTCTCTCACGAATGCGACTATCCAACCTCAGAGCCAAAGAAACAAAATCTTCTAGGTCATCAGGTAACTCTCTAGTAGACAGTTCATCCTTAAGACGTTCAGATAGCCCGTCATAAAATGCTGCGATTAAAGCCTCATCCGACCAATTCACCTCTGCAGCCAAAGTCTTGAATTCAATTGCGTATTCCGCTACAGAGTGGGAGCCTTGAGAAGAGTGTAGTAATGACAACGAAGCTGTAGCTGCTTTTCCAGGAACATCAAAGGTTCTACGAAATGCAGAGATGAACGATTCACTGTTATAAACTTTAGGAGAGTCTTTTTCCCATAACGGCGAAGCCCATGCCAAGGCTTTACCCGACAGCAATGAAATGATATATCCCACTTTCGCTTTTTCAGAGGCAAACATATGCGGGGTGAGTTCAAACTGAATCGAACATTGATTTAAGAATCCACGGCATGATTCTGGTTCACCGCTGTATCTGTTCGGAGACGGCAATTTGAGAGGAACTGTAGCTAGAGAAGACCCCGGCACCATGGCTGGGGAGGCTGTGTCTGAGGCTGAAGATAAGACAGAACCACCGGATGCCGGGTCAGACCTGACAACCAGTACCTGCAGAGCTCTGGCCATATGATCCAGAGTATCTTGCATGTTCTTAAATCTTGCTTCATGGGATTCCAAAGTTTGACTATGGGACGACAGCACCTTGCTAAGCTCAGAGGGATCCATGACCCTGTTGTAATGTCACGTATGCTAACACCAAAAGCACTCACCGCAGGAGATCTTCGGAATAAGGAGTCACCAGGAACTCAGGATGATCCCAACAGTGAAGGAGCTGCAGTGATAGCTGAAAACGGTGGATACTGAGCTGAAGCAGCGAGGTGCAGAGGTAGTAGATATGGGAGCAGCCCAGGATCAGAGATACGATGCCGGACGACAGACGAGCCAGGGAACGGATACACAATGCGGATAGTCAGCCAAGCCAGGGTCAGGTACACGATGCGGGTAGTAAGACAAGCCAGGGGTCGGATACACGATGGTCACAGGCAGAGGTACAAAATCAGCAGGCAAAAGGGTAGTCAGGAAAATCCAATGGTCAACTAAATAGCAACAAAGCAAACTCAAGTTCAAAACGGAGAAAGACCACAACAGGGTGCCTGTGGACAGATCTGCAGGGTTTTTGAATCTGGCGCCACAGAAAGCCACGCCCCCAACAGAGCGTCAGGGGCGTGTCCTAAGACGTCCTTCTGACTCACGACTCCAGCCGTGAGAATTGGCTGCGCCCCCAGTGGAGACCGGCGAACCGGTAAGTAGACCTCTCTGGGGATTCCTTAGGCAGCGAGCAGTTTTCACTCTGATCGCTGCCGAATCCCCAGATCTGCCTTCCCGCTTCCTGCACCGGCGATCGGGTTGCAAATCGCCAGTGCAGGGAGATCGGGAACTCCGGACCCCCCCGCACTTACGTGCCGACGTCCGCCCGCCGGAGACGGAGCCCGGGCTCTCCAGCTTGGGTCTTCGTGACCCGCGAGCGGATCGCCGCACACAAGGACCCGGGACCGCGACGGGTCCCGGCACCGGACCCGGGACCGCGACGGGTCCCGGCACCGGACCCGGGACCGCGACGGGTCCCGGCACCGGACCCGGGACCGCGACGGGTCCCGGCACCGGACCCGGGACCGCGACGGGTCCCGGCACCGGACCCGGGACCGCGACGGGTCCCGGCACCGCGACGGGTCCCGGCACCGCGACAACCAGGATGCACTATGGGAAGAAGGCAAGCCGGCGGAGGCAGCGTGATGCTTTGGGCAATGTTCTGCTGGGAAACCTTGCCATTTTTGTAGATGTTACTTTGACGCATACCGTTTACCTAAGCACTGGTGCAGACCATGTACACCCTTTCATGGACACCCATGGTTTTTTTCAGCAGGATAATACACCCTGCCACAAAGCAAAATGGTTCAGGAATAGTTTGAGGAACACAACAACAGGTTCCCCAGATCTCATTTCAATCGAGCATCCGTGGGATGTGCTGGACAAACACTTTTGTTCCATGCAGGCCCCACCTCACAACTTACAGGACTTAAAGGATCTGCTGCCAACATCTTGGTGCCAGATACCACAGCACACCTTCAGAGGTCTAGTGGAGTCCAGGCCTCGACAGGTCAGGGCTGTTTGGTGGCAAAAGGGGGACCTACACAGTATTAGGCAGGTGGTCATAATGGTTATGGCTGATCAGTGTATATAAGCCGCACTGTTGCTCAATATCTGCAACACTCCTAGACACAGAGCTGCTATCGGTGCAGCAATAAATGGCAAACAAGGATCTGTGTGGTTTGGGCTCAACACAGAGACTGCCCTCTCCATACTGTACATATGTTCTGTGTCTGTATGTCTGTCTCCAACTCAATCACACAGTTGTGCAATTTTCCATTAACTACTACTACTTGGTATCTTGTGGTGCATGCAATTAACATTCTGCTGTTGTGATCATTTGTATTATACACTACTGCAGTTCTGAATTCGACTTCATGCCTTATCTTATCAATGTAAGCTTAATATCGCTGACCTTCCTGTAACCAGCCTGCCACAATTACAGCAACAAAAGCAACTAGAAGGACGATAAATCAATAGTCTTTAACTGTTTAACCAGATCAGATAAGCAGGCTGATAATATAATGGTGTGCACCTGGTCACAGCCTTAATCCTGTGTATAAATCCATTTCCATTGTACAGAAACGTAAAATACATTTCTAGGTTTTAGGCATAACTATACCCGAAGCTTATAAAGATGCAAACATCAGACTTCATTTACATCCAAGAAAAGACCAAGGCCGTAAACAATATGTTTCTGGACAAAGTCTTGCACTGACTCTTAAGTTTCACTTGGTGTTAATGCCTGAATACATTACAGAAATTCTAAAACTATCGCCGGACTGTTACCCTCCTGATCAACCATTGTCTGATGTATATAAGCCAATGAACTTTGCCACATTTAGTCCTCGTCTTGGCATGTTTTGGGCCAAACATTTTTTAGAAAGTAAGAATTCTCACCTTAATAAGCCACCTTCAGTGTTAACCACAGAATAGAAACCACTAGCAATTCCTCTTCACCATGTTCTTTTTATCATACCATTTGATAAACAATCCCACTCCTGATAAGATAACAAGAAGCACATGCAGAATACACAGCTTCTCTCAAGAATTCATTAAACTGAAAGATACAGGATTCCACCTTTAATGACAAAGTACAAAACTATTTGATTTTGGTAACTTTTTCAGGATCTTTGGGTGTAATTTGCAGAATAATTTGTTTGCAATAACTTTAAACCTTGTTTATCATATCCAACACTCAAACAAGGTGGGCTTGTCACTCTTGTGGTCTATGTTTCAATATGCTTACTTCCTCGTTTTACTTGCTCACCTTTTTCTTCAGCTTGTGCCGTGCCCTCTTGGCTGCCTTGCTGCTGCTGGTAGTTTTGTGTTCGGTGCTGTTAATGAAGTCCAGGAGCTCATCTACGTCTCGGTGGTCCACAGCTTGTTCACCAGGGGAGTGCTGTTTCTGCGGAAGCTCTTCTTTTCGTTTGGTAAGTCGGGAACGAAGCTTTTCTCGCATCTCTGGGTAATTCCGGCTCGTAGGGGCTGGAGGTGGCTGGAGAAATAATGACATACCGTGACTATTTAAAGACCAGTCTTATTAATCAAACCCTACCCAATGAATATTATACATATAGAATGTACAAAAACATTTTATTTTTTTTTAAATTGAAGAACCCCACCATTAAAATATTAACACAAATACCGACAATCTGTTTTATTTCTATTTCCACTTATTGTAACAAGATTCAAACAAGTTTGCAGTTATCTCATGTATTGAAAAAGCTGATCTTGAGAACCGGTATAAGGCATGGTTCACTATCTAAACTAAACTGGCAAAAGGTAAGATGACAGTGAACTCTGAACTTTGCTTAAAAACCAAGTTCACTCATCATTGCTGTAGGTAGTACATTATATAAAATTAAGCAAATTCATGCAGATTGCTCAGCCTTAGAACACAACAGAATTATTCGCCAACTGAAACCTAGTCAAACTTAAGTTACTTTCCACCTAAGCGTGCTTAAGTTTTTTTGGAACTATTTAAGTCTCATTCAATATATATACACATCACATATATAACTCTACGGCTGCTATTGCTGCATCTGGAAAGTCCCTTACTGTCACATACCTGCAGAGCTGTTAAATCTCGTTCTTCTGGTAAATGCGGAGCGAGGCCCAGCCAAGTCATGCTGGTAACTCACAGCATACCAGATATAGTTTTGCTTGCTGGAAACACGTGCCGTGCTCCATCACATCGCCTCAATGTCGGCTTCCCTCTCCCATAGAGTTATGCAGTTATTGGCAGGTCTCACCGTGTTATGCCCGAAGAACTCGCAGTAGCAACAGTCACAGAACTTGCCGTCCCTCTGGTTGGTGGAAGAGGAGGTGCATGAGCTTCGCTCCGAACTGCTGTCTTCATCTTCCCCGAGCCCCTCATCTGCTTCACACGACTGCAAGGCTGGGCAGCTCGAGACACCAGAAAACCTGTGTCCTCTACACGCTGCATCTCTGATAAGAACAAATGTGCCAACATCACAACTTTAACCACTTAAAGATAGAGCTGGTTTTTTTTATCTTTGTACCTTTTTGCCCCAATGTTTATATGTTTTGTTTGTTTTGAAGTTATAGGGCAATAAGTACAAGTAGCATAACCATTTTATTCAAATCTGGTGGCCCTGCGCCCATGTCCTATTTGAGACATCTTTGAAGGCGACTAAGTCAATGCACCCCATAAACCCATATGATTTTTGAAATACTCAAAATCAAAAATGATTTTTTTCAATGGTGGCATTTGATGTCAACGGTAAAACAGCCTGCATTTCCATGACGTTCGTGGCATGTCAATTGTTGTCAAGGGGTAAATCCACTGGTGGGTCCTGCTTAAAACTTTCACAGAGGTCCCTTCTTTTTAATATATCAACTGAGCTGAACAAGCCATTGTTTGAATTTAGGTAGCTGTATAGCACATTGTTAATTGTGGACTTTGGGGAAAATGTCACAATCCCTTTTGCTTCCCCTCCACCTCAGTCAGGGACAAAGCTTGAATAGCTTATTGCACTGCCTTAACTGGAGTGCTTTCTGCACATTTGATGGGGAGGTCATTAGACAGCCCCACAACATTTGCTGAGTCAGCACTGGAGTTGACTGACAGTAAGTATATCACATAGCAGGAGACATGTTTGGCCAAATACATCTCCTGCAGGGAAAGGTGTGTGTGTTCTGCAGAATCCTCCCATCTTCATGCATTTGCAAGGGGACAGCATGTAAATTTAAATTTAAAGAGCATACGATGGATGGGGTATATCTTTAAAGATACTTACTTGTTCAAGTCGGCAATAGGTGCCTAAGTTTGTGAACATGCTGGAGTTTTGTAGTATACAGAGAATACTGGTTTATTATACATCATTTAAGAATGTCATTTGAATACACTTCCCCTGCTAGGAGATATAGCCATTAAAACATACCAGCAAATTTTAGCGCAGCAGCAATACATTTATGGGCAGTATCATCCTAAGTGAAGATATAGATAAAGATGCTTAATTGGAATCTGTACATTAGACATATACTGTATAGATTTTCTTACCTGTTAGTAGTGGTCCCAAGGATGCCCCCTCCCTGAAGTATATTTCCACCATTGCAGTGCCCATTGCAAGGATGACTACAAGAGGAGAGTGGTGGTGGTGGTGGAGGAGGATTAACTTTCAAGAGAGAAGAGTTGGAGCCTGGAATGTGGGGGCCTCGAGGAGCCCCAGCAGTTTTAAAAGCTGTATGAGGTGAAAGGCTTGTTGTTGAGAAAGAAGTAGGGGAATTGGCAGGAGAGAGGTGTGAAGAGGGAGGGCTATGTGGAGAGGTTTGCTGCTGAGATGAGAGGTCCGTTGGGCTATTAGGTGGGGCGCTGGGATCGGAGTGCCGGTGGTGCTCTGAAGAGTGGTATGCCTCCCCTGCAAAAGAAGGATTTGTGTCAATACACGGTCACCCAGGACATTACTACATGAAACACTACCCTTACACATGTGAAACATGAAGCCATCACATGCACACAATTCTCTGTCAAATAACCTGTAGTTTCAAGCATGAGCCTTCACGATATAATCTGCTCACTAAATGGAGAGCTGTTAGGAGAGTTTGCAAAAAAGAGTTATGCTTTCAACTCATTGACTTCAGCTTGGCTGGCCCTATATAATGCATACTTTCCCCTGTGAAATGTCTTCAGTCTCCGTTATATTTATGGTGAAGTAGGGGATTGGAAAAACTTTCCTGAAAACTCTCCAGCCAACTCTCGGTTTAGTCAATAGACACTTATGGTGCAGGATTTCTCATGTGAGAAAATCCAGATATGGTAAAATACCAGAAGTAAAATGCTGACCTGTGCTTACACATCAATATTAAAAATGTGTTGTTCAAGGTGAAGAATTCACAATTAACAGGGTGGCAGCCCTACAAACTTTGTAGCGTACAAAAATCATAGTAGGTAAGCATGTACATTGGCAAGTAAACCAAAATCTTCATTTTAACTAGATGGCTAAACATGATACCACGGTGTGAGTGGTGACAACTACTGTTCACCATGTTGCTCAAATATCCTGGCAAGCTCTGTGAGCTACATACAAATTTTAAGACACACACTTCTTATATATATATTTATATATTACACACACATCACATCTGTGTTAACTTTTTTGTGTGGAGAAGTCACCGCACACAGCAATGGATGCTATTGCCAAAAAAAACCAAATCTTTTAGTACACATAATAAAGTCACAGGTCTCATTACATCATAATATAGTTGTCCTACCCACCTGGTGAAGTTGGCCTATGACACATGGCTTTAAACTGCTTTGGAGACTTGCAAAAGTTGAGTGAGGTAGGGAGCGTCCCTGTGCTGGCCCCTGATGGACTATAAGGGCAGGCCTTCAGTCCAGAGACTTTAGGAGTTTTGCTGACACGCTCTGATGATGCTGGAAGACCACTGCCCTTATCGCCTGGAAAACAGGACAAGTGGTTAGAGGCATATATTTCACATAATTGCACATAAATTGAATAGCCTCCAGCAGAAGTGTAGAGGCTAACATAGAAAATGACTTTAAAAATGCATGGGGTAAGAATATTGTTATCCTGGGTCTGAGACCGATTAAGGATTGTCTTAAAAGCAGACTATATGAGCCGAATGACGGCAGAGGAGAACCAAATTCTGTTTCAAGGTCTCTGATAAGGGCCATGTGCACACCCCAACCAACCAACCTACAACCATAGGACCTTGAACAATGACATTATCCTTAGGCAAAATAAATAAATGCAATAATCAGAATTTGACTAGTCAACACAGATACTAGAATGCAAACACATCTGCTATATTTATATACTGGCACTTATAGCGGATAAACATCAGCATTCAATCAGTATAGTATTCTCCGCAGCAAAACAGGGTATCTTGGTCACAACTTGTCACCATACGCCCACTTCCTTTAAATCAGTGATAAGCATTATGACAACATAAATCCACAGCAGCTCATCGTCAAAAGTTATGTATGCTTGTATGTTATGTATTGAAACCCCCTGGAGCAGTGTATCAGACACAACCCCTCAGTGGCTGCATCGGACTACCAGTCCGGTCACTTGTGTCCAATCTCATTCCAGGACTATGTAGGTCCCAGAATTAAACAGCCATTCTATCCCAGACTGTGCACGTAAGTTTGTGGAGCGGCTAGTATGGTCCAGTGGCAGCACATAGTCTGCTTCATATCTTAGCATATTTATTAGAATATTAAGAATTCTAGAACAAACACTTTATCCCTCATTTAAATTACTCCGCTCACTTACCTGGAGATCCTCCTAGATTCCCGTTTGAGTGTTGCGAGTTCCAGAGCCCAGATAGCTTGTGTGCAGAGAGGAAGGAGCTGGGGTCCCAGTCCCCAGACTTCCCATGGCAGGAGGAGGAAGAGGACGAGGATGAAGATGTGGAAGAAGAAGAGGAGGATGAGGAGGAGGAAGAAGAAGATGATGATGAGGATGATGTAGAAGAGTGTGAACCTATGCCACAAGACTGGGACTTACAGGATGTGTGAGACAAAGACACCTGCCGCAAAACAAGGGAGCAGAGGTATTTGTTACTTAA
The DNA here is from genome assembly GCA_023333645.1 of Sceloporus occidentalis. NCBI lineage: Eukaryota > Metazoa > Chordata > Lepidosauria > Squamata > Phrynosomatidae > Sceloporus > Sceloporus occidentalis. Next base: position 2,391,668 of record JALMGF010000028.1, read on the forward strand.
ATAACATTTTATCACAATAAAATAAATTACAAAAAAAAAAAAGTTGAATAAGCAAAGATCCACAGCACAATCAGTGTGAAACAATAAACAAACACATTATACTACAAAGCTGGATTTGCACCAATTATAGATGTTGCCCCTGATCCCACTATACATTTTCCCATTGTACCCCCAACAGTAAAGCCAATATTGAGAATATATCTCTGCTAATGACAGTGAGGCATGCCCCTCCAACCCCACAGATTTGTTGTGTACAATGCCTGCTTTGAAATCCTTGCTCACAGTGCCTGTAAACCTTACAAGGGCTGCACAACTCTACCCTGGTCAAGGGGTCAACCAATATCCAACCTCAGTCAGGAGGGGTTTCTTCTTACTAGTTGGGACGTTGGAAAAATACTTCCAGCTTCCCTTGTCACTATTATTTACCCACACAGGTACAACTGTGGCTGGCTAAAGGTCGTGGGAACTGTGGCCAACATAACATATATGGGTCTGGTCTTGACACTGCCTATTATATAATATTCTTCTAAATTCAACTGGTAGAAATCCCTAGTTCCCACGTCTCATTTGGTATTAAGCAAATTATTAATAAATACAATCTAGAATGCTTTGATTTTATAGTTAAAGCTGTTAAATCATGAAAGAAAAACAGGCATGATAGCTGGCTGGTGGAACACAACATTGCGACCTACATCACATAAGGTGAGGATGGGCAAAGACTGCTAATTCCTAAAGAAGGAAAAAAAGTCCATGAAAGACACAGAAGAATGAACAAAAGTTTGAGACGTACATACTGGAATGCCAAATTATGGCTAAAAAGACACGGACAAATGCAACAAACCACAAAGAAACATACAAGAAGCGACTATGGAATGTAAGAAGAACAAGCTGAAGGTCCAGACGGAGATGCATAGTGGAGTGAAAGTAAGCATGGGCAGCAGGATGCCATAGAGGGCAACAAGTTATAAAATGTCAAACGTTCTACATGTTAAGAGTGGGCCAAATTCAGCAACAATCCACAGGGAAGATATATTTACTAGAGAAAAAGAAAAAAAAATAAAAATCAGTGTGAGACTTACCGACAGTGGTTGCTCCGGGAGAACTCGCCTTTCCTCCTCCTCCACACTCTTCCGACAGCTCTGGCAGATCCACAGAGGCATCTCTCCCAGCAGGTTCTGTGCCAGAGCAGGCATAAAGGAGGCCGGGATTTCATCCAATGGAGACGGCAGCCCATTGTAGGGAGGGGAAGCCACCCAGTCTTTTCTTTCCCGGTGACACAACAGGCAACATGTCTGCACAAACTGGTTTGAAGATGGCAGCACCTGGAGATGGAAAAGAGAAGTCATTTCCCTATACAGAAACCTTGAAAGAGATGCTCACAAAATGCAGGGTATATCTATACTGGATAAGTTGTACTACATACTCCACAAATGACACAAAGGCTCAACATTGTACAAGCTTGGGACAATTTTACCTACCCAACCATGCACATATACACTCTGTATATTCAACCCCAAACAGTTTCCACCTTCTCACATTATAGCTTTTTAATATATCACATAACGCAATTTTTTCAAACCGTTTTCTAGAATTTTTCCCACTCTGCATAATACATGTTTTTGCAAGGACATACAAACTGCATGTAACCTCTATCTATAGGCAATGATTTCACAATGACTTTGTTCCACCAATGGTTCCTGGGTAATGCACAGTAAAGATCCAGTTGAAACACAAATCGTAAGCCTCTTAACTCTCTAGGACTAAAAGTATTTCAACTCTTCCATCTACCTCAGTAAAAAAGAAAAACATTTCTAATGCTGGAGGAAAAAAAAATCAGAGGGGGGAGGACCCGACATTGAACATGGAAGTCGTCCCCAGCCATTCCCAGGTCAGAGAATTTTGCAGAAGAGAAATATGCTATGGAGCTCTCGCTCTTGGTTCAATGACAATTTGAGGACAATCAGGTCTGTGTACTTGTGAAGACCTCACTTTGTGCACAATCGCAAGCGATGTTTGCTGCTCGCTCTTTACCATTATGATGAATTAGCCATCTTTTTTTTTGCAAGCTAAAGGCGCAGAGAAGAAAAGCGTCAAGTAGTGGAAAGAACCGACACTTGAAAATGTAATGCATTGCAGAAGCAGTCCTTTACCCTAACACGTGGGTAAAATAAGTGATGACTAAAATGTAGTTTGACTTCAATAAGGTTTCCAGTGTTTACAAGCCATGGTCCCGGGAACAGACAAACAAATACTCTACAAGAACTCAAACAATTAGGAAGGTCATGCCACAATTCACACTGGCACGTTTTCACAATAACCCAGAATAAAGAAGGGCATTGATAAATTAGAAACGGATGACAGGCTGCAGGCAATCTCCTGTTTTTGCACCTTGATTTTGATGTTTCAATAAAGACCTCCAGATCATCCAAGGGGATGGCATAGAGGGAATGTCCCTGGTGTTAAATACTTGTGTGCAAGATGGAAGTTAATTAATTAAAGCCTCCTGCCTTTATCTCTACAGCTATAACCAAAAAAAATTAACAAAGCGAGCTTTAGCTTCTGATCTTATTCTCATCAACTGGTAGAACTTAAACCTCAGGGAAGATGTGATCTATGGCATAAGGTGACTCGACTACCATATCTAATCAATTTTCTCTTCTTAGATTCTCTTGCTTCTCCTCCCTCATAAAGGCTGCCTAAATCAGCGACCTTACCATAGAGTAGGGATAAATCAACAGTGGGCATCACCATGAAGCTCCCGAAAAAGCCTGATCTGCTTTGGATCTAACAAACTTTCCTGTATATTTATTGCAAATGGCAATATAATCCAATAGAAAGAAAGAATATAAACCCCTAGGCAAAAGTCATCAACACGGTCACCAGAAAAGCCCACTCAGCAATATTTTTTTAAAAAATAACGTTTTATGGTACAAAGTTAACTTTAAATAATGGTTATCATCCCAATATAACAGAGACAGAAAATACCATGTATTTCATGTAAGTGTCCTAATGAATTGGCAATCTATGTAAATCACGTCTCCGGCACACACTTCTGCATATACTGGCTTGTATATGGGAGAACATGTCGGTGGCATCCTTGTCCCCTCGGAGGACCAATTGGTCATTTTTTCCAGGATGCATATACATTTCACATGTTGCTGACCAGCAGTATGTGTTCTGGAAAAAATATCTGATAGGGTTGCAGCTGACTGGCCATCTAGCACACCAGGCCAATGCCTGATGGCTCTTCCCCCTCGTTTGGCAGATGCCACCTCATAGCATCTGGCTCCCGGGCCGATACACGCCACAAAAGTGTAGCATGTGGTTGAATGTATCAATCAGGCGGTAGCATCTGCATCATTTTATCAACTACTGCCCTTAGTAGCTACTTTTAATACCCTTAGTAGCTACTTTTAATATCCTGCTTGGGCAACCAATTATGGGGCAATTATGATTGCATTTAGTTTTAGGGATTGGTGCGGCAAACGATCGATCGATTCGATCTCCATGTTTCACTGGAGGCTTGCAGCATCCCCTGCGTGTCGTCAGCACAGATCAAAGAGTATGTCATAGAAATATATGCTTTGCTTCAAAATGCCAGATTAAGCCTTCCGATGATCTACAACCAACAAGTGTCCTGGATTTATACTTTTATTCCCCAGTAAATCATCTGGGCATAACGGATATTATATGTATAAAACGTGATTATGGTGCCATGCTTGAAAAGACATCTTATAACCATAGAAATTGATGCAATAATCTAAAAACAAGAACATTATGTTAGTTTTATGGGTTTTAGAACACTTTTCAAGCTGTGCTCCAGAATTATTAATTTATACTTAAGGCCAGTGTGTTTAATATAGGAACCTCACAAAACCTTACTGGGACAGAATTCAGCGAACTTTCACGCTTACAGTTCTTCTCATTCTGGCAGCCGGGTTCAGCGATAAACACATCAAGCAAACTGTCCGGGCCACTGGCACATCAGGCTACTGGCCAATCACAGCTTGGTGTAGGGACAGTTAGGTCTTCATTTATTATTATTTTGTTAAAAGCAACGATACTGGCCTTTCTAAAGTAGCAATATACCGGCATTCTAAACACTGGATATCTTTGATTATAGTTCATCTATTAGGAAAGCAGAAAGAACGCAGTTAAAAAAAACACCTAATCCGCTAGTGGATTTCCGTGTTGTTCCTGCTGTTTGAATTCCTTTATATATTAAAAGAAGAAAGGCACATGATTACCAACTCTGCCATACACCCAAACAGAACATTGTACAGCGCCACGGAATCTGATGGTGCTATATAATTCAATAAATAATACTAGTAATAACTCAATATCGGTTGTCTGCATGGGATGCATTCTGTAACGGCGGATGCTTGAAATTACACAGAAATAGCAGTTTCAGTAAAAACAATGACAGTAATGATATTGTGGATGAAGAAGAAACACATTGTAATATTTCCAGCCCAGGGAAAAGACACATCACATGCCATGCCTTTTAATCAGTGCGGATAGGCTGCATGCAGTAAACACACTTAGTAACTAAGTCACTGCATGGGATGACCCTGCTGACAACAGAAGTGCAGGAACTGTCCCACACATCGGAACCCGTGATAGGGATCGCTGCCTGTCACCTGTCACGACTGACACACGTGTAAGGCAAGCAGCGATCGCTGTGTGGAAGTGCATGCGATGCATGTGATGTGGATGATCATGTATGTGGTGCTCTTACAGGGATGTGTCGTGCGGGCGGTGGGGGAGATGTGGCGCGTTACCTGTCCGGCTTTGCCCATCTCTGCAAACCTCTCTCTCGCATCTGTCTCTGATCCATCAGAAACAAGGGAGCCTTTGCACGGCCTCTGCTGTCCCGCTACACGCTCCCGGCGGCTGCTGCCCTGCTTGTTCCGCCTTCTCGTCATGGCTCGTGAAGCCACAGGGTCTCGGGACACACAATGCCCTCTGTAACACCACAACGACCCTAAAAGCAACAACCCAGACCCGTACCCCTTAGACAGGACAACAGCCAATATGGCGGCGTGCTGGGAACCATTACCCCGCCCCCTGCCAGCAGGGTAAAGGTCATAGCGTAACTGGCATACAGCTTCCCTGAGATGGTGAAATCGCCATTTTGACTGCTGGCAAAAGCAAAGGGACGCATTGCGGAAAGAATAGGGCCAAGAGGTGCAGCGCCATGTTTGCTGTGGGCAGCGCACGCCTCACCTTTCTGAAGATGGGCAAATCCCTTTTCGTCCCTTTCCAGACAATCAAGGAGGGGCATTTAACAACTACTACTAGAATAACTCTTCTGCACACCACGAATGAAGATGAAGGCTGTGATCTAGATCTAGACTACCTCTAAATAAATGGAACAATATGAAATATTCAGAGTTCATTGCTGCAAATGTATATTTCTCTATGAATATTTAGGTGAAAGTGTATTTCAGAGTCAAATAGAGGAAGGCCTTCCCTTGCTCTTTTTGATACCTTTTCAGTGACAAATGCAGGAAATGGGACATAAGGAGGTGGCGCTTGGGAAGCAGTGCACAATTCTCCGCATGTGCAGTATGCCTCTTCCAGTGTCGGAGACAGAATCCCGCTTTTCTTGCTGACCTCTATCTCTGCGGGAAATGTCATATTCTTTTCTACTGCCCCTGTGGAGGCAAGTGGGACAGCTCCATTCCTTATTATTGGACCATGGCCATACCTGGGAACTCTTTGAGAAGCACCGTTTAGCTGGGTCAAATCCCGAATCCTCAGAGTTGTCAGAGCGGGGTCTTGACACCCCCCACTACCAGCCCACATCGGCGGGAACGCCCTCTGATACCAGGAATGCCCCCAGCGTCAGTGGGCAGTTCTGGTCGCGTCTCGCAAGGGTGGGCTCCAGGTAGCCGGACCCCAAAAGTTCCCAGGTATGATTATGCCACAAATTTGCGAATGAGCAAAGGAGGCAGTTCAACAGGAATTGTGAACTCCTCATTTAACCTACAAGCTCACTGACGTGAGCCAATGTGGTGAGCATTACAAGCTCCCCACCAGTACATGATGGATGGCCATAGAGTGAGGCCTTCCCCTGAGAGCACTTCTCAGTTGGGAGCCCTGGAGTTCAATCTCAAGGACTCTACCAAGAGACAGTACCTGTCCTACCACTCTGTACAGACTCTTTCCAGGAACACACATGAATATGCTTTATGGTTTTCCAGGAACCACCTGATATTAAGGAGGGAGTCGGTTTTAGTCCAAGACTGCCACAGGCTAGAAGAGGAGGAGTAGTCTTACTCCCCTCTTAAACCCCCTCTTTACTCCATTTCGCTGCACACTCACACCCTGTATCCACCCCTGCCAAAACGCTACCCAATTTCCCCAGACCTGTTCTTGACATGGCAAACCATATTTTATCCAGTTTGGATAATTTGGATAAATCACATCTTGCCATTTAATTCAAGTACTGTGCATGAATTTCCCTGCACTGTGTTGCAGTACTTAAGTTCACTGGATCCCAAATCTTCTTCTGGGGGCACATTAACAAAAGGCCCTCCCCATAAGGTAAGATGGAGGGACAGGGACAGAGAACCGTGTGCGCTGCATGGATAGCGGAAAAGAGTGTTTGTGTAAACGTACAGTGTGTGAGTGTGTGTTAGTGTATGGTGTTAGCATGTGTGTGAATGTGTTAGCATATTATTATTATTATTTATTTTATATAGCGCCATCTAATTCCATAGCGCTGTACAATGGGTAGACAGGACATAACAAGTAGTATGTAACATAAATTGACTAACAGAGACAACAGGTGAGGAGGGCCCTGCTCAAACGAGCTTACAGTCTAGAGGGAGTTGGGTTGTATTACACAAAAGGTAAAAGTTAAAAGTGCCACTGTTGGGGATAGACCAGCCACGCTAATAAAAGTAACAGTATTGCAGGGGAGGGAGTAGGAAGGGTAAGCTAAAGGAATATGGGAGGAAAGGGGTTAATGTGCTATGTTGTAAGCATCCTTAAAGAAGTGGGTCTTGAGGGATTTTTTTGAAGGAATAAAGGCAGGGGGAGAGACGGATAGACTTGGGGAGGGCATTCCAGAGGATAGGAGCAGCCCTTGAGAAATCTTGTAAACGGGCATGAGAGCTAGAAATCAGAGGAGAGGACAGAAGGAGATCATTGGATGAGTGGAGAGACCGGTTAGGAGTGTATTTAGAGATGAGTGAGGAGATGTAGGGAGGGGAAACGCTGTGAAGGGCTTTGAAAGTAAGAGTGAGGATTTTGAAATGAATCCTGAAGCGCACAGGCAGCCAGTGAAGAGACTGACAGAGGGGAGAGACGTTAGTAAAGCGATGTGAGAGGAAGATAAGTCTGGCGGCAGCATTCATGGTGGATTGTAGAGGGGTGAGACGTTTAAGAGGGAGACCGGCTAAGATAGAGTTACAGTAGTCAAGACGGGAGATAATCAGGGCATGGAGAAGAGCCTTAGTGGCATCCTGTGTTAGGAAGGGACGGATGCGGGCAATGTTTTTAAGATGAAGGCAACAGTTTTTAGAGACAGACTGAATATGGGGTGTGAACGAAAGGTCGGAGTCAAGGGTGACACCAAGACAACGTGCATGGGTAGACGGGGAGATGATAGCACCATTAACACTGAGGGAGATAGATGGGGGAATCTTAGCATTGGAGGGAGGGAAGATGAGGAGTTCAGTTTTGGAGAGAATATGGTGTTAGGATGAGTATGTGTTAGTATTTGATGTGAGTGTGTGTGTATATGTTAATATATGGTGTTAGCATGAGTGTGTGTTAGAATATGGTATCACAGGTGAGTCTATGGTTAATGGAGCAAGGGAGAGGAGGGAGAATATACATGAGTAGGGGTACGGTATTAGATTCAGTGGATGTTAGAGCGAGTTTCCATGCTAGTATGTGCATGTTTTTCAGTTTTATGGGGGGGTGCCACAAACCCTAGGCTTTCCCCTGGGAACCACTGAAGTCCTTAAGAGTATGTAGGAGCACAAAATGACATCATACTTTTCATGCCATAACAGTCTTCTGGGATCTGGTTCCACTGTGGCATTTTTATGGTAAATCAAAAATGTGCATCAGTATATGTGAATAAATATTTCAATAAAAAAATATATACAAGGGCAAAAATCACAAGAGCAAACAAATAAAAAAGGGCCATATAGATCCTTCAAGTGTGTCCCTCCTCTTAGCCAAACTTTCTGTGTATGTACATGTGCCATAAATACTACCTCTGAGCTGATGACCAGGCTACTCTATTTGGTTTCTGTCTTTTGTCAAGTTGATAATATCCTCTGATAAGTACTGATCTCAGATGTATGCCTTTTGCTCACAGACTTATCCATATTCCCTAACAAGGCCTATGCAGAAACAGTACAAAGGGTAAATAAACACAGAAGAAGTGTGAAAAGGGGTAGGTTGGGGGATGAATATCAGTTCCTTGTGACCACAGCCACAAAGGAAGAAATCACGGCAATGTAAACATGATGATTTAGAGTAAGGAACAGGTGAGTCATGGAGACAAAATTGTATTTGTTGATTTCCACAGATTCAGAAACAGGGCCAGTCCTAGACCAAATGGCAGCCAGGCAAGCATAGTCTTTGGTGCCCCCTCCCCCATTGTTTTACACAATTATTGTGCTTTTACACTACTTATTTTATCTAAACCTTATTGTGACTTTTAGGGCTGTAGAATGCTTTTATACACAGACGCGGGAAACATTCTGAAGTCATAGAAAGGAGGGACATCGTAGAGGACATAAGGATCTTGGTCCCAATAGAGCATTCTGATTCTTCTAAAGTGTTTCACAGACTGCCACCAATTCACTACTGCCCTGCAACCCTTATGGTTCAGGCACCCTAGACAGCTGTCTGGGATGCCTTATGCGAAAACCTTCCCTGTTTTCTATACTTTTCAATATATTTTAAATATATTCCAATCTACTCCGCTTGATAGACTTTTGTGAAGTCATTGAAAGATTTGCTGTAAAGAAGGCATTGAAATGTGTTGGGAAAATGAACTATTTCTAGTCTTGGTTAACATCACAGAGACTGTTGGGATCCCTTTTACTCACCAATAACATCGATTCGCATTATGGGCTAAAGCCTCGACATTTTAGCATTTTAGCACTTTCATTGAAGTACTGTAGGGCTCTCCTATGAGCCGGGCAAAGGGTAGCTGTACATGTCCCCAATGCTACATCAATTCAGTGTACATAAAATGTCAAAAAGTATAAAATAAAGAGTTAATTGTCCCTTTTGTATTTAGGTGCAGACTTTTATTTAAGATCAACCTCCTATTACCCCATTCCGGCACTAATGGATATTTTAGTAATACTTAGTAAAACATATGCTGATTTGCTTATTTACTTTTTTATTTTTTACTATTAATGTTTTATAATGTACAGGTTTTACAGCTTTTGGGGAAAATGGGGCAGATCATTCCACCCTTAAGGTGCATAAAACACATTTTTGTTACTGGCCATTTGGCTAGTCTTTCCTTCTTTGCTGAATGGTAGGAGTCATCCTCCTCATTGGGTGCTTGCCAACAACAATACAAAGGAACAAATGTTTTTCTCCTTCATTCATGCAAGAAATAATATCAATGTTGTTTTTATCCTTCATCCATACAAGAACAATGTGTTTCAGCTAGGGCTGCAACTAACGATTATTTTAATAATCGATTAGTTGGGCGATAATTTTTTCGATTAATCGGATAAAAAATGCAATTTTTTTAAATTTAAAATAATGTAATAAAAAAACATACAATTTACACTTTCATCTCTTTATTGCAATGGCCTCTCTCTCTCTATTCGCCTTCTTATTTTACTGACATAATAATAAAAGCTACAAAAACCCAAACACAGTGTTTCTCAAACTAGGTTTTAATACAAAGTTATTAGTAAATATTAATTCATATGTTAACTATTTTTCATATTTAATAAAAACTGAGAAAAAAGCCTTGTTTATATTTTCTTTTATTTACCAAACTGCCCCCAGTTATTCCACTGTGCCCCCTGATATGCCACTGTGCCCCCGATATGCCTTATACTCCTTATATGCCAGTGATATGCAACTGTGCCCCCTGATATACCTTTTACCCCCAGATATGTCTTATGCCCCCCTGATATGCCTAATATCGATATGCCTTATATCCCCTATATGCCTTATAACTTCCAATATGCCACTCGCCCCCATTTATGCCTTATACCTCCCTATATGCCACTGTGCACCCTGATATGCCACTCCGCTCCCCATAAATGCCCTGCACCACCCTGAAATTAATTATACTCCCTGATTCACCACTCTGCCTCCCCCATATATGCCACTCTGAAATTCATTATACCCCCCATACACCACTCTACCTCCCCCTATACACCACTCTAACTCCCCCAGATATGCCATTCTTGCTTCCTGAAATTCATTACACCCCCATACACCACTCTGCTACCCTGAAATTCATTATACCCCCCATACACCACTATAACTCACCCATACACCACTCTTCCTCCTCCCCCCTCCCATACTCCACTCTGCCTCCTCCCCCCTCCCATTCACCACTCTGCCTCCTCCCCCTCCCATACTCCACTCTGCCTCCTCCCCCCTCCCATACACCACTCTGTCTCCTCCCCCTCCCATACTCCACTCTGCCTCCTCCCCCCTCCCATACTCCACTCTGGCTCCTCTCCCCTCCCATACTCCACTCTGCCTCCTCCCCCCTCCCATACTCCACTCTGCCTCCTCCCCCCTCCCATACTCCACTCTGCCTCTCTACCCGGCTCCCTGGTATTTTGTGAACCTCCATTGCTGACAGGCACTTTCACTGCAGCTTCATAGAAGCCTCAGCGTAAGTGAAGGACAGTAACGGAGGCTGTCTGTGCGATGACAGAGAGGATGATCCTCTGCAGGAGACCTCGATTCTCTGTCAGCCAGTGGGGGTCTGCGCGATGCGCACAGACAGCCTCCGTTACTGCCCTTCACTTACGCTGAGGCTTCTATGAAGCTGCAGTGAAAGTGCCTGTCAGCAACGGAGGTTCACAGAATACCAGGGAGTCGGGAGAGAGGCAGAGCAGTGTATGGGAGGGGGGAGGAGTCAGAGGGGTGTATGGGAGGGGGAGAGAGACGGAAGTGAGAGACCGGCCGACAGTGAGGGAAATCCAGGTCCCCTGCAGCGTTGCAGGGGATCTGGATTCTAGTGTTATAATCCGATCTCTGTTTGAGGTCGGATTATATAAGGAGAGGAGTTTTTCAGAGCATTTGCTCTGAAAAAACCCTCTTTTTATAATCGATAAAAATCGATTTGACTAATCGATAATGAAAATCGTTGACAACGATTTTCATTATCGATTATTAGCGATATTATCGATTCGTTGTTTCAGCCCTAGTTTCAGCACTGAGGTGTTTCATACTATAAATATGGCAATCCTATTTTAGCACGTTAAATGCATTGAAAACATAAACAGCATTCAGTTTTACGCTCATTATCAAGTGATGGAATCTTAATATACCTGAGACAATTAATGTTTTGTCTAAGTGGAACAGCATCATGAAATAAAAGTGGGAGAGCCAGACCCAGGTACAGCTCATTGAGATGTGGTTGAGACAGACCCTGGTATAGCTCGTTGAGATGTGGGTGAGACAGACCCTTGGTATAGCTCATTGAGATGTAGGTTGGGACAGACCCAGGTACAGCTCATTGAGATGTGGGTGGGACAGAGCCAGGTACAGTTCATTGAGATGTGGGTGAGAAAGACCCTGCTATAGCTCATTGAGATGTGGGCGAGAGAGATCCTGGTTTAGTTCATTGAGATGTGGGTGATATAGACCCTGCTATAGCTCATTGAGATGTGGGCGAGACAGATCCTGGTTTAGCTCATAGAGATGTGGGTGAGATAGACCCTGCTATAGCTCATAAAGATTTGGGCAAGGCAGACCATGGTTTAGCTCCCTGAGTTGTGGACAAACCAAACCAAAACCCCACAACATAAAGAAGCTCCTTGCAAGTGTCCAACCTATGCTCTAAGCCAATTAATATTACTAATCAAATAGTTTCAATGAACCTGCTGCTGTTGAATTACTCAAGCTATCCTCTATGCAAACTACCGATACAACCACAAGGTATGAAATAAATCTATTAAATGGAAAAAGATGGACGCTTTAGTTTTAATGGCTAAGGTGAGGGATATTGCTGGGGGGGGTTTATGTACATTTATGACCAGTTCTACGTAAGCAACATTTATATTGTTTATATAGAATAGAATTTATTTACACTATTTAAATGATAAACACGCCTGTTGTTTCTATACATATTATTGTGGCTTTTAGAGTTACAGAACACTGTAGGGAGGCATGTTTCAATATGTTTAGCCCCTTCCTTAAGTTGTGGATGTACAGGTTCGCCCTCAAAGGGTGTGCCAAGATTACCTTTAGGACATACCTGTACTTCATGCATTTTTTGCAGCAGTAGGGACATTTTAAAAAAAAAATGAAAAATTTCTCACTATCTACCCTCTCCCCCTTTTCTCATTATCTACCCCCCCTTCTCACTATCTACCCCCTCTCCCCCTTTTGAAGTTCACTTACCGTCCAGGAGTCCTACGGTGGGAGCGAGAGGCCACTGTCTCCCTGTTCTGCCGCGGCGCACGCTGCTTCACTGCTGAGCGCCGGATTATGACGTCATATTCTGGCGCTCAGCATGAAATGCCGGCACCGCAACGGAGGTAGAGGCCTTGCGGAAGAGACTGAGGAGTGCCGAGCGGTTGCTGAAAACTTCATGAGCAACCGCTCAGGGCCCCTCTTACTCCTCCACATCGAGAAAAAAAAAAGACAGCATTTGAAGCCACTGATTCTGGGACCCTATCGTGCGGCCCGTTTGGTTATAAGCCACGGACCGGTACCGGTCCGCGGCCCAGTGGTTGGGGACCCCTGCTCTACAGCATAAACCAATGTGTATACAGCGCATGTCTGTAATCATTTTTCATCAGCATCACCCGCTATGTAGAAGAAATTCTAAGCAAAATTACAAAAATATATATTTAGTATAGATTTTTTGACATACAAGCACTCACAGTTACACTTTTTGTATGTTTCTATGGTTTCATACAAAAGCCCTATTTTTGTCTGGGAAAAAAAGGTTGTATAATTTGTGTGGGTCCATCAAACATGGAAAAGGGGAATCTTAATTAAACCCACATTTAAAAAATGCCAGTCTATAGAGTACTAAAGGGGTACTGAAGGGGTTAAGTTCTGCTATGACAACAATAACCCAGCCCAGCCATGTGTTGCAATCTCGGTCGCTCGAGGCCCCGCGCGCTTGAGTCAGGCTCCATCACCTCAGGTAAAAATCAACTGGTCACGCCCACCAAACGCAACCACGCCCCCCATCCTGTTCGGGTGGCCTGGAGACGTCACGAGCCCGGATAGGCAGGTGTGGGCGGGGCCAGCCGTGGGAACCTCAAAGTAAAGGCTGGAAGTGGCTCAGAGTGACAGAAGTCAGGCAGCAGTCTGGACACAAAGCTGGCGGAGGCTACCGGGACAGTCCGGGCTTGTACCATGTTGCCATCTATGGTCAGGAGGTGGCTCAACAGACCGAAGGTGAGCGGCAGTTTCTGCGGCTTTACATGCGCTGTGAACGTCTCATAAGAAACTTTTACAGAGTTTACATCACATACACACAGAGCTTTAATCCGTGTACCGGGTTATGAGCGTACGGCTTTAAACTGCTTCCCAGCGCTGCCAACATATGACAGCTTCATTGCCGTGTACCTTAGCGGCGGTGTGTGTGGCATCCCTCACTTCGGGTGACAGTAGCTATTACAGATAGTTCAGTAGTCTGGGGATTAAAGAGTTAAACCTCCTTTGTCAGGCTAAAAGCATACAAACTGGCTCGACTTGTTGTAGAAAGCTAAGGGTATGTATTACGTTCGCTTGTGTTACAGGCGTGTGTTGTTTGCACACCCCTTGTCTGCTATTGTAGTGGACACCACGTGCTCCCCACTGCACAGGGTCCAGTACACTGCACCGTGGGTGTCTCGTTGTACACAGGGGCTCGATGCGATTGGGAGGACATGATACTGTATGGGGTGGATGATTCCTATCTCCTTCCTTAAACCAAGATATTGCCTGCGCAACCAGTACTTTCAGCCTAAAGAAAACAATAGTTTGGTTACATGGTTACTGCATTGTTCATATCCAGCAGTAGATATGAAGTGGGTGGTGAGTAGCATATCTTTGCTGATGTCACAGGTATGATGCGTTCAGCCCTGGGCTGTGATGCCAAAGAGAAATTCTTAAGAGATATTTCGTATGTGGGGAATCTGTGAGGATTAACTGGGGGCAATGAAAACATATTGGAGTCTCTTAAAGCTTTACTTCTGAGAAATGATTTTGTGTTCATAAATTGCTTTATTAAGCGAGTGTAAAAGTGCAGATTTCTATGGCTAGGATTTTATTTTACAAGCTTGAACGTACATTGAAGGATTGTTCAAACCCCCCCATGATATTAGAAGAACTGTCCCGGATACATTGGAATAATATTTTGGTATAGAACGGTGGTATATTTACTTAAACTGTATTTGATTTCTTTTCTCGGTAGGTGACATATAGACCTTGTGTAAGGTTGTTTCAATTCTGTATTACTTTGCACAGGTTATTCAGTGGCGCTATTCTGTCTACTATAAACAGGACACTTTATAAATAAATACAGTTCATTTAACCTTTGTTCTATCTTATCCATGTTTTATTAGACTGATTAAATCTGGCCTGTGGATGTGAAGCAAGGACAGACAGCTAATAGGCCATATGTTGCCAATGCAGCAGAGAATGCATATATGCTATTTCTGGAAATTATTAAATAACATATCTGCATTATTAACAATATTATTGCTAAACCCAACTGTTCTTGGTTCCGATATAAATGAACTCGCCCTACCCTCCTGTGACCCTGCATAGTGATTTTGTAAGAGCCCCAATGCTATGATATTCCCTCCTCTTAAATTTTATTGGCACTAAAGCCTGCCATTGTCACAGAGGGGGGCAAGTAAAGTGTGTACCCTCCCTATGGCACTCTGTTGTGTACTCCGTACTACAGAAAGGTACTCTTAAGATATTAGATGGATGCCTATATAAAAAAAAAAATGCTTTGAAAATGTTCCCAGCGCTAGCAGGGTTAAGCATGATACAAGCTATTTATTTTTTTTCCTCTTTCAATGTTGAAAGGTTTTTTTTTTATTTCATTTTTTTAGTTGGGTAGAAATCGGCATAAAAGATCAGGCTTGTTCCTTGCCTGTATGTACATGCTATCAGCGCATATTACTATTCTCTGCAATGTATGACACATAGTCATGAACACCTTAAGTGCAAACACTCAGCCCAAGAGCCGTGCCTTAGAAATGATAGTTTTCAGTCACTGCGAAAGTCAAAGAAATGTGGGTCATTAATTATGTTCTGTTAACCCATTAAGAGCCAGCAATTCTTGGTGCAGTGTGTGTGCGTAGATTACCCGACTTTCAACATCCAACTTGATGTTTGTATTTGGCCTTTTATTGTTTAATACTTCTACATTTATATTTATGGCTCGGGATCTTGGTTCTGGAAAATGTTTGCTTTTTAACTATTTCTGTTTAACAGTGATATATGTAATAATATGTGTGCATGTGTATATACGGTGTTTGTGTGTGTGTGTGTGCTCGGATGTTGGCATAAACTAGTCCTGAAGGTACATTGGTGTGTAGCCTGACCTTAAACATAGCACTGTTACTCGGGAGCTTATCTGGAAGTCTTGCTAAGGGCAGCCTGAACAAGTTAAATGTTTCTATTCATGTAGGATACTTGCTTTGATGGACATTGTTTTGTGTGTGCATAAATATATTTACACTTGTGCGGTGGTTATTTGTTGTCATTAGAGATGAGGTTTTGATTAAAGCCACATAACCATCAGATCTGCCCTATGGGGTAATTACCCTTAATCGCATGTTTCCTTAGAGCATGCACCTTGATGTATATTGCAAGCTTAGCAATCTGCGTCACATCTAAATGCGCTATAATGTTTAAATTATAGCTTAAAGGGATCCCTAGCTTTTATTTTTATGACTATACATTTAATAACGATTCTAACTTTCAATTAATACAACTTGGCTTATTTGCCAAAGGTATATTCCCAACATGGAAGCAGTTATCTTATCTTCCAACGTGAGTGCGCCTTCATGTATCTTATTTTTATTTTGTATTCTTCTGTTAAGTTAATGTTGAATTGTTCCCACAGCTGTTTGATGGATAGATAGATAACTGACTATATCTGAATTGATAATGTTGGTAAACTTTTGCCACAGATCTTGGCTTTCTTGAGGTAAAATAACCCATTGATTTTGAGGTCTGTGGAGAAAGGGGGTTTTATTGGAACAATAGAAAAACGAAGCAGTGTTTTGGAAATGGTACGCTAGTTTACTGTACGCGGTGCTTTTCTGATTGCACAACAGAAACCTTTGACAATCTCTTTCAATGGTGCGTTTCTTTAGATTAAACCAAAGCAGCCGGTGACAAGATGGCCTGCTTGGTCTGGAATTTACCACAATGCACATGGACTATATCCGTATGCCATGTGGAACCTACCCCTAACGGTATTTTTACTTTTGTTATTATTAATAATAATATTTTAAACACAGCAATACCGTAATAGTTTTGGCATGGCTAAATTACTAAACTTACATTGGTCAACAGGCACAAAAAAACAAACAAACTTGGTTTTACTTGTTTTTTTGTGTGTGTGTGTACGTGTGATCCATTTCTTTTTCCCCCCTCTGCAAATCTGTCTACTTTGGGCTCTGTGTCACCTGGAGTTATTGGTCTGTTACAACAGAAACTGTAAAAGTTTTTACAATCCTTGCATGATGAGGTGTTCATGGGTGACAGGAAGTGGAAAAGCTCTTTACCTCACACCAGGAAAACACAGCGTTAGCTTTATTGTTGTATAACGTAAGTGCGTTCCAGCTGTGCTGGGTTGTACATCAAACAGAAGGCATAACCTTTATTAGATCATTACACATGCTAAAATTGTATGGGGATAATCTTGGAACTTCTTCTCATCACCGTAGGAACTAATGGAATAGTCCTCTTAATTCCATCCTATGGTTTGGAGACCTTTTGTACTTTGTGCACTTTGTCATTTTTTTTTCATTTTTTTTTTAAACCTGCTTTAATAACCATGGCTGAGGATTGTACTGTAGCAGAGCTCAGTGCCATGTGGAGAAAAACCTTCATGGCAAATACTGTCCCTCTCATTAATCCTCCCTCTACCAGAAAGGAAGACATGACCTAATGAGAAGAAATCATTGTGTAAATCCTGTGACTCCTATTTACAATGGCTTTTGTTTAATGCCAAGCAGTTGACACCACAGTCTAATCTGCGTACACTTAGTTGTGATTTGCGTTGTCGCTTTTCTAATTTCAGAAATCTGATCCACGTCTACTGGCGAGGTTCTTCTACATAGACGAGGAAGTGAGTTCCACTGTACATGAGCTGCAATGCCTGGACCTGCGAAAAGATGCTCAAAATTATCTGTTGCTGCTTTCTCAGTTGCATAACACACAGGTACTTTTGATTGTATATTACCGAGACTTTACAAGGGAATTAGAAATCTCCCATTCACATCCTAGCATGCTGTTCTACAAGCTTTGTTCTAAGCCTTTGTTTGTTGGATATATCCCTTATCACCACTACCTCCAGAACATAATACTTGATGGGCCAGCGTGTTGCCTTTCTTCCCATGTATAAGATAAGAAATCTGTGCTCCCCTTTGTTCTCTTACCTTGGTGTTCTTGGAACTGTGTTGATTTGCAATTTGTTGTTTTTTTTTGTTTTTTTTTGTTTTGTTTTTTTTGTGCAGGAGCATATGCTAATTCTTCTAGAGCAAATGTTAGAACAAACTGTACCCACACAGAGGCGGCAGCGAGATTATCACATGAAGTTCCCTGATGACCTTGTGACTGATAATATGACCACTCACCTGCTGTTTGCAGCTGAGGTATGATATACAAATGTTACATTGGCAGCGTGAGCAACAAACTTCCATAAATGCTTGACCTTCTGTGTACTGCTTCAGCTCATGGTTGGAGGCACCTATGTTGAAGTAGAAGAAACCGAGGGAGCAATGCTTCGTCCCCTAGCACAGGAACTACTGCGCAGTTTACAAGACCTACGTCGTGTATTGAGACAACAAAGTCTGGAGGATCCTGGAATATTCCCGGAGTCGGCACAAAGAGCACTGCTTCAATACGACAACTTATGTGCAGAGTTTGAGTTTAGGTCAGTTTTTGTTTGTACACAATAGGGACGTTCTCAGACTTTCCAACACTGTATAAGTCCAAAAGAGGCAAAACAATGTCTGTTTTTGATCATGATTATTAACAGTACAGAAGGTTAACTTGGGGTTTGCAAATGTGTCAGCTTCTTACAGCAAGGTAAAGGAACACTGAACACCCATCAAATTAATCTTTATAAGCAGCACCCCGAAATGTGAATGTATGTGCTTTTCAGGGTGTGCTTCCTTTCACAATTTTAAGAAACACTGTGGGCCACCAGTCAAATGCTCTACTGTCGCCTTTGGCATCTTGGTTTTACCTGTGTGGCAAACCTGAAGTGTCTTGTATCATTGTATTTAGGTACATGTCATTGTTGGTGTCTGTGAAGACCCCAGAAGAAATCTACGAGCAGCAGGAGGTTGCTGTGCTTTTCTGTGAGACCGTTTCAAGGTAGGATTGGGCTGGTCCTCCTAATACCTTAGAATGGAAATTGTGAATAGAGGGAGGGATGTTTTTACATTGTGTTGTAAACATTACTTAATGAAAGTAATGTGTTTGTGAGGTGGCAATGCAATAAAACCTGTTCGTATTTAGGTTTTTGAAAGATATATTGTGATTTTATAAAAGGGCCCTACAGAAAGGATACCTGACCCAAGAAATGATCGATGACTGTGAACCAGAATTGATGATTTCCATTCCACGTCTGGCGATTATAAGGTATGTAAGTGCTTTACGTGTCCATGTATTCAGCAGCCCCAGGTTGTTTGGAAATAGTATAAGAGCAAACCACAAAGTCCTATTGCTCTACCATGGCTCAAACCAATCCTTCATAGTCATTGGAAGGACAACAAAACCTTGTGCAAAGTCTCACACTGGGATTTTCTACATATAACAGCTTATTATTCAGTCCCTGGTATAATAATAATATTAAGGCAGGTTTTAAAATACTAATCAGTTGGCTCCCCTGGTGACTATTAAAATGCACAAATATCATACAGAGCTTACATATTTATTTTATTTATAATTTAAATTATGTTATAGTGGCTTGCTGATTTACCCCGATGGCCCATTGAACCTACAGAAGCGCCCAGAAGAGATGTGTGAACTCTTCAGCCCTTTTTATGCCCTACTGAAGAAAATAAAGTAAGTTTCTCCATGTTAAACAAAGAAAATATTTGTGATGTCCACATTTTTATTAGGTGCCTGTATCCCTTTGCTTTAGCACATCAGTGTTCCTTTCAATCCTCTAGCATCCATCCTGTCTAAGCCATCGACTGGCCCGGTGAGGCTCAGTGGTGAATGCTGGGGTTGTGTGTTTGAGTATATGTGCCAACTGTCTGTCCTGTTACACAGCTACCAGGCCAAGCAGCAGTCCCCAGCTGCCAGCCGATAGGAATCAATGTAGAAAAGCATTTAATTATCGGGTGCCATGATTTTACTCTTTCAAGGTTTGTATGCAGGAGAGCACCATAGCTCGCTGTATCGGTGGGAGAATGTAATTTAGCAGAGGACACCTTGTCTATAGTCTATTGAGACAGACAAGCTTTTGAAAAATGTCTGAACTTTACAACTTTTACTGGATTTGGGCACATAATTTCATATCATCATGGACTGAGTGCACTGGTTTCTTGCATTGTAGAACGGTATAAGGCCATCAGATGTCACTGCTGGTTTAATTGTCTTTCAGAGAAATACTTTTAACCCTGACAGAGGATGAATTGTTTTCCCTGGAGCGTGCTTTATGCTCCGCTTCCTCTAAAGATTCCTCTGTGCACCTGTCGTGTATTTCTGACCATCCTATTGCATGGAGCCGTCCAACTGAAGGTGGAAAACGGCCAGAATATGAACCCTCCTCGGTGGAGCTGTCTCCACAGTGTGACTCTGTTACAGAATCCCCCCAGTGCAGTTCTACCGCAGACATTCCAAATCAATGCTCTGTGTCGGCTACATCAGTCAACTGCTGCTCACAGCCCGGTGTCTCCTCGTCAAGTGAAAATACAACTTGTGTTGATCATAAGGTTGTGATGGAACATTGTGTTATTGGAAAGACAACCGAGCAACTTCATAAGCTGTATGTCAGGTGAGCAATGTAAGCTAGCCATGGACAGGGCTGTAAATTCCCACCAGACCACTACCTTCTAATAAGAAAGAAAATTTCTGTCTGGTACCCTGCAGATAGGCTGTCATTGATATATCTTAATTTTCTTGTTTTTCAGTCTAGTGTGTTTTTTGTTTGTTTTTGTTTTTTTTATACTGCCCTTTTAAGATTTTAACCCCTTGACTGCTAACAACGGCATGGTGCCGTCGTTAGCAGTCCCAGTCAGGTGCTAACGACGGCACCGTGCCATCGCTAGCACTCTCCTACCTTTTATGGAGGTCTGTGGACCCCCCTCACACTGAAGGGCATCACCGGGGCCACCCGATCCGGCCGGTGACGGCACGCGCGAAGGCGTCACCGCGCAACTTTATTAATAAACTGACAATTGTCAGTTAAAGCGGTATGATGGCATGCTGCTTAGATGCCTGTATCTCAGGCATCTAAGCAGCTACAGACCCCCAACATATACCATTGGAAAGGTAATTGCCTCACCTTTCCAATGAAAAAATGAATAATAATAATGAAAAAAAGAATAAAAAATATTAAGTAAAAAAAATAAAAATGTAAAAAAATGATTTGGGGGTCTCTAAAGGCAGATAAATAAAGATCAAAATTGCCTAGAGACCCCCCAAATTAAATTATCTAAACATAAACTAGTTAAACTTAAAAAAAAAAAAAAGTTTTTAAGTATTCTAGCTAAATAATCACTGTGGTAGCCAATGTTACCACAGTAATCATATAGCTATTAAAAGTCACATTCCCTTTTTAAAAATGGCCGATACTAAATTTTAACCCCATGATCCCTTTGATCATGGGGTTAAATTTAGCCAATGGTAGAGGGAGACAATTTTTGAAATCCTGATGAACTGCAAATATTATTAAAATCATCTCATCCCTGGAGCTCCTTGCATTTTTACTGCAAAACTTATTTTTGCTGTAAAAGTGTTTTTGTTTTTTTTTTCCCTTTACCATCATTTCTTTGGGATTGTAAGGGGAAAGAATGGTGTGTGTGTGCGTCTGTGAGTGAATGTATGGAAAGTATGGTGTGTGCTTCTGCGAGTGAATGGAGATATGAAAGGCGTGTGAATGGTCCGTAATTAGGGTTGAAGCCTTGACGTGGCATTACTGCTCACGTAAGAAGTTAAATTATGGCGCAAAAACTACACCCCTTGGCGCATCAAATGAGGGGCTGCATGTGTTTCTAGTACAAACCTGGAGTGCGCTAGACACAAATGAACATGTCGCTATGGTTAGAAAAAACATTTTCTAGCCAAAGCGACATATTCCATCATTTGTGCACTCAACTTTTGTCCTAGAAATACGTGTAACCCCTCATTTGAAGCGCCAAGGGGTGTAGTTTCTTGAAATATGTACTTTATGTACCCTAATTTAACTTCCCAGATGTCTAGACCACTTTAACTTCAGGTATGGCAGATTGGAGAATCTTGTCAAAAATTGTCTTAAAACATTTAGGGGTGATGCCTGCAATTAGACAGCTGGGACGTTAAATTATGGTACATAAAGTATACATTTTCAGAAACTACACCCCTTGGCGCATCAAATGAGGGGCTGAATGTATTCGTAGCACAAGACTGGAGTGCGCAAGACATAAATGAACTTGGCGCTTTTAACTTAATTTGTTTTTTCTTTTATAAGTGTGATATTCATTTATTTGTTGTGCGCGTCAGATTTGTGATACAAATACAAATAAGACCTCATTTGCTGCGGCTGGGGGTGTAGTTTCTAAAAATATTTAGTTTTTGTTGGCATATTTTAACATCCCAGGCAGCTAGAGCTGTTTAATTGACGCCAGCCATGCATTAAATGCAAAGATGTCTTTTGTGATAGTCTAATAAATTTAACTTTTAGCAATAAAATATTAGAAAAACAGTCTACTGTTCTCAATTTCTGTTTATTTTAGACCGGTTACCTACTACAAATATTTAGCAACACCGCTTTTGATATTAGAGTTTAGAAAAATAAAATTACAAACTAGTTTTTATTGAGTCGGAAGTGAAATATTACACTTTTTTTCCCCCCCATTTTTGGCTATATTTTGCAAACCTGATGAGACATACACATATAAAAATGGTATATTTGGAATCTGCTGGGTGTGCTGAAAAAACTATATATGGTTTGTATAGTTTATTCCCAAGAATTTTACTTATAAACGCGTTTAAACGTGAGATGCACCAAAATGCCGAAAACCAGCTTAGCACCAGGGTGGGAAATGGCTTAGCAGCCAAGGGGTTAATGTTCTGGCCCACACTTTGTCCGTGTTTTACAGACCAACTGGTGTAGGCATATCTGGGTTGGTTATGACGTGTCTTATGTAGGTATTGCTTTGTTTCATCTACATATGCTATGTAGGAGTGTTTCTTACCCTTTTATAAGGTATACCTTTATTAATTTGTTTGCAGATGGTCATTCATCAGTTTATACTGCCCTGTGACCCACATTTTGGGGAGTAGGTTGAGCAGAAATGTATAGCAAGTAGCACTTGATGCAAATTATAGGGCATGTGGGAGGTTCAAATATAGATGGTGGACTGTTTATAAACGGGGTCTCTGGTGTTTGAAGTGCTTAATGATATATTCTAGTGGTGTCATGGTGTTGAACGTGTTATCTCTTGGGGGTCAAGGCCTATTAGATTTCTCTGACATTGCCAAGTGCTGGGTGAATGCAGCTCAAAAAATTATTTTTAATCTTGATTCACCCGAACAGATACAGTGATGATCTGTTAATTTGGCTAGCTATAACTGACATTTTTATTTTGGTTGTCATGGAAACTGGCAGGTAATTTTCATGGTGGTATTCCAGTGTGTGTTCAATGGTGGATGGAATTTGTCCTTTTCTTTGTAAACTTAAATGAAGATAGATGCCATCCTCCCAATCTGGACTTAATGACATTAACTGATTAAGAGTACACATTGCATCCAATATCTAAATGTCTAAACAGTTTTTCATTTGAATTGTTGTAAGTGCAGCATTGAGGACACTGATAAGAATTTAGATGTTAACTTTTCTGCAATCTAGGAAAGCGGGATTCCAGACGGTGCGCACGCGTTATCGCAGTAACAGAGACATGCTGCATCGTCTATTTGTGTGCATCTCGGGTAAGCCAAACTCCCTTTCTTTTGAATTGGCGTGGTTAGGATTTGCTCTGATCTAATTCTGATAATCTGCCATGCAGGTGTTGCTGACCAGCTACAGACCAATTTTGCGAGTGACCTGCGTGTTATCCTGAAGACTGTGTTTGAAGCCGTCAGCTCCAAGCAGGGCCATCAAGAAAGTGAGTTTCTACATTGCTTTACATAATAGTCGGCTCAGGACACGTTGTCGCCACTTTCTAAATAGCTACTGCCGTGATAGAGGATTAGCGAATGCTGCATCAACCAATTGTTTCTGCATTCTGAAGCGTCTGGATAGGTGCCGGATAATGAAGGTTTAAGACGTTTATTGAATTAACCAAACGTTTGCAGGTTTGAGCAGTTTCATAATGCACTTTACTATACATTCTGAATACCTGACCCCAGCGTGCTTCTTCTGCAAGAAGGGCAACATGAGGCTGGTGCTCAGCACCCTTCTGCCCGGTAAAAGAGGCACCCAGTGGCATCATGTAAGTGGAAACTGCGGAGAAATTCTGCACCCAGATACCACGCTAACCGGTCATCTAATCTGTTATATAACAGCGTTGTCCTCTGGGCTGGAGCATCACCTCTGTGGGTTTACAAATGTAGAGTTGACAATCTGAGTTGCGGCTTCTTGTCTAGTGACGTGCTAACTCCAGACGATCGGGTGCATTGGGTGTTTGATGTGATGTCCAGCATGACTGATGTAGTGATGACTAGATGTAATCTACAGAGACCATGCTTGCGTGTGTACACATACCGGCAGCATCTTTCTCCTTGCCGGTTCTAGTACATGCTTCCACAAATACGCATTTTTTTTTATTTTTTTTTTCTCCCCAGCACCACTCCTTTTCAATAGTTTCTACATGATTCCTTAATTGATGGAATAGATAACGTCAATCCCCAACCTTAATAGTTATATTGATTTACATAGAATGTGATGGCTCTCACTGTACACTTAGGACGTGCAGTTTTCTTGTGCCTTAACACATGAAGGCAGTGGGACAGTTTTCCTCAAACACTTTTGTGTGTGAACATGTATATCGGGGCTGCACACATTTGTGTACACTTTGGGAGCTAAATTGACATATCTGGGAACAGGCTTGAATTTTTATTTAGGAGACTGAAAGATGTACACCCACAGAGATCAATTTAAACTGGCACAAAATATCTAAGGGTCTGTTCTAAAAATCAAGCCATGGCTACCTGGCTCTTGGGATTTGTAAAGCCCCTGGGCATAAAATGTATATTTAAATATTATCATTTTTAAGGAACTGCAGAGGATGGGTTGCGTCTTCCTGGCTGTGCCCTATGTCAGAATCGGGAACACGGCACCAGAGGAGTTAATCCGGGTATGTTAAGTTTAAACTTTGACATTTGCACTTTGTTCACCCTGTGCCAATAACCTAATGTTTGCCTACATATAGTAAACAGATTATATCATTGTTACATCTCTGGAGTTGGTCTGTACAAGCACACCGTTGTGTCTGCTAATGTTTCTTTACTGTGATCTTGTGTATGCGCAGGATAATACACTGTTGCCTATTTTTTTTATTTTATTTTTTTTTTACTACACCACATCCCCAGATCTGTAAATAAACCCACTATGTTCATTCTAACTTCTCTTCTTCTATTATCTGATGTTGACTTTTACTGTAGCATCTCCAGAATGGGTCCCAGATAGCGCCTGTAACCAGTGTTCATGTTGTTGCGCCCCCTTCACGCTGTTGCGCCGGAGGCATCACTGCCGTAGCTGTGGCAAGGTAAGTGCATGTCTCTCTAGTTCTGTTCTCTTGGTTTGGGTGAGTTGACACGGGGTACACCATTAACATCATTTTGTATTTCTTTTTCCTCCTCCTGCAGATATTTTGTTCGCGTTGCTCGGCATATACAACATCTCTGCCTCGCCTGCCCAAGACCCCTGTTCGGGTATGCTCTCACTGCTTCCATGTGCACTGCAACCTGCAGGCCAGGCGTGCGGAGGGGAGGGCACAAGGACAGGAGTGATATGACCATGGCTAAGGCAGTGGTTTTTACAGACATTTCAGATAATCCAAAGACTCCTTTGGCTGCTCTACACTTTTCACATGTTGTCAACGGAAATGCTGACTAATTTATATTTTTTATCAAGTGTCTTTTTTTAAAATGCCCACCTTTTTTGTTATAAGGTGATGTCCTCCATATGCTGCTTTGTTCTTGCATTAGACATTTTATGTATTTTGGAAACTCGATATTTTTTCTTTTAATAGTTTTATATCCATGTACCCCCTCTTTGGTTACTGTTGGAATTCTGACTTTTTAACAAAACCTGCAACCTGTCCCGCCTATTCTAATGTTCATTATCAGCTGCTATTGTAAACAGATCCTATCATATCGCATGCTGAGGATTGTAACTACATCTGCAACTGGCTTTTGTTACTGTTTTATAGTTTACATGATTCGTTGGTGCTGTTGGGAGGGATTCTACGTAGAAGTCCTCAGCATTATCTGGCTGTGCTCCTTTTTTTTTTTTTTTTTAAATTTTTTTTTTCTTCTCCCTAATGTAAGAGGGAGACGGAACAAAATGTCACATCTTCTCTAATGCCATTAATAGAGTGAAACCTTTAATTTCATAAGATGAATATCTCTTTACATCCTTAGTATGGGTATAAGTGAACTCTTTTGACTAATTTAAAATCATTAGCCAGATGTTGAACCAAATAGAAGGAAATTAAAGATAGAATGGAACAGAGGTAGTTGATGTAGCATTATTTTAGCTAGGTTCCCTCTTCTACATGTGTGGTGGATGGAACTAAATGTACCGTATTCACTAAATATGCAGTTTACAAGCTCAACTTTTGCATTATGAAGGGCAACCCCTGTCCTGCAAGAAGGGCTGGGTTGTACAATGCATTGGCAATGTGTGACATTTCCCAAGACACTCCTTGCCATACATTATAAAGACCCAGGGCTGGCCCAAGGCAAAATGCCGCCCGGGGCGAATTTTAAAATGCCGTGCCCCCCCCCGTACTTGCCTTTCAGCAGTCCTGCGGCGAGTCTCCCTGTTCGGTCTCGGTGCCGGCTATGAGGAAATCTTCCGGCACTCAGCATTACAAGCCGGCACCGAGACTGAACAAGGAGACTCGCCGCAGAGGAGAGAGAGAGGGGCGCCGAGCGGGTACTGACAGCTTGGTAAGCGAAAACCACTCGGCGCCCCTTTCTCTCTTTCACTTTTTTTAAAAAAAAGGGCTTGGGGCGGCAAAGTGCCGCCCCTTCAAAAGTGCCGCCTGGAGCGGTTGCCCCACTTGGCTCCATTGTCGGGCCGGCCCTGTAAAGACCCAACACACGCTTTTGCAGGACAACCTCTTTGGGGGTTTGCCCTTCGTTTATGGTGACTCCAGAAAGTTATAATGTTCAGTCTTCAATGGAGAGACCTCAGTATTTCCAAAAATGTTGGTTTGATTTACTAGACTTTCTGTAAAGTACCTGGTTTTACTACATATGAATAGTGTAGAATATGCAGGATCTGAATTCATGTGACGATTTAATTTAAACAGGGCAATGCAGTTGCTTTTATTTTCCAGCTAACAATGTTGTGTATACTTTTTGTAAACCACATTGCTGGACAATGTATGTAGAATTTAGGCGATCAGAATAAAACACATTCATAGAGATCTGAATACAATCTTGCTAAGCTATCCTTACCAGAAACAATGGTAGAGTGATGGGGAACTTCCAGCCCTGAATACAGGAGTTTTACAATGCCATTATTTTTAATGCTGTAGGGAAATGGCTTTCATAGGGATGTGAATATGTATGTCTGTGAGTGCAAGTGTTCTGTATTCGTACTGTATATAAAGACAAGGCAAATGAATTTAATTGCGCGGAGAACTATATATAAACACTTTTTAACTATTTGTGTAATAAAATGTGATGCATTTTTTAAAGGGAGCTTGTGATTGTTCTTTCACAATGGAAGCCATGGCTGCATTCTGCACGTACTGGGATTGCACAGCCAGTGTAAAGTAGGCAGAGGTTGCTTTATGTATCTCCAAATTGTCATTTTTTTTCAGCTGCTTCAGCCTGCAGACTCTCTGATATGATGCTGGTACATAGGGATCGTGCTGATCCCCAACAACTGAGGCAGCTCTATACATAAACCCACATCGTAAAATTCAAAAAGGTGCGCCATTGCCTTATGTTTATTTTAGTGCAGCCGTAAATTACCTGCTGATGTGTATAGACACTGGAGTAGAAGCAAACCTTTTAATACTTGGTTTGCTTATTTACCTTTTTGTTACTGTGGCATTTATGTTACTAAGTCACTACTTTTTTATTTATTATATTTGGTCCCGAATACGAAACCATCTCTTCTCCTCTTGTTCCGGATCTCCATGATGCTGACCTCTTCACATTGACCTTTGCCACCCAGAGACGGATTCCGGCCTGGGCTAACTAGGGCTGAAGATCATCTGAATTGGTGATCCAGATGCCCAGTGTGCCACCGCACAGCCAAGTGCCAATGGGTTACAAGGGAGGTCTCTGATTTGCCCAGTTGGTCTATTTACACAAGTACTGTTCCTAACAAGCAAAGCCCCTAGGAAAGGTAAATGTCACTCTTGCTGCAATTAAATCATCCTCTTCCAAGCAGTCTCTCACTTTCAGTCGAATTGTCCCGTAACACCTAATAGACTGTAAGGTTGCGAGAGCAGAAGATAACTTCTCCTTCCTTAGCCAATGTGTTTTGTGTGTGTGTGTTCATGTTACTGTTTAGAGGGCTGGACTGTAGACGAGGAGGTGGCCCTGGCCCCTTAAGGCTGGCGGTCACCAATGACAAAGGTGTGGCCAGTGGCTGGAGATGAGAGGCTGCAAATTAAATTTTTATGCTCACACAGCATGTGGCTGGGTGTATCTAGCTGGCACACGGTAGCGCCCAATCGGCCACTGGAGCATTTGCCGTGTGCGCCAGATGGCCAGTCAGGGCCTGACTGTTTTATGTTGTATATTGCTAATTTTAAACCTGTCCTCCCTTCAGAAAAAGTGGGCTTTAAATTATTTCTGACTGTATGGTACATCTTGAAAAACCAGTATCTAGGAAGCCATGAGTGTTCCCAGTGCTGGGTATTGCTTCATATTTGATGCAGCCAACTGGAGCTATCTCTGAGCTCCCCATGTGAGAAGTCTCGCCTAGTTATGTGTAAGTACAAAGGCTCTTATTGTGGTAGAGATAATAGAGCAGGCTGCCTAATATAGCAAATATCTAAAAAATAACCTGCTGTATAATTATTGAGCTGGCATCCCCAAAGGTGTTTATATGGCTGTTCGCCATTGTATTAGATCGTTAGAGAAAGGATCTGCATGGCAGGTTTGCTTCCCCCAGTCACCAGCCTGCCTAGCAAGCTGCCATGTGAATGACAGGTTGGGTGCTTTTGGATTGTTATCTTTTAGTGATATAGTACCGGTACCATATGGAGCTCTGCAAAATGAGCTTTTACATAGAAAACACTTATTTAAACAAAGACAGAAGGTATGTTCAATTGAGATGTGAAACGTTTGTGTACTGATTTTCCTCCAAAATAATTAGAATCAGAGATATATTACTCAAAGATCAATTCTAACTAAATGAACAGTTACCAACTATAAGTAACGTTTGTTGTAAATAGCTACTCCATTAGAGACCTCATGTTTGTAACAGCTTTACATACACAAATTAGCTTTCCAAGATAGTTGTAGATGCTATAAAAGTTAGCATTGACTTGTGGGAATAAAGTACGGTATAATTCTGCCTCTTTGGAAAGATGCCACCTTGATTATATAGTGCTATTCTGGTTACCATTTCTCCAAAGATCTGAAAACAAGCAAGAACATTAATAATGGCAAGATCTCGGTTTTGAGAAGTTGGGCTTTGTTTACATTAGGAAAGAGTTATTGATATGGGAATATAATAAATGTTACACAAAACTGAACGAAGTCAGTGCAACAAAAAAAAAAAGAACCATAAGGATATAGAGGAGAACTGGCATCATCCAGCCCTGGGGAATCCCAGCCTAATGCCCCATCAACAGTGCAGATCAGCCATCCCTGATAAAGACAACATAAAGCCAACAAAAGCCCTCCCCTAGATATAGAATACACTACCTACAGTGATCCTGTCACCCCATTCATTAAAAAAATGTTTAGTGATAAGATCAGTTCTCAAGTTTTACATCATAATCTCCACCTGTTTCTGTGCTTGGACGCCTATATGAGCTTGCTGGGAGGCCCATTCTAAAACCATGAGTATTATTATAGAGTTGCCCCCTCCCCTCCCCTGGCTTTAATAGCCTCCACTCTTCTGGTATAGGTTTCCACAAGATTAAAAGAGGGAATTTGTGCTCATTCAGCCAAAATAGCATTTTGTAAAGTCAGGCACTGATGTTGGATAAGAAGGCCTGGCTCCCGATCGGTGTTTCAGTCCTCCCAAATTTGTTCAGTGAGGTTAAGGTGAGGCCACTTGAGTTCTTCCACACATCAAACCATGTCTTTATGGACTTTGTGCGCTGGGGCACAGTGATGCCAGAACAGGAAACTGCCTTTCCCAAGCTGTTCCCCTAAAGTTAGAAGCATTGTCCAAAATGTCTTTGTATGGCATTAAGCAGCCGAGCCCACAACCTGAAAAACAGCCCCAGACCATTACCCCTCCTTCGCCAAGCTTTCAATAGGCAATATGCATTCTGGTAGGTAGTGTTGTCCTGGCATCTGCCAAACCGAGATTTGTCCATCAGACTTTCAGCACTCCAGAGAACACGTCGACGCTTTGCATTGCGCATAGTGATCTTAGTTTGTGTGCAGCTGCTCAACCATGGAAACTAATTTCATGAAGCTCTTCACTTCAGGAGGTTTGGAATGTGTATATGTAGTGAATGATGCTACAGACGACTTCAGCACTCAACAGTCCTGCTCTGTTAGTGTGTGTGTGGTCTACCAAAATGTGTACAAACTGAAGTTGCATCCTATGACACCGCCATGTTTAAAGCCACTGAGCTCTTTAGTACGACCCATTCTACTGACAATGTTTGTCTATGAAGATGGCTGCCTATGTGCTTGATTTTATACACCTGTTAGCAAAGGATGTGGTGGAAACTCAATAATTAGGAGGGGTGCCCACATACTTTTAGTCATATAGTGTATGTATATTTATTAGACTCCAACTTATACAAATTGCAAGTTTACAGAATTCAGGTATACTCAGCAATTCGTAGGAAGCCCAGAACAAATGGCTAGTCACCCCCAGGAATCGGAAGAACACAAAGCAAAAAGCTCAGAATTTTTTTTGACATTCATGG